>VFXK01000006.1:0-1269927 GCA_009746055.1 Metschnikowia pulcherrima
GACACCCGTACCTCCCTAAGATGCTAAGACACCCGTACCTCCCTAAGATGCTAAGACACCCGTACCTCCCTAAGATGCTAAGACACCCGTACCTCCCTAAGATGCTAAGACACCCGTACCTCCCTAAGATGCTAAGACACCCGTACCTCCCTAAGATGCTAAGACACCCGTACCTCCCTAAGATGCTAAGACACCCGTACCTCCCTAAGATGCTAAGACACCCGTACCTCCCTAAGATGCTAAGACACCCGTACCTCCCTAAGATGCTAAGACACCCGTACCTCCCTAAGATGCTAAGACACCCGTACCTCCCTAAGATGCTAAGACACCCGTACCTCCCTAAGATGCTAAGACACCCGTACCTCCCTAAGATGCTAAGATGCTAAGACACCCATTTTCTTGCATAATTTGATAGAAATAGGCCAACTATCCTCTATTAGCTAAATCATTAACAGAGAGATGGCTTAATCAAAGGGCAACTCCTTTTCGGAAAAAGTGTGCAGAAAGAGAAGAATGGCACTGTCTATACGCCTTTCAAACGCGTATGCCCGCGTTCTCCAAGCCGGTCAAAGTCCACAAGGACGCCAACCATCACCAGGCCGGTCAAAGTTCACAAGGACGCCATCGGCCACCAAGCCGGTCAAATGCTAAATGTTCTAGATCCACCTCTATGCTGTATCCTATCCAATTAAAGACCGTATCAAAAAACGGTCATTTGATTTAACCAGTGTATTATTTCTGAGAAGGTAACACCCTTGGTGTATGATTTCTAAGAATGTTACACCCTTGGTTTTCACAAGGGCACAACGCGCGGTCATCAGGCCGGTCAAAGTCCACAAGGACGCCATCGATCACCAGGCCGGTCAAAGTTCACAAGGACGCCATCGATCACCAAGCCGGTCAAATGCTAAATGTTCTAGATCCACCTCTATGCTGTATCCTATCCAATCAAAGACCGTATCAAAAAATGGTCATTTGATTTAACCAGTGTATTATTTCTGAGAAGGTAACACCCTTGGTGTATGATTTCTAAGAATGTTACACCCTTGGTTTTCACAAGGGCACAACGCGCGGTCATCAGGCCGGTCAAAGTCCACAAGGACGCCATCGGTCACCAAGCCGGTCAAAGTTCACAAGGACGCCATCGATCACCAAGCCGGTCAAATGCTAAATGTTCTAGATCCACCTCTATGCTGTATCCTATCCAATCAAAGACCGTATCAAAAAATGGTCATTTGATTTAACCAGTGTATTATTTCTGAGAAGGTAACACCCTTGGTGTATGATTTCTAAGAATGTTACACCCTTGGTTTTCACAAGGGCACAACGCGCGGTCATCAGGCCGGTCAAAGTCCACAAGGACGCCATCGGTCACCAAGCCGGTCAAATGCTAAATGTTCTAGATCCACCTCTATGCTGTATCCTATCCAATCAAAGACCGTATCAAAAAACGGTCATTTGATTTAACCAGTGTATTATTTCTGAGAAGGTAACACCCTTGGTGTATGATTTCTAAGAATGTTACACCCTTGGTTTTCAAAAGGGCACAACGCGCGGTCATCAGGCCGGTCAAAGTCCACAAGGACGCCATCGATCACCAGGCCGGTCAAAGTTCACAAGGAAGCCATCGATCACCAGGCCGATCAAATGCTAAATGTTCTATATCCACTTCTATGCTGTATCCTATCGAATTAAAGACCGTATCAAAAAACGGTCATTTGATTTAACCAGTGTATTATTTCTGAGAAGGTAACACCCTTGGTGTATGATTTCTAAGAATGTTACACCCTTGGTTTTCACAAGGGCACAACGCGCGGTCATCAGGCCGGTCAAAGTCCACAAGGACGCCATCGATCACCAGGCCGGTCAAAGTTCACAAGGACGCCATCGATCACCAAGCCGGTCAAATGCTAAATGTTCTAGATCCACCTCTATGCTGTATCCTATCCAATGAAAGACCGTATCAAAAAATGGTCATTTGATTTAACCAGTGTATTATTTCTGAGAAGGTAACACCCTTGGTGTATGATGTCTAAGAATGTTACACCCTTGGTTTTCAAAAGGGCACAACGCGCGGTCATCAGGCCGGTCAAAGTCCACAAGGACGCCATCGATCATCAGGCCGGTCAAATGCTAAATGTTCTAAATCCACCTCCATGCTGTATCCTATCCAATTAAAGACCGTATCAAACAATGCTTATCTGATTCAGCCAGTATATCATTTCTGAGAAGGTAGCACCCCATGTCGTGACTAAAACACATGTTTAATAACCTGTTTTGCCAGCACACTATCGCAGCACTGTTCCCAGTTACCGTATCAGCCTTTCCACCCGTGCACCTGTCCTGTTGGGCTCCAGCCTCACCCGTACATCTTCCGATTTGTTGGATAAACTATGGAATATTATTGAAAAGACACTTCCAGAATGAAATAGAGAATATATTTAAAAACTGTGCAAATAAATATGATCAAACATCTAACATATGTTGCAAGAAGCAATAACAAATTCACTTTGTTGCGAATGTGTTCAGTTATTCTGCTACAGAAAATATTTTTCACCTCCAATCTCTTGTTGCGCCACAGATCCCAGGACAGGGTAAGATATACTAGAATTTTTGCCATTCTCACTGCAAAATGCAAACCTGCGAATCTTAGATCTCCCCTTAAAAATCAGGTTTTGAAGAAAGTTGAAATGTTTTTCCAGAACTCTAGTATCCCTAAGTTTGTGCATAGCACCATGTAAATAATTTTTGAGTTCTCCCAAAAACGTTTGATCGACCCTACAGCTGAAAGATTGGAGCTGTCTTAAAGGGTCTCGTTCGTCCGTTCTCTCCAGGCCGACCAAATTATAAACGTTGATCCGCCTTCTCTAAGCCGATTTAGGCAAATGCGCGCGCCCACCCTCTCTGAATCGAACGAAATCTTGATGCGCAGTTGTTACCACAATGCTGTATTTAGCTCAATACAGACTATAATGAGCCTAGCCAGTCGTTCCAAGACGTGTCCTAAGAGCCATGCAGGTTGTATACTAACAACAATGCAGCATTGTTACAAGCCGGTGGGCTTTCATGATTTCCTTTGGCTGTTTTGTATATCTCGCTCTTATTCTGCTACAAGTTTACTGTCACGACTCCTAGGATTCTCCAAATAACCAAGTTTTTACCATCTTTGAGTGTCGTTTTCCTTGAACCATCAGACCTCTTCGTGGGTGTTGCTATTGTTTGATTTTCACTACGCGCGACCATTGTTGTGTTGCCACGTTTTAGTAAGTATTGTTGTCAAAGTGCTAACTTTCATCTTGAATTCTTTGTGGCTTCTGAAGGAATCGTGTTAGTTCCTTTCTGAACTTTTCAGCTGAGATGCTTAGGATTATTGCCGCCCAAATGGCTTGAACGTACCACTCAGCTGGATTAACAAACTCTCTCTGGCCAGCAGTGGAATGGCTTATTGTCTACTGTTTTCTTTGTTTCACTAGTCTGGCTTTGTTTGTGAAAATCTTTTCCCAATGCGTCTGTTTTACTCAGATCCCGCCCACATATAAACGCATCCTCTCAACACAAACCCAGCTTTTCTTCTCCTCAACTTCATTGGGGGATTCAGGGAAGATGGAACGGTAGGGGTTCGTGGGATGATGGGGCTCGGGCACGGGCTTCGGACTCTAAGTGCCGGCTTTGATGGTAAGGGAAGCGGCAGGGCTGGCCTAATCGGGCGTTTCCGGTTGTCAGTGGCTTAGCGGACAGATGCAACGTTTGATGGGCTAATCGGCAAAGCGGGTCTACGGATGTGCGGCTATAGCATGGGTGGTAATCAGATGAGACGCGGAGCGAGGAGCTTTGAGGCGCCGAGGTATTAAGAAGATGGATCTTAAGGATTTCAGGATGATGTAAGGGTGCTGAGAGGATGCGAAGGGTTTTGGGATTGAGACCGCCTAGCTTCCGGGCTGAGACTGGATTCTTGGTCTCGTTGCTGGAGTCTCTCCTTTCCCTTGAAGATGAGTTTGAATCTGTATAGTTACTGGTTGAGCACGTGGTGGTCCCACTCTCTATATTCGAATAAACAATGTAAAAAAAAAAAAAAAGAATCAATGAAGATCGGTAAGAGCTCGACACGTGATCGAATACGCCCGCGACAGTACGCTTCTGGTACGCTTTACGACTCTGTGTACGGTGTGTATGCTTCCGTCATCGTACTCTGTACTCTCTACAAACGCCGTGTAGCCATGACGAGGCACGCTAGTTGCACGGATAAACCTTGATGTCGTCAACATACATGAGCAACAACTGCAGAAACAATGCATTACTTATTGAACGCACATACCTGTAATGCGCAGCACCGTGGGTCCTCTAATGTACGCGCATGTATGTGATGTACGCGCATACCTGCAATGCGCAGTAACACCCATTACTTATTGTACGCACATAGCTGTAATGCGCAGAAACGTGCATTTTCAAATGTACGCACATGGCTGTAATGCCGGTGAGATTCTGCGCTCAATGTTTAATCACTCGCAATCTACTTCTGCATGAAGGCTTGAGCTAGAACACAAACACATACACTGACAAATATAACCATAAAGTCTCTTTGCTTTCAGCATCGAGAATGGGAATGGAATGATCCAGTATGTTATCTGGCCATGTCTGGGTAAGTGTTCTACCTGTGTAACTAACATTATGTATCATCCCAGAGTCGTCGAGCATGCCAACGGCAAGCGACACCAAAATGATTCAACAATGCTTCGATCACAGTCTTTTAGCACTCTGAGAAAGTAAACTTTCCTCTGTATTACATGTAGGGTTTAGTATAAAGACAAATATCACTTTGATGCAATCTCATGAAACTTATTTGTAACCATTCTAATAAATATAGTATTTTACCCAGAAGGTGGTGTGCTACAATCTATGATTCAATGCGAATGAGTACTAAGTCACACATTTCAAACACGCAAAACATCCAGAATAAATACTAGATCAACGGATTTCAATCAAATAAGACATTCATCTATTTAATCAGAATATAATTTACCCTATTCCATCTTAAAACTCAAAGTAATGTTTAACGTTCATGCACCAACCCACGCTTATGTGTTTGTTGGGACAAATCGTCTGATCTGGGGCGCGCGACCCCAGTCTACCCCATGACCGCACAGCAGATTTGGCACAAACTCAAAGTATCACACTTTTCCTTCAGCGTGAAGTCTTAAAGACATTCTAAATGATCAGAAATTGATATACAATAACTCTAGGTTGTTCAACAATGACAGAATCACATAAATGACAGAATTTTTCAACATTGTCTGTCTGTGCCCGCACTACACAAAGTTGGCCACCACAAGGAACGCTGTTGTTGTCTCTCTGCTTTCAGCATCGAGAATGGGAATTGAATGATCCAGTATCCATATACAACTTGATTGATTACCTGAAAGCTTCTGTGTGTCGTCCAGGAACTGAAACAAATTTCTCTCTTTGCAGCCGGCGGGTGATGTGAGACAATCCCTTACTCGACCGTACCTGAAACAGCGCGCACGCCTAAGTTGAAAAAGATTCTTTGAAATGCAATAACTCATTGGATATCGATTGGCGTGAAATTCTAGTTCCAGATTCTAGTTTATCTTCCAAATTTCTATATGTTTCGTGCTTTCCGTGGAAGAATCAAACTTTCAAATGTTCCATCGTGTCAGTATCTCTTCGTGACCACCAAATCACAAACCAGGTTACGTTGCGCGGGTGGCGTCTTGCAAAGTGGTGATTGTGTTTTTGAGTTCCCCGCAATCTACGGCGCGCGGCTGGCCACTGACGCGTCGGTCCATCGCGAGATCCTGAGATCTGACGCGTCTGCCCCGCGATGCCCCTCGATGCCCCACAATTCGCGCGCGCAGCCATACAGGACTCTGACAAAAACATTCTTAAACTTGAAAGAATACTTGCAACCCCCCATGAAATCTAAATGCAACCAATAATTTATTCTTTACGCTTCGAAGATCTATCAAACAAGACTATACACGATGCAAATACTTGAATGTGGCGGTGTCCATGTCGCACTCAAAGGCATCTCTGAACCAACGGCAGTTCACTTCAAAACAACAACGTTCCCCGTCGACACTCTTCAATCCTGGACGATGCGACAAATCCAAATCTCAATTCAGCATAATTTCCCCATACCTCCCTAATATTAAGGAGGACCGTACCTCTTATATCTGTGGGGAGGCGCTTGGCTTTCAGCCGCGCTTCTTGCTTTTGGGTATGATATATTAGATACAGATATCTTTTGAAGCTTTGGGCTGGCTGGAACTTTTAAGGAGGAAATCTAGTTGGGTATACCTGCCTTACCCGCCCAAGCCCAGGGACCCGCCTTTCCTTTATACCTTTTCAAGTGGAAGTCTAGGCGCGGGGTAATTGTCTCCAGACAAGGCTTAGAAGCGATTGACCCCGCCTCGTCACGATTTGGCCCGCCTTGGTTCTTGATTATCAGCCTCGTGCATGAATACGGACACGGAAATCTTCAAATGTGCCAATCATTCCTGGATGACGCGCATGCGCATGCATGAAATCTCGCGAACGCCCGTTTCAAACTGTAAAAGCAACGCGCACTGTCATGCCAGCCACGTCAATTTCCAACAAAATGTATTAATAGCGCATGTCTGCCCCTTCGAAATGCGGGGTTCACTTTGAAGCATGATGCCAAGATATAATGTATCCTTCGATCGTGCTACAGCCAAGCCGGAGGCGTGGCGGTCACACACATTTGGCTAAAATTCTCTTGGTTCAAGCTCCAAAATGTGGCGATTTGCAGCCCTTCAATGCGGGGTTCACTTTGAGGCATGGTGCCAACATATAATGTACCTCTCAATTGTGCCAGAGGCTGGCCGAAGGAAAGCCGACTCTCCTTCATTAAGCCAAAAATCTCTTGGTTCAAACTTCAAAAGTGGAGATTTGCAGCCTTTCAATGCGGGGTTGACTTTGAAGCATGATGGCAACATATAATGTACCTTTCAATTGTGTCAGAGCCAAGCCGGAGGCTGGGCGGCCCCTATTCATTGAGCTCCAATTCTCCTGTTCAAGAAATCAGATGTGGCGATTTACAGCCTTTCAATGCGGGGTCAAACCTCCAACGATGATGCCAAGAACATCGGAAGGATTCTCCAAACTTAAATCCCTCAACTAATCATACAATGCCATGTTCCCTCTTGAATGCTAACTCAAATGACTGGCGTTTGACCTTCAACACTTGAATCTGCAACCATCCACAAATATCTCTCCATCAAAGAAGTGTCTTCAAAAGAATTCCTATCAAGAAATATCTTTCAATTGTGTCAGGGGCAGGCCGACCTCTTGTTACTGACTTCGAGAGATCCCTGGGACCTGCCGGGAGGCTGGGCGTTCCCACTTCATTGAGCTCAAATTCTCTTGGTCCAGAAATCAGATGTGGCGATTTGCAGCCTTTCAGTGCGGGGAAAAGCTTTGACAGTCTTGCCAAGAACATCAGAGAACTGAAATCCCTCAACTGGCCTGATCCTTCTGTTCTCATGTTCAAAGTATTGATTCAAATTGCTGCGTCTGATCCCTAACAACTGAATATGCGACCATCCAGAACTTTGCTTCTATAAAATGGGTGTCTTTAAAAGAATACCTACCATGAAATATCTTTCAAGTGTGTCAGAAGCTGGCCGGAGGCTGGCTGACCCTTCTTCCTTAAGCTCAAATTCTCCTGGTTCAGAAATCAAACTGTGGCGATATGCAGCCTTTCAGTGCGGGATGAAGCTGCAACAATCTTGCCAAGAATATCAGAAGAGTTCCCCAGATTTAAATCCCTCAACGCGTGAAATCATGACGTTCTCATGTTCAAAGTATTGATTCAATTGGCTGGTGTTTGACCTTAAACACTTGAATATACAATCATCCCAAATAACTCTTCATTAAAGAAGTGTCTTCAAAAGAAGACCTTTCCAGAAATGTCTTTCAAAAGTGTCTTAGCATCGCTGGCCGATTCCCACTTCATTGAGCTCAAATTCTTTTGGTCCAGTAATCAAATGTGGCGATTTGCAGCCTTTCAGTGCGGGGTCAAACCTTGAAAAACGTTGCCAAGATTTTCTTCGACTTAAATCCCTCACCTCGTCATATGATGCCATGTCCTTTCCCTGAATTCGGACTTACATGACTCGCGTTTGACTCCCAAGTTCTGAATTTGCAACCATCCACCAATATGTGTCGATTAAAGAAGTTTCTTCAAAAGAATACCTATGAAGATATATCTTTCAATGTGCTAGAGGCAAGCCGACCTCTTGATACTGACTTTGAGATATCCATGTGATCTTTCCTTCCAGACCACATTGGGCAACGTGGCACCCTTGGTCTAATAGAAAAGGCCTTAGTTCTGTCCCCGTGAAATTCAGGCTCACTAAACGCCCGGGAGTTTTCTACTGCTGAGATTGTTCACGCCTCAGGCCACCGGGCCGCGGGATATGCGCTTGATTCCAAAAGCCCATGGTAACTTCATGTATGACCTTATGTCTGCTCACTTTTCCCTCAGCGTCTATCTTAAAGCGTTGATCAGCCCAAGAGTGTTTGCACATGCTCGGGTTTGTTTTGGTCGCGTCTCGTTGACAATTGCCTGCCACGTGGTAGAACCCCTTGTTTTGGAAATGTGAGCAAGTAGGGTATGTTGATTGATAGCAGGATGTTCTATATGTATACTATGTTTTTCATACAAATCTTTCTGATATCGTGTTTGAGTTGTTTTTGTACTTTCTCTGAAACCAGGTTATGTTTCTGTGATTTGACTGTGGTTCTGTTGGACGCGCGCATTCAAAAAAATCAAGATTCCAGAAAATATTAGATTCCCAAAAGATTTTTATACATTTTCTGACATTTTCGAAACATCTGTTCCTACTAATCACTACTTAAATAATTCTCAAATCATTTTCCCCCAATTTCATCCTCGTGTCTCGATTTTGTGATCATGGTACAACCACAAGCGCACTTTCGTGGCCGCGCGCTAAACGACCCGGTACCTATGCACAAATAAGAAAACGTCCATAACTCAACGCACAGAAATGCTATCGAGCCGCCATTTTGTTCTCCGAGCTTAACCTTTAATGATCTACCAGAAATCCCTCATTTTCAAGTCTATTGCGCTGTCTTGCTCCAAATCTTGGCCAATGGTCGCGGCCGAAACCCTGTACTAATTCCTGTGCGCGCAGTTCCTTCCCCGTGCCTGATCGTAACCGCCAGGTGTCAATCTCTTTTGGCCATACCCCCTTCAGCCGAGGGGCAAAAAACTTAGCCGCCGTCATACCTCACATACACATAAAGATCATTCCTGAAACATGAGCCTCGCGGAACGAGAGGCGCCACCCCATAAACTTTGACCCTTTCCATGAATATCACTCTTTTGCTTTCTTCGCCAAACGCTGCTGGCGCCCTGACGTCGGGATGATCGATGAACCAGACCACCGCGTTGAACGTTAGAACCTGTCGCAACATCGATCTTGGCACCCAAACGCCTTTGTTCTTTTCCCCAAACTCTTCCTCCATGATATCGATCTTGCGTGAATTTCAATGTTCTGCAGTTAGCCGCCCATTCACTAAACCCATTTTGTGTTTTCGCCGCGCGCCTGCTGCAACTATTTTGTGGCTGCAAATCGAAGGGGCGCGGCAGGGGTTGGTTTAATATACGTCCGGAAAAGCCACGTCGACATAGTCACGCACTGGCCATGCGTTTGCATTTGCGTTTGTGCTTTTTTCAGAAACAAAAGGTATATAAAGGCGTCCTGCCCTTCACTTATGGGCAATTATTTGCACTTTTTTCAAACCACACCCTGACAAACCAAACCATATCCAAGAGCTGACTTTGGATTCTTTCAGTCCACTTGCGCACAATCCTTATTGCCCCGCTCTTTCGCCTTCCAGCCACAATTCCCCAGTGCCTGTTGCCACATTGAAACCTATGGCTGTTCAAAATACATTCCTCCTGAATGCCTTACCCGCCACTGAAAACCACCCCACGAAATATCATTCCAAAAGCAACCTGAAGGCCGAAGGCCGCCAGACCCATGCATGATTTTGAGGCATACGTATTTCATGTTTCTGTACCCCTAAACAGAAGGCCCAGTTCAAAACCCCCAGGGCTTTACCACGATCCTTGTCGCCCGTGACAACCTAATTTATCCCACATGACCGTTTGGCTTCCAATTCACGAATACAATCCACATTTCGATTACATCACCTCTTGCTTGGTGGATTTCTAGCCTCTCATCGAAAACAAGTCCAATAAGAGCTACACGACGCCGATCCGCATACCAATGGTACGGTTAGCCCTTGCTTGTGTCAAGCAGTTTGAGCATTGGTCAATTTCAAATGAACATCTCGACAAGTCTAACCATTCAGCACACCCAAAAGAATTCATATCAGCGCTTCGTTTACAAATGCAATCAAGAATCATGTTTCGCTCTGTTCCACCTTATCAAAGAGAAGAGTCTTGCGGTCCCGTTAACTCTTGCTGCAAACACCATCATTTTCCCAAACTTTCAGGAGCTTCCCTTCCGCAAAACGTTTCTGAAGGTTTCGGTGTTATTGCAGGGTTCAATCACAAAACATGATGCACTTTGCTGCCACGCATTAAATTCTAGGATATTCCATTTCCATCTCGGTTGATCCTGCTTGTTCGTGCACTGCGCTTGACATCACTCACCTTGACGACCCTGAGATGCTCAATGGACCATGCAGAAAATTAAGTTGCAGTCACTCGCTGTATCCCATGGTTTCCCAATGCTATTTCCCGCGCCCGAAATACCCGCAAGAGCCAAACGTTCATTCAAGATGTGGATGAGACCCATGCGTGGCTCACTATAATCTCCAAAAACGGGAACTGAGCCTTTTCAAAGCAACCAAAGAAAATGGACATTGCCGACTGACTAGAACCAGCGTAGCAAGGACTTTGAACACCTTGGCGGTAATCCCAAGGCAGTGCCTGAATTTTGCCCCTCAAAATGAATCGTTTCTGCGAGTTTGCGTTTTGGCACCGTTGGCTTTACAAACTTCCTTTTCCCAACCTTGCTGTTCATATCGTCCAGACCTTGCTCCCAGATCAATACTCCATCGATGCTGGCAACTCAAAGCTATGCCCGCCACGCTGAACTAACCTGTTGACCTCAGTGAGCACCACAACCGAAACCACACCTTTCCAAATCAATCTGACATCTCATCCAAATCCCTTGAATTTTGCAGTCTCTTTGAGTTACACCAACCCATAGAACAAAATATCTTTCAAAAAAACGGCTAGGGGAGCCGAAGGCAACCCGGACCCATGCGCTACTCCTCTTAATGTCATAAATTGCATCCTTCTGTTCTGCCGAAGTACCATGGGCTCGGTCCCCAGCTTTTCCTGTTCTGTGCCTCTGGCGAATCCTCCAATCAGGAAACGGGCAAATACTAAAAATGAACCGGTCGTTTCTTTAGCACACCGTTTATAGAATGAATATAACAACTTACATACTTCTAAAATCGTAGTTTACCATTATGGTTTGTCTCTACAAACGATGTGTAGTTGTGACGAAGCACTCATACTTCAGTGCATGCATCATCAAAGTTGTGTGCTACTGATGCCATCAACATCTATCAACAAGAGTCCGTAGGTGCCACGTCACTCAGCATCTTGAGTATCGAATCGCACCACGGCACCTTCGACATCAGTCGTCACATCTCTGCCAACGCCACTGGTCGAGGGGCTTCATTAAAGACATTCTCACTATACGTCTTGATCACGGGCCGTCTTAGTGCAACATGAAACCCTTGGAACCTTGCGTAATGATACGGAGAGTTTTTTATCTGCTCAACCTTATGCCTTCACCTCCACACTCTCATCTGACTCACCATCCATGGTGCAGCCTCCAATAACCAATTCACAGTCATGCCATCATCATCTGACAGATCCCCACACGATATGTCGTTGGATCGTAACGACAACGAGCTGGTATAGGCCCTGTCAAGCAGCAGCAACCTCGAAAGGACAACTAGCAAGCCTGCGACGGTCAAATCGAAAAGGGCTGCCACACACACGCACATTCAAACAGCAAGCAATCGACGAGCGAGTCATTGCTCTATGCAACTGGCAACCAACAGCTCAACTTTACCCATTATAGCGTCGTCATCAGCATCCGCCAGTGTCATTGTAGCAACTTCAGTGCACGAACATCCTTGTTCCTTCTTGATGTAGTCTCGAATCATAGCACTGATTCACAAACATATGCCATGTCGCCAGTTTGGACTCGCGCGTTGTCATTGAGTTCTGCTCAAACACATATTGTCGTTGGCTTGTCTTATCTTCTCTTCGATATAACACCTTCATAGGCAACAAAAACATCGGTTCGCTCCGATAGCAAGCACATATGCTTCGGCATTCAACGCAAGTTGTCTTCTTCTTTGACAAGCCTTCGAGGATGCGACACATGATTCCATCGTAGTTTATCGCAGCTCATCGCAATTCAACGCAATGCAGTTCGAGTGGCGCTGTCAACCTGTGAGAAGTCCTGAGCTCGAGTCCCAATTAAAGGCTGATGAGGCAACAAGAACGGACGCAGTGCACCATGTGACTTTTTGGAGTAAAGAGACGACCAAGCAAGGCCATGCACTAGGCAACTAGATCTAATGAATCGCAGCCCGATCAAGCTTACATCACAAAGACCAACCCAGCCAGCAGTTCCATTTGAGCACTCGTCGCGCCATCATGCCAGATATCAGCAATACTCACCTTGTGCGTGTGGTGAAGCTAATATCAATAGGTCACCCTGATAGTGTAATGCGATACAACCGCTCGTCAGATCGCCAACGGCATGTCTTGGCACCCGGCGGACGAACACCCCTCAGGCAGACTCAGTAATCTACCGAGCTCGGCGTCTACGACAGACAGTCTAATCGGCCGAAGTTATGCCCTCAACATCACATCCGATAGCTTGCCCATGTGTATCTCATTGCTGTATCACAACTGTGACACCAAGATCAAATTTCGCCACCTGATGTGTTGGAAGACACCTTTTCCTTGCTTCACCACGTAAGTGTGTCAAGGTCGTGCCATCAATGTGGCCTATGCTCCGAACAAAGCCTCAATTGTCCACTCGAAGAATGAATCTTGCACACATGCGACAGAAAGCCAAGTCGATTGCCTACCAACTGGCCACTCAACAGATTCATAGCTCAGCCTTACTCACGGCACTGTCATCATCGGTATCCGCCAGCGTGATTGTTGCAACTTCGCTTCACAGGTCATGTGTTCATTCGAGTTGGTGTAATCGGGAATTCCAGAACTGACACGCAAACACACGCCTCTCACACAGGATTGCTGCTGTCTTATAATTTTGTCCAGTGAGCAGGAGACATATGTCGTCGGTGGCTTGTCTGCTTGACTCTTCCGCAAAATGACTTGGCCACAGGCATAAAGCACATCGACACCTTCGATAACATAAAATCATAGACGCCTTGACGTTGTATTCTGACAAGCCTTCGACGATGCGATCATTTTCTCTCGTGTGGTCGATCTCTAGAAAAAGCGACGATGGCAACCTGTGGGATGTTCTGAGTTCGAATAGTTGACATGAAGGTGAGGCAACCGGATGCATTACGCATTGCGGCGTGGAACTTTGTCGAAATATCCGATGACCAAACGAAGCAACCGCCTGTCAAGTCGACTTCGCAGGCCTCGCTCGAGAAGCGCACCCGACAAGTACGCCGACGCACCCGACAGTTGCACTTCAGAGGCCATAGCGCAATTATGCTTGTGGACGCCCAAACCTAGCTTCGCGCGTAATGAATGTAGAACACAACGTGTCACCTTGGAGCGCCCTTCTGACAAACTAATCTTAGACCCGACAGCATCGTCAAGCTCGGTCAAAGCCCGTTGAGCAAGTCACATTACCTCTCTCACACCAGCACGAGTGCGAGGGTAAGGCTAATCGAAGAGTCCAAGCCGCACCGATGTTTGGACTCTGAAGTTTTCCCTGGATCATGTGTCACATTGTGGAGTACCCAGTGCTCCGTTTGCAGCGCATGCGTAGCTTGACATCTACCGGACCACGTCGATGTCGGTGCCTCTTGTGCAGACGGACGGACGGCTCAAGAATCCCCAATGAGGCCTTTGATCGAAGGGCGGTGTAACATATATCACCGAAGAGTCATCGCTTGGTTCACTCAGACTGCAGCCATAAATTATCTGCCTTTAGATTCTGCAGACCTTTTCAAACTTGATTCCATCTTCTTGGCTCAATGTCCGTGCTGTAGTCGAACACATGATTTCTATGCGATGCGAGGCATCCAGCCATTGGACGTGGTCAACAGCTCTGTTGTAGAAGGGATGCTCATGGCTTCAACAAAACAAACTTTAGCCTCTTGCGACCACAAGAAGATGCACCGCATCTTCATTATCTTAGAAAGTAGACCTTCTCTCGTCATGTGCAGCAACGATAATTTTGCCACAATGTCACAGATACGCCAGCTTTGATGTGTCTCAGACCCAACCCGATTGCCTCCACGAGACATCATCTAGCAAGAAGGCAGTATCAGATCACAAAAGACGGAATCGTCTAGGCAGACAGATTCAGTAAACTGGGACAAGAAAGGATCATGTCGTCATCATGAAGCACTGGCCAACACAGTAATGATGACATCCGTGTGTTTTGTATCGCAGATCAGCCTCATCAGTACGTAAAAGTAGCATGTGTACTTTTTTTGGCAAACCGCTATGTGCTCCCACCCTCGAAAGGTCCACTTCAAACAGAGTAAGCTTGGAAGGCAACAAACACAGCTTGATGTATCTGAAAATGGCGCGTCGAGAGGTATCTCTTGTTCGCATGTTCGCATGAACTTTACTAGCCTCAAAGATTGTCATTCGGCGAGAAGCACACTCGCATCAAGCACCAATGCAACCGCAAAGAGCGATATAGTTCCTTGCGAGACCTAGTTTACCTCATCACGCTTGTCTTCATCGACGCGATCTGGTTGGCTCTTCCAGGACAGTTCTTTGCCTTACGCCCGCGTCCTATCAATAGTCTCAGCAGAGGTCGATCGCTTTCCAGCGACAGTGACGACAGAAGTTCAAACAGTTGTCTCGTGTAACTTCACATATCATGCCATGACTCTGAAATACAACTTGATCAATCAGCTTGCCTCCAGAACCTTTCTCTGGTGTGCAGAATAGCCGACAAAGGCTCGGCGCACTCGGCCTCGAAAGCCTTGCCTTACTGAGCACAGGTATTCATAGTCGGCATCAAAGAGTCTATCGAGACGCGAACTCTCGTCAGCAACAGCAATGAATATAGCAGTGGCAGACCTCACACATTGTCATCTGCTGCGGGCACGTCGATTCTATTCGTGGCAGCTGGAATCTTGCGGGACTATGCTGCTTAATTTCGTGTTTGTTTGCTGGCATCGGGCGATCAGGCTTGCGAGATTGGCAACCGTGTCTTTGTGATATGTGGTCAATCTGATAGTTGGGATTTGTCTGATAGAAGACGAAGGCGACGGTGTACGTTGAAGGTACCCATCCCTCTAATTAAGAATAAAAGACACTTAGATTTGATCATTGCAGTTGGCGTTCTCGAAAGCTCTTGAAGGGGTCCCAACGGGTGAAGTAAACAACCTCGTCTCGTACTAGCAGATCTTGGGTGGGCTCGGCGCTTGATCATAGTAGGTAGAGTCTCACTCGGACTATCAAGTCTCGGTGTCTGTTGTGGAAAACATTTTGTTTGTGCTGTATGGTAGTGAAAAAAAGTGATGTGGAAAATTCTTTAGGCTGGCGGACAGTGAGGACACGTTTGAGAGAAACGCGTCGCGCTCGATTTGTTTGGGTTCGTCGATTGTGTGCAGAGCAGCCCGTGCCTGTGGGAAAAACACGCATCTTCACGACGGCGAACACAGAAGCATTTGACATAAACGATCCACCTTTATGACTGTCAAATTTGTCGGTTTAGCTGCTATTTGATTTGATAAGAAGTGAATCTCGGCGCGATCTTGCAATCGATCCACCACCACTTGTCCAATTGAATCGTAGGTACGGGTCAGAGGGCACGTGACAGTATATGATGTAAGGAGAAACACGGGTGTATTGGAATTTCAAAGAAAAAGTGCTAGGTGTCAGGCGGGCGGCTACCGCTTTGTGTTCAAGTCGTCGAAACGCATCTGTATGCTATGTTTAAGAAGGGGCTTGTTCATCGCGCACCGTCACATGCTGTCGGCGGCAACTGAAAGTGTTGCATTTTACTTTTTCACCCCAGTAGCAATCTTTCGGTTATTTGTCCATATGCTCACAATACTACTGAGTCGCCGAAATTGGAGGTGAATCTATAGTCGAGAATGCTGCTCTGTGGCCACGCGGCTCTAGAATGGATTCGCAACCCTCACAGCCTAACTTCGCCCGCAAAGAGGCACTTTCTTAGGGGATGCCACAGTTCAGGTGCATGTTTGCTGATGTTTTGGAGTTTCGAACGTGACTTCATGCTGTGAGAATTTATTCGGATATAGGTCATGCTCACACCACTGAGCTTCGACGTTTCTCCGCTTTCAGTGTGCGGGAGACGTGAGGTATGAATAGCCGGCTTCCACTCGCCTAGTATATTGCATAGACTTGCACTCGATTGAAAACAGGGTCTAGTGAATGCCAAAAACCGCAGTGATACATATGAACCGCAATCATTGAACTTCAGACACTTTATATTCAATCAGGTTGCACAAATGTGTTTCGCCGCTTTAAAGCTACAGCTTCCTCAAAAAAACAACGCAGAGCTCACTTTTAGTTCCCACTGAGCTATAAAGCACAACAAAGTTTCGGTTACAGACCTCCTTCAACGGGCACTAGCTCAAGACCTGGTGTGACGCTCGCAATTCTTCTCCAGCGAGATGGTGGTACGCCTAATTGTACCACTAGCAATTGAACCAAGCCAACCAATCTACCACTAGAAGCCGTATCTAAAAGCACGGGAGAGATTCAATGTAAATCGAAGATCTTTTCCAGCCATATGCTAAATGTTCCAGTGTGTGTTGGAAGTGCATTGACATCCGTGCCCTGAGAGGAAACACGCGGTTTCCCAGCAACACCTCAATTCAGCCGCGTTCCGATGTGTTTATAGTCTCCCAATAGAGATTTTTCAGGGAGGCGCGCATCTAATGACATTGGGCATCAAAATGTCTTTCGTGGACATGTGAGTAGTTCCAGATCTCTTCACTAACCATGCTCAAATCTGGTTGTATTATGTGGATGTTGGTCTGCACTGGCGCCAGAGTCATCTCTCGCATTCCCTTCGCTAGGCTCTGAAAGTTCTGTGAGTATCTTTTGTGTAGATTCCAATGACAGCGCTCTCTACCTTATTTACTACCTCATTTTCGTTTTAATTAGCCGTTGCTTCTGAAAAGAAGCCCAAGAAGTTAGCAGTGAATAATGAAACACGGTAATGATGTCAAGGAGGCTTCCACATATCCGTAGGGCCTCTTCGGAGCTGAGCACTCAAAGTGGATTAGCACGGGCGCAAGTCCAACTCACTAAGGCTTGATGTTTGATCAGTTCGAGAATCAGACCCTTCAATTCTGTGATACTTACTGGTATTCGGTATCTGACTCGTTTCAATCGTATTGCCGCCTCAATCAGAGACATGCGTTGTTCATTGCGCGAGCCTGTTCCCACAGCTACACCCGGACGTCCTTTCATAAAATGGGTATGTGTATGTTACGTGACTTACCCTATATCGATCTGCTATTAGATTCAATAGTGGATTGCTCATCTGAAAATTGTAGTCCTAAAGCTATCTGTGTCCCTGAACAGCTCTGCTGTGACTCAATTTGTTCTCAACATGTAGGCGTACTATTCGTTGTCTGATTTCCATAAAGAGCTTCACGTCTTTGGTAGCATGCATGAGAGTAGAGTCTGCTTGAATCGTATATGGCATAAATATATTAATCTTTTACTCCCCATCGAGTCACCTTGTGGATGATTTCAAGACGATTTCAAACGCGATTTTCACGACCGCATTCGTACGCACATGAGGAGCGACCGAAGAAAGACTGAAGTGTCTTGTAGGCTCTTGTGAGAGCTCAATGCCACGATCAAATTTGTTATTCAACACAATCTCCTAGTTCAAGCCATTGCAGATATTTTTTCTTTAACCTTGGTCTTTTTTGAAATGTGGTCAAAGTATTGAGTTAGGAAACTGAGATTTGTCAAAAGTGCGAAATCAAAAGATCTAAAAAGATCCAGAATAAATACTCAACAAGGGAATTTCTAGTAAATATACATATTTTAGTATAGAAAACATTTGAAATTATGTTATGCAAAGTATTATATCACAGATTTACCGTTGATTGCGCAGAAAAATCGAGATTAGGTAAATTATATTTCTGCGTGTGCGCTCACCCGCGCCTAGGACAGTGGTGTCTCAGCACAAGGGGCTTATTTCCCCAACAATTTTGACGAGATTTGCATTCTTGAAATGTACGTACCGTGAGCCCTTGATCTAGGTTGCGTGAGTTTTCATTCATGTTCGTTGCTCAAAAGCCCGAGAATTTATGCTACTTGAACCTCTAAACCTCATCGAAAGGTTTCGGAGCTTACGTGGCTCTGTCAGACACTATCAATCATTGAAACATTACACTGTCCGTAGAAATAAACGAGGAACTAAGATCTCTGTACGTTTGGAAAATTACAGACACCGTGGAATTGTATATATAGTGTCAAATGTTGCTTGCCTCTCTCAGCGCCACCTGGCTAATTCATTCATCGACAACATGTTCATTCTCTCATGCCTCGAAACACACGATTATCTAGCTCTTTGTCAAGCTGTCATTTGATCATAGAGGCTAGAAGGTGCTGCACGGTAGAAACCTCGACGGTCTGTGGAGAGCAGAGCTTGCGGGTACTCATAGGGCTATAGATTCGTACGCAATGTCCAGAAAAGGCTGGTATAAAATTGAAGACTTAATTATCAAGTACAGACTGCTAACAGCTGACGCGATCCCGACATATTCACTCTATAAACGGTGCCATTGGCTTCATAGACTCTGGCGGTGCCCAATCTTCACACTCAGAATCACCACCAGAACCTATACTTAGTCATATTTGCTGTATTTTATAATGCTTGATGGAGACGCTTGACGCCCTTGACCTGGCGCAGGACTTCGAGAAAGGTCAAATACAAAGAAGTGCCAACATCTTCCAAAGCATGGCGGTCATCGAAATGTAAATCACCGGACATTTCACGATCAAGGATCAACCAGAATGCTTGGCGAAAGCATGGAACATATCATCAGGAAAGCCGATCCGGGTTGGCACAATTGTGATCAACATTGCTAGATAGCACCACGGATTATCCGAAAGTTGTCACTAATGCCTCTTGATATTGGTAGCACTCGCTCAGCCACCAGGGTGTGCAAGACCTCCAGCAAGAAAAGTCTTCAGGACAAGAGCAGAACGGGCTTGGCTGAACTGCGTTCATACGGGCTATCAACGTCGAGATGAGTGAAGCGAGTAGCAAACAAGTTCGCGGTTCAAAGCTACAAAGCCCTACAAGACAAATTGCTCGAGTCTTGTAATTCTTGGGCGATACCGTATCCAAATTCAGGAAGTCTTCAGAAACACGCAAGCCTATTTCACTGACTCATGTCCGACGTCAGATTTTCAGACTGACCACAAAAAGCCCAATTATCACCACCGAACGACTGCTTCAGCCGATTTACAGCAGTTATCGGGTAATGACTGGGTTGTCATTGTCCTCTATTCAGTTTGATCTGAAAGAACGATCGAATCCGGGGCCAAAAGGGCGATCAACCTGTATGGAAAGAATCGTGTGACGAATTTGTGTCAACATCGCTCCACCTCGTTGAACTCTCCTTACAACACAGTTTGATTCTTTTTGGAAGCACAGTGTTGGAGTATCTCGAGAAATCTCAACCAATAAACATGTGCCTGCAGTTGCCGATGAAAGCAAACCCAAGTAGCTTTCTCAACCACCAGTAAGGCAGCTAATACTCTATGAATAGAACATCGCCCCATCTTCGATAGTTCACGAGTTCGGCTTTACGCGAGCGATCGCAGAGAAAATGGCATCAAGCAAGAATGTTCAGACACCCACTTCTCGTGGAGAGGGGTCATGAATTTCGAGGACTCTAAAGTTCGTGGCGCTTTAAAATCAAAGATGACCCGGAGCAGGCTCGAATTGCGAAGAGGGATCAAGAAACAAGAACATTCTGTCGAATATATGAGTGTCCACAATGAATTCAACAAAACGCCCTTCACAGGTCACAAGAAAACACTCGAAGACTCAATCGTTGCATTGCGGCTGCTGAACTGTGTGCCCAACTCTTCCTTATGCAAATTTGACTCAAAAAAAGATCGCTCTAATAGACGCTAGACACCACGAGGACCAGACTTTGGGAAGCATTTAGCTCACACGTTGATTTTTTAAACATTTGAGCGATTTTTGTTCGAACCCAAAGCATTTATTGCCGGGTCTCTTCGCATCTCTTCCCAGCACAAGTTCAGGACAAAAACACTGATACTTCGGCGAAAAATGCTTCAAAGCTGAGATAATCGACCCCCGTGATATGAGTTTAGTGAAAATAACCTTTTTGAAATCAAATCTAGTCATTTTCAGGCGTTCGAGTGCTGTTGTAAGATCCTGTTGTTCAAACACGAATACACTGTGAACACAGCTTCGAAAGCACTGAATAGCAGCTGCAAATATCTGAAAATAAATTGTATGGCATGAAGATCAGTTCCAGACACATTGAAGTAGGGATATAGTAGCAATCGAGGCCAACGAAAAGTAATCCGATGTTTGTTTATTTGAAAGCTTGATCTCGTCTCACCTGATACAGCGTAGCAGGACTCAGCAATGCTACTTTCAAGGAAAAGAACCCGTAGCGTATTCAGGAAATCCCTATAATCATCATAAAAGCTCGAATGATAGACTCTCTTTGTGTTCCATTGAGTAAAATTGATTGCTTGTTAAAGTGCGCTTGTTGAGGACAAGTAGTATAGTTCTCTGGGAGCATAGACGAAAATGAGGATTTCTTGCTTCGCTCGGTTGCGTTGATTGAGTTTTCATATATAGAGTATCGATTAGCAGATTATTTTGGGCATGATGTTGAGTTTTCGGTCTTCGTGTTTGAGTTGGCCAGAACTCGGACGCTGGCAATCAAAACATTCAGGGGCGCCATCACGTGACTGCATCAAATTAGAGATCTCAACGTGGATAGGCCTTGATGACATGATCAGGTAAAGCGCGATCATTTTTAGACGCCGTTTGGCTGTAAAACTATTTTCATACACCTTCATCTGTTAGTCTACCAGGTGAAGCCCTTATTACAAAGAGAACTGCTAGGACAGGCAAACACACGCAATATATTGAGAGCTGGTTTGTCGACGAACACAAATTAGAACTTTTACGATCCTACAGTAAATGCTCGATTGCGGGAAAAGGAATGATTGTTCGATACTTTTTGAGAGCCTGAATACAAGCGTCCACCCAATGAAGCTGCGTATAACTGAGCCACTGGGTCATTCCAGGGATTGGGCGGCAATGGCTTGAAGAGGCTCTCCTTGAGCTTCTTTGTGATAGAGTCATGAACGATAACAAATTCCAGGCTCAAGATTCACCAAAAAGTCAACTTTCAGCACCTCTCCAAAACATCATGAGTTCTCTCGAGATGTAGCTATCAATTGCGTAGTCGATTCCGCGAGCAAGATTGTTGAAACGTGCACATGCTTTTCCAATTACAGCTTCATCATTCGGCTTCCTCGACGACAGATCGAAGTATCTAGAGGGATTTACCAACAAGGAATCCCTGCAACTAACGCATTTTTTTGCTTCTGATCATCAATTCCGTGAGCTCGCGTTAGTTGAACCAGCCATCCAAGCCCGGTGGCCAGAGAACACGTGGTACATGAAAGATATTTTTCAACAAGCAATGGGAAGCTAAAGGCGCCGTCGAATACGAGGGAGCGCGGGAGAACAACTTGTCTGCCAGTGACCAATCGCTTCTGAGATCCCATGCTATTTTAGAACCGCGGCCGTTGACAAACCCAAAATCGTGCTTATCGGTGTTCTGGCTCAAGTCAGCCATAATAACACAGCATCAAATGAATCAGGGCGGCGATGTAACACAACACAAAGCGCATGTTCAAAATCACAGAGAGCCGTTGAACCCAAAAACAACTTCATGACAACTCTGCTTCAATTAATCACGCCAGCCAGCCTATGTAGAGTCCTGAATGTGCGAGACCAAGCCTTAAACTGGCACAAAGACAATGGATTTCAAGTGGCACAAGGCGAATTCCACTTGCACAAGTATTATCCTGGTAGACATTCGCTAGAAATGGTCAGGATACAGAGCAAGGCCATCCATTTGAAACAGGACAAGAAGGCTCCCGAGTTCCTGGGATGCTCGCGTCAAAAACCAAACAAACTCGGCATTTGTGATCAATATTTCGGAGTAAATGAATACCAAGGGTACCTGAATGTATTTTGCATCTGGAGCCAATGTCCATATCGAAGGTCACTTTCGGGTGGTCTTGTCGAAAATTCGGTCTCCATAGCTTGATCCCTAAAGCATTATTGCGTTTGATTTGTTTTGGTTCACCCCTCGAGTATGAGACAAATCAGGCTTTTCAATATTCAACAAGGACGCATCAGCGTTGGAAGAGAAAAGAAAAACACTCGAAAAGATAGGTCACGTGATGCCTGAGGCGGGCGCGAACAAGCCGCTTAAATCCCTAATCGAGCGTTTTCATGGTTAGCTCGCTGACTCAGAAAGTGCCGATCACATTTCCATGACAACCAGTTCCACCCAGCTCATTAGAGTCGCAATTATGATTAAACGCCCACTCGTATAAGAACTTGCGCATCATCGCTAGGCCGCGTTCTACTTGCTGATTGCAATGCACGAATCGCGTCTACCGGAGCTTTTTTTCCCCTGGTGATGCCATGCCTTCGCCACACGTTGGTATGCAAGCTCCATAAGGGGCCATGTGAAACGAGACGCTTTTGTTTTCATTACCTCTCAGGTCCAGCGAAGGAAGGATCTTCCAAACAGAAGGCTACAACGATAAGTGTGCCATTTGAAGCGAGGCTTGAAGGCAACATTCTCAATGAATTGGTTTTTTATGACAATAAAAGGCCGACCGAAGCTGGATATGCCTTGCTTGACATGTCTCGTAGCTTCTTGCGTGTCCTTTTCAAATGATACAATTTGGCGAGTTTTGCTTTCGTAGCCCGGTGGGTGTCAATGAGTCGCAAACGTCAATAACTTGCAGGCAGAATTGGGCAGACTTGGCTACTTGTGTTGTTCTCTGAGTTCATGCGTTGGGATTTTCGAATATATGTATGCTTGATTGTAATACACACCTACGCAGCCTGCACAAAATTGGTGATCAATCTGCCTCTAGGTCTATCATCAGTGAACAAGATGTGCCACGTCTAAGAAACCCTCTCAAAAGGTTATACAATTCTTGAAGAAGTCCTCAACATAGAACTCGCCGTTCCAAGAGGCAAAAACCACTATAATTTGGACACGCCTTTAGGGATCTTGGAAGAGTGGCCAAAAACATGGAAGCCTTGTACGGTCAGATGATTGATAAGGTTCTTAGCTCCAGACACAACCACCAGTTGAGATTTATTGTTAAATCCTACCAGAATATCCCACACGGCGGTCCAGCAATATCTTCTGATATGCTTCAAGACCTACTTCGTGGTGTCGCCTCCAAAGTTGTCACCGTAAGCGTCAAAGGGACACAATCCGACTGGACTCTCCAATTTATGTCGGCAGCTGACATCCCTAGACTTCACACTTGAATCAGCACTCAAAGACCCGACCGATTTGTAATTCTGAAGCAACATCAACATCATTCGATGCCTGGACAGAGTTCCTGACGAGCTGGACATTTTTTGATCCAGTGGAATGAGAAGCCGGCGGGAGTACTTTGACCCTTCTTCGACAAGACTATCTTCTCCAATCCAAAGTACGCGGCCAAACCAGTTACATTTGCCGCAGACACATGCCATTAAGATGAGGGCGACTTGAAAATTAGAATTCTGACACAAGTGTCAAAAACAACGGGCCCTCTCTCCTAGTGAAGGGTAGCGCTCAAAACATAGCCCTTTTGAATATCTTATAGTTTATCTCGAGCACCTTGGTCATACAGAACGTTTTGATTGGTTGTCTTTGGCCACAGCAGGCATGTATATTCTCAGGGGCATAACCGCCGTAAGCCAGGCCACTTTGCGTGGGATTGCTGGAACGGCACGAAACATTGGCTTTCAAGTTGAAGAGCAGGAACCACATCATCTATCAATTCGAGATTGAATTTTGTTGGTCCCAGGTCGAAATGACTGGTATAGTGGGTGGGTTTGCAAGTAAGTGTCGCACTTTTTTGACGAACATTTGGGCGATTAAGCGGACACTAGCTGAGCAATCACAGAGGGTTTTGAGACTGTTTTCTAGATGAACATCACTGGCGAAGATCGTGTTTTCCGTGCACTCGCTGTCCGCATGGGAAGAATGGTCAACGCGTAGTCCAAAGTGTCACGTGATACAATGGTACTTGTCCTGGCACGAAATCGGTAGCACACCGTAGCGCCGGGAAATCGAAGAAAGGTAACATCGTTTTTGTTTCCCATCCGTTAGGTCCTTCAAATATATAGTGACAACTCTGAGCTAAGCTCGAACTATAACATACATGAACACTATGAAAGAGTTCGCCCGTGCACTGATCACCCCATTTGGTTCAAGACATCCAGATCGGGACAGAGACGCTTAAATTACCTCACTCAAGCAACAAATGTTTTTGACATGACTGACACGCGCTAATGCTATAACAAGCTCGTTCTTGAACATGCTCAGTGCCTCGTGAACTGGACACGTCACTATCGATTAGTATTCAAGAATCTGAGACGATCACGTGTCATGTGCGTGTTTTCAAGGCTTCTTGAGCTCGGCGCAGAATAAAATTCGTGGACCCCAAGTCGTTGCATAAACCATGCTGGAAATCACATCGTGTATCTTGAATCTTAGCCCAAGCACTCCGAGCATTCGGAAACCATAGTAGGAAGTTGCGTCTGGCTAAATTGCATTGAATTATCAGTTTCTAGATTTTTAGCACGATGATTTGCTGAGAGCCAGTTTATCCCTAAAACCGGCGAGAATATGCGCGATGAGCCAATGACAACTAACTTTCATAGCGGCCTCCGGGCCAACTGAAGCGTATTATTGGCCGATAGTCGAGAAGTAATCACCAATCCAATATATTGCTCTTCAAAGACGAGATTGCTCGGGCTAAGCACAACGATATGCCGCGATATAGTGTTCCTCGGGGCGTCCGTGGACTGACATATAATACGGATATCTATAGCTTTCTGCTTGCGAAAAGGTATTCAATTGCTCATGCTGAAAGTGTATGGCAGACTTTCGATTGCAATTCTGTGAAGTCTACCATGAGAAAACATACAAGTGCGCTTCAGCTTGTGACATGTGCCAGGTGATGTCTTGGACAAGAGACTGTCTTTTCTTGTAGAGCCATGTGACTTATTCAGAAGCATATGAGTTGTATAGTTATTTATGCAGTAGATCCTCCGCCGAATTTGTCCGTCGGTTTACTCCCATGTTTTTGAAGACAGAAGAAATTTTGGGCTCTTGAACGCCGTCATGCTCGAGATGAAGCCTCCCTCAAAACATTTGATTTAATTCCGCCGAAGTGCGGGTACATTTGAAATTTACTTGATATCGAAATTGTACTAAAATATAAAGGCGAATATTGTTCGCGACGAAATTGTGAAAGAATATAGATGGACACAAAGCCCAAGACGAAATTGATTGTGTGAAATGACATCTTCACACACGAAAGCGCATTCTATTAGAACGCAAAAGCAATGACCGAAATGATAATCATCGCCATACTAATACCAGATTTTCCGGCAGAATTGCCGAATTCAGCACTGGCCGTGCTGACAGTTTCTGAGCTCGCAACACTCATAGAAGTCCAAGTGCTTTGCCAAACAACATGACTGGAGTGTGAAACCAAAAGCAAACTTGTTCTTGTGGCATAAGCATCGCCCGTGGACGCAGCTGAAGCAGATAAGAGGCCTGTTTCGGACTCACTGGCGCCTTGGGCCTCCCCGCGACTTCCGCCACCAATTGGGGCAGCAGTCCCAGATGTAGAAGGAACCGCACTCATCGCGACAGACGACTTAGCTGTGACCGAGACGATGTCACCTTCAGAATTCGATACAGCCGATCCTTCAGTATGTTCAGGGTTAGCCGTGTTCCCGGAAGCAGTTGAAGAGCCTGATCTAGATTCAATGAGACCAGCACTAACCGAGGTAGTAAATATGGTTCCAGATTGGGCAACAGAATCAGATTCGGATGGAAGTTCAGAGGCAAGAGATACAACAGCCGGGGTCGCAATGGCGCTGCTCGAAGCATCAATAGATGTACCATCATAAGACTCCACATCGCTGGAAGTAACAGAAGTTCCAGAGGCAGGCGCAATTGCTGGAGTACCTGATACGCCACTGACAGAAACCACAATAGAACCGGGCACACCGGGGTGAGCGGATGTAGAAGGAATGATCAGGCTAGTGGCAGTGGTAGCAGACAAAGACATACTGTCCGACTTCCAGTAAAAGGAGGATGGAAAGACAGAAGAGGTCACAGAGTCAAACGCAGTACTTAAATCAGAAGACGGGGTAATCTCAGGAGCAATCGTTAAAGCACTCTCGGACACTGTGGCAAGAGACTTCAAAGACAATGACGAGGAAATCGAGCCCGTTGTTGAATTGTGGTAGCCAGTGAATATACCAGATGGGATCACAGGAACGCTCGAGACTCCTTGAACGCTCGACAAAGTCGAAGACACTGCCATTAACAGATCGCTAGCTGAGAACAGCGACGTAGTGGTGAACAA
Organism: Metschnikowia pulcherrima; assembly: GCA_009746055.1. Lineage (NCBI taxonomy): Eukaryota > Fungi > Ascomycota > Pichiomycetes > Serinales > Metschnikowiaceae > Metschnikowia > Metschnikowia pulcherrima. The sequence continues at coordinate 26,927 of VFXK01000006.1, forward strand.
CAGGCCAGCAGAGTTGGTCGTCACATCGACAACACCAGAATCAGTCGCAACAGAGCCGTCAGAATTGGTGGTCACGAAAGTGGTAGTGTACTCCTGCAATCCACTGCTAGACGCACTGCTCGATGGAAACAACGACGTGGTGGTGAACAACAGGCCAGCAGAGTTGGTCGTCACATCGACAACACCAGAATCAGTCGCAACAGAGCCGTCAGAATTGGTAGTCACAAAAGTGGTAGTGTACTCCTGCAATCCACTGCTCGATGCACTGCTCGATGGGAACAAAGACGTGGTGGTGTAGAACAGGCCAGCAGAGTTGGTTGTCACATCGACAACACCAGACTTAGTCGCAACAGAGCCGTCAGAGTTGGTGGTCACAAAAGTGGTAGTGTACTCCTGCAATCCACTGCTAGACGCACTGCTCGATGGGAACAAAGACGTGGTGGTGTAGAACAGGCCAGCAGAGTTGGTCGTCACATCGACAACACCAGAATCAGTCGCAACCGAGCCGTCAGAATTGGTGGTCACGAAAGTGGTAGTGTACTCCTGCAATCCACTGCTAGACGCACTGCTCGATGGGAACAACGACGTGGTGGTGTACAACAGGCCAGCAGAGTTGGTCGTCACATCGACAACACCAGACTCAGTCGCAACAGAGCCGTCAGAGTTGGTCGTCACAAAAGTGGTAGTGTACTCCTGGAACGCACCCAAAACAGACGTTGAAGTGGTCAAAGAACCAGCTGAGTCAGTCGTCACAACAATTTTCTCCAAATCAGTCGATACAGACCCATCAGAGTTGGTCACCGTCGCCACAGTTGTGTAGGTCGTGAATGGCAATCCACTGCTAGAAGCACTGCTCGATCCACTGCTAGAAACACCGCTAGATGCACTGCTCGATGGGAACAACGACGTGGTAGTGTAGAGCAGGCCAGCAGAGTTAGTCGTCACATCGACAACACCAGACTCAGTCGCAACAGAGCCGTCAGAGTTCGTGGTCACAAAAGTGGTAGTGTACTCCTGGAACGCACCCAAAACAGACGTCGAAGTGGTCAAAGAACCAGCTGAATCAGTCGTCACAACAATCCTCTCCAAATCGGTCGACACAGAGCCATCAGAGTTGGTCACAGTCGCCACAGTAGTGTAGGTCGTGAATGGCAATCCACTGCTAGAAACACCGCTAGATGCACTGCTCGATGCACTGCTAGATGGGAACAACGACGTGGTGGTGTAGAATAGGCCAGCAGAGTTAGTCGTCACATCGACAACACCAGACTCAGTCGAAACAGAGCCGTCAGAGTTGGTCGTCACAAAAGTGGTAGTGTACTCCTGGAACGCACCCAAAACAGACGTCGAAGTGGTCAAAGAACCAGCTGAATCAGTCGTCACGACAATCAAGTCCAAATCGGTCGACACAGAGCCATCAGAGTTGGTCACAGTCGCCACAGTAGTGTAGGTCGTGAATGGCAATCCACTGCTAGAAGCACTGCTCGATCCACTGCTAGAAACACCGCTAGATGCACTGCTCGATGCACTGCTAGATGGGAACAACGACGTGGTAGTGTAGAGCAGGCCAGCAGAGTTAGTCGTCACATCGACAACACCAGACTCAGTCGCAACAGAGCCGTCAGAGTTGGTCGTCACAAAAGTGGTAGTGTACTCCTGGAACGCACCCAAAACAGACGTCGAAGTGGTCAAAGAACCGGCTGAGTCAGTCGTCACAACAATTTTCTCCAAATCAGTCGATACAGAGCCATCAGAGTTGGTCACCGTCGCCACAGTAGTGTAGGTCGTGAATGGCAATCCACTGCTAGAAGCACTGCTCGATCCACTGCTAGAAACACCGCTAGATGCACTGCTCGATGGGAACAACGACGTGGTGGTGTAGAACAGGCCAGCAGAGTTGGTCGTCACATCGACAACACCAGACTCAGTCGAAACAGAGCCGTCAGAGTTGGTCGTCACAAAAGTGGTAGTGTACTCCTGCAATCCACTGCTCGATGCACTGCTCGATGGGAACAAAGACGTGGTGGTGTACAACAGGCCAGCAGAGTTGGTCGTCACATCGACAACACCAGACTTAGTCGCAACAGAGCCGTCAGAGTTGGTGGTCACAAAAGTGGTAGTGTACTCCTGCAATCCACTGCTAGACGTACTGCTCGATGGGAACAACGACGTGGTAGTGTAGAGCAGGCCAGCAGAGTTAGTGGTCACATCGACAACACCAGAATCAGTCGCAACAGAGCCGACAGAATTGGTGGTCACAAAGGTGGTAGTGTACTCCTGCAATCCACTGCTAGACGCACTGCTCGATGGGAACAACGACGTGGTGGTGTACAACAGGCCAGCAGAGTTGGTCGTCACATCGACAACACCAGACTCAGTCGCAACAGAGCCGTCAGAGTTGGTCGTCACAAAAGTGGTAGTGTACTCCTGGAACGCACCCAAAACAGACGTCGAAGTGGTCAAAGAACCGGCTGAGTCAGTCGTCACAACAATTTTCTCCAAATCAGTCGATACAGACCCATCAGAGTTGGTCACCGTCGCCACAGTTGTGTAGGTCGTGAATGGCAATCCACTGCTAGAAGCACTGCTCGATCCACTGCTAGAAACACCGCTAGATGCACTGCTCGATGGGAACAACGACGTGGTAGTGTAGAGCAGGCCAGCAGAGTTAGTCGTCACATCGACAACACCAGACTCAGTCGCAACAGAGCCGTCAGAGTTCGTGGTCACAAAAGTGGTAGTGTACTCCTGGAACGCACCCAAAACAGACGTCGAAGTGGTCAAAGAACCAGCTGAATCAGTCGTCACAACAATCCTCTCAAAATCGGTCGACACAGAGCCATCAGAGTTGGTCACAGTCGCCACAGTAGTGTAGGTCGTGAATGGCAATCCACTGCTAGAAACACCGCTAGATGCACTGCTCGATGCACTGCTAGATGGGAACAACGACGTGGTGGTGTAGAATAGGCCAGCAGAGTTGGTCGTCACATCGACAACACCAGACTCAGTCGAAACAGAGCCGTCAGAATTCGTGGTCACAAAAGTGGTAGTGTACTCCTGGAACGCACCCAAAACAGACGTTGAAGTGGTCAAAGAACCAGCTGAATCAGTCGTCACAACAATCACATCCAAATCAGTCGACACAGAGCCATCAGAGTTGGTCACCGTCGCCACAGTAGTGTAGGTCGTGAATGGCAATCCACTGCTAGAAGCACTGCTCGATCCACTGCTAGAAACACCGCTAGATGCACTGCTCGATGGGAACAACGACGTGGTAGTGTAGAGCAGGCCAGCAGAGTTAGTCGTCACATCGACAACACCAGACTTAGTCGCAACAGAGCCGTCAGAGTTGGTCGTCACAAAAGTGGTAGTGTACTCCTGGAACGCACCCAAAACAGACGTTGAAGTGGTCAAAGAACCAGCTGAGTCAGTCGTCACAACAATTTTCTCCAAATCAGTCGATACAGACCCATCAGAGTTGGTCACCGTCGCCACAGTTGTGTAGGTCGTGAATGGCAATCCACTGCTAGAAACACTGCTCGATCCACTGCTAGAAACACCGCTAGATGCACTGCTCGATGGGAACAACGACGTGGTAGTGTAGAGCAGGCCAGCAGAGTTAGTCGTCACATCGACAACACCAGACTTAGTCGCAACAGAGCCGTCAGAGTTGGTCGTCACAAAAGTGGTAGTGTACTCCTGGAACGCACCCAAAACAGACGTCGAAGTGGTCAAAGAACCGGCTGAGTCAGTCGTCACAACAATTTTCTCCAAATCAGTCGATACAGACCCATCAGAGTTGGTCACCGTCGCCACAGTAGTGTAGGTCGTGAATGGCAATCCACTGCTAGAAACACCGCTAGATGCACTGCTCGATGCACTGCTAGATGGGAACAACGACGTGGTGGTGTAGAATAGGCCAGCAGAGTTGGTCGTCACATCGACAACACCAGACTCAGTCGAAACAGAGCCGTCAGAGTTCGTGGTCACAAAAGTGGTAGTGTACTCCTGGAACGCACCCAAAACAGACGTCGAAGTGGTCAAAGAACCGGCTGAGTCAGTCGTCACAACAATCACATCCAAATCAGTCGACACAGAGCCATCAGAGTTGGTCACCGTCGCCACAGTAGTGTAGGTCGTGAATGGCAATCCACTGCTAGAAACACCGCTAGATGCACTGCTCGATGCACTGCTAAATGGGAACAACGACGTGGTGGTGTAGAATAGGCCAGCAGAGTTAGTCGTCACATCGACAACACCAGACTCAGTCGAAACAGAGCCGTCAGAGTTCGTGGTCACAAAAGTGGTAGTGTACTCCTGGAACGCACCCAAAACAGACGTCGAAGTGGTCAAAGAACCAGCTGAATCAGTCGTCACAACAATCCTCTCAAAATCGGTCGACACAGAGCCATCAGAGTTGGTCACCGTCGCCACAGTAGTGTAGGTTGTGAATGGCAATCCACTGCTAGAAGCACTGCTGGAAAAACTGCTAGATGCACTGCTCGATGCACTGCTAGATGGGAACAACGACGTGGTAGTGTAGAACAGGCCAGCAGAGTTGGTTGTCACATCGACAACACCAGACTCAGTCGCAACAGAGCCGTCAGAGTTGGTCGTCACAAAAGTGGTAGTGTACTCCTGGAACGCACCCAAAACAGACGTCGAAGTGGTTAAAGAACCAGCGGAGTCAGTCGTCACAACAATTCTCTCCAAGTCAGTCGAGACAGACCCATCAGAGTTGGTCACCGTCGCCACAGTCGTGTAGGTCGTGAATGGCAATGCACTGCTAGAAGCACTGCTGGAAAAACTGCTATATGCACTGCTCGATGCACTGCTCGATGGGAACAACGACGTGGTAGTGTAGAACAGGCCAGCCGAGTTGGTTGTCACATCGACAACACCAGACTCAGTCGCAACAGAGCCGTCAGAGTTCGTGGTCACAAAAGTGGTAGTGTACTCCTGGAACGCACCCAAAACAGACGTCGAAGTGGTCAAAGAACCAGCTGCGTCAGTCGTCACAACAATTCTCTCCAAGTCAGTCGAGACAGACCCATCAGAGTTGGTCACCGTCGCCACAGTAGTGTAGGTTGTGAATGGCAATCCACTGCTGGAAGCACTGCTGGAAAAACTGCTAGATGCACTGCTCGATGCACTGCTCGATGGGAACAACGACGTGGTAGTGTAGAACAGGCCAGCAGAGTTGGTTGTCACATCGACAACACCAGACTCAGTCGCAACAGAGCCGTCAGAGTTGGTCGTCACAAAAGTGGTAGTGTACTCCTGGAACGCACCCAAAACAGACGTCGAAGTGGTTAAAGAACCAGCGGAGTTAGTCGTCACAACAATCACATCCAAGTCAGTCGAAACAGACCCATCAGAGTTGGTCACCGTCACCACAGTAGTGTAGGTTGTGAATGGCAATCCACTGCTAGAAACACTGCTGGAAAAACTGCTAGATGCACTGCTCGATGCACTGCTCGATGGGAACAACGACGTGGTAGTGTAGAACAGGCCAGCAGAGTTGGTTGTCACATCGACAACACCAGACTCAGTCGCAACAGAGCCGTCAGAGTTGGTGGTCACAAAAGTGGTAGTGTACTCCTGGAACGCACCCAAAACAGACGTCGAAGTGGTTAAAGAACCAGCGGAGTCAGTCGTCACAACAATTCTCTCCAAGTCAGTCGAGACAGACCCATCAGAGTTGGTCACCGTCGCCACAGTAGTGTAGGTTGTGAAGCTCAGGTACGTCGCGCTCGCGCTGAGAGAATCGCTCCTGGCGCTAGATGTGCCGGATGTCGCGCTGTTGAGACTGTGCGAAGTCGCGATACTTGATGCAGGAATCGATGCGACATTGGACGTGAGACTGGGCGCAATCAGTGAAGTGAATGCCGACGCGTTTGCAGTGGAGCTAGACACGGTGTCCGTATTGGACGATGACTGTGTGCTCGTTTGCTGGCTTCCCTCGATATCACTGCTTCCAGTCGATGATTGCGACTCATCGGATGTTTGTGACACGCCACTAGAATTCACAGTGCCTGATTGACTGGAAGAGTCCTGAGGACTGGTCGATCCAGACGTGACGGATATGTCTGAGCTGGTAGAAAATCCCGTTGAGTCTGAGAATCCCGAATTGACGGATGAGCTTTCTTCGCGCGTGCTTGAACCACTAGTCGCACTTGATTCCGTCGATGAACTTTGGGAGGTTGACCCAGTGCTTGAGCTCGCCAGAGAGTCTTCGCTTGAAAAAGTGCTCGAGCTTGACAAAGTGCTTGAGCTTGACAAAAAGCTTGAGCTTGACTCAGTGCTTGAGCTTGGCAAACTGCTCGAGCTTGACTCAGTGCTTGAGCTCGCCAGAGAGTCTTCGCTTGAAAAAGTGCTCGAGCTTGACAAAGTGCTTGAGCTTGACAAAAAGCTTGAGCTTGACTCAGTGCTTGAGCTTGACAAAAAGCTTGAGCTTGATTCAGTGCTTGAGCTTGGCAAACTGCTCGAGCTTGACTCAGTGCTTGAGCTTGGCAAACTGCTCGAGCTTGACTCAGTGCTTGAGCTCGCCAGAGAGTCTTCGCTTGAAAAAGTGCTCGAGCTTGACAAAGTGCTTGAGCTTGACAAAAAGCTTGAGCTTGACTCAGTGCTTGAGCTTGACTCAGTGCTTGAGCTTGACAAAGTGCTTGAGCTTGTCAAACTGCTTGAGCTTGACGAAAAGCTTGAGCTTGACAAACTGCTTGGGCTTGGCAAACTGCTCGAGCTTGACACAGTGCTTGAGCTCGCCAGAGAGTCTTCGCTTGAAAAAGTGCTCGAGCTTGACAAACTGCTTGAGCTTGGCAAACTGCTCGAGCTTGACAAAGTGCTTGAACTGGTCAGAGAGCTAGTGAAGCCTGAGAAACTCGATGTGGCGAGTGATCCAGAGATTGTCGACAGGCTCGAGGGAGCAGATGAGCTGATAATTACCGAAGGGCTTTGCGCAGAAGATGAGCTGGAAATCTTTGTCGTGGAAGAACTAGAGCTGGTAATGGTGGAAGATCTCACGGAGCTGCTCCTGGTGCTCGAGGTAGACGTCGACGTTGTCGAGGCAAGAGAGGTTGTGGTGACGTCAGGGAAAGTCCAAACACATGAGCAAATAGAAGGAACACTGTTTGGCGCCGAGCCACTGTAAGTGATGCTTTTGCCGGTCAACGCGGTGTTTGTGGAAAACAACGAGGACGTGTATCCCGTACCAATATTGAGATAGACGCGGAAAATACTATTCACAATTGTCAAGATACCTGTTGTTGACGAATAGGAGTAACTCGTAAACGAAAGATTGATGTTTATCACATTGCCACCGCCAAACCCAGCAATTATATAGGTCGGATATGCTGAAGAGCTAGATACCAAACCACTGATGATCAAAACCGAGTCAGAAGAAGAGAGGTAGATGGTCTGAGTGGTTGACAACGTGTATGATGTGATGAGCAAAGTCAACTGAGAGCTTTCCCCGACTGTTATACAACCACTACCTTCGATGGTTATAGTTTGTGACCAGTCGGTGTTGTACAAACAAATGGAACCTGCGTTGGTAACGGAAGACAACGACAGCCCGATATCGACAGATGCGGACGTTCCCGAGCTCCGTTCAAAAACCATCATGCCGGTATTGGACCACGTGGAAGTCGACCTGACACGGAAGGGTGTACCCAGGAGTGTGGCGCCCGAAACTCCAAGATACATGCTACCCGTGTTTGTAAATGTACCCGTAGTGGAAATGAGGTAGGTGGATATCACAGACGCAGACAAGGAATTGAAGGCAAGGGTGCCCGCATTCAAAAAGGAGCTTCCAGTCATGGTCACGGACGCGGCCAAGCCATTGGCGGCAGTGATGTAGAAACCGCCCTCATTGTCAAGCTTGCCAGACAAAAGAGTTTCAACATTGTTCACAAGGGAGTAGTAGACACCAGCGTTGATGGTGAGATCGCCCAAAGACACGCTGTAGGTAGAAATCGAAACCGTGTTCTGAGTGATTGTCACTGCAGAAACCAAAGTAAGGAAACACGCAATGGCAGAAGCCACTTCGCGTATACCTGGTTTCATAGTAGAATGGTCGAGAAAAGTGATAGGCAAAAAAGAAGCAAGATTACAGTGAGAGTGTGGACGTGGTAGGCTTTTATTTCCTTGACGTCAATTTTGTGTCATTCAGAATTACTCGTAATGTATCATACATTGACGCCGCAATTTGACTGACGCCGCAATTTCTTTTTATTTTTGCAGCCTCGTCCCTGCACTTTGCATATTTCGGCGACCGCGCCGGTGTTTGCATGTAGTGTCGCACAGCTTATCTTCTTACTTCAGAAGCCGCGGAGCTGTCCGCGCAAAACACAAATGAAATCCTCCAGTCATCTCGAAGCAGCGCTTAAATCCTTCCACGAATGCCGATGCACAGCGGTAAAAAACCTTGAAAAAAAATTTGATCTTATGCACATCAACTTGCAACCGAATGCACTTTTAATGTCGCAAAAGACAGCAACTTATCGTGGATCAAATCACATGCAACAAATCATGCAGACCCTTTCGCAAGAATAATTCACACGAGCTTGAGATCTGGTGCAATGTCAACTTTTTTACGTGAGGCAAATAATACCAGCTCCCTCAACTTTAACTTGTGATCACGATTAATGTTTGGACCAATGTATCAACAAAGTCAACATGCCACAAATTTTGGGGGAAGGGGGGGAAACAGCTTCTGTGGAAGAATTCAGAGGCTTAACCAATCCTTGAATGAGGTGTCGCGGCTTGGCATCCGGGTAATGCTCGCCCTCAGTCCTGCATTTCTACGCGGGATCGGCTAAATGAAAAATGGGCAGTTTTTCACGGTTTACTGCAAACGGTCGGCATCTGCAAAAGGGGCCAGAACATTTTCGGGCCATTCCGCGTATGGCGCGACTCCGAGGAAGCCTCAAAGGTACCAATTGTGGTAAGAAACAAACGACGGATGAGCCGTTTCTGCGCTTCAAGACCTCAAGACTACTTTACTGGAAGACACAAACAGCACGAATGAATACGAAGTATAGAAGACATGCAGTTCCGAGACCTCGACTCACAGGTGCTCGGTTAAGTGGTGAGGATCTCGGCGAGTTAGGATGATAGATAAGCTGTATGGAAATGCACTGCGGAGAACTATCCGGGATTCCATATGCAGACTTTTTTTTGTGGTAAAGAAGCATGAGCTAGTGCATAATATATCAACTATGCAGGTTCATCGAATCAGTCCAGCAAGACAAAAAAAGCTGACCAAAGAAATCCTGTCACCCGCCCTAGATCCGAGAGGCCATTTTCATTGCTGTTGTCCGTACTGGAAAAGCCTCTGACTTGAAATCAGAGTCATACTCATCAGTATTCGTAGGGGAAGCATCAGCTACAGCTGGTGAGCGAAAATTAGTTCAAAGCATCTTGCTAATGATGATATCATTGGCGCTGCCAATAGATCATGTATTTAGTGCTTCGTAAACAAAGCTAAACCAATTAGCTGTTTGCTGGCTAAACAACCTTTAAACGGATACACGGGAAACGGAGAAGTCTACGAAAATGCGAATGGACAGCCATTGCAGCGATGAATGTCTTGGCAAAGTCTTGGCGATAGCCTCGCCATATGCGCCCCTATGCGCGCGCATGCGGCCTGAGTCCAACATACCAACGATTGAAAACCCTTTTTTTTCCACAACAAAAGCAAAACGCCTTGATGATTGCTTTTTCATGCCACTTACGAGGCCAGTGTCAAAATCTCTTAGTGAAGCACAGCCGCCATTAGCCCAAGGGAAGATCAACTGTGTATGAACGAATTGGAAACTTGCCACAAGATCCGCTCAGTTTGCTACACGTCAACTTAGCCATTGATGTGAACACTTATTCGGGTTGTGTGCCACGCCTGCTTGACTTTCAATCTTGTAGTTCTGTGCAGTAGAGATAACAACCTCACGGGGAATAAGCAATCACATTCATTTCAATCTGGCACTAGAGCCAAACGGTGGCCTACATCGCTCTTGCACGCTACTTGAGTGAGTTCAGCCTCGACTACCTCAAAACATCATACTTTTTGCTTGAAGCGATAAGCTTGCTCGCTCGCATCAGACTCATTTGACTTCACAATATTTTATTTTGTGCTGACATGGGCTGGATTGTTTTTTGGGTCACGTCGCCGAACATGAATTACTTGGCAACGATGCAGGTCGGTGCGCTTAGCCCCGCTTTCATCAGGCAAAATCCATAAGAAAGAGCAAATACCGCCTTTCCATCAAAGTGTATGACGGCGGAAAATTGATCCGAAAAAAAAAAAGAAGCGGCAACATCAATTAGTAAGTTGTCGTGATTGGCAAAAATGTAGTATTTTGACAGGCTGCTGTCTACCAGAAAAGGCATTGGCACGCTTTCCGCGGAGAAAGAAAAAATGACGCAATTGAATATCAATACGAGATTAAGGGTCATGGTTGCTCGCGACCTAAATCGCGCCCTAATCTGCGTTTTTACGATCCTTCTTGGCACACCTGCACCTGTTGAGCCAAAACTTGCAGTACGACATTTGTCGCGCATGAAAGGCGTCACTGTGGTCGCACCCTGTTCACGAATATTATACGAGGTTAACGCCGAATCTTTCGCCAAGTATTTCCTATTCTGCTTCGAATCCGTGACTTTTTCCATAAGGAATATTTTACATACGGCTGCTAATACAATGGAGTAATCTTCAAGGACATTTTTGACGTCAAAATGTGAGCCTTGATAAGACCTCTGAATTGCATCAAGATACGGTAGATGAAAACCTTAAGGCCCAAGATCCCTCGAATGAAATTGCTCCTTCTTTTCGAACTTTCGACCTGAGCCTATTCGCTATGACCGGAAGGACAATTTGAGTGCAAGAATCGAGACGTGTCCCCTGCTATTGCCCTTATCCGCTTCCGAAGAGTGAGCCGAGAAAGCAACAAGTGTCACATTCGTTTACTCGAGTAAAGTGTGGTGAAGCCCTAGGTCCCAGTTGCGTTGCAAATTTCCTTCAAAATAAGAGTCTTCAAATACGCCAAGAATCTTTTCCCCCCCACCCTCACCCTTCGCATCTTCTCAACGTCTTCTCCTTCATCTGTGATTGTTTTTTGTTTTTTGCTTGATACATCTGATTAAGGGCTGAAAGCCAGAATTGCCTAACTAGCTCTACACTAAATTATAAATGAATACATATAAACCTTAGCCAGCTTCGCTACCATTCCTTGCATTGCTAGCTTGGTTTGGCAGCGCATGAGATTCAATAAGGTTGTCATCGCCCTAATGGCTATACTTCCCCCACATACCGCTTCAGCTCTCGCAACAGAAGGGTCAGTAATACGAAGAATTGCTTACCTAGCTCTCCACAAAAGTATATATGAATGGCATCTACAAGATACTTAAGGCCAGTAAAGTCTCCTAGTGCTACAAATTTTAGAAAGCTTGGAAGAATTTTGGGGTGAAAAAGATTCATAACATACATTTATTGCCGAAGATGCGAAAACGAAAAACATCAAAAAGTCCGGGAAAATTACTCAACATTGTAAAATTGGAAAGAACAAAGTATGATGAGATACCAGGTTTTAAAAATAAAAAGGCAAAAAGCTAAAATATGGAACTTCAGAAGGATGCTTTGGTGAATTCCAAAAAATAGGTAAAATGGCTTGTGCGCTCATGCTCACCTGGGGATCAGAGTCAAGGCACGAAGTGCTTCAACGCGCGACGCCGTGTCTAGGCAGACTATTTGTTGTGCGTATAATTCTTAGATGCATACATCACGTGCCATATGTCATGTGATATCTTGTACCATGGCGTGAAGTCTATCTATTAATCATCCTCGCCCTCTGATTGGCTGACGTAGATGTGAAGCTCATTTTTTTATCGTTACAATTAGTGTTCCGCTAGCTTGTAGAACATCTATGCCAACTGCATACAGAATGCAAGATTTTTTTTGATAACTCTGATACAGCTTCACCTACTATTCTCGTATGGATATCTGATAGTTCTGACTCATCTGAGTCTTGCGCTTCCGCCGTTTGGCTTCCAGTTTCAGGTAGATACGGTGAGCTCCTTCGTGAACTACACAGGTAAGTTCGACGCTGCGTGAATTGCATCACTACATATGATGCTATGGTGAGATTTCTACAGCGTCAAACTGTGTCTAGGATTGTGCAACGTCGTGTCGAATGTGCTGCACACAAGTATCGACAATTCGGTAACATTAATTGGAAGGCGCTTCGGTATACTACTCAGACGTACTGCACTTGTTCATGATCTATGTGTATCTTTCTTTCAGTAGTGAGAATGAAAAGGGGCTTGTTTCTCCTGCTAATCCGAGACTTTTTTCATTGCGAGCACAACCTTCCCGATCGTGTTTAGACCGTTGATTTCCAATCCTTTTGACGGAACTAACCTTCACGATAACGAACCAAGAAGGAGTCGCTCTTACCAGCTATAACAAATTATACGGAATGCTCTAAGCGTATCCCCAGAATGAGTTGGCGTGTCCAGTCTCCCTCATTGTTGAAGAGTGACCTGCATGGAAGTGTCAAGATTGGTAAGTGAGGTGTCACCAGCGAACGTCCAATGAGAACCCTCTTCATTCTTAAACAACTTGAAGCTACTCAATACAGCTCTGAAGTCATCACTGCGGGTGTCAATCACACTAGGAGTGGAAACAGTGGTAGTCATAGTATTAACACGTATATGGGATAATTAGGATTAGTCTAGTCACCTCTTGAATGATATCAAGAGGGGATGGCTATGCTCTATATAGAGAGATGAACTGCCTCCGTGTGAGACAGTGGCGTGACCTCTTGGTCACGCAAACTCCCATGGATAAGGTCTGATAGAACCTTATAAATTCTATGGGACACATGCTTAGGTATAGGAGTGCATGTATGCTTATACTATGCACACCCTAAGTGTTGTGTTCCAACACTCATCGAAAGTTACCAGTTTTTGTCGCCCACAAGCATCACGTGACTACGATAGCATCACGTGAACAGATTCTGGGTCATGCCCCCTAACATTCTTTCTGGGAGCCTGCAAACACGTGCCAAAGTCCTCATTTCCAGATATGGTACTAGTCAAGACGGAAACTAAACTTACAGCAGCGCTCCGCAACATTTTTGATAGTCACTGGCCCAGTAGTGTCAAACATGTGAGGCTGTCAGTTGAAGTTTTCCAAAGTCAGCAAAAAGAATCGCCTGTAGACTCTGAGGCTACTCCTTTATTTAACGTCATAAGAATGTAAAGATAACACCTCACAGATTCTGAGGTAGCGCGCTCTCAATCACTTCACATCAGGCATATCACTCATGTAACCCGTGGCGTAGGCACAACATGAGGCAACGAGAATATAGTCAAGCACCTTTTTCAATTCATAGGTAGGGCTAAGATAACGAAAAAAGGTGGTTTTTGTCGGATGTCGGCATTCGGACATAATCTGGGGATGACTCGAGACCAGCAATTCGCGTGACACAAGAAAACTTCGGGAAGAAAATCGTTCCCTGAACAAATAGCTCATTCTCGAAGGATAGCACTGATTATACATATTTTGATGTCCTCGCATTTTCGCCAGCCAGGAAATCACATTGATAGACAAAGGCCCAACTGACATAGAAAATTGCGTCCAATAAGCCGACAAGTAAAAAAAAAAACAGACCTTTACTACAACGAACCGGGTTTTTAAAAAAATTGTTTATTGACGAAAAGGTAGCTGAAAAGCTCGAAAAATTGTTGGACGAAAAGCGGATGAGCGCTGGATAGTGGGACAATAAGTATCCCGTAATGTTGACTCGAGTCAACGAAAATGGAAGCTCTTAGAAAATCAAGAACATGATGGGCACGAAGAACATGATTGATTTAGCAGAAACAACAGACGCACTTCCCTCGTACGTTGCGACTGATGAGGGAATGGCTGCAGTAGTCGCACTAAAGGTCTCAGTCGAGCCCTTCGAGACAGTAGGCGTCAGTAATGCAATTGGCGAGCCCAGTTTTGGAGCATCCGAGCCAGATCGAGTCTTCGCGAAACTGCCATCGCTTACTCTATCAGAGTAGCTGTACATTGCACTTGCAGTTGGGCGTGCAGAGGATACGCTCATCGCAGGTTTCAGGGTGGCAATCGAAGACAAGGAACTCTGCTCATTCTCAGGGCAATACGTCAGCGTGAGAGTCAACGTGGTGATTCTCGATGATTCGGGACCAAGACTCAAGGTGGCAACCGTAGTGAAAGTCTCAGTAGTGTAACTAGGCTGGCTCGAGGAACTCACTGGGCAATAGGTGCTGATGAGAGTGAATGTTATGATCTCCGTCGCACCAGAATCCTCGGTTGTTGTCGTCACGACAGTATGGGTCTCGGTCGCAATCAGGGATGAATCGTTGGTCAGACTACTCGCTTCCGATGATCTTGATGGCGAGCTAGTTGTTGATCCCAAAGACTCATACAGCAGAACAACTGCCGACAGAGTACCCAATGAAGGAGAGACGTTCGAGTTTGTAGTTGAAGAAGACTTCTCTTGCGACAAATGACTGGACGCAGACGGAGTGCCAGAGGTCATGCTGATGCTTGTCGCGTCTGATATCAGACTCGATCCAGAACTTCCAGCCGTTGTCTTCGAAGTCAGAGATTGAACATACGACAGGTTCCAACCACCTGAATTGTGAGGCAAAGACGACAGCGATGGAAGAGGATGAGACGATACTGAAGTCCAAGCAGAAGTGGAGGTCTTCACACCCGGAACCTCAACAACAGGAGTCTCGACGCCATCAGTGCCAGTCACGGTAGTTAAAGTAGTGTAAGATCCAGTCCAAGTAGAAGTGGAGGTCTTCACACCAGGAACCTCAACAACAGGAGTCTCGACGCCATCAGTGCCAGTCACAGTGGTCAAAGTAGTGTAAGATCCAGTCCAAGTAGAAGTGGACGTGGCAACACTGGGAACCTCAACAACAGGAGTCTCGACGCCATCAGTGCCAGTCACGGTAGTTAAAGTAGTGTAAGATCCAGTCCAAGTAGAAGTGGACGTGGCAACACTGGGAACCTCAACAACAGGGGTCTCCACGCCGTCAGTGCCAGTCACGGTAGTTAAAGTAGTGTAAGATCCAGTCCAAGTAGAAGTGGACGTGGCAACACTGGGAACCTCAACAACAGGGGTCTCCACGCCGTCAGTGCCAGTCACGGTAGTCAATGTAGTGTAAGAGCCAGTCCAAGTAGAAGTGGAGGTCTTCACACCAGGAACCTCAACAACAGGGGTCTCGACGCCATCAGTGCCAGTCACGGTCGTCAAAGTGGTGTAAGAGCCAGTCCAAGTAGAAGTGGAGGTCTTCACGCCCGGAACCTCAACAACAGGGGTCTCGACGCCATCAGTGCCAGTCACGGTAGTCAAAGTAGTGTAAGATCCAGTCCAAGTAGAGGTCGATGTTTGTACGGCAGGAACTTCGATAATCACAGTAGGCTCACCGCCGTCACTCGGAGTCACAGTTGTCGTGCTAGTGTAATCGTTGGTCCAGTAAGTCGTAGTAGTCTTTGGCGGCAACTCAATTATCACAGTGGGCTCGCCGCCATCGCTAGGGGTCACAGTCGTTGTACTAGTGTAATCGTTGGTCCAGTAAGTCGTAGTAGTCTTGGGTGGCAACTCAACAATCACAGTATTACTCGCGCCAGGACTACCTGTGACCGTGCGAGACGTGGCATGAGACCCAGTCCAGTATGACGTGATTGTTTGCGTAGGAGTTGGGACCTCCACGACAACGGTGTTGTAATCTGAGCCCGAGTATGTGATTGTTGAAGTTTGAGATCCCGTCCACGTTCTTGTAGTAGTGGTGTAACAAACTTCCTCAGCTTGAAAGATTCGACTGCCAATCTCCGTGGTGACGGTCCCATCGGGAGCGGTATACTTGATGTTTAGCGCACCAGGTCCGTTCCAGTTTACAAAGACAATTTTCATTGGGTAATATACGCCAGCCTGAAGGTTGAATACTGTGTTGGCGGTGTTTGGCCATTCCGCTTTGAAAGTTTCACTCAGTACATCTTCAAGGGGGTTTCCGCAGCACGTCTCTCCTGCACCAAATTGAAAAAAAGCACCGTCGTCAGCTTTCATGGTAAAGGCGTAGTCGCCTGTCTGGTCAGCCAAGAAATATCCTCCGATACTCATTGAAAAGTTGGAGATGGTGAGTCTGTATCCGTAGAGGGTTCCATAGTCGACAACAGAGACCTTACTGTTGGTGGCGTAATTGAGTGCAGTGACTCCCAGAACAGAGGCCAAGTGCCCGTACCGCTTGTATCCGGAGGTGTAATAGTCCGGGTCATCTTTGAAAGCCGTATCCTTGAGAGGGTAGTGATAGAAATCGACATCAAAACCCCTGCTGATTATAGTTGTCGGGTTGCAACCGTTGAGCGCCGCAAACGCAGTGCCCCAAAAGATGGCGGAAGCAAGAGCCAAAAACTTCATTGCTAAAAAAACCCGATGTTTGAAATGAATCTTACATCACCCAGGTGGCGATATCATTGCTTTATAAGCCCACTGAGTGGGAACCCGATCCTTCATCAACTGGCGTAAAACCCTCATCCTCCTTCGCCTGGCTGCAAGTTACATTTTGCGCTCAGTGGTTTGAAGCTTTGGTAATGCATGTCAAGAATTTTATCTGAACGCATGATTTGCGCTTTCAGGCAGTAACTTGACCCAATGTGCGAATGACTTTGAGTAAAGCATCCGGATAATTTGATACTAAATTTGCTCTCTCCAAACTTCATCAAATCATGGAGTCTGTGAGACCTTGTGCCCCTTCTATTTCAGAAGACTAGTTGGCTTTTGTTATTTCAATTCTTTAGTCATATACAGTAGATACTATATAGAATTTAGTGGGCGCGTGCCGACATGAATTCGGAGTCAGGCTTCGCGGAATTTGTGAAAAGCTGAGAAAAATTCCTAATCCTATACAGGATGATTGCAGCTGGACGGACTGGTCTGTAAGCCATACTACAGATATAGGATTACATATCAAACTAGAGGAGGTTGTATAGCCTTGATGTTCCCTATGCAAGAGAAGCTTTTCAAAAAAACACGTAGCGGTTTCGAGTGAATTTGTCGATTATTTCATGACTTGTGCAAAAATCGGTATTCGAGCTTCGCGTAAGCCAAGCCAAGCAAGGTAGAGTGCGTGCCAAACTGCATATCCGCTGACTTGACCTCTATAGGTGAGAGATCCATGCATTTCTTTTTGAAGCCGAGATGCGCGCGTGCATGACGAACGTTGCTATCTATTCCGCACAACACATCCGTAATCGTCACTCTATTGCGGAAGTGATTTGCTCGAATCTTCTTTCAAAAACGTGAAACCAGCATGTATACAATACCCGTAAAAGGGATTGTCAATGAAAATTCGATTTATCATGAGTCCCATCTGCTACACGCTATTGTCAAATACGAGACACATAATTTCGCGACAGTTCGTATTCTCTCGACGGACCTCACCGGCTCACTGGAAAATTCTTGGCAAAGGTTAAGCTGCGCGGAATTTGATTAATGCCGCCAGCGGAATGCGGGTGTAAACGATCCGCCTCGGCACGCTTCTCGATTGCCCGAAAGAACAAGTTATATATAGAATTCGATCTATTGCAGATACGCGCTAGGGCACCGCCTTCTTGTAGAGTGCATTTTTCGCTTTGTTTGCGGCGATAATTACAGAGTGCGATGACTCTGAATGTGAGTGGGGCCGAAGATTAGTGCCCTGTGAGCTCTGTTCAGCTCCTGCCAGGAACAATTCCTAACTTTCCTTTCTAATACTTAGCCGCGCCTTTTGCAACAAGAGAAATCCGTTAAACTACATACAGATCTTCAATTAATACACAAGTAAGCGGCACGCAGGCGGGTTCATGCATGAAAGTATCCAGTCTTTGCATTGCTTTTTTCTTTTATATGTGCAGGCTCGCCAACGCCCGGCGTGATGTGTGGGGTCCGGCAGGCGTCCTGATTTTTCTGCCACTTCGGGAAAAACAGAACATTAGAGTAGGTCATCTACACTTGGTGGGGCAGGGGCACGAGTGACAACAAAAAATAATCCTATTCACCGCTTGCAATATTGGTCCATGACAAACAATTTTTCCTCATCTCCTGTTAACATCACCAATGATCACGAGGAACGCCCATTGATGGCTTGTGTTTAAAGTTAGCACAGGCTGTGCGCCGGACGTTTAGAAATGTCACGTGTTGTATTTATAATCGCTCGAGCATGGCAGTGAGCGAAGCGGTGAAAGGCCTTCTCTTTTTCGATCGGTCATGGCTCTTCAAGATTTTAGTGAAGATCTCAAACTGAGACTTTATCAACGGTGGTTCACATAGGTAATGATACAACGAAAATAGCCATTTCAAGGCGCGTCCGTTTCGGGCAAGATTTAGGCCTGATGCACCTGTAGAATTGATTCAATATATTTAAGGCTCAAGAGGGGAGAAAGGCCACTTCTCACCTCACGCAGTGAGAAGGTTTTCGCCCTGCAAGCACTGGCCCCGCGGTTCGTGTCGAGGCCTAAGTGGGCTCTGTACCTTGAGTTGTTAATCACCAACAACGTCTTAGTGCATATGGTACCTCAAGGTATTTGCCAAAAAACAATTCTTCTAAATTGTGTCTCCCAAAATTTCCCTTCTTGCCCAATCTTGGACGAAGATTTTCATACAGAGAAAATCGCAAGTCTGATCCTGATATTTTGTCGTGTCTCAGCGTCAGTCACCCGGTGTGCTGCCCCGTCGTAGGTGAGACCTGATTTCGCGTCGCCCTTTAATTTGGAATGATCCCACACACTTATATATATCAGTTTTGGCATCATAAGTCAACACAACACATCACGATTTCAACTCGAGGAGTTCCACATGAATTGGCGCTGCTTTAGCGTAACGAACCTCATCATGATTGCGAATCATAGAAATGAAACTTTCTCAAGTCACGGGTAAACGAGAAAATTATAAAACACTTTTCTCAATGGTGAAGAGTCAGGCTTGAAAAACACAACGCCCCCGTAAGAATTTTTCGGTGGCTGCATCACCCGTGACGGACTGGAAAAGAAGGTTCCTCGCCAAGAAGGGCTAATTTATCTCGCATCTTTCAGTCTAATGCTTTTGATGGGCAAGAAGTACTATGACTGTTTTCACGCTCAAGTGAAGAAAATGTAATCTTGGAGCTCCTTGTGTCGTCTTACTATAAGCCGTACACACGAGCACACGAAGTGTGCAAAGGGATCATGATTGAATTCAAACCTGTTGCCTATCACATCCAATACCCGACATCTGTCGGAGGGGCGAGGCAGTGGACACCCGTCGTTACAAAAGATTGATTTTCATCATCCACCAAATCACACGGTGAGATATACCCTGGTATGTGATACTTAGGATTAGGCTTTCCGTGATTCGTCTCAGGAAAGGGCTTTACCTTTTTTTTTGTGTTTATAGATTCATCACATTATAGAAGGCTCCCCTCAGTATGTAATCCAAGTGTCATCTGTCACTGACTATCATTTCTGCAATTACGTCGAACCTTGTTATCTCCACACTTGTAAACATCGTGCGGCGGTGTACGTGATTGTGGTGTTCTCTTAGTGGCTGAATAGGTCGAGTAAAGAAACAATTAATAGAGACTATTAGAGGCTGACCCAATAGTTAAAGCCCGGTAATGGCAATTCCTTGTCGCAGCTGAAAATCCCGACAAGTGTCGTATCCGTTTCAGGGTTCAACCTCGACTTCGGCGTGGCATATCGTGCCTTGTGCATTCAGGCTGCCCAACAATTCTTCACCAAATCAAAACCAAATTTGCAAATTACCTTTGTATGCGCCAGCGAAAGCCTTCTTCCTGACTCTCATGACATATCCTTGCCAAATTCCAGGAACTCCTCAAACGTGACATAATAATCTCCATAGTGATGGCCGCCGCGAACATAGATTAGCCAAAAAATGGAGGTAGCGACACTTGTGGCACTATCATATCCACCCAATATCCCGAGATGACCCATACGGACTGAACAAAGAACAAACCGAATTTTCACAGCGCAGCCGCCGAAAGTGTTATGTATAATTGTTGGTCTTTGAAATGTCTGGGCCGATCACTTGATATACGGACGAGGGTGGCGTTCCTTCGGGCTAAGTGCTGAAGAATTTAGGGACAGTATAAGTCACAAAACACACCATGTTTTGCACGGGTGATACCAGGGACTTATCACCGCAACCTCGCAAGGAAGTCGACACACCTCGCGAGGATTTGACTGTGTGCAGACAGCAAATGGTTCCCCGGTGTAGATTTGCCAAGAAGACATACTACGAGCTTATTAAGTATGATATGTGGAGGCTTATCGATAGATGACACACCAGTCCTGGAAGTCCCAATATTTATACCTCTACTTCCTATACAAACCTAGATTACAGGCAGGTCGTACTTATTGCGGTGCAAAATGTTGGGAACATCGTTTTGCTCTCACCTGAGCGGCTAGTGGCCGAACAGCATGTTTCACTGGTAAGGCCCTGAAAACGTGGGTGTTCACTCGCTGGTAAGAAAAATGGCTAAAGTCTTTTGAAACATGGAGCGTGCATTAGTGCAAAAAGTCATCATTGTGATAAAGTTCCATTTCAAGATCTGGCTGGAATTCGGTGAAGAGCGTCTCCGGATCCCCGGCCATGTGTTCCGTGTAGGCAGCTTCCTCCTCGCCGCATACCTTCAATTTTTCTCCTGGTCTGAGAGCGGCGTCTGCCAAAAGCTGACATTCGCAGCTCTTTTCCATTAGTGTGAAGAGATACGCTGCCTCGTCGACGGTGGCTCCGACAGTCAAGAGCCCGTGGTTCTGCAAAATGACGCCCTTTCCATCACCAAGAGCACTTGCAATTGCGATACCTTCCTCTTCATCGATCGCCACACCACCAAAATCCGTATACACACTGTGGCTTTTGTAAAAAGTGCATACATCCTGGTTGAGCATATCCAAAGGTCTTCCAAGAGCTGAGTATGCTTTTCCATACGTAGAGTGCGTGTGACAGGCTGCAATCACGTCTGGGCGGGCCTTATGAACCGCAGAGTGGATGGCAAAACCCGCTGCATTGATAGCAGTTTGTGGGCCGTCGGGTAGCACATTCCCGGCTTCATCACAGTGCACCAAATCGCTCGCTTTTACCAATCCAAAATGCTTGGCTAATGGATTAATCCAAAACGTATTTGGATTTACTGGATCCCTCAAAGAAATATGGCCAGCGGTCCCCTCTGTGTATCCCTTTCTCGCGAACACACGAAACGCACCCGCCATGTGCTGTTTCGCCCATTTGCGTTCTTCGTGTTTGTCCTCGAACTTTGGAATTTGGTAAGGATGAGGCATGCCCTTGGCAATATTGTGTGAGCCACGCTCGGCCAAGATGAGTGGCTTTTCGGTGCTTTTGTTGTTCAAGTTGGAACTTGGAGACATGCTTTTATTTTTTCATTGCTTGCAAGTGGCGTAAATTGCGTCCATCATGTATTATATATGGGTCATCGATTCCGGATAAGCCTAGAATTTTTTCGCTTCTGACCCGATTGGGTAGTTGCCGCGCGCATTCCTCTTCTTTCCTTTTTAATTGAAATCGGTACCTTTCGGCGGTCGCGATTCCCGCTAAGACTTCGGCAGTCGCCATCACCTCTCAAACGCCGCCGCGACTTAGTAGACACGATACAACGATACGATGGAGAATTTAGCTTCGGCATTGGAGTAAGTAGGATAGATTCTAATCTGTTTGCGAGGAAATTCATTATGAAAATATAGAACTCTTGTTTCGTCCTCATGAATCAATCAAATTTAAAGCTATAAAACAAGCCGTAAAATGTCAATATGTCCCTCAATTTTGCATAGTGGACTCAAACAAAGTCTTGTCGCATGAGCAAATGGCAGGAGCGAGATTAGGTGGACCTCCACGGTAGGATATTGAGGAGCCACCTGCGATCCCGGCCTTTTTGAATTTTGATGGCTTGTAGTCCCGACCAATATCGAGCCTAAGAATTGAGGAGCCGGATAATTTGATTTTCAAAATTCCCGTTTCTGTATTATACGAAAAACCTCTCAAATACTGATCAATTTTCACAGTGTTGCCATTTCCGAATCCCACTACTTTGAAGGTTGGGCGGGTCGCAAGAACCCCTTGAGTTAAACCGGAGAATTCCAATGAGGAGTCTGGTTCCGCAAGGTTTATAGTCTGTTCACCCGGGAAATACAAGGTTAGTTTGTTCAGAGTGAACTGCAATTGGAACTTCGAATTTTTTCCCACGGTTATACACCCTTCCCCAACAACATTTGTTGTTTGTTTCCACTCAGTGTTGTATAAACAGATCGCGCCTTCATTCTTGATATAACGTAAGCCATCTTCCTCTGCAATTTCCTTCCCAACGAGGACGTGTGCCGACGGTTCTGACGTTTTCTCGAAAACAATTCGGCCTTGGTTGGTCCACGAAGTAGCAGCAGTAATCGTGAAGGGCGTGTTAATGGGTGTACCCCCTGACACACCAAAGAACATGTCGCCAGAGTTTTCGAATGTATCTGAACTTGTAATGTTGTACATTGAGACTTCTTTGGCATCCAAAGTGTTAAAATCGAGGCTCCCCCGGTTGATGAAAGAAGGGCCAACGGCAGTGAAGTCGCTAGCTACGCCGAGAAAATTCGATACGTATAGGCCTCCATTGTTTTCAACTGAACCTCTCAAAACTGTTGAGTTGGTGTTCAAAAGCCAGTAGTAGGCGCCAGAGTTAATAATTAGATCCTCATCATGCTTGTCGAGAATAATTGTTTCAACCGTATTATCTGTGATAGTCAAGGCTATCGCCGAAAAACTGAGCGCCCAGATCGTTACTAGTATTGCTTGGGCATTCATCAAAACAAAATACAGTTTGATGTTAGCGCATACAGCGGGAAGCTCATATATGTATACTTCGGCCGTTGGCCGACATGAGGCATCTTGATTCCAAATTGTTGTTTGTTAGAAATTCTTGGCACGGTTAAAAAACCCTTCCTAGTCACATTTCATGGCCCCTGGAGGACTGTTCACCAGCTAAATTTTCGAAGAAATCCAAACTGATCAAAATTGAGTTTAAAGCCCTCACATAGTTGTTTTCACGTAGATTATAAATAACATTTGAAGCTGACGCGGACGAAAATCGGCCCTGGCCGACTTGGAGCATGCTTTAACTCTCTGCCGTCGTTTTGATTTGTCAAATCGCGCTTTCCTGCCAAAAACGGCAACTGATTTGCTCACGTTGCGAGCGCAGAAGGTGTTCACGAAATGTCAGACGCAACAATCTACGCCGGCCAGATTTTTCGACAGCAGCATGTAGACGATCGATGGTCGATTGTTTGATCTGACACTCTAAGAGAAAACAATATGTGGATGGGCGGGCGAGTAACGTATCAGGAGACATACATTCTAACCATTTTGAATGATCGCTTGACATGCCACGATCAGCCTTAGTATAATGCGTTGGTATGAGCAACCACTGCTAAATGCCGGGATACAAATCTAGCATTCAAATTCAATGAAATTTGTAGCGGTGATTGTCTTTGTTCAAGCGTTCGGTCTTCGAGACTAGTTGAAACAGGTTTAGTCGGGTAACTTTGGGTGAGTCACGTGCAGTACAACGCGATCGGAATATTCGAGACAAGTGAAGTCTGGCGTCCTTTCTGAGCTTAATCGAGTAAAGTCTACATCATCTCTTCTGCCAATTCTATTTTCATTCGACCAATGGACCGTGTTAAGCCAATTCGAATGACAACAGCAGTCTCATTTTCATCAATCTAGGTAGTATAGTGACTTGTTACTACGGTTTTCGGCTCCAAATTAACAATCGTCGATCAAAGTCTCTTTTTGCTCATATTTTCATTGAGAGACGTTACAGTCTCTTTTAATGAATGCCAAAAGAGATCAAAATACGCGCCACCCTCCATGTAATTTTTCCCATGATAATTCAGCTGCATAGAATTGACCGCTTCAGCGGCAGATTGGTCAAAATTTGGATCGATGGAAGTTGTGGCGAAGAAAGGCTGCAAACTCGGCATGCTCTCCAAGTGCGCCCCAAAAAGATTTTTCTTTCTCGCTAGAAGTTGTGACCAGCCAGGGGAAGGCTTTGCGCTAAAAGAGTTTTTTTTCTCCCGTAGAATCCTTGAATTGTGTAAGCTTTATTTTGTGCTTGGGTATTCGTGAGATTGGAGTGAAGCCACGATTGCGAAATCCACTGTGTGGCTTGACATCGCGCAATCCATTTTACAACAACGCCACAGCTTCAACACGTGTCAGGTAGATGACATAAATCTCGATATGATAAAATCAACCTGGAAAATGATGAAAAGAATGTCTGACAGTTTATGCGAAGTTGTCAATAAGCTAAGTTCGGCTCAAAACTACGAGCGTTATCCAGAAAAGCGAAATTATTCCTTGTTGGACTGACCGCGGGGGTGGAGGCTACAAAGTGTGGTTGCACGCCGAGCATTCCGCCATGCGAGTAATTTCGCGACAGGTCTGCAAAATTTCCGGATCCGATTGTGCAATCGCTACAGGCGATGAGCAAGCCTGGAAACTATGATATGAGGCTTGTATATATATATAGAGAGAGACAGTCATGAAGCGATTTCGTCAAGAATTTATAAGCGAAAAGTATCATCATGGGATTCGTTGGTTTGACAGGCAACAACGCCCCCTCACGTGACTCGGAGAGCTTGCTGAAGAAAAACGATGTTTTTAACATAGACGCCCGTTCTATCTCTGATATTGAAAGTGAATCTTCCAAAAAAGATTCAAATCCTTTCAAAGATCCTGTTGTCGCGGAACATTATCGCAATATTTACGAGAACAGCAAGTACGAGTGCCGCAGTGCTTTCGACCCAGACTTCGAATGGACGGAGGAAGAAGAAAAACAATTGGTGAGAAAACTCAATTGGAGAGTCACACTCACTAGCTGTATCTTGTTTTTTGGATTGCAAGTTGACCGTGGTAACTTGGCGCAGGCCGTCGCAGACAATCTCTTACACGACTTGGGACTCACAACCAATGATTACAATTTGGGAAACACCTTATTTTTGGTGTCATTTTTGGTTGCTGAGATACCTTCCCAATTGATTTCGAAGGCTGTTGGACCGGACAGATTCATTCCAATCCAGATGGTCTCCTGGAGTATCGTTGCCATTATGCAGGCTGCTATGAAGAACAAAACTGGCTTTTTGATCACGCGTGTCCTCATTGGCGCCTTGGAGGGTGGGTTTATTGCAGATCTTGTTTTGTGGATTTCATATTTTTACAAAGCCAAGGAGTTACCAATTCGCCTCTCTTTCTTCTGGACCGCTCTTTCTACTACACAAATCATTACCTCTCTTCTTGCTTTCGGTATTCTCAGAATGCGTGGAATCCATGGGATGGAAGGATGGAGATGGCTTTTTCTTATCGAAGGGCTTGTTACTTTCGCCATTGGGATCTGGGGGTTTCATGCAATGGTGCCTTCTGCTCTTGAGACAAAGAGCAAGTTGAATCCCAAGGGCTGGTTTACCGAAAGGGAGGAGAAAATTGTTGTCAACAGAGTATTGAGAGACGACCCTTCCAAAGGTGATATGAATAACAGACAAGCCTTGTCTTTGAGAATGATTTGGAAGGCTTTCACAGATTACGACTTGTGGCCAATCTACATCATTGGATTCCTCATTTACATGCCCATGGGGACTGTGCAACCGTACATGACGCTCACAATGAAGCAACTTGGGTTTTCCACATTCAACGTGAATTTATTGAATATTCCGCAATACGTGATACATATCATTTTTTTGATTGCTATCACTTGGTTTTCCGAGAGAGTCAACGAGAGAACTTTTGTTTCGCTCTCTATGCCTTTGTTCACAATTCCTTTCATGGCTGCCTTGAGATGGTGGCCTGGAAGCATGCATCAGCCATGGCAAACTTGGTTTTTGGTATCGATGATTTTGGCCGCTCCTTACGTGCATGCCATTTGCGTTGGCTGGGTGTCGAGGAACTCGAATTCGATCAGAAGCAGATCCGTGTGTTCGGCCTTGTACAATGTGTTTGTGCAGCTTGGTAACATTGCTTCCAATAACATATATCGCGAAGACGACAAGCCTTTGTATCACAGGGGTAACAGAAATCTTTTCATCGTCGCTGTGGCGTGTGTTCCTCTTCTTCTTCTCGTGAAGGGGTACTACGTTTGGAGAAACAAAAAGAGGGACGAAATTTGGAACGCAATGACATACGAAGAACAGGAGACGTATGTTAGGACAACAAAGGACGAAGGAAACAAGAGGTTGGACTTCCGTTTCGACCACTGATCAAGACTTATTCAATATTTATAGACTTTCAATATAACGTACTACAAGAGTCGCATAAGGATGTTCATTCCTCTGATGAAGATTCATCATCTTCACTGTTCAAGGCCTGGCGCCAGCGCTGACCGAACATCAAGACGAGCATGGAAAACACCAAGCTAATCACACAAGTCAGCGCAAAGATGGTAAACCCCCAGCCGTAACCGACACTTCTCATCAAAGGATTTACGCAGGCCACAAAGACAGCTGCCCCAACATTACGTATAAGATTTCCAAAAGCCACATATGACGCTGGCTGGTTGCGTGAAAGTTCACTTAGATACGTCGTGTTTGTTATGAGAATACCTGAAACGAAGAATGACACGCAAAAGGTCAACAAGATCAAGTAGGCAAAATGACCATGTGTCTGTGCCACCCAACCGAAGGATATGACTGTTCCAAGAAATGGGAGAAGACAACAAATCTGGAGCTTGAAGCGAGACTCAATGCCATACTTGAAACCGCTTTGCTTTCGCAAAATATCAGACAACGTCCCAAATAAGATCGACCCGATAATCAAAGCGGCACCGGGGGCAATGTATGCCAAACATACATGAAGAATGGTGAAGTGATACACATTTGTGAGTACTTCTGAAAAACTCACAGTCACGGCATAGAAGCACGAGAAAGCCAAGCCGCCACTAAAAGCACAAAGGAGTACGGGCCTGTTGATGCAAAGCTTGAGATAAAGCATAAAACCAGGCCGCTCCGGCTTATCAGGAAGCTTGAACTCGATCTCCTGCTTTTTTTTGCGCTGAAAAGGTACCACAAATCTCTTGCTTACCCCCGAGCCGTTGCCAACAATCGTTCTCAAAGTTTCAGGAAGAAAAAAATACACCAAAAGCAAAGAAACAGCACCAAAGATGGCCAATATTATGAAGTTCCATCTCCAGGAAAATTGGGCACCTACCATTCCAAGCATGGGGCCCAAAACAGGACCTAACTGCGGTCCGATCATGTAATAAGAGATACACCTGGCTCTGTTCCTTGGCTCGGAAATATCAGCTACCACACCGACACCCACAGCGAGATTGGATGCACCAAAGGCTTGAAAGGCCCTGAAAACATAAAGGGCAATGATAGACGGAGGCAAAGCCAGAATGAGGATGTTAGAGATCAAGTACACTATGAGGGAAGAAACCAAGAGTGGCCGGCGGCCAAAATTGTCTGACCAAAGAGACAAGAACAAGGGTGCAAAAGCAATGACTCCCATAAACATCGAGATAGTGCCATGAATGGCCTGTTTTGAAGTGTTAAACACGTCTTCAAAGACTTCGATCGACGGGAGAAAGATATTGGCTGCAAGTGGCCCCAAGGAACCGCAAATCGTCGCAATGGTAATGAAAAGAATTTTCCGCCGGTTGAAGACGGTATAAACCTCTTCTTGCTCAGGCTCTGTCATTGTGAATAAAAAGAAGCAATAAAGTTGAAGCTGTAATTTTGTGAGCAAGGGAGTATGTGCATAGAAATCTACAAATTACCCTTTTGCATCCGCCAGGCAAGGTTTTTTTTGTGCTCACGAGCGTAGGCCGCATGACATAAAATGCAGCAACAGGCAGTCGCTGCTAATGTCGTAGCACTGAGAAAATGCTTTCACTGATATCTATTGCTACTGATAAGGAAAATGAAAATAAATAGACACTAAAAATCTTTACTCTGACCTAGTTTCGGTGCCGTCACTGAAATGTCGCCTTAGCGCCCTCAAAATATAGCAGCATCAAGAACTGGCCGCAGACTCTTGCAAAAGCGCAAAGTTCTTCTTCATGGCATCCACAATATACTGTTTTCCAGTGGTTGGTGCATACTTTTTTTCTGGGCCCTGGATAACAACATTCTCATTGGCCTGGTTGAACCACGCGATGGTGTACCGAGAACTTTGATTCTCGCCGACCTTGGGTGTTCTTACCCGGTGAAAGTTCGACTTGAACTTGTCGTCGGACCACGACATCAACATGTCGCCAATATTCACCACAATATCGCCAGTCTTCGCTTCGACTGGGTACCACGTATCACCCATGGCAAAGTCGGTGTGTGCATCGCGGCCGGGGCATACCTCAAGCCCATGATCACCCGTTCTCTGGAACAACAAAGTGAGACAGTCAAAATCGGTATGTGCGCCTGCCCTCCACTCATTTTCGGCGAAGTTTTGGCCGGTGACATCGGGATAATGGAGCAAACGCAAAGTAGACTGAGCATCCTTCTCTTTGATCATGTGGGCCCGGGAAAAAAAGTCGGAGTCAAAACCGAGGCATTCTGCGAGACATCCCAAAACCTTCATACTCAAAGATTGTGTTTGTTCGATAAATTGCTCAATGGATTCGACGAATTCGGCCCCTACATCGTCTGGCCGCGGCCAGTAGATATCTTTTTTATGCAACTGAAGTTGCAAGGACTCCTTGAGGTCCTTTGTACCTGTCGAAGGTCTCACTTGGGCTTTATATTCATAGCCACAGTTCAAGAGTTTCTGGAATGGCAACTTTTGCTTCACTTCGGAGGGCAATTCAAAAAAATGCTTCGACGTCTCAAACGCTTTTTCAATGTCAGCGACTGCAGGCGACGCCTGGTCGCAAAGTACGAAAAAGCCTGCACCAACGGCAGCCGCGTGCAACTGGCTCTTGATTTCTTCACGACGGGCATCAAAGTCATGGAGACTGATTCTGGGAATTTCGATCGACATTTTGAGAGGTGAAACTGCTTGGATACTTACTGGATAACTATTCAAATCAATCATGGTTTGATGGAAAAACGCTTAATTTATATGTTTGCTCGAACTGATAAGGCGCCGCGCTCGCGAAACCGTATCTCGGAAAAAAAATTATCGGGCCGAGCACAGCGTGCACAGCCTGAGGTCAAACCGGTGCTCCGGTCTAAAGCCGCACTGCAAACAAGATTTGGGCGATTAGCACCGGCACACCGGTTTTTATTCATTTTTTATTTTTATTTTTGGATAACTCTTTTCTGCATGAGAAAATCTGCAAAACATGAACAAAGAAGTCAAGGGCTTGACTGCGATTCGTGTTGCCTGATTCCACTTGCGTCAGAGTTGACACTGACTTCATCCCAGGAAATGCGAATGAGCCTGAGACTATTCCTCTTGAGAGAGCATACAGGTTTTCTAGGAATTTAAAGATGCTGCCATGACTGCAAAACACTTTTTCCTATTCAAATTTTGCACATATTTATTAAACTATTGCGTCTAGTGGCTCATGCCCAAGCTTCTCCTATGTTCAATGAGCTTCCAGTACTTGTGCTTCGTTCTATCTCTCCAGTAGTAACCGGTCTTCAACATTACTGTGAATGTGCCAATGCAAAAGAGGCAGATGAATGCAGCAGCAATGAAGGTCTTTTTCAACCCCTCATTCTCGATCCATGGCGTTATGCCGTAACTCATGGCAAAGCTCATCGTGTTCCGGATAACAACAACGGTGGCCATTGCCTCACACGAAACTTCATGGTAGCAGTCAATCACATAAGTCACGGCGTTGACGCAGCCGATGATACACAAACCAGCCATGAGTCCAAGGCCAAATACAACTCCAAACCAGTGAATGCCATTATACGCGCCGACGCCCCAGAGGATCAATGCGCACGGACCCAAAATCGCGTACACCGAAAGGGCCCACAATCTGTCCTCGGCATGGGAAAGCCCGCCTCTTCTTTTCGCGAGCTTGATTTTCAACAAGTCCGTGATCCAGCCGGCATAGAAGTAGATAATCAAAACAAAAATACAGGGCGAAAGATACGCCAAGCCGCACATGGCACTGGAGAAGTCATAAGGCGCAGCGCCAAGCACCAAGGCCTCGGTTGCGTTCAACACGGTGTACCAAAAGAGAGACGAACCGTACAAGAAACCGCACCACAACACCACTGGGAACTGGCACATCAAAAAAGGCGTTTTGAAATATTCCCAAAGAAGAAACTTGGATTTCATGCCCGACGTAACCGACAATTTTTGCATGAAAGTTTTTGGAGCAGCATAATGCACGGGTTCTTCGGCATCCACAAATTCTGCAAGATTGCCTAGGTTTCCACCGAGGTTCTCGCTGCCTATATCTTCTTCTGACGCATTTTCCGACGTGACTTTCACGGTCAACGATTTTTTGACATCTTTATTGCCGCCTCCCACGGTACCATGGCTGGTAATGACAGCGATTGGGTGGCCATCGTCGCCTTTTTGCACTCTCAACTTTCTCTCGTAATTTGTCTCCTCCATAAAAAAGAAGAGAAAGACAAAACCCACCGAGCAGAAGATCACCGCCCAAAAAATCACCCATCTCCATCCGCCAACAGCCAAGTTGCGCGAATTTTCATTGATAAAACCAGCTACCAATGGCGCAATGTAGTTGGAGCCAAACAAGGAACACGCATATATACCCATGTAAGTGGCTCTCTCATGCTCAAAGAACAAATCAGAGATGGTGGCTTCAGGCAAAGCCTCGATTGGCGCCACAACTATCCCAGCCAAAATCTTTGAAATAATCCATTCGCCATTTGATGTCACGTAAGGCTGCCATAAACTCAACAAGGCACATGCCAATGTGGAAAATAAGTACACCGGTCTTTTACCATATTGCATGGCAAGGGGCTGGAAAATGAGGCACCCAAGACCCAAAAATAAAAAGTTGTAGCCCGTACCGGCATTCAATTCGGCAACAGTAATGTTGATGCCGTCAGCGGCGGCGATATCTGTGAGGATCGAGTAGATACATGTTCCTGGAATTCCCGTGGCAAACACATACACAACCACGCAGAAGACATGTAGGTATTTGCGAGACTTTGACCAGTTCAACGGGTCATTTGGGTCATCTGAGGGTGTGGGGATCAACACAATGTCCTTTTTTTTCTCTTCGAAGTCCACAAGGTGGGTGGTGCCGGGAACGGAAGAGTAATCAATTGTCATCGCACTGCGTTTGATTATGCAAAATAATAATTAGAAGATCTTCTACATTATGAGATTCCGTTTATATAAGCATCTCGTTCCTAAAGGCTTGATTGCGTTAGCTTCCTATTTGAGCGTTGTCTCTCCACGTTGCAGGGTGCTTATCTATGATTCTAATAATGGCCGAAAGGGATGCGTGCAAGGCTTATCGGCTCACCAGATTTGACGTGCATTTGACAGTTGAGACTGTAAAATTGAGCGGCCCCCTTGAAATTCCGCACTGGTACCAGATCGGATTACCTGATTGGATCAGGGCTTTGATAAGGTTAGGGTTTTCATTCGCCACCGGCGGCGCGTCGCATACTATAGAAAATTGAATTATGGACCAAAGGACGCGCACATGTAGTGTCTTGTCTATCGCTTAATTATGTGTCCAGTTTACGTCTTGTGCAAGTTGTGGAAGCACATCTAGAATATTTGCTTCAAAGAGATCTGAAAAAAATTTTGCGCAGGGAATTAAAATTTGCCAAGATTGTACATAGATTAGTCGATAGTCGTTGGCGGGGAACATCGGCTCCCCACCCTGGGTCCTTATCTCCGCTGCGCACGCGCCAAAGCGTTAAACTACACAGGTGCGCCTATTCCAGTCAACTTCATGCAACGCTCATTGACTTGCCTAAACGGGAAACTAAAGACTGAGCTTATCTCCAATCTTGATACCTCAAAAGATGTTAGGTTCGGAACACAAGTCCAATCCGGATAGCTCGGATATCAACGCCCCAATTAGCGAGACGCACGATGTGCACTCCCCAGATAATGCCTGGACTGGTACAGCTGTCAAGATAAGGAAAGCAGTGCGCGTCAGAGCGGAATGTTATCTAAGCACCTTCATTGTTTATCGCGTGGCCAGTGCTTGTTCGCTACAGGTCAACAAGCTTTCTTCGCCTATATACACAGTGCAGTCGCTCGCATTGTTATTTTGCCGGATTCTGTTTGAGTAGCCTCATTATCTTTTTCCAGCTACAACTCTAACTTCTGTACACCCAAAAACTCCTACTCTGCAAATGTTATTCTCACACTCAACCGATACCACCACCGACGCCGCCAAGTTCAAATTGTGGGAATCAAAAATTGCAGATTACCGCAAGAAACTTGCCGCAGGCGTCCAGGACCCATACAAGCTTCCCGACGCCGAGGTGCCTCTGAAGGAGGTATTGGATGCGGGAATTAATGCAATTGAGGTGGTTGAAAAGGCCTTGCTGGCAAAGGAAAAACAATTGACCGAGCTTGAGGGCGTTGCACTTGCGGCGAAAATTGCTTCAGGTGAAGTTTCTGCCGTTGAAGCATTTGAAGCATATGCGAAAAGGGCGGTTATAGCCCACCAATTGACCAATTGTGCGATGGAACTTTTCTTGGATGAAGGCTTACAGCGTGCCAAAGAACTTGATGATTACTACAAGAAAAATGGGACCGTAGTGGGCCCTTTGCATGGTTTGCCTGTGTCTATCAAAGAACACATCGACATCAAAGGTAAGGTCACCCATTCCAGTTACGTCGGCTGGCTAGACCGCGTTTCACCAGAGACATCTGTGTGTGTGCAGAGCTTGTACGATTCAGGGGCCGTGCTCTACATCAGAACGTCGGAGCCACAAACAATGATGCACTTGGACTCAAATAATAATATCACGGGAAAAACGAGAAACCCGTGGAACACAAAGCTTAACCCTGGTGGATCCTCCAGTGGCGAAGGTGCGATTGCTGCAATGAAGGGCAGCGTTTTCGGCTTGGGTAGCGATATTGGTGGGTCCGTACGTGGTCCTGCTGCATTCTGTGGCGTATGGGGTCTTCGCCCGACATCTAAGCGTCTTTCCTTGATGAACACCTCTTGCGGGTATGTTGACCAAGTCCAGGAACTTGTGTATCCTGTTTTGGGGCCTTTGGCAGGCAGCGCAGATGACATTGACCTTTTCATGCACGCCAGCATCGGGAAGGAGCCATGGAAAACCGATGCCGAGGTGCTTCCAATCCCCTGGAAGAACGTGGCCGAGCCCGAGCCGAAATCGTTGAAAATCGCAATCATTTACGATGATGGGTATGTAAAGCCCACGCCTCCGATCATCAGGGGCTTGAAAACGGCGGCGAAGAAACTCGCTGCAGCTGGCGTGGAAGTCGTGGAATGGGAGAATATCGCCGTCAAGGAAATCGTCGAGGCCGCATACGCGGGCTACAACTCGGACGGAAACCACACGCAGAAAGACAAGCTTGCCGCATCTGGCGAGCCCCTCTTGCCTCTTACAGCCAAGAGCTTTTCGTTTGGATGTGGCGACGCGGGCCTTTCGGGCCTCGAAATTCAGAAGTTAACCTATGTCAGGGACAGCAACAGACGTAAATACTTGGAGCAGATGAACGCCGCCGGTATTGACTTCATCTTGTCCCCAACATACGTTTCCGTGGCAACAAAGCCTGAAACTGTAAATTACTGGGGCTACACCAATCTCTGGAACATGCTTGATTTCCCTAATGTCGTGTTCCCTACTGGCTTGCATGTGGACCCCGAATTGGACGCGAAAGACGAGTCGTATGAGCCACGCAATGATGTCGAGAAATACGAGTATGCACTCTACACCGGGCCAGAAGATTTTGAAAATGCCCCAATTGGCTTACAATTGACCGGCAGGCGCTATACCGACGAGACGGTGGTAAAGGCGGCGAAGGTCTTGCAGGGTATCATCAGCCAGGCTTAAGTAAATAAGCCTGTGTACTATGCGCGTGAACCTGCCATGAAGAAGTTCGTGGGATTGGGGCCGCTGCCGAGCTAGTCACTCTGAAGCATCTATAGGTTTAAGTTTTTGTCAATTCTCACCAAAAAAGTTGTTGCACCACAGAAAAGACACATCGTAGCTGGGAATGAATACTGTAATACAACACTTGCGAGTCTCGTGACTTGTCTGCTGAAGCGGCATCGCGCGTCGGCTTTAGGTCACATGACCAATGTGCCGATTAATCATTTTACCTCAAAGTACCTATAATATCCCAGCTAAATGCCATGAGTGCGTTTGCTGCTCTCGGGAAGCAAAGAGACGTTCAGGACTATTGCTACCCCCATCCGGTGGCTAAGCTTCTTGCAGGACCAGTTGAGAGCTCGAACTTTACATTCACAATTGACAATTCAGTCTTCGCACCATCGTCGATCTTTATAGGCCTCCAACCTTCTGAATATTTGGTGATCAAAGGTCTCTACCAGCTCAGAGTTCACCGGGGAATATGTCTACTCAATAACGTTCATGAGGTTCCCCGTGGTACCGCGTTTCCTGTGGTCACCAGCTCAGCTGAATCGCTTCCGACGTTATCTGCGCCCGAGAAAGACCATACTCCTCTTGAAAAACAGCCGAAAGACGATGGAACATTGTTCCCCCAATGCAGCACAGTCATAGAATTGACTAATTGGACAATAGGACTTCAGGACCTTTGCAGGTATAGCCCCCTGTTGGAGAATCTATACTACAGTAAGGATACTCAGTACACGTTCGAATTTGTGCTTGGACCAGAAGAGTCTACAAGCGCCATCTTTTTTGATCAGCATTCACTACGAACACTCAACGGCGTATGCCGTCAAATGGAGACTGTCGTCGTTTTTGGGGTGCCCAATGGCGGTAAGAAGACCTTCGCAAAGGCAATAATCAACAATATGGTGCTCGCAGGGAGAAAGCCGGTGGCATATCTTGACCTTGACCCGGGTAGTATAGACAGTGACGCGCCCGGGTGTTTGTCGTTACGCGTGGTGCGCAAAGCAATCTTGGGAGAGTTCTTTTTCTGGACACAAGAACAGAACGAGGAGGATTTGCATCGATATTATGGCTTCACTTCTTTCGCCGATAGACCACATTATTACACTCGCTTGTGTCACGAATTGCTCGCTCGCTACAAGCAACATCTCGAGCATAAAGGGATCCCGCTCGTGGTGAAGTATCCTTGCTGGATCAAGGGATATGGGAAAGAGCTTCTCATGGAATTCAGCCGTGCATTGAACCCCAAAAAGATGGTGTACTTGACACACAACAACGCTGTGTCGCTCGAGGATTTCGAGATAGACGCATTTGAGGAGACCGATCATCCAGACTATGAGGTGTTGGCTGGATTTCAACACAGAGACTGCTCGATTGTGAGAGGTGTGCGAAGAGATAGAGGGCTCACCAAAAATGAGTTGTTGTTTCGCAACAAGCTTCTCTACTTCCACCAAGCTGCTCCGGGCCAAGGTTTTGACTTTAAGAAGCCCATTCTCCATACTGACCCTGTGAAACTTTCATTTGATCATATCTCCGCCATAAGCGTGCTTCAGCTCGAGGCCTACCCTGACATGACTCGAGAGGACGTTTACACCATGATCGAAGCCACAATTATGGCCATTTTTACTGTGAAATCCTCCTCATTACAATTCTCGGAGTTTGCCGAGAAAATCTACATGAGCGGTTCCGAGTTCACCGAGCTCGATGCGACATTTGTCGGGCTTTGTATGGTGCACCTGGTGGACAAAGCCCACAACTCATTGAACGTCTACCTACGAGACGAGGATGAAATTTCCAGACAAGTGATCAAGGCAAAAGAGCAGGGGCATTCCATAGTGCTCGCTCGAGGCGACGGTCAGATCCCCACTGTAGAGTTCACGAATGGCTTGTCTGGAAAGGAGCCCAAAGTGCCTTACGTGAGCTACACCCCAATGCAGAAGCTAGGCGGCATCTGGAAAGTGCGCAGAAACATCGGGAGGAAAAACCAGGGCTGACCAAAAAGAGTCGAAAACCCAGGCCTCACAGTTTACCGACTGGCAGATCGAGATGATTGTCTGAAGGCAAAGAGGCTTGTTGGCCGCACGTGATTGTTTACCTGAGATTCTTCGCGTGCGTCCTGTGTAGCATAATTACGTCATAGAGAAATACAAATAAGTACACGACAAAGGGTCGTGATTCGTGAAAAAAAATCATCGTGCAGATATTCTTGACCCTAGAGCTTTAACAAGTTGGAAAGCAGAATCAAAAAAAAAAAAAAGAGTTAATTTTTGCCCTTCACAAAATACGTCACCGGCCCGGCCAACTTACTTGGTGCACGGGTCTCAAACGGCACCTCGAGTACTCTATACCGTTGTTCCCATCTGCAACTTGTGAACACACGCCGAAACTATACGTATTATGAGAATCAGCCAGCTTTTCCATGCTGCCTTGCTAGCCTTGCCCGCGTTGGCCATCGTTCCCGAGGCGCGGCTAATCAATAATGAGCATGAAAACGGCCGCCAGAGCCGGTTTTCGCTTCCCAACTTGCTCAAGGTAGACAATGTGGCTGATCTATATTCGGATTGGGATATTCGCGGCACGATGGAGCTTGAGGCAGGCAGGTTATTATTAAAGGAAGGCAGCGGGTCGGTTTGGGCGCGCCAGCCCTTGGCCAACTCGAAAAATGAGTGGACGATCGATCTCGTGTTTAGGAACTCGGAGCAAGAGGACGTGGACGACCATTCGTTCTTCGACACAAACGGGCTTTCCTTCTGGTTGCTTGATGGTCTGATTCCCGAAGATACACTGAATTTCGGTGGGCCCAAACGGTTTGATGGGTTGCAATTCTTGATGAACAACAAGGAATACAGGGGGCTCAAAATTTTCGCTAACGACGGCACAAAAGACGTGGTCAACGCCGAGGCTAATGCGCTTGGCGGCTGTGCAGTTAACTACTTGGACTCGATGGTACCGTTCACGATGCGGGTCTCGTACTCCGCGGCTCGGAACTGGTTCAAGGTGCAAATCGACAACAACTTGTGTTTCAGCACTGACGCGTTGTCTTTCGGCGACATTTCTGGTAAATTGACGCTTGGTGTCTCGGCGTCAACGAATCCGGTGTCCAAAGAGTACTGGGAAGTGTTGAAAATGGACATCTATGATAAGCTTTCTGAGGACGCGCGTGACGACCATGGCGTTGCCGGTGGGGCAGCACAGAAAGTGGTCACCATGACGCAAACGGAGACGGCCAGACCCACAAACCCGCCACAAAAACGGCCTTCGCTCATGGAAAAAATCATGAACCAAGAGCGCAACGCTGCGCCGCAGAACCTCGATAAATTTGACTCTTCGTTGGCTGAGATCGCGTCGAAATTGTCTCTTGTGGAAGAGGCCGTGAACGCGTTTGACGCCACCAAGTTAATCGACTTATCGGAAGCGATTAGTGGCATCAAACAGATCCAGAGCCTGCAACTGTCTGTGCTTTCTGAATTGAAATCGACGTACGAAAACTTCGAGTCCTTGTTGGCGTCCCACTACAGAGAAATGACCGAATCCGTACGCACTCTCAACCAGGAGGTCGTGGATGAGATCAGAAGGCATCGTGCAGAAGTTCATAGTGTATCGGGCAAAGTTGATTTATTGATGAACAACCACAAGGAAATCCAGGGGCAGTATCAGACTCTCGATACCAGGTCCTCAGAATCTGAGCTATTCAGCACAATCGTGAAATGGGTCTTGATTCCCTTGATTGTGGGTATTGTGGCGGTGATTGTTGTGGTCTACAGGCTCAAAAAGGACATTAAGCACTCGAAGTTGCTCTGAAGCTTATAGTACATACGGCATTAAGAAATATTCGACACGGAAAAGTGGCGTCCCAGGAAGGCTGGAAGTAGCTATCGTCTGAAGGCGTTCATTCATCATATAGATGACCTTAAGTATGCGAGCTGTAATTGCCACTTGAGAGACTCACAATACTTGGGACCGGGTTGTGGGCCGAATCAAGTACTTTCACATTAGGAACTGCGCCCTCGCTAACTGTAAATCTCAACTTTATGCCAGCCGCTGACTCCCTCGCAAGACCAGTGGTTATAATTCTTGCAATCAATTTGATTTCGGGGGACCCCGAGGTGAGGCCAATGGGCTCAACATACCGCCACGTTATTCTGCTCAAATCCTTGTTAAAAGATCCCTCTGGCTTCGAAGAGGCGGAAATAGAGGCCACCGAGCTATCCAAGGCTGCAGACACCGTCAAGTTGTCCAACTTGATACTGTTGCCGTATGTGGGGTTCAACGACAACTTGATGATGAGGCTGGCCTGTTTCGGTTCAAATTTCCAAATTTGCTTCACCAACACTGGCACATGGTCGAAGCCCAGGTCGAGCAGATACTTGATAC
Source organism: Metschnikowia pulcherrima (assembly GCA_009746055.1). Lineage (NCBI taxonomy): Eukaryota > Fungi > Ascomycota > Pichiomycetes > Serinales > Metschnikowiaceae > Metschnikowia > Metschnikowia pulcherrima. The sequence goes on from VFXK01000006.1 coordinate 65,313, forward strand.
CTCCCAAGGTCTTGCCAGCAATTGGCGCCAAATTGAGGGTGTATTTCTCTGAATCGTGCTTCGCCATCAATTGATCGTTCAAAAGATACTTGGAAAACTGTGTCGGAATGTGCACCGTGAGAGACTCAGCTGGCTCTGCTGAGTTGTAATTGAAGGCAATCTCACCAAGAACCTGCGCCTTCATGACAGTGCCGTCTTTGAACGTGGCATTGATGATTTCGGCAATGGAAGTGTTTAATCCTTCGCGAATCGGGCCATCAGAGGGCCCGAAATGCCTGAAATGGTCCTGCCTCATCAACGAATTTCCCGTCGTTTGGCTCACAAGCGACATTCTATCGTTCGTGTGCGGCGGGACATATGACTCGCGCGAATTTTGAAGGTTCAGGAAAGAGTCTCTTTGAGCATCGTGGGAAGCCGGATGAGCTTTTCTTGAAGGGGGCGGGGGTGGGGGTGGACGCAAGGTTGTCTGGCCTGGAGCAGGAATCTTTTCCTCTTCAGCGCTGCGTACCACCGAGGCAGTTGATGAATCGCTTGTACTTTGGTCGTCAGATGGAGTTTCGGGAATCACGGGCACGGAGTGGTCGGCGAAAGTCTCTGAGTGAGGCGCGGAGGGGGTTTGTTGTGGAGTTGAAATCGACTTCGCTTCATCGCCATACTCAAAACTGTATTTACCAGAAGAATCATTCCTCGAGCGAACCTCAGGTTCGTTGTCAACTTTGGGCGGTTGCCCTAAGTCATGTGCATTGAGAAGAGATAAGCGCCTACCTTCTTTATCAATTGGTACGTCGCTCTCGTCCTCTGAAGATGAATATCTCACGAAGTTGGCTTCCTGGTCTTCATCAGCAATATGACCTCTTTCATGATTGTCTTTTTTAGAAGAATCAATTGCATCAGCAGGCTCGGTCTGCGTATACTGCATTGGCTGACGCGGCTGAGATGGTTGAGCCGACTGCTTCGGCTGCTGGGGTTGTAAAGGGACGGCATCAAAGGATGGCTGGAATTGCTGAGATTTCTTGAAACCAGAGTCAATTTCCTTCTTTTCAGATTCCTGCAGAAGATCATAAGAGCCGCCATTTGATATTTCAGTCTTGGCGGGAGGTTCCTGTAGCTTGTGGTCATTTTGTGACGCGGAAAACCGTCTGGCAATCGGTGTCGAAGGCGTGTTCTGCACAGAATGTCTGGTGTCGGGACGAGACCCAAAAGTTCCTTGTCTGGAAGGCATGGAGGCAGCCGAAGCGTCTTCGGGGATAGTCTCTTCGTGGCTCGCAGTATGGTTCTTTTTCTTTCTCCCTAAAATTGACCCCATCTTCAGCCTCAACTTCGACTTTCTCTTTTCCTTCACTGGCGTGCTGCCGGCGGTGGATCCGGAGGTCATCGAGGCAACTGAAGGCCTGTTCTTCGGCTGAGGTCTGGGATCCGGGTGGGCGGACGGTCCGTTCTTGCTCTCAGCGGCTGGCGCGTGTGCGCCCACCATATAATCAGTATAGAGGCGCATCTCGTTATCGATATGATACTCTTTCAAGATGAAATTCACGGCGTTTTCGTTCTTGTGCACCAACCCAGCTGTCTTGGTATTGACTGTGTTCAAATAGGAGATGAATGCATTGAATATCAACTCTTTTTCGAATTTTTTGTAGTTTTCAAAATTGGCGAGAATCGCTGGTGCCTTGACGTTCCAGTTATACGCACCGTCAGCGTCGTCCAAGTGCGCCTTCATTTCCGAGAGCTCCTCTGAGTTGACCAACAATTCCGAATACTTGAAGTCGTCCTTGAAAGCGGCGTTGAATTGGCCCAAAACGTCTTTTTTGATCACCTTGATCATCGACTCATTCACCTGGATCTGTGACATCACTGACAGCGCGACGCAGTTCCAGATCTTGTCGAGCGAGCCGAACTCGGCGCCGGCACCCGTGAAGAAATTGCGGCCGTTAGCCACCAACGCATTCAAGTCCAGGTTGTATCTGGTTATCATGGCGGCATAGTTGGCAAACCATACCAGCAAGTTTTTTTCAATGAGCCGCGAACTCAACTGCAACGAGTGCGGAAGGAAGTTTGCCACCTCTTCGGGCGATTTCGACGTCAAGATTGTCGTTGGAAATTCAGACTCGGCCATCTTGTCAGGGGTGCAAAAATAGGAGGTTTCCGGGGCGGCAAGCGTCTGACGAGTAGGCGAAAAATAAGTCTCTTTTAAGAATTGTCCGTTTTCTTTATTTGCGATATCTAAGCAAGCGAATAGCAATAGGCTGGGTCACCTTGGGCCTGATTTGGTGAGTTTCGTGCCGAGAGCGGGGTTAGTGGTTGTTTTCCATCTGAATTCCCGAGGGTGGTGCTGTGCACAGGTCCTGGGGCTGATTGCGGAAGAGCAATAACTTTCGAAAAGGTGCCGATTTGGTTCGATCCGAGCGCGCACGGGGGCCCCAGCCGGCACGGCCGGAACATGACATTTGAGGCGCAAAAAGTTAGAAGATGGTTTTTTCTAGGTCCCAACTATTAGATTTTTGGAGTGGTTATTTCTTTGATTACATACTCAGAACCTTGTTCTTAAGTCAGGCTCTCATTGATTTCCATTGGTGTGAAGTATTTTTGCGTGTAATTCTTAGATATGTAAGATTACGCTTCATGAACATTGGTAGATAAAAATGACAACTCCTGAGCCACTTTCGAGAAAGTCAATTTTTTCTTATTCTTCAATAAGGGCGAACCAAACGAATGAAAACTTTGCAAAAGGCCTTTCATATTTGAGCATCAGCTACTAGAGCCTATTACTGTCGCAAGAGTTGGAGCAGTAGATGGGTGAATCACAGCAATTGGAGCCATGACAAATTACACTTTCGCGTTCTGTCACGCCAAGATCTCTACTCCAACATGGCGGGCGAAGCTGGCTAGGATTTTCTATATATGATAAAGTTTTGTGGAGAACTGGGTAAGCAATTGTGTCTCCCGGGTTCTGAACCAGATGTATCAAGCAGAGAAAAAAAAAAAAAAAACATGAATCGCAATCACTGTAATGTACAAAAAGAAAAGAACAGAAAAGATATTTACCTATTTATTCCGATTCGCGCCCAATCATTCATGAAAACCATCTTCTCCACTCGATTGGATAAAAAGAAGGGCTAACAGGGGGTTGAAGTTGATGACTTCATGAGACGCATGCTTGTACTACGATATTCTTGCAAAAAATAAAACCAAAAAAAGATCGCAGCAAGATACTATTCGTTGACTAGCAAGGATCCGAGCCTCATTTACTGGCTCTATCAACAGCCAAGAAAAAAAACACCAGGCCTGGAAACTCACTGACCCCACTCAGTGAGGACCCGTCGTTGCAAATATGAAAGCAATTTCGGAACTAAAAATTAACAGGCTTATTCTAGGTGCAATCAGTTAATCACACAATGCACGCCCTTCACACGTACACCGCACATAACACGGGCTAGTCTCGAACGGCCAGGGTGTGAAACTCGAAAAAGCCGGCCGATAACGACACCACATGTACCGGCCATGACTCGTTTTCACTTGCCATTGGCGGGCGCGAGGCTAATCGCTGTGACAAATGATCAACGATTTAATCGGGGATACGAGGTCGCCGCTTGAAAATAACACGACTCATGTAATCGTCATTGTTTTTATAGTGAGTACACTAAATTGACCTCAAAAAACACCTTCATGGTGTATTATTTGCGACTTAATGTAATTGTCGCTAGCAATCCCGACTAAGCAGAGTTTTCAGACGCAATAGAGAGACCTATTTCGCCGAAAGGGTTGCTGGTTTCGCAAAGGGCAAGAGCCAAACACCGCGGGCTCATAATCTCATGCGAATTTCGTGCATCCAAACATTACACTTTCCATATCGAGTGTTCCGCCGTCATTTCATTGAAGATTGCTTTTTGCACCAAAAATTTTCTTGTCATTACCCTTCGATAGGACTGTGTGCGTCTACGGGGAAGATAAGAAGTCTAAAAGAGAGAAGTCCTGAGATCAGTCACCCCTCCGGTCGATGAAGTGAGTCGGTATTTTTTTTCGGACTTCACTCCGGACTGGAATATACGCTTTAGCCCCAGTCACAAGCCGTTCTGATGACTCAGTCGCGACCTAATTAGTCTCAAACGAGCCATTTGGCGACTACCAAAGCGCATGGCCGAGACATGTACAGGCCAGCGCCCGTGTTATCATCCAACCCGCGAAAACTCCGCGGAAGTGTAATGGCCTTATGTGCACGATTTTCGTATCTGTATCTGCACTCGGCCGGCGCGAGGCGTGCTGTGATTGGTGCGATCTTATCACTCTTATCAGCATCGCTAGAGGCAAGATTATAAATGAAACAGGGCCCCATGGCAATAAGGCTTCTGATGTTTTGTTTTTGCCAAATCAGACTTGAATCTGCTGCCGGGTATAATAATTTTCTCAACCTTTTTTTCAGTAATTTGGACTCTGAGCTGTTGATTCAAATCTATAAGTCCGCTGCACTAGCTAATAAGAGTCTCATATAATGTCTGCGACGGAAACAGCCATGAGCACGGAAACGTTTTCCGGCACAGGCACTGGCGGAAATTCACTCACGCAAAACTTGAACGAGCAATTCGTTGCCGCCGACATGGTGTGGGTCGGCATTTCTGCCGCTTTGGTGTGGATCATGATTCCTGGAGTGGGCTTGTTGTACTCAGGTATCAGTAGGAAAAAACACGCGCTTTCGTTGTTGTGGGCGTCTATTATGGCCGCGTGTCTCACGAGTTTCCATTGGTTTTTCTGGGGCTACTCGCTTGTGTTTTCGCACACCACAAAGTCCCAGTTTTTGGGCGATTTGCAGAACTTTTGCTTGAAGCAGGTGCTTGGAGCGCCTGCAATTGTTACCACCGTTCCCGATATATTATTCTGTTTCTTTCAGGGTATGTTCGCGTGTGTGACGGCCATTTTGATGGTGGGCGCTGGCTGCGAAAGAGCCCGTTTGATGCCCATGATGGTGTTTCTCTTTATCTGGTTGACGGTTGTATACTGCCCAATTGCGTTTTGGACGTGGGGTGGTAACGGCTGGTTGTTCAACTTGGGTGGCTTGGATTTCGCTGGTGGTGGTCCAGTGCATGAGAATTCTGGTTTTGCAGCCTTGGCCTACTCGCTCGTTTTGGGTAAGAGACACGACCCTTTGACCAGTGGCAAAGTACCCAAGTATAAACCTCACTCGGTCACGTCGATTGTTTTTGGAACGGTGTTCTTGTGGTTTGGTTGGTTCGGCTTCAACGGTGGCTCTACCGGAAATGCTAGTATCAGATCCTGGTACGCGTGTGTCAACACAAATGTTGCTGCTGCTAGTGGTGGGTTGACATGGATGTTTGTTGACTACTTCAGAACGGGCGGCAAGTGGTCCACTGTTGGATTGTGCATGGGCGCTATTGCTGGGCTTGTTGGTATCACCCCCGCTGCAGGTTACGTTCCTGTCTACACAGCTCTTGTCTTTGGTGTTGTGCCCGCTATTGCCTGTAATTTTGCCGTTGACTTGAAGAACATCCTTCGGATTGATGACGGTATGGATGTATTTGCCTTGCACGGAGTTGGCGGTTTCCTCGGCTCCGTTTTGACAGGCTTGTTTGCCGCTGACTACGTCGCCGCTACTGATGGCTCCACGGTCATTGCCGGTGGGTGGATGAATCACCACTACAAACAGTTGGGCTACCAGTTGGCAGGCTCTGTCTCCATTGGCGCGTGGTCCTTTGTTGTTACATCCATCATCTTATTGATCATGGACAGAATCCCCTTCTTGAAGTTGAGATTGCGCGAGGACGAGGAGTTGATGGGCGTGGACTTGGCTGAAATTGGTGAGTACGCATACTACTACGAGCAAGAAGATGATGGCTTGGGCCCTTCGACATCTCCCTACGTCTTGGAGCCAATCAGATCGCTGGACCCCAAAGTCGCCCAGTTGAGAGAGGCAGCCAAAAAGGAGAAGGAGGCCAAAAACCCGCTGGCGGTTGAGGGTGTTGCCGCCGATGGTAACACATTTTCCCCAGCAGATTCTGAGGAGCACAGTAAGGAAAACTAATGGGTTGGTTTGAAATTCGAGTACATATTAATGCGTAAAGCACACACGGGACGCGTGTCCCGCTAATAAAAAATAATTGATAAAGGTCTGTTTTGCTTCTAAAAAAAGTGTAAGATTATGCCCTCGATTTATAATCCATGGACAGACTAGACGCGAGTGGTCTTTCATCGAGTGCCTCGGTCCGCAGAATTAGCTACAGCGCATTTATCAAATCAACTTTCATATTCTATTTGAGGATTCCGTCATTTGACTGACAAAATAATGATAATTGCATGAACGATTATTTTCTTTCAAAAATTCTTTTATCTCATTTGTCATTCATAAATACAATTCAGTAGACTCGGTGCTTCTCACGGCGTGGCCTCATATAAAAAATCATGCTGCCCCGGCCTCAACTGGGGAAAAGACTGTCTAGCATATTCCAGCAAAGCAACGAAACAAGCAAAATTGCAAGAATGACCGCGGTGATGAAACAACCAAAGATAATGTTCTTGCCAATATCGGACCGACGGCCCTGCTCCTGCGGACTTTGGTCCCCATAGTCTTCAACCTTTGACTGCAAATCAGGTGTCTCCTCGGTGTACTGCACACCTTTTTCGAGGTCTGCGCTTTTCAATGTCTTGATAGAAACTTGACGCTGCATTTTTTCTGATTGATTCCACTAGGGATGTTTATTCAAATTTGGAAACAATAGCGTCTTAAGTAGAATTGCACAATTCACAATTTGATGAGCTCCAGCTTGTATGCCCTAGCGGAGAGTGTTTTTGTTATGCCACGAATCATGTATGCCCACAAGCCTACAAAACTGGGGTGATGTGTTTCTTGTCTGGCCTGATGAAGGAACACCTGGTCAGATCATCTGAATTTTTTTAAACTTTTCGTACCAAGGGGAAAGCTAGGCGCATTTTATTGAGAGCCACTTTCTACTATACACTAAAATTTTGTTTTGGCTGCCAAAAGCTTCTAGCCACATTAGGTGATATTGTTCGGTGGAAACCTATTAAAACCTATTAAAAGCTTGGAATGATGTACAAAAGTTTTGATAGCATTTAGAAAATAGATAGAAAGAGTACATAATAAGGGGCAAACTTTGCTCCCCCAAAAGCTTTTGCACTTCCAAATGCTACTTGCGGCGCTTTTTTGAAAATTTCGCCTTCTTATTTTGTCGAAATGCTCTGTAAAAACCTTACTTGTTGTGCTTTACTGTGAAACATACTATAATGGAGACGATGGAGAAACCCCGCTTTTGTTGTGCACATGTGCCTGATTCTTCTGGGAATAATATACTGACTCCAGGGACATATTTTTAGATTGGAAACAGAAGTCGTCTTGGAGACCAAGCCACCTTTCAAATTTTTTCTCGTTCATTTTTGGAAATAATCTAGCTTTGTTCATGAAAGGCTCAATAATGATACAGAGCCTGGCTTTTTTTCGGAGCCTTACAACAGAATTAGCGCATTTTGCAATGTGCACCGCAGTTGGAATCTGTAATTCCCAAGGGTCAGGAAAATAGCCAATTGATTTCTCTTCGTTGATTCCCAAAAGAGTTTTTGCGTCTTATAATAATTCTGACAAACTCTCGGGCATTTAACTCATCTGACGTGGCTCGAAGCTATTTGGAAAAGCATAGTATTCGAACATTTCTGCGGGGAGCCAGTGCCGCGCATGAACCAGCAACTGAAAGTCAGTCGTGATCATACTTTCTTGTCAATTCCGTCAAATAAACATGAGACATTTAATGTTCTTTTCGCTAATATGAGAAGGCGTTCACGATCAGATAGAAACATCTACGTAAATTTCAAAGACTTCTTATAACGTCGCAAGCGGTGTGCGCATTGCAGACTGTGGGCATCATGCGAAAGAGCCCCAGGAAGTTCAAAAATTGAACGATAAAAATTGTGTTTTTTTCTAAGAAATTCAAAATCCTGATCTGAAGGCGTCTGATTCCCTCGAACGGTCAACCCATATTCACGGTCTCAAATAATGGTCCTTGCTTTGCACCTACAATTTTAGTCATATGATAAGCCTGCATACCAGGCCCTTGTTATCTTGCTCTTATCAGCACGAAACAAACACATGCCAAATACACTGACAAGATTCGTTCATCCAAGGCAAACCTCAATCACAGAGCCATATTTTCTTCAAAATCTTTCAAAAACCTTTTTTGTGGTGAAAACTCAAGATATTTGACAAATTTTTTCGCTACAGTTTCGTTTGAAACCCCGAGGGCCCCACATTGTGAAGGATCTCGAAAGACCATAAGCCTACGCCGAGAGGACACTCAGATAACACCTGAAACAAAGGCAAAATTGAGCTCTAAGAAAACGGAATCCCTCAAAATACACCAAAAGAACAAAAACAAATAAAAGAAGCAACATCTTTGCAGCAAGATACACCCGGCAGACATATCGTGAACACGTATAACCACATATGTCTTCTGCAGAACTTTTCCCGAGCGAAAGTCTCAACAAAACGCTTGTTTTGGGCAACCTGCTCTACCATACGGTTGCTCGGCTCAGAGAACTGCGCCAGCGGATGGAAATCGCATATTCTCAGGAAAATTACCTCGACACACCGTTGTTGATGTCGCTCCCGAAACTAGGTGTGCGGCTCATGTTTGATGCGGCCGGAACACAGGCTTTGCGGCTAATAGAAGTTTTGAATTTCGATTTCTTGAAGCTCTTGTACAAGGGCCACTATCTAAATGACATCGTGTATCACACACCCAGTGACGAGGAATTGGTACTGGGCACTGGCGCCATTCTGCAGTTAGAGCACAGAAAACACGTGCTGCCCCCGAATTTAAAGGAAATCTACAACAAAATCTTCGGCCCTACGTTCCCAGGTGAGCTACACGCGGCCTCAAGGACTTACCTTTTAAGCTACCCCGGAATCGCCTTCAGATTCGAAATCAGGCTGGACGAATTGCGTGAACGCATTTCTGTGTTAAGAGACAAGAATCAGATTCTCTCGAAGCTCACGAATTGGGAGGCAGCCACCGACATTCCATGCGTATCCTTGGCCATATTTGAAGGCGAAGATTACTCATCATTCATCACAAAATTGCAGCAAAATTCACGGAAGATTACCCAGCCTGCCAGCGTATCGCCGGATTTGACAATTGAAAGGATCAAAATCACGCTCAGCACAGGCACAGCAGAATTGCAGCTTTTGACTAAACGCCTGCGCTCTTCGGAGGTGCTTGAGATTGGCAAGTCCACACAGCAAGATGTTCTTCGTTTGCTTGGCCCACCAGATTCGTACTTCAACAAGTTTGACTCCAGGCTTCTGATCCACAAACATCTCCGGCCCGGCTCGACGGCCTCGCCCGGAACATGTTCTGTTTACAAGTTTCACAACTATTTTCGGCACGGAATCGATTTTCTTTACAATCTCAACCCCGCAACCGGGAACGGCGGCGTATTAGAGAAAATCGTGATCCATAATGGAGGTAACATAAAATCGCTTGGGTTCATGCAATGGAACAAGTGTAACTGGACGATCCAGGCCGCTCCAGGCACGGAATCTGCGCTGGTGAATTCGGAGATGTACTTCAATGAGTTTGGCGACGAGTTTTTGCAAGAAATCAGTAGCGAGAACTCCGAGCCCGTGCTTTTAAATCGCGGCGATTCTGACAATGTCGATGATTACGACCTCGAGCTAGTGTCGTCCGAGGAATTCAAAAACGGAGGCGCAGCTGTGGCAGAACTGCTGGAATCTAGAGTCTCCAAAAACGTGAAGACATGGGGGCAGCTGCGTTTGTATGGCTATCAGCGGTGCATCTTGGAGGTGAATGAGAGCAACAACTGTGTTTCATGCGTGACTATATACTGACGGGTTTGGATACACGATAAGGAAGAGGTAGGATTTAGCATTTGTCTGCACTGCAAAATTTTTGAATTTCATAAGCTCAAATTAAAAATGAAATTTTTGTCATCTTTGGTGTTGGCATTACATTCTAGGATGTACGGAGGTAAGAGCTCGAAACCAGTCTGTAGACATAAGTCCAATACGAAAACCTAGGAAATCGTCCTCATTCGAATAAAATAGTAAAGGCTTCAAAACAATCATGCTGAGTCTGAAGTTGACGCCGACTGCTGTGCAAAACGGGCTAAATGTGGTGAGTCCCGAGGGCTTACTGACGCTATCGCTACGCAATCGTCGCATACTTTACATTGAGAACCTCGAATTCACAAACGATGCATTTTCCGTGATTGATCTCACAAACAACGAGATCGTAGAGCTCAGCGGAATCCCGAAACTAATAAACCTCGAAGTTCTTCTTCTAGCAAATAATAACATCTCTAGAGTGGGCCTGGTGGCCCCATGCGGGTTGCGATCGCTTCTGCTCATGAACAACAATCTCTCATCATTTTCTGAAATTGCAAAATTAAGGCCTCTAAATAGCCTCGAGAATGTGGTGATGATAGGAAACAAAATCACTGGAGAACATCACTACCGTTTGTTTATTGTTTGGCTATTTCCTCGGCTCAAGACATTGGATTGCCAGAAAGTGAAGCCAAAGGAAAGGATTGCGGCAGTGGAATTATTCGGGCCAGATTTTGAAACACGGTTGCCAGCAGCAGATGTTTTGCTCAACGGCGAAAACACGGCCGAGCCGGTGCTGAAGGATGTTAGATTAATGGAAACCACCATGAGAAAGCTTCTGCCCGAAGAAAAGGCAGTTTTAGTGAAAGAATTGGAAAAAGCCACCAGCATGGAAGAGATTGAACGAATCTCAAAAGCACTCAAAGAAGGTTACGTTGGGACCTCGAGCACGACTCAAGAATAGGCATCATATAGAATATGAAGACTGAGACCAAGCAGAGGGATCCAAGAGCCAGTATATATAGGGTATTCACCGTCATTTGAGGCTCAAACTCGCCCTTCTAAACATTCTTCGATTGCATTACACAACCTCAGCCATTATTGGTGAAAAAGAACTCGGCATGGCTGGTGGATCATAGTCAGACCTCAACGGCATGACGGTGAGCATCAGTGACCAAGACCAACCGGCAGTATTACTTCAAGAATGTCCTTAGCACCATAATGTATATTTATTCCATACAATTCATAGACGTATAATTTCCGCTTTTGCAACGACAAAGTTGAGTTGGCCGATACGAGTGCAGATTTTGCGATTTGCCGAATTTATTAGCACCGAAGCATGGTGAAAAAAGCGAGACCTCAGACCCACATGGCGGAGACCGAGCCAGGCGCTTTTTTCCTGTTTCACACCATTTTTTCTCCTGGATCCGCCGACTAACTTGCAGACGTGCAGCAGAATCGGTACTTCTACCCAAGGTTTTATCAAAACTAGATATCACTCTACGCTCTTTGCTCCTGCTGCTAGTATACTTCCCCTGTGACTGTGCCGTCGCTACTTTTGGCAGATCACCCGGCGCCTCATCACTCTAGACGACAAAATCGGTGCAAAATTCCCCTGAATTTTCACCAGAACTCACACAGCGGTAACTATAGCCTTGAAAATTACATAGGATTTGTCCAAATTTGCAATTCTGCTCTATATACCCCATTTCCCGCCCCGTCTTGAGCACACAAAAATTCCGCGGGAATGTCCAATTCTCGACCTAAAAGAAAGGCCACCGCCAACAAAAGCTATGTCGATACGACTGGCGAGCTCCTTTTTGAGCAGGCAGTATTTAGCCTGAGCAACTCCCTGAAAAGCCTGAGCAGCAGTGGCTCCAATAGCAAAACGGCCAATGGCCTGTCAGGCCAGAAATCGCCGCGGAAAAAGCCAGGCAATGCCCCAGAACGGCCCATTTTAGGGTCTGCAACGCCCCCTAATAGCTTGAATCCTGTCATAAGAGGTCCTGGGTCAGGTAGCATCGTTCCCTATAATTGGCAGCCACCGATCACGTACGCCGATGAGTTTTCGCATAAATTAGACTTCACAGACGCGACGGTCAACACTGTGCTCCAGGTATTGACGTGTCCCAGGCACCCGGCGCTCATGCCGAATCCTCGAGAGGAGCACGAGATGCGTGTTCTACAGAATTTATTGGTCACGCACGTGGGCCAGGAGCCCGAGCCTCTAGGGCCACGCAGGAAGCAAACAAGGCCGGCGTTCCAGATCAAAAAGGGTGACTACATCTACATGGTGAGCGAGCCGCCAGGAGAGCCCTACTACATCGGCCGCGTCATGGGCTTCAAGCGTAAAGACGAGAAACCGGCCGAAAAAGAAGTGGAAAGTGCCACTGAATACATGTTCCAGATCCAGTGGTTTTACCGGCCAAGGGATATTTCGAAACACACGCTCGACTCGCGGCTTTTGTTTGCCCTGATGCATAGCGACCTGTGCCCGCTCTCGAGTTTCCGAGGCTTGCTTACCGTGCTTCATAAGCTGGACGTGGAATTTTATTTCCGCCCACTCAACAGCACGCAAACGGCGCTCGAGTACTACGCGTCGTTTCCCAATTGCTTCTATTTTGACAAGCTCTACGACCGCTACATTCTCAAATTTTACGACGTGGTGAAGACGTCGACTTTGCTCCTGCACATAGACAACACCGCCAATTGCAGTCGAAACTTCATCTTGGCCTTGAACAAGCGGTTCGAGTTCGTGTCGATGGAAGGTGCGCGCACCAAGCTGTTTCTCAACAACTTCTCGCTGACTCTGAGCACCCATTGCGACGTTTGCGCCGAGTGGTGTGGCCTGAATGACTCGGTCACGTGCGCAGAATGTGATAAGCATTTCCACATGTTGTGTTTAGACCCGCCACTCCTCAAGAAACCAAGCCGTGGTTTCAGCTGGCTGTGTGCTCTCTGCACAAAGAAACACGAGTTGGAGCACCAGAGCAAAAAAACATTGATGCTTGCACATGACAACAGGTCAACGAATGAGGACGAGATCGCCGCCGTGCCGGACCAAGTGGCATTGCCGGAACAATTGCTGCCAGTTCGAAAACTGCGGGAGAATGTTCTCCCGAAATACGAGCAAATGGCGATCGAGTACTTGAAAAACGACGCCCCGGTTCTGGTCATCGAGAGGCGTCTCAAAGAGGAATGGAATATCCGGTATTTGGGGCTTCATGCGCGTCTCGAGGAAGCAGTGGACCCTTACGACAAGTCCTGTTACCCCAGAGTAGCCACCTCGCTTGGCCAGCGGTACCAGGCATCGAACATACCAGAGTATGAGGGCCACCCCATTGTTTACTACGACCCAGAAAAGTCTAGCGCGGAAAAAAACAAAAAGAAGCCGAGCAAAAAGCCGGCGAAGAAAAAGGTCGAGACTGATGCTGTTAAAGAGCTTCCTGTGCCCAAAGAGTACGAGGATGTGGCCCCGAAGGACTACCCCCAATGGCTTCAGCCGCGGCCAAAAGGCTACATAGAAAGAGGCGTTGACGATGGCGCCGGCGAGACCTGCACGTTATTGTGGAAACCACTTGAGAGTGATCTCGCCGACGATTTCGAGAAATTTGATACGTATGTTGCGTCGCAGAATTTTGTCGCAGAGAAACTTGGCTTGCACCCAAACTCCCCCAATTTTGTGGATGCAGTGGTGAAAGCCTACATGGACTTTGCCGGGGATACTGTAAAGGCAGCGGAAAGCGTGTCGAGGCTCACGCGTGCTAGCCTCAAGGAGCCCACGTTTAGCAGGGACGAGATCAAGAGGTTTGAGGCCGGGGTGAAAAAACACGGCAGTGAGCTATATCCAGTTTCGAAAGAGGTGAGAACGCAGCCTGCAGCGATGGTGGTGCGATTCTACTACATCTGGAAGAAAACCCAGCGAGGTCATGCAATCTGGGGCAATTTCCCAGGGAGAAAGAAGAAGCCTAGCAAGGAGGCCGAGATGAAGATCAAGCCCACCGTGGATGATTATGCAGACAGTGAGGATGACTCGGCGTACGAAAATGAAAAGATTGTGATCAAGAGAAAAACTTTCCAGTGCAAGCATTGCAAGTCATACATGTCGCAGAAATGGTTCAAGATTACTGGTTTCGATGGAACGACTGTTCACGAAGATACGGAGCTCGATGACGTGGACCCCACATGCGTGACTGCGCTTTGTTTTCGCTGTGCCAGAATTTGGAGAAGATACGCTGTGTACTGGGAAGATCCACTGGAGACCGAGAGGAAAAACTCCAAGGGTGTTGGTGGTTACAAGCGGAAAGTCGAAGCTGAGCTTGCTGCCGATGCCGAGAAGATTCTTTCACATGCGCGCCAGGAGGGTGTAGCCTTGTCGTATGACTTGGGAAGGATTCATCCCCAAAGCAGCGTGATTGGTGGGTACTTTCGTCCGAAGCTGACTAATGGAAACCACAAGGCGCCACCACATGCTACCAAACCGAAAATGGTTCTTGAAGAAATTGATCCACCCCAAATGGCGGACTCTAAACCATCGCCAGTTACTAAAGCGCCCGCGAGGGCAAGAAAGTCTGCAACCCTGGCGGAAGAGCCCAAAGCAGATGCATCTAAGCCTTTTACACCAAAAAAGCTGACGGAGAGTGCCTCGGAAAAGCCGACGAAGAGTGCACTGGAAAAGCCGGCTTCAAAGAAGAGAAAGGTCGAGGTGAAACCTCCGCCTGAACCGGTGAAAGCTGAACGCACAAAGAAGCGGCCAGCAGCAAAAGCTGAGTCGACAAAGACAAAGAAAAAGAAGGCGAGTCCCGGAGCCACGTCTGCACAGGAACCTACAGTCAAGAAAGAGATAGAGGAGGTGCCGAAGGCGGAAAAGCAGCCCGATCCAAAGGTCGAAATGAAGGCTACTCCTGCTAGGCGCCAGCGGAAAAACGCAGACACAACTGTTCTTGCGAGCCCACTATTCAACAATGATTACAAAAATCATCTCGAGGAGTTTGTCATGCTTTCCAAAAATGACAAAAAGGGTTTTGCACCACTCACCAAAGAAAGGCTTGGCCAAGTTCTCGATGAGTTCAAATTTCGCCAACTTGTCGACATGAAACTGCTTGTACAGGGATGGCAGGCGCCACAGCAGGCGAAGATCGAGTTACCCTTTGCAGCAAACGACCGTAATTGCTCTGTTTGTTTGGAGCACGATAGTTTAGACACGTCTTACCAGGAAATGTTGATATGCTCAAACTGTGGGGTGAATGTACACGGTTCATGTGCTGGGGTGGGTGTGGCAGGAAAAACAAAGCCTGTTCGGCAGTGGCTTTGCGACCCCTGTGTGAATGACATGGGCCCAAAATTCAACACCCAATATTCATGCAGCATTTGCATGGCGAAGTCGACTAATGTTGAACAGGCCATACTTGGGAGTCCCCTGGAGAAGCCTGACTACTTAGTGCCGGTTTTGGAGTCTGGAAGGTGGTGTCATATGATTTGTGCATTGTACTGTCATGGTCAGATATCGTTTCGACATGTTCCCACACCTAACTTCATACCAAAGGAATTGACTGCAACAACGCCCACGAAAAACTCGAGTTGCATGGTTGAAAGTATTTCCAGAGTGTTTGTGGAAAATCTGGACAAGAGATGCGGCATTTGCAAAGTTCACAATGGCGGCCTTATCAGTTGTGATTTGTGCAAGAGTGAAAACGACTTTTACCACGTTACATGTGCGCAAGACTCGCCAAATTTCAAGCTAGGATTCAAATTAGTACCGCAGCGGGCTGCCAAGTTTCATACAAGCACAATCGTGGGTGACCAAGTAGGGAGATTGGAGCCAATATTGGTGTGCCCGAAACATGATCAGAAAACATCAGTCTTGCAGATCAGGGAACTAGGAAAAAGATCATCAACCGGAGAGGCAAGGCCATTGATTCAACTCTTCATCGAGGATTTAACTAGACTTGGTCAACGGGTGACGGGCCCACAGTTACGAGCTCAAAACTACATTTCGATGATTCGCACGTTTATGGAGAAAGTTGATAAGCAAAATGGCGTATCAAAAGCAGTGAACGGATCCACGAAGAACCGAAGAGAGTGCCATTTCTGCAAAATAACATCTTCTCCCAAGTGGTGGCCAACAAAAATTACGAGGGGCGAGACTTACGTGAATGGGGAGAAGGAAATTGGAGTTGGAAGCACGCTCGAAAATGGACATGATGCAAACATCTTACACGCGTGCCAGAGATGTCACATCCTCGGTTCGGAAAGGGATACAGAAAACGCACAGCGCGAGGGCGACAAATTCATGCACGATCTTAATCAACCAATTGATGGACAGCATTATGGAGTGAGGGGAATGGAGGACCGCGTGCAATATGTCCCTTATAATTCGAAAAGCAAAGCCGTGGAGAGATCTAAGATTACATGGGGGGACCTTCTCGGGTAGGCGACGCGGGTCACGTGCGGATAATATCTGGCATAGGCGCGAGGTCAAAGTATCAACGCGAACGAGGAAAAAAAAAACAAATTCGAGACCTGTAAAGGCCTAACCAGAGACTGCACAAGACCCTTGATAAAGGCTAGTGAAACGGAAATCAAGAGTGCCCTTTGCGAGGACTTGAAAATCATCAGTCTGCTTGTTTGAAACCCAGACACATCAAGATTTATGCACATAGTCATACTACAGAGCATCTTCGTACAATATGTTGAACTTGGGTAACCGTGACATGCCGGTAATTCCGGGCACGAAAATCGAGGGTGAGGAGCTCAAGGAGCTAAGGCTCATGCTAGCGGATTTGCTTCGAAGAAAAAGCACACAGTTCCCAGGCTCACAGCCTGTTTCGTTTGAGAGAAATCACATCGAAGTTCTCAAGAGGCGAGAGTACTACGTGTGCGAGAAGTCCGATGGATTGAGGTGCTTGCTTTTCCTCATTAATGACCCCGTCAGAGGTGAAGGCGTGTTCCTAATAACTCGAGAAAACGAATACTACTTTGTTCCTAACATTCATTTCCCCCTTTTGGTGGACGAGTCTAAAGGCCGCACATACCATCATGGCACAGTATTAGACGGAGAGTTAGTGATGGAGACAAAAAACGTCCTGGAACCGTATCTCCGGTACTGTATATTTGACGCGCTAGTGGTTCATGAAAAGGACATCACGAATCGACCGCTACCTAAGCGATTAGGCTACATCACCGAGAATGTCATGAAACCCTTTGACAGCTTCAAGAAACGGCACCCCGAGATCGTCAACTCACCCGAGTTCCCGTTTAAAGTCAGCTTCAAGATGATGAAACTGTCGTACCGAGCCGATGTCGTGTTATCGATGCAGGACCACTTATTTCACGAAACCGACGGGCTTATTTTCACGTGTGCCGAAACACCATACGTATTTGGCACTGATGCCACGCTCTTCAAGTGGAAGCCGGCGCACGAAAACACCATAGACTTCAAGATGGAGATGATCTTCAAGATGTTTCAGGACCCCGACATGGACCCACGTGACCCGGATTCGACTTATCCGGACTACGACAGCGTGCCTGCCGAGATCAACCTCCATGTGTGGAAAGGTGGGCGTGATTACGAGCATTTTGCCCAACTTGACCTTCCAGAAGAAGATTGGGAACAATTAAAAGGAATTGCGGAGCCTCTCCAGGGCCGCATTGTCGAGTGCCGCAAGAAATTGAGCAAGCCGCCGTTTTGGGAGATGCTTCGCTTCAGAGACGATAAGTCGAACGGGAACCACTTCTCAGTGGTGGAGAAAATTCTTCATAGTATCGAGGACGGAGTCTCGGAAAAGGAGTTGGTGGAAGCGTGTCCAGCCATTGAAAAGGCTTTCAAGCAGCGAGAAGCCGAGAGAATGCATAAGTCAAGAGCGCCGGGTCCGCCACCGCAGAAAGCTGTGGAAAAGCCCCAGGAAACCAAGTCACGTGACCGGCCCGAGGAAGAAGAACAGCCACAGGCGAAGAAGCGGAAAGTCTCTGAGGAGCAGATGCTCCAGGAAATGATGCCAGACTACGAGTTGGACAGCGAACTGGAGTAGCCTGCCTGTTGTGCTTTGGTCCGTATATTAGACACCATATAATCTCATCCTGTATTTCTATGTATACTCATACGTTCCCACGTGCTCGAGTTCAGTCTCGCTCGAGGTTTATGCTATTGCCGAATTTGCCGTATAAGTGTGCCTTCAACATCGATAACTGCGAGTCAATGTCGTCAATTCGGTCTTCCGTCAGCGATATTTTCCCATCCAAAAGCTCGTTTTCCTTCTCGATCATTTCCACGGCTTTTGCTACACTGACAAACACGAACGCATCTGCGATTTTATACTGTATTTTCTCTTCGTCGTCCAAAAGCTCGATTTCCATCGCTAGGTCGTCAATATACTCCTTCTCAGTTTTGTATGCCGCAAGCTGCTCGGCCAACGCGTCTTTTCGGTTTATAAGCGATGAAAACTCATTGATCTTTTGCTGATCTTCCCAAAGCACTTCTGTGGTATTCTTCTGACCTTCAGGAAGGAGTTCCATTGTGTAATTTTGTGGTCAAGGTTGGATTCATCAATATCCTAAAAAGGATTGAGATCGCTTTAGGTTTCGGGTGAGCAGGTCACGTGCGTAACAGTCTTAAAGCTGTTAATTAGGACTAAATTCATATTCAATTTTGCCCAAGATTAAACATTCGACTTATTCGATATCACGACACCCAAATATAAAATTATACGGATACGAACTATCTAGGCTCTCTCTCGCACGATATTGAGACACCAACTCCCATGTTTTCGATGCAAAAACGTAGGCAACTCATATGCTTTTCGCAAGTGCCCGTCACATGTTCATATGCATTCATCAAAACCCACAGAAAAAACAACCCCAGAGCAATTTTTCAAAGTGAGCAAGATCTAAGTCACCTGCGTGTATATGTGAAATTTGAGCAGCTTTAAAACCACGGCAACTTCGTGTTGTTCTCCCAGATAATGCCACCCAGTTTCAATTTGGCATCGTCCTTCTCGTTGTTGTACAAAATCGCGCTTCTTGACAGGTTCTCGAGGCCGTGCTTGGAGCCGAATCTGTTGATCAAAACTTTTTTAACCACTGACGAAATCTCCGTTTCCCAGATGACGATCTTGTGAAAGTTAGACATCTGCGGGGTACCGTGCTCGGCTTCTAAGTAGCGCTTCATTTCCTCAACGAGCTCCAACGTCACGTCATTGTCATCGAAGTCATCGCCGACAAAGCTCTTGACGAGCGTGACATAATTCTCAAACTTGTTTTCGTTTTCATTGAACCCATACTCGTATTGCCACACAAGAAAGCCTCGCAATTTACCTGTTTCAGGGCACACGGACTTCAAGCCGAAATATGTGGGTTCGGAATCTTTGAATTTGTCTGCAAGCGAATGTAAAGACTCGTTCTCAAAGTCAAAGTGCGATGCGTCCGTGTCGAACAACTTGACGCCGAAATACTTGGCCCTTATGTGGAACCAGTCGGCATAGTCTGCCGAAGGGCTGATTGAGATTCTATCAATTCCGTCCTCGCCAACTTTACGTGTGATCTCGCGCTCCTGGTGTTTGTTGTAGAGCTTAAACAAGGGCCCAAACTCGCTATACTTAACGAGTTCATAGCCAGGCCTTATTGCGTATTTTGCGCCAGCATACTTGAGGGGAAGATTGAGCAAGTCCACGTGAAAGGACTTAAACCCATTTCGCGCGTAAAACTCGCCAACTTCCGAGTACAAAAACGTGAACCCGTCCGGCCCAAGAAATTCTGGCGTTTTGGCGGTTTCCACCAACTTGTCGATCATGATCGTCGCCAAGCCGCGGCCCCTGTTTTCCTCGTAAGTGTACACCCCACCAATACACCCGCTAAGCACGTCACATCTCTCCACTTCGCCATTGACGTTCTTCTTGTACCGCCACGACTCTCTAATCAAAAGCTCGCACGAACAAAGGAGATCTTCAGAACCCTTAGCTTTCAATGCAAAAACCACAAGCCGGTTTGGGTCCGAGCACGTGATCTTCGATAATCCCAAAACGTTTTCGCGGGTCACGTAATCCTCGGTCGAGAGAAGGTTTCGCCAGGCGGCGGCATTTCGCTGGCGCGTGTAGTCGCGGGTCTTTTTGTCGTGAATTTGTTCCAACACGAAATCGTTGGGGTCCTCTCTGGATCTAGTCATCGCGGCTAAACTGAATGACAGAGTGAGAGATATACTTGAATAAGAATGGAAAAAAGATGGCTCAGGTTTCAACGGGTGAGAGAAAATATGTCAAAAGACTGAGCCTTGAAGAGCGGAATTTTTACCCACAATATGCTTCGCTTGGACAATTCGGCTAGAATAAATACGCGGCATAGACTTGTCAAGTCGTGGAAAAGTATATTAGCGCTCCCCTCCTACGTGCAGGTCACCACATGTGAAGGTTTCGTCAGTCAACTTGGCTGAGTGCTTTAAATAGACTTTTCGTATATAAGTCTTAGATGCTCTCAGATTTTACGCCGCTTAAAGACCACTTGGAATTCTGGTTAAACCAAACAATGGATGAACAAAGATTGGGACGAGTCATATCGATGGACCGCCCAATTGGGTAATAGCCGCAGGCGCGCCAACGCCCCGCGCGGCCGTTAATCGAACCGTCATTATGTTCCTCTAACGGCAAGCGAGACCTGAAGAAAGAGAATGTGGCACATCTCAAAGTAATGGAAGCCGCCCTTTTTTTTTTTTTTTTTTTTAAAATTGAATCATGCGGCTTTTACATTCCTGGGATCAAAAAAGCTACTTATATTGTGCGCCTACTTTGATCTGGAACACTGCTCAGCCATCTCCGCTTTGCTGCTCTAAGCTGCCCCCCTGTTGGCCCCCATCAAGTCATCTATGTCGATTTTGGTAAAACAAAGCCTCAGTCAATAAACATCGCCAGCATATTATGTGTTACGTAAGGGTATTCAAAAATATCATGTACCCATCTCCCTCTTCAGAACAAGGCAATTTTGTTTCGGGAAAGAGGGATCTTCCCACGATATAGACAAACTGACGAGGGGCAAAGCTTATTGTTGAATAGTGCGTCCGGTTATCACTTCCCTTAATTCTAGTTTCTGTTGTTGATCTTTTCGATTTCATCGTAAAAGCTAACAACGTGGCCTCTGTGCATGCGGAGCACGATGTCATCTTCCGCCCAGTCTTTGCTTTCGTAGTCTTCAATCTCGTTTGCAACCTCAAGAAACTGCTTATAGTAGGCCTCAAATTTGTGAATCAACGTGTCCGAGAAAGGCGGAAATCTCGCGTTCTGCATGAGATAGTCATCACTGATGCCTGGGAACGTGTTAACAATCAAGCTTACCACCAGCAATAGACTCTCGAGCTGATGCTTCCAATGCTGCGATAATTCCTGGAGATTGGCTGGATTCGGAGACAACTTCTTTACTTTTGACCGAAGATGGTACTTGGCCGGGTCACGTGATATGTCTCCACATAGGTCATATGCCCATTGGGGGTCAAACAACGCACCTTGTGGATATGGAATCAAGCGGGCGTACTTGGACTGGGCGATCTGGTCCAAGGCTTTACAAACAAGAAAATATTTCGAAGAGCCAGAGGGAAACCTATCGAACACGTGATCTGCCAATTCCTGCGGCGGCTGTGGGAATGTAGAAAAGCGAGTTTTTAGTGTCTCGTCAACATCCATATGCGGCACACCGAGTTTGTATAGAAGCCCCTTTATATTTGCTAAATGGGAGAAGCTTTTAAGCGCCAGGAGCACCACAGGCAGCTCCAAAGCATCATCGCCAAAATATTTGCTCACATATTCTCTCATGTAATGGCCCTCAAGTTTAGACCCAACATGGTGGTCTGTATGTAGAAAGTTCAACTTCGAACAGTATAATAGGTTGTAGCCCCGGGCCAAGTGGTCTGGGGTAACATTTTTGGCAAATTCAAGAGCCTCTTCAGCATGAGCCATATCCAAACTATTCTTCAGAGACGCTATGTTTACCACGGATGAATTTTCCTCTTCATACCAGTGATTCTCTTCAAGTGCACGTGCCACACCCACAATGATTAGACATAGGTCTTTATGAGAGGCGAATATATCCGGCAGAACAGCACTTAAGATACCGTAGGCCAGTATGATAGAAACATGATCCTCCAAATTGTCGGGATTTATCACCAAGTGCTTGTCTTCTTCCCTTATGCGCTGAAATTTGTTATTCACGAATCGATACTTGCGACCACGCTTGGAGATTTCGGTTGTCGAGAAAACAGCGATTTTCGATAATATGAGGTCTGCTACTTCGACAAGCGCTTCGGACGTAGTAACCAAGGCCATGATCAAGTGCTATTGTGCTTTCCTTCTTGTTTTTGAGTTTTTTGTTATTATATTCACAATGGACACTTGTCGTCACTATGGCCATAGCATGGGGACCAATCTAACAAGATACTCTGCGCGACTGTTTATATGCAAGACAAACAAACATGGGCGATTTTTTTCATAGCGTCCTCGCGTGACCATGTTGAGCCTGATTAAGCGCCCGATTGGGCACCCGTTCTGCGTGAATTTTTTTCTACCTTACGCTCATGATCTCTTTTCACTTCTGCGTGAACGTAACGGATGGTCAGAACGTGATAATTCAAATGTTTTTTTTGATAAATTTGTTTTGATTGACTAATAATTTGGAGCTACGTGCTTTAAGTGACGGAACGTCTCATCCAATGCCTATCACGTTGAGGCTCACCGATGTTGTTGGGCTGTCCGCTAAGTTGATCCACACCAGCAGATAGCAGCCCAGAAATCGGGTAGTTTGTAGGCGTTGACATGTGAAACATTTTTATTAAAAAAAGAAGGAGTGTTTATTCTCATACACTGCTTTCCACATAACCTCGGGTTGACGTGGGGTTGGCAAACGGTTCAACCAAAGTTTGAATTTTGCCGAATTTTCATCGAGAAGGAGAAAGCTCCGTTCTTAGTTTTCTTTTGTAGTAGAAGGACAGAACGGGCAAACACAGAAGGAATCACGAGAACCACAATGGGTGCGTTCAACCGTATGTTCAGCGACTCGTCATGTTTCGTTCGATATGCCAGGTATCATGCTTTACGCTATCCTGAAAACGAACTTTCACCTCTGAGATGAAAAAAACGTTATTGTTGCGTGAACATTCCTTGATCCGTCCGCATCCGGACGAAAAAGGTACCTGAGCTTGATAAAAGCAACTGCAGCCCGTCGCCTCGGAGACATACGCTCTCTCGTGCTCCAAGCTACCCTTCATTTGATATCATCAACTCGAAACAGTTCCATTTTGACGGTGAAAGAAAACCCCGACATTTGTGGGATTTCGACATCAAAAAAGTCACTTGCCACTACCATTATGCGGCTCTCAATACCGCATAGCCACTTTCCAAGGCTCGTAACCAGTGCGGTTGTCATATCAACCGCATGAGTAGAGTGGAATTTTTTGTGGCTGCATGTCAATAAATTGATTTGAACAGCGCCAACTGCACACTTCGACACATTAGATTAGCGATTTTACTTCAAATTTTAAATTCGTCAAAAATGGCAATTACATCAGTTTGAAACTGTTATCCTTACAAAACATGCCGTGACAGACGGGTCTCGTAGTTGAGAGTCGCCAAGACAAGACAATCAAATCGTCAAAAGCCACATTCACATGTCATTGTTTTACAAGGGGTTTGATCATCCCATGTTGAGCTTACAACGCGGTCATACTCTTTGGCATCACTGAACATTTTGGCTACAAGTCATCAATACCGTCCCTGAAAGTTCATTATATGGCATGCTAGCGTTATTTGAAAGTGGTGTCACTGGAGTTTTCCGTCGAGACGAGCCTTTACGCAGCTGAATGTCTTCTTACATTAAAAATAGCTACCAGCGTCTCTAAACGGCTCTGGCATTTTGCTTCTCGCGCAAGTACTTGATTTTTCTTCTTCTAGCGTTAATAAACCAGTTGCTTAACTGCTGCTGGTTCAAGCCCGTAGCCATTATCAACTGCGCCTTTTCAAACGAGTTAGGGTATGGGTGGTTTAAGTGATCGTTCAACCATTGGAGCAAGACGTGGGTAACTTCCTTGGGCAAGTTATTCCGGGTGCGCACCTTCAGTTGGGACGCCATAGCGGAATGGTTAAATTTCGGCGACAAGTTGCGTGACAGAGATTGACTCCCGCCAAATTCAGGCGTTCTCATGCCGACCTCTGGCATTGACGAGCCCCGCTGAGTTGGATGGGCGTAAGGCCCACCACTTGGCTGCATCTGGAGTGGACTAGGCAATTGGTGTGGGGCTTCACCATTAGGCCTCCAGTGGTCTCTGGAGTCACGAGCTGGCCCGTACCCAGTTTCGCCGGCAAAACTGTATTTGGGGGCGGCATACGCCGGGTTATAGTAGCGTGGTGCCGCATACTCTGTGGTTGAAAGCTGATATTGTGGACCTGAATAATTGGCTGGATGCGCAGGCACGGCCCTGTACTGACCAAAATTCTGTGGCGGGTAGTAAGAGTCATTGATTGAGGGCCCCCTAAATATATCCGAGATGGGAGGCAAAGAGGTTGTGGGTTTCGTCATCTTCACTGCGTGGGAATTGTACTCCAATATGTGTCTAGTAAGAAAGATATATATCTTGCTTGTTGTCTATTCGGCTGTGGATATATGCCTCTCGATCTTTAGTTGCAACTTCCAAGTGTCTTGAAATTACAGATTCGGGCGATCTGGGAAAATGTGGTAAACGGTAGCCTCTAAATGAGAGCTGTTGATGTGATATAGGATGCAAAGCAAACGCTGAAAGCACTAAAGCAAATTTGTGGGGTCTAAACTATATTATATAAAAAGGGGAAGGTGTCAAGCGCCCATGGGGCTGGGACAGGTTTTTAAAGCCTTCGATAATTCCGGCGGGTGACTCGGCCATACCAAGACTTCAGTTACGAAGTTTCTTGGCTGCGGAAACATCTGCATCAGGGAGGCATCTACGCGCAGCACGCGCTCCTAACCACTTGACATCTTCGGTAAGGACGATGTAAGTAATTTTTTACAGCAACAAAGCAATATTAGACGTGAGCCAGACCGCTTCCATACCAAAACTCACGTAAAATCATCACTCCTTCGCAAAATCACGATAGCAACTGAAGATGTCAGTGAAAGCTACGGTGTTGCTGAAACGCATCATGGGGCGTTCCGCAGGTGAAGTATGGCATGAGATGTCAAAACGTCAAAAATTAAAGTAATGCCAAGACTTTTGCGCGACCATGTGCAGGTGCCAAGAAAAATGCTTGGCATTCGAAAATCTTCGCACGGTGCCAAGCAGGTTGGCCCCTTTCACGGCCACGCCGCAGCAACTTGACATCTCTTTTTCGCTTCGAGTGTCTATTTTATGTTACTGCTATATGAGTATGTTTTTTGCAGGCGAGGTGATATACCGATGGGCTGTAGTCTGCCTGAGCTCTCTCCTCAAATCGCAAAGCCACTTCGTGCCGCACCAGGTTCGGGGGTCTTGACACTAGGCGTTGTGTGCACGCCTGACAGATCACAACGAGGTGACACGTCAGGAGCGGCCCTCCACTCAAATTGGGGGCACACCCGGCAAAATCGGGTGGCACTGGTGTTCCTGCATCGGGATCTTGTGTAAAAACTGATTCCGAATGCCGACCGAGATTTGTCTGCGGAACGTGCAGCGCTCTCACGCATAATTATACATTTGATAAAAAATGAAAGGAAGCCATCATAATGTATGGTAATGTTCGATTTCCTGAAGTAACGAACTGCAATTGTTTATAGATCCCCGGATTTATCTACATGCTCACCTGGGGATGAAACTATGAAATATGCATTGAATCAATCTAGATTTCCAGCCCGCATGGCCATACCGTATTTGGCTCCTCATGCGGCGCAGAACCAAAATGGGACTTGTGTTTGTGTGTGTCAAAGAGCACGGATGACATGATGTGCAGGAAAACCTGAGGCGTGCCCCAGAATTAAGGCAGCTTGCGTGTATGTTGCTCTGGGGAAATGCCCAGATATGGGCTGATTGACGGGCACATGACGATATTTGTCATTCCGCACTGGTTGCGGATTTCGTAAACAATGTGTAAGGCCCACACGCAAAAAAAAGGAGTTGGCAAACATTTACTTCATCTCCGCGAAAACCCCGCGACTTCCCCACTGGCTAGCTTATCAAAAAGCAGCACGGGCGTAATCAGCCCATCTTTGACAAATAAGCTTTTGCCAAGCCAAGATGTTGCACTAAGGGATGATCGAGCATGCACACTGATCATGTGACTGTGGCGTATCACAAGCGCTCGTTCAAAAGTCTTTCAAACTGCATCTTGTCATACTTGATATACTTGGCACGGTTTTTCGTAAACTCTCCGTTTCCGTATTTGTCATAAAGTTTGTTGTAGGCGTTTATGATCAACCTCTTGATTTCGCTGCTCAAGTAAAAGCGCAACTCTTTTTCTTGAATGTTGAACTTTTCGTACTGCCTGAGCGCCTCCTCGAAAGAATCGTTGAAATTCCGGAAAAGATCCTTAATCTGCTCCTTCTCCTTGGCGCTGTTTTGCCCGCCATGCAATGCATTTGTTGTGGTGATTTGCGTCATGTCACGAATGATGATGTAGGATGCATGACTCCAGTCATCCAAAAATACCTTCAAGAATCGATTCTTCAATCTTTGCAACCGCTCCATTCCAATCGGGCCCAATTTTTGATATAGAGGTTCCAGTCGATTCACGATTGTTTCGATCATGACTACATTCCTCACCAACATGAAGCCTTGTGACAGTTTGCGCAAGTTCGTCTCGCCGCTTTGATCCTTGAGGCCGATTTCGATATTGACCATCAATTCATCGATCAAATCCAGCAAAAACGACGACACTAGAAATGCTGTGTGATCCTCAGCCTGGGCTTCGGCGCCGTGTACGACGGAAGTGTATACTGTAACAAATCTAAGTGGGGGCTTTACATCGAGCCAGCTACCAAGTCGTTTGTTCTCCATCAAAGTGTGAAGCGAATCAAACTCACTGATACGCCTGATTTTGGATAAAACTTCAACCACAACCTCGGGAATGCTGTGTTCATTAAATTTGTCGATTTGCAAAACACGTGACTCAACGTATTTCGCCCACTCGGCGAATAAGCCCTGTGATTTCAGCACCAACTTGGTGTATTCAGCCTGTGCTGTTGGAAATGTAGAGAACTCGAATCTGGATGCACGAAGGCCCTCTTGGAGTGTTTTTGTTTGATCCAAAACGTCTAGGATAACCATATCCTGGCCTGCTAGACCCTGTGAGTCAAGCTGTTTGTTGCATGCTGAGAGCACCGAGCTAAAGGGCAGCTCCATGTAATTGGCCACGATGTTTCTGAACACAGGCAGGCCAGAGATTTGTAGTTGGTCACAAGCGTTTCTCAAGCCCAAGATGCACTGGAGCAAAACGGTCGTGAGCTGGGTAAGCCCCGTGGAACCCTTTTCATAGGGCATGTTCGATGCCCTTTTCTGGAAGACACACTGTTTTTCTAGCGGCGAAAGCCGTTGCAGTAGGATCTGGCCAAATACCCGTTCTAGCGTCTCATGTGCCGATCGCAAGTTATTCTGTTTCGCGTAAAAAGCCAATATGGTGATTGCGTCCGCCTGTCGAGACACGGTGCCGGCAATTAAGTCTGTTTTCGCCAAGATTTGCCCGAAGTACAGCGACACCGCAAACTCGGCCTTGTCCACGGCATTTGCAAAGCTCACCACCACACCATCGAAGTCACGGATCTTCTGTTTCATCTCACGCAACAACTCTCTTGAGTGTTCGAGACATAGAAGATATTTGCCGACGCCTACAGTATCGATAGGTGACGATAACGTGCGCTGGGCTTCGGCGGCACGCAGAGAGTACTGGGACACATCTTTAAGCAACGCTAGGCCGTCTTCAATCGAGCTTTTTTTCGTGTTGAGGGCATCAATCTCGGCAAACACGGGTCGGATACTCCTGGAAGCTGTCAGAGTCTTCAGACTGATCACCTGGAGCGAATTGCTGATGCTGGAGAATAGTTCTTTGGACCGCGAAAGGTGTTGTGAGAGCACAGCCACGTCCGCCTCATCCACGTCCACCTCGAGGTTTAACATCTTGAGGTTTGAAAATTAGATAGAAGTAAAAGATAATATAGTGAGACAGTTATGAGTCAGAATGGTGTTTGTGTGTTTTTTTGGTGTCGCCGAATTGTAGAGATCTGAGTGCTTGGTATAAGCCTGAAGTGAGCATGCACGTGAGCCGTGGTGGTGAGGCCAGACCGAGCAGGAATTTATGGAACACGAGCCAGTTTGATCCGGATATGAAAATAGAAGAAAATGAATAAAAGGTAATTAAACGGGCTCTAGCTGATGCCTGTGAGACTTTATGGCTTTAGAAAAAATATCAAGAAGAACTAGTTCTGGCTTGCTTGTCTCAGTTGATGCTACAATGTATGACTTGAGAAGGTCTATTTCATCCAGCACTCACCACACTCACAACACTCATATGATATTCTACCCATCCCAATATCTTTGGTCCCGATCATTTGCGCAACGAATAATCAACGATTTTTGCTTTTTGCCCACAGCTTTTCGCCTTTTGCTCTATAATTTTTGCTCTTTGCTCTTAACTTATGGGTGTCCACTGTATGGCGCTCTCTACATGTAGTATCACACGGAAACAATCTCTAATAAGTCAAATCTGGCGGTATTTCGCAGACCTATGGGCTTCTTCCTAAGCTTTCTCAAGCATTGAGGTTTATAATCAATACCAAACTATGCTTGATACAAATGTCAATACGTTTCCAGGAAATGGGAGTTGTATGTGATTCCTTCAAACATCTCACACAACCCTAATTAGTGGTGCGACCGGCGATGCGCATCAAACTCACCAGGCCAGAATCAGAATTAGCTTTCATCTTTCTTTAAATAGGAACGCCACACCCATCCCTGTCCAGTGCATTTCACCGAGAAGTTCACTCGCAAATTTTTTTATCATTAGTTGGTTTTTGGTGGAAAAACTTTCGCTTCAGCCCCACACAAGTAGTGTCTGTCACTTCCTACGGTGAGCCTGGTAGTAATCGATCTTACGCACTCGACTCATCACCAGAGAGTCTGATAAGTCAGCCACAATTGTGACCATTTTTTATTCCCGCCTATTTTCCAAGACCAAAGTTCAATAAATTCAAGCATGGAGTCGAAAGTCACCAAAAAAAATCAGGCGAATCATGATCCCAGCCCAAAAATCGCCGATATGGCAACCTCATTCCCTGATCTCATGGACCGATTGAATGCAATGAGTTCCCAGTCGAGAAAAAAGGATGGCAGTGCAGCCGAAGGCACTCAAAAAAGGGCAGTCACGAAAACGGAGTGTCTGGTATCCACCAGCAAGGGCAGGCTCTTGATCGATAGCTGGAAGTTTCCAGAGTTCCAGTACCTCAAATATGCCCACAGACTACCCTGCAAGGCCCGTGGTTTGTTTACCAGCAAGGAGAGGATAGTTGCACGGGGGTACGATAAGTTTTTCAACGTGAACGAGGCCGATATTGTGAGTGATGCCAGGCTCAGAAACGAATGTAAAGGCCCATTTGTAGCATCTACGAAAGAAAACGGATGCATCATTTTCTTCGCGGGCCTCGAGGACTCTACGCTCGTGGTGTGCTCGAAAAACATGACGGGAGACATCGACACGGAGACGTACAAGTCTCAAGGGAAGCACTACAAAAAGGGCATTGAAGCAATCCGTCAGCAGTTGAGCGAAATCGGCAAAACGACGGCGGAATTCGCAAGCACCCTCTATGAGCAGAATTTGACCGCAGTGGCGGAGTTGTGCGATGACGATTTCGAGGAGCATATCCTTGAATACCCGGCTAAGCTCGCTGGTCTTTATCTTCATGGACTCAACATTAACGAGATCAAGTTCTCTACAAAACCTATGGGCGAGGTGTCCGAATTCGGTAAGGCATGGGGATTCAAGGAGGTCGAGTATACGACCTACGAAACTTACGACGAGCTCATGACATTCATCAGGGGGATTGATGAGGTCGGGATATACAAAGGAAGGGAGTTGGAGGGATTTGTTGTCCGATGCAAAAGAAGAAGTGACGAAGACGATTCATATGACGACTATTTCTTTAAGTACAAGTACGAGCAACCTTATGCGTTGTACAGGCAGTTGAGAGAAGCTACGCTCAAGTTCTACCCGAAAGACTACACGCGGCCGCTCACAGACATCCGTTACATGTACCCAAAGTTCCGCAAAATAACGTTTGCCTATTTGCAATTCGCGGGAGACTATTTCCAGAAATACCCAGAAAAGAGAGAAGACTTTGAGAATAACATTGGAGTGATCAAGCTCAGGAAATTATTTGTCGACGACTTATTGGCCGACCAACCAGAGGGAGTGAAGGCCCATGAAATGGAAGCCAATGAAAAAATCTCCGCCACTTTCAACAGGCTCATTGCCACCACGGAAACTGTCTATTGCGTGGTGACTATGGCAGCACCGGGATGTGGCAAGACAACCACGTGTATGACATTGGCAAACTTGTGTCCCGATTGGGAACACGTGCAAAATGACGATTTCACTTCGGGCCAAAACATCACCGACAAAGTGTTGGAGCTTTTGGGAACGAAAAAGCTCGTTTTTTTCGATAGAATGAATTATCGTGAAAACTACAGAAAAGAGTTCTTCACCAAGATTTTTCTGAAGCAAGATGCGTATATCATGCCAAATGTCGAGATCAAGTTCATTGGCATCAATTTTTTGAACTACGAATCGCCTGAAAGCAAGTACGATTTGCTCGAAAAACGTATCTTTGCCAGGGGTGATAATCACCAGTCGATAGCGGCAAAGTCTGCACCGGTCGCAGCCCGTTCTGTGTTGATGGACACACTCAAGAAGTATCAGGCACCAAGGCTCAAAGAAGACGAGGATGAACTCTCAATCTTACCACGTGTGGTAGACGGCCTGCGCCTAGACCGGTCTGACGGCGAGTTTTCTCTTTTGATCAATCTTGATGTGGACGCGCCAGACTCATCTTTGAGCAATGCGAAGATCATTTACGAGGAACTTACGAGGGCATACCCAGATCTCAAACTAAAGGACTTTTCAGAGGAGGAATGGCAAAAATGTTTCCAGGCGGCACTCAGGTACCAGCCAAAGACAAGGAAACGCGTTGCTGCGCCTTCTCGGACGGCCATTTACTACGGCTTGTGTGCTGACAAGGAAGCCATCGTATCGCATTTAGACAATGTTTTGGAAGGAAATCAGACGTGGCAAAAAATTAAGGAAAACGGAAGAATCCAACAGGATCTCCACGTGACACTAGCACATATGCAGGCCGTCAGAAGAAACAAGGCAAAGTACCAGACCACATGGCAGGATTTGGGAAGAATTTTCTCGAAAAACGTGTTTCGCAAAACGGCCACTCCTGGAAGCCGTGCTTTAGTGCCGATTTTCAGCGATATCCGCGTGGAGAAAATCGTCGTTTTCGAAAACACCTTGGTTGCGTTGAAAGTATCTGCACCCAGTCTCTATCGCTTGAAAGACGACGGCCTGAAGGTAGGCCACGAGAAAACACCGACTGCAAACACATATCTTCATATCACTATAGGCACAGTGGACGAGTCGATCGCGCCAAAAATGAGCAACGTGCATCTTACTGAACTATACGAAACGAAGGTTGTTGTTGACGGCCACCACCAGCTATTGAACATCGCAGCGGATGTGATCACGTGGGACCATGAGTTGCAGAAACAGCAGGGCTTTATTTACTTTGACTGATCATGTGACGTGATTGATTGCAAATATCCTGCAGAGTACCTGCGCATCGAGCCGAAAGAGCATAAACATATATAGATGTAAATGATATAAACCTCGAAGGCAAAGCCTACTTATTTCCCGTATATCATGCCCAAGATCCTCTTCGTGCCTATCTCGATCGTGGGGTGTGGCAAATCTACGGTTTTCCGCACGTTGCGTCAGCTCTCCCCGGGTTTTGTACATATTGAAAATGACAATTTTGACAACAAGCCGGCGTTCTATAACGCAATAAGAACGGCACTCAGCGATCCTTCCACAGTGGCAGTTTTGCTAGATCGAAACAACCATTTGCGCATGCACCGCAGAGAAATCTTGAACAATTTTAAGGCCGAGGGCGTGCTTATAGTGGCATTACTCTTTGTTCCAAAAAGTACCCTGGCTCAGCAGATGCGATCGCTAGTGCTTGATAGAATTGCGTTGCGCGGTGATAATCACCAGCAGGTAAAAGGGGAAAGTGACTTTGGGAAGGCGAAAATGATAGTGAACTCGTTTGTGAAAAACTTTGCCCCATACAACCCAAATGATGCTATTGATAGCCGGTTTGATCACGTGATCGACATGAATACGGAAAAAGAGTCATCGGAAGAAAATGTGCGCCGAATTGCAAACTTTTGCAATGAAATCTTTGCTGAAACAGCCGGAGAATCGGAGTTTATTCTGATTGACGAAACACAGATCCTGCAAGCATTGCATCGGTCTCTAGCCTTTCAGGTAGGAAAAGACGATGCGACAATAGAGCCAGGCCAGTAAAGCAAAGTGAAACTCCATACGATAGCCGTTGATGGGGCAAGGCCTTAGGATAGAAAAGAGTGGGCTATGATCATTTGAAACCGGCGGATATGCCGTGCTGCGGTTGCTTATTGTCGATTGAGGGATCTTCGGTTTTGCCTCACATTAGGGTAAAACTTGCCGATCAGGAACACAACGTTTTGATACAATCAAGAGTAATGCCCAGATTTTGCCTACAGGGAGCGCAAGGCCGGTTTTGAGAACATTATCACGAACGACGTTTGGACTAATTTTTCAGATTATGTCCGTCACTAAGATCTACTTGAGAAGGCCAGAATGGATCACCCAAAGCGGTGTCGCGGTCCTAGCATGGGCCACCTAATTATTTGAAATACGCTCAACAAGCGCTAGAATACGGCCAACCGGTAATTTTTTTACTTTTGATCATGTTTTATACATCTGTAGTTATCAATACAAATCGCACGTCAGTCTTTAGCTGAAAAAACAGAAAAATGCCATTTTCTTATCTTTGGGCTCGCGTCGACGTGACCTTTTGAGGCCGCGTCTTTGGCCCAACAAACAGCCTGTGTGCACGCACGAGATGTCGGCCGCGAGATTTGCACGTATGTGGGCCGAGGCAGCCTTGGGCTCACCAAATTACCCATTGACAATTGCAAAACCACACAAGGTCACATATTCGCAAACGGTATCTATTCATAGAGGAACCAGCTTCTGGTATCAAGAAAAGTGGAAACAAGTCAAAAACTTCCTCGTTCAATTACAGCTCAATTACACCTACAGCGGAACCAATAGTCAATTACCGAATTGTATCGCCTGACCCAGCCCCACAAACCGGACTAAATCGGCGCTAGAACGAAATTAAAAAAGGAAAATAGAAAATATCACTTACTACACACAATGGGCTTGCTGCGGAAGTATGACGAGATCGACTTGCGCCGCATCCCCGCAGGCACGATCAAAATCGACTGTCTGGGCGCATACATAGCCAACGATCATTTGATACGAGGCAATGTGTCTCTACTGTCGACTCCCAGCCCTTCTCCGCCCACATCGGACGAGTCTCTGTCGGACGAGGAAGAAACACCCACAAAAGACGCGAAGAACGCCAATATCACCCTCCCAAAACACAATTCTGAGGTTATCCATATTTCGGTCGATATAGGCGGCACTTTAACGAAGTTGGTTTACTTCACTGCGTCTCTGGCTACGGGGAAGCGTGCCGGCGGCAAGCTTCATTTCCGAGACTTTCAAACGGGCTCTTTTGAGGACGAAGCGCTCCAATTCATGATTCAGCTCGTACGCGAAAGCATGCTGAAAAAGCATTGTCCACCCATCACGTACATTATCTCCACCGGCGGAGGCGCTCACAAATTCTCGAAGTTGATGACCTCCACGTTTGCCAAGAACAAATTGCCGATGCAGATCGTGAAAAAAGACGAAATGGAATGTCTCATCAAAGGTTTAGACTGGCTCATAACCAAAATTCCAAACGAAATCTTCACCTACGACTTGGAGAAAGACAACATTCGCTTCAACACAAGCCCGGTCACGGAAAAGGACATATATCCATATCTTCTAGTGAATATTGGGTCAGGAGTCTCAATGATCAAGGTCACTGGCCCTGGTCCATCTGGGTTTGAGAGAATAGGCGGCTCATCTCTTGGTGGAGGAACTCTTTGGGGCCTTCTACTGCTTTTGACCGATGCACAGGACTATAATGAAATGCTAGAGATGGCGCAAAGAGGCGACAACGAAAACATAGACTTACTAGTGGGGGATATTTACGGCACAAGTTATAACAAGATCGGGCTCAAGTCAAACCATATTGCGTCTTCTTTCGCGAAAGTTTTCAAGAAACTTCGGTTTAATCAGCTGGGGAAAAAACTCACGACAGCAGAGAAACTCGCCAATTTCCGCCAGGAAGACATTGCACGGTCATTGTTGTATCTGGTGTCGAACAATATCGGACAGATTGCGTATTTGCAGGCCCGCCGATTCGGGCTCAAGAGGATCTATTTTGGAGGCAGCTATATTTCGGGGCACATGCAGACCATCCATACCTTGAGTTACGCGCTGAATTTCTGGTCCAACGGCGAGATGCAATCGTACTTCCTTCGACACGAAGGCTACTTAGGCAGTGTCGGTGCGTTTATGATGGGGCCTAATGGGGTCAAGCCGTCTAATGGTACGGCATGATGTACACTATTTAGATGAGAATATAATGAAAGAAATGACCAGGGGATACTTTGACACGAAGAATAATGAAAACGAAGACCAAAGTGAATAGACCAGAATTGACCCGTTTGTTTATGAGGGTCATAGATCAAACCACTTTTATAAATGGTTTAAAAGTCTGGATTCTTGTTCTTAAAGAGTGTACAGGGTGCACTGAAACAGATGAATGAGGCCGATAGAACTAATAGTGCCATACTTAACATTGTTTCTCAGCGTAATTTCTCTGTCTCAAAGATGTGCTTAGACTGAAGTATGCTTAAACGCATGGGCCTCAGGTTACAGTAAATACGTCAAACTTGTACCAGACGGAGATTCATTTCGTATCGAAACGTAATTCAGACACTTTGCGGAAAAACAGTACTCCGAGATATTATCGAAGTTAACAAATTATTTGACGTCAATATATCCTATCGGCTTTCACAATCCCATGATCATGAACCTTGAATGCAACGTTACAGTGTCGGCACCGCGCGGCCTGCACCCGGTACTTCCTCTATCAACATTATGGTGGGCTCAATTCCGCAAGATCTTGTCACATGCCCTAGCCGCTGCCCTATAGCAACCACAAGGTGATACTACAAGACCCTATCCGGAAAACAGATTGCGACCAGCAATATTTTGGTTTGTATACACATTACTTAGGTTCCAAAATCAATAAAATTCTCGACCTATTCTCGTTTATTGTCACCATTCTTTCCTGGCAAATAGCGCTTTTTCAACGGCGTCTTCATTCCATGGATAATGGACTCTAATCCGTCTCCACGCCACAACAACCAGCCTTTTTCCCTCGATAACACAGCCCCAATTGGCTCTGCGCTCGAATCACACTCTTTTTACTATAAGCAATTCACAAACTCGCCGTTGCAGCTTTCTTCCGAGTGGGGGGAAAACAACGAGTTGAATAACGCAAATTTGCCGCGAAGAAATTCAGCAGGGTCTCCGTCAATGATCAAACTAGTCGCTAACGCTGCGCAGTCTCTAGAGGAGACGCCGACGCCGACTCGCAAATTCGGACTGGGAAGGGAGAATGCATTTACACCGGGTAAAGTTGGGACACTAAATGTCACAGGCCCACCGCCAATAGCGTCAACCAGCCCGAAGAAAGGTAGTATAAAAAATTCAGTTCAAGCCCCATCTGCGCCGACCAAAGAAGTCTCTACCATGGACGTCCTTTTTGCGATGCTAAATGACCTAACGGGCAAGGATAAGATGGCCAAGCTCTCACAGTACTCGTTGCGTTTGCTTATACATCACGCGAGAAAGACTCAGACGTTTTTGAGCGACGAGAAAGTGAACATCGAGCTGATTGCCTCGACGTACGCCAGTAACGACAAAATTATGAGTCTTATAGTCAATTTCGCCAAGAATCCCCGTTCGTTTGCGAGAGTTCTAATCATACTTGTCTGTTCCACATTCACATCGAGGCTCTCTGGGTTTGTACCAGCGCTCGGTGTTTACAGACAACTTTTGCGGTTTGGTAAGTCGCCTTTTCGGTTCAATATCTTGCTTGAGAAGGTCAAAACCTACATGTATAAAGAGCCAAAAAGTCATGTGTGGAGAATCAATGACAAGGTTTTTAACAAGGGGGTGCTTGGAGACTGCATTTCCCTATACTACAATGTGAATGATGACATTTCCTTTCTATATAAGGTGAAGTTCTTGCACAACATGTCCTTGAAAGCATTCGCAAGCCGGCATGAGGCATATGCGTGGTATTGTGATTCCTGGTTTGCGCTCTACAACGCTTACAACAATTTGCAAAGACTTACCCAAAAGGAGTTCGATTTGAAAATCTCGATACAAGTCAAAAGACGTTCCCGCACGCTATCTAAGCAGATATTGGGCGGCAATTCGCTACAAGCCAACGGGTCACATTCAGAAGATGAAGCCAGAGACTCGCAGGCACTCAAAGATATTCAGTTTCGCATCACGAACACCAAACTAGACGTGCTCAAGCTTGTCTCCGACATCATCTTTAACTCCTACACTGTTTTCAATGCACGCCTTCATTTTGACACTGTGCAAATTTGGATGGGGATCAGTGCGTCCTTCCTAGGCTCGGTGAAGCTATTTAGGGAAAAGAAGAAGGCGCTAGCAAAAGCTTAATTATCTACAGCCATTTATCGTTAGGTCAGTGAGCACAGCTGAAAGATTCTTCTTTATAAACTTCCTTTCAGCTGAGGATCTCCTCAAGTGTCACGCTCAGCAGCACCTTAACCGCCGTTTTCCAGAATTTCAGAAGATGCCTGTCACC
The DNA here is from genome assembly GCA_009746055.1 of Metschnikowia pulcherrima. NCBI lineage: Eukaryota > Fungi > Ascomycota > Pichiomycetes > Serinales > Metschnikowiaceae > Metschnikowia > Metschnikowia pulcherrima. Next base: position 102,205 of record VFXK01000006.1, read on the forward strand.
GGAATCACAAGCAATCACCACTATTCTTTTGCCTGGCCCGTGCTTCATGGCAACTTTCGCAGCAGCAACACAATTGACCGCCGCAGACAGACCCCAGAAGAGCCCATCGTTTACACACAAGAACTTTGCCATCTTCACCGCCTGCTCGTCCGTGACCCTTATGGCTTCATCGATGTTTTTCTCACCCTGCTTGAAATTCCACGTGAGCCTATTCAAGCCAACCCCCTCTACCATAGTATCGACTTGGTGCCGCCTGCGCATGCCTTCCTTTTCGACAGTATCATACATAACGCCATAATTGACTCTATTAGCCAACCCTGAGCCCTGGGGATCTGCGAGTATAACACTCACTTTATCGCTTTTTTCCTTGAGAAATTTCGAAACTCCAGCAATTGTACCGCCCGTGCCAGATCCTGTGACAAAGAAATCGAGATCCTCATCCATCTGCTGCCAGATCTCGGGTCCCGTTGTTTTGTAGTGAATTCGCCAGTTGAAGTCGTTCTCGAATTGATCAGCGAAAATTGCGTTTTTTCCATTTGCATGATTGTCATTTACAGCCTGAGCACCGGCCCGAGCAGCGTTAGTGTACTGTTTAGGACTGACAATGGGCGCCGGTTTCACGGGCTCAACCTCGGCCCCCAAAGAGCGTAAAAGCTGCAATTTTTCGGGCGAAGTATCTGACGGGAGACAAATGTGGGCAGTATAGCCCAATGCATTAGCAAGCACAGTGAATGAAATCCCTGTAGATCCAGAAGTGCCCTCGTAAATGATATCACCATTGTGCGGTTTCAATTTGCCCAACCGCTCATTTTCTCTGATGATCGCCAATGCTACACGGTCTTTAGCCAGCCCTGCTGGATTCATGAGCTCGAGTTTGGCATAAATCTTGCATCCTGTAAGTCTCGAGAGCGACTCAATCTCGATCATGGGCGTATTGCCAATGAGCGAAGAGACGCCTTTAGTTCGTGGCCGGAGAAGCGTTAATTGCTTTTGTTTTTTCTCCCGGACCTGGCGCTGCCACAACTCATAGCCTACAAACACAAAGAGTGCGGATGCTGCTGCCCATTGCCTGAAGTTTCCCCACGACAGCATGACTCGTTTTGCACGGTGCGAGAAATATTGACGATTTACGTGATGGGACCTCTTCGGCCTCGTTTGCGCGCGGCCCGCACCAGACTCTCAGGGCGCATGATAGAACAGTGTATTAATCGCCAATCGTTGAAAAAGTTTAGAGAGCTGTCGAATACAAAAAATGGCCTGGTTTTCAATCAGAGGTGTGAATAACCTTGATCTTTTTCAATATACGTATTTTCTGATAGCGAAAATCGAGCGTGTATCTACTCCATTTTAGTTGTTGCACATTTTTTTTTGGCACATCCACTCTGCGAGCATCGTGCTTCTTAAAGGCGAGCCACATGGACCCAGCTTACTATGCATCAACTCATCTTGGGTAATCAGTTTTGAAAAGAAAAATAGAAAACATAAAGAGCAACACAGGAATACTTTTCTTGAACGATAACTTTTTTTGCACCGCACCTCTAAACAGTGACCAGGTTTATTCTTTCGGTCTTTGGCGTGCGAGACAATTGTTCTCAAGCAGCCTCTGCATAAGACAAGTAAGTTATCTCTTTGAACCTAGGTACTTTTAAAAAGGTCCTACTGTAGCTTATTTTCACTGCCATTTTTCATGATCTCGCAACTGACTTTGCACACCTCAAGAAAAAAACTGCCAGATGTGGAAACCATATCACTGTAATTTCATAAACAGTTCTTTAGGCAATCACGAGAATTGCCCGTTTCATTGGGAAGGAAACGTCTCTAGTTTAAAAGTAGTTTCCCTCATGACCAATTCACGAGTATCTACAGAGAATAGTTCCAAGGGTCTGGCCTTTTTTTTCAAAACCAACGAGAAGCTTAAACTGGCAGAACACAATAAAACCAGTGCACTACATCTACCAAGAATTCAATTACTAATCTTTTCTGGGGCGCAACATTGACTAAATTGAACGTGGGGCAAAGTGGGGCGCGCGTGTGCTTTAAGCGAAGACATTAGTGGGGACATTGCCTAGAAAGGCAACCGGCCGTTGAGGCAAGACGATATACAGGTCAAATATTTTGTGGTAGATAGGGACAAGAATTAAAAGCGATTTTAGAGAAGCCAAGTTCAAAGCGTTTTGAAGCCAACATAACCTCTTTACAAATATCATGTTGCAGTTTTGTTCTACGGCTTCAGAAACTGATGTGTCTGGCCACCTGGTTGGTTCCAGAAACGCGGCCGGCCCACTGTGGCTAGGGCCCGGGGAGCGCTGATGCTGATGCACCACTGACCTGGCGCCGCATAAAGTCTAGTAAGACCATCTCACAAGTTGTACTTTAGTGCAAGCAAATTTTTGGCTTTAGTCAATTCAAAGCTCTTTCGCTTTGGTGAAATTGGTTTTTTTTTCCGAAAGAAAAATATGTAACAGGTACATTTACCCACTGTCTTACTCCTAGAATAAGTCGTGTCATGGACGAACTGCCGAGCCGACTCTGCATGCACCTGAGGGCGAAAAGCCCACCCACGCGCATATTGAACTGTTTTTTTTTTTTATTTTTCGTTTTTTTCGCGCCCCGTCATGTATTCCCCGGATAATGCCTAGACTTTCCCCACCTTATGTAAATCCTTCACCGTTGTCCACAATATACCCGATCTCGATTGGTTGGCCACTCGCAAGAATAGAAGGAAGAAAGACATCTTTTTTTTTGCTCTTTTTGCCACAAATCTGAAATATAATTTTCATTCCAGCTTAGAACCTTTCGAAAGCGTTTTGCAACACCTATTTATTCACACCCCACATTATTCACAAGACGCTCCCGCATTCGTCAAGCCACGCGTACCCCATATTTTTCTGAAAGGACACGAAACGTACAATTTCTTTGAATTGCAGAATGAAAGACGAAACAAGCACGATTTCCAGAAACACCGAGCGGCCGAAGGCTTACACCATCAAGTACAAAAGGCCCCGGGGTTCCCGTGCATGCACGGTTTGCAGGGCCAGAAAAGTGCGGTGTGACGCTGAAATCCATATCCCTTGCACGAACTGCATCACGTTTGGCTGTGAATGTTTTCTCCCCGAAACGAAAAGAAAAAATGGAGGCAGCGAAGGATCAGCCAAGAAGCCGGCGCCTAATTCAACCAGTTCAGGGGATTCAATGGATGTGGATGACGTCAACGATATGCAGAATAGCACTTCACGGCATATGTCAGAGGAGGGCGCAGACTCAAGGCATGGACACAACGCCCCTCTTATCGCCACTCATGGCGCAAGTCTGCAGGTGTCAGAACCCATACACAATATCTCCCAGGTATCTGTGCCGCCGTCATTAACCTCTAGCTATAAGACCCGGCCGTCAATGCACAAGCGAGAGATGGAAGCGCTGGGAAAAAAATCCGTCACATTTATGGGCCACTCAAGTATCAGTCTCATGGCGCAGAAAGTAGGACAAAACCATCTAGAATTGGCCCAGGACCTTTTTGAGTACTCTGACAATCTGCACCTCGATTCTATCGAGTTGGAAATCTTGAAAATGCGCGGCGCCTTTTTGTTACCCTCTCCTGACTTGGCTGCAGACTTGATAAAGCTGTATTTTGAACACGTGCATCCTCTCATGCCCGTCATTAACCGCACGGAGTTTATGGCGAAGTATCAAGATCCTAATGACTCGCCGCTGCTCATGCTTTTGCAAGCAGTGTTGCTATGTGGGTCACGCGTCTCGGAAAACCCGCTTCTTTTTGATAGCAAGGGCCTGAGTAACTTGGCATCGCTCACGTTTTTCCGTCGCGCAAAAGCCTTGTATGAGACAAATTACGAGAGCGACCCAGTCTCGATAATCCAAACCGTGCTTCTCATTGGGTCATTCTGGGAAGGCCCAGAAGATGTGACACGCAATTCGTATTATTGGACACGTGTTGGGGTGGGGTTGGCACAGGGCTTTGGGTTCCACCGCGATATCAGTTCTTCACCCATGATTAGCTCTTCTGAAAAGAAAATTTGGCGCCGAATCTGGTGGTGCTTATTCGAGAAGGACAGAAACGTAGCGATCGCATTTGGCCGGCCTGCCACAATCGATCTCGCCGACAGCGATGCGCCAATGCTCACGCTCGAAGACTTCAATGAGGATGATCCTGAGACAGGCGTCAAATCCCCATATCCCGTGAACAAGACACATGCACTATATTTCATCCATTTGGTCAAACTCGCCGAGATCACCGGCATCATCATCAGCCATCAGTACACAGTGAAGGCGGAGCTGATGAGACGCACCAACAAATTCTCTGTAATCCAGAGGTGTGACATGTTGATGGGCATCTGGTTCAACAACTTGCCCACGGAATTGCAATTTCTGCTCACGGATTCTTCGAAACAAAATTTTTACGCGTGTCTTCTCAACGCGCAGTATTATAATCGGCTCTATTTGATACACAGGGCCAATTTACTCCGCATGGCACGGTCGTCCTCCACGAACCCAAACAATTACAAGTATCCTTCCTGGGGGATATCATTCCAAGCGGCACGCATGATATCGATAGTTTCGAAAATTTTGTTGGACAAGAAACTCCTCAAGTTTTGCCCCGTGATGTTTGTCTACATCTTGTTCAGTTCATTGATCATGCTCATCTACCACGTGGACTCGACCAACCCTGTCATCGCCACCACTGCTTCAGACTCATTGTTCATCTCCAAAGGCGTGCTCAAAGAGATGGGTAAATACTGGCAAGTTGTCGGGGTGCTCTTGAAATTATTCGACAAGTACGCCAACGATAAAATCAAGCGTGCTCAGGTGATTGAGAGAGGAACCATAATTGCGGAGATGCAGGAGAGACGGTCTAGTCAACACTATGATGACGTGAGACAAATGAATGCTGTTCATTCCTCGGTACGAAACAACTCACATTTAGTCAACCCTCAGCCACATAACGGCCAGCAAGTGCAGAGTTCGACAAACACCCCAGATATCGAACAGCTTGTGCTCCAGTACAAGAGGAAGTTGCAAGAACAAGAGAATGCGGAAAACACTGACACAGCAATGCAGCCCAGTAATTCAAACACTGACACGACCCCGAACTCAAGCCATTCCTTTCCGGATATCTCATTGGTCACTGAAAAGCAGGCGCCGGCAAACAACTTCTTAGAGAACTTCGAGCCTGCGCAATTGTTTCCCATGGCATTGAACAGCTTTCCTAATTCGAGAGCACAGTCGCCTTTCGTGATGAGTAATGATATCAAGGGGGAAAGCAATCTTTCAGATACGCCAGCAGCTTTCCAGGGTGGTGCGTTTTCGCGGAGCGGCACTAATATTGCTTCCGGCGACGTTCTCACGAATTTCGTCGACAGTTCATACATAAACATGAATTTTCAGTCACACGTTGAAGACGAGGGCTTCTTGAACGATGACTTGGCGCTGCTTCTCAATATGCACTGATGGACTTGGGGGTTTGATAGTACCGGGCTGTTATAACACACGGTCATCACAACAGTTATGTTTTTTTGTGAGGGCTTCACACTAAATTTATTCAGAACGTTTTTTTTCCACGTTTAGTTTTGGACCGACGTAGGCTTTCTAGCAATTCGTTTCTTTGGATCTTTTGGTTATATCCAACCATGCTTTGCACAACTGATTCAAACGCGTTCTGACTGTTCTTGAGATCGTCCAATTGCCCCTGCCAGAGACTGCTCAACCGAATCAATTGATCGTAATTTTCTTTCATTTGAGCAAGCTTGCTATCAAGAACGTCGGGTGCGCATTTTTGCAAGTAAAGTTCAGATGTGTTCTCCATATTGTCTGTTTCGATTCTTGATAGCGTCTCGTGAGTGGAGTCGATGATTTTCTGTTGCTCTTCTCGCGATAAATTAAGGCTTTCAATCTCTGGGATTTCAAAACCAGACCAATCTAGATCACTCTCTGAGATCGATTTTCTTCTCGCGGTCTCCAGCTTCATACTGGTGGTGGTGCTGTTGCTGCTCGAAAGTTCATCCAAATTGATGGGAATGCCGAGTTTGAGAAGAAGATTGTGTCTGAGTTTCAGTTTTGTCCAGTTCGGGGGATGAAGACGTGGCGGTTTGGATAACTCCAAGAAATGTGCATGGGCGTTTTTACTTAGTAAAGGGCCCGACTGTGCAGGTTGTTCCGGAAGCTGCCCAGGGAAAATAAGATCCAAAGTGCGCTGAATTTTCGCTGGAGTGAGTTTTGAGTCTTCCTCGTACTGTCCACATAGAGGTTGAGGATCATTAACGTGCCCAGTGCTGGCCTCGAGTTCCTCAAATGACGCCTCGTCAAACGACCCAAAGTCATCTTCATCATCTGAAATGTTGGCGTGTGTGGGTGATTCTTCATCAGAATCATCCTGATTATGTGTCAAGTCCTCACAACTTGTTCTAGTATCAATTAGGACTGTATTTTCTGCCGACTCCTCTGGATCGTCCTTCATGGGCGGTATCTCAGCATGGTCTGCTCCATGTGGAATTCCTTCCACATAATTCGATTCTTTGGTCTCCTCAAAACTTTCTAGGTCATTTGTGTTTTCAGAAATGTTGCTTTCACCAACCTCACCATGGCTTTGTTCATCCATTATGCCCTCTGTATTTGTCACCTCGAGCCTCGCGGTTTCGTCTACAGTAGTCGAGAGCGTTTCATTAGTGGTGCTCGGGACGGGGTCATTGTTTTCGACAACATTCTTTCTAGGCGATTTCGGCACGCCGCCTTTTTTCCCTTTCTTCCCTTTACCCATGGCTATGTATTTCCCCAATCATTCATTCCACTTTCTAGACTCAAGCGTATGCGGAGGCCGTGGTGTAGAGGTGTCTCACCACCATTAGTCCATCATAGGAACTTTTATGTCACAACTATACATCTTGAGTTTTACTCGGGTATACCATACACTCGTTTAAATAACGTTTGCGTCATAATGTCAACCATCGTGTTTTTTTCGGTGGGAAATCCCGGCAAAATGGCCAGGCATTCTGTGGGCCACTTCGTGCTCAAGACACTCATGGAAGCACTAGGAGCCAAGCAGCTTGTGAAAAAAGGCATTTATTCGATCTCAACAATGGATAACCTAGTTTTTGTGAAGTCAAACTCATACATGAACGAGTCTGGCAAACCGCTTCGCAAGTTTCTTACCAGCGAGAAGATTGGCCAGTGCGTAGTGATTGTAATATATGACGATTTCGAGACCAATATGCCAAAAGTAAGGCTCCAGCAATTTAAGAAGAATGAGTCTCACGGAGGTATCAAGTCTGCCGTGAAGGAATTGCAGGCGTTGGGAGTGGAAGGATTGAAGTTGGGGGTCGGGATTGGGCCTAAACCGGTACAGGCATCTCGGGACATGATGGGCGCATGGGTTCTTTCTGACTTCAAGGAAGACGAAAAAAGCTTGCTTGCCACCTCCATGGAGTCCGTCTACAAGTATGTCGATGCCATCATTTCCAGCGAGGGCGATGTGGGCGACTGTAATAAGCTAAATGCCAGAGTCACCAAGGCAATGAAGGGCGATGATTGAAGGGCAAAAACTGTTCGCGAGACTAATCGCAACAGCACTGTTTAGGTCTGCCCGTGGGCTTCATCGGCGCTTTCTTCATAATCATTTTCGAACGGCGCAGCAGGGATTCCCTTCTCCTCTGTCGCAGACTCGCTGTCGCTCTCGTCCTCGCTGGATTCAGACGTGTATTGCTCCTCGTCAACTCCCATCAAATCCATGATCTTATAGTCATCCACCACGTTGTCATCCGAATTGACAGGGGAAACTGAATCCAATCGGTTTTGTGAACCGGACTGTGTTCTGGTAGAGTCCCGCCCCCTTTCAATGGCTCGCTCGATACTGAGCCTATGCTTCACGAATAACAAGCGGGGAAACATGCTCCGTTGTCCTTTCATGAGATACTCCTCCATTTGCGCCTCATTTGGGTCCAGAAGGATGTTCCAAAAATCCTTGAACCGATTACGTGGCCATATAGTGATGGTACCCGTAAATCGCTGCAAAAACACATTCAGCCAATCCTGCGCCAGCCATCGAGGGAAAAGATCAAGCAATTTAATGATTTCGAGCCACTTCTTGATTTCAAGTTTCAACAAGTGCTCGCTAGCAGTGGCGAAGAAGCCGCCGCGAAGACTAGCGAACTTGAGTTTTCTTGTTTTACGCCGTGCAATCGCAACTGGCTTGCCCACCGTGCCCTTTGGCGCATAAAAGAAGAGCGATATGTGGGGGTTCACTTGCGACACAATAGAAAAGTTGACGTTGTAATAAGTGTTCAATGCGTCTACGGGAATGTCCGTACGAAGAGAGCCGTCGCGCCATTTGTTGCCCATGCTGAACGGCACCGCCTCATGCGTTTTCAGATCTTTCATCATCAACACCACAGGGTTCAAGATTCCAGGCACGGCTGACGATGCAAGCAAAGACGACCAAATAATACAGTTGGGCGAGGTCACGGTGTTGCACAATATCACGGGCGAGTTCGGCTCCGCGGGCACAGTCGAGATATTGAGCTGGCGCCCAGTTTTGTGGTAGGCCTCCTGAAAAGTGGTGGAGCCGTTGGTGAAAAAGTTCAGCTTACGCGCCCAGTCCACGGCGTCAAACCGTGCGCCCGTGCGCCACCATCGCGGGATCCACACATACCAGGGGTCCTCACAGGCCGTGATTTTTGCAGCCAATTCCGGTACGAGCAACTGGCGCAACTCGTCATCTGTGCGAGTGCACGTCAATGCAGCAATAAGGCCGCCGCCCGAGGTGCCCAGCACGATGCGCGGCAACGAGTCGTTGTCTAGCAACGCCTTCACGAGCCCAAAATGCGTGTACGCAAAGCACGCTCCGCCACTTAGACAAAGGGCCGATTTGCCGTAATTCTTTTGCACAACACGAAAGAACTTACGCTTGGCTTTTGCCAGCACCTGCGTATCGCTCGCCTGAGCAACACAATCAATGGCGCGCACCACTTCGTCGATATACCTCTCGACGACTTTTTTCGTGCCGTAATAGCGGTGGGGGTAAAGCTGTCTGTTCTCGATCCCGGCAAAGTTCTTGCGGAGGCAGCCTTGCAAGAACACCATCAAGTCTGGAATATCCTTTTTTTGTCTCAACACCTTGAGCCGTTGAATCGTTTTCTGGAGCGTGCGGTAATCGTAATAAGAAAACTTCGGGTTGTCGGACCACTTATCGAGCCCCAAAAATACGTCCAACGCCTTGGCGTTTTCCACCCACTCCTCATATGTTTTCGACTGTCGCAACCTGTCCCTGAGCTTCTTCCGCTCGCCCGTCCACGTAAAGAAATACTCCAGGAGCGCCACGTACGCGCGGATCCATGTATATAGGAAGCATAGAAACAACACCCACCCCACAATCATCATAAGAATCGGCCAGCGGAATACCTTGTACGACGAGGACACGCGAAACTCACTAGTGAATTTCTCCGTGGCAACCTTAGCGTCTTTCTTGCCGCTACGCGCCCGCGGCGCCCCTGTGGGGAACCAATCACTCTTAGACACGATTTTCACCGGTTTTTCCAGCGCCGTTCGCAGCAGCAGCGGTACCGAGCCGCTCAGCATTGGTCGCAGAGTGTTCGGGAGCGGCGAGAGCGCCGCCAGATTGAGCTGGAGTTCTTCCCGATTGAGCAATTTCGCCTCTTCTTTCACGACATCTTCGGGGGTCTTGGGCAGCGAATTGCCCGTGGAAAACGCGCTTTCCAACTCGTCCAGCTCCCAAACTAATGCTTTTGCAAACGCGTGGATATGCTCTTCGTTGATGTGGTTGTCATCGTCAAAGGGTAGGTCCATAACTGATCAGCACAGCTTGCTATGGATAAATGTGATTGGTAGCGGGTAAAATAAGTTAATAGGAGATGCAAATAGTGGAACTTTGCTTTGTGAGAATATAAATAGTGCAATGTAGCGATATGATATGCTTAGCGAAACGTAAAATAGATCACGGGTGAACGATATGACAGAAGTTCAGGGTTTCTGGTTGGGCCAAAACGGCTATGTGAAATGCGTCCGCAGTGCAGGATCTGGCGTCTGGCAGCCCGGTCATGTGCGGAGCTTGCCCGAGGAAACAGGGCTCCAAACCTGCTGTTTTTTGGGTAGTCACCTATTGGCCAAAGCACTCGAGAATTGAAAACAGAATACCATGGAGAAAGCCCTGAGCGGTACTGTGTTGATAAGCTCTTTTCTTAAAATCACTTTTCCTCTTTTTTGTTTGATTGTTGCCCGTGCACTTGTGGCTCTTCATCTTCCTCACTTATGGAAGTGCATGCTGTCTTGAAAGGATAAGGTCAGATTCAACGTGGTGTTGAATAATTGGGACAAAATATAAACAAAACGGATTCACAGAGATTGACAGAGATCTCACTGTTTCCTAACCAAAGTTCTTCGTGAGAATCTTTATCTGGACGATGCTCTTTCGTGACGCATCTGTTGCGGCTGCAATTGATCTATGGTAAAGAGAGGTAAAAGGTGTGTCTCATCAAAAGAGACTCGTATTTTGACGCTTCACACACGATACCACAAATTAATTTGGAAGATCCTGAATGAGTAATTGTGATTGTGAAAAAGATTCAAAATCATGGTTATGAGTCTAATCTTGCTGCTGCCGTATCATTCTATGACGTCACCATGCGAGTAAATTTGTGTTTTTTGTTTCTTTCTTTCTGTTTGATATTACCTTTAGTTGTCTGATTAGACTCAAATATACAAGCTTGCTACTGAATCCATTCCGCAAATCAGCAAAATGATTTGTGTCTGACATGGGGGACTAATGAGCTAAAAATGCTTTCATAATGAGATGGATTGTGGCCTTTTTCTGTCAAATGCGCCTCTTCCGGGAATAATATTAGCTACGTTCCAAGAACCCAACAAATCTAACTAAAGCCTTGTAAATTCCAATTCATACTAAACAGGGATCATAAGATAACAAGACACTAAAAACCACCATTACAACAAAAAAATATAAAAAAGAATTGTAATGAAATTCACATGTAGTGTAGTGAGTGAAACCACCGCCGAGTTGTGGCTCTTAGCTGAGCTTGGTTTAATTAGTCGGAGTCGCGAATCACTCTGGCGACTCACCAATTAATGCACGACCGTACATTTGCCAGATACTAACCTGTGATTAACTTGTTCCCCAGACCTCATTTGAAATCTTTAGAATCACCATAGGATTTGCACAAACTAGAAAGTATATTTTCAACAGATACACTCTACAAATCTTCAAGAAATTCAAATAATGGTTGCACTTCTCGACATTGAGGGTACCGTGTGCTCGATATCTTTCGTCAAAGATACACTCTACCCATACTTCCTAGAGGCTTATCCTTCCACGATTTCGAAGATCCATTTTCCAATTTTAGCAGACAAGGACGAGCTTTCCGCAATCTTGAGTGGATTTCCTGAGCTGGCAAAGCAGTCTAAGGATGCGTTACAGGACCACATTAGTCACTTAGTCTCAAACGATATTAAGGACCCTGTGTTAAAGTCATTTCAGGGCAAAGTATGGAAGTTGGGCTATGAAAAGGGCGATTTGAAGGCGCCAATTTACAGCGATGCAATCGAATTCCTCGAGCGGAATAAGGACACCTACATCTATTCGTCCGGAAGTGTGGCCGCACAAAAGCTCCTATTTTCACATGTAGAAGTAGATGGACAACTGGTTGATTTGACGTCAAAGCTTGCGGGATACTTCGACATTACAACTTCTGGCTACAAGCAAGAACCACAGTCATATGAAAACATCACCAAAACAATTGGAGTTGCGGCGGAGACAATTGTGTTTTACTCGGACAATATAAATGAAATCAAGGCTGCCCACACTGCTGGCTTGAAGACGAGATTGGTTGTCAGACCAGGGAATGAGCCCGTGCTGGAGGCAGAGAAAAAGCCATTCAAAGTGATCTCCACTTTCGCTAATGAGTGAACTTAGATTTTTCAGTAAAGGACATGTCTCAAACAGCATATGGGAGCGTAACGTTTTAGGGGTAAAAAATAAAACGAATGTCATCAAAACTCCATAAACCAAGAATAGCTGTAGAAACATCATTTGAATTATGGTTTGAATCACACAGGCCCTGTAAGGTTCTGATGGTGGATTACCTCTTCCAAAACTGGTTTCAGCTACCGTCAGATTTACTCAGGTAGTCCCTACGTGATGCCTCGTCCTCGTACTTCGCCGTACGGCGCCCGTGTATTCGTAATATACAATTGCACCATCTCTAGGTGTCGCGGAACAAGATATCCGCCGTGACTTCCTCGTTCTTATCACACGCAATGTAAACTTGAATGACCATATTGCGGTCGAAGCCCAACTCGCAAAGACGTGCCACGGCCTGCTGGTCGTGCTCCGACAACTCGACACGCACAACGCCTTCCTCATCGCCCTCGGCGTCCTCTCCTTCCATGCTGAGATCACCTTCCAAGAATCGCTGCACAAATCCCTCTGGGTCCTGCTCGATCAACGCGGCCGCCTGTGGGTCTGCCGCAGCCATGCGCTCGAGCAACGGCTGAATCAATTCTGGGTTGCTCTGGATCGCTTCACGAAGCAAGCCGAGCTGGCTCTCCTCGCTCATACCCATGGTGGGGTCCTCACCCTCTTCCGTGGCAGCAGCGGCAGCGTCAAACAAGTTCTGGTGCTCTTCTGCATCACCAGAAGTCTCTGCCTGAGTGGTTTCTGCGGCAGTGGCAGTAGCAGGCGCAGGGCTAGCGCTCGCTGCTGGCGCGGCCAACGTTTCAGGGATGCCGGTGAGCAAGTACTCAACGGCACGGTGTGGGTTGTTGAAAGCAGCACGCAATGCACGCTCGATGTCGGGGCGGTCGTAGCCCATCTCCAACATGTTCTGAATCGCGGCCTCACGCTCCAGGCCGGCGGCGAAATCTGCCGTTGTTTCACCCCCTTCAGCATTCGTGTCACGTGACTCGGCGGCTACAGGGGCTTCAGGGGCCGGCTCGGCGGCAGTGTCTGTGACAGGCGGCGTTGCCTGCTTGGGCGTCTCAGCGGGCGGTGTCGCGGTTTTCTTTTTTGACACCATGGTGATGATAGAATCACCGTCCTTGATTTTGAAGTCCAGCAAAAGCTTTTCATCCTGGAGCACTTTGCCTGAGTACACGAACTTCAATTGTGATGCCTCCACTTCCTTAACGGCAGCGACTTTTTCTTTCGTGGCAAGCACCTGCACGGTTAGTATTGAAATCTTGGTATTTCGGTGACTCCTGGGTGGTGATAAATGATGGAATATGGTGGTGAAGTGATTCTTCGACGCCTTCAGTATAGCGAGAGTAAGCACAGTTCAAAAGAGCCTTTAATATTGCCAAAATGCCGGAATTTTGTTCAATGAAAAGCGAATCAACATACAGTGTCGGCCGGTTCCGCGTCCACCTCGACGGTTTGCTTCTTCAAGTCTCTGAATTTGATCTTCATGCTTTACTTGATGACCCATAACCATCCATAGGGCTGTGGAGTATCTTGTGGCGAGAGTCTGTCTGCAGGCCGTGCTCAAGGAGCCCGAGCCATGAGATGGATCATACGAAATGAGAAAAGGGCGCCGGGCAGAGCCGAGAAATGATATATTCATATCGATTTTTTAAGATACGGATTTAACCATATAAGGAAATAGACAAAAATTAAGCCTTTACTGAACGCGATTCTGAAAAATGAATATATAGTTAACTGTATGTTGTTTGTGTGATGTATTCAGTGGTGAGTACTGTCCCATCACTATTATCGATCTGGTGGTGCGTGCGGATAGACCTTTATGGCACTGATTTGCAATACGCACGACGTATGGTGCTGCCATTTATCAAAGCAAAAGACAGATGAGCAAATGGGTGAAATATGGTTGCCCCGGGCAGACGATTATTTCCACTGTAGATATGAACTTCAGTTTTCATTTCATGGACCGGTGGTGCTCTAAGTATTTGAGGTTGAGGAATCTTTTCAGTGCGAGACTCTACCGAATGGCAGGGCTCTTTATGGTATGGTGTACTTTTCAATACCTTTTTATTGTGTGTCTTGATATTGTTGCATATGTTTTCACGTACACATTTGATTCGTCTTGCGAATAGTCAAATTATACCTGTGAAGGCGGTGGCTGCCAAATCTGCTCAAAGCAGATGAACCCTTTAAAGCATAATCCGACCTGGAAGGTTGTGCACTTTTTGCTACTTGATTACTAAGGATTTGCCAGTCTTGAGAACAATTCTCAATATGAGCAGAAGAATGAAGTGGAGCATGTTCCACCATTCATCACACAAGTCCCTTTGCTTGAACATTGGTGCTTGAACCCAAGGAAACTGCAAATCATAATGCCACCGTGATTGCGTTGCAATTCTTTTACTATAACCACTCCGAAAACTGAAAATTTACAGGATGTTTTCAAGAACTGGCTTCGGGCTCATCCAGCACACGTGGATGGAATAGGTGCACACCTAAAAACTGTGCAGTTAGTTCAATGCAGCTGCGGATTCTAAGGACATGGAAGCTGAGCTCAGGGAGCCCCGTACGTGGGTGGAGCTGGACCCGCTCAATCACCGATCAAGCAAAACCAAACTTTAACTTCCAACATTGCCCAGAAAGGATACGAAAGCCACGTCTTCACATTGAAAGAAACGCATCAAGCTAGGTGACATAATTCCGACTGTGTCCGGCCAGCGTGTCGCCAGACTCACTTTTTTGCATCCATTCAATATACATCGTCACTTGGGAACGGTGGACCCCTTCGCCATATTTGTTCTACATCTACTTGGTGGACTTCCAGATCGTAGGGGCCTCGCCCGAATTATTGGTGAAAATTAATTAAAATAACAAAATCGTCACACGTCCTATTGCAGGCACCATCATGCGAAAGCATGTACAGTATAGGTTTTACAAGTGGCTGCCTTTCAGATTATCAATCCCTAGAGAACTTTTCGGTCACACTTTTTACACTCGAAAAATGTTGAATTTTGAAAAAATACAGCAAGAATGTTCTGAAAAGACATGTATCTATATTCTAACCAGTGTTTCCACTCATCATTATGATGAATTCAAAGCGCATCAAATCGCCACACTCTCAATACGAGAGAATCTTCTTCCATTCGAAAAGGAGCCTTTGAATGGAGAAAGGGGGTTTCAGCAAATCATCAAAAAGCAATCCCTTATAATACATCACCGAATACTAATAAAAAGTACCAGCAGCGCTCCTTTCTTTCATGAACCAAGAGGGTTTAGTTGCACCCACCACCGACTGCAAGCCTGCACAAAGGGCGGCGCGGCTCATCGTGCGTGCGTGGATGGAGCCCCCCAAAAACATCGAAAAAAAACAGTCACATGTATCTTGTGACCTCCTCAGACATATTTACCCCCTTACCCCGCCATGACAGCGGCACATAACGGACTGCAAAATCAGCAGGATCATGAAAGTTCATTACCAGAACATAATGAAACGCTTTCAAATGCCATGAGCGCCGGAAATGGCGATACTCACAGCGACCCCAACGATGACTTGGCGCTCGAAAACGCGATTGGCGATGCTTTCAAGCAGTTTGCAATGTTTGGAAATGAACCCGGTCACGCGGAAACAGAAACTCCTGATGAGAAAACCGACGAAAAGGATGAACAAAATGAACAAAATGGACAAAATGGACAAGAAGAAGTTGTAAACGACCAAAAAATCGAGATGGAGTCAAATTTAATGCATGTCGATTCGGATACCCAGGATCAGCCGGAGCCTCTGGATACGGATCTTGCACAGGCCGTAGGAAACTTATTTGCATCACTTTCACACGATAGTCTGGCGGGTAACTCACGAGATTTGGAAAATGGACAGGAACGTGTTGATCATGCTGAGAAGGAAGGCGAAGATGTCAATCCTGATTTGAGCCAAATGACTGATGGAAATCTACCGACAGAAGCACGTGATACCCAACAGACTGAAGCGACTCAGGATGTAATCATGGACGAGCAGAAAAAGCATGATCAAAGCACGGAAACTGGCGAATTATTTGTGGACCAGGGTCAATGGGATCCTCAATCCGAGCAATTCGTAGAAACGAGTACATCCTCGCAGGCCGCTGATGGTCATGGGCACCTGGTTCGGGACCAGTCTTGGGCTGATCGCGAGTACTCGCAGCTTCCGCCTGAGCACCAGTCTCACAGGGAATCCAACCAAACAGAACCGCATTTAAATGAAGAAAATGGTCAACTGAATGAGGCTATGGAAGATGATGATGACGATTTGGAAAATGCAATAGGCGATGCGTTCAAGAACCTCACTGAGGGAATGAGTCTCGACCAAGAACCATCTCATTCTCATGGCGGAGATTCAAGCTCGCTGCATACCTCAAATGTGAATCATGAAACCGGTGTTTCCGACGATGAGAACCTTGAGGATGCTATTGGGGCAGCGTTCAAGTCTTTGGCGCATGGCCTTGAAGGCTCTCCTGCCGAGAGTCAATATGGGGAGCCAGCTCAAGACAGGACAGTGGCGGCTAGCTCCGAGCGCGTAAGATCGGAGTCAAGACATGAAACAGAAACTTTTGACGCTCCCAACAACCACCAAGACCCAACTGATCTTGGCGATATTGTGCACAATGTTGTTCTGCAGATCGGCCATCTCAGTCACACAAACAAACCCTCTGTGACCGAAAGTCAAGCGCACGCGACTGGCTCTCATGAAAATAGCGATACTAGCTTGCCGAATGGTGCTTATACTCGGTCTGAGGAGCCCAATGAGGACCCATCACAAGATTTGGATGCTGCTTTAAAAGCTGCTGTGGCGAGTGCGGTTCATAGTGCTTTCCCCACGGGGTCTGATACCGCGCAAAGCCAAGCTCGTGATCCAGTAGACAAAGATCTGGACCTCGAGCAATTGCAAATGAACGAGATCCTTCAAAATGCATTCAACATGGCAATGCAAAATCCGCAAGATCTTGTTCCGTCTACGCGTCCACCTGACCAAGAGCAAGACGATAACTCGATAAGGGAACAAGAGATGATTGGTGCGTTGTCGTCGGCAACTGCAGCGGCTGCTTTAGCTGCTAGAGAGGCATTCGAAAAGCTGAAACTACTCGAGAAAAATGCTGAGGTTTTAACTAATGAGAAGGATGCGGTCTCGAAAAAGCCTTTATCGATTGCCGAGACACTAGCTTTACATCGGTCGAACATGAGTACCGGTCTGCAAAGAGACTACTCCTCAATCAAATCTCTCGAAGACTCCATGCAGCCCGGAGTTCACACAGTCCAGCCATCTGCACAGAATCATCCACAACTTTCAACAATATTGTCATCATTGTCTCAACACATTCAGTCAGGCACTCACTCTTCTAACTTGATGCTGGTCATCAGGCAGATGACGAACGCTTTGATGCACAACAAGAAAGCTCCTGCGACATTCAGCAAAGCAGCACAAGATTTGTTCAAAGGGATCAAGAACTCCGCCGATGAAAAGGAATTCTATATGGACATGTTTAAGAAAACCAAGCAGTTTATCCTAAGCATGACGGACGACGATGTTCGAGCAAAGACGCTCGCGTTTGTTGACAGCATTGTGGAGCAAATAGAATCCCCGAAACCAAAGAAATCTCAAGAACGAGAGGAGCCTGCGTCTGACGATCAATTCAAGCAGAAATTGGAGGACGATTTGCCGCAATTGTATGAAGCCACTTTTTCTAATTTGACAAATGTGGATATCCCACGACTTCGAATGGCTATAGCTGGCATTAAACCCGATGTTGACTCGACCGAACATAAGAGTCGTATCAGAGAGGGCAACAGAGAAAGGAAGAAAAAGTGGAGGGAAGAAAACGCCGAGCGTAACAAGGATAATGACTTGAGATGCCGTGTGCTCAAAAGAGCAGCAACAAAGTTTGGTGAGACTTCGACGGAAGAGAAGCTCCTGTGGATAGAGAAGGAGTACACGAAAAGGCGAAACCGGCGCATAAGCAGGCAAAAGAAAGATGAGGTGAAAGCGGAGAGTCCGCCTCCGTCCGACGAGTCTCCTATGCAGGAGCCGCTTCTTGTGAAGAGGATTACCGAGTGCTTCAATTTGGTGACGGAATGTGGTCACAACGAGGACCCAAGAGCAGTACTTTCAGCTGTTTGCGCTACGACTGCGGTGGTGGCTTCAACGTGCGCCGAGGCGTTGGAAATGACAGACCCATTAATAATCCTGGATGCCATCTCTCTGATCATGCACTCTCTCTTCGAGGCAAGCATGAAGTCTGGCAGCTCGCGAAAGTTTGACTTTCTCGTGAAGCGCGAGGAAAATCAATTCACAACCATGAACTCACCGGAATCAACGCGAGAGGAGCTCATGCGAAAAGTCTCGGCATTGAATGCATTGAACACGTCGGCAGGATCAAGCAGCCCAGCGATGTCAACGCTCGAGGCATTACGACAATCCCAAAAACGATTGGGTCTCGACTACTTAGATTCTATACCCAAGAGGCCCAAAGCAGGTGCGCTGGATGCCGATTTCAATTCCGACGCTGACTTTGAAAGTGGCGCCAAGGTATTGGCTCTGCCTCCTCCCACGAACAATTCCTGGAGCTCTTCTGGCAGCTTGAAGATGCCTCAGTACAAGATACCTTCTGCTTCCGGAACTGTGACAGACCCCGAGCTAGTGCGGATGGACTTATCAAGACGTGAGTTTGTCGAACCCATACCAAAGATTGCCTCTCCTTTCATATCTAACAAACTTGGGAGTGATTCAAATTACTATTCCTCACAAACAACTTTGAAAAAGCCGGGGAGCCTTCAAAGACCAGGCTTTTCTAAGCCGGCCAGCAAGGCCAACTCACTCGGCTTTCCGACTCTATACTCCACGTCTTTCAGACTGACATAGGATCATCTTTAACCTTTTAATTCTTCGTTGTATGGACTTTTATCGCACACATAAATGGGAACTATTTTGCTATTAAATGGGATGTGTTTCCTTGAGCAACCAGCCGTAGGCTCGCCTGTCGCCTGCTTTCAACAATTCGCTCGCAAATTCGTGTCTTAACGAGCAATTGTACTCGTTGATCCACTTGATTTCCACAGGAGACAAATACTTCTTATCGATGAGCTTCAAACAAAAGGGGACTTTAGTCAAGTACCTGAAACCAAGGTATTTCTCGCCGTTACGTGTCTTTCCGAAAGAAGCATCACACTCCGTAACCTCCAATTCACTTTCAACACGAAAGCCACATTCGCCATCGATATAGTATCCTGGTTCATCGGTGACGATGGCCCCCTTTTTGAAATAATCATCGGTGCTGACACCACCCGCGGTGGTCAGGATGTACAAGGGTCCCTCGTGTACATTCCCAAAGCTGCCCACACCATGACCCGTGCCATGGTTGAAATCCAAGCCTTCATTCCAAAGCGGCTGTCTTGCATATGAGTCGAGCACTGTGCCGGTCGTTTTTGAGTTTGCAGGGAATCTTGCTATGGCCACGGCCAAATGACCCTTGAGAACTAATGTGTAGTACTTCTTGTACTCATCTGTCAAGCCCTCGCTGCCAAACTTGTATGTTCTGGTGATATCTGTGGTCCCCTCAAGATAGTGTGCACCTGAGTCCAAAAGGTATGGCACTTTTATGTCAATAATCGAATTCTCGGTCTTTGTAGGGGCATAGTGAATGATAGCGGCGTTTGGGCCCGTGGAAGATATCGTCTCGTAGGAAAGGCCCTTGAAATTAGGAAGCTTCGAACGAATCGCATATATTTTCTGTGCTGCCTCGTACTCCAGCACCTCTCTCCGTTTGTGAATGAGCTGATGCTCCAACCATGCAGAGAACGTGATGAAAGCAATGGCGTCACGCGTCTGTGCCACATTAGCATTGTGTAGCTCGGTTGGATTCTTGAATAGTTTCGTGACAGACACGACCGACAGGTACACGATGGTATGCTTGGCAATCGAGTCCGGAATAGAGTCAAGCAATGCATAATTGCACACGCGTTTATCGGGCAAAATGAGCTTCACGTTTTGGTTTGTCACTGTGGCCTTCAAGTCGCCCAAGTCGGGGTAAAAGGAATCGTAACTTTTCACAATCAAGCCAGACACTTCTAAAAGGTGGTCTTCCACATTTCTGAGTTTATCCTTGTTTGCATAAAGAACAATGCGGTCAGCCGTCACGATCACGTAACTGAAGAAAAAAGGTGAAAACGGAATGTCTTTATCGGCTCTCAAGTTAAGCAACCAACCGATCTCGTCCAACGCAGTGATGATAAGGTGCGACGCGCCGAGATCTTTCATTTTGAGCCTTAAATTGGTAATCTTTGATGCGCTGGTTTCTCCCGAGAATTCTATTGGTATTGAGTACACTGGCTCCAAAGACCTGGCGGGCTTCTCATCGCCCCATACAGCGTCCACGAAATTGACATCAATAATCGGCTTGAACTTTACCCCGTGAGCCGCCAGCGCCAGAGCAAGGTACTGGCCCGTGCTGAGGCTCATGAGCTTTGGATCGCACGAGATCACCGACGAGAATTTGCTTTCAGCAGCTTTGATGAGGGCAAACTCTGTCCAAGACGGGTATCCCTTCATGCCTTGCTTGAGGAGACGCCAAAAGCGTGAATCGAGCTGTTTCTCGGCCTGTAAAAAGTATCTGCCGTCAGTCGACAACGCTGCTTCGCCACGAGAGCCCTCACTATCGTCAATAGTGATGACACAGAGCCCAGCAGAGCCCGTGAATCCAGACAAATACTCGCGTCTCTTTTCGGCCAACGCAGTTTCTTCAGATTGATGCTCGTCTTCGCTGGGAACAATGTAAACAGACACGCCATGTTTCTTCATCAATTTGCGGATTTCAACGAGCTTTTTCTCGGCCGAAATTGTGCTTTTTACCTTACAATCGGCAAAGGGCAACTCTGGGAGTGGCTCTGAGTCTGTAGGCTGTTCCAAGGCAATGAGCCCTTCAATCTGCGCATCTACGGAAGCCTCAATGGACTCGAATTCGCCATATTTGTTACTCTTCAGGATCGCCGGCGCCAAACACTGAAGTGGTTTCGAAAGAGTAGTGGCAATTACCGATTTCCAGGTGGTGCTATAGTCCACCTCACGACTCTCATCAAGAAGCAGTTGTTTTTCCATTTTTGTTTCGTTTAGATTGGTCAATTAAAAGTGAACTCGCAAGAAAGATACCAAAGTCGAGCCACGAAGAATAAAAGGTGAGTCAAGTAAGTGCAGCCATGAAAGTAGAGCCGTACGGCCTGTGCCTTGGTGGTGCACCTGCCGATATCGGTCACATGACGTCCAGATATGGCAGTCCGGCACACTGGCCTGACCCGTTGCGGTACGCGGCTTCGGTTCCGCTCGTTGCTCCTTTCGTGTGTTGCCGCATTGGGAAGTAAGCGCACCATTCCGCTGCAACCCCTCGGAACTCGTTGGATGATTCGTCTCAGTCGACCTCCTTCAAATTAAGTTGTTTCAAGATGGTTATGCAGCAATATAAGCGCGCTTTGGAAGCTGAAAGTACCCGTCAATGTCATTCTGGTCGTCTTCGGGCCTTGATGATTCTATCATGCCATCCAACGTAATGCCTGAATCGAAACAACTGCACTTGTTTGCAAGTGAAAGTTTGCTGCCAAGTCGAATTTGCAGGATACTCGTTAGTCTGCGGAGAAGATCAGGGTCCTTTCTATATGTTTCTCCGTGTAGAATTTCTCAGTAGGTGACAAGAAAGGGTTACATAGTCCGGAAGATCGACCAATTGGTCTTGTTGACCAGGTTCACCGAAAGATCAATGTACATAATTCAAAGAGGCAAACCATCTGAGGGCGAGCAATTTGTTTTTTTTTTTTGAAATCATGCTTCACAATTTATACATGGCTTGCAATCTGAATCACTGGCTCAGACTTGTGGTACGCCTCTATAGAGCGATAAACACGTATTTTGAATCACTTCTTGAAAGCTTACCATAATCTCTTTGTCGTGCCCACCTGCCACACCACCGAGCTTGAATACATTCAGCGAAGAGAGCATTTAGGGCAGATGATTACTATTTTTCTATTTAGTTCGAAACCCGATTTTGGAAATGGTTTCATGACCAATCGTATATGAATGGTTTCCCCCGTCTTCTCCTCCATTTTGTTCAAACAATTATTCTTATTCTCCTACTACATCGTTGTCAAGATGGCTTTCATAATGCTTTAGCCTGGTCGATATCTCCATATTGAACCTGAGAACTATTCTTTTGGTTGCAACGTGCAAATTTTGCTGGCAAACAATGTAGTAGGGTTACGTGTGTATGCTTTGGAATGAACTATCTTCTTCTATTATGCCGCTCATCATCCAATTGAGTACTGATTTGAAATTAGAGCCTCAGAAGAAAGTGAATCGATCGTTAATTTGAGCGCGAAATGTCGCATGACGATGTCGTAACGATGTCGTGACGATTTCGTGACGATTTTATCACGATTTCGCGACGATAAAATAACGATAAAATGACGATTTCGCGACGATAGAATGACGATAGAATGACGATAAAATGACGATAAAATGATGATTCCGCGACGATTTCGTCAAGTTGTTTTTACCATATCATACACCCTGTTCAATGTGTCATTTCGGCAAATTTTTTCATGCCATGTTTCATGAGCCGTCTCTAAACAATGGGTAAGTGTTGGGGCCGACACAGGGTAGTCCAATAAGGCTATTGGAAGTGGATCAGGAATTTGTTTATGCAGATCGTCTTGAGTTGAGCTCATCCCCTAAAATAGAGATCTTTCAGGAGAACATGTCTTGAGTGAATCGTGAAAAAATTTGGGGTTCTATTCCCAGCCTGAAACTGCGTCTTGCCGATAAGTTTTCCTTCTATTGTTCATACCAGCACGACTGGCTACACACGAACAATGAATCGAAAGACTTCATTGTCTGCGTTGATTATATATATGAAAGATTTTTCGCGCTCAGTGATGATCAGAAATTTAAAGCCAAAAAGCACTCGATCTTCTTCACCAAATCCAAGATGTCAGATCGTATATCGGAGGAGTCCTCCCCAGAGACGTACACTCGTTCTGTTGAGTCCCGAAATCTAGTTTCTTCCACTGTTTTATCAGGTCTTTTCGAAAGGACAGATATGGACATGGTCTCACCGGACATAAAGGGAGAAGTTATGTTTTCATGCAACGTTCCATACTGTAATGAGAATTTTGGCCAGGAAAACCCGATTAATACTTTACCGTTATTGAATCACTACAAAAACAAGCACAAGCAGTTGTTGATCGAGAAAGTACAGGAGGCAATAAAGTCAAGCAAGACAAAGGAAGATTCCATATTGGACGCTCGTTTTCTTGACAGTTTGACAGACACACTGTCTGGGATCACCAAATTCCAGGGGCGTGGGCGTACCCGGGCTACGTCCAAAAGACTTTCCGGGAGAAGAAAAACTGGGCAGTCTCAGGAATTTTGTAGTCCCCAAAGATTCAAAAGACTTTACACACAGTCTTTGATTGGGGCAAATATACCGTTCGATACGTGTGATAGCCTTCACACAAAAAGAATGTTGGATGCCGGAAGATTTGGGTTGCTGAATGTCATCACGCGTGAACTGACCATGCTTGAACTCAAGCAAATGTACTTTAAGCAAGTGAAAAGATTGAGAAAAGAATTCAAAGAGCATGGTGGCCATTTCGCACTTACCTTGAATCAGTGGAAAGTTAGGAGTGATAATCACTTTTTGGGGATAACTGTGCGCTTTTTCAACGATTCGCTTGAGCTTAAGCGTTATAACATTGGGCTCGAGCATGTGAAGAAGAAAGGTGAAAATTCGCAGTTTCTCGTGAACATCCTACACAATGTCCTCAGATACTACCGCATTGGTGACCGTGTCATTTCCATCAGCAGAGGCAATTCCGCGCTCATGACCAAAGTGATTACGAGTTTCGAAAGAGGGTATTTTGGAAAAGATATTAGAGACTTTGACGGTGATGTCACGTGCTTCAAAGACATTGCCGATTTGACCGTGAAAGCGTTCATGGCACACGCGTTTCCTCAAGAGGCATCATATGGTGATTCTATGCAAAAAGGTACTCATATGGCGGATGTCAGTAGTTCAAGTTTGCACATGCACGTGGATGTGAAGGCTCTACCTGAAAGAATCCGCAAACTCACCAGAAGCCTCAATAAGAATGACGAGCTTGGCGCTTTATTCGATAGTGAAGTGGCGATACGAAAACACACGGACAATCGAATGTTGGAAACATTGAAGAACGAAGATTACACTGGTTGGATTTCGAAATATGAAATGATCACCTGTGTTCTCTATTTCAAGAAACAGGTCATTGAGGTGTATAAAGAGGTGGGGCGTCTTTCATCGAAAGAGAAAACCCGACTTGCAGTCACTGAAATCACCGAACCTGAGTGGGAACACTTGGAGACCGTACGTGATATTCTTCTCCACTTTGTCGATCATACGAAGGCTTTAGAAGGCTCTACTTATGTGACTATTCATGCGACTATTCCTTCAGTGCATTCACTCTTGGAGATATTCAAGACCATGAACACAGAATGTTTACGTCTGACTAAACCGACCATCTCCCGTGGATTGGCCGCTGCTTACGATACATTATATGAGTACTTTCCCATTTACGAGAGAACTTGTGGCCGATTGAAAATCCTCTTCATTGCAACGGTTCTCAGTCCAGAGTTCAAGCTTAGTTTTTTTCAAAATTGGGAGCCATTTTCTCGAGAGTTGATAAAATCCATTGAAAAAGAACTAAAAGACTTTTTCTGGCTCTATGAAAAGCGCTATGAGAAAAAAAGACTACAGAATGGCGAGATTTGTGATGGCCTCACACGAATCGATAATCAAGCAATCACAGTTAGGGGAAAAAATGATGTTTTCTCCTTTTTGAGTAAATACAACAGGCTGATGAAGAAAGCAACCGAGATCGAAATCTACCTTCGCGAAGAAAATGAATCATCAGACTTCGTGGAGTATTATCAGCGCAAAAAGGAATCGCTCCCCATACTCTTTCAGCTTGCGAAAGACATCATGGCTATCCCAGCTTCGGCGGCGCCGGATGAGTCTCTTTTCACGATCCTGAGCGACTTGGCCACCAATGAAGATTCCATATCTTGCCCGGCTATGACGAAAATGTTGGCAGTTGTCAAAGATGGTATAATGAGTATGAAGCCCGGTGACGAGGAGCCGAGTGAGGAGTCTAGTGATGAGGAAATTGAGATTGATGATGATCAAAACTTGACCGACCAGTTCATCAAAGAGATCGGCGACAGCGGCGGTGACACAAAGGAAACAGACCTGGATGAAGCGAATCTGGGTTGATTAGTCTTCATGATTCACGATTATTGAAACTCTTCTTTCTCAGTCATACATGTTTCATCGCTGATATGTATTCCTTGAGCGACTCTAGGTGTTTTTTCTTTCTATTTTTTTGTTTTCGTCGTCATTGTAGGTGAAAAAAATACTGAATTTGTTCTCGGTTAAGTATCTGGCAAAAGGTGCACGCGATAGTAGCGATGTTACTCATATTAACTGGAAGAAGGCCTATCCAAAGGGATAATGGCAGGAGAAAGACCTCACTATAATTCTTGAAAGCCAGTTGTTATAACGATTTTTTGTGCAGAAATCTTCCCCTTCAAGGACCTAATCCTGCAAAATATTTGTCTCAAAACAAGTTATTTGTATAAGTAGGATATCTTACTACAGTAAGCCTTGTTTATAAGGATCTCAATTAAGACATAACCTGACTATATTCTTCCAGAGACGGCGCGAAAAATTGTCATTCGCACCAATAATGCGCTTCTTTACAAGATTACCTGGGCACTATTTCTATTTCTGCTCCCCAAAAGATGTGATCCTCATAAACAGGTCTTCCTGTAATAGTATTTCACTACTTTTTGGCTACCGTGTGGACGCTGACGCGGATGGAGACGCGGATAGAGACGCGTGTGCGCGTGACCAGATGTGCGCGGAACATCAACTACCAGACGGAAATCTCTCTTTAGGATTGAGCTAGATATACATAAACTTCCATTAAACCACCCAAATCCCGTTTTTTTACAACCAAATCAAAATGGGCCGGCTTGTTGGACTTGAATTACATAACTTCAAGCTGTACAAAGGCACGGCGCGGATCGGGTTTGGCGACGCGCTGTTCACGTCGATTATAGGACCCAATGGTGCGGGTAAACTGAATATGATGGACGCGATTTCGTTTGTGTTGGGGATCCAGCTGGCACAGTTGCGCTCGCAGCAGCTTCGGGACCTCATCTACCGTGGCCGCGTCGAAAAAGACGCTGATTTGGCGCCTTCGCAACAGCCGCTGACGGCGTATGTGAGTGCACTCTACGAAAAGGATTCTGGAGAAATGATGGCGCTCAAGCGTGTGATCAACGCTAACGGCAGCTCAGATTACCGTCTCAATGAGCAAAACGTGACCGCATTGCAGTACCTGATGGCGCTTCGGGCGGAGAATATCTTGGTGAAAGCACGCAACTTTTTGGTGTTCCAAGGAGACATCGAAAATGTCGCCTCACAGTCGGCAAAAGACTTGTCAAAGTTGATTGAGACCATCAGCGGCTCTGCGGAGTATGCTGCTGAGTACGAGCAACTTAAAGAGGAACTGGAGCGTGCCCACGAGGTTGCAACACAGGTCTTTTCGAGAAAACGTACTTTGAACTCGGAATCGAAGCAGTACAAAGACCAGATGCGCGAGCGAGACTTGTTCGAGGCAAAATTGAATGAGAAATACAGCCTCATCAAAATTTTGCACCTCTACCGTATCTTCCACAACCAGAAACGGCACTTTATGCTCGTGGCTGATACCAGACGAATTTCAGAAAAACTAGCTGAGGTTCAAGCAAGTCAGGCCGAGCAGGCCTCAACGCACAAGCAAATGATTGCTGAGGTGACCAGGGCTACTCTTGGTCAGAAAAAACTCGAGGCCCAGAAACTCGAAAAGGCGACATCTGCGGAAACGCTCAGAAGAGCAATTCTTCCAATTAGTTCGAGCAAAAAGTCTTTGGAAGCGAGTGTTAGACTGGCGCTGCTGAAAATAAATGATTTGACGTCAGATCTTGAGAACTTACAAGATTTGAAGAGCGCAGAGGAAAGTCTGCTAGAATCAGCAGAATCCGACTTGGCGCTGTTCGAAAAAGAAGTAAGGGACCTGTCTGATAAGGTCAACGTGCCTCCTGAAGGTGTGGCAGAGTATGAGAAGTTACACCAGAAGTTTTTGGGCAGCTCTGGGTCGTCCATGATCGAGAAGCGCACTATGTTGAGTAGTGATCGAGACTCGCTCATGTCGTCGCTCAAAAATCAACTTGAGCAAAAGAAAGATGCCACCTCGCGGATCCAAGAACTTGAGGGCGAGATTCGCAACAATTTCGAGGCCGACCTTGGCCACATAAACTCGAAGCTTCAGGTCTTGGAAGAGACAAAGGCCATGAAGTTGCATGAGAAGGATGTCTTGGCACAAAAAATCAAGGAGTCTTCTTTTCAAGAGCTCGGGTTAAACACCAAAATCGGTCAAGTCTCGGCACGTTTGGATGAGCTCTCGTCGCAGCAAAATGAATCCAACAAGCAAAGAAAGCTTCGTGACAATGTTTCAATGCTACGGAACCTTGTCAAAGAGGGCGCCATCAAGGGGCTTATGTACGAGCTCGTGCGCTGCTCTCAACAAAAATTCGATAGCGCGTTACAGACAGCTTTAGGGCGCAACTTTGACGCGATTGTCGTGGAAAACTCTGCTGTTGCCTATAAATGTATTGAGATTTTGAAAGAGAGAAGAGCAGGCACTGCCACGTTCATTCCGTTGGACTCTGTTGTGACCGAACAAGTGAATTTGAACTATCTTCGGTCGCTTGATGAAGCAGCTCGCCCAGCGCTTGATATTGTCAGATACGATGACCAGTCACTTGAAAGAGCGGTACAGTTCGCTCTAGGTGGCACTATTGTTGTTGATGATTTGGATATTGCGAGAGACTTGAAGTGGAACTCCTCACATCAGATCGACAACAAGATGGTGGCTCTTGATGGTTCAGTAATACATGCTTCCGGACTCATGTCTGGGGGTCAACAAACGCAGAATTCGGGTAACGCGCTCACCTGGAGCAAGCAGGAATGGCTGAGATTAAAAAGAGAAAGAGAAGAGCTCACTGAAGAGCTCTCCAAGGTGCAGTCTGAAAAGCCAAACGGAATACTTTTGAACGATCTTGCGGACGAACTTCGTGTCATTGAAGAAGAGATTCCAAGGTTGAGCAGCAAGGTTGCTATACTTGAAAGAGAGATGGAGGAAAGAAAATTTGAAATATCATTTTTGAAGGAGACCATCGTGGAAGTACAAAAGAAGCAGACAAGCACGCAAGACGCCTTGAACGAGATAGACCAACAGCTCCTGGGTCTCGCAAACGACATCACAAAACTTCAGGAAACCATATATTCCGAGTTTTGTGAAAGGTATGGCCTCGAAAATATCGGTCAGTATGAATTCTTCTTGGGCACTGCAATGAGAGCACGTGCAAGAAAACGGGCAGAATTGCAACGAGCCATTTCAGCGAGCAAGAGCAGGTTGTCTTTTCAAATTGATAGCATAGTTGATATTGAGTCCAGAATTCAGCGCTTGACTGTTTCTCGCTCACAATTCGAGGGTGATTTGGAGAGAGTAAACGAGACTTTACTTGAGCAGACCCTGAAGTTGCAAGCATTAGAGGGCGAATTACACTCACTCAAAGAGGATTGTGAAAGTCAACAAAACAGTCTTCTTTCGCTCGTCAAGAACAGCCGGGAATTAGAAGACCTCATGAAGGAGCAAAAACAGGAGATCAAAAGCCTCACAGAGGAGCTTACAAATGCGAAAGAATATCTTCTCAAGGTCGATGCCGAGAGAATCAACATGCTCAAAAATTGCAAGATTGAGAGCGTGGATCTCCCACTAGAGGAAGGGTTCTTGGAATCAATTTCCTTCGACGATGAATCAGGGGATGTATCTGAAAAAGCGTATCTGATACATGTGGACTATGGCCTTTTGGAGATGAAATATCAAGAGAGCTTCCTGCCTAAAGTGGAGGCGGGTCTTTCAGTCAAGCTCGAAAACGTTCAAAAAGAGCTTGAGGCATTAGCCCCCAACAGTAAGGCGATTGAAAGACTTAAAGAAGTTGATGTGAGAATCAAAGAGTTCGACAGGGAGTTTACTAAGGCTAGACAAGACGAAAAGAGGTCAACAACTAAGTTTAATGAGGTGAAGGCTCTCAGGACAGCCTGTTTCATGAAAGCATTCACTCATATCGCTGATAAGATTGACAGTGTTTACAAAGAGCTAACAAAGTCAAGAACCTCACCCCTTGGTGGCTCTGCGTACTTGACGTTGGAAGATGAGGACGAGCCGTATGCCGCGGGAATTAGATACCATGCGATGCCCCCTATGAAGAGGTTCCGCGATATGGAGTTGCTTTCAGGAGGTGAAAAAACCATGGCGGCATTATCACTTTTGTTTGCCATCCACTCTTTTCAACCATCACCGTTTTTTGTTTTGGATGAGATTGACGCAGCTCTCGATAATCTGAATGTCGATAAGATCGCCAACTACATTAAAAATCATGCGGGACCAGGCTTCCAGTTCATCGTCATCTCGTTAAAGAGTTCTTTATTCGAAACCTCCGATGCATTGATTGGCATATACAGGGAACAGCGAGAGAACAGTTCGCGTACAATTTCACTCGACTTGAGAAGCTATAGTGATGAGCCGCAGGAGATTATGCCTAGTGAAGAGCCAGTGTCAGCATCTATGTGAAATCTGTGTTGATTAAGTTTTTCGAAGTATCTCAGTTACGCGGCGCGCATGTTTACGGCAAATGTGATTTGAGAGCGCGATGCTCTTCGAACGCAGGTGCCCATGAGATTCATGATCTCCCGAACCAACTTTTTAGCATCAAAATTAGCAAAATGCAGCTCTGGGCGCAGGTATGCAAGCCTCCCGACAAGAGCGATACTCAAAAAGAAAACCAAAAGAGGCACCACTGACTTCACATCACGCGACCACATTCTTCATAAAGATATAGATTCGTTTTTAGCCAAAGCGGGCCAAGGCACAGGGCAAGCACGAATCCCCGAGCATCTAATTTACAAGTTTATTTATTCCAAGAATAGAGAAACTGTCAATTTGGAAAAAGTTCGTGTCTCTACGCTTACTTCTGAGGGCGAAGGGTTGGCGCTTGTTTCGAGATCTGAATACGATGATCAATGCACTGATCCACAGGTCAAGACCGTGGTGAAAATTCCAAAAGCAATCCCCGGAGACTTGATTACCATTTCACTCAAAAGACATTACGAGTACTACGCCGAGGCGGAGCTTGTAAGTGTTGCAAAAGATCCTCAAAGTTCAGGTCTTCGCAATGACCGTTTAGTGGTGTGCAAACATTTCGATCTGTGCAGTGGCTGTCAATTTCAAATGCTTCTGTATGAAGACCAGCTCGTGTTCAAGCTGGATATCATAAAGAGAGCGTACAAATACTTTTATCCAGAACTAAATGCCAGTGAGATTGATGATTTCGGGATGGTGGTAGACTCCCCCATGCAATTCGCGTACCGGACGAAATTAACTCCACATACATTTGTTCCCAAAAAGTTTGATAAGGATTTTCTTCCTGTTCCTGTTGGCTTCAACCATGCCGTTTCTGGTAACGCAATCGTTGATATAGACCACTGCCCTATTGCGACTAATCCGATAAACGTGGTTTTACCAGGCTTGAAAAAACGTCTTAACGATGAGTTGGCTTTGAAATTAGAGACAAACTCTAGGAAAAAGGTCGAATCAGATTTCATCTTGAGGGACAGTCTAAGGGTCAATCATGCCACAGGAGAGTACACCACTGTTTGCCTAACCAGACGTAACAATGTCGTGACGGAGAAAGTGAAAGACTTCGTGTTCCAGTTTGAGGCAAACGAGTTTTTTCAAAACAATAGGTCCATTTTGCCCACGTTTGTTGACTTTTTGGGCTATCATTTGTCGCAGGTGGAATTCACCCACTTGGTCGATGCTTACTGTGGCTCTGGCTTTCTCGGGATCTCTTTGTCTGGTCAGCTTCCAGAACAAGGCAAAGTTTTCGGAATCGAGATATCGAAAAAATCGATCGAATACGCAAAACACAATGCGGGGATCAACGGAATCCCCGTCCCACGCAAAATGGAGTTTGTGGCTGGAAACTCCGACTCTATGTTCACGAATGAGCAGTTTCTTGAATCTGGCGTGACTGGAGACGAGTGTGTTGTACTAATGAATCCATCCAGAAAGGGCTCAAGCGACGAGTTCATCAAACAATTAATGGATTTCCGCCCAAAAGCTATAGTGTATGTCAGTTGCAGTGTATTTACGCAGGCACGCGATTTGGCCTCGCTCAAGGTGTTTGCCGAAAGACTGGGCTTGAAATATAAAGTCAAGACCGTCACAGGGTTCGACTTTTATCCCCAAACAAAGCACGTTGAATCGGTTGCCGTGCTTGAACTTGAAGGCTGATGACTTTTATCAACACTGTCCATGTACATACTATTTATCATATCTGCTCTAATTGATACCGAAGCGAATTCTTTGGAACTCAAAGCTCAGCCTCTTTCGCAACCTCGTCAATAATGTCTGACATGGACTTGACGCCCCATTGGATCCGTTTGCGTTGCTTTTTGCCAGTAACAAAATCACTGCTATGAAGGTGGCGTGAGATGAAATGGCTCATACCTTTAAGCAAAGCAGGCTCGTCTTTTGCTTTCAAAATCCGCTCAATCAACGTGCGGTCGTCGAATTTCTGCTCGGACATGCCTTTTCTGCCAACGAGGCCTGTTCCAATCGAATTGACCTGCGACTTCCGAGCAATCTGGTCAAGAAACGTCACGAGAAGAATCTCCATGAATAGCTTGATATCGGCAGATGCAGACACAAAATTTACCGTCCGTAGAATGTGAAGCGCCAAAGAGCCTTCCGCGAATAAGTGGCCGAAAAGCCTACCCAAATTCAAAATCTTCTTGAGTTTATCATCATCGCTTTCAGAATCGTCAAAGCCCGTGAACACATCGTCATCTTCATCGTCATCATCGTTGCCATCGAACCCCTTGACAAGATCCCATAGCATGAACTGGAAAGTTTTTCTGTACAGATGTGAATCGCAGAGCTTCGCCGCCAAAATGCCGTAATACGGATTCCATGCTGGCTCGACTACAGCACAGTGCACGACAATCCGTGGAATCTCGCGCTCCTGGGCTTTTTTCAAGGCCAACTTGTCTAGCTTCGTGACGGCGTCGATGTAGTCATTGGCAGACATGATCGAAATGAAAATGGCCCTTCTAATATCAGTGTTCATCCGCTGAGCCTTTGCCAACTCGAGCCAGTTTGGCTCTGCGGTATCCAAAATGTCATTCACCATTTCGATATTTGCCAAAGCTTGGTTTTGCTCGTCCACACCTTTCCATGCTGAGCCAACAAGCCACCATTTCCCCTTAGTTTCGACGTTCCTGATGTCATCTAGCGACACCTGAAGCGGGTCTGCGGCTTTTCCTGAAACGAACGTGCCCAAGAACTTCTTCAACCGGATAGTCAACTGGTGGCTTGCCTCATTTTCCAACTTCATTTTATTGTTCTTCAACGACGCAATTGTATCGATCAAAAACTGCATCCGCGGACTGTGTTGTGTTAAGGTGGAAGCGCTTTTGTTGACCTGTAAAACAATCTCCTTCAAAGCGCTCGGGTCGTCCCCACGCATTTGGTTTCCAGATGTGCGAATGATTTTGAGTAAGATCTCAGCATTTTCCTCGGAAAGATCCTGAATTAAGTCGCGGATCATGTCGTACAAGAGTTTCGAAGACACAAGCTGGAACGTGTAGACTGAGGAAAGAAGCGATGCTGTGTTCAAAGCCTCTTTTGACTTCTGGGAATCGAAACGTGCTGCCTCGAGTCTTTCCACTAATGTCTGAATGAAATGGGCACCGAAGTCAACGCCTTGCATTCTGTAGATCGCCACGACCAACGCGGAATGTAGGTAGACGAAAGTATCGAGTAATCTTCCTTGCTGAATAACACTATCCATGATGATCGAGGTGACATTCTCGTTGACGGCTTGTCTTGGATTCGAGAGAAAAAGAGCATTGATCTCATTGGCAATCGTCCCGATATTGGACTCAGAGAGCTTATTGATTGGTCCCTTGATGGCCTTTTGGAGTGCAAGTGTTTCTGCGGAAACACCCGAGCTTTCGAGCGCAAGTTTGCGGCGCATGGCCGGCGGAATGTATTTTGTTGATTTCGACTCAGATTCAGAATCGCCAGTTTCATTTTCTGAGGCCGGGACGGGCGCCACAAACGGGTTTTCTTTTTTGCGTGGACGCTCGTCTGAATCGCTGTCTCCGTATTCATCTTCTGAAAAATCAAACTCTCCTTCCAGGCCACTTGCCACATTATCCTCACTTTCTTCATTTTGAGCATCTTCGTCCGAAAAGTCGAGATCCAATCCGTCAAGAAGCCCACCTACCATATCATCCTCGTCTAGCTTGGTGAGCTTGGACTTCTTGCCGTTTTTAAGACCTAGCTTTTTCGCGTAGTATTCCATGTCTCTGTCAATATTATCGCCGCCGAAATCGGCCTCGATCACTTTTTCCTTGAGTGCCTTGGATTTCTTGCTGGTAGCGTTTTCGTTGAGTTTTGCATTCTTCTTTGCTTCTTTCAAAGCTTTGAGTTTTGCTAAGGGATCTTCCTCCTCATCGGCATCCTCAGATTGGCTGTCAAAGTCGCCCTCAGAAAGATCATCGTCCAATCCAGAATCTTCAGAAATCTCAACTTCGCTTTCGCTTTCTGGTTTCTTTGGCTTAGAAGCCTGTTTTTTCTGTTTGAGCATGGCAAGTGCCGCCATAGGATCCTCATTTTCTTCGCCCACGCTTTCATCAAACTCTTCAGAAAAGCCTGACCCAAAATCGTCCTCGGAATCTTCATCAAGCTCATCTTCCTTGACGATACGGATACCTGATGCAGAGCTATTTTTTTTGGCCGAATTTTTTGGTCTTGATGACTCGTCGTCTGAAAATCCACCAAAATCGTTTTCTTCTGCCGAATCATCATTCAGATCAGACTCAAGGTCAGATTCTTTGACGATCTTCAAATTTGAGTCGTTTTCCCCGGTTTTCGTGCCTTTTGAAGCCTTCAATGCCTTTAATGCCGCGAGCGGGTCATCTAGATCCTCATTCCTGGATTTCTCATGCTTCTGGAAAGATTTACCTGGTCTGGTTGTATCGCTTTTTGATGAATGAGATTTTTGCTGATGCTGGTGTTGTGGAGGCGCATTTGCCTTCAGATGTTTCTGTTTCTTTAAAGCCCGTTCCTCTTTCCGTTTTTCTTTTCTGGAAACAGGTTTTTCATGCGTTTTCCGTTTCCGGGCAAATCGGGCGTCTTTGCCATACTCACCGCTCTCCTCTTTGGTCCGAATCTGGTCTAGCACCAGGCCAGGCATGCGGATTTGATGTGTCTCCTGCGGCCTCGACATATTTTTTTTATGTGTCAATTTCAGAATTGTCAAAAGTTAAAGAAATTATGCTTTTTGGTCACTTTTAGAGATGCCATGAGATGCGGTGATGAGGCCACTGCATGGGCCGATGAGGCAGCTGCGCGCTCACTGTCCAAAATTTGCACCCAGCCTGACAGAGCCTAGCCTAGCCATATGAGAATGATAGAGCAAGTATTGACATATTGGTTTCCTTCTGTTTTAATTTTTGTAATTTTTCATTTTAAAGAACACATTAGAAAAAGGACAGACAAAAAAAAAAGACCAGCTCGCAACTTCACTATGGTCATATATTCATCCATAAGATTTCATCCAGCTTTGCGTAGTACAGGGCTGGGCTGCTCATGAGGCTCATAGGGACGGTGGCCAGAGATATGATGTATTCATGATTTATGAAAATTGCAGGAAAGGAAAGACTTTGTTGGGGGCAAAATTGCGATTACCCAGCAAAATCAGGCCTAAGATTTGGAATCTTGTCAAAATGCGTATTCTTCGTGATCCAGCTAAACTGTATGCTCGTTGCATACTGGCGCACTGTAGCTGGGTGAATTGACATTTGCATAGCGGCGAGATCACAGAGTGATTGTGAATTTTTCGAAATAAAAAACTTTTTTAATTAATTAAGACACTGAAGCAAATAACAAGTATCCGAAGAACAGGCAAATACGAGTCTCTGAAGTTAGTGCATAGCGTGCTTCGAATGGGACCGGTGTCGCAATTACTAGCCGGAAGAGCCACTAACTAACCATGGAATGAAAGAACAAGCAAAATTGATAAATACATTCATTGTTCACTGTTTTAATCGCTCTTCTACAAATTTGCTAAGAAAATAATACTCTCAAAATCAAATTCTGCCCAATGGTCTATCATCGTCTTCGCAATCCATAACTCATCAAAATTCTCTTTTTCAATCGTGTGGCCCGGGCCGCCACCGCCTCAGACTCTGGGTGCGAACTCGCTCGCCACCACCAAAAGCGCACCAAAACGCCCCAACATACGAGAAACCCATAATTGAATACCCGTGGAAAGTCACACAATTTTTTTATTTTTTGCTTCAAGAATATCACTCAAGTTATGAGTAAGTTTAAGATCGAGCTCTGGGGCGTCAAGGTCGACCTCAAGCTCTTGGGCGATGTCTTTTTCCTCACCGGTGCCGGGCTATCAATGTACTATATGGTGAGACACCTATTAAACGAGGGGAATGACCATTCTGTGCGCAACAAGGAGAGCAAGAAGAACAGTCGTGGCGTGTTGCGCCGGCTCCAGCTGCATAACCCAGACCTCAAAAACTTGGTGCTAAACGAGTACGAGAAACTGCTATTGAACTGTGTGGTGTTGCCAGAGGATTTGTCCGTCAGTTTCAACGACATTGGCGGGATGCAGGAAACGATAGAGGAGCTTCACGAGGCGGTGATCTTGCCTCTTACCGAGCCAGAGCTTTTCTCCGCGCACCTGACGCTTATCCAGCTGCCTAAAGGCGTGTTATTCTACGGTCCGCCAGGATGCGGGAAAACCATGATGGCGAAGGCCATAGCCAAGGAGTCCGGCGCGTTTTTCTTGCTGATACGCATGCTGACGATCATGGATAAGTGGTATGGAGAGCTGAACAAGATCGTCGACGCTGTGTTCTCCCTAGCCAACAAATTGCAGCCGTGTATCATCTTTATAGACGAGATCGACTCCTTTTTGCGCGACAGATCGTCCTCAGACCATGAGGTGAGTGCCATGTTGAAAGCGGAGTTCATGACGCTTTGGGACGGGCTTGTGTCGAATGGGAGGATCATGGTGATGGGGGCCACGAACCGCCAAAACGATATCGACCTGGCCTTTATGCGCAGAATGCCCAAACGATTTAGTATAGGCAAACCAAACGCGCAACAACGGCGCGGAATTCTTGAGAAAATCTTGCGCGATGCCAAACTTGATGATGACTTTGACTTGAACACTGTGGTTATCAATACCGAGGGTTTTAGCGGCTCGGAGCTTCGTGAGTTGGCCAGAGAGGCGGCGTTGAAGTCGATGAAGGAGTATATCCGCAGCAACTACAAAAACGGCAAACGCTTGGCTGAGCTGGGCGAGACCGTGCGCCCGTTACGCACAAGAGATTTCTTGGGCGATGACGCTTTCATCACTACCCCTGTAGTGGACTAGACTTTGTTGTTCGAGAATTTTAGGAGACATTTCATGAATGGTGTTATAACATCAGAGAGTCGTACAGATGATGCGGTGGTTGCAATTGGGTGAATCGAGTTTGTCGTGGATGATTGGCGACTTCAGCTGGTGTTCTTTATAGCATATTTGCACCAAGCGCCTTTTCAAGTGATCTACCCCTGCGAAAACTGACTCGAGCGAGAGAATCCTTACAGCCCTGTTCTATTTTATGGGAAATACCTTGCAGAGTCATCATAGTGGCGGCGTTTTCCTACTGGTATGTTACCGCCCTGGAATCTAGTTGAGGATGGAACCTTATTTATCTATAGCTTTCCGGGCTGGATTCCCATATGCGAGTGCCGGGTGCAGCGGGGCGATTTTGTGGTTTACAGGTAACTAAATAGAATATTCCGTGTGTACTTCACCTCCATTGTGTGATATCTTCAGTGTGACGAAAATCGTTCGCAAAATAATAGCTTAGAGTGGCAACTGAAAATCTCCACCAGTGTGTGCAGCCGGAGTGTTTCTGACTTCATAAAAAAATCCCAAGTTTACCATGATTTCGCGTTTTCGTATATGTTGGCCACTAAGCCCTAAATGCACTTGGCGTGCGCGACACACCTCATTATATAAGTCAAGATTTTTTCCGGCCGCATTCACAACAAGCATACCCGGTTCTTTCTCACCAAACGCTCAGGACAACGCCCTCATTGACTCTGTGA
This sequence comes from Metschnikowia pulcherrima, assembly GCA_009746055.1. NCBI lineage: Eukaryota > Fungi > Ascomycota > Pichiomycetes > Serinales > Metschnikowiaceae > Metschnikowia > Metschnikowia pulcherrima. Next base: position 139,553 of record VFXK01000006.1, read on the forward strand.
TACTCAAAATGGCAGTTTCAGTGCAGGCGTTTGCCCTGTGAGCTTTTCAATCATCCAGAATTTTCATCTTTTATGTAAAACGCGTAGTTTATGCATTGGCCTCTTCGAAGATCCTCACACCGACCCAAATGGTATGATGATTCAAAGCGAGGCCCAGAATAGCATTCACCAGTGGATTTAGCAGCTGCCCTTAAAAGTGACATCTACGGATACACGCTAGGGGGGACAGTGCCAGCGATTCTGTCGCCGGTGACAATCCATGTGAGACATTTTATATTTCTTTTTTCTTATTTTTCATGCTTTTTTCTTTCCTCGTTCTTGACTCTAGCTTGACCCGTTTAAAGTGGTCTTTTTTTGACAAGACTGGCATCTGGAATATATCCAGGAATGACTCGAGTGAGCTAATGAGCTAATGAGCTGATTTCGCTTATCTATTGATATGAACGAAAAATCCTCATGAATCGATAGTATTAGAAATACGAGTCCACATTTTTCCACTCAAAGTCAAAACCTTCATTATGAGATGTGCATATTGTCTGTCACAGCAACTGTGTGGCAACACGGTGCGCGGCACACGGCTTGCGGATCGGGGCCACCATGTATAGTCCATGATATCGCTTTTTACATTCTACTCAGCTTGATTTGATCTTAAAGTACAATCATAGGCTCATTTTTTTTTGGATAAAAACTCTTATTCTGGCCAATTTGGACATTCAGCTTATTTGCAAAACCATATTCAATGAAAAACTTGCTTGGATTCAGGTCCCTTGCTCGGCCTCTTGGGTCACCCCGGATTCTGGCTTCGCAGGGCCAGATATATACCAAAACATGCTTATTTCCCAAAAGATTTATCTCAGATATCAATACAATCAAAGCCGAGACGGCCGAGTCTCAATCTGAGGACTCAGCACGCTTAACAGGTGTGTTGGACTACCTGAAACTGAAGGAGGTGCTCATTTTCTTCGATAATCTATACCCTAGATGGCTAGCGAAGTTGGCTTACACGAAAACCTTCGGGTACTTCATGAAATCGTTCAACCTGCAGTTATACGATACGAGGGTGAAAGAATCGATTGTCAGTCTTGTCAATAATGACAAATCGCCCTTGCCGCCAGGGGCTAAGTGTGAGAGCTTTGTGCCACTCAAACGGGACGGCGGTGCGTTCGTGAAGTTCTTGGTACCGCCAAACTCAAGCAGTACAGACCTTGTTACTAGTATTGAAGAGAATTTGAGAATTACGGCCAAAGAGAGCTCTTTCTTCTCGTATTGGGGCTATTTTAGACGCTTGCCGCAAGCACTGCAGGTTAAAGGCACGCCTTGGATCGAAGACCTCAGCAGATTCCCCTCGCGCAAATTGAAGGTGATCTTTGAGGGAGAGGCTCTCACAGAAGAACAGTTGTACCTTTTGTTTCGCAGGTATGGACTCATTGTTGACATTATCCCATCTTCTAGTAGCACGCCATACGCGACTGTTTTGTTCAAGTCCACAGACCCGTGCGTCAGGGCAAAGAACTGTGTCACGGGCTTGACATTGAATGAGGGGAAGACTACTTTGCATTTGCAGTATATTCCGATCTTGAGGGTCAACCACATCAGCTCATTCATTTCGAACCATCAAAGAATAGCCATTCCCGTGATTTTGGCGCTCTTGGCCACAATCGCTGTCTTGATCTTTGAGCCTATTCGACAATACTTCATCTCGATGAAAATCAGACATTACTACAGCTGGGACGCTCACAAGGACAAATGGTACATTCGTGCATTATACATTCCCTACAGCATGATCGCCTCCACTGTTAGTGATGGCAGGCACTTTCTCGATGATTCGTTGGGATCCATTACAGGACACAAAAAAGCTGTGAGCGTGGACGATTTGGAGTCAGACATGTTTTGGACTGAGCGCCTGGAAAAGGCCAATCAGCTTCGCTTGTGGGTTTGCGAAAATGCAAACACATTCATTGTCGTAAAGGGGCCCAAGGGCTCTGCTGAACGCGAGTTTGTCACTGAACATGCATTGAGCATTGATGATACCTACAAGAAGCGACTCTTGGAGATTGATTGCGCCAGCTTGATTAAGGCCAGAAGCGACCAAGTCTTTCTCAAGACTGCAGCTGCGCAATTGGGCTACTTTCCTTTGTTCACATGGACAAATTCCGTATCTCAGTTTGTCGATCTTGGCTTGCAGGGATTGACCGGTCAGAAGTCAGGGCTTAGCGAGTCCAAGGAGTCCCAATACAAAAACATGTTGCTGTTGACGCAGATGGCTATCCGGAATGTGGCCTTGAGCGATTTCGATGCCTACCGATGTGAAGTTGAGCGTCAGCATAATCTTAAGCGCCTGGACGCGGATTCAGCCGAGCCAAACTTTGTTGGTGCGAAGGAAGAAGACTACTTGCAAATGCATCCAGAGGTGAAGCCCGTGGTCGTGATCAACAACTTTTTGAAGAAATCGGACAGTCCGCAGGATTTTGTATACAAAGCTTTGGCAGACTGGGCTGGGCAGTTGATCCAGAGCAACTCTGCACACGTCATCTTCATCACTCAAGATTCAGGCAGCACTCTGCACTTGGCTGCTGCGCTTCCGAACCAGGTGTTTAAGACCATCTCCTTAGATGATGCATCGATCACAAGTGCCAAGCAGTACGTGATGAAACAATTGAGCGATACAAAACATACTGGAGGCATTGGATCTTGTCTTGAGCCCCTTGGTGGGCGCATGCTCGATTTGCAGGCTTTCGTGAGGCGTGTCAAATCAGGAGAGGAACCTGAAGACGCTTTGAACGAGATGATTCACCAGGCTTCCGAACAAATCACGACTTTCTTCTTGAATATTGCCGCAAATAACTCAGACCTGGAGGTAACGTGGAATACAGCGCAGCTCTGGGCGCTTATCAGAGCGCTCGCGAAGAATGATGCTGTCGAGATGGACGAATTGGTACAGTCACCTTTGTTTGCCTTAAACAACGAAACAGTCTCCACTTTGGCCGTTTTGGAAAAGAACGATTTAATTTCGTTGAAACGCGATAAGGGTATTATCAAAAGAATTTCCACTGGACGTCCGTTGTTCAAAGCTGCATTCAAAGACTTGGTGAATGATCAGAAGGTTTTCAAACTTTATGAAACATTTTTCTACACGCAGTTGATATCGTTGGAAAATGCTAAGCTTGCCAAACTAGAGGATCAGATATCAAAGCTTGCCAGTACTGGTGATTTCAAATTCATGAAGGAGCGCATTGATTACTTAAGTGCAAAGGTCAATACATCTACTCTCAAGGTCCAGGAATACGAGTCCGCGGTGAAGGAAATCTCGGCCATCAAATCGGTGAAGAAGCCATCGTCGTTTTTCGGATTCTAAAATGCATTGTGTATTAAATTTCTATTAATGTACATCCTCAAATGTGAGGTTCCAAAGGATCACTGTCTAATAAAGACTTGTTCATGATCTCAAACGCCATTCTCCTCCGTATGAGCGGCATGTCCTTTTGACTGAATGAAAGAGGTAAGTTCTCCGCGAGATGCTTTGCTACAGTGCATGTAAACACACCGCAGTCGGACCCGTTCTGCTGCTGGGGCGTTTTCATGTTTGGATAGAGCTTGTAAGCAATTTGTGGCAATTCGAGGCGGTCAATTTCTTTGGCCATGTAGTCCTTGATCAAATCGATTGCACGTTGATTACCGCGGGAAGACAAGGAATCGTAGTAAGCAATCAGTTTGGCCTTATTGTCGATCACAGACAAGGCCCAATGGGTTCTCATGATGTTGATAGGCACAATAACCAAATCCTTCTCCAAAAGATTGACCTTTTTCCGCTTGGCCCAACGTGCTACGCCCTCGTAGCCCTTGTCTTTCAAAGCGGAGAAAAAATGCGTGGTCCAGCAGAAGATATTGCTCGAGCGCGAGGTGACAAGGTTGAGGTAGAAGTCAATCACATTATCGTTTAACCAGCACGCTTCAGAGAGAGTCTTAATATCCCTTACAGTGATATCGATTGAGAAACCAGAAACCACCTGGCGGTTAAGGTCACGTGAGTTCCAGATCTTTTGCACGGCGGCATTTTGTGGACCGCTGAGTGGCTTAATCTGCGACTCGGCGGCCTTGCGTTCCTGGGAAACAAGCTCTTGCACCTGCTCTTGTCTCTTCTTAATAAACTGCGAGAATTCGTACGACGGAATTGCCGCTAGCATTGCGTCAGTTAACGAGTACTTTGGCTTTGGCACGGGGCGGAACGGCGTGTAGAAATTGCGCACCACTCGGTCGTACTCGTCCAAAGACGGGAACTCTGTATCCAAGAGTTCTGCGGCGGTTCGGTCGGCGGTTCTGTCGCCTAGTTTAGCGGGCGCTGGTGGGATCTCCGTGCGGCGCTTATACAGAGACTGTTCGCTGACTCTGAGCGATGTTCCGTACTGCGGAGAGTCGAGCTCGTCGTCCGAGGAATCTAGCTCGAATAGCGAGTCGTAAAGGTTATGATAAAGGGGCGAATTGCGGTCAGAATCGTCCGAAAAGTGCTCTGCCGGTACTTCTGTTATGCGAGAATTGTCTAGAGGCGTCGATGCTCCAGGCAAGTCTATGTCTAGATCGAATTCGGGCTGTTGACCGCTTCGTAGTGATGTGTTGAGAATGTGTTTCTCGGAGGGAACAGACGACAGACGTAACTTATCTATTAGCGACTTAAAGAAGGCCACGATAAGGAGCGAATACGAGGTCTGCAATAGCGTGAAGATGGACTCGGTACTAATGCATTTGACGCGTTGTGACGGCGTTTGATGCTGTGTGGGGAAATCTGGTCCAGGATCTGGGGCTGTATTAACAGACACGGTTCGGGGCTCGGGCTCGGGCGGTATATACCTTAGACGATTGCGAGGCGCTAGAGGAACATCCTCAAGAGCCAGGGAGATCATGATCGAGGGGTGTTATTTGTCTTTTGGAAGTATATGATGGCAGGAGAAAAAGTGGTTTTCATGTATGAAATAGACACTGGCATCAATCGATTTGAGGTCGGCGGCGCACTGGTTTGTGCAGGCAGATTCGTAGAGATCTGGCCCTGTTGAGTCAGTCAGTTGTATGATCATAGTATTGTTGTGACTTTCTTTAATATACTTCTTTTTAGGATAATCATAGTAAAGGAATCGTAAGATCGGATGCTCGGGTCTTTATCTAATGCTCTTACTAAATAAATTTCTCACTTGCGGTTGGACAACGGCCCCCTACCAAATATCATGAATCTCTAGACACAAATTAAAATTGAGGTCCGCCGCACCGCGCCCGATTTCCGATCTGGCTATTCAAATTGACCCATAAGGCGGGGGTTGCAACATAGCAATCAGTATAGTATAGGCTCAGTGTTTTTATTTTATTTTGCAGTTCAGGCTTTAAATTTGTCAACTTTGAGTTTACTCTTCTGTCAGCGGGTTTTCGGTCGGCACGATGGAGCGCTCTAGCAGACTAGCACTGGCTGGCTGCCACGGCATTTCACAGCAAAGTCCCCCAGCCGTCAATTCTTATAAGTCTCTTTTTTTTCTTGTTGAACGTTTTCGTTCTGTGGAAATTTCCAAATTTTCATATTAGTCATCGCTATTTTTCTATTGGAGCAACCTATTGGCTCCAGATCTCTGTTCCCATTGCCTCGTGCGAAGGCCCGGATATGAATCATTCCACATACATCCAAGAGGGCCCCGGTCTCAGCACAAACACACATTTAAAAATTTCCCTTAAGCAAGTGAATTGTAGAGTCGTGACGTTTGAACGGTGCATTCCATATAGAAAATGATGAAAGTTTATTGCTGTGCCTCGAAATTTGCGTGGCCTCTTGTGATCTCTGAAACCCACACATGTCGCTTGCAGCACCTGTCGAGGACCTCACGATCGCGATGGCTGCGAAACGATTTTCCCAAAGAAGCTAACGTCATGTAAATCATTACGCTTTTTAGGAGTGAGGCAACGTCATTGCAAGAAGATGAATCATATACCGAACGCTTTCATGATCTATCTGGGATCAGTTCGTTTGTTACAGTTACCATATCCTGGCTCACTGGGTATCTTCAGCCATGGGACGAAGCCAACTTCCTGTTCCTCATCCAGTTTAAACCCCTGAACGTTTTATTCCGGTTTTCTTCAAAGAAACTGTCCAGTATGGACTAACGACATCATTATCTTTTGTTTTCCACATAATAACGAAAGAATCGCCCCTGGAGTCAATCAGCAGATTGTCCTCACAAGTATTCTACAACGCATATGGAATACAAATCTTGATATGTTGCATTCTCCACGAATTCTATTCATCATAGCGATCCATTAAACACGAGTGAGCTTCTTCTCGAAGCCACTCAATGGGTAAAAAGAGGATTGTGTTATGGCTCCCACGCGTGACATTTGCAATATTAAGGGATTAGACGGAATCGTCGCGAAAGCTAATCCAACGCCCCTCCGTTCTTATTGTTACACTGATTTTTTTTTTTTTTTTTTTTTTTGCTTGATACATCTGATTAAGGACTGGGAGCCAGAGTTGCTTACATAGCTCTCCAAAAAACTATATATGAATACAGTAAGACCTGTTTATAAGGATCACATCTATTGAGCAGAAATAGAAATAGTACCCAGGTTATCTTCTTAAAGAGCGCATTTTTGGTGTGAAAAACAATTTCTCGCGCTGTGTTTTGATGAATATATAGCCAGGTTATGTCCCTAACCAAGATTCTTCTAAACAGGTCTTACTGTATATATAAAACCCTAGCCAGCTTCGCTACCATTTTGTAGTCAAGAAAAAGACTGACTGCAATTTGGTATTAAATGAATGTCAGCAAAATCATAGGATATACAAAGCGAAGGCGGAAGAATTCAATAAAAGACTCAATCGACCCGGGTCCAACACTGTCTTTACAGGACCCTCAAACCACTGTACACCGAGGAACAGAAATGAGGTAATGAAAGCATTCAGCTCATAAATAGTCTCAAAACACTTCGCCTAGTACCGAAATATGCAGACAAATCGTTGTTTTCATATAAAAAACTCTTTCTCGGCTTTTTAAAGAAAGTTGTTGATATGGATCGCCACCTCTGCTCTCGCCCTTCTTTCGTTATACTGTACGTTTCGCGTGTGCGTGGTGCAATCTGCCTCGGCGTCGGTCGGATTATTATCCCACGTGGTTATCTTCGCTCTGCACAGTGCATACTGCACGCAGATATCTTCCAATTGCAATACGAATCTGAGCCAGGAAATTGATTGACCCATTCACAAGCCCCATACAAGGAAGAGTTTTTTTCCAGATCGCCGCAGAATTTGTTTCTCTCTTGAAAAGCCTCATTTCCTATTTGCCTACTGAGCCTAGCTCGATACCCCAATTGATTCTTTTCTGACTAGGAAATCATCATGTCTGAAGCCACCAACGGTGAGAAATCAACGGACCAGCAAAAGATGCTTTTTGAAAGCAAGCTTGGTCGGGAAATTTATGAGCCGTGGAAAGACTACTACCTCAGTTATAACAAATTGAAAAAACTCTTAAAGGAGGAAGTGATCATCAAGAATGCGTGGACTGAGAAAGACGAGCAGAATTTCGTTAGTGCGTTGGACTCTGATTTGGAGAAAGTGTACACATTTCAGATCAACACCTACGACGATTTGAACGAGCAGTTGAATGAGCTACAGGCGCAAACGGAGTCTGTATCTGCGAACTTCGACGTGCTGAAATTCACTGCCTCGTTGGAACTGGTGTTGAATTTGACGCAAGAATTGAACCATTTCCAAAGATTGAACTATACTGGCTTCACGAAGATTGTCAAGAAGCACGACCGCTTGCACCCAGCCTATTCGGTGAAGCCTTTGTTGAATGTTCGTTTGAAAACTTTACCCTTCCATTCAGAAGACTATTCGCCTCTTTTGTTCAAGATCTCTGCGTTGTTTCAGTTTTTGCGTGACAACTACGATGTTGACCAGTCTTTGTCCAAATTGTCGTCTTTTAACGACGAAACCGTGGAGGAGTACCAGCTGTTCAAATTCTGGGTGCATCCGGACAATTTGATGGAAGTCAAGGCCAACATCTTGCGCCATCTTCCTGTCCTAATCTACAACTCGAAAAACAACTACTATGACGATGACGACGATGACGACGACGACGATGATGAAGTGTCGCGTTTTGCGAAAAACGACCCTACCATCAATTGTCTCTATTTTGACAACGAGAACTTCGATTTGTACAATAACAAGTTAACCAAGTCACCCAACGCGTCCACTTTGCGGATAAAATGGATCGGGCCATTGTATGAGAAACCCGACATATCGATCGAGAAAAAGGCGTTCGAAAAACACTCGGAGACGTATGATGTTGACGAGAAATTCACATTGAAGGAAAAATACTTGGACTCGTTTGTGAATGGCACTTTCAACACCACGAAGTACTTAAACAAATTAAAGAAAAAGGGCAAGACCCCTGAGGAGATCGAGACAGCGAGAAAACACATTGAAAGTTTTACGAAATACATTGAAGAAACTCATGTGCAGCCATGTCTCAGAACAACCTACAAGAGAACCGCATTCCAGATTCCTGGGGATGATAAGGTCCGCGTGGTGATAGACTCAGACATATACTTTATTCGTGAGGATGCGTTCGACGCACAAAGGCCAATCAGAGATCCCAGCAAGTGGCACAGAACGGACATTGATTCCAAGGTTAATAATCCATTGTCTCTTTTGAGAAAGGGCGAGTTTGTAAAATTCCCATATGCAGAATTGGAAGTCAAGGTCCGGACGAAGAGGAGAGGCAAGAAGATCCTTTGGATCGAGGACTTGGTGCAGTCGCATCTCGTGAAGGAGATTCCACATTTTTCGAAATTCATTCATGGAATCGGATCTTTGTTTTTGGAAGACGACAAGTTGGATAATATTCCGTTCTGGTTCAATGAGTTGGAGGCAGACATGACCTTTGACCCCGAACGGGCGTTCCTCGACACGCGAGAAAAAATGGCGAAGTTGCAGAATGACGAAGATAACTTGAAGAAATTCAAATCCATGTTGGCCAACTCGGCGTCGCCAAATTTCGCCCCTCGATCGAAATCTTTTTCTGGTTCTGAGATGATGATTGATGCGCAAAGAAAATCCTCGCATGCAGAGGATTTGGCAATGGTACAGGAAACCGGCGAGGAGCCAGATGCCGCTTCGGGCGTCGATTTGGACGATCAATCGTCGGATGAAGACTTTGAAGATGAGGTCGAGAGAGGATTCACTAGCAAGCTTTTCAAGCTTCCCTCGACATTCTCAAAATTGCTCGATGCAGACTCCGAAGACGAGGAAATTGATTTACCCGCTGGCGTAGCCAAGCCCAGCACCTACATCAAAAATGCCGGGCCGCTCAAAATCGAGCCAAAAGTGTGGTTGGCAAATGAGCGTACGTTCAACAGGTGGTTGCATGTGACCACGTTGCTTTCGACGCTCACTTTCATCATCTACTCGTCGACCAGCAGAGCGAACTCGACCCAGTTGGCTGAGTACTTGGCATACATCTACTTTGCCTTGACTCTTTTCTCGGGTTTCTGGGGCTACCACATATTCCTCAAGAGAAGAAACATCATTATGGAAAGATCCGACAAGCATTTGGATAGCATCTTGGGTCCGCTTATCGTTGCCCTTGGCTTGATTCTCGGGTTGACTGTGAACTTTATCTACGGTTTTAAAAGCGTGGCTACCCAACAAAAAAATGGGTTCACCTCTATGGGATTGACAGAGGACTTTTACGCGAGAAACCCGTTCCAAAAAGCCATTCTCGAGTTCGTGTTCAGGTTGGTAGGTGCATGAGAAAATGCGTTCATGTTACACAGACTATTTAAAGACACGTTTTCGGCGTGCTCAAATGACTTAAGTATAGAACATATGAACAATTATCATTATGCATGTTAATCTCGCGCAAGAGACGATCCCACACAATCAATGCCGGTATCCAGACACATAAGGAAATGTGCTAGACATGTATACGTTTCAACAATTGCGTGTATGTGATCAATTTTGTAAACCCATTTAGGGTCAATTCGAAGCCGTTAAAGGCCACTCCGTAAGTATTATCATTTTGCAGTCGAAGCCAAGTATCGTCTGGGCCGAGAAACTGTCGATGACTTCCCACACATTTTCTTCTTTATTGGCTCGATTCTTCAATTTTGTATTTTTTATGATCTCCGGGAAGAATAAAATGACTCTGTATTTACTCTAATATCGGTATCGGGCAACCTTCAATGTCTGACTCCAACAGACCCAAGCACGCATCACGTGATACAGACTGAGTAACTACGGTAATCATGACCACCATCAATTCCGGCAAAAGCCACCAATGCAGCTCTATCTGAATTTGATATTTTGATTCGTGCGCTCATACATTGTAAAATTTCTCCATAATGAAAACTCTTATCAATAAAAAGGCCTAATCCGACTCCTTCTAAATTGATCTTATCAATCCATATATCTGGTTCGCGCACGCGTGCGGATCTGAACACGACAGCCCCACTATACACCAAACACACCAAACGTCCTCCGGATACACATAAACCCCGCCCCATGTCGCTCAACATTTCTCTCTACACGGTTTCTGCAGCACTCATTCTTGGGCCTGAGGGCCAGCGGCTATACGCCAAATATTACCAGCTAGCAGACACGCCGCAGAGCTACCAAACATCGCAGCAGCAGGCCGCGTTCGAAAAAGCCGTGTATGGCAAGATCCACAAACAGCACCAGGACGTGCTTTTGTATGATAACCACTTGATCACGTACAAACAGACAAACGACGTGATCCTTGTGATTGTGCTGGCGGTGCTGGAGAACGAGCTGATGCTCTTCTCTTTGACCAACAATATCCACGAGGCATTGACAATCTTGTTGGGCAATACTTTGGACAAAACGACAGTCTTGCTGAAGTACGACATGGTATGCTTGTGCATGGACGAGACTATTGACGACGGCATCATCATCGAGATCGACCCGGCCATTATTGTGAGCCGCGTGACGAATCCGCCCTCGGGCTCTGCCGTCGCCAACGACATGAACCTCAATATTGATCTCTCGGAGAAGGGACTATTCAACGCATTGTCGTTCGCGTCCAAGAAGATTTCTGAACGCTTGCAGCAGGGTTTGTAACGGTATAGGCTAATACATTAGAAGATATGTTACCATCAGCGCTGGAAAATGGCTGCTTTTGGTAAGGTTTAATTGTCTGTGGTGGTAGAAGATATTCTTGGAGACCATTTCGATCGTTTCGTTTGCTGTGTTTTTCAGACTTATCTCATGGGCTACTCTCTCGGGGCACATCTTATGCTTGCTCAGACGCATGACTTTATGTATAGGCGAGTCACGCTATATCTGTTTTCCGAAACCCTCCAAATTATAAATGATGGTTTGGCTTCCAGGATTTCAATCAGGCCCTCATATCCGTGTACTACAGTCGAAAATAGGCAGATATACGGCCATCTAATGCCATATCGGAATTGTCTAACCAGATACAGCTTGAATCGAAATATTATATACAATTATGATATTTCATGTAGAGATCAATTTTTTTGCTAAAAAAGGAAAAGCGAAAATAGATGTTCTCAACCTGGGGGATTGGCCGTACAGTAAAACCCGCTCATGAGAATCACTTCTTTAAAGCGACTATACACACAGTGCCAAAAGTAGCTTTTTGAGGAGCAAATCTTTGTGTTTTTGGTGTGGTAAGGATCATATCCTTAAATCTCAAAAATAACCCACGATATTTCTTTAACCAAGATTTTGAAAAGCAGGCCTCGCTGGGGTGGGTGTATGATCTGGCCTCAGTATTAACCGGCTGCAACAGCGCTGATTCCGCACAGTGCGCCCACTTCTATTAATTTTCCATCACAGACAATCATACACACCAACGACTTTTGTTGACAAAAAAAAGCCACAAGAATTTTCGCGTAAGCATCCGTAATCATCTCAAACTTTTTCCAGGATCCTATCTTGTGTTTGGTCAAAGTTCGTGTTTGACAAATAGTGCTGAACTTGGTGTCCTGCACACAGTGTCGGCACCCAAACAAACGAACGTGCCTCTGCTCACTCAAAGCAGGTCGACTTTTTTTCATTCAACATTTATACATTCGTTGATATGGAGGATGCGTTTTTCTTTGCGTTGCTCCGAATACTGATCGCACAAATTTTGAAGTCAGCGGGCTTCGATAAGTGCAAGCCGCTGGTTCTCCATACAGTCACGGACTTATACATTAAGCATCTAGAATTGGTGATTGGAAAGGCAAAGAAGTTTGCTGTGGCCCGTACAAACAGCGTCAACGAGATGACCGCACAGGATGTGGCGGAAGCGCTACTAGATATTGGTTTCCTCAAGCCGATTGCGGTCAATGATCCTGAAGGCAGGAAGAATACCAAATCGATTGAGTCGTTCAAGAATTGGGTCAGGTATAGCGATACTTTTGCCGTCAGCAAGCGGCTAAGTGCGGTGCCTTCATCATTATTGGCTAACTTGGCTGAAAAACGGAAAATCGACACCTCGTCGGAAACCGATCAGGAACGGAAAAAGCGCCGTTTGAGAGAACGCCAGGAATACTTCAATCAGCTCAAACAAGGCGAGGAATCTGGGAAAACGGAGAAAAACGAACTCGATGATCTTGACGAAGACGAGATCACGGCAAACGATAAAATCTCGTGGCTTGCATACTTGGCGGAAAAGGACTTGAAGCTAGGGCAAAATATGAAGTATGTGAACACCTGTATCCAGGACGATTTGCTGGTTGTGCATAAACTAAAAAAGTTTCACCCTACTCCTATTGACGGCGAAGACAGCTATTCTGTTTTCCAACACCACGCGCATAATTCTACGAAAAATGACCATTTCGTGCTCCAGCTTCAAGAGGATGAAAAGTTAGATGCTGATAAGGGCGTGCAGGTCGTGCCGCCGGCAGAGTTGAAGAGCGTTTTGCCCTATAATCTCAAGTACGAAGACAGCCTAGTAGACGAAGATTTGCTGCAGTATCTACAGTATGTGGAGGCACATAAGGATGAGATCGAAGAGAGACTCGGCACGGTCGCCGGAGAAAACACAGATGGAAGGGCGAATGAAGATGAGCAATTAATTATAGGACGTTATGCTTCTCGTGAGACGCCTGATAAACCTGAGGAAGACAGCTTGGCCAAGGGGAACGGCCCTGACGAGGCCATGGGAACAAAGGCCACGAAAGTTGAGGTGAATGTTGCAGATAATGACGGTCTGGAAGAGACTCCGAAGGAAAACGAACTGTCAAAACAGAATGAGTCTGCGAGTGGCACACCGAGCCCGACCAATGGGACGGCGCCAGATCCAGCCCAGTTGAATTCGGAAGACCCGGCAGATATAGAAGAGAAGAAGCCAAATGATTCAAAGCGAGAACAGGTGGATGAAGAGCCAAAGAGCGTGCAACATAATGACGAAGATGATAAGGAGCAATAATGATGAATTGTGGTACTTTGTTGATGCAATTCTATGATACATGAGGGCAATGCCCGTGACCAATGAACATGAAAAGAGGTTATGCCGGCATTTCCGTGCCGGCTGCGGCGTAAAACTGTGTTTTGTCCATGCTAGCAATTCTGCTGGCGACGTTTTTGTGGCTCGGTAGCTTCGGGTCTTCGCAAATCGCCTTGAGCTTGAGCAAGTACTGATAGCACTTAAAGCACTCGGTCATGGAAGTATGCAATTTGTTCTCCAAATAACCCGTCGGCAAGCGAAGGGGTCCGACGTCGTCGAAGCGGTTCTGGGCTTCCCTTAGCGTCAATATAAGCATGGTGCCAAATAAAGTACGCATATCGTAGCACACCAAAACGGGCAAAGCGCTGACGAGCTCGATTTTCGCAACAGTGTTTTTCACAATGTCACCCAACTTGACGTAAAACCCGTCCTTCAGCGTGTCGCTCTGGTCTGCCAATAGGCTGTCAACAAAATCGTAAGGAAGCTCCACGTCCAATTCGAAATTGAGCAACTTTAAAATGAGCTCCTCGCGATACAAAAGCTGGTCACGCCACTGCCAGAAAAGGCTGCTGTGCTGGTCGACTTTCTTGCCCGGATTCTTGATGGTACACCCTGTTAGCGCGATCTTATCGGGCGGCCGGTACGTGTCATGAAGCTTGCAACTAATGGCCACAGCGGCACACGCCACAAAGTATTTCGAGGTTGTGATCGGTGAGCGCATATAAAACCGATTAATATAGATTGTGGCGGCGAGAATCGTGCGCCCATCGAGCTTCAACTCGGCGCCTAACTTAAGCAAAAACGCATATATCAGCTCTCGCACACGGAGATCCTGCGGCACGGTCATTTGCTTGCGCGAGGGACATCGACGGAAAAATGCATCTTCCGAGAAAAGCCACGTGTTGTGGAACTGCTGTGGACGGGCTTTTTGCATCGACGAGCGAAAGGTGTTATCGTGCTTGACTATAGATAGATAAATTCTGCCGTAGACAATGAGCATGTCACATGTGCGTGCACGCAGGTCGGTGATGCTGCGCGAAGCAATCGCGCGATGAAGAAACGAAACGAACAAACCTGCAATTTTCGGATTTTCAGTACTATTGAGAAATTCAAGAGACTTTTTAGGGAGAAAATGTGATCTGACGAAAATTGTTTTCTTCTCGGTGAAGGAAAATGTAAAGTGTATGGGTATATATGGCTGACTGATTTTTTACCACAATGATTATTGTTTGTGCTTTTGTTCATTGGCCCCATTTTTTTTGGTCGAAACTAACACTTTGCGTCTGCTTTCCGAGAGAAGAATTCCATTTTTTTTCTTGTCAAGCATTTGCACATGGACAATTTGACGCAAAAGGTTGACCCGAGTGCAATGTAAGCTTACAAATAATAGTTAGGCACAGTTTTCGGAAAAAAGAAGGATGTACCAAATAAAAGACTGCGTTTGGGGGGTTTTCGCAACATTGTCTACTCATGGCTCGAAGCTGAACTGAACTGTCTCGGCTGGAAATCCTTCGTAATGACAAAAAACCATTTTGCACGCTTGAAGTATGCCTAAAAAGCCCATCACTATGGCAATCGTGCACAAAAGCTATACATTTGCAATAAATAAAGAACCTTACTTGATTATGACCTACCCACATTACCCAGCGGCCTTGCCAGACGAAGGGATAGTTGAATCCGTAAGCAGCATTTCAGCGACAGACTCAAGACCCGCTGTACAAAGGGGAAATAAGTCGATTAAATTTATAAGTTAATCCTTTCTTATGAACACGTGAATATTTTGAAATACTAATTCTCCTTTATGTGTGTATGAGCGAGCCCTAAGCCCTAAGCCCAGACTTCGAGGGCCTCGTAAAAGTCGACCCTCTTCTTAGTCTTGTCTATGTTCGATACAACCTGGTACCTAACATCGTCCACCATTTGCGGAGTGCCACAGACTATAAATGCCACGCTGTGATTGGCCTCGTCAATGTCATTTTCAACAATCTCTTTCAAGTCTGGACGGCCCTCTCTGAAAGTAATATGAGGTGACTCATTCTGCACCTGGGCCAAAATATCGATCTCGGTATCCTTTTCGCTCCTCTTCTCCTCACTTGAGCTTCCGTCCGAGCCGAGGAGACTCTCTAGTTCTGCAGTCCCACCAATCAAATCCGGGCGAGTCACATAAACGGTGATTTCGGCGTTGGAGTGTCGGAATTTCTGGAATTCGTGGTACATCCAAGCCAACGACTTGATTTCTCTGATCACCCATTTTAACTTGAGTTTTTGTTTGCCATTTGCGGATTTATGCAAGTGTTCAAACTCAGAATAAAGACCGGGAATCCCGCTTCCCGCAGCCACAAATACCACATCGCTGTGGTGCTTGACAGGATGCGATTCGCCATAGGGGCTCTCAACACCAACTCTCATGGATGTGCTTTTTCCTGGTGTTTTCATCAAATGCTTATAGAGGGACTTTGTAACACCGTTTTTAACTTTACAAAAGAAAGTTACATGTGTGGCCAGCTCATTGTAAGTGAATGGGTGGGACTGCCAGAATTGATACAGATGCATAAAGTAGACGTATGCATGGCCGCCCGGAATCGCTTTCCACCGAGCCGGCTTCGGAACGTTGACTTTAAGCGTGTCGTCAGAATAGAGGGAAATCTCTGCTTTTGGAAACCCAAAGTAAACCACTCGAATGATGCGTACAAGTCTGTCAACGGCCCAAACAGCAATTGTGGCGTACATGATCTGTATGTAGCCGAGTTCGTAAACGTGATACCAAGCGCCAATAATAAAGAAAGCCGCCAACAAAATGTGAATGATGAGGAAAGCCTCGTAGAAATGTCTCCTCAAAATGAGAAGACTCTGGAAGCAAATAAGAACCCCACAGAAAGTGGCAACTATCCCCCACACAACATATGTCTCTGCAGACTCTTCGGCGACCTCGTGTGCAAGCTGAAACGTTCTCCAGAAACAAACACTATGAATGAACGCCAAAAGCACCACGGATCGGCCTATCCATCTGTGGTACGCCATACATGTGGCGAATTTCCATCTTGTGATCCACATGAAAATGTTGTTACGCCCACCAAACAAGATCATGAGAGGCATCACCAAAACACAAATGATTCCAGTTCTGTCAGCCACGTAACGGTTGAATGCGGCAGTATCCAGGTCAAAAATTGTGTTTTCTTTGACTTTATAGATATTGACTGCGTTTAGGACGAACAAAATCCAGAAGAATCCAAAGATGATGAGTGACTCTAAACGCGAAGGAACGAAAAATGAAAGAATCTTGACAAAAGGTTGAGTCGTAGCCTTCTTCCTGCGGACAAGAGCTGGCAACGATACGTACTTTCTCCAAAACCTTGAGATTTTGCCATCGAAAGCACGACGAAGTGCGGGAAAAAGAATCAAACTCCAGTTGGCGATACCAGTGACAATGCACACAAGGCCCCAGTAGGCCAAGGCACCAGCACCATAGTAAATAGACAAATTGTAGTTGCCAAGCCACATCTTGTAGGTGTCCATGGCGGCAACGGCTTTTGCTTTAGGCACAATGACAGGAACGTCGAGCTCACCGGCTGTGTAATTGCCCAATTGGGCCAAAGGAACACCTTCTTCAAGCAAAAAATTGTATCCATCGGTTATATTCTCGTATGTTATTGGGAATTTCTGAGTCTCACATTTCTCGCGCCAGAAAGCTGTACCGGCTGAAGTGTTCCTATGCTCATAAGCGTAGCATCCAATCAAGGTAGCGATGGCTGCCGGGTTTGTGCAGAAAACAGAGTAGTCGTATTTTTTCGTGCTATACTTGACGTTTGATATCACATAGTATCCACATGCGTAGAACGATTGATAGCCTTCGCCATAGTAAGGTAAAGTCGAGGATTTTTTGGCGAGTACCAAGCCAAGGAAATAGGCCAAGAAGAGAAACGATAAGCGAGTCATGTCACCGAGATTTTTTGTGATGCACAATCGGTTTTCTGATTGGTTTCAATGTTTCAAAGAACTAAACTAAAGAGAAATCGGTGCATTTATATACATAGCCAGAATCCCGTGTGAATTGGCCGCACGTCATTGGGTTTTGGTTTCGAGACTGCATTACAAGCAAATGAGCTCTAACATACGGCACCAATGAGAATATATGAAAGAGATTATTGGTGGATTTATGAAAACCTGCAAGGGAAAGCTCGTAATTGTGATGCCCAGAAAATCTTCCTGCAAGGTACTCGCGGGCGAGTCATGGCGGCACCCTTTGAACGCCATTCAAGCCATAATTCGTACAGTTTGCTTGAGTGCATTATGATCAATGATCAATCATGACAACCAAGAGCATGAGCACGAGTCTATAAAAAGCATAGGCTAGACCGTTCGATGCTCAGCCCAGGGCAGATCTACGCTTCTCAAAAGCCTGTTCCTGCATTTGAGCACTGCATTAAGTGCGGCGCGACGAGGCAAGCGATGGTGGGCGTCGAAGAACATGGCTCAAGAGATGTGTGTTTTTTTAGCAACTGGTTATCTGTATCTTAGCGAAATGTTGTGGGATTTTTCAAAATTTTAAATTAAGAGAAATAAAAAAAACTCATAATTTTTCACGCATTTTTGAGCCACTTAGCGTTCTACTTGATAGCGGAAATCCCCGGTGAGGGTCGCGACTGATTTTTTTGATAATTCCAGCAAAGCGAAGTCAACCTTACGATCATAACCGTGGACTGCATAATGTGAAAATCGCTGCACAATGAGGAAAAAAAAACAACAACATGGCTTTAAGCACACTTCTTGTTTCGCATCGGAATGAAATCAGCCAACTCAGAAATATCTGGTCAAAAGAGGAACTAGACTGAGAATAGCCGTGGACATGTGTGTTGTGTACTTCCTAGACAGTAATTTGAAGAGAAATACTGGGTTTACGTTTGGCAGATCGCGAAATGAGGACGCGTCCGATCTCCGATAATCGGACAACATATGACATCAGGTAAAAAAAAAAGACTCACGCCACTTTTTCATGTGTATTCTTAACCAAAACTTTCTGTAGTACGGAAAGTTGTCAACGCCCGTGGTAGTAATCCTTCCCCTTCCCCATTACCTATGCCAGCAAATTAGTCCCTAAACTCGCTGCTCTCGAACTATCGTTCCAAACTTGTTGCTAGGCGGTGTTCCGCAGATTCTCAGATTTCACATGCCAATATGTGCGACAAAATTATGAGCAATTGTAGTCCAGTGATTTGCTCTATAGCTGCTTGCAAAAGTATGTTTGGATGTAGGTAGAAAAGAACCGTTTGCACAAGTATATTATCTTGTCTTGCAGACTGCAACCCCACCTCTGAGTTGATCTCACAAAGCCAGGTGACACTGCCACCTATGAGAATCCATATAGAATGACAAACGAACTGGAGATTCCCCGTTACAGGATTGCTGATTGAGTTTCTGCGTTTGACTGGCAATGGAGGCCAGTGAGAAGGCATGGGAGCCAAAAGCACCATGAAACTACTGCTACACTGTGACACAGGATTCAATCAGAGCCAATTTCCAGGAAATAAAAATAAGTCTCAAAAGCTCTGATCCGCCGGTGCCTCAGGAAAAAGTCTGTTGTAGGAACAAGAGGCTCTTCACACTCCAACAAGTATGCAAAAGAGGATCATACAAATATTTGATACTATTCATTACGCCTATAAGAAAGTTTCCCACTAGAAAAGAAAGGATAAAAAAAGTCATATCATTTGTCTCAATCTCATATCAAACAATCATGCCCATACTTCGAGGGCCTCATAGAAGTCGACTCTCTTATTGGTCCGGTCAATGTTAGAAACCACCTGGTATCTTGCCTCATCGACCATGTATGATGTACCACACACGACAAAGGCCACACTGTGCCCTGCTTCCTTGATATCACTTTCAATAATGTCTTGTAGCTCCGGACGCCCTTCTTTGAATGTGATATAGGGAAACTCTCTCCTCACATGTTCGAGAATGTCTGTGTCAGGCTCCTTCTCGGTTGGTTTCTCCTCGTTTGAGCTGTTATCGCCACTCAAAAATGACACTAACTCCTCAGTTCCACCAATCAAATCTGGACGGGTCACATATACAGTGATCTCCGCGTTTGTGTGCTGGTATCTCTGGAACTCCTTGCACATCCATGCAAAAGACTTGATCTCTCTAATAATCCATTTTAGTTTCAACTTTTGCTTGCTATCGGCCGCTTTATTCAAATGCTCAAATTCAGAATAAAGGCCTGGAATTCCATTTCCACCGGCAATGAAGACCACGTCACTGTGGTGTTTGATTGGGTGCGATTCCCCATATGGCCCTTCAACACTCACACGCATTTGTGTAGACTTGCCAGGTAAGTTACTCAAGTGCTTGAAAAGAGATTTGGTCACGCCGGATTTGACTTTGCAGAAGAACGTCACGTGCGTGTCCAGCTCGTTGTAAGTAAACGGATGAGATTGCCAGAAATGGTACAGGTGCATGAAGTACACATATGCGTGACCACCAGGGATAGCCTTCCACCGAGCCGGTTTGGGAATCTCAACCTTGATTGTGTCGTCAGAGAAAAGCGAGATTTCCGCTTTGGGAAATCCAAACCACACCATTCTGATGACCCTCACAATCCTGTCAAAAGCCCAAACGGCAAAAGTGGCATACATGAATTGAGAGTATCCTAGCTCGTATACGTGATACCAGGACCCAATCACAAAGAAAGCGGCCAAAATGATATGGATGACCAAGAAAATCTCGTACCACCGTCTTCTCAAGAATAAAAGACCCTGGAAGCAAATAAGCACACCCGAAAACGTTGCCACGATTCCCCACACGACATAATTTTCGGAGGACTCTTCAGCAACGTCGCCGTAAATGACAAAAGTCATCCAAAAACACACACTGTGGATGAAGGCCAAGAGAACCTCGAATCTCGCGATCCATCTGTGGTATGTCATGAAGGTTGCAAACTTCCATCTGGTAGCCCACATCAAGAAATTGTTTCTTCCGCCAAACAACACCAAAAGGGGCAAGATGATGATACAGATGATTCCGGTTCTGTCCGCTACGTAACGGTTGAAGGCAGATTTTTCCAGCTCAAAGACAGTGTCGTTCTTCACAGCATAGATATGGACCGCATTGAGAATAAACAAGAGCCAGAAAAACCCGAAGATGACAATCGACTCAAGCCGAGATGGGACAATGAAAGACAAAACTTTGAAGAAGGACTGCGTCGTGGCTTTCTTTTTTCTCACGAGTGCTGGCAAAGTGATATATTTTCTCCACATTCTGGAGATCTTCCCGTCACATGCACGACGGAGGCCCGGGAAGAGAATGAGGCCCCAGTTGGCAACAGCCGAAAGGAGACAAATTATTCCCCAGTAAGCAATGGCGGCTCCACCGTAGTAAACAGACTTGTTGTAATTACCAAGCCACATGGTGTAAGAGTCCATGGCTGCAAGAGCATCCTCTCTCGGCACGATGACTGGAACATCAAGCTCGCCAGCAGTATAATTACCCAAATCGGCCATGGGAACTCCTTCTTGAAGCAATAACTGATACCCATCGGTAATATTCTCGTAAGTGATTGGACTGAGGTACATTGTTTCACACTGGTCGCGCCAGAAAGCGGTATCTGCGGAAGTGTTCCTCTTTTCATCTGCGTAGCAACCAACTAAAGTGGCAATGGCCGCTGGATTGGTACAGAAAACCGAATAGTCATAAGGAGTGGCACTGAACTCGAGGTTCAACACAATATAGTAGCCACATGCGTAAAAAGATTGATAACCTGCGCCATAAAACTCTAAGTTTGTGGGTTTTCCAGCCAAGCCAAGGCCAAGGAAAAAAGCCAAGAATAAATATGTCAAGCCACTCATGTCAAAAGTTTAGGCCAGACGTTGTTTTTTTTGCCAAGGATTAGAATATTGGGATCAATACGAGCATGGCGCAGATCATATATAAGCGAATTCAATCCATGAGGACCGGATTTGAAAAATCGAACGTTAATTGGCTTCACAAAAGGCGTGTGTGCATTGCATAGTTTATAGCCAATCAGCGAGCCGTGTATGCTGGTAGATTCTGTAGATAACTTTTTGCTTCGAGCTGTTCTGCATGCAAAAATCTCGTAATTGTCGTGCCGCCCAAGGCACGCTGCAGGCGGCGGCGTCGAAAATACTGTCGTGACAATCTGAAGATGTACACCATCACAGAAAATCTACTAATCCGCCGAAAAACTACCAACTATACACATGCAAAAGTATCAAGAAAAGAACGAATGAAATAAAGAAAGAAAAATTGAGATATGTTTCATCTGCTTTAAAGTCATCCTTTGAAGGCTCCCGTTTTCTCCTACGTTTGGGCGTTGTTTTCGTGAGATCCGGATTGACCCAAGCGGCATATTCAGGCGGACGGCCAGGCACGAAAGCTAAATCGTCAATTTGTCTGCAGGCAATATTATCTCAAAGATCAATGAAAAGAAATTGGCTTGGAGGTAGAGCTGGATTTGATTGTTTGAGTGGCCTGGCACATAAGTGGAGTTGGAAATGAGAGCTGGGGCTGGCATTTCATCAGTACGAAGGATGCTTCCCAGGAATCATCAGATCCTCTTACCTTTGATGAAGTAGATAATCGCACAAGACAAAGGGCACGGGGCATCTGCGGGATGAGAGACGCAATATGCACGCCACGCCTCAGACTGTATGCACAGAGAAGGGAAAGGAACTTTGATGATCAATATTTTTGGAAGTGGCTCCAAACAGGAACGTGAATTTTGGAATGACTAGAAACCGCATATCATTTTCGTCGCATAATATTGTATAATCACCGACCAAGAATAACTATGACTTCCAGACAAGTCGGCCATCTCTCAAATAAGGTTTTCCCCATAGGAGGACTGTATGCGTAGTGCATAAAAAGTCAAAAAACAACAAAATGTCGCGGAAACCGCTGCATATGCGGCCCGGAGATTTGCCCAGATTACCGTGGCCAATTACGTCGCTGCAATTGATGCAACACGTAGGGACTTGCACCGAAAAGCTGATCTTTTCTCTGCCTTACCTGTGCGGGTGGCTTGTAAATGGAGTGTTGCCGTTTTCGAAAGGAAGCGTGTAGACACTTTACAGTGCAATTTTGGAAGCATTCCCCAGACAAGTACAAAAGCACCAAACATTTTGGCATACACGCAATTGAGATGTCCCTCGACGACCGGTTGAAAAGTATCGCCGCAAATCGACTGCCCCCACTCGGCGATAGGCCTGTACCTCATTGAATTTTCTTGGCAAACGCATGTGAGGAATGTCAAGCACATCGACTAGCAGATACGAGAGCTCAGACGCAACTTTCGGATGAGGCAATTCAAAAATGTAGTGTTTTTTTTTTCCTTTTTTTTTCCTTTTTTTATATTAACCCTGGTAGCTTGATACCCATCAAGAATTTCACAAAGAAATCAAGACAACTCGACTTTAAGTCTACGCCTTCATGGTACCAGAGAAGCCAGACCGATGATCTAGTCCCGAAACTCCCGTGCATATTTAAGACCCATGTCACAATTGCAAAACTAGGTATCATGGTGGGCATCGCAAGTTTTGAAAATTTGTTTGGGTGCCAAGAAACTCGAAATATCGTTTTCATCATTAAAACTGGCTGCATTTGAGGTTTTCTCGTCATGATGCATAGACTGTCACGTGCTGAAACAGCGTCATTTACAAGCGACTTTCTGTCTACTGTCGGGTGCGTTTTATGCCAAAGACATTGCGCGTCGGCCATCACTGTTGTTGATGAGTCAAAATTTGACAGGGTATTCTACCGATTGAAGTCTCTAATTGACCCCTGGTCTGGGTTACTTGAAGCTCATCTGATGTGAAGTGAGCTTGCAAGAGTGAGTATGGGATCAAAAGGCACTATTGGCCAGGTCCTATGAAATGAACACTGAACTAATTCCACGTCGAAAACAATTGCAGCCAATCAAACTTTTTAACTTGGCCGGCCAGGGGCTCACTGGTCGCTTTGGAAGACTAAGTGGAAATGTCATTGGGTGGCTCAACATCTACAACTTTCAGCAGTTCCTGTATGATTTTTGTTGACAAATGTAAAGTTGCTGGGTACCTCCAGGCCCCTCATACCGCCTAAAATCCGCTCTTTGTGTATATGCTGACGCGCTCCAGGTAATGCGTCTATTGAAGAGGTCGCGCCTGCTGTTGTTGAAGCAGTAAAAACCAGTTCATAGAGATTACACGTTTTTAGAGCCAAAGATGAGATAGTACCCAGCTTGTTCTCATACATGTAAGGTGTGCGGTTTTGGTGAGAAAAAAGATGAATCCTGAAAATCGTTTAGTAACTATAGCCAAATTATGTTCTGACCAGAATTCTGCCAGTGCTTACCATGTTCCATTGTATCACTGTATCACAATATGAACGTTGGTGCCGCACTATGCATCATCGCGATTCTCTTGGTTGTACCAGTTGTGAGAAATCGAAGAAAAAAAACGAAAAATTCAAGAGAATTCACAAAATTTTCTAGAGCACAAATCAAACAAATATTCGTCTAATGACTTTTGCCCTTAATCTCTCACACACCCCTCACGCA
Organism: Metschnikowia pulcherrima; assembly: GCA_009746055.1. Taxonomy (NCBI): domain Eukaryota; kingdom Fungi; phylum Ascomycota; class Pichiomycetes; order Serinales; family Metschnikowiaceae; genus Metschnikowia; species Metschnikowia pulcherrima. The sequence goes on from VFXK01000006.1 coordinate 163,553, forward strand.
TAGGGACATTTTTTTTTAGCATTCTTCGCCAGACAAGAACGGCAGACATCGCGCACCACACAAGCTTCGAGTGTCGCGCACGTGACCTGCGTGCGGCAACAGGAAAAAGACATGAAAAAAATATCTGATAGCATACTCAAAATCGAAAATTCACACAGAGACCAGCCAGACAGCACACAATGGCCAATACATACATGCACTTGGTCCGCCCCACCGTGGCCGCGCCTGCAGCGCCTGCTGCTGCATCCCCTGCGGATGTCCTCATCCACAACCTGGCTCTTTTTCTGATCTTGGAAATCGTGTCTAAGCAGATTTTGGAGCAGAACACAAGAATCATCGGCACGTTACTTGGCGTGCGGTCTGACGACGGCAGCAAGGTCGAAATCAGAGACGCGTTTATGGTGCCGTGTCAAGAGACGGGCGACGCCATTTCGATTGAGGAGCACAAACACAAGGCGTTATATTCGTTATACAAAAAGGCGCACCCAAAGGAGTCCGTTTTGGGCTGGTTTGATTGTGCAGGCCAGATCGATGCCTCTACCGGCTTGATCCACGACTTCTACCTGAAGGGCGCCGACAGAGCGTACCCGTTCCCGGCGATTTACCTCAATGTGAAGTACTTGAATGGCGACTCGATCGAGTTTCCTACTTTGACCACATATATCGGTGCCGCATTGGGCAAGCCAGGGCGCGTGCAGAAGATTGGCTGGAAAACCGTCACGACCAACACACTGTACATTTTCTCGCCAATCCCGCACACTGTTGGCGCGTCCACCATCTCGGAGAAGTTGGCCCTCGGCACGATCCTGCAGACACTGACGCTGAAGGAGAACTCGGTGCAGTTGCACGCTGAGCAGTTACTGACCGTGTCACGTGAGATCAAGACGGTCCAGGCGCATATTGACGCCGTGTTGGCCGCCATTGGCTCCGCCTCGCACACGGATGCCGACATTGACATGTTGCGCTCGTTGAGCAACAGCCTATTGAACAGACCCACGATCTTGTCCGACTTGGATGCGTTGAAGCACCACTTCCAGGCGCACAACCAGGACATTATCATGATCGAGTACTTGACGAGGGCAGTAAAGGAGCAGATCGAGTTGAGCGTGCGTTTGTCTGCCGAGGCAGAGAAGAAGCTCGCGTGAGGGATTTATTGTGGTGTAGGATTCAGTACATGAATAATAGAAACTTGAGAATTTGTTGAATCATGTTGATGAGGCGGGCTTGAAGTGGGCGCAGAAGTATGTGTTAACGGCTCGTGGAATGTGCTGATTGTATTCCACCCTTCAATATAATTGACCTCATGTATTTTGGTCATGCGCTCGGGCAGTAGCGTTTGTTTGCATCAATGATACAAAGCTGAATTCCGCTCTATGTAAATCCAATGAAGCTTTTCCTACATAAGACTTTAATGTTTTTTTGCAAGACAAGTGATCTTAGGATTGCAAAGCCTTAGAGAGACTCAAATGTGTTCTACTAATTTGCCCAAAGGTAACGATACCATAATTTCGTTTGTGAAGGCAGAATAAAAAGAGATAATGGAGAGGTTTATATGGCCAGCGATACTGTCTTTCTAATGATGCTGCCTATCACTGGGAAATTCGCAAGATGTTCATGGATAACGGCTCTTAGGCCACCCCTCGTTTAAACCCCCACTGTATGTATTATTAGTATCATTGGCCAAAACAAATTATTTACAGCTACACAACCTTTCCAACCCGTAAGATTAAGACGAAGACCAAGCCGAGGCCCAATAAATACTGAGGCGAGCAGGACTCTCGCCAGTGAGACACAATATTCGATGAAACTATTCGAGTCAGTGGGCGTGTATGTGTTGTTCGGTATTCGCCTACAATGCTAGTAAAACCCCTTTTGCCCATATGTCAAGCCAGCAGAGCCCCTGTTGACCATTGGTGAAATTAGGCAACCGCAAAGCAGGGCCTGGCCACCGGGGCCCAGACCGCGTGCGAACCGTGCCCTTAATTCCGTCATGGCCCCAATTGCCTCCAAACACCAAAGAAGCTCTCCTCATTCGAAGTAGACAGCAAGAATTGCCCCGAAATTGTGTACAATTTACACTGAAGTCAATTTTGATCTAAGGATACACGGCAATACAGAGGGAATGGCCGCTATAGCAATTTGTATTGCGCATTTGTTATTTTTTTTTTTTTATTTTTTTATTTTGCTCGCCCCCATTCTTTCCGCGCCACACTCGCCAGTTTCAGAGCTCGGGCCAGATTCACTGTGGTTCCGGATATAAGTATCGGCATAGACCCCCCACAATGTAATGGGCCTTGGCCATTTCGATAATTTAAATAGCTGGAAAATCCAATTTTCGAACTGAATATCAAGAAAACTGACTCTCAATATTTGCAAATAGTTCGAAGCTATTGTTTGCATAAGTCAACAATCTTTATTTTACGTTAAGCAGCGCTTTGTTTGCAGGCCGCGAGATGCACACTGAGGAAAGCACACCGAAAAGAAGCACAATGCTTTATGTGCCACGTTCATTCACACTTGGGCAAACGATTGATTTGCTAGAAAGACGGCAAGAGGCAGCGGTACTCCGGCATTTGCGCCAATTAAATACCACGGATTCATTGTGTAATACAGAGGTCAAACAGGCGTTTGCAGACCATGGGCCTGCGGTCACAGCAAATCCGTACACCGCGAACGAATTTCGCAAATTGTCGCAGGCGCAAATTGTTGAGGTCATGACATGCGAGCAAGAATTGCTCGAATCAAAAGTCCAGCGCCTGGTGACTGCACGACAACAGTCGATCTCTTCAACCAGTGGCATTTGATTTATTGAGCATTTATTCAATTCAGCAGCAGGCCTGTTTTTTTCACTATTTCTCATTTTTTGGTTAAGCTTTACTCCACGTATATTTGGTCCTGGTTCATATGACTGGTGTGGGTCACGTGATGTCGGACCAAGCTTGCAACATGGACAAATCCCCCTGCCCAGATATGAAGGTGTGACTTTATTGCGCTTTTTTGCTGTTGAGGTTAAGCTGATGCTTAGAATTCCCGTTAAGAGTCCATCAAGATTGTGTTTGCAGCCGGTCATCTATTCGCTTTTGAATTGCGCCATAAACATGTATAGGTCAATGGTTGAAATGATATTTGATACAAGTGCAAAAGATGACATTTATAGGTCTCTTGTAAGGGGGTACTTTTTTTGCCTCAAATTTTTTTGTCGTTGTGTTTCTTTTCGTGAGCAGGATGCGCGAGACCATTCTTTTCGAGACATTCTTTTTGCACCCACTATCCCCACACCACTTTTATAACTAATTTGTGAATAACAAACAAAAATTTATACCCATAAGAAAATTCATAATGATGATTGTTTTTCTTTACATCTTCACAGCCGGAGCATCTATCATTGCCGAAACCGTTCTGGCTTTCAGGCCTTTGGATACTCCAGAAGCATTCGCTCTTGAGGAGCCACTCTCATTCCCGCAATGGCTCACTGATTTCACTGGTCTTACTGAATGGCCAGGAATGGATCCACCGTATATCCCTTTGGACTACATTGACTTTTCAACGCTTCCAGAGAATCTGGGAAATTGGGTCCATACGCAGGGTAATTGTAATGCAGAATACAACAATATTGACGTATGCTCATTTGATTGCTGGGCTTGTGTTTTGCCCGAAGATGTGGTTTCATGTCCCAAGCTTAGTCAGACATTTGACGATGGTCCTACTCCGTTCACATTGAATCTCATCAAAAAAATCGACGTCCCCGTGACCTTCTTCACAATTGGGGTGAATGTGATCCGGTTTCCTCAGGTCTATAGAGAGACGGCCGATAAAGGCCATGTGATGGCGTCACACACGTGGTCACACAAGTTTCTTCCCTCGCTCACAAATGAGGAGATTGTGGCGCAAATCCAATGGTCGGTTTGGGCGATGAACGCGACTCATAACCACCTCCCAAAATGGTTCAGACCCCCTTATGGCGGAATCGATAATAGAGTGAGAGGAATACTTCGCCTTTTTGGCATGCAGGCAGTACTTTGGGACTTTGACTCGCTCGACTGGGCCTTAGCTGCGGGCCAGGGCTCAGAAACTGAAGAAAGCCTCCAGCAGAGAGTACGTGAGTTTTCTCAAGAACGCGGCAATAAAGGCTTAATGTTAGAGCATGACAGTTTTGAGAAAACCGTTCAAATTGGTATCAACATGTTTGATGTGGTCGGCAGAGACCAGCTAACGGTCCCCCAATGTGTGCACGGGGCTGATTATATGCAAACATGGGGCATAGGGCCTGGAGCCTTCCCAATTGCTTAGGGCCTAAGGCTGGTGTCCAATATGCATCGATTGTACGAATAAATGCAAGTTTATGTAGTGTAAAACTCTTCACTTGAAGTGTCATCTTTTAGTCACGTAAACATTAGCATAATCTCGAAAAAGCTCAAATTGCATTTTTGCATAAAAGTCATGGTCCTGTTCATCTCTAACCCTTTCTGATCTGATTTTGCCTGCTTTAATGAACAATGCATCAGCGTATTCTGTATGCCTTTATGAGCATTGTCTTCGCAGCTGAGAGACAACAGGACTTTGGAAAGCTTTTGGTCATTCGTTTTTATTGTCATCTCCCTTTTTTTTTGACTCGATTCCACTGTCTTGATTTCAGAATAGAAATAACAAGACCTGTCATCAATCTCCACGCTGGGATGACTGCTACTTTGACCATTTTCCAACACAAGCTATGTATCAATTTTTAACAACTTCCTTTGATTGGTCTAAATACTGTGTTTTCACATGAAACTAAATTCATAAAGCTTGACATATAGACCGAGGCGGTGTCATTGTGGCCATAAGGTCGCATGTCGAAACAATATGCCTCACGTGGTGCTCGAACAATACATTGTTCAAACGAACAAGAGGAAATCAGATTTTCCAGTTTGGAATCGCAACAACAAAGCAATTTTACCATTTTGGTGAAGTCATTAATTTCATACCCAGTGAACTTTTTCAATGACCGAATTGCGTTGCAACACTACCATCACATTTTATGACCGCTCCAATTCACTCGCGCGTGGGGTAGAAAGCACTAGAGGAAACGAACCAGCAATCAAGCGAAAAACAAGACAAACAAAAATCAAGTCTGAGGAAAATGGTTTAAGCCGGTGACAATGAAAATCCCAAAGGCCAAAGGAAAAAAAAAAAACAATACCAATCGCTGTGGTCCATGTAGAGAGTCATGACTTTCCTTACATGTGTCGCAGCATGCCGGATTCATACAAACGGTACGGGTGTGTGGGACGCGCGTTGATCTGTTCATTCATCTTCCCACATCTACACGTATCTTTTTCTTTTCTTTCCAACGGGATGGCTCTTCCGATCACTTGCCCGTTAGTTAAACGCTACGCTTCTCCCCTGCGGCCTTGGCCCATTGGATACAGCGCCCAGCGCCACTTTCCGACGAAAAAACACACGTGAATATCTACAACTTGGCACCCAGTGAGTTCTTTTATTGAACACACGCACACCTGGCATCCCCTTGTCAATGGCCAGAGCCGCAAGGTTCGGGCCCAGGAGACACTGGCCCGTTGCCAGCAATTCTTACTAAGATGCTAAGACACCCGTACCTCCCTAAGATTGCCCTTTCGAAGTCTGTGTCATGAGCGATTGTTTGGTGAAGAGTATTGTGCCTTTTTGGCCAGGCACGTTGGTGAATTTTTGGTCAGCAAGAGCTTCGCAGTCACTGCGTTTTGTAGCCCCGGACGCGGTGTCCCACTCTCATTAGAACCCGTTTTTGGCTGCAAAAAGAATCTTGTTTCTTTCTTGACCGAAATGCAAAAGACGGGTTCCGGCGCTTGGGAGCACACTTAAGCTCTTGTTGGCCAAGAGGCCACGTCGTGCTTTCTTTTCTCGAAATTGCATTCGATTACTCATTCTTTCGTCAACAGCTCGATCTAGACATTGCTCATTCCAAATGGCGCAGACCTCCTATTCCGTTGATGAAAGAATGGTACGTGTTTCCTGGCGAGACATGTGACACTTTTTTGTTCTCTGATGCTCTTGTCTTCCAGATCGTGGTTTGTTTCGGCAGACCCCAAGAGCTGATATGCGGGCGGGATCATTCTCCTGGGTTGGGCGGCTACACTTAAGGGTGCGTGTACAAGTTAAGGACTCCATAGTATGAGTGTTTTTGCGTTATTTTTTTCAGGCCATTCTTTCTGGATGGACCAAAGCCCCCTTTGTGCGGTTTGTTGAGAGATTAACGATTTCAGAGTTCTTTTCAGGTGTGATTTCCTCGTGAAAGAAGCGGACGATATATGTATTGGGCCACGCTAGGGTTAAGACAGGGCAACTTTGGGGAGCCGTTCCGTCCTATTTTTGGTATGTGATGATTGAACTCTTGATTACTATTATTATTCTACTATTACTAACATTTTCTAATTATGCTCTGAGCATCCCGTCGCTCAGTGGCGGACATCGCCCTGACCTCGTAACACTCTCAAATATCATGTGCCACAAGACAGTTTTTGCTAAGCTTGCTTTACATGATAACGCATTTGGCGCAACCAGACTTTTCTTCCAGCTGGGCTGTGGGCTTGCTCTGGGTCGTTCTGGCCTCCTGAGCTGGCTTTGCCGCTGGCTTTTCTGCGACCTTCTCCGCGGGTTTGGTAGCGGTCTTGTCAGAAGTCTTTGCTGCAGCAGGAGCCTTGGGCGCCTCCTTCGTGTGCACAAACTTGATGGCGCTTTTGGCAAAAACCTCACCTTGAGTCGACGCGATTCTCTTCTCCAACACGGAAGGTTGTCTCGAGCCATCGGCCCCAGCAAGAGTGGCCGCGCCGTATGGAGAGCCACCGTGGACTTCGTCCAAGTTGGTCAAGTCAGGGAAAGCAGCGCCATAGCCCAATGGAATGTAGATCAAACCGTGGTGGGCAACGTACGGAAGGAAGTTTCTCAAGGTAGTTTCCTGGCCACCAGAGGAAGAGGAGACGGACGTGAAGAACGTGACTGGCTTGCCCTGCAAGGCGCCAGAGGCCCACAAGCCACCAGTTTGGCCCAAGTACTCAGACAACTGCGCAGGCAAATTACCGAATCTGGTAGGGTAGCCGAAAACAAAGGCGTCGTAATCAGTCAAGGTTTCCTGTGTGGCGATAGGGTAGCTGGGCTTGGCAGGGGCGTGCATTTTGTCCAAGACTTCCTTAGGGAGAGTTTCCTGGACTTGGAAAATCGTGACCTTCGAAGCCGTGCCAGTCTTCTCAATACCGGCCTTGACGGCCTCGGCCATGGCAACAATGTGGCCGTAGGTGGAATAGTAGATGATGGCAACCTTCATTGTGGGGAATAACTAAGTGTTGACGAGGAAAAGTTCAGCGAAAGAAAACAAAAAACAAAATTAAAATGTCGTGTTGTTTTGGGAATCGCAAACTTAAAAGGTGGAAAGAGAAGGCGCAAAAAAAAAAACAGAGGGCTTGTCACCAGAGGTCTTTCTAAGATATGACAAAGAAGATCTTCGAATGCGGGTGCGGCGCAGGTTGTGGCCAAAACGTAAGATTTCTCAGCATTACTAAGGCCATTCTGCAGGAATCAGGCCCAAAAATAGGATGCAATCCTGCACAAAACCTGTTTGTTTTACTAATTGTTACTAAGGGTCTGATAATTTCGGCCGCGTTAGGGCCCCAGCAGCCTCAGTACCGCGGCACCTCATGCGGGCCCGAGCAAACTTGCATCCATATAAAACCCTCAAGCATTGCCCCAAGTCAGAGTTCAAATTTCAGTTTACAACCACAAATACAATCCAAAATGGCCCCCAAAGTCGCTATTATCATCTACTCCATGTACCACCACGTCGCCACCTTGGCCGAGGCCCAGAAGAAGGGTGTCGAGGCCGCTGGCGGTAAGGCTGACATTTACCAGATCCCAGAGACCTTGTCTGACGAGGTTTTGGCCAAGATGCATGCCCCAGCCAAGCCAAGCTACCCGATTGCTACTTTGGACACCTTGACTTCTTACGACGCCTTCTTGTTCGGTGTTCCAACCCGTTTCGGTAACTACCCAGCCCAATGGAAGACCTTCTGGGACTCCACCGGTGGCTTGTGGGCCTCTGGTGCCTTGCAGGGTAAGGCCGCTGGTTTCTTCGTCTCCACTGGTACCCCAGGTGGTGGACAGGAGACCACCATTGTCAACGCCTTGTCGGTGTTGGTTCACCACGGTATCATCTACGTGCCATTGGGTTACGCCAAGGTTTTCGGCCAGCTCACTAACTTGGACGAGGTCCACGGTTCTTCGCCTTACGGTGCCGGTACTTTCGCTGGCGGCGACGGTTCCAGAAGCCCATCTGCCTTGGAGTTGGAGATTTCCGAGATCCAGGGTAGCTCATTCTTCGAGACCATCAAGAAGTTCTAATTGCTCAGGAATGAGCAACTGGATGACTAGAACTAAATATATGAATAGAATTGAGAAAAAGTATTTTTTTTTTATATTGGGAGTTGTAGAGTTTAAAGAGCGTATTGTGATCACGAAAGGTCACCAGCAAAGAGTGCCACTATACTGAGGAACAAACGAGGCCCTGGTGGTGGCATGGCCTCTCTTTTCCAATGACATTTGTTGGATATCCCTGTTAAAGCGTGTAAAGCGTGTTAAGCAGCAAGAACCAGATGCGGACGGATACCTAGAATTAAAACAAGGGCGCTTTGAGCTAAATGGACAATGCATATGTCACTGTAATGGAAGCTTCGCCGCGATAACAGGACGTTCCCCGTCTGCTTTAAAGTGATTTACTCAGGCACGTCAACGAATTGTCATACACTATCTATCTATGTCTCACTCGGCTGTCGCGAGTAAGTATGTCTAATGAGTGGGCCATGCCAAGCACATTCTTGATCCCTCACGGCAGAATACGCTTCACCACCCAGTCGTCGCTAATCTTGTCTCTCGTGAAGGTAAGACGGTCATGCAATCTGCTGACGCCTCCCTGCCAAAACTCTATTTCTAAAGGAACGATTCGGACCCCGCCCCAGAAATCCGGGCACGGAATCTCGTCGTCGGCCAAGTCCTTGAATTCAGCCTCGTATTTTTTGTACAACTGATCTAACTCGTCTCTTGATTGGATCTGCGCCAGCTGTGGCGATGCCCAGGCGCCGATTTTAGAGCCTCTTGGTCTTGTCTTGAAGTACCGTTCAGACGTTTCACGCGTGACCTTCTCCATCACACCTTCGACACGTACCTGTCGCTGGATATGTGTCCAGAAAAAAGCTAGCGACGCGTGCTTATTTGTTTCAAAATCTTTGGATTTCTTGCTCGTGCCCCAGTTCGAATACACAATGAAGCCGTGTGAGTCCAACTCCTTCAAAAGAACTACACGTGACAGCACCCTGCCCTCGGGCAATCTGGCCGTGGAAAAAACACAGCTTTCCGGGATAGCAGACGAATCTTTGGGTAATGTTTGCTGTGCATCATGAAACCATTGGTTGAATTGGGTGAGTGGATTGCTACTAATGTCTGATTCATTCAAATGGCCCTTTTCGTACTGGTACGTGGGCGGGGCAAAGATCATTGGTTTTTCTGTCATTTTGGTTGAAAATCTGGTGAAATTCTGGTGTATGTGGCGAAATTGCTTTATTTTAGAAATGGCTGATTTGAACATATGGCTTACGGCTTTATGCAATTCACGCTGGGTGCGAGGTTCCAGTGGGGTGATTCGCGGAATTATCATTTATTTTTGACACAGTTGACTCACTCATGCAGATCCAACTCGCCACAATTGATATTGATATAGATATTGGGGGTCACGTGACTTTATTATGGAATTATCGATTTATTTTTTGTTTCTCACCGGACAAAACTAATTAAAGAGCTAGCGGAGTGTCAACAACCATCCTACTCATGATACCAAAGTAAGTTCAAGTTGGCCGTGTTCCTGTCCCTCGGTATATCGCATATAGTGATGCAAGTTCCGGCCGTGCATATATGGAAGCAGATCTGGCATGATAATGGATAGAAATAACTATTAAAAACCCTAATCCTGTCCCGCTTACGAAAAAAGAAAAAAAATCCCGGAACCAGGCAGTTTGCTCTTCAGTTGATTTCAAGACGAATCGGGACATATAAATTCTTGCTTTCTATGACAATCGATACGACACGGGTGCATGTTCGTAAATGTCCCGGCCCCACTGGATGCATCAAGAAACGCTTGATTCACTTCATTTTCAACTTCATCGATACTCGTTGAAATCGCTATACAAGATGAACACTCTTTTGCCGTTTTTGCAATTGACATCAAGTCCGATACGTTGGTTGGGACAGACCTTAAACATTTTCTCTTTATAATAGGTTAAGAATCTTTGATCGCCAGGGCCCCTTTCACCACTCACAAGAAAGCCCGGGTGATATTCTTCGCCTGTAACGAGATATCCATGTTCATCGATAGCTAGGTATTCTCCCGTCCCAAATAGCGTCACTACCCCTTCGGTGAAGTAGTTAAAAACGGCTCCTCTTTTTGCTGCGACACATCCACCTTTCAGCACTCTCAACTGGGAACTAATAAAGTTGTCGCCTATACCAAAAATCTGGAACTGCCCGAACCCGGTGTCTTCGCGTGCGTACACAATCGATAAAAGTACAAGGAGTATTAATCTCAACATAGTGTGAGTGATATCCAGTTGTCCAACTCTAATTTTGTTCTTTAATGCCTTGTTAGGACTCTATATAGCACCAGAATCCGTGCTTGCTTTGTTATATGCTGTTTTGTATACATGGATAGATGCACTCCACCTTGCTTCGTGAGAAGCGTCAACTTGGGCCCAGTTTGCTCTCGGCTATCTGAAACGACTCGAAAAGTACTCAAGCACAAAGCGCACTCATAAAGAAGAGAAATTACGTCGCATAAGCCGGCTTGCTTTCTTGTCTGTTTTTTTAAAACGGCTCTTATTGTCGTGCGTGCTCTACCATGTGGATCCAGCAAAATATGAATTGTTTTAGCATGCCAAGATTAATTGGTACCATAAATCAAAGCCTTGTCTATTGTCAAGATTGAACAAGGAAATGGGTGTCAATTTCATCGAGCAGTGTAGTAGCATAATGTTATAAACTGTCTATTTTCGCTTTGTTTCGGTGTGTATGGAAAGAATAAAAAACAATCGGTAACTGACATGAATTGAAGGCGTTTTTCAGTTCTTGCTTATAATTGTCAAAACGTTTATTAAAGAATGGTTTAAGTCTGAGACATAATGGCCTTGAGCACATAGCATAGCCCCAAGAGACAATGTACCGTTCAAATTTTCAATTCATGCAGCCCACATTTATGGAAACTAATAAACCCCAAAAGTAAACATTGTGTATTGCACAATAGTACGAATTAATGATTGCAAGAGGTCATAAATCTTCTAGTTTGCTTTCTCATAACTTTGGCCAAAATTCAAAAGAAATAGATTGAGACGTATGACTTCTTCTTGTGAACTGTAATGAAGCTACCACATCACTTTTCTGAAAATGGGCAATATATCGTTTCCACTTGAGAAATATTTCCAATACCCATTTACTAAGAGAGAATGTCCTCGAATGTAATCACAGCTCTTTCTGCGCCCTCGCATTTGCTTCTGAAGCCTACCAGATTGTCGCCGCAAAGCTCAAACAAATTGGTCCCATTATAGTTCATCGATCTCATAGTTGTCAACCCATCGATTGCCTTCAACTCAAAACCGAAATGTGGCGTATTGGCCAAAACAAGTTTCCCTTCTTCGGTTATACTCAAGTACTTGTCCTCGTCAGCTAGCTTCAAAGATCCATTTGCATCATAGTGAAAACTTGTGCGCTTTCTGCTGGCCAAGACCCGAGTCTCCTCTGCCTCCAAGCCTTGATGAGAAGGAATCCCCACTAGTTTGGAGATGTACATGGCACCAGGGCGAAGGGTATCGTAAGCGCAAGCTAAAGAGAGAAACGGAATAAAAATGAGTAGATTCATCAGTAGGTTGATCGGTAGCAGAAAAGAAGACTTGGAAAATTTCACAAATTTAGGTTTGGAAGATGTTGTTTTGAACAATCAGGGTTATTTCCATGCCACTTATACCCCTGTTCTGCATCGAAATCCGGGAAGAACACGTTTTTCACGTTCTTTGCTTCCGCCCCTAAAATAGATGAAATTCCTGCCTCAGCCGACAAGCGGATTCATGGGGAGTATAATAACGTTGGTCTGCAATTTGCGCGGAACAATTTGCGGGAACTAGCACTTATCTGCCAATTGGCCGTAACCCATCTTCGGATCCTTCTTGATAAACCAAAGAAGAACCAAAAGATACTGCTCCTGGGTCACAAGTCTCGAATCAGAGCTTTTTTGTTTAAGCAAACTCCACCAGCCCAGTAAGTCTTGGCCGAGATGCTTGCTCTGGAAGAATTCTAGGTCCTACTCATAACCTCTACGGATTTCAGCTTAAACTAGGGCCTATATGCATTATACGACAGTCACACTATGGTTGCAATTATCCCATGATGAGGAGTAAGAACATTCAAAGGAAGTGCTACACGCAAACAATTCTGTGTATTGGCCGTTTATACTAGCATATCGATGGCATTATAGAAATAGGACCAGACCCACTAAATTGTAAAGCTCGTCAATGATTTTCTCTCCGAAATTCTTTGAATAACAGTAAAACTTCGTGTGCGTTTCCGCAAACTGTAAGGTCTTAAGAAAGGCCAAGGCTCAGCGTCCTTACAAATTCGTCACTGAGTACGGTTCAAAATATAACGAGATCCGTAGTGCTCCGTCGCAGTTGCCAATGAAGTCAATCGTGTCATCGCCACAAACATAGAAATCCCTGTCTCGGAGATATGACACATGCCTTTGTCCACGATACAATTTTCCCACGAGCCAGCCACTGCTGAACTCTGGAAGAATACCGAGCGGTCCACGCTCATCAACGGTCAAATACCTGGTTTCACTGACCAGGATTGCCCTTTTCTCGGGTTCGTATTTGAAAATTGTCTTCCATTCGCTTGCAAACGCTTTTCCCCCAGAAATAATCAAATTTCGAACTTTCCGATGGCCCCGCTGGCGGATACGTATTGTGCCAATTTCTCCCACCCCGTCAGCAACCGAAAGTACAAGAAGAGTCAACAAGGCAAGAAAAAACATGAAATAAGGAAATAGGCCAAAAAAAAGGTCAATTCTAACTGCCACTTTGTGTTTTGTACTTTTTGTTTCCCGCACATGGAACATGAAATGCTGTCATTGTAAGAGCTCACTATTGTTCTCAGGCCCGTTCATATCAATGTCGGTCCCGTATGCAAATAAAGCTGGAAAGAAAAACTCTTCATTTATTCGCCAACAGTGCAAAGTAGCGACATAGCTCCAAACTTTCAAAAAGAGCATGTGAATGTTGGAAATGTATTAGACGCTGATGGCTTACGTAAGGTCACCCAGGACAAAATCGGGGGAAGTACGGTTTTGAGCACGTATGCATATGAAACAAATACTACATGGCCGCGCCATTTCAACAATTGCAACCTCTCTCACCGTTGAATGAAATGTTGCTTTGTCACAGTTCCAAACAGAAAAAAGTAGGGCTAAGAGATCTCTTAAGGATGCAGCTTCACACACTTTTGGGGAAGTGAGGCTTTCTTTGCTCAATATCACCGTCTTTGGGAAAAGGACTTTGCTTTCAATTCCTATTTGACTATTCAAGTGGATCCAAAACCTGTAACTCAGCGACCCGAGAATCTCCGGAAAGGCTTATCAGGAAAAAAAAGACAAAACAATGCTACATCGAAAGTCGGTTCATACTCATAAACTGGAGACTTTATTTGGCTTTGATTTTAGGTTTGTCCCACGCATGTGTTCCCATTGACCTATATTCTCTGCTGTTAGTATCCTCATGCTACGCCAAGCTCTCCCACACAATAGAAACAGAACGGGCCCCTTTGCAGTCATCTTCAAAGTCGATCGAATTGTCAGCACAGAGAAAAAACTCACTCTTGCCATGAAACGATAAAACTTTCCGATGATCCCACGATTCCAATGACGTGAGGGAGAATCCGGCATGAGGCTTATAATATGTCGAAAGCCGGCCGTCTGCACATATGCTCAAGAATTTATGAGTGTTGAACAACGTAATGGTGCCATTTTTGTCAAGGTCAAATATCGGGCGTCTCTCGCGCACAACCAAATGGTTGTTTTGGAGATAAAGGACTCTCCTTGTGTCTTCTCCTTCAATCCTCGAAATGACAAACATTCCCAAGGCGGTGTCCTCACTAGCAACGGCTGTGCAGAGAATAATCCATATCATGAGCAATTTCATCGTGTGTCCTGGCGTCGTTTCCTTCAACTCTTCCTTTTCTGTTAGATTTTGCCTTCGGAAATTTCAATAAAATCGACAATCAAAGCATTGGGGTCTATTTATGTTCACCGGCTCGACATTTACTGTTTCATAATTCCATCATTTCAGTGAGCAAACGGCCGCTGATTGCAACATCTAATTCGTTTCGAATTTCAATCCACACGGCGACAAACAATCTTTCCGTTCCGAGCCGCTGGCCGCCGCATAAAAGGCGTCTCAATTGAGCAGTCAATTTTGTCTGAATTTTGCAAGAAGTTGTATGAAAAGCGAGCATCATCCTAATTCCATGATTGGGCTGCTTGTTCATAGTTTCGCATCTGTTAGCAGTACCATATGAGTTTACAGATCCCCAAAACGTGTAGCGATACACTTTGCACCAGCCCACATACCCCAAGTTTCCAAAAATTCCACTCAACAAAACACAATGTTCGGTCGCAATCCGGTCGATCTCGAAACCACGACGCAAGGACTGATCTGTTCATCGTTACATTGGTTCACACTCGCCGCAGCCAGCCATTTTCCTCCTCGCGATCATTCCGATTCATTGTCTGATACTGAGAATCCAAAGCTGAAAGCGGAAGGTGTTTCCGTCAATTTCTGCCAGGTCTCGCTGACCCCCATGACTTTCTGTAGCTCTGCCTTCTCTTTCTTTTCTAACGCAGCCATTCCCTTTATCAATTGATCCCTTCTACCCTCTTTTAATAGCAAAAGCTTGAAAAGCTCAAATACGGGCAAGGGCGGAAGTTGATGCTCCATGATCTCGCCACAATCCTCTGTCAATATGAAGTCCTGCAAATTACCCTTATCGAATGCATCACAATAATTTCTGAGCGCAGCAATATCCTGCGCAATGTCTTCGCCATCTATATCGAGATTGCTCAAAACCTCCTTGCACTTATCTCTCACTTCAAGCGGACGGAATCCAGAAATTTGTTTACCCTTATTCTTAAGAAAATGGAGCGCGTTGCCCAATTTCACGTCCGGCACGAAATTCTGCGTCAACGCAATGCTCTCATCGAGATTAATCACGGTATGCCACCAGCCGCTCGGCACGTACATGCATTCGCCCGGAAATGTGATTCCGATGAGCGCTTCTGGCAGGTTGACGGCATCATTGTAGAACCCGGAAAGGACCCATTCCGCGATGCCGACAGGACTGGTGACCTCACTCTCATCTTCATCGGTAGATACTCCAGGCGGACACACCCCTGGCGGGAACATGACCCACACCTTCCGTCCTGCGATTGCTGTGTTCCATGCAGACGTGTAGTTAGGGTCTTTATGGAACGTGGATCCCAGTCGTTGCGAGCCTATGATCAACCATGCGTGGTCGGGCCTGCACGCGCCAAAAGTCGTGAAAAGATCCTGTTGAAATAGCTTAGGGGCGTCATACTCCTTACGAAGGGTTTGCATCGCTATACTGTTGCAGTCAAACAAGTAGAGCGGACTTTCGTCGCAGTTCGCAGCCAAGTACTGTGAGTATAATGACAACGGCCAGCGCACGGCCTCCTGGCGGAACTTGACACCCGCAAAACGCTGCAATAACTCTTGTAGCGACCATCGTGGCCAGCGGCTCTTTTCTGGATTTGTAAGGATAAACGGCCGCGCGTTCCATTCCGCATCAAATTGTTCCTGTGTCAACCACAGTTCGGGGAGTCGAGGGATTCTGCCGCTCGGGTAGGTGAGGGGTACGGAGCTCTCGAGTGAATCCTTGTGGTACATCTCTTCTTCCCTGATCAACTTTGAAAACAATTTATCGTAGTCAATCTGTGCGCATTGGAAGGGCCGGTAGAGCAAGTCTGAGCAGAGTAAGTTGCCCGGAATTTGCACGTCCGCCTGGTTTTTCTTATCTAGTATTAGCACGCTTAGCCGCCAGGAGCCGCGCCATACTAGATCTGGAATCTCGGCGCCAGATTTTTCGGCGTTTTGCACTTTTGCAGTATAGTGTCTCTTCCACATGTCTTCATCATATAGATAGGCATACATCACGCGGGAAGTGTGTGATAAAGCCTTCAAAGAGGCGGAATCATCGACAAACCCAAACAATTCCATCAAGAACTCTTCAGGAAATCGAGCGAAATGACCCATTTGCTCGTCTCGTGACGGGCAAGTCAATTCTTCGTCAAAAAACAAGTTTCCCAGTGGGCGCACATTAAGCGGATGTCTGGCCGCCATCAGGTGTGTCACAATGCTCCTATTTCCGTCATGATAGGTTTTTTGCCTTTTTGTTACAGGCATATTTGGATAAGGCTATAAATTAGATGTATACAAGTTTGATATCTGATATTTTGCAGACCGATGGGCTGATTTTATCTTGTGCAGATCATGCGAGTCGGTATATATGGCGCGAGATGCGATGAGTCGGGTCTAACTTGCAAGGTAGCTTGGATTGGTGTCGAATTGTTTACGTGCCAAAGGGTTTTATTTTAATTTTTCTATGAATTGTTGTATTTTGGAGGGAAGAAAACCCAAACTGAGAATTAGCCCATCCATTACTATGATGGATCTTGGTTATTATTGGCACCACGAACGCATATTCAAGACTCCAGATGTCGACTCTGGGGGTTGGTGAAAGCTTGCAATTTCGACAACTTTTCGTGATTTTTTGTTTTTCTTTTTCTCGCTTAATACATCTGATCAAGGACTGGAAACAAAATTGCTTATCAAGCTCTTCACAACACTATGTTTGGATATATATGAGACCCTAGCCAGCTTCATTAGCATGCCTTACAAAGATATCTTGGCGTCGTTTGTTTATTTGATTAATTTTTTTGTCTCTTTTCTGTTGTCTCTCAAAACCGAGACGGTGAATTTTGAGCAACTTTAACTGGACTCTAACAATTTGAACACATATTCCTTATAGGTGGCACCTTGTAAAGACGAAAGTGAGACATTTCGCAGCCGACCCCAGACTCCAGAATGATGCATTGGACACCAAAGTCTGAAATATGAAGTAGCTAAAAAATTTTCAAAATTAGGTCAAAAAATAATTTCTTCACCGGAAAAGCGTTTTTTCGAACGAAGATGTTTGCAATGTTCGCTTTGGCCCCAAAAGATATGATCCTGTTAAGAAGGTCTAACTGCCCTTTGAAAATGCCGAGGAGCAAGAGCTTTCCAAAAAGATCAGAATACAAAAATTCTTATCTCAGCATGTTCGCATGGATAGTTATCTTTCAACGCCCGTTACGAGACAGAATGTGATGAACGCAATGTAGAGGCCCTGACCTCAAATCTATAATGTACACCCAGAAAGCCTAGCCAGAATCTGCGATAGCATCTTCCTTTGGGTCAAAAACTGCTTTTTTGCCTACAGTAAATCAGTCTTATCATGGAGCTTGTGCTTTGGATTGAGTAAAGTAGATGTATGAGAAAGAAATAGCGTTGTGTGTGTGAAACTACATTTACTGCATTGCAATCAACCACCAGTCTGCATCGTCAGAAGTCAAAATCGAAAAACTTGACTTGAAAGCATATACAGGGTCCCAAATTGACAAGGAAAATTGCCAGTCTTCGCAGTAATCAAGCTGGCGGCGCACGGAATCCCTAGCGTCCAGGCCTCTTCGAAAACTTATCTAACCAGTGTATTCTGTCTATGTACAAGCTACCGTTTCTTCACCTGAGAGCGATCAAACATCAATGGCTCTTCTCGCTTGGGAATCCACTCCTTCTTTTCCATACGCCAATCCTTCTGCGTGTAGTATTTGCCAGGGTATATGATCCGTTCATCGACGGAATCCAACTTCTGCTCATACTTCGCTGGCTCGCCGAAAATCTCGCGTTTTTTCTGCTTCAACATGGCCCTGATCTCGCCGAAACAGTGCATGCACATGAAATGGGATCTCTTGACCCGCCCACACGCAGCGCATCTACGTAAATTGTGCAATGGTTGGATCTGCTTGTCTCCGGGCGAGTACAACTTCTCTCTCGTTCTCTTATACGAGGGTTTTTTCTTTGGAGCAGCTTTCAAAATGGCACCGTTATCAATCATGAATGGCGGCAGGCCCTTTTTCTCCAAAAGCTCTCTAAGTTCCTCTAGTCTAGGGTCCACGGCCACGGTGGGTCCCTGAGCCCACTGTTTAGGCAAAAAGTCTGCTAGTTTGGGAAGTGCGGGCAAGCGTGGTAATGCTACCGATATGCTCGTGCCAGCCATCGCAGCGTATACCGGCGAGGACGCCAATCTGAGTGCAAGCGACATCTTGGAGATCGGTGAAATTCAGTAATCATTAGTTTTTTCACTCGTTAAGGCTGCGCAAGCTTCTGGTGTACGGATGTAATTCTGTAGCGGTGGTACCGTGAATAGCATCAAGTTTGGGGGGTTGCAGTTTCGGCGTGCCAGCCTGTGTCATTTTTTTTAGGACCATGAATCAGAGGCGAAAAAAACCAATGAGTTAAATCGAAACTCAATCAGTTTTTTATATACTGGCAGCGAGGATATCATCGCTGTATCGCGCGAAAGCATTGCGAAAGAACAATCGCCAATTTTCTATTTTTTCTTTTCTTGAATTATTTGAGAGGGCGAAATTGCAGCTAGAAACCCAGAATAAAGGTTACTTGGAGTCTCTCTTCTTTCCTCGGGCCTTGTAATTTTGAAGAACTTTTTGTTGCATCTTTGTAATGGCTGCATTTTTAAGGTAAATCGGCTTTTTTCGGCAGGAGAATAATTTTTGCTACTTTCATTGCAATAGGAGAAAAAAATATTGTCATCTTGAGCAAACTAAAAAGGATTTAGTAGAAACAAAACAAGACAATTATTCATACCGTAAGATTGCCTCTAGAATTAGCTTCCCAAACATGCAATCAAAAAAAACCGATCAAACAGAATTAGATCACACCTAAATCAAGTCACGTGGCCTGGGGCAGGCAGCGTTGTCGCCGTAGTGTGTAGCCCAAACGCGTGAGTGAGGAGGCGCCTATACATTTGTGGCCCGGACACAAAATATCTAACCGGCAGCCTCTTCTAACAGAACCACCAAAATACACAATGTCACTTCCCCTTGATGAAAACGTCACCCATCCCACAAAATATGTCGGTTTCGACACAATCACGTCGCAAATCGAAAACCGTTTGTTGAAGAAAGGTTTTGCGTTTAATATCATGGCCGTGGGCCGCTCTGGTATGGGCAAAACCACGTTGGTGAACACGTTATTCTCGTCAAAATTGGCGCTGACGCTGGGCCGGCGTGCCGCTGACGAGCCCGTAGAAAAGACCACGGAGATTAAAGTCCACTCACATCTTTTGGTGGAAAACAACGTGCGCTTGAACGTGAACGTGATCGATACGCCCGGGTTTGGCGACCAGATCAACAACGAAAAGTGCTGGGACCTCTTGGTCAAGTACATCAAAGAGCAGCACTCGCAGTATTTGCGTAAGGAGTTGAGCGCACAGCGGCCCAAGCATATCCCGGATTCGCGTGTCCACTGCGTTTTGTACTTCATCCCGCCCAGCAGCGGGACCGGGTTGAAATCGTTGGATTTGCAGGCATTGAAGCGGTTGCTGGAGATCGCAAACGTAGTGCCGATCATTGCTAAAAGTGATTCGTTGACCTTGAGCGAGCGTGCCCTGTTGAAACGCGTGTTGCAGAACGACTTTGTGAAACATAACTTGAACATCTACCCATACGATAGCGAGGAGTTGTTTGACGACGAGAAGCAATTGAACGAGGATATCAAGTCGTTGATTCCGTTTGCAGTGGTCGGCTCCGATAGCGAGAGCGAGATCAACGGAGAGCTTGTGCGTTGCCGTAAGCTGAAGTGGGGCGCCATCAACATCGAGGACGTGTCTCAGTGCGAGTTTGTATTTTTGCGCGACTTCTTGACAAGAACCCACTTGCAAGACTTGGTTGAGACCACGGCCTTGACCCACTATGAGGGATTCCGCGCCAAGCAATTGATTGCATTAAAGGAGAATGCCAGCAACCCCAACAGGCAGTCTGTCCCGGGCGTGAAGCCTCACCCTTCGCAGCATTCGATAGCGGCGGGCCAGCACGTGCCCGGCCAGCAACAACCCATGGTCAACGCCGCCTCCCAGAGCACCATCGCAGCGAGCTAGTCGCCCAAACGGGGGTTGATTTAGGCCAGCTACACTTTTTATGCCTCGGGTCGTGTTTCACATGGAATGGGTTTTCTTAAGAAGCGCTGAATTGAGGAAAGAAGAGCTGAAGGGAATATGTATGAGCTTATCATAGGAAATGCTAGAAATGATCGCCTTTCGCCTGTAGAAAATTAGATCATCTAGACAGGACGATGATTATTTTCATCAGCGAACCTGTATCAAAGTAGCACGTCATTAGGGCAAGCCAGCATGGAGCATGAGTCTTGATGGTTAGTCATATACCTTGAGAGCCCGCAAATGAATAGTTTGTTGGAACTCTTCGATTTACTTTTCAGGAGATTTCTCAACTATGAACAACTTTATCAGGTCTCGTACGCGGCTCGAGGCACACAGACATATCCCAACATCCCGTGAAGAGGCATATGTTTATATAATCTGCAAGCGCTGGGAAATAGATATAGCAGCTTCACAGGAACACATGCACAAGCTTTACAAATTTGATCCATTAGAAGGCTGCTCTCAAACTGCTCATAACTTATTCGGCTCTTCACGATAAATTATGTGACCGAGATCTGCGTGGCTGGGTGCGGAATGTGTGTGAGCAGCTCGGGGATCCATCTGAGCATCCACGAACACATGTACTTGTAATTATAAGACCATTCCTCAGTTCAGAGTATGCAATTCTGATGCCAAAAACCCAAGGTGAACATGTGTTTTCACAAATTTATGAAGTAGAGGCCAGAGTTTTATCGTCTCGACTTTTCTCTTTGGGTTATGCTCATGAAGGTGGATGGCGACCAGAGTACAACAACCCAAAAAAGTCTTGTAGTAAAACAAAAAACATAAACTCTATTGATACCGAAAGAAAAATCGAAACCGGAAAGAAAAAAGCACTAAGAAAGCGTATGCTAAAAAACTCAACACGCTGCACCATTTGGAGTCTCGACTACCATAAGAATTAACTCTGGAAAGGGTCAGAGAATCTTTCGCAGCCAATGAAATTGGTGCCCAACTTTTATAGCCTCATCCGACATTGGACACACCGAAGCGGAAGCCGGCCCCAAAGATCAGAGATCGGATTTCCCTGTACCCAGACTACTTTCGAAGAGGAAAAAAGTCACGTTGAATCACCCCAAAAATTTCCTCTGATTCGATGATTTGACCGAATATTCTTCTAAGCGGCGACTGCAGGGTGTCGGATAACGCGGCGCTGATAGCCAGATCTCATATCCCCAAAAATCGCCACGCCAATTTCCACGGAGTTACATCTTGAGAGCCAAAAAGAACCAAAACCCAAAAAGAAAAATCAAAAGTAAACCGAAAAGCGTTTCACACTGACATTCCAAACCCATAATTTTAATTTCACTATCCAAAAACAACACAATGGTTTCTCTTCACTGTCTCGCCGACGTTTGTCTTATCCCAATCGGTACTGCCACGGCCTCTGTGCTGGATGAAGTCGCCGTGATCACACAACTAGCACGTGAGTCGCCGTTGGATTGCACGTTACACTCTGCCGGCACCACGATTGCGGGTCCATGGTCAGAGGTCATGGAACTCATTGGACAATTCCATGAGGTCTTACATGAAAGTGGAGTCGTGCGTATCCAGAGTGACATTAGAGTGGGCACCAGGACCGACAAACACCAGACGCCGCAGCAAAAGATCGACGTTGTCGAGGCCAAGATCAAGAAAAGCACTTGAAACTTTGAAATACTTGAATATTCAAGAAAAGCACTTGAAACTTTGAAATACTTGAATATAAACATTAATACGCGATGAAGTCATAGGCTGTTCCTTTGGGCTTGTCCGAGAAGTAAACGGCAAGATGTAGCTGTAACTGGAATCAAAGACTATTCACAAAAGCATTGAATTATGAAAACAACAATCATTTACGAAGAAATGTAAGCAAATCAATCGATATCGCATCATAGCAGATTAGGGACTGAGGCTATTCTCCCTGTTGCAGCTATTACGAAAGTTGTCATATATGGCATGAATATATTTGTTTACATTTTGCTTTCTACTGGCATGATCAGACATTGGACGTAAAACTTAAGCCATGTCTTGCGTGGATATTTCATGTATATGGTCTTGAGTGGTATCATCACTTGTCCACATATATGCTGTATTGTGCCCGTGATGGAGGTGATGTCAACACTTTTTTTTTCAATTTGAAAAATCCATTTGGGAACCAAGTCACACAATTTTTTTCCAGCTTCCCTCTGAATTGAAGAAGCTGTGAGTTTCTCATAATTCCTAATATGATTGCGTAGACGACTGCGCATAAAGAGGTTTTTCCTTAAACCGTCTGATGTCGAGCTGTCATTTGGGTGTTCATGCGTAGCAAAGCTCGCTTTGATTTGGAAATTGCTTCGGAAATATGTGAGCGGACAAGGTTTTACCAAAAAAGCTTTTCAGGCTCGCCCGCTCACATATACTTTTAGTGATCAACTCGAGCTCGGTATTTCACCTCACACACCAACTTTCGGAAAGGAACGGATAGCTGACCGGCGTGCCGGGACCGGTTCACGACTGGCAATTTTGCGAGATTCTCACCAAAATCTAGGCACATCTGAGCTTGCTTTTTGTTTTCCAAAATGTCTCAACTGGCTAGCTTGCCACTGATTTCCAATAAATACGTCTTGAAGTACTCGAAACTGACGAGTGTCACGGCACTGGCCGGAAGAGTACGCGCGAGGTTAGTGACATAGCCTGCGTAGAACCCCTTTGCGCCTCCTTTCTTCAAGATTTTCTTGAATTCTGAGGCTAGTTTACCAGGAG
Organism: Metschnikowia pulcherrima; assembly: GCA_009746055.1. Lineage (NCBI taxonomy): Eukaryota > Fungi > Ascomycota > Pichiomycetes > Serinales > Metschnikowiaceae > Metschnikowia > Metschnikowia pulcherrima. The sequence continues at coordinate 186,680 of VFXK01000006.1, forward strand.
CTTTGCGTTCCTCTCTGGTCTGCATCTGCATGCGTGTTCGTAGCACCTCATGCGGGTACGTGACCGTACTAGCGATCATTTTTGAGCCGCAGGACGCTAGAAGAAGGCGCCAGAGTTTATGGTCATCGCCCAGCGCGAGGTCTTGGCTTTTGTTGACTCCAAGAAGCTTCTTCAATGCTTCATATGTCGGGAAATGAATTCCAACGTGTACTAGACCAAATAGAGATGGTACAAGTCCACTGTAGAATACCTGAAAGCCTTCTTGCTTGTACATTTGTCTAAAAGCGTCGATGGTTCCCTTATAAATGACACTTTCCTTGCCTGTTTGGACCATGAGCCGAGTTTTCACCACCCAGATCGGATTCACCACAAAGGAAGAGCACGCGCCAGCGGTCATGGATGCGGCAAAGTGGTTTAGGGAGTCGATTTCAAGACCGAAGTTGTTATGGAAAAAATGCGGGTAATAGTTTTTCGCCTTCTCATAGGCAGTGAAATAGATCGCCCAGGTGGGTAAATATCCAACGGTCACGGGCACGACACCCCGGTAGAGGCCCCTCAAACCTTCCTGCCGCAAAATCGAGGTGAAGGCGTGCAAAAAACCAGAGTATTGGTATTGCAGACTGGCGGCCTGGAAGCGCGTTTTCACCACGTCCAAAGGACACACAAACACGCCCGAGATGAACCCGGATGCGGCGCCAGCGATTGTGATAAGTTGAGATTCCGATAGGTGAGCAAGAAATTGCGGCGGCGAGAGCTTTGCAAGCACGCCGATCCGTCTTTTTATCGGGAAGTTTGACGTGTTTTCCGCCCGAAACTCCATATCCTCGCCCTGGACAACATCCGAGAAATCCTGGGCAAACCGTCGAAGCGACGGCCGGCTCGGCGGGTCGCGGCCATCTGCCATGTCAAGTGTCTATGAATTTGTGTGGAAAAAAGGGTGTGGTGGCGGGAGTCCGACCTAGTATATAGCCTTTCTTGAATACGGGTGCGTGCTGAGTAGCCAATAATGAAGAAAACAATCTGACGAGAAGGTGCTTATGAGGTTGGCAATATAATAAGCGATAATTTCAGTTCGATTGATATGACATAGCCATGCAATAGAGTGGTTTAAGGATGCTCACCGGCCGGGAAAGTGACCACAAGGGAAGCTAAGAATATGTATATAATGAAATGTGGATTCCGAGTCTCTCTCCAGATCTAAGCTCGCGGATGCACAGGTGCGGCCAGTCCAGTCAATCTTTGCCTCACCCGTGGCTACAAGAGGAGCGGAATGTTTTTTTTTTTCGGTTTTTCTTCATTTTCTTCTTTTTTTATTGTATTTTCATGAAACCAGCTGATGATGAAAGATTGAAAAAAACCGATTGACCATTGAATGTCCAAATTGTGAGGAGAATCCGGGAGTTTGACACACATTAAAGGCTGTCTATGCTTTTGGACCACTAACTACTGGTCGCGTGCCAACGGTGATGAGCACGCTCGATCATCTCTCCTATCAGATTGAACCACGGATCAATTCCCATGAAAAAGACATTAAAGCAAATTCAGAGCAAATCTACTTATTTTTGCAAAAGGTAAAACATGATGAATAAGAAAGGACTAAACTATATATTTCATTGCCAAGATGGGCGTATAATTCGTAGGCTATATTATGGCGCGGGAGACAATGGCAGTTTTCGCTTGAGGCCTTTTGACATTTCCAGACAGACGGCCCGTATCGCTCGCTCGCTCGGCTAGGGGCCCGGATATTGCGGCCGGCGCGGAACCACTGTCACTGAACGGCCATCACAGTGTCACAAATATATTCTAGTCATAACAAAATGGATGTGAAGCAATGGTAAATCTTTTGTGTTAAAGGTAGAGTTGGCGTATACCTGGAGATATTTGCGTTACAACTGGCTGTGACTATGATTGTCGAAGTCATACAAATTTATTTCTATGCTGAAAAGTCAAGGCTATTGCGCGTCTCAGATAGGGATGCATGGAACCGACCTGCATACGTCCCTTGCACTCTTTATCACGATCCGAAGGATGCATAGGTAACTATAAGCTTTGCCACATATGACGAGTTAAGTGAGAAAATTGCACTACTCGACCGAATTTCCCAAAATTATGAATTTAAAATTTCAAATTCGAAAAAATAGCGTTTTTAGACGGAAAAACGGACCGATAAAAAAATGATCGGCTCGGCCCCACAACAGCGCAGTCTCTAATTGTCTCCGAGATTACCGTGCCGCGTGCAGGCCCGGCCGGAGGTTGCTGCGTCAATTACTAGAATTATATAACCCAAACACTCCTTTATCAATCCTTATATTCTTGGTAAAACAAAAATCAGTCAATATTTATTCAAAATGGCATCACAAAAGAAGGATGGAATCACGCTTTTCTCAAAGGAGTACTACGCTGCTTGCACGCTTGGAGGCATCATTGCATGTGGGCCAACGCATTCAGCAGTCACCCCGCTAGATTTAGTGAAATGCCGTCGCCAGGTCGATTCGGGGCTTTACAAGTCGAATATTCAGGGCTGGAAGACAATCTTGAAGACAGGAGGTGATCTGATCTTTACAGGAATTGGCGCTACATTCATCGGATACTCGCTCCAAGGTGCCGGAAAATACGGCTTTTATGAGTACTTCAAGAAAACTTACTCTGATTTGGTAGGCCCAGAATATGCATCAAAGTACAAGACTGGTGTGTTTTTGGCGGCGCTGGCTTCCGCAGAATTCTTGGCCGACTTAGCATTGTGTCCGCTAGAAACCATCAAGGTAAAAACGCAAACGACGATTCCGCCGTATGCGACTTCGGTATTCGATGGTTGGTCTAAGATCACGGAAAAAGAGGGAATCAGCGGGCTCTACAAGGGACTTGGTCCACTTTGGGCGCGCCAGATTCCTTACACGATGGTGAAATTTGCATCTTTTGAGAAAACCGTGGAGCAAATATACGCTTACTTGGGCAAACCTGCATCTGCATATACGTCCTTGCAACAGACTGGAGTGTCTTTCTTGGGAGGCTACATTGCCGGTATATTCTGTGCCGTGGTATCGCACCCTGCAGATGTCATGGTGCTGAAGGTAAACTCTGATAAAAAAGCCAACGAAAACTTGGGCCTGGCCGTGAAGCGTATCTATGGCAACATTGGTTTTGTAGGCTTGTGGAACGGGTTGCCTATGCGTATCGTGATGGTCGGTACATTGACCGGGTTCCAGTGGTTGATCTACGATTCTTTCAAGGTCTACGTCGGCTTGCCCACGACCGGTGGCCACTAATTTTTTATAGACATTTAGTAGAATCTTTTCTTCTTCATTAACTAAAGATCAATTTTGCTAACTCCACACATTTTTGAATAAGTCGTCATCAGGTTCCGTGGCGCTCTTCAAGCCAGTTGAATTGCCTGTACCGACGTTGCCAAACGTGCCGGGGAATCCCGAGCCCAACGCCAGAGAGTTCGTGCCGTTGTATGCACTCCCCCATTGGTTCACCGAACTCGAGCTATCGTTCCATTCGTTGGCCCATTGTGGCTGCGTAGTGGGCGTGGAGGATGAAGAATGTGTCTGCGTGCGGATCAGCGGCTGTGGGCTCGAAGCAAACAGAGCTGCCGACGGTTTGACTGAACTGCCGCGCGTGACCGGTTCTGCACCGAAATTCAACCCCAAAAGCGAGTCCGACAAGTCAGAAACACCCGCGTTGCTGGCTGCTTGGGCGGGCAATGTCAGCGCGCGGGTCAAGGGCGTATGAGGGGACGATACCAGAACCGGTTGTCTGAAGTTGGCTGGCTGTTGGTGCACACTTGAGGAAGACGAGGAAGGTGAGGAATAGAGCGATAAGATCGACTTTTTCAAGTCGCTCCTGGTATCATTAGCACGCGGAGGCGCCGGTGTGGGCGTGGCAGGAGATGCAGGTTGTACCGATGCGGTCCTGGCAGGAACTGGGCCCGGCTTCGTCGATGTGAAGCTGCTTGGACTATGTGCAGGAAGTTTGCTCGTGAGATCCAGCGTTGAAGACGCAAAGTCACCAAAATCGTCGTCCAAAAGCAGCGGCGCGGAGGCAGACACGTGTTTGGGGCGTGTGGCTGTTTTAGGGGTGGTTTGGGCCGACACGGGCGGAGCAGAGTGTGCTGGTGTCTGCTTTTCCGAAACACCATTCTTGGACCCAGTGATCGTCATTGGATCGGGCACTTTCAGCAGCGCAGCCCATTTCTTCAAATCGTATTTTGTCCTTATGAAGTTTTCGATCTTAGAGGCGTCGGGAATGTAGTTGGCGGGTAACCTTGCCTCCCAAAATAGGTTGCATTTCTCGTTTCCCCATTTGATCATAGACTCAACCTGTTCATCGGTCCAAACGTCCAAGTCCACCGACTTGACACGTGATATATGGGTTCCCATGGACCGGTGGATGCCGGAGCAGCGGATGCAGATGAAACAGCCCAAATTCCATGACGCCCAGCGTGGGTGCTGGGCCAGCTTGCAGTCGACACAACTCTTATTGGGCAATTCCTTAAGAAGCTGCCGGAAAATCTGCTTGTGTTTCTCACTGTGCGTTTTCCGCGATGACGGGAGTGCAGACATGCTTATATTATGAAAATGACGGTAGCGATACGATAGACGACAGAGGTCAGTCTGCAAAAAAGTGCGTTTTTGGTGGTCCTATATCACTGGACTAAGATCACAAGTGACGATCTGGTCGAGTATATCGATCTGACTCGGGGTGTACGGGTGCTCGTGCGAGCATTAGAACTAAAGTCTTGAGTCTTCAGTCAGGCCAAGTGCAGGACGTGGTGAAGACGACATTCTTGATGTGCAATAAAACTTGACAGAATGAGTATATGTGATTGAATAGACCTGCTGGGTCATTCAGAAAGCGTATTTTGAATAGAAAAAAGTCAAGAGAGGAAAACATTTATGGGTATGTAGGCACGTGACCTGACAACAACTCATGGCTTTGCTCATCGTCATGGCCGCTTATCTCGGGCTTCGAGAAGTGGCTTTTCGCAGTCACACTAAACAAGGTGAGTCCAGGTGAGACAGAAGTAACGAATCTATATCTTCTTATAACAAACAATGCTGAGTTTGTTCTTATGGATTCCTTGAGCAACTTCTTCGGGGATTCCTTTCATTTTTACCTATGTGTTGTGTTCGATCTCCCTGATCAACATGGGAGATAAGCAAGGCACGTGACTTGACTCACTTTGAAGAAGCCCTGCTGCAGCTGAGCAACTTTTATAGTGCACTCACTCACTCAGCTATATTTCTGACATTCCATAATTCTGCGTAAGCAAACCCGAATTGTTCCATTTTTTGATAATCACAAATTCTCCTTGAGCCAACAGGAACTCTGTACCATATTGATTTCGCGACATTAGCTTCGACGGGCCATGGATGCCTCGCCTGAAGAACCGCTTCGAGAGTACACTCTCTGCGAGGTGAGACAGCACGATCTACCAGACAATTTGTGGATGATCATATATAACAAAGTGTATGATTTAACTAACTTTTCAACCAGTCACCCAGGCGGTGCTGAGGTGCTTTTTGACTGTGGGGGCGTCGATGCCACCGAGGCATTTGAAGATGTGGGCCATTCTAAAATAGCGTGCGACATGCTTGAGCCGTATCTCATTGGAAGCATACCACTGAACGATGCCAAAGAATACAAAACGGCAGAATTGGAAGAAGTCAAAGCAAAGCCACGAAAGAAGGTGCGCAGGAAATGCAAGGATGCGAAGAAACACGACAAATCCATCACTATCTTGGTGATTCTCGCGGTGTTGGCGTGTATTATCATTATTTGCATACAGAAGCTCAAATGGACACATATCATTACATAGGGATGTACAGGTTAAACAGGACTATTGGAGATAACCATTGCATTGCATGAAAGGTATTCATGGTCTAATTTCAGTGACGCTTCACACATCGGGATTCGTCTACAAGTAAGGCGCAGGCTAAATTGTGGAGGTATCAATTCACTTGGTCTATGTGCCTGGCACAGTGTAATCGAAGCGGCCTGTTAACCTTTGCGTGCACAGAGACTGGCACAGTATCAGAACGCAAGTGGATGTTTTTGTAGTATATACCCAAGTATATGTTTCTTCTAATTCGGTCTAGAGTTCTTATTCAATCTTTTGGAAACAAGGTGGCCCGTAGGAGATGTCAGTGTGTATGCAGTGACAGGTTTGGCATCGCGGGATGCCCGCAGAGTTTTCACTCTGCGGGTTCCCGCATACTCCCGTTACTCCTCTACGGGTCTGTGATTATCGTAAGCAGCCCCAAGTATTTATACTGAAATATAGAAACTAATCTAATACCTAATAGGAGATGATCTCCTTTGCTTCTCTCTTTCTGATGTCGTACCCTAAGTCAATCTCAGAAAAGCACTCGTCATTTGGGATTATGACACGGTGCCTGTGCCATGCGTCACCACACAATTATTCAGAATTCTTTCAGCCGGCGGACTCCAATGATCAGCGTATTGGAAAGTAAACCTTGAACTCAATATCGTATTCATGACTCGTCATCACAATTGCCCGAAGCAGTTGCTATGAGGATGCGACGTCAACTTTGAAGAAAAGTAGTATTTTCGGAAGTCAGCGCTCAAAACATGATTTGTGATAATTGATGCAACAACCCGGCGTTGCACTCATCCTTGGTTGTTCGATTCATGTCACATGTTCCCATCACGCTTATCGAATCTCACTGTGTAATGAAATTAGTAAACGACCATACCTCATGGTCGATTCTGTTTGACTGTGGTGTTTCCAATCTTCCTCTCCACGAGAGACCTCATAGTAATAGACATGGATGTCGTCAAGAAATTACTTTTTTTTCCAAAACTTGAACTGCTCATTGCCTTCTTGTGTAGAAACGACACCACAGACGGTGAGTAACTTTAAACTTCTTACTTTGAGATCCCTTAGAAGTTTGGGCGGCAGGTGAACCATAGCGTAGAGTAAAAATTAGGACTCGATCCCTCGATGAAGGCTTTTCTTCGGTCAAACTCTTAGTATCCCGTGAACACTTTCCGGGTGTAAACAAAGTAAGCATGAGATCAATATCGAGAACAATTGCATTTGGTGAGTCGGAAAGTCATGCATAGCCATCCTTGTTTCATTCAATGTTCAATCATTGTTTCGATAGTCTAGCCAAGCTGAAACTTGTGAATTCAGACGACTTCATATAACTTCCCATCATCTTAAATGAGCAAAAAACCGGTCTGGAAGAAATCGCAAGTCTGTTTGCTAAAGCCCAAGCTGTACCTTCTTGAAAGAAAACTTTCGGTGAACCAACGAGTGTTATTTTGTGCTGTCAAAAGTTTTTAGCCGCCGGGGGTCATCAGCGAGAACGTTTTATAGCCCCAAGGTTGTTTTTGAAAACATTTTGCATGCAAAGAGCCCGAAGTTGCCATTTATTCTCGGTGAAAGCTTAAGCATCTGCACCGAGATAAAAACTTTTTAATGAATATAAGAGTGAGTCCAAAAGTCACAGTTCCAACATTGATGTATCTGATGCGGGCGAAAGGGTGGACTTTTGGCTTGTAAGGAGAAAAAAGAAAAGCTGTGTTAAAGAGAACACAAATAAGCGAGTCACGATGGAAGCCTTCTGTTTTCATGTATAGAACTGATTTCAAACCAGCATTAGTCAATCTTACGTAAATCAGAAAACGCGGTTTCCAGACAACCCCGAAACTTTAGCGGTAGTGCATGTTTTTTGTTTTTTTGCCTTCACCTGGCAACGGAGTGAATTCCGTCCAATCGCATAAGCTTAATGACGCTTTTATTCGTATATAAGCATATAGAAGGCAGGGCGGCTTCATCCGGTCTATGCATACTCCGATCGTCATCTGAGGAACAGGAGAATTCCGTTTGAGAAACGCCATAGTCAAAAACAAAATGCCGATGTTTTATCCCGAGATTGCTCTTTTCATTGGGAGAAAAAAAACCATCTTCTCTCAATTTTGCTGCCCTGGTATCAACCCGTTTCTAAAACGATATTGCTTTATTTTACAGAGCCCATGTTGGGTGCTTTGAGCAGAGCCTTGAGTAGTGCTTTAAGAGACCAAATTGTGTTTTATCCCCATGAGCCGAAATATTATCGAGAACTATTTCATACAATGCCCTTCACATCATTTCATACCTCTTTGGGGCAAAAACGCAACTATTTTAATTTCTTGAGCTAAGCATGACTTGCCCCCTTTTCCTCTTTCTGTCGCTGTTAGCCACTAGCGAGTTATAATTTCGAGATTAGCAGAATGAGCCACAGTATAAAGTTACTAATCATGGGCCAGCCCTTTGATCATGTTATCACTAGAATGTTCCTTAAGAATTTACTAAAGTAAACATTATTAGTTGTCAAGTGCGGCGCCGCCAATGCAACGCGGGTTCTTATGCATGGGTCAGTAGTATGACCACTAAAGAAGGCCACTACTTCATTTTTGCAGCGCAACTGCCGTATTTACAAATGGTTCCGGCGTTCAGCGGATAAAACGACCAAAAAAAAAACGATCTACTATAAAAATTATGGTTTCAATATATGAAATTCAGAATTGAATCCACATTCTAATCTCAGCGGCTTGTTGCCCTCTGGATGCATGTCGCGGGTCTTCTATGCACACCCCCAGCTTGGCATGCGGCGGGCAAAGAATTCCCTTTGACTGTGACATGTCTAAAAGGAAGTTTCCCCCACCCGGATTCAGACCTATAGATAGTGAACTCCGGTTGTACCCCTTCTTATTTGGCAGTTATAAATCAAGACCGCGCTTTTTTTTCTTGGAACATTTTAAACCCTACATATGTCTTCGTTCCAAACCATCGCAGAGGAGCTGTGGAGAAACCCAGATATCTGCGATATTGTGAGTCCGAAACCTGATACGACGCCACAGTTCGATGCTTACAACCCGGTGAACAACTATATCATTCCTGGCTTCAACCCGCAGTCGATTCCACAGCCGGAAAACGCGGCCGCAGGTCATTGGCTGTCACCCGCCGAGGAGGTATATTTCGATGAAATAGGCAAGACGCCTGCTCAGTACTATAACAATAATGGACAAGAGGGAAATGGTAATGTGACCAGATTTGAAACGGAGTCGCTGCTGTCGGTGTCTTCCGTGACCAACGCGCTGGTTGGGCGCTCTGCCTCGGGGGCTGACAAGGAGAAAACCAAGCTGAGAAAACCAAGGGGAAAAGTGCTCAACGATGACGAGGCGGAGCTCATCAATAAGGATGACTCGTTGTTGACCGAGGAGCAACTCGTGATCAAGAGAAAAGCGCAAAATCGACTCGCGCAACGTGCCTTCAGGGAGCGGAAAGAGCTGAAGTTGAAGGAACTTCAACAGAAACTACTAGAAAGCGAGGGCGAGAGGCGACGCTTACTCGAGGTGCTTGATGAGGTCAAACAACAGTTTATTTCTGTGAAGACAGAAAACCAGGTGTTGCGCCAGCATTCAAATACCAGTTCGCAAACGTCGAAATTCACGTTTCCACAATCGCAGGAGGCGTTTGTCGAGCAAATGATGCATGGCCAGCAACACGTCGTGAAGCCGGATACCGTCAGTAAAATCTACGAAGAGCCGCAAAGGCCGGGCGAAAAAGTGCTTGCTGTTGGCGCCGTCTGGGACTACTTGCAGTTCAAGATTGAGGAGGAAGAGTACGAAAACATCGATATGGTTGAGGTCATGATGGCTTTGAAAGGCAATGAGGTGTGTCACGGCTATGGGCCCGCATACCCGCTAGAGTTGGTGGACGAGGCGCTTCAACGTGTAGCAGATAAAATGAATGCTTAATGAGACGAGTCAATAGCAAGATCTCGTCTCCGGGACAAATTTGCCCTCGGCTAGGTTTGTTGTTGGCTTTGTGGAGCATGTTGACCTTGGACTGAACTGAAGGTTCTCAAGCATAGGTCACAAAGATGAAAAACACATAGTTGTCTTGGTGCCAGTGCGTCATCTTGCTGGAATCGACCATCTTGGCCGAAATGCTTTTCTTGGTGAATGCTGACTTTTTCCGGAACTACGTCATTGCATCACAAACTGGCCAAAATCTTTCGGAGAGGGGAGCGCTTTCCGCAAATGAAAGACTATAGTTCTTCTTTAATGGCGTCGACGGCTGTGAAGCGAAACGATTTAGAACAAGATAGAAATAATACAAGGGAAACGTTTAATAAATTACACCGACGTTCGACGTGTAATCAGAAAAGACGAAATTCTCTTGCTTCTTCAATGGTGTTACCGGAGAACCTAATATAATGTCTAAAGGCCCAGGAGCGTACTGAAGTTTCTACGTATCGGCCCTTACCTTTTTCATTGCAGGGCCTTTTTATATTATTTTTGCTTGCTACAAAGTTTCGAATAGTAATATACCTGTAAACAAATAAAAAAAAAAAAAAGAACCTTCCTATATTACTAAACTCAATGCACAACCAAGTGCAATATTCTAGATCTGTTAGTTTTCTGAAAGTCACAAGCAGTTACTGTATTATGTATGAGATCTGACGTGCAAGTGCGTGTTCACTGCTGCGATTTTTATAAAACACTCATTTTTTTCATGTTTTGAGACATTAGTATCTTTAACTTGCGCCGAAAAATTTATCAAGAATTCAATAAGTAAGCTTTCACTTGCATGAAGCCATGAACTTTTTGGATTTTTCACCATTTACCTTCTCGGGTGCTCACCTCTACTCAGAAAAGGGTAGAGCGCGCGCGGTGCTCGAAGCCAATTTCCAGAAAAAACATATATTGATGTCAAACAGGTACGTATGTATTAAACAACAGTTTCTTGTAAATTCATTATTTGATTGGTGAAGTTCTTTGAGCGACACGAATCTATCAAAAAATCATGTTTGAAAAATGAATTTGTGGCGGCAGGCTAGTCCTGAACATGGTGGCTAGTTTCTAACAACAGGGCCGCTGTTGCCGGACCGTGCCCTTGCAGGTCTCGCACCGAACTTTCTAGAAGAGCGGGCGGGCCTCTCTGCCCAGCACATATATTCGCAGCGCGAAATCTCCCAAAGGTCACCATTATTGATCCCCCAGAATTTATACATATACTTACAAATATGTCTGCAGACGAATTCAAAGCCCAGGGCAACAAGCATTTTGCAGCCAAACAGTTTGAGCAAGCCATCGAGCAATTCACAAAGGCGATTGACGTCTCGGAAGCTCCAAATCATGTGTTGTATCTGAACAGATCCGCGTGCTACGCCTCCTTGAAGAACTTTGACCAGGCGTTGAAGGACGCCCAGAAATGCGCTGAAATCAATCCTGCATGGGCGAAGGGATACAGTCGTGTTGGAGCCGCTCACTACGGGTTGGGTAATCTTGACGACGCAAAGAAGGCGTACACGAAGGCGTTGGAATTGGAGCCTACAAATGCCATGGCGAAGAGCGGCTTAGATGCCGTGGAATCGGCCGAGCAGTCGAGAAACCAAGCTCCGGACATGGGTTTGGGCAAGATTTTCTCAGACCCAAACTTGATCACGAAATTGCGTTCCAACCCAAAAACCTCAGCTTTGATGAATGACCCGGAATTGGTTACTAAAGTGTTGCAGTTACAGGCGAACCCACAAGCTGGTATGTCCACCATGTTGAGTGACCCCCGCATGATGACCATCATGGCGGCTTTGATGGGCATTGACCTTAGCATGGGCGACCCAGACGCTGCCGGCTCTTCTGACGAGCCAAAGCCCGAATCAAAGCCCGAATCAAAGCCCGAACCAAAGGCCGAGCCAAAGGCCGAGTCAAAAGCCGCACCAAAAGCCGAGCCAAAGGCCGAGCCAAAGGCCGAGACCGAGGACGTGGAGATGGAGGACTCCTCGAAAGCAGAGGCCGATGCGCTCAAGGCAGAGGCCAACGCTTTGTACAAGCAAAGGAAGTTTGACGAGGCCATTGCGCAGTATAACAAGGCCTGGGATCTTCACAAGGATATCACCTACTTGAACAATCGTGCTGCTGCTGAATATGAGAAGGGCGATTACGACGCTGCAATTGCCACCTGCGAGTTGGCGATTGACGAGGGCAGAGAGCTCCGTGTTGACTACAAGGTGCTTGCCAAATCATTTGCCAGAATGGGTAATTCTTACTTGAAAAAGGACGACTTGGATGCTGCTGCCAAATACTTTGACAAGTCCTTGACTGAACATCGCACGCCAGATGTGTTGACTAAATTGAGACAAACTCAGAGAGAGATCAAGATCAAGGAGGCAAACCTGTACATAAACCCTGAGAAGGCCGAGGAGGCTCGCTTGGAGGGCAAGGAATACTTCACCAAGGGCGATTGGCCCAAGGCTGTGGCTGCTTACACGGAGATGGTAAAGAGAGCGCCACAAGACGCTAGGGGCTACTCGAACAGAGCTGCCGCTTTGGCCAAGCTAATGTCGTTTCCAGATGCTGTCACGGACTGCAACAAGGCGATTGAACTTGACCCCACTTTTATTCGTGCGTACATCAGAAAGGCGAACGCTCAGTTGGCCATGCGCGAGTACTCGCTGGTCCTTGATACCTTGACCACGGCCAGGGAGAAGGACCAAGAGTTAAATGCTGGTAAGAATTTGCAGGAGATCGACCAGTTATACAACAAGGCCTTGTCTCAACGATTCCTGGCTATCGAGGGCGAAACCCCCGAGGAGACTATGGAAAGGGTTTCTAGAGACCCGGAGATTGTTGCTATTTTGCAAGACCCTGTCATGCAGGGCATATTGGGTCAAGCAAGAGAGAACCCTGCCGCATTGCAGGACCACATGAAGAACCCTGCCATCAGCAAGAAGATCAACACTTTGATTGCCGCGGGTGTGATCCGCACGCGCTAAGGCGGAGGCTCATGTAAGTCTTGTGCTAACAGTATACATATATAATAACCCTATCTGAATGACATAGCAAGGTTGGCTTTATAGTCCATTGTCGAAAAAGAAGTTCGGTAAGTTGACGTAGTCCTGATTGTTTGCGTTTGCAAGATCGCCACCGTAGTTCAAATCGCCCAATCTGTCGCCAAACTCTAGAAAGTCTATCACCTCTAAAGCACCCAATCCGGGACTGTACCCTGCGGCCGGAGGCGTATTCTGTGAGCACAGGCTCATGGAAACGTTAGAATTGGGGTTGAGGGGCGACTCGTTGATTCCCGTTGCTAAGAGAGAGCCGGGAGGCCCGTTTGTCGGACTCTCATGGTTGCCAGGGTGTGTTGTGCACACATATTGCTGCAGACTTACAGCCTTTGATAGCGGCTCATAAAGCCTTGGGTACTTTTTCTCGACCATCTGCAAATGCTCCAAAAGGCCCGGATTTGACCCCAAAATATCTGTACCACAAGCTTGGTCCACAATCGTGATCACCACGCGCATCATGACACGGATTAAAATATCCGCCATTCGCACCCTGATGTAAAACAACCTTGTCGTTTCCTCTTCTGCCCGAGCTCCAATGATCCCAAATGTGTTTAAGGATACATCTATGAGCAAGCTTAGGTCCTTCAACACGTCCGGGTCGTCCGGGTAATTGAGACAATTTGAAAGCAAGTTTGTCACTGCCGAAAAAGGGTAGGTCACGAGCCAATTGAACGAAAGGATCGACGTGTTCAGGTGACCGAAAGTACGGATGATGCGCAAGATTGTGCGGGCGCTATCAAGGGATAGTTTTCGAAAGAGCGAGTTCTCGTTGACATGCGAGTCGGTGTTATCAGATACAACCGCCCACGGAACCCTGTTGATCGTCATGATGTGGTTGAAAAACGTTAGTTGGAATCCCATCACCATTTCCACATGTGCTGGCTCACACGTCCCATCAGTGAAGCTTTTCAATAGCGCATCGAATTCCGGCTCGTAGTAAAAGCGTGGCCGCGATTTCGACTGAACACTTGCAGCCAAGCGAAACATGTCGGTGTTTATCGTCAGCACAACCTCCTGGATATTCTTCAAGCTGTCATACTTCACTTGCGCACTGAATAGGCGCATGTATGTGTAGCATCGAATGTAGCACAACTTATCATATTCATTGCATAGTGATCTCTGCTCGAATTCGGGGCTGGCGGCGCCCGGCGAGTCTTGGAAGAAAAGGTTGTCTAGTGAAACGTCAAGCAAGTTGACCGAAGGCGGCTTTCCCAGACGGTAGCACACTTCTATATCGAAATGCTGGCATGCACGCCACACTCTAGCGCGTTTCTCACGCTCGGCAGGGTCTAGGTTTATTGCTGAGTCAAGTCTGTGAAGACCCATATCCTGCGCGTACCGCACTGCCATGGAGGTCAAGGAAAAGTTAAGGTCTGAGATCACCCACAGAGTTTCAAGATGCACTGTCATTAAAATGAGCGCCTGGATCGTGGCCAAGCCCTCACTGAGGGTGCAAATACGGTGGTAATAGAATACTGCGTTCTTGAACATGCGTTCCTGAAACGCCACGAGCTCAGCGGTTGTGAATTTCGAGATCTTGGGATATTGTCCCTCGCGCTCCAGGGTGCTTTTGATGTCCACATATGCAGACACACATATCATTAAGACAAGACACATGATCATGAGTTCTGAGTACAGGAGCGGCTTCGGGTCCGGGTTCTTGAGTTTCTTGTTGGCATAGTACGTGTGAAATAGACCCTTGACATAATCCACACTGCATATGAAGTTGGCGAAGTGCAATTTATCAAACATCAGGAGCACTTCGTCGATGAACTTCTCATATGGGAAAATCCCAAGACGCAACTTGGCTATGCTTTCTTCATCATGAACCTGGGGTTCCAGCCAGATCCCGTGGAACGCTTTTTTGCTGGCGGCCATGTACACAGGCATGGTTTGCATTGGGATCACCAAGCGGTGGTCTTTGGGCGCGAGTTTCAGCCGCACGTAGTTGATACTTTGTTCCGATAACAAAATGCTGAACCCAAGTTGCGGACCTTTGTACTGCGAAGCCACGGAAAACTTTCGCTCGCAATTCACGTCCTTTGCGTGGCTGTCGCGGGCCAAATCCAAAAGCGACTTGTACTCGTGGAAAATCGAGTTTGACGGCTGATCATCGCCGTTTTTCTTGGCCTGTGGTTGTCCCTGTGGACTTTTGTTGCTCTCCGGTGCTTCCGAGCCTGACTCCAGCTCCGTGTCGTCGTCGGCGTTGGATTCCGCGCCCGCGCTCCCGTTGGCCCGATAAGTGGCCGGCAGCAGGCCATTTTCAATCAAAATTTTGCCTGTAATTGGCTCTAGTTTGCTCACAAGCGCGGTCACCATCGCCTCAAGGTTCATCATTCGCCCGGCCATCATATCGGTGTGATTGGCGCGTGGTCGCCGCGTCCTGTTAGATTCATAGGCACACGGTAGACTCTGCGCAGCACAGTGGGAGCAGGGCGTCTGCCCGTTGCATTTTGTTTTCTTGCGTCGACACTGGGCACATGCCTTGGCCACACGGTCGCGTTTCCTGGTCTCCATTGTGTGTAAATAATGTGTATTTTAGTTTTTATGGGTATATGCAGATATGTGATAGTGTCTCGATCCAGCCAAGGTGAGCCTGAGCCTTGAGGCACATGTAGCCGCAGGCTAGCGAGGCGCGGGTCCGGGCCGAAAACGGCGTCATGCTTGAAAGTTGTAGATACTGTAGTACAGTAAGACATGATTATAGAGATTTAAATTGGAGAAAAGAAAAATCTAGCTCAAACTTTCAAATAAAGCCCGGGATAATTGTTCTTTCGGACGTAAAATGCGCTCTTCGAAAAGTTACTCTGGGTACTATCTCTATTCCTGCTCAATAAGCCTGATCCTTCTGAATAGGTCTTACTCTGGTCGAATCTGTTCTTGGGAATCTTGGTTGAAAACATCTTTAGATGATATTATTCAACTTTTTAATTGAGTCCTAGCTTAAGCATTGAATGAAGGGTGTGGTCACTATGACAAGTATCAATGAAAAGGACATAAGAAGCTTTTAACTCTGAAACTAAATCTCGAAATGTTTTATACCTTTTAAAATTTAGACAATAATCTTAGATTCTACTATAGTTCTAAATCCAGCCTTAGGCACACCCCGGCACATCCCGGGAGTCACAAATGATTACCAAAAGCTAATACTACTCTGACAGAGTAACAAGTAGCTCTCTATTACGCGACATTTTTCTACAGTTTTCACACATCATAGCAAGTCGATTCGACCGGCATTGCAGTAGTCTTCATCTGTCTTTTGTAGTAATCTCACAGACTCCACAAAGTTGAGTCAGAATGTGATCCGTTCTAATGTCCAACTACATTGGCTGTTTGTAAGCCTGCGCTTCGAAATGAGGGATAAAGAGAACGTCTAGTTTTTAACGTATGCTTGAATATATTGTCTTCGATCCAGTCGACGTGAATTACATACTTTCTGAATGCCATTCTTCCAGTTTCAGAGATTCATCCGATTCCAAGACAGCGTAACCAACCTTCCTCTACTCAATGCTTCGGGCACTATAGTCCGCCGTTTACACCATCGAAGAAAAAATTCGGAAATTGATCGATTTGGTCAAATAACATGCTCTCAATTCCGCTGAAGCTAGCAGCGCCGTCGGAATTTCCGTAGTCAGCCGCGCCATTTTTCATTCCACTAGTAGGGGTGTAGTTTGAATGGGCCGTATTATGTGGCGTCGAAAGACCTCCATCCACAATATTTGAAAGCGAGCAAGGCGAAGACTGCGAGCCAGGCGTGCCGTCACTTGGAAAGGGCGATTTAGACTCAAAAAGCAAAGGAATAGATTTCTTCAAATCCTCCGACGTGCCAAAAAGTTCTGGAATAAACTTCTTTGGAGAGTCAAACAACTCTTTTAGCTTATCGTTTTTGGCCAAAATATCGTTCCCTGTATTCATCTCAAAGATGCTGATGGCAATGCGAGAGACCGACTTGACCAACACTTGAAGCAAAATCGACATGTCAAATTTTACGGAGCTGAATCTGCCCGACGTCATTTTCCGGTTGAACCAAGTCTCACACGTCTCTATAATGAGGGTAAGGTCGGCATGCGCATCAGGCGATTTGGGCTCGGCCATGCATGCGGCCAGAAGATGGATCACGGAAATGAGCGGAAAAAACGTTATCCATAAAGAAGCCGGTCTTTCCGAACCAGCAGCATGGTAGTTTTTTAGCATGTACATGATGCTTCTTGCACTATTGAGGGACAAGTTCCTGTACACTTGCAAAACTTCAGCACTCACGTTTGGGAACGCAAACATCATGGGAAGACGGTTAATGGTCATCATGTTGAGGAAGAATGTGAGTCGCGCAGTCATGATGTGCTCTTCCTCAATGTTATCTAACATCGACACTTGGTGAAATCCAGGCTGGTTGTAGAAATAAGGTCTGTGATCAGGATCCATGTGGGCTAGCAAGTTGAACATTTTTTGATTGAGGTAGTCCACATTTGATTTCAACGCATCAAAAGTCTTCGTGTCTGCCCTCGCAGAGAAAAGACGATTGTACGTTTCCAACCGCAACTCGAATATCTGATCGTAGTGCTTCAAGAACGGGAGCGAATATGCCGTATTTAGGATGTTGTGCATGGAAAAACTATCACGGAGCTCTTCACTTGTATCGTTGTAGTTGATCAACGGAGGCCGGCCGCTTCTGAAACAAATCTCCATATCAAAGTAACAAGCAGTTTTCCACACAAGAATTTTGATATCGAAATCCTCACGTGTACATGTGCGGTATGTTTCAATCCGGTGAAGTCCCATCTCAAGCGCTTTTCTGATCGCCGTTGTGAGCACCATGTGTAACACTTCAGGAGATTCGCAACACTTGGCCATAAACACCGCAAAAAACAACATTGCCTTCACCGTTTCGAGCCCATGGCCTCTAATAGAGAGCTGATAATAGTATCCCATGCAAACCTCAAGGATGTCGTCGCGTAATGTACCCAAGGCCAGCAAAGTGAATGTACTCGGCGAGGCCCTGCTAGCCAGGTCACACGAATCCGGACTACCTGCATCCATTGAGTGGTCCATCGCTTCACTGAGACAGATCAATACCGCCAGGCAAAGCTTAAAAAGCTGTGTTATCAGAAGCTCGCGCCTCGCATGGCTGTAGTATTTCTTCAAAGACGTTTCAACCTCCTCTGACAGACACAAAATCAGCACAGTATTGCATTTGCTTGCGTACTTATGCACCAACTCAAACATGGCCTCCTCCCTTTTCCTTGGAAATGGTGCTTTCATGCGCTCAAGGTGCTGCGCGTGATTGAAGCTTTTCAGCTCGTACCACATGTTGACAAAACTTTTGGTTTTATTCTCAAACACAAACGGTAAGTTGATCAACGGTACAAGTAATTGCGCATTTTCCTCTGAAAGATGTGACTTCATCCAATTCAAGCTGCTTTTCGAGAGAATCGAGAAGAACGAATGGTTTCCGAGGTAAAGCTCATTCTGCTTGCCTGTGTGACTGGGCATTTCTGCGGCCGAACACGACGGCGACGACGTTTCCTCACCGTCGTCATGTGACGCGTTCCTGCTTTCCTCATCCTCATCTTCCGTGACTGGCGACTGCTGTTTTTTCGCCTTTCGGGACGAAAAGTCAGCTCTCAAATCACCGGCATTTAGTGTGCCTGCCGCCACAGACTCAATCAAGCCTTCGAGCCGATCAAGCCGGGCATTCAAAAAGGTGAGAATCTCATCCAGCTTCAGTAGCCTCGCCTTCTTGTGGGCTGGCTTCGAGATTTTTTCGTCATACACACACTCAGGCTCTTGTGCTATCTCACAGTTCATACACCGGTTCTCGCCGTCACACTTGATTTTCTTCTTGCGGCAGTTATTGCATGCGACTCTGATCCGCTTCTTCTGCGAATGCTTGGAGTAGTCTTGAGAGTCGTCCGACGCCGGCATATTATCCCATATGATAAGCTTGATGTTTTTGAGTGTCGCTAAGAATAAAGAGAGGAAATTGAAAAATGGATTGTTTGCCGAATCTCTTGTTTTTCAATGAATGTGATGTTTGCGGAGTATTGCCACTTCCATCGTATATTGCATAGCCTAGGCATCGTGCCGATAGGACTGCACACTAAGCATATGGTTGGTCGAAACTGTCCGCATGGACCCCAGTTTTCATGGAAAAAGGCCGTAAATTTGGGCCTCAAAATTAGGCTTGTACACGTGGCCATGATATTGAAAGATTCAGATGTGAATCTATCAATTTTTCAACGCCAGAAATTCCACACTTGTCGTATCCGTGGCTTCCGTATTATCATTCAGAGTGGTGATGAGGCGCGGCGCGGGCCGGAACCCATTAGTGTTCCGTGGTTCCGGCTTTAGACCGGGCAGATACGGTGCTGCGGTATGGCCATCAGTGTGACCTGTCCACTTTTGAACACGAGGCGTTTACTGTAACGGCTGTGTTTGCATAAATCACAGCCTCGCCGCTTGATTCTTTTAGTTCCTTTGGTTGCTTATCGCTGTCTGCGGCTGAATGCATGTGACAATGCGCTAATTCATGACTCGTTTTTACAGCGACTTCTTTTAGCGTGGCTTGTGATTGACTGGGCGCGTACTTGACTTTGTAGTGGTCTTGATCATACGGAAAAGAAGAAAACGATTCAATGGATTGATGGACCTGACCAAGAATTGTGATGCTGTCTTTTTTTTTCAAAAAAATATTGATTATTATTTTCTATGGGTAAGAAGTCGTGACACGTCCCGCTCGGCGCTTTGCTCTTCCATCAGGGGCATATATACAAAGCCACTCATTGCTTCCGCAACGATTTGCGCCATTGGCGAGTTCTGTTTGGTCGATATCTCCACGATCCTCTTACCTGATAGATAGGTCTATTTTCTACGATCAAGATATAGAATTTGGAATGGAAGGGTAATCGAAAGGCATGCGCGACACAATTTCCATGTGCTTATATTTGAGTGTGACCCCACCCGATTGATTTTTAAGTATTGTTCAAAGGGTTTACGCGCCTGTGGTGTGGGATAGGTCTTGCATTGATAAAGATTCCAAAAACTTACTAAATACTGATCCCTCTCTCCCGCGGATCACATATTTTTAGTGGACACTTTAAATTTGTCTTCAACCATCTACGGCCACAACCGTCATCCTCGTGTGTATCCCGGATGTACCTATAGGCAAGCACTCAACACAAGCATATAAACGCCGAATCTTATATCTTCAGGTGTGGACAATCTGAAGACACTGTACTCTTCATGGATCTGAATATATTGAAGCACCAAGTACTGTAGCACATTTCACTTCTCAAGCCGTTTTCTGGTGCGAAAAAAAAAAGCGGCCTGGACATACGCGCGACTGGCGGAACTCAAGGCACCAAAATCTCTCAATTCGCATGTCAAAATCGTACGAACATAGTATTCCGCAACGAGTCTACTCTTGTGAAACAAAATTTAGAATACACTAAGAATGGTTGTTCGCAAGCCTATTTTTGCTAACAAGGAGGACGCCAATGCACGTGAGGCGTTGGTCTTGTACGAGGCCAAACAATACAAAAAAGCGTTGAAGTTGGTGGATCAGAACCTCAAGAAAAATTCTTCCCATGCGGAATCGTTGGCGTTGAAGGGGTGCGCCAATTATCAATTGGGCCATAAGGCAGATGCCGAGGCCTACATTATCAAAGCTTTGAAAAAGGGGTCGTCGAATTACTTGGTGAATCACTTGGCCGGAATCTATTATAGAGGCATAGAGAATTACGCCGAGGCGGCTAAATGGTATAAAGCCGCTCTTGACAATGGGTCCCAGAACACGCCGATTTTGCGTGATTTGGCGCTTCTTCAATCGCAATTACGTGATTTCAAAGGCTTGAGAGATTCTAGGGTCAAATTCTTGGAATCTCAGCCCGGATATAGAGCAAACTGGACTGCTGTCGCGGTGGCCCACCATTTGAACAAGGACTACGACGCTGCCGTGACAAACTTGTCCAAAATTGAGGGCATTATCAAGGAACACTTGCAGGAACAGGACCGTTACGAGCAAAGCGAGTGTGTGCTTTACAAGAACCGGATCATTGCTGAATCGGGCAATTTCGGCCGCGCCTTGCAGGAACTTGAGGCCGATGTTGGCGAGATCCGTGACAAAGTCTCGTTCTTGGAGTACAAGGCAAAGTACTTGTTGCTTTTGGGAAAGGCAAAAGACGCGTCAATTGTATACCGTCAGTTGATCCAGATCAACCCGGACAATCAGTCTTACTACTACCTTCTCGAGACTGCGTTGCTGACACCCAGCGGGCCCGAAGAAATCCGCTTAAAGTTGTATGATAAGCTCGCCAGCTTCTACCCGAAATCGGACCCTGCGCAATTCATTCCCCTCACATTCTTGCCTGCTACACACCCTGAGTTTGAAAAGAGAGTGAGAACCTACATTACCACGCAGTTGAAGAGAGGCGTGCCCGCCACCTTTGTCAACGTCAAGCCGCTCTACAAGAACAAGAAGAAAATAAGTGTCATCGCTTCTGTTGTGCAGGAATTTTACGGGAAAGACGTTCCTCAATTGCCACCACCGGTGTTTGTGTGGACGTCGTACTTTTTGGCGCAGCACTACCTCTACCTCAACGACTTGGCCCTGGCTACGCGCCACATCGATGCCGCGTTGGCCCATTCGCCAACCTTGGTGGAACTTTACATTGTCAAGGCCCGTATCGTGAAGCATACTGGTGACTTCGAGAAGGCGAGCCAAATCATGCAGGAGGGCCGCAGCTTGGACTTGCAGGATCGGTTCATCAACTCGAAAGCTACAAAATACTTGATGAGAGCAAACAAGGTGGAGGAAGCCATCGACTGTGTTTCGCTATTCACGAAGTTGGAGGATGGTGCCATCAACGGTCTTAAAGACTTGCACATCATGCAGGCCAACTGGGTGTTGATCGAGAGCGCGGAGGCGTACCACAGGTTGTATAAAGAAAAGCAACAGGAAGCTTTGAATTTGGCTGCTACCCCCGAGGAGGCGGCTAGTGTCAGCGAAACTGCTGAATTCTACCGAGGCTTGGCATTGAAGCGGTTTTTGGCCGTCATCAATGTGTTCAAGACCTTTGTCTCAGATCAATTCGACTACCACTCGTACTGCATGAGAAGAGGCACCCCACGTGACTACGTCGACATGTTAAAGTGGGAAGACCGCATCCATTCGACGCCAATCCATGTGAGGGCCGTGAAGGGTTTAGTCGCAATGTATCAAGAGGTTTTGGACGAGAAGCCAGAAGCCGATGATGACAAGACCAAGAAGAAAAAGACGAAGAAAAGTAAGCCGCTTAACAGGAAGTTGAACGATTGGGCTGCGAAGGTCGAGTCTGTCAAAAACGACGACGACCCTTTCGGCCAGAAAGCATTGGTAAGCTTGAAGGAGAATACAAACATTCTTGCCGAAATTGAAGTTTTTGTGAAAGAATTGACTACAGAGGCAGATAGATACAAGGTCACATGGGAATTGGCATATGATCTTTATAAGCGAGAACTGAAATATGTTTTGGCGTTGCAGGCGTTGCGCAGCTGGGCCAAGATCGTTGACTCGAATGACTGCAAACTCAGAGTCGTTGGCGAGAAAGTCCTTGATTTCAAAGCTGCGTTGGCCAGCGACACTAACGCCAACCCTGCCATCATTAAAGTGGCTCACAAGGGTATAGAAAGTGCGTTCCCGCAGCTAGCTGAGGGCGAGGACAAGTTCAAGGAGATCTACATCAATTGAGAAGACTTTTTATGTTTATATTGGCCAATTCCGGCTATGAATTTATCCATGATTCGACCTGAGACCGAGCCACGCCAGATGCAAGATTGA
Organism: Metschnikowia pulcherrima; assembly: GCA_009746055.1. Taxonomy (NCBI): domain Eukaryota; kingdom Fungi; phylum Ascomycota; class Pichiomycetes; order Serinales; family Metschnikowiaceae; genus Metschnikowia; species Metschnikowia pulcherrima. The sequence goes on from VFXK01000006.1 coordinate 209,357, forward strand.
GCGTCTGCTGGCCCATGGGGAAGTAGCTCACGGTGTACCAAACTGCACTTATTAGCTGTATGACGGCAAAGATGATTGAAAGAAGGGTAGACTTAAGTGACAAGCTTGAAATCAACGTCATAACGATACTGGTGACAAACGTGATTGTGAATATGATCCTCGTAGACGAAAAAAGATGGAGCATATAGGCCTGGAACCCTTGTAAGACGCCGAAACTGACCAAGAAGAAAATCAGGCCTAGCGACCAGAGTAAAGCGAACTTTCGCGGTTTTAAAGACAACACAGGGAAGAGAAAGATGCAGATAAGGTAGCATGAGACCGAGCCGGCGAATGTGAGTCCGAATATAAGCATGCGGTCCCAGCGGGATAGCTCCAAAAATCCGGGTTCAGGCGTCACATAGTTATCTTCATCCTCGAGATAAACGCTCTGGGACCTGAACGGGTTCAATTTCTGGAGCCTTGTCTTGAACAGGCCCTCGCTTGACTGGGTCACCGGCGGCGGCAAAGGCGCACCGTCACGCGTGTTTGACGACTTAAAGGGTTTCAAGAAACTCATGTTTCAACTATGTTTGTGCTGAAACAGGCTGATCGGGTTATAGATGAAGTGTTTTATAGTGATCAGCTTCAGAAACGATGAAAAGACTCGAAAGCGTGATTGAAGAAGGAATTCTTTTTGAAAGTTTGGAATCAAAACAATTCAAAATGTGGTTTTTAGGGGCTGTATTGAATAGTTGAAACGTAGTTATCATATGATCGATACGGCGGCCGCGGGAACCGTTAGCGAGCCACGCCAGCCGGCCGGCCAGCGTGCTTCGTGGCGGTGCACACGGTGGCCCAATCTACAAAAAAAGCGTATAGGGCAAGAGAAATGAACAAAAAAGCCAGGAAAGAATAAATTTAATTATAAGCAAGAGTAGTTAGTAGTTCTCCATTTATTATTCGACATGACTTATCAATTTACTGCCAAATTCTGCCCCGAATCTCATAGTTACCAATCGATGTTTGCACCTTTGGGAATCCCACGGCACTGACTCGCACGTCTGTCTGTCTGTCCGCCTCTCCCTCTGCCAGTCTGTCGCACTTGACTGAGAGAATCAAAGATAATAGAGTTTCGCCTTGGGAACCACAAATCAATTGACAAAAACCGTCTCAAATTAGATTTCAGCGCCTCAATCAAGCTTCTAGACGTGAAAAACTCAAGCTACAACAATAAACAAAGATGTCTGTTGAATTCTGCCGCACGTATTCCCAGCTTATAAACTTGTCGCCAGATGCGGCCGCCGATTCATTCTACTCCACAGAAGACTACAATAAACTAGGCTCATTGGGTCCAACTTTGCCCAGGCTTGAATACGCTTTTCCCAAAGGCACAAATTCGTCTTCTGCGGATGCATCGGTCTCGATACAGTTGAAATCTATACGTCCTCCATACAAGTTTTCTACAAGCTTGGATAATGTACAAGTGTCCCAGTCCGTGTATAAAGTGAAAGAGCTATTAATATCTGCCGTCGACACGTTGAGTCTGGCCGGGGTGACGCCCTCGAATCTCAAATTCATGATCAAGTCGAAGGTTTTGACCGATACAACATCCATCTCGTCTTTGGTGCAGGAGGGCACCGCCATATCTATAACAGTGATGGTTTCTGCGCCCGCTGCGCCTGCTAAACCGTCGAAAACCACCGATTTGACTGCTGATATCTCCGCAGACCCAAGTGAGTCCGTACCGCTCTCGCTTTCTGCCGAAACATGGGCCAAAATCCAGGACGTTTTGATGGCAGACGTGGGCGCTGAGAACGGCGCCATATATCTTGAAAAGTTCAGATCTGTTGTGTAAAAATGATACTTTGGGTTTCATAAACAATATCAAAATCTTATAGTGCTCAATTAAATGTTTTTTTTGTCCTATTTTGTCAACCATCTCTTAGCTATGAGCTCGTTGAGAGAATGGCCCTCTCTTCTGCCCACACGTGCCTCGTATACATAGTAAGCGGCAACTCCAATTGACACTGCGATCACAGGGTCAGCAAACCGTGAAATAAGATATTTGTACTGCATTTTATGAATAAAAGAAAGGGAGTGTTTTCGCCAGGATCCAGAATTTATGGAATCCAACTTCTTTTCTGTCATGTGCGCGACAAAAAAACAGATTCGGCGTTTTTCTTCGAAAACCTAGTCAGCCAAGAGACGATACATAACTGATGCCATAATTTGATGCTAGACTAAACTCAATGCCATATGCTCCCTTTTTTTTCTTGTAGATCGAAATCTACTCGTGTTTTCCCTTTTTCGCAAACTTTTTTTTCATCATGCCGCTAATGTGCTTGTTCCATGCGACCCCGCTCATGATCGACCTGTTGAATCCGTAAACATCGTGAATATCGTCCTCAAAAACCGAACCTGATCTTTCAAGCGCTTCTCTTTCGGATTCGCTGATTTCAGCACCTAAGATTTCCTTTCTGGACTGTAGCTTATTGCGTTGGTACGCCACGAATTCTCTGCACTTGTTGATCTCGTCCTGCGAGAGAAACCCGTAGCCATAGCCGCCGATTTTCTTGAAACACAAATCGATCAACATGTTTGGGTCTGTGATTTGCTTCGGGTAGTTCTGTATGAACTGAAATAACTCGATTTGTTCGGCCTCAAAGCTCGCTTCCAGGTTCTTTAAGTCCCGGCTAAGCTGGAAGCTGGGATCATCAAAACAGAGGCGACACAACGTGAGCGAGATCCGAAAAATCGTTTTCGAGCCTTCATACCAAATAATGTCCCATATTCTCAACACACTCTCGATCGGGAGCACACCGATGAACACTGACATGAACCACGATGACGTGACAAGTGTTAGTGGTGGGAGCCGCGTGAGAATCTTATCATCCTTCAAAACAGACCCGTCGTAGGATCTGCCTATGATCGCCCACAATTTCGGGATGTACTCTTTGATACACATCATCAACACGCCCTGGTCCGTATGCACACCCTCGAGGTTGGCGGAGTGCACCTTGGGGATGATTCGTTCGGTCATGATGACAAGCATCCAGAAAGCGTGTTCTTCAGACATGAACAAAAGTAGTAGCCCTGCAATGAAGTTCAACGACTGGCAGTAGCCGATTTGTGGCTGGTAGTGAGCGAACGCCGTGAGTACGCGTCTCAAGCTGGCGATCTTGGCCGGTTCGGGTGACTCTTCGTGGGTGAGTTTTGAGTTTTCTCTGAACAACACATTGTCGGGGAAGGTGCGGTGCAAATCACGCTCAATCACCTCTGTATCTTTGGTCTGCACGCCTTCCGTGTCATTAACAATCTTTTCATACACCCCGCCATTTTTATTGAGCCGTTCGTTTCCCCCCGCGTAAAAGAACCATGCATTTCCGCGCCATTCGGGTGGGATTCCTCTCCGGATAAGTTTCTTTATCTTCACCGATTTGGGCGGGAATCTGTCTGGAGCTTGTTTCTGCAATTCGCCGGCCAAACCGTGACCTTTTAGCTGTAACGCCCATTTCTTTTTCTGCTGGGCAAAATGCGGCAGGTATTTCTCAAACCAGGTGTTATACGACTCCAGCGAAGACCCAAATAGCAGTGATTCCTTCTTGAACCCGTACATATCCGTTTCTCCCGCCATGACCTTATGGATCACGTTCTTGTCTACCAATTCCACAATTGGCCCGCTATCGAGTTTCGAAAATTTCGGCAGATTTGCCAAACTCTCACCTTCAATTAAAGGCGTTATGGTATGCTCGGACGTGTCTGGAATATGGTCGATGGCATCGTTATCAATGATCACGTTTTGCGGCAGGAGAAGGATCTGCGGCTCGGGCATGTCCTTGCCATCGCTGATCGAGCCTATGTCGTTCGTGGTCTCAACATCATAGTAATCTAGCACAGAGTAGTTGTGTGAGCAGTCAGATTCGGAACGGTGATGTGTCCGAGGCGAAAGGAGACCAGGTGTTCTCGGCGGCTCTGGAGACATATCGATTAGTTATAAGTATGTGGCAGGGTAAAGTGGATATGAGAATTTTAAAATTTCAGCGGGTTGGCGCCAAGGTGTGGTGAGATCAAAATCGATGCTGAGAATGACGTAGGTGTTGGTGGTGACAAAGCGTATAGATCAGATTTAGGTTTTTTCTTTAGCAAATGATAAACAAAGAAATTATATTTTCATTAGATTTTATATTCCATCAATCTGGCCAACTATGCCAGAATGAACAATCGGCGTTGTTAGCTATATTCGGATATGTCAGTCAAAAGAAGGCTTTGTCTCGGCAATCAAGCTGCGTGCCGACTGCCGAGCACTGCTGCTGCTGGAGCCTGGAGCCTGGGGCCAGCAAATGTGCGGATGCAAAAAGAACGAAAGAGCGCACGCCATCTGCCTAAGGGATGATTGCCGTAAATGGAATTTTGAGAAAGGAAAAATTGTTTAGATATGAGCTCAGTGGAGTATGAAGGCGTATTTTTATTATTTGAAGCAAGATTTGCGTTATTCTTGGGCGGGTTGATGTGCTATATTCTTTCTTGTTGTCTATTTGCAAGCCAGTGCCAAGCGAAGTTCGCGAGATGAACCATTGTAATAAAATGTTGGAGACAGTACTACGTCCAGCGCAAGCTGATTTTAAAGATTCTCAGGATTATAAAGTTGTTTACTAGACATTGTTCATGGTTTTGGCATGAACTAGTCAAGAAGCATTGCGAACATAGAGATTGCGTGGACGACTGTTCTAAATATAGAAAGATTCGACTCCAGACCATTAAATGAGTCATCTCTAATTCTTTTGTGGATAATTGATAGATTTGATTTTGGCATACCATCAATGGACAAAATCTTGCTCCCTTCATGTCAAGTAGACTTAAAAAGCTGTGTCTCGCGCATATGTTTCAACCAATATCACAACCAATTCTCCTCTCACTCTTTATCCAACCCCAAAGCTTGTCTCTGGGACTTGGATTGCGGGTCGAAATATGGTACTTCGGCCAAAGATGTGACACGCGTGCCGTGCCTTGGCTCCTTGCCCTCATAGTCCCACACCGCGTTGTGGTTGGCCACTCGATTGTCCCATATCGCAGAGGTACCCAACCCATTCTCGGATCTCCAGTTCCACCGAACTTGTATATCCAAATTCTTTTCATAGACGTCGTACAAAAAGTTCAAAATGAGCTCGGATTCCGCTGGCTCCAATCCAACAATACGAACCGTCATCGCTCTATTTACAAACAAGTACTTCCAACCAGTGGCCGGGTGGGTTCTCACAATTGGATGTTCTCTCTCAATATACTTTCCCCCGCTTAGTGGGTTTTCCCGGTCGAGATATTGATGGGCGGATCGATAAATGGCGGTTTTCCCATCCAAAAATTGCTGGAAAGCGGGAGACAACTTGTCGTAAGCAGCGTAGCCAGACGCCCACAAGGTGTCGCCACCCACATCAGGAATTGTATCGTTATGCAAATGAGTGATTCCTGCCGGCTGGAACTCATGCACCAAATCCGAGTGCCAGTTTGTAGGATTTGAGCTAGACTTGAAATCACGTGGAAGATCGTAGAACTCTTGGAAATAGTCCGGCCAAATAATACTGATACCTGCCAAAATCTCTCCATTGACCCCGTCAGGTACACGCGGAGCCTGAGGATGCACTTCGACCTGGCCCCAGTACTTGCCCAACTCCAATTGCTTTTCAGGCGCCAATTCCTGGTTTCTGAAAAACACGACAACTCTTTCTGCGACCAAAAGCGCCAACTCATCTTTCTGTTGGTCGCTCAAATCTGCAAGTTGCAACCCCACGATTTCCGTGCCAATATGTGCAGTCAAGTTGTTGACTTCTTTGGCTGCGGAAAATAAAGCACTTTTGCTTGGATCGGCACTTTTGCCTCGTTCAATATAAGGATACTCCTTGTTGCGGATCTTATACGCCTCGTCGAGGAACTTCGGTATATCCTTACGGTCCGGGACCTTAGGGTAACCTTTGGACAAATCAATGCCATATTTCTCGAGTCGTTTTTTTGTGGGGCCAGGGATTTTCTCGAGCCATGACGCGTCACTACCAGTCTTCACCGTGTTGTAAGCTCCGCTCACAACAACGTCTAGCTCGGATAACTTGTTGACAATGGATGCATAATCATTAGACTGATCATTTACGGTCTCGGCAACAGGAGGGGCCATTTTGAATTTATTGAAGGAAATTGGGGAACAGAATTGAAATATTTGGCTAGTTGTGTATTTAGTCTACAATTTATATTCGTTGAAGTTCATGTATTAGTAATCGAAACTGAGATTCGCTTCTCTTAATTATCCCTTGCAACCACAGTTGCAGCCACGATAATGCACGCGCGATATCTCCACAACTCCACAGCTCCACAGCTCCACAGTTTGAGCTCGAGTATCCAGAATGATCATAATACCATTTTGAAGTTTGCCCTGATTTCTTTGATTTCTTCGAGGGCTACTATTTTTGTGGGCTCTTTATATTTCTATCTTTCCCAGAAATCGTGGTGAGAATCACCTGGTGTACTTTCTCGGACTAACCTTGATAAGTTGTTGTGGCGCGTGGGGTGTGAGATTAGGGGCTGCGAAATTTGCTTATCTAGATAACAACCTTTTTGATATCATTCGGCTCCATTTTCTTGATTAAGTCTCAGACGTCTTGTCCACCTGAATTCGGTGAAGGCTTATGCAACAAAGAGAGCTTCAAATTTATCTCGTGCATGGCTTGCATTCACCTCAGGTGTTTGAGCTTGACCAAGAGCTCAGAATGAATGATCCTGGGCTAATCTGGGAGAACAGAATGTTACACTCTTATGTTATTTTCTGAACTTTTGAGATCAACGCTCGTCAGGGCTGTCAAGAATTTCGACTTATTGACTTAACTTGCGTGAAAAAAGAACTGGTCTGACTGGCTCTCCGCTCATCTCCGTTACATGAAAATAAGGAAAGTATAATATAATAAGCTAGCTAGATGGTCTGTTTTACCTTAAGTTTCTTAAAAGCCGAGAAATTGTCAAACGAAAGTACATTTTGTGTTCATACTGAACTGGCAGACTATCTAGATTTTGCCCGCTGCCAAGAAAGCATATCAACTACTGTACATGGTAGCGAGACTGGCTAGGCTCGTCTACTTTTTTTCTTTCTTGGTTTCGTGGAAAGCTTGCTTCTTTTGGCTCCTCAGTTCTTGAATAGATGCATCAACTAACAGAAATTTAATAAAAAAGAAAACGAAACTCTGAACAAGCCTTCAATCCTCACAAGTAATTCTACCCCACAAGTATTTTGTGCAGGTCACTGTGCTTCTTGACCATTGTTGAATCATTATGATATTTTTTGCGGGGATTTGAATCATAACTGTCTCTGACACGTGAGACTTATGATTTTAAGCAAAAATTTCTGACCAAAGTCAAAACAAATTAGCGAAAGTATCGTAAATTTGCCAAATCTCAGGAATTTGCCGAACCTGTTATTTTCCTTCTTCTGCAGTCATAATATAGAAAATGTAGCGCATTACGGAAATCTATGAGATTGACAAAAAACAAAACTAACCGAAAATTCATAATTGTGAGCCTGTTTCAGTGCACAACGAGATGGAGATTCAAGCCGTCCACTAACGATAATTCAAGCCAAACAAAAACAAGCAAAATTCTACCAAAAATCATAAAAAATCGTTCTACTAAGTGATTGAACCCACGCGCGCCTCCACGATACGATACATGGCACGGCTGCGCACCCACAGCCTGAAGTCAACATCGCCTCAGCCTCTATGCACCTCATCAGAGATCTACAAATACCAACTAGTTACTAAAATCTCGCCAAAACGCCTTTCAACTTCAACAAAAAGCCATTTTTCATGAACTTGAGACATGCTTTGGCGCAATATCCTTTCGCAGGACGTTTATGAGCTGTGCCAGCCGATGAACCTACCCGAGGGTGTGCTCATATCACATGATTTTGCCGAACCAGTACGGTACATCCAGAATGCTGTATACCACCAGAATTGCCACCTGGGCCGGACGCCGCTCATGAACACAAACATCAACTTGGTGCTCGACCATTTTCTGGAGAATTTGCCCCTAGTTACAGCTTCCTGGAATGAGTATACGCAAAGCGACGTTTCTGGCGGCAATTTTCTATTCAGCGTGGCGCCGATCGTGTACTCCTTGGCCACACTGGCGGTGATCACGTGGTTCTTGACGATATTTGTCATAACAAACTACATGATCAAGCCGTCGTTGATTTTGAAGACACTGGTGCTTATGGCGTCGGTGTTCATGCTCATAACCGTGGTGAAACTGATCGTGGTGTTACACGCGCAGCAAAGGCAAGGATATTTGCACGGCGAGGTGCTTCTCGATACTCTCAACAAGAAAATCTACTTGAAAGTTATCGACTTGTTTGTCACGTTTTTCTTGCAAGTGAATCAGGTGCAGATCATAATGAGGCTTTTCCATCGTCAGAGCGATAAGAGACTCATCTTTCTCGTGGGGGTGGCCACCTCTGTTGCATCACAAACGCTATGGAGTATCAGTAAATTTCACCCCTTCGACGATACTCAAGAAGCGGGCAAAATCATACCGGCGTTCACGTACCTCATACGGATCTCCATGAGCATCAGCTACGCGGCAATTTTCACTGCGTTTCTCATCACAAAAGTGAAGACGCTCATATTGTATCCAAACATCTGGGCCATCTCCGTACTATCATTGATTTTGATTTACGCGCCTGTGGCGTTTTTCATTGCCGATGTCTCCAGTGCGTGGATGTTTGACCTTTCAGAGATCTTCTCTACGGTGACGTATGTGATATGTGTGGTCATACCGTGGGAATGGTGCAACAAGTACAACGTGATACGAAAGATCCAGGAGAAAGAGGGCGTGCTAGGACGCAAATTCTACGAGGACGAGATGTATGAGTTGGACAAGTTTGAGCTATTTGTTGAGGAGGATTCTGATGAGGACCCTCTGCAAAGAAGTTTGTTATCTAGGCGATCGCTTCATAGCGTGAAACTGAAAGCATCGGTGGCTTCCGGGAAAAGCAAACCGGAGGCTGCCCCCGTGACCGAGAGGCTCACCTCAGGATACTTTCTCCTACGAGACGGTTTTGTGAAAGTGACAGACTTCATTATTGCCACGGGTATGGCGATTCCGCGGTCTGTGAGCGCAGGTAGCTCTGTCGCAGGCGGTCCCAGGGCGTATACACGGAAAAACAACGATTTTTATTCGAGCGACTCCCGACAAGCGACTACTTCTGGCGCTGACCACGAGTCACGTGCTGACCGCAGGGGCGAGGTGTTTGTGTACGGCACACGGGATATGAACATTAGTATTGACGAGGAGTGAAGTATTTAGTAGTCAGGGATGAATGAATGAATGAATGAATGAAGTAATGAATGACAAATGTCAGTGACAATGATCACTTTGTGAGCTCTATCTTCTCGTGGCCGAGTTTGGCTACACGTAAACACTCGTCTTCATAACCAGGAATGTGAATGTATTCCACGCCTGCCTCAGCAAGCTTTTTCTTCCCTGTGTTCTCCTTCACAAATGTGTCTGGCTCGACAACACCCACAAAACAGGTTTTAATGTTGGAAGCCAAAACGCGCTCTACACAAGGAAGATTGCCACTCAAGCGGTAGGAACAGGGCTCCATCGTCGTGTAGAGCTCTGTGCCTTCAGGAACATCTTTACTGCCGGTTCTAGCAAAGTATTTCTCCAACGCACATTGCTCGGCATGCGTGTTTCCTGGCAATTCCCTCGAATGGCCTGTTTCGAGAATCTCACCATCAAGCACCAAAACCGCACCAACATTGAATTGAGTCTGTGTTTCGCCGCACTTTTTCGCGTTTTCGAGAGCCAATTCCATAAATGGTCGATGCGGGCTGAGTGCCCACTCAGGATAATCCACCTTATACGACCACAGCTTATCCGCCGCCTCATATTTGTATGCATGAAGCCACAAGTCCAAGTCGTTGGGGCCTGGGTCCGTATAAAGTGGCACGTTGCATTCGGGACACTCATCGTTCCCCAACACCTCGCCATCCTCTTGCGGATGAATCCATGTGGAGCACGCCCTGGTCTTACCAATAGTGTCCAAACGGGAGACTATTCCTGGATCCAGAATGCCATTGTTCCCCTTGCCCAATTCGGGACTACCCCAGATAAACTCACTCAGGTAGATGGGATCGTTGGCTATGGGGTGGCCTAGGTACTGAAGATGCACCCTGATCTGGTGGGTCCTGCCTGTTAGAGGGTGGCATTTCACGATGGATGTATCGGATTTGGCATCGTACGAGATGCGCACAAACTCAGTTTCTGCCGGTTTCCCGTTCTCGAGGTCAACCACGTTCAAGGCGTGCTTGGGCGATGCAGTGGTCAATGGCTTGTCCACTGTATGCAGTCCCAACGGGAACTTGCCCTTCACTCTGGCAATATACTCCTTTCGAACGCTGCGCTCGCGCATTTGCTTCACCATTGACTCCGCGCCCTTAGCGTTCTTGCCAAGGAACATGAGCCCCAGCGTGAGCCGGTCAAGCCGATTGCACGGATGCACAGTGATACCGTTTTCATGCTGCATGATCTTCGTGATGGTATTGTAGCGATATCGTCCTGCAGGGTGCACGGGCATCCCCGAAGGCTTATCTATAGCGATCATGTTCTTGTCCTCGAAAACAATCTTGATCGGACGTGATGTCACCGCAGGCTCATGGCGGTGCAATCTGTGGCTGATGAGGTCGCCGTTCCTCACAATGGAATCGATGTTGGAGGGCGATTTATTGAGTAGGACTCGGCCTTCGGCGATTGCCTTGCGGTAAAACTCAGGATCCTTGTCCCTGAACTCATCGACGAAAATATCGATGAGTTTGCGGTCTCTCCAACGGAGCTTACAGTAGGTGAGGTATGTGAAGAAGTAAGGTGTTACGCGGCGCAAAGGGCCATCGATTTCGTAATGTGCGCCCTCGGTTTCCTCCTCGTGTATCGTTTTGGTCTTCTCACCCGTCGAAACCAAAACATTTTTGTCCACAGATTGCTGTTTGAGTCTGAATCCAAGCTCATCCCGCTGTTTTTTCAGTTCTCGAAGCGGGCGCACCGGTTTCTGTCTTTTCAATGCCTGAGCCTCGGAATTTTGATCAGAACTGATGGCTGGAATTGAGCCGACGCTTTTTTCAGAATTACTCATGTTAAACTTTCTTAGTTGTTGCGTAAGGATCCGTCTCATGGACTGATTCTGAAATTAGCCTTTTTCTGGAATCGACTTGACATTTTGGACTGCATATGACCAGGGCCTGAATTGTTCTTGATCGCGTTTAATATGTCACGTGACAACCTGTTTCATATCGTCTTGATCTGAGACGGATGCAAAATACTTTTTGCTGAAAGAAATTGTCGTTTCAGCCAGAATTGGTTTATACAGATTTTGAAAGAAAGCACGAATTTCGGTGTTTTGTCTCGAATTTCTTGTTCTCACCTTTTCCTAAAATAAGTTATATCAAATTATATCAATCCCTGTTTCTTCAACTCTTCGTAGTCTTTGCGTGACATGACATTGCCATCCTCATCCTCCACCTCCACGTTGTTTTCCTCGTCTTCTATTTCAGCATTTTTGCTCTTTTTAACTCTTTCCCATAGATCCTGCACCTCGGCGATTGTTGAAATGTTGGCGAACAAACCGGTGTCCTCCTCCAGCACACCCAAACACATGAGGCCGTGCACGTGTTTTGGCTGGCCAAAGTGCTTGTTGAATTGCTGTCTGCCTTTATAAGCATGGTTTCCACACACTTCGCACAGATAAGAGCGGTGTAGGCCTTGCAATTTGTATAGCCAGAGCGGGATCGGAATGCCATCTGCGCCAAGTGGCAAATCTTTTGAGAACATATCGTCAAGGTCGTCATCGTCGGATTCTTCTTTGGCAGAGTCAGAGTCGATACTGGTGAAATCGGAAAGCTCGCCCTCAACTGCAATCCTTTCAAGTTGCTGTTCCCTTTCTGAAAAGCGCGATCGGCGCTGGTAATCATTGATGGTGTTATCGATAATAGGCTTGAGTTGGTCAGCAAGAAATATGATTTCTGACTTCACGGATTCTATCCCCGGCTTGGTTTCAGCCTTAGGCGTATCACTCGAATTCTTTTTCTTTTCTTCGTTTTTCTTATGTTTTTTCCCAGAAAGATGTCCCTTGTACACAGATTCTTTGGCAAAAAGCTTGTCGCAGGACTTACAGTAGACCTCACCATCTGCGTTTGGTTTGCCGTCATCGACTTGAGACTGAGGTTTTTGTACAGCTCCCAGTTCAGGTGCTTTCGTGGTATTTGGGGCTTCCAGACTTGCAAGTGGAAATGCGTTAGCATGAAATTGCTTGAGATAACCCAAGAGGCTCTCCAAATATCTCGAAGAATCTGGACTCTTTGTAATATGTTCGAACTTGGCAAAATTCTGTAGAAATTCCACATACGTCTGCTGAGAAGCGAGTATAGACTTATGCATTTCATAGAATAGTGTTAAGTCGACGTATTTCCCGTAAGTTTCCGACTCGGTGAAGGTTTGTTTTAGCTTCGCATCAATGTACTCTGTGGCCGTGGAAAGATGGTACTTTCTCTTCACTTTCCCCTTTTTCGACACGTTTTCTTCCTTAGGAGCACTCAGGTACATCGAAAAGGACTCAAAAGTAGAGCTGGCGCTACCAGCAGAAACACCATAGTGTGTTTTGTCGATATCTTGGATAATACGCAAGATGTGCTTAAACGACATTTCGGGGTCCTTCAATTCTGCGATTTGAGTGGCCAAACTGTCGTCTGAAAAAGTTTTTCGGCACCTTTCTGCGTCAAGCTCATACTGAGTTCGGAAATAAGCAAGTTCGTGCTGTTGTGACAAAGTTTCCCTATGAGGCCGTTTTGGTTTCAGCTCAAGCACCTCATCTGCCAGTCTCACGCCTGCTGCGGCCCGAAGAGCCGGGTTTCGCCTAAATCTTTGTGCGGAAGCTTTTTCCAAGGCATTAAGTTCCTCCAAAAGTTGTCTTTGTGTTTCCAATGACATGTTCGAGGAAGTTTTGTGTTTGAGTATATATGATTATATAATTGGATTATCTGAACTACGCATCTGGCCTGAGCCATCTCAATGCGCGCATGCATGTGGCTTAAAGACGTGAGACTTGTAGCCTTGGGTTTCAAAATTGGCACCTGGCAATCACAAAAAAGTAATCGTAATACATCATGAATTTTACTTTGAAAATTCAGATAGTTTTTCTTGTGGAGTTCTGAAATGAATTGAGGTTTTCGGAAAATTTTTACCAAGCTCTAGCTCTTTTTGTCTCTCCAGTACACTCAGTCGTATCATATCGATGGCAAGGCTGCTGTGGGAGTGCACACGGTGCCGTAATCAGTTGCCATGTGCTTAGTGCCAAACATGATTACGTGCTTTTAAGGGACACATATTGATTGTAAGCTTTTGAGTCAACACACGATAGGATTTAAAAGTCAACAGAAAGTTTTTTTGCTTCAATACTGGACGTGATATTCGTCTCTTTCTAAGTTTCCGAAGCCACTATTATAATCACCACTCGCCCTTTGGATTTGAAATCTACACCACATATCATAACCGCCCATGTCGATTCCGCTTTTCCTTCTCACGTTCAATTGTGGTAAGCTCAAGCTCAATGCAGACGCTTTCACGGAACATTTACTGCAAGCCTTACCGGATTCACCGCCAGATTTGTTCGTTTTTGGCTTTCAGGAAATATGCTCAATCTTAGATGGCAGTTTCCCACACTTGGTCCGTAAACACGTGATCGATATCAACAGGGTGCTCATACACGCATTGAAAACAAAGTATAACGAGCCCGAGAACTCTGGGCTTGCTTTTACCACCATTGGCGTGCATCACGTGGGCGCCATTGCCATGATTGCCGTGACGCCATATGTGCTGCGATTTGGCACGTGCAAATTCGCCAGTGCCAGCTGTGGGTACGCCAACTCGCTGATGAAAGGTGGTGTTGGTATCAGAGTGAGCTACACTTCGCCAGATGCTGTTCTGACCGAGCTAACGTTTGCCACGGCGCATTTATCTGCCTTTGAAGGGCATCCACAGTACGAACGGAGATTGATGGATGTACAAACGCTCATGCGAGCGATGGATTTCAAGGATGGTTACAGTTTCCTCAAACCTGATTCCCATGCTTTCTTCATGGGCGACTTGAATTTCCGCACAACCCAGGATCCCAAATTTTGCGCAGAAGATCTCAGAGAGGTGCAAGACACAGAGGCTCTGAGCGACCATATCTCGAGTCTTGTTGCCAAACACGACGAGCTCACACACGGCCGCGTCAACGGCGAAGTTTTTGCCGGGTTTGACGAAGCATGTATCGAATTCTGCCCCACCTATAAGTTTCACTTGAACACCGCCATATACAACACGAAACGGTGTCCGCTGTGGTGTGACCGCATACTCTACCAGTCCACGTACAAGAAGGGGGCGGCGCCCGTTGTGCATTCATACAACAGTGTACAAACATACCTTGGTTCGGACCACAGACCGGTCTACCTACAAATCACCATCCCGCTAGAAGCACCGGAGCTGATCATCGGGGATAATGGGTACCTTGTGGTGCTTCCGGTGGTGCTGCATCTCGAGCACAACAGTCAAATCAAGGATTTTGACCCAAACAGGACCGTCAGCGGGCCGACACAAGTCTACATGAAGTTCACTGCGCTTGATCAATTGAATCAGCACATCTCGCGCCGGGTAGCAGATTTCACCATTGGGTGGGGCTTATGGTTCGGCACCACTTCTCGTGGCCGGCTTTCGATGCTCGCACTTACACTTTTGGCGTGGGTTTTGTATGCAATTTGAATTAAGAGATAGCTCATGCGCCTGCCTTCTCGAAGACAAAACCTATGTAGAACGCCACAGCCTCTTTCTCGTCACCCTCGACGCCGTACTTCCCATCCGCGCGCTTCATACCCTCAATCAAGTTTTTGTTCAACTTGTTGAAGTACTTGGGGATTTCCAGGCTGAAGATTTCCGAAAAGTTTTTTTTGTACTTGAGGATGAGCCCAAAGTCTTCACACAACAGCCGGAACGTCTCGAACGGCACCACATATTCAGGAACGTCGTCAACTGCATCCTTCAAAAAGTAGTCGTAGCGGTTCCCATAGGGCGACCGGAACACGCCATCCTCAGGGGGCTCTTGCTCGAATTTCACACGGTACAACTCGTTACCAAACGTCCGTTCGGCGATGAATTTCTTCTCGATGATTTTGTTGCGAATAAAGTCCGAAGAGGGAATCGTGCCAATAAAAGTGCCACCGGGGCGTAAAGAGCGGGTGATATTGGTGAGGACTGTCCGCACTTTTGCCTCACTTTCCCAGGCATAATGGAATGAGAATTGCAAAGACACAGAATCCACCGGGAATAACCCGTCGATGATCCCAGGGAAGTTTTTTTCCAAGATTTCCGGCACAGAATACGTGAACAAGTCGCCTGTGGCAAAACACGCCTCGAAGTTGTACCTGCGAGCGTCCCTACTACGCTTGGATTGCGGATTCTGAGGAATGAACCGCGCCTTGTTTTGCGAGTATCGTGAAAACGCCTCTCTCACCGACGCGTCACTGATATCGATGCCCACGTATTGGTCAACGCCTGCAAACTCACACTTATTTAAGTCACCGCCTTTTCCACAGCAGAGATCTAGAAACACGAGCGGGGCCTGCGGAGCGCGGCGCTTGACCCAGTTGCCAATGAGCATGTATTTGATTGCGTTGTTGAAGTTACGCATCTTGTAAATCGGCGATTTGGTGCGTGAGCCCTGGAGTTTCGACTGGTATGTGCGCTGGTTATAATGCTGGCGCACAATACTGTTGATATCCTTATTCTCCTTATGGGCAATGTTACTTTGGAACGTGCGGTAGTCAGCGTCCATGCCCGGGCCCGAAACAGTCGGCACCGCTGTGTACGCAGCGACCTCCGTGTCCGGTTCTTCCGGCAAAATATCTTTTCTGCGAATTTCAGGTTCTGGATCGCGCCGAATCACACGAGACTCTGTCCCCGATCTTGCCGGCGCACCGTAACGCGCATAGCGGTCCTCGGTTCCCGACAGTGCCCTCGGAGTTTCGGCAGAACTGGCGTATTTCGCATACCTATCATCTCTGGCAGGCCGCAGGCCGTATTTATCATATTTATGGGCGCCGTCGGCCGCGAGCTTGCTCTTCATCCATGCAGGCACTTCCAGTGCCGCTTCTTTATACACGGACGAGGCCGCTTTCGCCGAACGTGACGGCCTAGATGGGTGTGGGTCTTTACGCCGTGAGAGCGAGCTGCTAAGGTCGTCTTCATCGATATGGGCACGTTTTTCAGTATCAGAAGGTGCATCAGCCGGGGAAATCGACCGTTTTTGCGGCGTCGCCGACCCAGAGGGCACATATGAATCCGTTCTGGTGACATTCACTCCAGTTTGGGCCCGATAAGGTATGTTTGTTGACGCCTGTTTCTCATGCTCCAGAACACCTGTGTTAACCGGAGAACTCATGCTGAAATGCCTGTGATGAACCGTATTAGTCCTGATTTTGGTTTGTTCTTATTTGCGTATGCCAAAGATTTGACTTGTTTCTATATCTCAGTATGATACTTTTTCCTTTCCGACTTTTCTTTTTGATAGACAGTCCGCTACGAGAAATTTATGGGAAAGTTATGTGCGCTCAGTTGATCGCGCGCGAAATCTCAGTCCGGCAATAAACTATGAGGATTTTTGATGCTCTACCGGCCATGTAAATCATGATAAGCGAGTGATACTGAAACCTCTCGGTGCCAGCTAATTCATAGAATGATGATAAAGATTAATTATTGGTTTATTACATTCTCAAATTCTATATACCTTTATCATCATGAGGCACAGGGGAGTCTACATCAGATAGACTGATCCGGAAAGCCTCCTCCATTCTATCTACTTACCATATCAGAGCGCCAGCTTGCTGTCAAGGGCGTCTTTAAAAAGCTCCACGATCGGGTTCAAAAACAGTTTCTTGTTTGGCATATAGTGGCCGCCATCATGCTTTACGATCTCAATCTGTGGGTAAAGAGAGCATAGGTACTCTGTTCTTACCGGCGGCACGACAGCATCTTCCGTGCCGTATACAGCAACAGTTTTAGTGGATGACTCGGGTACAAAGTATTTGCTAAAGCGAGGGTTGAGCTCGACACGCGACTTGTATTCCTCAAGATCCTTTATCTCGGAGTTAAGCTTGGACATTTCGTCGCCTGCATCTTTCGGCACGGTGAAGGCAAACGGCGAAAAGGCAACGGTTATAGCGAATGGACCATGGCCAGGAACCAATTTCTCGATCGAGTTGGCGATTATCGCGGACATTGCGGCGCCCTGAGAAAAGCCAATGATTCCGTCGTAGGGCCCGTTTTGCTGTATATGATTGATCACGTGCGCAACAGAGTCGTCGAAACTTTCGTACTCGTCACGTGCCGTGTGGAGCCACCAGCACCGGTTCAAGTTTTTCGCCACGACATCGTCCCATCTCTCGGCCTCCTCTTGTGGGTCAGCAGACAATTTGAATGGGAGCTGTTCCTTGCTGGTAATGACCACTGGTGGGTCAATGTAGTCCAATTCGTAGCCCAACTTCTTCGTGAGCAACTTTCTGATGCCCGAAGACTTCTCGGCGAAAACGGTACCGCTTTGAAGAAAGCCTGGGAGACACAACAACTTTGGCATTTTGACAGGTGGAAATCGAAGAAAAATTCTGGTTTTGGCAGATCCCGGACTTAAGTGCACTTATATATGCGGCTTGCATTTATGCGCATCGCGCAGCCACCGCGTCATTGACAGCTTAGAAATCAGCTGATCAGAATCTGGTAAATGGCTGTGCCATGCTGATTCCATCGTTTTTTTTCTCTTGCATCAAAATTGAGTCGATTCAGAAAATCTTGTGTGAATCTGCATGCAAAAAATCTGCCTAAAGATTCTGCAGCGGTATTGTTGTGTGTCGCTTCAGTGAATGTGCTTATCCGCGGCAATTTAGACCGCGCAATCTGGATGATTCGGTAATTAAGTGCCGCAGTGCCGAAACCTCTTAATGCCCATTAGACATGAGAAAAGTATTGACGCTCTGAAGCGTGTTTCGACTGGGGTTTACTTGGCGACAGTCCAGCACGTGACAAAGGTGCTGTTTGATGGTATCCTTATTCACGTGCGGCTGCGGTGTCACTGGGACCCAATTTGTATCGAAGAATCTAGCGAGTAACGTAAGTGCAACACCAACGCTCAAATCTTTTCCTGTATCGCACAAAATAAGTGTTTGATTCAGCAGATCGACGGATTCAATGTTTTGCATTATCTGGGGAAGAATCTCGCGGAGTTTCTTGGAACCCTTTTTCGAAGACTCGACTTCAAACGACTGTATTGAGACTGTACATTTCTCGGGTGCTTTTCCGGGTGCTTTTTCGGGCTCTTGGGTAATTGTCCACTTTTCAGAAAGCACAACAATGTGTTTAATGCATCGGTTGGTTTTCGTGATCTCAGAAATAGATATGTGGTTGGTAATTGCGCCAATCATAATCCCAGTGTTCTTAAGAGACGTGGCATCCAACGATAGTTCCTCGGGCTCCCGCTTCGATTTCTCGTAGATTCTCGAAATACGTGTGAGGAACTCATCTTCGCTTATCCACAGGCAAATGTCGCCCGTGATCGTGTCGATTACTCGCAACTCCTCTGCTGGCTCGTAGTAGATATCGTTCCATAATAGGTCATGGTCTAACTTTCCCTCACAAATGTCCAGCGAAGCCCAAAGTTCGTGATCATCGGCAGCACCCTGTACATAAGGCAGGGTAAAGTTCCATCCGGGCACATCTGTCCCTGAATTCGACTTGTGTGACGCTGTTAGACAGCATATGGAGAAGTGATCTTCAGACGTGACCACCTTCTGTGACCTTTTCCCGGGGTAAACCCACAGTGGTAGAATTGGCTTTTTGCAGCCCAATCTTTCGATCAAGCCTTGTTTCGAAATAAGTGCAAGTTTCTTCACTTCTCGCGCGTGGTCTGGTATGAGCCTAATCATGGTGGAGTGTTCACTTTCAGAGACCATTTCCCCCGGAGTAAGAAGCCAGTTTTCTTTCGCTAAATCGGTCCATTTATCTGTTTCTTCATCTTCAAACATTATATAGTTGAGAACCGCACACCACATGGGCACAGTCTTCAGAAGTGCATCAGGCATGAGCTTTCCCTTCCTTGTGGAGTCAACCAAGATCACCGTAGGCGTTTTTTGAAACAAATCCAACAAATGGAAATTTAGTCTCCGCATTGAAAATTTCCATTGCCCAGTATGCCCATCTGTTGATTTGAAATATACCGATCCCGCCGTGTTTGTGGGCTCTACGTACCAGAGGCCGCACCGCTCATTGGCTACCAACGGGAACTCAGAAAATTGGGCCACATATTTGCTATCAAAGATGATCGATTGAATCCGATTTTTCACCAGCCCTGATTCCCGTCGGAGATCCTTGAGGATTTGCGAATACTCCATCTATTTGTCTCACGCTTTGGTTTTGCTCTCAGAGCATAATCTACTGTTTCCGATTGTTCCATCATTCAGGCTCTGCGACGTTTCTCAACGCGCATAGTAGCCCTGGCCCATCATCTCGCGTCCAGAAAGGAAATGTCGGTCTGCTGGTTTCAACGGACCAGTAGCCTTTTTTACGTCTGGGCACGACCTCTTGCGCTACCGCTCACAGCGTGAAATGACTTTCACCAAGAAAAGAAACAAGAAAATCCTTTTCCTACTTAAAGCGTCAGATCTGTTGAATAAAATAGATTTGGGGACGTAGGCTTTTGGATCGAACCACATCAAAGACTCGGTGCTACTACATTGTAACTACCTATGTGCGGCACGTTCGATACGGTGTTGCATGATAGCGTACACATTTTTTGGTATTCGGGGATCGCGAAAAATCAAGTACTGAACGACACTATTTGACTAAAGATGAAACAAAACTGATGTTCAAATCAATCTAGTTGCATCTTTTCGACTTGAGCAGGAGTCGTGGCGCATTATTGGGCACCTTGGCGGGTTTTTGTGACCAACGTTTCAGACTCTGTGTCCGGCGTAATTCTGATATTACGTTACGGCGTTATTACGTTACGCTCAAGATTTATTAACGTAACGCGATATTCAGCGTTTTGGCCAAAACCTTTGTACCGTGCGGCGTCAAGAAGGCGAGCACTATATGTTGGTTTTTGGATATCTGGGACGATCACGTGACCGCGTGAGCGCGGTGTGAAGTTTCTTCAAGCCATGTGCTGAAGTAATTTCTTACACCTTAAGCCTTAGAATAGAGTAGATTTTGCCCAAATCCTACACCGTGGATTAAGCTTAGAATATTCTTCGCCCAACCACGTTAAAAGCTGATAACTCACGTAATAAGCTACCAGTGTGCCAACGCATCTGACGCTCTGTTCTGAGATTTACCAACACTATATTCTCTCGAACAATAAACTAGTTTCATTGAGGATACTCATGGAAACCTCGTCGATATCCCATTGTTCACAGTTCAACGCTGCACTTAACAGTTTCGCCCTCAACTGGCAATGACTTGTGAGTTTTGCAGTGACTTTTTTTCATTCATTACCGCCCGCTTAGAAGCTAGCGCAGATTAATGAAATTTAATTCCAGGAAAGGTCTCGTCAAAAAGACCATTTTCTAGAGGGTTCCGAAATATTCTGAAAAGGATGAGCATTTAAAGGGTGCTTGACTGAATTATCTGTTTTGAGACAATGAGACAAGCTATGCATCGAAAATAGCTCGAAAAAGCAAGACTCACGCCCATTGTGCTCCAGTTGGCCGCTTTCGAGAGCTATAGCTGGCCGCTTTCAGGGCTTTTTGTCGGCTTCACCATTCGATTACCGTTTTTTTTTTCGGCTATTAATTCATACAAAACCCTTGTGTTGATAGTTGTTGTCAACAATAACTGCTTTCAAAAACATCTTGTCCATGGGAAGCTCTCGTCACCAAAAAAGAAGAAACAAAAGAAAGGCGACAAGGTTAAATGTGAACAGACGCACAAGAACTTGCATGAAAAGTCAACAAGTGCTTTTTTCGGAGACGCCCGTCAGCGTACTATACTCGGCGTTGATTGTCATACGACCATGCGTATGGTTCTTCACGGAGTTGTTTTCTTAACAATGCAACACCCATTTTTTGGGGACACAGAATAGATTGTGGTCCATTGTCTGTGAGCACTTGAGTGAACTGTAATAGGACTTGAGAAAACTATAAACTGAACAGTGGCTCATTTCTTCTAGGGCACAATAGGATCAGTGAAAAAACCCTTCATTATCCAGATAACACATTGTCGAGGCATATCACTAGAAGACTTTTAAAAGCACGATAATTCCGGCCGTTTCAAGTAATGTCGTGAATTCACACATATCACAATCGAACTGAATTCTTACTTTCGGAACCGCTTCACTCTCTCAGATATATCGCAAAATGGGAAATGAAGTTCTGCCTACAGGCCTGAGCTCAAAGACCAAGAAGATAAAGGAGGTCAAAGTTACGAGTTTTGAAGAACTTGAGTCTTTGGCTACGGGCCAAAAAGAAAAACCATCAGAAGAACCCTCTGAAGAGACCCAAGAAGAACCAGTTTATGGTCCTGAACGGAAGTACGCGTCTATGGGCGAGTATCAACGTGATATGGGACGCAAGTTATTTCTAGAGGCGAAAGCGTGTCTTCTGGACGATCAACTGGAAATTCTTGCAAAAGAGGATTGGAAAGTTGAGTGGATAAGTGGAAAAGAACGTGGGTTGAAAATTGACATCGATTTGTCTAAAAACTTCATGGACAGATTCATCACCAAGAAGCAGCAAATAATGGGCCAACTTCCATTCTACCGAGGCCAAACGATGTTTTTCTTTTGTGAAGATGGCCTCTTTTGGGTTGGTTATGTGGATTCTGTCTACCGGCCTCAGGTCGAGAAAAGTGCCATCAAGGGGGCCCAAAAAACCTTCCGGATGTTCATTCGAGTTTACGACTGGGACCAAAACCGTAAGCCCAAACCTAGCGAGGTGAAATCCATACAGATCTTGCCTGGGTGCATTGCAACAAGCAGGGCTTTGAATGCAATGACCACCATGCTGGACAAACAGATCACCAACATGATTATGGGCAAAAAGGACGTGAACTTGAAAACTGCAGATTTCGAATTAAAGTTTTCGAATTTGACGCTCAACGAGTTTCAAAAACGTGCTGTCAAGTCTGTGATGATCAATCCTATCACTATTCTCCAAGGCCCTCCAGGTACAGGTAAGACTTGCATCATCACCGAGATGGTATCTCAACTCTTGAAGATGGACATTTACCCTATCTTGGTCGTTGCCGCTTCCAACACCGCAGTTGACAATATTGCTGAAAAACTATTAATGGATCACCGTGATTCCATGTTGAGGATTGTAGCCGGTGTGAGAGAAAAAAAGTATGACGCTGAACATCCCCTAGCGTCGGTGTGTTTGCACCCGAAGGTGTGTGCTGCTCTTCCTGATCCGATTAAGATATTGGAGCGCAAATTAAAAGATCCGAGAGAATTCATCACGAGTAAAGAATACAGAAAGGTTTTGAATACAAAAATTCCGATTTCAGATGCACTCGTTGCCAAAGCAAAGGTGATTCTAGCAACAACAGTGGTGGCAGGTGGCCCGCAATTCAAGCATGTTCATAAAATGCCGGCTGTAATTATGGATGAGGCCACGCAATCGGCGGAGTATTCTAGCTTGATCCCGCTAGCGTTCATGAATACAGAAAAGGTTGTTCTTGTTGGAGATCAAAAACAATTAAGTGGCCATGCAGAGTTGCCAGAGGTGGCTGTCTCGCTTTTCGAAAGAGTAATTGCAAATGAAACCTACAAACCGGAAATGATGCTCAACATGCAATATCGCATGCACCCGCTTATCAGTGAGTTTCCAAGAAACACCTTCTATAAGGATCTACTCAAGGATGGCATCACCGCAGCCGATCGTCAAATGAAAGGCATTCCTGCTGAGCCAGTAGTATTTTACGATACTCATGGCGAGCACCCAGAGTCGTTCCCTCTTGGAAAAGCCAAGGACGCAAATAAGTTTAGCTACTGCAATACTGGCGAGGCTGAGATTGTTCGCAAACTCTTAATTGATCTCGTTTGCGTGAAGGGTGTGAGCAGATCTAAAATTGGCGTGATTTCGCCTTATGGTGGGCAGCGAGCGTTATTATCGTCCATTTTCGTGAAGGATGCGAAAATCAACAACAAAAAGGAAAAAGTACAGATGGAGAAAGACTTTGACGCTTTAGACTTGTCGGAAAACGTCACTATCAATACTGTCGCTGGGATCTCAATCTCGTCAATTGACGCGTTCCAAGGCAGGGAAAAGGATGTGATTATCTTATCTTGTGTTCGGTCAAACGCGAACAAGAGGATCGGATTTGTGGCAGATCCAAGGAGAATGAATGTCGCCTTAACGAGAGCAAAGTACGGTATGAAAATTGTCGGAGACGTTGATTGCTTGACCAAGAAATGTTATTTGTGGAAGCAGTACATTGCCACGCTTGAGGCAAAAGGTGCTGTCTTGGGATGTTGAAGTTTTTAGGTCCAAATTGTCAGTGCCTCGTTCAAGAGATTTGTTTATACCGTTTTTGCTGTTGTTTAATATAATGCTTTGATTTTCCAAGATTTTCCAAGAATTGTAGCCTAGCTTGCCAAGTCATAGCGATGAACATGTAAACATCTGGCTAAATCCACCTTTACTTTTCTAGTTGTTCTACAAAGTGAAAGAATCCTATATCAATCTTGCCTCCAGAAATTCCAAGTATCACAGATTTTTGTTGAATCAAAATGGCTGGGTTTTCTAAAGTGACTGTTTCCGATTAAATTAGATGATGCATCCAAATATATACGATCCCACCATGAAGGCTTTGTAGAGTTCAGAACCACAGAGAATGAGGTAAATATGGCTGACATCACTACCTTTAAGGGCATGTGAGACTGCGCTTCGGCAATTAAAACCACCTCAAAGCTGCTATCTGGTTGGAATGAGTGAGGCACACCTTGTAAGCTGCAGCTGTGAGTCCGTTTCTCTCTATCTTGTTGAATAATGCTTTTTCCCCCACAACAAATATCAGAACAATGGCTCTATGCTAAGACGAGACTCATGAGCGTTTCCCCATTTTGCGCGCCCGCTTCATTGCGGCCAATTTGGCCTCCTTCTCCATCTCCTTCTTATCTTCAAGGAGTGCATTTCTCTTCGAACGCGATTCCTCCTCCAAGATCTCGGCACCGGTAGCTTCCATGTCGTCTGAATCGTAGTCGTCATATGCGTAGTGGCTGCGTTTCTTCCCGCGGTTAAAGATCGACCAAATCTCGTCACGGTCGTACTCTGGCTCAGCCTGTAGTTCCTCCTCATCTTCAGACGCGATGAATGAGTCCAAATCAGATTCCTCGTCTTCTTGTTCGCCCAAGCTTTCTCCCTGTTGGCTCACGTGGCGGCCTTTGCTAGCTGGCTTTTGCTGGAGTTTTGCTGCTAACGCTGAAGAAGGCTTTCTCATGGGAAGAGGTCCCTTGGCCTGCACAGACAGCGGAGGGTTCAAAGAGGTCTTGGCATTAGAAATGGGCCTGGATTTGTCTAGTGAACTCTTTCTAGAGGTCTGAAAACCTTGAGATGGTTTCATGTTAGCTTTTTTGTCCATGAAAACGGCCTTTTTCTCGGGATCTGGGGTCCTGCGTCTAGAGGTTGGAGGTGCCTCGGGAGATTTGGTCTTTTGCTTGAGCGCAATTGACATTTTGCTCTGGTCAATGCCAGATGCCTTGGCCATTAGCTCGTTGAACGACATTTTCGCTTTTTTCTCGGCAGGCGCCGGCCGTTGCTGAGCAGACATCGAGGTTCTGCTCATAGCGCCCGTTTTCGGTCTACTTCCGCTCGAATTGGCTCTATTAGCAGGCACGCGTAGCGCTTGAGTCGGCGCTGGCTTGACTTGTCTCGACCCGCTTTTTTGTCTTGCGCTGGGCTCTTTTTTCGGCGGCAAACCTTTCTTTTCTCGTAGTTCTCTCTCCTTTTGTTCCCGTTCGGCTTTCCGGGCTGCCTTCAAACGCGCAACCACTGGATCCACAGGCCGGTCAGAGGGCGGCGTAGCCAGGCTATTATATGAGCTTTGCCGCGAGCTTTGGCCCGAAAACAGGCCATTTGGTTGGTTTGTGGTGATTTTTTGCTGGGTTGAAGTGGTGATCTGGCCCTTCCTCAGGAGCTTCTCTAGAATCTTGGACGCACTCATGCCTGGATATGAAAAAAGATGCAAAAATGTAGGATGGCAATGATAGCAAAATGCAGTAGAGTAGGTCTAGAGATATGTATATATGTACGCGATGCTGGGTTTGCCCGTTCAAGGGTCCGTCCGTGCTATTGTTCGCTGATGGATGCACGCGAATGCCGTTCTCACCGCGCATCTGGAACTTTCGCGGTCTGTCCGAAACCATAGAATCAGATCGACCAGTCTGGCATCGGTGAGAAAGCGAACAATATGACATAAATTCACGTTTCTTTTCAGTATTTTTCAAAAGCTGAAAACTTCTCTTTTTAGGAAATTTTGCTTTCATCTGTCGACTGACAAACATAACCTCCCTCTTAGTCATGAGCGAGCACATCATCTAGTTGTCCCTTCTGAATACGAGACTGGCCTACCCATCACTCACCAAAATCATTTTTTATCACACCCTGCTCATTCCTCGTCATCCTCTCCATTGCCTGCTTTGAACATCGAGATGAACTCATCTAAGCCGCGCTCCAACTCATCATCCTTGCCCAAATATGCCATGAGTGTTTTTGCTCGTCTGATCGAGAAATCTTCACATTTCCTTATTGTGCCACTGACATGAACAGAGCGCATAACCACTTTGTGATTGTCAATTTTATCAATGAGGCCCAATGCAGCCACAACGAGCTGGAAATTGTTTCGGCTGCACCGTATGATTCCTGTTGAAGTCTTGTTGCTGAAGTACTTCACGATAATCAGCGAGCCAATGGTACCTGCTCCATGCTCCCCGTAGTGATCGCTTATCACCCTCTTTAGAAGAGAGAGTATCGATCGCAGACTAACCGAGGAAGGTGAGGGCGCATGAAGATGTAGTGACGCTTGTTTTGGTGAATTGCTAAATTCTGCAAACTTTGCCTTTTGATCTCTCGTGCTTGGCTGCGACGAAGGTGGATAGAGTATTTCGAATAAGATGTATCTGTGCTTCAAGCGTACCATTGTTGTTTGATAGAATTGTAAGTATATCTTGATGCTTCGCGAATCATCGCTCAGTGCAATCTCATGATCCTGCATAAACTAAATGGTCAAGTATCTGTTGGTGATGTCCTTCGCTAGCTCGGTATTGCCGCTGATTGTGAATATCAAGCTTAGATTATAAGCAGCTTCCATCAGCAAATCGTATGTTGAATCATTCATTAGCTCATCATGATAATTGAGAACTCTCTCATAATGCTTCACCGCTAGTGTCGGTAGACCAATCATTTGAAACATTCTTCCAAAATTATATTCGATTTCCTGCCTTTCGTAAACGGTAGCGTTTCTTAACCTCGCCGTTCTATACTCCATCATATAGCTGATTCCCTGAAGAAGTTGTATTTGGCGATTGTCACTGTTCCGTTGCATGGATCTATGAATGTGGGCTAGACCAAGGGAAAAACAGATGGTGGGATCGTTGTAATATTGCCTGTAGGCGCGTGTCAAGTAGACAATTGGGGAGGAGTAGGTTCGATTGCTTCCTAGCAAGCAAGCATAAATAAACAAAAGTTTTGGGTGTTCTCGCTCGGCTTTGAAATCCTTCGTATCTATGGTAAGCAGAGACGCTCCTGCAACAGGCCCAGAGAAGAGCATAGAGTCGTAAGCTTTGACTTGCCGAAGGAAGAACTTTTGATGATTGTAGTTTGAGAACAGAGACCACGCACTGCTTCCAGATGCAAAGCAGCACATGAAAAAGTCATAAACTCTCGCGGAGAACTGGCCAGATATGAGAAAATATCTCACATTGTTGGATACCGCACTGATATAATCACCTTGACTAATTCCAAAGGCTAATCTCACTAAGCGGAGAAGCAAGCTTCTTGTTTTATCATGCTTGAAAACACTCACGTTCATGGCTAGTTCAATAGTTTCAACGGCCTCTTTCAAATCGTCTTTGAAGTGGTTGAGTAAGTAGGCGTACTGAACGAAAATCCACAACCAAGTATCATAATCTAGTCCCCGAAAGGCGGTCTTTGATGTCATTATTATTCTGGAGGTTTCCGTGTCGGCGTAACCTTCAAAAAGGTCCCGGATACGATGGAGCTTTTCATTCAATGCTAGGGTCTTCTTTCTCTTGTAGATGGCTATGCCCTTGAAAACTGTCTTTTGACTTTTGGGAAAAAAGCTGCGCACCTCACAAAACATCTCAATGAGCTGTGATGCGAGCTTGAGCCAGGCAGTGACGGCGGCATCGTGGCCCTGATCAATTGCTTCCTGCAACCTTGTCATCCGGTTAAACTTACCTTTCACAATTTTTGTAGCGTCCTCCTCGATCTTGATACGATCATTCTCGTCCAACTCATTCTTTTTGATCTTTTTGTAATACGATGAGTTTTTGATGAGCGCAACATTATCTTCAGAGTTCTCAACATCATCTTCCTGATCATTTGCTTCCGACGGCTTCAGATTTTTGTCAGATGGCTTGAAAATCTGATTTTTCGAGACATCCTCCATGAGTTGTGTTGCCAAGTCCATTTCCTCTGTATGATATAAGGCTTCAATGAGAATCAACTTCACATCGATGTTATCTGGGTCTTTTTTCAATGTGCTCATCAAAACAACCTTAGCATCCTTGTAGTTCTCGACTTCAACGAGGCACTTTCCCAAGAGAATGTCCAGCTCAATGTCGTTGTCATTCTCGAAGAGAAACTTGAGAAAGCTTACCGCTTCTGCATGGTAACCTTTGGCTTCTAATCCGCTGCCGGCGTCCAAGAATAAATCCAACATATCTCCCTTGTCATCCTGTTCAAACAAGTGATTGAATTGAGCCACGGCCTCATCTCGTTGGTCCATTTGCAATCTGAACATTCCGAGCTTGCATCTAATATCAATAGGAAGCGAAAAATCTCTCCGCATCAAAAGGTCACATGAGGCTGGCTTTTTTACCTGGAGATAAGCAAGACGAGCCCTTGCATCGAACTCTATATCGTCTTGCTCATCCCACCAGATCTCGTCCTCTCTTCCTTGCTTCCATCTAGAGACAACCTTGATTAGTTTAATGCCCGCAGTCCACGATTCTTGAGATTCGAGTAACTCACATGTGATGTTGAGCTCGGTCCAGCCAAAAGGCGGAAACTCCCTGTTCGGTTGCGGGTGCATGTTGCTATCAAGAACGCGCATATATAGATTGACCGCGTCATTATAACGCTTCTGCTCCACGTAAACACTAGCCAAGTTACGGACGACGGATGCATCAGAAGGGTAAGCCGCGTGCAACCGCTGAAACCCCTCCAAGGCGCGCACATAATGCTTTTTTTCCTTGTACAACAATGCTCTTTCGGTAATGTAGCTCAATGGGGTGCCCTTTGTTTTTGCAATGGCGTGATTGTAACAGTGAATCGCCTGGTCAATATGCCCCAAGTCCACACTCATATCTGCCACAAGGCCCCAAAATTCCCCATCTGCTTCGCCACACTCAGCTGCGATGAGCCAGAAGAAACAACATTTGT
The DNA here is from genome assembly GCA_009746055.1 of Metschnikowia pulcherrima. Classification (NCBI taxonomy): domain Eukaryota; kingdom Fungi; phylum Ascomycota; class Pichiomycetes; order Serinales; family Metschnikowiaceae; genus Metschnikowia; species Metschnikowia pulcherrima. The sequence continues at coordinate 238,063 of VFXK01000006.1, forward strand.
TCATATTGCCTCTAATCTGGCAGATCTCGCCAAGGGTCTTGTAAGCGTTAAAGTTTCTCGAGTCAAGCTTGATAACCTCAGAGTAGTGTTTCCACGCCTCGGAAAGATCGCCACGTACGAATGCCTCGTTAGCTTTTGCCATATTATCACGAACCTCCGGGTCATTCGACTTGCTGGTGTTACGCATCGCGCGACGCTTGAAACCTTGAGCGGACATAGGTTTCTTGCGCACTTTGAAACCTGCCGCTGCCTTAATGTTGTCCTTGAGCGAATATCCGTCATTCAAATCGTCGTCTCCTTCCTCGGACCCCTCGTCGTCGGTCCATGGAATAGGCGAGGGGAAGTTCTCATCTTCCCAGTCTGGGGCACTACGTGGGGCTGGCTTTTGGTAGGCCTCAGGGTCCGCGCTATAGTGCGTTCCATTAGCCAAAGAGGGGTCAATCTCAATGTCACTGCCGGGGATATACTCGTCCTCATCGGAAAATCCCGAGCTGTAGTCATCGTCATAAACCGCGGAGGCCATCGCGAATTGTGTAGGGATCAATTATAGATAAACAGATGCGCGTTCAAGAAGTATGAAAGCGATTGGGACATATTGGGCTATATGCACTCCCTTTTGTTTGCCGTGACCAGGGCAAGGTTGAAGATTCCAAAAGAAATCTGAAAATAAAATAAATGTCCAACGATCTCAGATCTTTTCTCAACAGTGCTGTGATTGATTATTGCAAGACGTCATGGCGTGTGGAGCATTTTTATACGATACGCGGCGAAAACAATTGGAATGCGTGGTGAGCTTGACTAGGGGCGAAGGGCCACTATTTATACTTTGCCCTGCAGCTGGCATTTTTGCAGCCATGGAAAGAGAAAAAAGAAAAAAGTGATTCCCGAAATATAGTACAGCAGCCTTCGAATGGCTGGCTACTGGCTGGCAAAAGCGGTTAGTCTTTCCTAGTCCATTTTCCGGCGTTTGACGCGTCGCTTAGTCAAAGAGAAAGTGAGCTCAACCGCATGGCCATTTGGATAACACCACGAAAGCTTTTAGCCTTTGATTACTGAGCCTGGGGACAGGGGCATAATACCAACCGATCCCATAGAATACCCTATCTTTTGCAAACGGCTCTAGTCATCGCAACACCGACGCTAAAACTCTCTTTTATTGATCCACACCGCCTCTTGGCAGCTTACAGCTTACAATATAGTGCCGCCCAAGGCCGTAATAAATGCCCACCATAATCATTGGGATTGTTGCGCCGACGAAGATTTATTATTGCAATCGTGATGATAAGCCTTCCCTTTTGATGCAGCAATTCATGAAATACTTTTCAAAAGTGCTTGAAGACGGATTTTTGACATACCCACGAAATCAGGTCCGATTTTCGGTGATACCGTACTGAGCACGGCAGGCTCGCTCAGCCCCACGGAAATTCCCCAGGTGTTCTGGAACCTTTCGCGCATGCAGGAAACCCAAGTATGCAACGTCGTCTGGGCTCGCAATGATTAAATTCATAAGTACACATTTTTTATCCTTCGCTTGATTAAATTTTCTCTCAAAGTCGAGTTTCAAATTTCAAAATGTCCGCAAACGAATTTTACAGCTCTGGCCAGCAGGGCGAGAGACAAGACCAGACAAATAACCAACTGCAGAATAGGGGTAACTTTCAACAGGGCGGCCAGCAAAATGCAGCACAAAATGGCCAGCAGGAGGACGGCGACAGGGGCCTTCTTTCGTCAGCTATGGGTGCTGCGTTTAACAGTGGTCACGGAGGGCGCAAGTCCAACGGGATTGAAGGAATGATTGAAAACGCCATTGTGGGGAAATTGACCGGTGGCGGCAATCATGGTAATAACCATGGAAACCAGGGCGGCTCCTCAAATATGTTGAGCGGGCTTATGGGTGCAGTCACCGGTGGCGGTAACCACGGCCAGAGCAACCAGGGGAACCACGGAAATCAGGGGAACCACGGCAACTATGGCGGCCAGGGAAACTATGGTGGCCAGGGCAATTATGGTGGTCAAAGTAATAGTGGCTCGGGTGCTGGCGGTTTGGTTGGCAGTCTTTTGGGAGCTGTGACTGGTAGCAAAAACAGTAGCCAGGGGAACCATGGCAATCAAGGAAACTACGGAAATCAGGGCGGTTCCGGTGCCGGTGGCATGATGGGAGGTCTTCTCGGTAGCTTAGGTGGTGGTAACGGTGGGGGCCAAGGAAACAATAACCACGGTAACAACAATGGCGGCTATGGCAATCAGGGGGGCAACCATGGCGGAAATTATGGCGGAAATCACGGTGGCGATGGAGGCAGGAATGACGGTCCGGGTGGTTTTGGCAATGACAACGATAACTCCTGGGGCTACGGGGGCGACAGGCCCCAACAGGGTGGTAGGCACAACGGTGGCGGTGGCAATGGCCACGGTGGCTACGGCAGCGGCAACCAAGGCGGTAACCAGGGTGGCAACGGCAGGTGGTAATGACTTCTGAAGTGCGTGATTCGCCCACCAATGACTCACGGCGTTATTATTCTCCACGAAATGGTACCCTTGGTGATACCGCATGTCAGGTGATACCGCATGTCAGGTGATATGAGGAAGCGCTGCTTTCAATGGTTGAGACGTGAATTCCATTATTGAAAATCGTGTGCCGTGTCGCTTGTGTAGTACACCTCTTTCAGTGTTTACTTTATGATTTACTAGAAGAAAAAAAAGAAAGATGAATTGACATCAAAACTTTGTGACGTGGTATTTGCCAAAATCCAGATCACGCCTCAACTCGAAGATCGAAAATCTATAGTCGCGCTATAACGGCAGCTTGTGAGCCACACTACGCGCATCGTCTGCGAAAGAATTGGCTGTGCTGACAATTGGCGCATCACCATACTCGAACGTGTCAGAAACTGTACGATATCAGCAATATGTATCTATCGCAAATTTTGGCTATTTTTGCAACATTTTTCTGCCACGTATTCGCTGCAACGCTCACGGTGGGTTTGCATGCAAATTGGACAGATCTGCCCTTCGAGGTGCAATTGATTGAGGCCATATCTTCATATGACGAAGCACTCTACATTCTGTCGGTGAGGTTACTTTTTGCCAACGAAAACGAGGCGGATTCGGAATGGGACGATGATAGTGATGACGATTTCGAAAAAAACGAGCATTTTGCCCATGATTTGATGGGAATATCCCCGCATCATCAAATCCACACTGGAGTTGGCCCAATTACTCATGGAAACCTCTACTCCAAGCTTGTTTTGACCTTGACGAAAACCCAATTCGGCTTTTTCAATCTCAATTTGGTCAATAGTCTCTATTCGCCCCGAATTCAGGCTCATTATGACCACTATAACACCGAAATTGGCCCCATTTTTGAGCACAAGGTGCGAAAACAGTGTGCTAAGGACTCATTTGGCGAGCCGATCGCCGATCCTTTGGCTGTGTGGGTGAAATACGGATCCAGGATCTATTGCTCTGAGCAGGATTTGTATGCACTTCAACTCGACAGAACTTCCGAACACCTATTGTCGTTTGATAGGCCAATTGGATCGGACGCAAATGCACCCACACTAGTACTCTATGGAGATCCCTCCAGTGAACGCTTTTCGGGCATTTTGTCGACAATGTTGCTGTTGGCTGAAGCGGGCAATTTGCAGTTTGTGTGGCGATACGTGCCCCCGACGGAATCTGCACCAATGGAGCTTTCTGGATACGGCACCACACTTACCGTATTAGAGAAAAAACAGGAATTGCCAAAAGCAAACACGCCATATACTTCACTTCATGACTTCTACTCGCAACACGCGAATAGTCCGGTTCATGATGTTCCAGAAGATAGACTTCCCCAGGTATCCGCCAAAATAGCATCCATCGTGCTCGATCAACCACCGAAACAACGATTCGAAGAGCTTTGTTTCATTTTACGAAACTTACCCAAATATGCTGCCCACTTGGCCAATCTAGTTCCGCCGGCCAATTTCAAGGCAGTGTCAGCATCTGCTCGGGCAAATGAGCAGAAAGGCGCGTCACGTGACCTCATTGGAATATCAATAAATGGCGCCATGGTGCACAGACTCGAGACTGACTTGCCCTATATTGTCAATAAACTTCGTGATGAAGTCAAGTTTATCGAAGACTTGGAACTGTTGGGGTTTACGGTAGCGCAGGCCAAGAAAATGTTCAGCAAATTCGCCCTTTTGAGCACATACAAGGAAAATGAGTACAGGACTGGGGCTGCAAGTAATAGGTACACCTTGTATCAAGACACTTTCCGTGCAGATGATGCATCTTCAGGTGGCGTTGTGTTTTTCAATGATTTGGGCCTTGATGAAAACTATAACTTGTACTCTGCTGACAGGTATAAGGTTTATATCGAGGAAGCTTCTCAATTCAGACACGGCCAGATCCCACCGTTGAAGGAAAACGTGCACGATATAATTTTCGTGCTCAATTTCTCCAGCAAGAGCCAGCTCAAAGTGTTTTTCGCCATGTCAAAGATGATCTTGGACAAGGGCATTCCGCAGCAATTGGGGATTCTTCCATTGGTGGAGAATGAGAAAGACGCCAGAATCACACAGATGTTTTACCATATTCTTGAAGTTGGAGAACTCAAAGAAGCGCTTGCGTTTCTATACAAGTATTTCGATGCTAAAGCAGAGGATGAGGAACAATTGTTTAACCTAGTTGCAAATCCTGGCGAAAAGTCTTACCTGCAGTACGAAAACACGCTTTCGAAATATTCCATCACGGAACCGTCTGTTGTCATTAATGGTGTCATTATGAACATGCGGTCCACGAAATGGCAGGCGCAAATGGGCCAGCAAATAGTGCATGATGTGAAATTGCTTCAAAACGCCATACGCCAAGGCAACGATAAGAATACGCCGCTCAAGGAAGTATTGTATTCTGGTTCCAAAGGTTTCCGCAATTTGAGAGTGACGCCTAAAGATCCGGGTAATATCAGGTACAAACGAATCACGCGTGACCTTATCGATGCGTCTGTTGCCTTCAAGAAGAACGTGGATCTGAGCCGAGCCTCAATCACATTCTGGCTTATTGGAGATTTCAACACCCAAGTTATTCTTGATCAATTCAAGCAGATTTTAGGGTTTATGAGACAATACAACGGGCGGTCGACACAGGTACGTGTATTCAACACGGCCAAAAACTCAGACATTCTAAACGGGCTAGTGGCAGAATACGCCAATCAACTGCTCACTTCTTCAATGTTCAGGAAAATGACAAAGTCTGTGGGAGACATGCGTATCCAAACTTTCAGCGAGCCAGACCCTGCAAAGGTGAAAATTCTCGAGAAAAACCAAATCCAACTGCACCAATCTTCACTTCTATTCAATTCGAGACAATTCCGTTTGGATACCGTGTTTTCTGTGCAGGAATTGCAGCAGATTGTCCAGTACGAATTCCCACAACGATTGGACACGATCGACGAGATTCTTCGTGCGTATCCTGAGGATTTTGCTTATCAAAGCATCACAGATTTCAAGTCAGATCTGCTCGACGATATGGACTGGTACGATTTGCTAACATCACTTATAACGATGTCGTTCAACATGGAGGATTCAATGGTGCGAACAGACGTGGCACGGTTTGATTTTTCGTCGCTCAATTTTGATAACGCCATTAGTCTCAGGAAGTACGATAGCAACAAGCCGTTGGACATTTTGATCGTGATTGATCCTATTGACGAGTTCTCGCAAAAACTTGTTTCCATGGTGCAGTCATTGAGAGACTTGCCGTTTGTCAATATCAAAGTGCTTTTGCAGCCACTTTCTCTGGCCGAAGGACCTACTGCATTGAACAGATTTTACGCTTCTGCATTTTCACCGCTGGTTCCCAATTTCGATATCGTTGAACGTTTTGAAAAAGCTTCCCCGGGGGTTTTCTCAAATGTGCCTGAATCTCGGTACAATGTCAAGGTAGACACGCCCAACAGATGGCTAGTCGTTAACAACGAATCACGTGCAGGCCTTGATATGGAAAACTTGGAGTTGTCAAAGGAAATTGAGTGTGTTGATTTTGTTTTGAAAGGCTTGGCTGTTGAGGCATTCGTCAAAGACGTCAAAACTGGAGCTGCGGTGCCAGGATTGGCAATTGAGGCCAAAAATAACAAACATGTCACGCATGAAGGGCTCACGATGGAAACAATGGGCTACAATCAATTGCGCCTAGAACCTGGTATCTGGCTGCTTCAAGTGAAAGCCGGTGACTATGATTTGCTATCTGCAGATGCCAATCGGTACATTTCGAATGACGAAAAAATGACGGGCTTGCCTCTTTCCGTGTTTTCTTTGGCGGGCGATCTCATACATGTACGCACACGTGAAAGTAAGGCACTCATGGTTCGTTCTTCAAAAGTCACATCCAAACACGCGGATATAAATGTGTTCAGTATAGCCAGTGGGCTCAATTATGAGAGATTAATGGCGATCATGATGCTTTCTGTGAAAGCCCATACGAAAAGCCTGGTGAAGTTTTGGCTCCTCGAGGACTTTTTGAGCAACCAGTTCAGAGCGCAATTACCCGAGTTGGCTGCGACTTATAAGTTTGAATATGAGCTCATTTCCTACAAGTGGCCCCTCTGGTTAAGGCAGCAGACTGAGGCGCACAGAATCGTGTGGGCATACAAGATCCTCTTCCTTGATGTGTTATTCCCTGCAGACTTGGACAAAGTGATATTTGTGGATGCCGATCAGATTGCCAGAACAGACTTGATAGAGTTGGTGAACCACGACTTGGAGGGAAAACCATATGGATTCACCCCCATGTGTGATTCTCGTGAGGACATGCAGGCGTTCAGGTTTTGGGAACAAGGGTACTGGAAAACCGTGTTAAAGGACGACCTCAAGTACCATATCAGCGCATTGTTCGTGGTGGATTTGAAAGTCTTCCGTGAAAACGCTGTTGGTGACAAGTTACGCTCGCACTACCAAAAGTTATCCTCAGACCCCAACTCGCTCTCCAACCTTGACCAGGATTTGCCCAACAATTTGCAACGACAAGTGCCGATCTATTCTTTGCCGCAGGAATGGCTTTGGTGCGAGACGTGGTGCTCGCAGGCTCTGAGAAAAGATGCGAAAATGATCGATCTATGCAACGACCCCACGTCATCCGAATCGAAGCTCGAAAGGGCCAAACGACTGATTCCTGAATGGACAACCTACAACCAGCAACTACAAAAGTTAGGGACCGGAAAGCTAGCCATTGACCATGATGAACTCTAGTGTTTTGCGTGAAAAAAAAAAGGTTCATTCTCTAAGCTTACATGCAGACGCACTGGGTGCAATTCGTGCGATAACAGTGCGTCACAATCGATTGTGCCTGCACACAGCGTGTAGTTGTCAGTGCACGTGAAAGTTCATCAATTGTTCATGCGGCACGAAGGCGGCAACCAACTAGGGTTCATGCGTGCTAGTATCGGCCATAACATGAGATTTAATGGGTTTGAAAAAACACCAAAAGAATCACAGAAACCAGGATTCATCGGCGTATCGTTTGTTCTTTCCCTGACTATCTTACGAGGCCCATGAGCCGCATACGATAGTGGCCCCGTGAGTCACTTGTGGGCTGCGTCGTGTGTGCAGGCCGCCTCATGGGTAACAATGGAGATCTGAAAAACCCAACACTGCGTCGTATATTCACTTGCACACATTCTTTTGACGCCTTTGTTCTTCGCAAAAAGAAACTCGTCTTTGTATCTGTCCAGACATGAAGATTGCCGAGAAGTTGAAGCAGGCGCATTCATGCGCCAATCCGCCACCAGCGACGTTCTCGTTCGAGTTCTTTGTGCCAAAAACGTCTCAAGGTGTTCAGAATCTCTACGACAGAATGGACAGAATGTACGACTTGAACCCGATTTTCATTGACATCACGTGGAATGCGGGCGGCCGCTCGTCTCTGTTGACAAACGAAATGGTGTACACTGCGCAGCTGACGTTGGGCCTTGAGACCTGTATGCATTTGACGTGTACGAATATGCCTGTTTCGTACATTGACGAGGCATTGGATAAGGCCTATAAAGCCGGATGCCAGAACATTTTGGCCTTGCGTGGTGACCCGCCTTTGGATGGCTCAGAGTCGACCGGCGACTTTAGGTACGCCAAGGACTTGATCGCCTATATTAGGAAAAATTACGGTGACCACTTTAACATTGGTATTGCCGCATACCCAGAGGGCCACCCTGAGGAGGAAAATAGCGCCAATTTGATGCAGTATTTGAAAGAAAAGACCGATGCTGGCGCTGATTTCATCATCACGCAGATGTTCTATGATGTGGAGAATTTCATCAAGTGGTGCCGTGAGATCAGAGCCGCTGGGATTCATATCCCGATCATCCCTGGAATCATGCCGATCCTGACCTATTCTGCCTTTGTGAGAAGAGCGAAATGGTCGCAGGTGAAGGTGCCGCAGCATTTCTTCGATGCCTTGGATCCTGTGAAGGATGATGATTTCGTCGTGAGAGAAATCGGGACCCAGTTAGTGGCTGAAATGTGTCAAAAACTCATTGACTCGGGATTCGTCAACCACTTGCACTTCTACACCATGAATTTGGAGCGGTCCACGATCATGTTGTTGGAAACATTGAACTTGATCGAATGCGTCAAGGAGAACGAGGCTGTCGGCGACGTTCTTCCATGGAGGAAATCGTTACACCCAAACCGGTCGAAGGAAGCCATCAGGCCGATTTTCTGGCAAAACAGGAAGTACTCTTATATCAGCCGTACCTCTGGTTGGGACGAGTTTCCCAACGGTAGATGGGGTGACTCACGTTCGCCCGCTTTTGGAGACATCGATCTCTCGGCCTCGGAGCTTTTGAGACAGTCGCCTAAAAGAGCCTTGGAGTTGTGGGGGTGTCCACAGGAAGTCAAGGATTTGGCCAATATTGTCGTTAAGTACTTGAAGAATGATGTCAAGGCGTTGCCCTGGAGTGACGGTCCCATTGGCTCCGATACCGATATTTTGAAGGAATCCTTGATCAAACTCAATGAGAATGGCTTCATCACGTTGAACTCGCAGCCTGCGCTCAGTGCGGTTCGCTCCAACGATAAGATTCACGGCTGGGGCCCTAAAAACGGGTTTGTTTATCAAAAACAGTACTTGGAGTTTTTGGTGCACAAGGACTTGGCACTGAAATTGGTAGATGCGGTGGAGGATCACAATCAAAGAGATCCCACCGGGCTTATCACATTTTACTTGGTCGGCAAGGAAGGCCGGCTCACGACAAATTCAAAAGACGACGACATTAACGCGGTCACGTGGGGTGTATTCCCTGGCGAAGAAATCTTGCAGCCCACAATCGTCGAAAAGGTATCGTTTTTGGCCTGGAAGGACGAGGTATACTCATTGCTTGACGAATGGGTCACGATTTTCCACCTGAAAGCCATTGGCGAGCTTGTCGCTCCAGAAAAAGTTGAGGCTTTCTCGAAGTTCTTGACCGGTTTTGGTAACGACTATGTGTTGTGCAATTTGGTGAACAACGACTTCACCAGCGACAATAACGTCATGTTCGACTTGTTGCACGGCCTTGGCGCCTCCCACTAGAGGCATGAAAGCATCCTGCATCGCTGCCCCCATATTATCCTTCATTTCTCGAGCCCTCTCTTTCATTAGTCATTCGACTCGGTTTTTATCTAATTCAACTTGGTGATAAAACAACATCCTTGACCCGTGTGCGCAGTGGAACGCGAGCACGGGCGCAGTGCTGCTACGGAACTGTTTTATGTTTTCATTCTTCAACCCACCCTCTTTCTGCATTATATGCCCTGAACAAAACCTATATAGCATCCTCAACGGCATGGTTTCAATAAACAAAATCTGACCAACGCTAGGCTAAGTTGCCGACCCGCCATAGTTCCAAGCTGATGATTTTGAATTTGCCGTACTTGTGGCCCGTGTGGCCATGCTCATTCAAAATCTCGTTGCCGAATGTCTCACATGGATACGATACACCCAGATATAGCAGTTTATCAATCCACAAGCCGTTATTGCCCAGCGAGGACCCGATTGCGATGAAGTCGTGGTTGGAGTATATGAGATTGTCGTTCACGCCCGTATACGGAAACGCCTTGAAGCGCTGCTGGCGCCGCGGGTCATTTTCATGTGTTTTTGCCAATTTCTCACCGATCCACTCTGTTTTCCATAAGAAACACTCGCCATTGCCGTAGTAGCGCCTGTGGTCGTTCGGCCGTAACGGCTCGTTTATGAAACACCCAAACCGGTTTTTTTTCTCGTCCTGAATCACTAATATATATCCATGCGCCCGCGCCGAGGTGGGTCTTTCCAGACCAAACAGCACCATTGTCTTGACGACATTTTCCGCGTACCCCAGCCCGGTTTTTTTGCCCTCTTTCTTGCGGAGCTGCTCTTGCTGCCATTCTGGGCTACTGTGCCGGTATAGCGTATTCAAGGAGATACCATGCTGCTCTAGAGAATAGATTAGCTCCCAATCATCATAAAGTTGTAGTCTTGGAGGGAGAAGGCCTCGAATGTCCGCTGCTAACAGCTGGTCCATAAGCTTGTGATGACTACATCTGCTATAGCCATGCAAATTGAGCTCCGAGAGAGGTGGGAGCGAATTCTCGCTGCTGTTTTCGCTGTTTTGATCATTCTCTGTAGGGGTTTGGGTGGATGACGTATCCGAGCCCTGGCCACGCATGATTTTCCCGAAAAACGACCGTGTTTTCAGCGGCGTGGTCCGAGCAGGGTCTGTCTCACTGAGATTATCCATATTTCAAGGATCTTTATATATGCGAGTATTGAATTAAATTGGACTTCAAATTGGCTCACGTATTCTTTCCCGTCTCGTAGTAGTGCACCAGGAATACTGGGGTAGCGCGCAGTGGGGCCACGCCGCCGCCGCTACGGGCCGTATGGGCCGAGACTTTTGGGGCCGAGACTTTTGGGGCCAAGGAAATAGGATATGGGTGCAACTAGCAAGTCACAGTCTTTGTTGATTTAAAAAGAAGAGTACGCCTATTTTTGGAATCCTGAGTAGATAAATGGTTTCTCCATTTCGAAGCATGACAAAAACGAGTATCTGATTTGAGTTTCGTATCTAGCTGGTTATTTTCATCGACATCTCTGGTTGTTCCATTTCTTTAATTCCAGAAATTCACCATCAAAACGCGAAGTTGGCCTCACCGCCAAAGTACAATTGAAATCACTTTGTGCTGTGCAATATAATTCACTAGTCGAGATTTTTAAAGGCTTTAAAACGTATTCTTCTTGGCTACGTGAAATAACTGGAAAGAAATGAAGTACTTGAAGCAAAAAAATAAAAAAATACCTTAATTCCGCACGCTGCCAAGCCGAGATATCGGCCACAGGGCATTGTAGCGAAGCAGGACAGACATTTATACCAATATACATATATACAGTAAGACCTGTTTATAAGGATCACATCTATTGAGCAGAAATAGAAATAGTACCCAGGTTATCTTCTTAAAGAGCGCATTTTTGGTGTGAAAAACAATTTCTCGCGCTGTGTTTTGATGAATATAGCCAGGTTATGTCCCTAACCAAGATCCTTTTAAACAGGTCTTACTGTATATAGTAAAAGCTCAGCTAGAAAAACAATTCTGGCTCCCTGTCCTCATTTACATGCATTGAGCAAGAAAAAAGGAGAAAAAGAGAAGAAAAAAAAAACAATATTACACGCAACGAAGAGTCAGTAGTTGGCTGGCTCACACCAAATGATTTGCTCTTGAAAGAAAGAGTGGTGATTCCGTTGAGAAGAATCAATACATTTAAATTTTTTTAGCAACAATTTGCATGTGGACACATATTTCTGAAATTCTCCGCCGCATAGTCAAATGACAAGCCAGACAAAACACAAAGCAAACATGTAAGTGAATATATTTTTGTCAAGCTAAAGCGGTCTATCTAGCCCCAACTACTTTGAAAAAGCCATAAGGCTCAGAAGAAACGCCACACCGGCCTTACAACTATCGACGAACTCAATGTCAGGATAAATTTCACCAAGTTTCTCATCCAACCCAGCCATTCCTGCACATCCCAACAACACACAGTCGATCTTTTCATTCTTGTACTCCTGCAAAAACAAATCCACGCGATCTGAGATCTTTTTGAACTCACTGGCGTCGGCTAAGCTCAACACAGAAACGTCTAGCGCTCTCGTATGTACGAATTTCTCTTTGGGAAATGTGCCCGAGCCAGCGAAACTTGTGATAGCGTTGTCCAAGAGCGTGTTCCAGCCACTGGTGCTGGTCAATATAAACAGTTTGTTGAGACGAGCGTTTGCATAGCTGTAGAGTAGGGTTGCCTGCATGATTCCCAATACTGGCTTCTTGGTTTCTTTAGCAAGACTGCGTGTGAGCGGGTGATCCGAGTAACAGCACACAAGGTACCCGTCGTGGGCCAAGTGAAGGTTTTTCTCAAGAAGGTCCGGGAGCGTGGCCTTTTCAGATAAAACCAGCGTTTCTGTGCCGTCGATTTCTTCTGGTGACGAGGAAGGGGCCGTGTAAAATTCGAGTGTAATTCCAGCCGGTGCTTTTAAGATATTTCGTAAGTTATTGGTCACTTTGACTGACGAGTTTGGGTTGATCACTAGTATAGAAGGCATGATGACAGGGGAGCGAAAGCAGTGGATAAGAGCAAAAGGGTCTTTGAAATGTGGCGATTTTTGATTTCTTTGCTTTGCAGTTGACTTTGAAATAAGAATATTTGGAAAAATTGGGTGAACTAGTTGAAATGTTTAGTCTTAATCATTTGGATTTTTTCATAGGCCCGATCTCACTGATAAGAACCGGGCCGACAACGCGGGCCGTAACAGGGTTGATGCAGGTCCGTTACGCCGCATTGCCATAAATTACCAAAGACGAATCTACAGCACAGTATTTAGCACTATTATAAGATACAATTATCGGAGATAAAACGGCTTTATCATAGTTGGCTTAGGATCATAGAGCTTGGGTTCAGGTCCACCATAAAACTGAGATTCAGTTAAAACCACTATATATTGCATCGGCCTTACTTAGGTCTGGCCATCTGGGAGTCCGCATGGACAGGCCAGGAAGTCAAATCAACGTTCCTTGAGTATAAAACAATAACATGTACGAGGCGCCCCCTAAATGGTGACAGTATGCCAAAAAAATAAAAGATGCATATTTTCCCAAACAGCACTAAATGTGGTTGCACCCTAATCCAGCACTGATGATGAGGTACCCCCACGCGTTTCGTGGGTCACGTGACGTGTATAGATAGACTTAGCACGAACCACAGTTTTCGGATTTCAACAAAAAGTAGCGAAAATTATACTTTTGATCCAAAACAATCCCCATGTCCTTTGTCGCTGCTATCAACAGCACCCGCAACATCGCCACTTGGCTGCGTGCATGCGTGTCTTTGGCGGGAGTATCGGACCAAATCTCGTTCACCGTGCTGAAGAAATTGGTGACTATGCTAGCAGTGAGTTCTAGCCGAACCACACATGGCGAGATTAGGTTTGAGCGTGAATTTTTTCAGGAAATCGATTTCAAGACAAACGATATCATGGAGGATGGGTTTGATGGCGATTCATACCTGTTTGTGGTGTCGTCGAAACACTTGGTGATGCTACTACGAAACCTGGGACCACATAGCCTAGACTACGTTTGCCTACGAGTTGAGTGCAGCGCCAACTTGCCCTCGATACGTCGGTACAAGCTAAATGTGGAGATCTTGACGAAAAATTTGGTGTTGAAAAAGTACCAGATCGGGTTCCAGCCGGTGGAGTTCACCAGAACCGATATCCCTACGCGATACGAGTCTAGGCTGATGGATAATGATATATACAGATTCTCGATCCAGGCTGCAATTATCAAGCAATTTCTAGAAACCGCGCATGCATCCACAGAGGACTTCCGCATCGAGTTGAAAGCCCTGAAGATCATTTTCACTGCCTATACGAAACAGGTGATGAAAGATCGCGATTACCTCAAACAACCAATGCATATAATGATCCTGATGGCGGTCGAGGATTTGGAGGATTCAAACTTGGAGGATGTCACAATGTCGCTCAATTTCAGATTGCGTGATTTCCGCAATTTCCTCAGCCTAGTGTCTGGCCTTCGCTCAGAGTTGGGCCGAACAGATTCATTCGCGTTGGACCTGTTGACATTTGATGTGCTATTTGATAAGGCGGGAGACCCCATACTTTTCCAGCACAAGGGCACAGATATCACGATAAATTTCATACAAATGACCACGGACGAAAGCGGGGTCATGGCGAAGCAAGATGCTGGGAAATACGTGCTCCACGCACCGGTGGTACTGAAAAGACGCATGGCTGAACCAGAACCTGCGCTCGTTACGAAAAAGACAAAAGTTGATGAGCGAATCGAAATCCTGCCGGAAACGGAGGACCATAATGAAAACTTTGGCGCGTTTGACGCGTTCGTGCCCTCGGGGCCAAGAGTCACATATGGTGAAAGAAGCACTAGCCCGCACGCCATGATTTTGGATGCCTCAGATCACAGCGCCAGAAATCCGATACCCAATAATGGTGATGTGAATAATGAAAACAACGAGATTGGCGAAAATGACGACACTGACTACAGTTCCTCAGAGACGTCTGCTACGGAGTTTGGCCCTACTCAAGCTCGCGGCCGGCCACAGTCGCTTTTTCGATAATGAGCACCGGGCTCAAACTATTCTCAATCACGCAAAGACCCAATTATAATGATGTATTGATGATAAATAGTGGCAGAGATTATACTATACATATGCGCCTAAGCTTCTTTCGCCTCAACAGCCTTATCCAGGTAATAGTGCCTCGTCCACCGGAACCCCTGGGCCAACTGTGCGGCCTCGTTCACAAAATGACATCCAAACAACAAGTAGTTTTTAGGCGAAATCGCTAACGAATAGCGCATGAATACCAACGAGTATAAGATGAGCGACCCGGTCATGGGCCCACTGATGTATTCTGGGTCCTTTTTCAAGTCCAAGACGGCCGCAACTGGGATTCCAAAGTTCGAGACTGGGCCCCAGAAATGCGTGGTGAGCATGTATTTGAATGTCTGTTTATTGAAGATGTTGCGGAACGACATTTTGTGATGAACAAGAGGTGATTGGAATAGCCCAGGTTTTGGTAAAGGTTAAATCTTGGATTCGGCTTGTGAAGGCCCGCGGGGTCGAGCCCGTTGTGTGCAGGCCGTTGGCTATTTACTGGCCCCAACTCCGATCCCGAGCCAATAGAATGTTGTCGCTTTATGTTTACACGGGCAGAGGTTAGTATCACTTCAAGCTTTGGATGTCATTTTTTCATAACATTCTAAAAAAATCGGGCTGGTATATGTAATTTGTTAGTTCGTTTGTGAGATTGTGCTTGCGTCGGTTGACTTTTGAGATTGCGACGTGTTCATAGACTTGATCTAAACATAAATGTTGTTGGATGTTTTCGCTTCCAGGGCAAACGTAGTCTAGTCATAGCAAACAGATAGATGAGCTTTCATCGAATGAATCAGCTTAGACTGTTTGTAGCACGAAAGTCAGGGCAGGAGATATAATGCTGCCTGAGGACAAGTTGTTGCAAAATGCAACATGCAAAATGCAATTTTCGTTCAATGACTTTGAATTATCTTCGACGAGCTGAGATTTATTTCATTCGAACAATCCCGACTTGTGAATGAGAGATCCCAAGACCTTTGGAATCCTAAAAATGTGCACTTTTGATACACTTCGCATCCTTGACCTATTTCATTGAATTATCGTGCGATGGCATCAACAAAGTAGAGACCGGAATTCGTTCCAGGTTGCTACAAGGTGGGCACAAATGACAGACGCAACTAAATCTCTGTCTCGAGGAACATGTTTCGTGCGCACCGGATGCGTAATGAACTATTGCTGATTGATGTTTCTGTTCTGGTGACCTTGCGCATTCCCACTGCCATCCTCATCGATGTCTATCGTGTCCTCAAAGTTTCCTTGTGCCAGCATTTGGTTGAATTGCGCCTGTGCACCATCCATCATTGGGTCTGGCACGAAAAGCGACATTTGGGGATTGTTTTGTAGATGAGGGTCTTGCATTTTCTCATTTGCAGTGGAATTGAAGTGTGTGTAATTCGAAACACGCAATTTACTTTGCTGAGGGTTGTTCATTATCACATTTGTGCCGTTGTTATTCATCAGACTAGAGCTGTCTTCTGGGTCTTCGGAAATGCCCAAGAAGTTGGGAGAGTTTTCCGGGTTCACCACCCAAAAGGGGTCCCTCAAATTGTTACCCAACATTTCCGCCACTTGCGGATCGTACTCAAACCCGCCGAACGAGCTGGTCATCTGGCCGTTGGCCTTGTAGTCCTTGAACGCCTGTTTCATAATGCCAATATGGTCGAGGATTTTCTTCATGAGAAAAATGTTGCTGCGCGACCAAAGGTGGATATTCTCCTTCACGAGCTTCGAGATCGACGAGTGCAACCCCAAAAGCATGTGTAGTTGACCTTCCACCTGCGAGATAAAGTCGCCGTTGTTTTCATGGATGAAGTCGTTTGCCTTCAAGCTGATCAAAATGAAGGTCACCACAATACCCTGATAGATAAACGACGCGAAAAAGGGGTCTCTGTAAATAAACACTTTGTCAAGCCTGATCTCGCCCTCTTTTGCTTCGTCAGACTCCAAAATTCTGGGGATTTCACTCTTCACAAATTCAGACACAAGTTCACACGTGTGTTCATAAAACAAGAGAATCGAGCCCATGATATAGTTGAGCGCGGGCTTGCTAGGCGGCAGCTGGTCAAGAAACGGTTCTAGCAACTTGACTCTATTCACGTGAAGCACGATCAAGTCAACTAGAATATCCTTTCGCGTGACTGTGGTAGGCATATCTGTGAGGGTATCGATTTTCTTCACCACGCCATCTATCAGGTTCTCGTACTGCGGACTCAAGTAGTAAGAAAGCTTATCGATCTCCTCACTGAACTGCTGGTTGATCGTCCACACGTTGTCCATCGAGATCTTCTTCAAGAAACTCTCAATCATGTTCGAGTTCAGCAACCGTATGCACTCACTGAGCCCCAGCTTCAATTGCAGGTTGGTCAAATTATTCAATTTCTGTGCGTCCTCAACATTGGAGATACTGGTCACGGGCAACGACACGTGGTTTACCTGGATCATGATCGGGTTGGGTCGTCCCAAAATGGAACACATTTGAGAATTGAGGTTTCGGAGCGCAAACCAGACCCGCAACTTGGGAAGCTCATCGGTGAAGTAGTCATCGTAACCGTCTTTCAGCGCCGGTTCCGACCCTTGCTTTGAGTTCACGAGCGAGTCGAATGACAGCTCGCTCAGTTTCGACACCACATGGAGCCCCAAAGCAAACGCGATGGAGCAGCAGTGGAACATCATCAGCCATGACTCTTCATATCTTTGCTCGATGAACTCCCACTCTGTGCAGAGAATGTATGCCTGGACAGTAACAAAGGACTCGTTCATGAGGTTATGGCGAAGTTTCGAGAAGCCACGGAAGAGCCGTTTTTTGATTGGCCGGATCGCTTTCCACATTTGCTGGAAATTGACGACTTTCGGCAGAAAAAGCTCGTTGTACTTTGTTGGGTTGAGCCTTTGCACCGAGATGATTAAGATCATGTGCAAAAGAAGCAAATCGTCACAGTTTTCCCATGTCAAATCTGGAATCAGGTCATATTCATCTAGAAAACGGAGGATTTTGCCCTCGGAAATGAAGTAATCGTACGTCTTAGTGTCGAAAAAGAGCTTCACCAACTCTTTCAACACCTGCATGTTTCTCTCTGCATTTTCCCCTTCAGATGCCAACCACGGCAATGGGCGTTTCTGGGCGAGTTGGCTATAACGATGCTCCGAATTATCCGAGTCATTATCGTCGTCGGCAATCTTGAACGGGTCACGTGTCCACAGGTGGTGTTTCAATGCCGACGCAGAATCTATCTTGCTGTTGTTGTTCAGGATCTTGTCAAAATCCTCCGTCATGTTATTCGACAGTAATGGGCCATAATACTTCTCGCCCTTTTCGGTGGTTTCGCCCTTGATGGGGAACAGGCCCGTCGAAGAATGGTCCAGGTCCGTGTCCTCGGCGGCCTTGCCAAGTTTCCGCTGGAATTCTTCCCTGATATACTGATTTTCCAACTCCAAGCGCCGCACCTGTTCCTCCAACTTACTGATGTCAGAAGGCGATGCCAGTTTCACATGCTCGATCGAATCCAGCGCGCTGGAGCCGCTTTTTTCCGGACTATCGCCATAAGAAACGTTTCGGAACTTGGATGGGAACTGACACGGCACGTTTTGCTTGGTGCACTGGTTACAAGGTTTGCGCTTGTTGCACTTGATTTTTCTCCTGCGACACCGGAAACACGAGATGGGGAGTTCGCTCATAATGACGCTTGAGGGCTATCAGATTAGAAAGTTTTTGTCGTGTTTTTTTTTTTGGAATCACTTGTGGTATCCAGGAAAATCAAGGGAAAACAGAAGGTGTGTGTGGGTGAACGCCTTGGCGTAGATGATGAGGTTATAAAGGGGGCAAATTAGGCTCTCGATGTCTCACTTTAAGGGTGATGGATTGTGTTTGGCAGAACCGCTCTTGGGCAGGAAATGAAGGCAATTTTGGGGAACAACGAATCAGTTCGAAAAAATGAAGTTTTCTGTCTATATTTTTTTTTTTCGATCGAGGCGCTGTGATCTCTTCACAGTGGGTTCACCCGGAATTATATCTGCGAAGACGAGATCTGGCCAAGCTTGGCGACGATGTAAGACAGCCGGTGAGAGAGTGCGACGCGCACCTGCACGGTTCCATCGAGCCACGCACAAATTGACGCATGTACTGCATATTAATGAGACATTTTTAATTCGAGATTCGCCGAGATTGTTGATGATTGTGGAGTGTTGTGCCAGGTCTTGATCTCAATTTGGAAGGCCGTAAAAACCTAATATTCGGAGAATGCAACGAATTGTGTCTATATCATATTGAAAATGTCCAAATTGGCTCGAAACGGATTCCGTGTGGATTGAGGTAATTATGCTTGCAAAGCCTCGGCCCTGCATTTGGCATGAGCGAAGTTTGCTGGTGCGTCGCCAACATTTACCTTGCAGATGCCATATGACATAGGCGATGTCACGGCTCCAAAGACCAATTCACATATCGTGGCAAAATTTCAGGAATTCTATTCGTGAGCTCGGCTTAAGACAGATCAAAACGTCACGAGACGTGTGAATTTTCCCAAAATCTCCCATATCATGCGCAAAATGTGTTTAGAATCGGTATGTGATTGTGGCGAGCGTTTTTCGAGGGATCGACGCGGAATCCCGTTTAATCCCCGCTAACACATACACGAGGCGTCACTGATTGGCAAAAAGAAAGAGGTATCTTTGATGAACATTGAATGGTCCATACACGAATTTGCAGAGTGTGGAAAAGTCATATGTATTTTTCTTATGTGATATTCTTTGCGTGGCCCCAACTTGGTATGGGCTATATCTTGCATGCCCTGGGCTACCCTATGCAACATTAATGCCGTATGAAACAAAGACAATCTCAGAACAGAAACAAATGCCTCACAAGCGCATTTTCTGATTTACAAGCAAATTACAGAAATTTTGCTTCTATTCGAAGATGAATGATATGAGCACTTTGATATTGCCTTGTCGATAAACAACTGAATTCTTTCATAGTGATGAAAAAGGGACATCAGCGTGGCCTAAGTCACATGCCGAAATCACGTAATAGGCATTAATTTGCACTTCTTCAAGCTTGTGGATATTCCAGCTTACGTGAATTTGAACGCTTATGCCCTTGAATTGTGGCTTTCTAGAGTTCATAAGTATTCAAGTGAACCATCTTTTAGTCTGTATTCGCCTCTTTTTATTCGTAAAGTACGCCATAAACCATATTCTAGTGCCATCAAAGCATGATGTGAGCAAAAAAACGCTTGTGTAATCTTCAAGACTCATGAGTTTCCACGCAACAGCGAGAAATCATATCCACGGCCAATTTTATGAGCGCATGGAAAAGCATTTTTTGGTGGCTGCGTCTAGTGATCTTCACATTGGTCGCCACTCTGGATGTCGTCTTTGCCGTGCGTGGCTGGGATAAGTTTGTGTAACTCACAAGCGGAGATTTCGATTTAAATTGGTGGGAGGACAAAATTGCGTCATTTTTTGTAAGATAATAGAGTTCTTGTAGTTTTAAGAGTTGGTCGTAAAAAGAGAACGACCACATCGGGCTCTGTTTCAAAGATCCCTAAAACTCATTCAGTTCATATTCTCGAATGCTCGAATTCAAAAATAGACTTGATCGATAATATCAAACTTGGGACCTAAGACAGTGGTTTCAATTGACCTCACCACCACCTTTCAGGACCAAATGCTCCTGTGAAGTACCAAGACTTTTCATGATGTGATAAACTTAAAGTGTCAAAAGTATGTCTCATGAAAACCCACAGGCTTGTCTCTAAATACAAGAAGTAGCAGTAAGCAAAGATCATAGCAAGAGGTGAATTGAGTGGCAAAGTACTTTTTGGATTTTGGCGTCTTGCATAAATTGTCAGCAAACACATCTAACCAAACGCATGCCCGTTATTCTTGTTCATGAAAACATGGAAAGTAGACTGTTGAGTGAAAATTTGCCGTATATAAAATAAGTTTTCACTTTTAAGAAAAAATACACACAGGCTTTTAGATGCATTCATGTATGACGAAAACAATCGAGATCAAGAGATACTGTATCCTTCATGAGAGTTAGAGCTAAGCCGGAGGCGGGGCGACCCTGCCCATCTGACCGGCGTTATAGTGGTTCAGTCCTCCGAAAAGTGGCGGATGTGGCGAATTGCAGCTCTTCAAATCAAAAATCTCAATTCAACACTTGTTCCCAGAATTTTTTTCAAAATTGTACCCCTCAACTTATTAGATCATACCAATTTCCCTCTCTTAATTATAATACAAGTAGCAGGCGAATGTTCCCGAACATGCGGACCTGCAACCGTCCAGAACCTTTTCTCGATAGAAGAGGTGTCTTCAAAGAAACACCTATGAGTTTCGAAATGTCAGACGCAAGCCGTAGGTGGGCCGACCTATTGTTTCCGACCTCGAGCAATCACTGGGACCTGATTTCGAAAAGCGACGATTCGCACCCAGACTATATGGGGCAACATGGCATCTATGGCGTGCTTGCGTGCCTCTAATGAGTCTAAAAAGACTTATACCCTTATCAGCCGAAACAGTGAGTGTCACCCTAACGATCGGGTGTATTCAGCTGCTGGAATGTTTGACACCTCAGGCCAATAGAACTTGCGGGTTATAGACATATTTCAGAAAGGCCAGGGTATCTCCATACGGGACCTTGTGTCTGCTCCGCTTACATTTATCTAGTTCGTCAAAGTCTTAGCAAATCCACGTCTGTTTTTCCGTGCTCGACCTCGATTCGGTGGCATCAGCAGGAACTTTCCTCAACATTGAGCCGTTAGAATTCTCAATGGATGAGCGAACCCGATGAAAAGTGTCTTGAAGTAAAACTCAATCATGCCTGGTTTGAGTCTTTTGAACGATGGCACTCCCAGTCATCCTACGGTACGACCTGTTTAAAGGATCAAATTCATTGAGAAATAGAAATGGAACCCAGTTTATCTTCTTGAAGAAAGCAATTTATTGGTTTTTTATGAGAAAAATATATACCCAGTCCATCTCCTAGACCAAGATCCTCACAAACAGGTCTTACTATAGTGCGTCATGATCTATTGCCAAATGATCACCCAGAATAGACTTCTCAGAAAAGTAATTTCAGATCCACGAGATACTCAATCAAAACCAAAATTATGTCGTCAAAAACGAACACACTTTCTATCGGCACGAACTACAGCCTTGCAAGAACTCTATACACCAAATACACCAAGAACGTCAAAACTGTAATGATATTAATATACTGTACACTGCACTAACGGCGGTCGGCGCCGAAACTGCGCTTACCCGAAAACAAGTGCTTGGGCATCGCCGCGGCCGTGTGACGGTCACCCTCTCCCTGTCTGGCCATTCTGTTTCTTTCTCTGCGGTGCAATTTCGCCACGCGTTCCGCCTGCGACCGCACGGCGCCATCGGCGACACCTCCAGTCAACCGGTCGGGCTGGTTAAGTGGCGCACGCTTCTTCTCGATGCGTTTCTGGATGCCCTGGTTGCGCTTCAAGATATCAACACCGCTCAACTCCTTCTTACCCAGCTTGGCGCGCGTCTTCAACGCCGACGTGTCGTGGCCCAACAGCTCCATGTGGTCCTCCATCTGGCCAAATGTCTTACGGATGTGTTCACGGGGCATCATGGCGCGGTTTTTGAGCGCCTTCTTGTTGCGGGCATCCTGGATCATGACCTTATGTTTGTTACGGATCCACTCGGCCTTCTCGCCCACGTCCGCCGCGTCCTCATCCTCCAATTCAGAATCGGAGTTGTAGAAGCCCTCGGCCTCCAAACGGTCCTCCTCGTCCTCCAACGCCTGCAACTTGGCGGCGATGTCTGCATCCAAGAAGTCGTACACATTCTTGCCGTCCAATACTTCAGGCATCGTGTCCTGTTTCCACTCGTCGTCTTCCAACATGTAGAAGTCCTTCAAGTTGATGTTGAACACACCAGCCCCGCCATTCTCCAGCTCCACGTCACGTGACAACAAGCGTCTGTTGGGGTCCTCGGGGTCATATTTCTGCAACAACTTAACGCCCTCGGGAATATGCGCCGGTCTATCGAGCTCGTCACGCAGCTGTGGTCTGGCCACGTGGATCTTGTTCAAGACATTCGACACACGTGCAGAACCCTTTAATTTCTGCTCGATACGCGCCGTCAACAACTTCTCGCACGCCTGGTTACGCACCTGCATCACGTTCTCCTCCTCGTAACACGAAGTGTGCATGATATCAATGCCTGGAACTGCAGCCAAGCCGGCCAACAAGTCCTGTTTCTCCTGGTCCAAATCCTCGGTCTTCAAGATATCCGACTTGTTCATCACCACCATGACGGATTTGTTGGCGAACAATGGCTTGATCAGGTAGAACAACTTGACCTGCGCCTCGATCGAGAAGCCACACTGCTCGGACAAGTCCATGAAGTATAACACGCACGAGCGCAAATGAGCGATCGCGTAAATCGACTGCATTTCGATGTTGTTCATCTCCTCGGTGGGCCTGTCCAAGATACCTGGCGTATCGATTGCCTGGAAACGCAAATATTTGTAGTCAAAATGTCCCACGTATAACGACTTGGTGGTGAAAGCATATGGCTGCACCTCTACATCGGCCTTGGTGATACACCTCAAGAACGACGACTTACCAACGTTGGGGTACCCGCAAATAAGCAAGGTTCTGGTGTTAGGGTCGATCGAGGGCAAACGGCCCAAATGCTGGCGCACCTGCTCCAAGTACACAAACGGGTCCTTCAACTTCTTGATGATCGTGGCCATACGACCCAAAGCAGCACGCTTCAACTGCTTACACTGGTACAAGGACTGGCCAAACTTAAGCAAACGCACGTAGTCACGTGACACCTGCTCAATCAAAGTCTTCGCCTTCAGCACCGCCGCCAAAGATACCTTATAGTGGTTTTTTTCGTACAACGTGTCCATCAAGTCTCTGTGGAAAGGGTGAACGTCATTAATGTTGGGAAAACCCGAGATCATATCGGTCAACTTCTCGGCAAACCCGTCCGAAGTAAATTTGACTTTTCTCATGTAGAAGGCCCTGATACGGGTGATCTTGAAACCGGCACGAATGACGGTGGGCGTCTTTCTTTGCGTGCGGTTAAGCACGATATCCAACATATCGTTGGCCGTGGGCACCGTGGGGATGTCCTTCCATGTGAGCTGCATTGTGTGTGTGGTGTGGACTGGGAAGGAAGAGGATTTTTTGGAAAATCTCTCTCATGTACTAGCGAAGGGCATCGCTCGCATTTTTTTTGTGTGTACTGCAGGCAAACACAGGGTTGAAGCCTGGTCTCATCCCGATCACTGATCACTGATTAGCCTATTGCGCTTTATGTCTGAGAGATGTATGGGGTTATACGGTTTTCTTTTGGGTACAAGGCGAAACGTAGAATGCTTTTTTTTTGAAATTTAAAAGAATATATTTCTTTCCATCCACTCACGTTGATGGTATTGTTTATGTGAATACTGCTTGATCTCTCTTCAATTCTAATTACTTCCCGGCATGTGCGCACTGATACATCATTATTATGTGCGATGCGGGGCGATGCCCATAATGATTATGGGCGATGCGGACGGTCTGGGCAGCTAGATTTGAACCGGTTTCTTAACAAAATACCAGTTTTCTTTTCAAATATCGTAAAATCCATGATACAGTAAGAGTTATATGTAAAGAGCTTGTTTAAAGATAAATCTTTGTTGGAGTTTTGAAGAGTAATTCTGGACATTCGGGGGTTTAGAAATGAGAATGCGCTTTTGGTAGGGAACCCCCCAAGGCTTGCCCCTAATTTTGTTTTGCCTAAACGATGTGCCTCTTTCAAATCAGTCTCACTATATACTGTTTTCTTTGCTTGCGGTTTTTTTTTTTGCCTCTTTATTTTCAGATTTTGCTTTTTACCTCAGATAATCACGGAGACTTTCACTCATGACATATCAAAACATGTTATGATGAAGTTCAAGTGTGTCTTCGCTTGTGGAGTCCAAATTTCGCGTCATGAAGATGGCTCGAGTGTTAAAAGATCATTTTACGGGTTCATTGTTTGTATGCTGCTTGGCAACTTGATCCATATTTTTTTCTCGTTTATCTTTATCCTGTGCTTTATGTAGTTGAAAAAAACGATTTCTGGACTTAATTTTTTAGTTTCTTTATATTAGCCCACCTCCTTGGAGGTCACAGCGACCCCATAGTGAATGTACATAATAATGGGTATTGCAGCTTTGAGCCTGCTATAAGGCTTCACGAAAACGCTAATTGACCAAAAATAAACAATCCGTTTTTCGATGAAATTTCTTATGCTTTTTCGCTTTTATCATCATGACGCTTACAAGAGGAGTTGTGTTCACCTTGAGTAATACTCCAGAACTTGACCGTGCGTGTTATTACGTGCACAGCGAAGACTCGCGGAAGTTCATAGGATGAAAGATATAAAATCAGTTCAAATCAGCAATCTATGTCCGGAAAAACAAACCTGAGGCGGCTCAATTCAAAACTTTTTTTCTCTTTTTTTTTTGAATCGAGCCAAACGTGTAATCAAGGTGAAAGCATCGATGAATTGTGATGATAGAATGTGTAGTGTGATCTGACACACACAAACACACACACACACACACACACACACACGAAGATCTAACCACTACAAGTCTAACTCATAGCTATAGTCCCTCAACAGCTTCTGATTACACAAAGCCTTACAGCATAGTATCGAAATTTACGATGGAATATCTATAGGCTTAACATTACTCTGTAAAGCATGGGTGGAGCGGGTGAAATTATCCGACCTTATTTGAGCCCCAAGTGTATCCTCCATCAGACAAGCCTTATATCAAACTCAGCCACGAAGAACTATTCACGAATGATACCTTGTGCAGAACTAGCAATTTGGAGTCGTGTTCGGTAAAAATACCGTCTTTGCTCGAACTTTCTCCGTTTTATCAACTTACTCGTTGTAGTGGTAGACCAAGTAGTTGGGCAAGCCAAACACTTCGTAGCCAAGACGCTTGGCCATTTTGGCAAATCCCTCGGTCTCAATCAAGTGGTAGAATGGGAAAGAGGGGAACATGGCGCCGTCTCTATGCACCTCTGCATTCACCAAGACGGCTCCGCCGCCAACACCATCCAAAGGCATCTCGACATTAGGTTCACCATTTTCGTCGTAGAAATGCGCCATCAACGGCCTGTACGTGGCGATCTCGCTATATCCTTCCACGATGATTTCATCATCGCCCATTTCCTTGGCCAACCGTAAGCCTTCCTCAGACTCCACCCAGTTGTTGAAGTCATAAGGCCGAATACTAGGCTTGCCATCTTTAGTGTACCTTTGATACACGTTAGCACTCAAGACGGGTTTCTGGTGTGCAATGAGATCCTCCAAAAGCGTAGGCGCCGTTTCAACAATGTCCGCGTCCAACCACAACACCCACAGCGTCGACGGTGAGATTGTGGTGAACACCAAAGAGTTACGCGCCAACGCCATCATCAGGCGGCGCTCTTTCTGTACAGCCAATGCATGTCTGTCTTTTTCCAGCTGCGACTCCAACGAAGGGGTATCCTGGCGTAAAAGCGTGATTTTCTTGAACTTTTTCGGGCTCAGCTGGGTGACTTTAATGGCTTTTTCCAACTGCTTCATTGCGTAGTCACCCTCGGTTGTTCTTGGGAAAATGAACCCCAACGAGATCAATTTATGGTCGTAGGTGAGTTTGTTCAAATTTTCCCAGTATTCAGGCAAAAACTTCAGCATCGGCGTCAAAATCAACACTTCGCCCACGTGGCCCTTTTCCGTCACATCCAACTTGTTCAAGTCGTAATGAGAAATATGGTTTTTCGGCATGCTCGTCAAAATCCGCAGGTCCTTGTTACCCTGGGACAACCAGCCTTTGCTCTTTTTCGCATACGAGTACTTCTTCTGCGAGTGCAACTTTGGTGCTGACGAGGAGGAGAACAAAAACACATAGGCGAGAAGCGCAAGCACCGCCATGCCAACAAGCGCAAGCGGCTTTTTTCGTATGCTGCGCACAACCTGGCTTCTTGTGAACATACTCGCCATAATGGTGATACCAGGAGATGAAATCAGTGTGTTTTCGGGCGCGTAAGTGAACCCGTGAGGCCGTCTCTTGTGTGCAGGCCATTAGCGAGGAGAGCTGTTGATAGGGTGTCCGATTGCCCTCAGGAGGCCACGATTTTTTTTTCTTGTTTGGCAAAATACTGCCCTCTACTTGAATTTGGGGGACCACAATTTCATGGATAGAGAAAATGTAAGAAAGTAGACAATGGCCAAGAGATCTATGAGTGACCTCAACGTCTTCGTCCCGCGCGGACATCAAGAGCACTTACGTATGCAGGCGCCAGGGACTAACTTCATAGCTAAGAAATTATAAAGACATTTAATTGATAGTATATTTAGTCATGCATTGTTTTTTTTTTTTAATTCGGGCTTAGTGAGCTAATGAGTTTGTGAGATTTTTTTGATTGGTACAATTCATCAGCATATTGCACGTGACTGGATTACCATCGCATGGGCCTTCCGGTAATGATTGTTTCTTGTGTAGTGATAAGCCTTCATCACTTACAATTGTGAAAGAAGTTCGAAAACTCAGTATGAGTGTTGTGTAAAAACCTTTATGTCGGTCTTACATCTTGAAGTTTTACCCCTATTTTGCGCTTCCCAAAAAGATACAGCGCCGCATATGGTCTGATTTCGCTAAGCTTGTTTCTGGCCAGCATAGGCTGCATAGACGATGTCAATTGTGGCATTCAAATTTATTTGCAGACATGGACGCTAGACATGTAAACTGTCATGAGAACAAGGGCGAGAATATGAAACCACTACTTTATAGCACTCAATATTACTTTCAATGGGCGAGGATTTGGCCAAGGATCTTTCTCGTCTATGGAGCTTACTGTTGCAATGAGCTGAAGGATGACAGTTGGCCCCCACATTAACAAGAAGGCTGGCAGGGCAGTCTGCCGCCGTTTCATGACCAACAATTCCGGTAATTTACTATCAGACTTTTTCTACTGGTCTACACTGGTGAGTGGAACATAACCACTAAAGTAAGCAAAGGAAAAAATAAAGCGTAGCATTCATAAGTTTCCACAACACTAATAAAGCGCTTACTTGAACACCTTACCGTCGGCAATCTCGATCTTCTTGCCGTCAACCTCCACAGGCTCGTCCCAAGCGAGCATGTTGTCAACGAACTTTCTGACCTTCTCGTCAGAACCGTCCAACTTGGTGTAAGCGTAAGACTCCCAGTCAGGGGCAACGTCGAAAGCTGGAGCGTAGTCCTGGCCTCTCACCAAGAAGAAACCGGTGATACCGTTGGCGTTGTTCTCACCGTAGACAACCAAGCAACCAAACATGTATTTGGTGGAGGCAGACAATCTGTTGAAAAAGCCACCAACCAAGTTGTTCGACATGAACGTCAAGGTCAACTCGTCGTTGTACTTGTAGTCGACCTTGTACAAGGACCACTCCTCAGGGTTGTACATGTTCTTCCAGAACCATGGGATGGCGGTCTCTCTTGTCTCCTCGTTGGAGTAGATTCTCTTCCACTCGTCCAAGGCCTGGGTTGGCTTACCCAACAACTCCAATGGGTGCTTAGGCTTAGGGGCCTGCTCGGCTGGAGCGGCCTCCTCCTTCTTCGCCTCCTTCTTGGCCTCCTTCTTAGGGGCCTCCTGTGCAGGAGCCTTCTTCTCCTTCTTTGGTGGAGTGAACTCGACTGGCTTGGCAATGAACTCAATCTGAGCAAACACGGTCTTGAACAATGGCTGGGCGGAAACAGTCTTGAACCATCTGGTGATGGCAGGGTTCTGCTTTCTCCACTCGGCGCCAAACAAGAAGTTGAAGCCTCTCACAAACTGGAAGGCGGCAAAGTAGTCGGCAAAAGTGATTCTCTCGCCAACAAGGAAAGTGTACTTGGTCAATCTGGACTCGTACAAGCTGGTGATCTTCTCCAAGGCAGCCTTGTTGTCGTCGACCTGTCTCTTGTTGAAAGGCTCCTGGCCAGTCAAGGGTCTGAAAACCTTGGCGGCAGTTGGCAAAAACTCCGTGTTGGTGAGCGACAACCACTTGAAGATCTCGGCGTACTCAGTGTTGTTCTTGCCCCACAACTTGTGGTCCTCGACGAGGGAAAGCACTGGAAACTGTTAGTAATCAAAATCCAAAAAAAAAAAAAATTGGCCATGGAACGTTCTTTCAGAGTAGAAAATCTCGACATAATGTGTTAAGACAGGGATAACTGTATAATAAAAAGGTTTCTCATCATAGAACGCGGTGAAGGGGAAAGTTATACATACAGTAAACGGAGATAGCAATGACCTCGGTCAACTTGACACCCTTTGGGCCAATGAAGGCTGGCACCTTGGCCAATGGGAAGTGCTTCTTGTAGACAGCAGACGAGGCTGGGTCGACGATCTCGACATCCAACTTGAAGTGCTTGACCAAAGCGGTGGGGATGACACCCCTGATTTTAGAGTCGGCAAAAAGAGTTCCCTGAGACATTGTATTTGTAGTGGTTGAAGTGAGCTTATAATATAGAGAAAAATTTGCTTCTTGACTTTTGGAATTGGATGGTCACGTGATGCGCGCACAATGACCGCGGCGGGTAATCTTTTGGCAAGCTTAACCGGGGTGTGTGGCACCGCTGTGGCCGCAAACTTGAAGTGCCTGTGATTTGAGAAAGACATTTTGCAGACATATTGTTCCCTTTTTCGTAAGACTGGGAAAAAAAATTGACTCTTTCTAAGCCTTAAAACTGATTAATAAAAAGTATCGTGACTCCATTGAGAGTCACCTTCCCTCCCTTTGATGTGCCTGTCGCGTCTTAGTGGTGGTGTATTCATGTAGATCAGGAGCCGCTTGTCATCTCAGAAAACAAAACAGAAACGAGTAATGAAGCGTGCGTTTTTGCATGAGCCGTTTCAACAGCCTCTTCTCCATCTCAATGTATTACTTCATGGTCACTAGCCCGCTTGAATGGAGAGCACATTACTCTCGATCTACTTTTATCACAACCATGCTAGAAGATCACCAGGATGAAAAATGTCCCGAAAACTTTACCCCTGGAGACCACAAAATCTTCCACATTTTGATCCCACTGGCTGCTGTCGATACTCACACTCGTGGACTCGAATGTTATGAAAGTTTTGTGAAGGGTGTTAATTAAATCTGCTGGATTCTTCTGTGTCGCACTAGCGCGAGACTTCACTATTCTGACTATTCTGGCTGCAAATAGGTGATTATCCTGTTTTCCTATGTATGGCAGTCTGTCATTGTGCGTTGTGTGTGATCTGCAATAGTAGATGGTGTCGAAACGGATTGTTTTCTATGTTGTCCCAGCAGTACATGGCGAACGAAGTGCCGGCGTGTCATTTGAAGTTAGCGAGCTATCCCTGGCAAGTTTATGTAGTGATTGGCAGAAGCTTAACTTTGGGTAAGATTCTGAGAAATACGCAATAGCTGTTCCGTGATTCTCAGCATCGCTGGAAAACTCGCCTTGGATATGAAAGAATACGCTTGGAGATGCAATTGTAGCGTTGGATAACGGAATCAGGTCTCTCTCATCAGAAACGACTATATCTTCGCATAGATATCATTGCAGTGAGACTATTCTACAGTATCGTATATTCGATGCTTGACGTTGTATAAATGTTCATGAAGCAAATAAAAATCCCGTTGTTTTCACATTTTAATTTTAATAGCTTCAGTTGTGTGTATATTCCATATTTGCTAGCAGTCATCTGCAAACATTTGTTATTCTGAGCGACACACTACCAGTTAAAAGTTAGATATGTTTCGAGGACTTATGTGATTCGAATCAATGTATGTAGATGAAGAGGCCAGGTGTGTTATCATAAGCCTCAGCAATAATATGAATGCAACGTCAGAAAAGGTCATAAGTCATAAAGAAGTCAGACTGGGTTTAAGTCATGAGAAAGCCATAAACTGGGTATAAGTCATGAGAAAGCCATAGACTGGTCAAAAGACATGTCGAAGTTCATCAGTCGTGAGTGAAGAAAAAATCAAGAATGGTCATTTGAGACCTGATCAACATGGTTTGCAACTCCTATTCAGAAATTCCAGGAGAAGTGGTCTAATGCAGTATAGAGTGTTCAGGTTCCTCGTGCTGGGTTCCGTGCGCTCAGCTAGTGTTTTCTTAATCTGATTCAAAATTAGACATCTCGGTTTGCGAGCCGCTCAATCTGTTCCCAGCCTGTTGGCTATCTGTTCCATCTTGAAGACGCCTTTGCCCGGTTTTTGAGTTCAGGATAATTATCACATTTTCAGCTTGACTAGCTGTGTGACTATATTCTGTGTAAGGTATAATGAGGCATTGTCATCATTAATTTCATTTCAAAATCAATTGTTTTTTGTGCAAAGTTGCATTTCCAGGATATTTGGGGCCGATTGCCTTTCCCTCGTTGGTTATTCAATCAACATGAAAGCTATGCACATGCGCCAAGTTGCCACAACCAGAAATCGGCTGATCATCAACTTGTGCGCTAACGCCGAGCTGCTCTGACGTAAGGGGTTTTGGCCACCGCGCAACGCGGTTGCCGGATGCGGATGGCATTAGAGCCAGTCGTCTTTTGAAAGGGTGCATATAGACTTTGCGATCGATAAATATAGGGGTGCTTTCGAGAGGTCAGAAGTCCCAAAGCTTTTCTAAGGGTACACGCAAACTTTTGGCATTGCGTATTTGTGAAATATGGTAGTCTGAAATGGCTTTCATTACGCATAGAAAGAAGGCTCGTTCGTAAAATACTTAGTTTAAGGACGAAAAACTACATGTTCACACTTTTACAGCTGCGGAATGCACATGCGCTTGTGCATGTCTGCATGGGGAACATAGCGACTTTTTTTCCTATACATATGAGCGGAAATTTGAGAGCTTAAAATTCCGAGACCGCCGAGCGAAAGGTTTCGACTTGTTTCGAAGAATTATTCTCTCCATCGTCTTTGACACCGGGGGAACAGAAATAAATTAAGGTCCATTTAACAAAACTCGGCTGGGATTCGCTTTAACAATTAGGTAGGGTCGCACCAGTGATGACGTGTTTTGCGTGATGCGTTAAACCGTTGGCGCTAATTGAGGTAACATGCCTTCTCGCCCAACATTCCGCTGGGCGGGGGTCTCTATACCGCACTGCAGGAACAGTGGACTGAGCAGGCGCGCCGTGCTTATGTCGCACACATGTGACGAAAAGCGACATGCATCAAACAAAGACCAGATCGACTTTAAGAAGAATTACAAACTCATGTTGTTGTCCACTCAAAATTTCGCGAGTAATTCGAATTGCATAAAAAATGTGCTCATTTTAGAGGTGAAGCAAATTGCGCTACTATGTATCTAGTGTAACTCATGTATGACTTTCTCGCTTGATTCATACGTATTTGAGTCATCAAAGAAAACCCAAATATGACTCAGCCACAACACAACATGGGCCTTGCGATGTATTACAATGCCGGCTTGCAAAATCCCGTGTCGATCTGGACTCATTGCGGCCTCGGCCGAAGCTTTCGCCACACCGACAAATATTGCCTGATCGAGCCGCATGTGCGTTTCGTTTCGCGATGTGATTGATTTTCCCCTTTCGGACATGCATCAGAAAGCGTGTCGACGACGCCCCTAAACAATCTCGTTTGTAGAAACAGTCTATCAACAGAAAAAATTGAGACTTTTGAACTTAAGGGCAAGAATTTGACCAACCGAAATACCGCACCCATTTTGCCTTCAGATCCAGCAGTATATTGGAAGCTTCAATCATGTTGAATATGACAAAGAGCGTTTTCGAACACTTTTCCTGAGTGGCGGATGCGGTGCCGATTTTGTTAGAATAAGCTTTCAATATGTTCAATGCCAAGCACCTCGAGTTCGGCATTAGCGCAGGATAACGAGATGTTAGATCATCATCGAGTTGTGCTTCGAGCTCAGAATCCGAAGAACTAGCATATGCTTGTTGCAGTATCTTCAGCTGATAATCACGAAGGACCAATTCCCAGAAAACTTCACGTAGTTTGCCTGCATCAGATGAGAGTCTGCTCGACGAAAACGTGAGACCCTGATAGTCATTGCAAAGGAGAGAGACTTCTGATTCTGTTAGCGTAAAGAATAGCGAAAGAGAATGAGTGTTTTCCGAATCGAGCGGCGTTTCATTCTCAAGACATTCAAGGACACTTTCGGATGAAGGGCGATCCCCAGAATCACAGTTGATGCCAAATGATGAAACCCGCTTCTTCAAGAAAAAGCGAAGAATGACAATTGCCTGGAAAGATGCAGTCGTGAAAACTGTGCTACTCAACCTCTTGAGAATCGTGCTATGCACGCGTTTGAAGCGGGCCGTGAGCTGGTGTATGAGTCTGCCCTGATTGGCCAAAATCGTATAGTATGCCTGGTCCATGGTAAATCCTGGTTTGGTCGCTTGGATGAAGACTGCCTGAAGAATGAGCACAACCGATATGAGGATTTTTTCAAAGTTTTGATACGACACGAATGTAACGTCTTTCTTTTCAAACTCACGCCATCTTGACAATTGTACACGGTTTAGTTCCAATATTGTCTCTGCTCCAACATCCTCATTACATAGTAGCAAACAGTCAAACAAAAAGCGCTCTGTACCATCTGAGTTTTCAAGCATTTCACTGGCCTGGAAGAGTCGCACGCAATAATTGGGAATGCACGACTCCCAGACCCGTAGATCGTTAAACAAATCCAAGAGCCAGAAGTACTTTTGATGGTGGATTAGGCCAATGAACGAATCGGCGTCTCCGGGCGACGTGTGGAACTCGGACGTTGTGTGCAGTGCAAACAGTATTTTGCGGTGGGGCAACACGAACGGCTCGCTATTGGAAAGCTCCATTTTCTCGTTGAAATCCAGGTGCATGACGCCGCCTAGCTGTTTATCGTGAAGTTCCGGGTTCATCAAGATCCGTTTGATGTCAACGTTTTCCTGAAAACGGTTGCGCATGCCTTGAACTGGATGGGTGTCTGTGCTTGAGCCTGCGGAAAACCACAGGTCAAAGAAATGGGATAAATCATCCTGTTGGAGAAGAAAATCCAGCTCAGCAGGGTTCGTCATGATCTCCAACACAGGGTATGTGTTTGTTTGGTTTGTCTGTAGCTCGTTGCAGAGCGCCTGCTCGGCCTCGGCCAAGTCCTTGGGCAAATGTAAATGTCTATATGGTTTGTATGCATCGTAGCCATTCTTGTAAAGTTTGGACACCGGGATCGACTGGTCCAAAATGCGGTAATACGGAGGCACAAGCATTTCGTGCCAAACTCCACTGGTGTGAGGATCGTAGTAGTTGTACAGGCTGAAGTTAAGCCGTATTCCCCGGTAACAGCGTCTTTTTGAGCTCACGCAGTTTTGGCACACGGGTAGTTGTTCGTCACATTTCATATGGCGGTCCCGGCACGTGAAGCAGCCCAGGCGGGTGCGAGATCTCTTGACCTTTTGGTTTTGCTTCGCCTGTCTTTTTCGCATGCAGTGGATTTGATGTGACTGGTGATTAATTTATGCTTGTTTGACGCGTGGTTGGTCTTGTTTTGCCTTAATCAATGGATCGTGGTTACGATACGCGCAGAAAGGTAAATGGACAAAAGGGCAAACGAGAAAACGAATATGTGGGTGGTTTATTGAATCAAACGGTGTCACAGGAGAGTCATGGAATGAATGTGGGTGAAAGAATCTGTTGATAGGGGCAAATAGCAGGGGTCCCCTGGACCAGTTGCAGTGAGTAAGATCGACTGCCGCGCTGCGTTGAGTTGGGAACGGTTGCCCAAACAGATTGAGGTTTTGACTGATTCGTAATTTGCCAGAAAGTAAGCGGTTAAGAACACTCTATATAGGCGGAGGAAATGAAAAAGTCGGATCCAGAAAAGCCGGGCAAGGGTGAGGATACAAGGGGGGTAAAAGAGTTCCGGATGCAAACGCATCATGAAGCAACGGTTGGCGCCAGAATTGTGCATTGAGATGTGCAATCGTAGTGGGCGCGTATATGCACGCCTCACGGGTTGGCGATTTGAGTTGGCCCGGAACGCGAGCAGCTGTAGAGTGAAGGAAAAGCCACACCATACATGAAGTCCTTGCATTGTGCACGACATGCGTCACGCACCAGCTGATTGTTTGCGCGGTCTCCTGCAGCCGTCGGCTTCCCGCATTCCCTCGCGAATTGCTATTCCAGATCGGCCAAAAATAAGTATCTCAGATTCTTCAGACCAGTGAGTTGACTTTCGTAATTTCTTTACTGCTAGCCCAGAAGCTTATTCTGGCCTACACACACACACACATTAGCCGGACTTGGGCTAGAGAAAAATTTTGCAGAAATCGCAAAAACTTACACCATGGCAAACGCATAGTTCGAGACAAAGAAAAGCATTATGAGCTTTTCGAATTTCAGTAGGCTGCCCAATCAAAAATGTTACGTATGTGCGGGAATTGGGCAATGTGGCAATGTGGATGGTCGGCCGCTTAACTCCGCGACCAATAGTGTTACGCCCCATCCGAGATGTGTAAGTTTAGGCAATTTGTTGTTTATTTTTCGTATTCACCTTGAGACGATAATCTGAAATCTGCAAGAATAGCCACTTGTGTGTGACCCCACTCGAGTGTACCGGCCGAATTGGGCCTGTTACGGCTGCAGCATCACACATGAATTAAAGGGGCATTTTGTTACAAGAGCAATGATCATGAAAACGAGAAAAATAGCCGAGTGGGAGAGGTCATCTCATATGAGATAAATCAAGATATTATACAATTTAATAAATATCGTAAAGTTAAATAAGTGACTCTCAGTTTAAAGGCATCAGTGGGGCAAAAAAATCTTTGCGGGTGACCCAAATCAGGATGAAAGTGAAAAATAAAAAAACGTACATGGCGCCAAGGCCACAGCGGTCGACCAAAAGCGGAAACAATGAAACCACCAAGACATTTGTGGCCCAGCCACAAATCACCAGGCAACTCATGATGCGTTCGTCCGCCTGCGAGATTTCCATGCTCAAAACAGCCGTGCATGGGCCCCAGGTTGTAGCAAACACAAATAAGTAAAAACAAGATGTGACTAGCATGGGAATGCCAAGCAGAGTCGTGCCGTCAATTTTGACAACAATGCCCATCGTGGCAAATGCAAGTATCAACGCACTTAGTAATATCAGCCCAGAGAATAATGGCATGCGGGCTCCCCGCAGGCGCACCAAGAAGCCCGAAATGGTTGTGCCGGCCAAATTGCATACGCTGAGAAGGAGGCCCGAGAATTTGACCGGGCTCGAAACGACAACGAGCAGGTCAAACATGGTTTTCCCGAAATAAAAGAAAAATGTGGCTCCGCTCATTTGCTGAAGGAACGAAAGGATGCAGCATACAGCTAGGCGTCGTTTATCAAGAGTATTCTTTTCAGCCCGGGCAGTTTCGCCAAACAGACTAGTTTTCAACACGTGTAGGGCACAGATCCACGTTTCGTCTTTATCCATGTCGACCAATAATTTATCCAAGGTTTTTCGGAACCGCCGGGGATCTCCTAATATCAATATTTCTCGTGGTGATTCAGGTAAGCATGTCAGGCAAATCAAGGCGAAAATGGGCACTAGCACAGTCAACACGCAGAAGATTAGTTCCGAATAGACGCCAGTATATATGAAAAGGCAATTACCCAAAAACACAAAAAGCGCCACAATCACCTGAAATAACGCTAGAAACGCCACGTTCATACTTGAAAACGTGCTGATGTGGCTGATATAGATGGGTCCTATGACGCACAGAGCGCCGGCGCTAGCACCTTGGAACATTCTGCCAATTGAATAAAGGTAAAGACTACTGGGGCCGCCCGTGAGGCTGCAAAGGGATATTGCGGAGCCAAAAAGAAACACAACATGACAGACTCGAAACAGCATGAGGTGGCCTAATCTTTGGGTACTTTTCGTCACAAAGAGAAGTGTGCATGCACAGATACAGCCCACGTTAAAGACTGAGATAAGAACTCCAGTCACCTGAGCCGATACGTTGAGACGGGCTCTGAATGATGGTAGGTCCATTAAGTTACCGGTGGTGCCCAAGTCCCAGCCTAATGGGAACGCACAAAAAGAGATGATAAGAATATAGCGCAAAAGCGGCTTGCTTTGCAAAATTAAATGCGCAGGATCTTGCTGCAAAGAGGGAACCCTTGCGGCCAAATGACGGCGTGGAGACTCGGAGCCTGACATCACGAATGCAATTGTTTGTGGAAAAAAAGTGAACGTCACAAAAACATTAGACTGGATCTCGCTTAGACCTTGCGCATGAACGGAATCGCCCTTGGGGCACATAAAAACAGCCACGGTCAAAACGAATGAACGAAAAAAATTGTTTCGGTGGATCAGTTCTCATTGCTTCATATTTGATTGATCAATTGAGTCATTGAGAGGTAATCTCGGATGCTTGACTCGTTTCGTGATTATGAAAATTTGCCTTGAGCCATCGCGAAACGCACACCGGGTCTCGGCTAATTGCGAGATGCATTCATCGTATTCCGGTGACCGTATCTGCGTTTCCCGCGGAACCAGTGTTTTTGTGCATTGTGATCACTTCCTAGTGCTAGTTTTTTTTCTTCGGACGCTATTGAGATTTTGAACACGAATTTAAGCCTTAGTTCTGCCTGGCTTGTTTATTGTCGTCACGCTGCAGCCAATATGTATACTTCGCACAAGCGAACGCACCTCACAAGTACCGATCTGATTGGCTTTTGAGCCATTTCACTAATTTTGCAGATCATACACCTTTCAAAGGTGATCAAGCTTGCAAATAATTATCAACTTAGAGACGTGATCGATTTTTTGTGCCGGCTTTTCTGGGAATTGACTCGATACTTGCTAGGCCAGGCGCATATTTGGGTGCGGCCAAGCCACATGCCAGTCTTTTAGTGTCGCTTAGAAGCAAGACTCTGCATCTTCATCAGATTTGACTGAAATTCACATGTATTGGTCTGGCTGAGATATTCAAAGATCTTGTTTGTCTGGCTCATTACCTGTGAGGAAATACACGTTTGGTGAATAAGCTTTCGGCGTTTGCCGCTGTCGTAACATCGATTTACGCTTATCTGGTATCACCTAAGCGGGCTCTGAATTACTGAAATACAAAAATTAGGTCAGTGTGTAGTGGGGCATCAAGGCACTTTTATATCCTAAAGTCATGGCGTTGAAAAATTAAGGTTTAGATATCTAAAACATGCGTGAAACTCGCTTGAACTAAGGCTGTCTGCAAGCCCGGTTTAGCTCGGTTGCTCATTCATGAATTTGCTACGGAAACGTAAATAACACAAAAGCTTCTCCGAATATAAAAAAAAAGACTGTGTCTTCAAAGGCAGCATTCACTGACAGTCTTCGGGAACCATGTGGGGTTTAACTGTAGTATTGCCTAGCCCTTTGCACGGCCAAGTAGTAGAGAGAGGCAGCGCCGAGGTAACTTTAACACACCTGTACATCCCTGTAAAAACGTGTGTGACACAATTTGTCATCTTGCCGCACTCGCGGCGTCATTTTGCATTGGTGTTATCAGCCGCGGTCATCTTTTTTTGCAGCCCAGGAAAATCAGTGGCAAATAGTGGTTACTTAAGAAAGCAGCCCAGCACTTCCCATCGAGTCCCGACTTCAATAGCCTCCTGCCTTTTGTAAGCATCACTTCAAGCACATTATCAATTCGTTGGCCCTTTTGCGCCTACGTCTTCGAGATTTTTCCCGCCGTCTCAAATCGCACGTGACTGATTTGTTCCCCGGGTGCGCTCTCTGATCAGCCCCCTTTATCCTTTTTCCCGCTGGTGTGTCTCCCACTGTTTCCGTACGTGTGGCCGCACTATCACCTCACTATTCATATTTCTGGTTCTGCGACAGACACTCCGCCAGCAAGAAATCATATTCAATTCCCGCTGCGTGATATGACAGGAGACACTGTTCCCTCAAAGAAGGAGGCTGGGTATAGAGCCAGCTCGCCGCAAGCCGAAATACCACCGGCGGTTCAGGCGATTTCAAACTTGCGCTGCCCCTCGCCCCCACCGATTCTCACCAATTCCAGAACGACTGCCTGTTCCACGCCAAAGCCTCTGTTGGCTTCCCATGGTAATGTAGGCACAGTTTCTGAGTCTGTGGTGTCAACGATGGAACCCGCTGCTCGGCCCGCTGCTCCAGTCACTGAAAAGTCATCTAATGTGTTTTCCGACAAATCCTCTGGATCCCCTGCGCTCGTAGTTCCTGGAGTGGAGCCGGGCCACACGGAGTATGTGCAAACAGTACACATCAAGGAGTCTCCGCTAGATGTGCCGCTAGACTTCACGTCAAATCCCCCTCTGCAGAGCATTCATCACAAGTCTCCCTCTGTGCACGCCCATTTCTTCGTTGATGAAACGCTTAAACCAACGAAAGCTGGCAACAGATCCCGCAGCGGATCTGCGTCTGCGTCTGGCTCCGAATATCTGGCTGGTCCGATGAAAAGAGAGGATAGACTTCAGCTGCCTCCTATCGTTGGCGCATCGGAGCAAAACACAAACATCGACCCCCGCTTGCCCCAGGATGATGGCAAACTCCACATTTTGTTTGGTGTGTGTGGTGCTATATCAACCATGAAGATCAAGCTCATAATCAATAAGCTTTTTGAGATCTACACCCTGGATAAAATCGCGATTCAACTAATATTGACAAAAGCGTCTGAAAACTTCATCTCAAACGAATCCTTGCAACACTTGGAAACGAGCAAGAAGGTACGCATCTGGAGAGACAGCGATGAGTGGACAACGTGGAATAACAGGTCCGACCCTGTATTGCACATTGAACTACGTCGGTGGGCAGACATGCTTGTCGTTTGTCCATTGACTGCAAACACACTATCAAAGATTTCACTAGGGCTTTGCGATAATTTGTTGACCAATGTCATTCGGGCGTGGAACTCTGCATACCCTATTCTACTTGCGCCAGCCATGGTGAGCAATGCTTACAACGCTGCAACGACCAAGCGCCAGTTGAGACTCATATCCGAGGAGATGCCATGGATGGAAGTCCTCAAGCCTGTCGAGAAAGTTGTTGGGTCTTATGGTGATATTGGAATGGGAGGAATGATGGATTGGAATGAGATTGTGAATAAAATCGTAATGAAGAACGGTGGCTATCCAGAGGAAGACGACGAGGACGAAGACTCGAAGTCAAACGAGAACGATCACGCGATCATCGACGACGAAGAGAACAACGATGACGATGATGATGATGATGATGATGACGACGACGACGATGACGATGACGATGATGACGATGACGATGACGATGACGATGCAAAGAATGACACCGTCAGGGAGACGAACGGGACGCAAAGCTCGCAGAAATTCAGTCGGTCCATGGTGGAAGCTGCTGACGTCTCCGAGAAGGTTGAGTCATTGAAGTTAGAGTAAGTCTGAAAGAATATCATAGCATTTTCCAAGCTTCGTCAAGAATCAAAGTACTACGACGGATTTTTTGAACCTAAGGTATTTATTCTATGCGATATACACGAAAAAGCTTAGTAGATTCTGAAAGATGGACCCATGGTGGACTTGATGACCAAAGAGCCGACGTTCTGCCAGTTCTTCTTCAACAAGGAAACCAAGAAGTTAGCAGCCATCATGATCTGGTTGACAATGACGTCCTGCTCCATCTCAACGTGGCCAACGGCAACAGCCAAACACAAGACCTTCTTCAACTGGAACTTGATGGTGGACTTAACGTCCTGCACCTTGGAGTACAAGTCATCGTTGTGAGAGACTGGGGTTGGGAACTTACCAGCCTTGGACAACTGAGGACCCAACAATCTTGGAACCTGCTTGATCAAGACCTCGGAAGCGATGAAAGCGTTATACTTCTTGGCCAACTTCTTGATCAACTTCTTGTTCTTGTTCAACTTCTTCAAGTCGTCAACAGACATGGCGTCGACACCAACAGACTTGGCTCTGTCACAGTCGAAAGCGTCACCGAAGATACAGAGGGTCATGTTAGGTCTTGGCACCTGGGGCAACTTCAAGGTACCCGAGAAACGCTTGTCTCTCTGAGGGTCGTAGTTCTTCAAGCCAACTTGCAACTCAACAGTCTCCAAAAAGTTTCTCTTCTTGGACTCGGAGTGCTCCAACAACTTCTTGACGTTCTCACGAACGTGGGTGGTGGTGATCTTAGACATCTTGATTCGTCTCCCAAAGGATTTGGTAGTTTGATTGATTCGACGAGGATGTAGAGAAAAGAAAACTGTATGGGAGGTTTTTTTTTTTTTCGCTTTTTCTGCCGGCGTGCGATGCGCGGGCCATGTTGTTGGTGAGGGCAGAAGCCCTAGCTTGGGGGGTTTCGCGAGTGCAGTGCTCACGTGACATGGCAGGGAAAGTATAGCTAAGGGGAAAGAATATGAATTGTTTGTGAAATTTCACGGCCGGTTCGAATTGGAATTATTTCGGAAGGGCCTATTTTTTCAATCTGACGGTTTTATTATTTGAAATGGACCTGGTGTGTGGGTTTTCCCATGTGATGGTGTTGGACAAGGATATACTATATGGCTTCACGTGCTCAGGAGCTTGAGATCGTCAATTTGCACCCAATGCATTGAGGATTGTTCGAAACCCAAGATTGAAGGCATAAAATCGTTATTTTTCAGTATCTTTGAAAGAACATGAAAGCAATTGTTATCCCAAAGAGGCGAATGTTAATCTAGGTTAAATCTCTCTTTTGCAATTTACAATATCAATTTAATTCATGCGCATTGTGCGGGGACAATTGCCGGACAATGATTTCAAGCTTCTAATAGATTTGCGGTAATTTTGAGTTTACTAGACTACTGGTGGTGTGATAAATATATGACGTGTCCTGAAAACATTGATTATTCCCTTCTAAAGCTGTCTTGTGTATTTTATTTGGCGGGGTCAAATTTTGGCTTTTTACAAGTGGCTTCATGATTTTTTGCTTTGTTCTTGAATGCCCTCAACAATGATCTCATGTTTTTCAATCTCCTTTCATGAACTTTTCGGTATAAAGGCCAAGTAAACGATTATGGCCATCAGTTCTTGACCAGATGCATCGAGAAAAAAATACAAGCGCAAAAAAGGTAGGGAACGAAAAAAAGGAGAGTAGAATATAAGCGTAGGATTGAAATGAATCGGCAAAGAAAAGGAGCTGAAAAGGACCATGATTTTGCGTCTTTCGAATGCAGTCCCGGTCATCGCTGCTGAACAGTGTTTAGTTAAATAAAAGTTACTAGAAAATATAAAACAAAAACATGTTTCTCCTTTCAGTTATACGGATAGCCTGTCTGAGGACTCTTTGTTCACGTTTATATTGGAAATCATGGAGAGTTTAGCTGACAAGCTGGCTCACCCAAATGAAATAGAGCACGGTGGGAAACAACAATGATTCAGAATATGGCAAAATCAAGATTTGCGAATAGTTTATGATGAACAGTGGGCAAACCTTCAGAAAAAAAAAAAAAAAGTAGGATTGCTTACAATCGTCATATTTTGCCTTGCCAAAAGGACACTTTCGGCGCATGGTCGCGAATGCTAAAGCTGATTGGGGTATTGTACAGAGAATTTGATGAAGAGCTAAGTAGGAAATGTAATTCCCCCCTTTTTTATCAGAGATATTGAGGCTTTTTCCTTTTGCATTTGCTTGCTACATCAAGAAAACACCAAAGAAGAACTTTAGAAACAGGTGCGTGCCTCCCATGTCCATATTGTTTTTTGTGGAAAATTCATGATTGATGAGAGACACGGTCTGCGGAATCTTTTTCAAATTGGCTTCCAACCAACGCTTTTGTAGCCTGTACATATCCATATCACACAAACCTATACTGGAGGTATCTGACCAATTATTATGTTATTAGACGTATCAAATAAAACTAGAATAAAACAAAAAAAAAAGTTATGGTAACAACATTCAAAGACCTAAACGAGTACTGTGAGACCTGAATAGAAACATCACATCTATTAAGCCGAGAAAGTGATGGGACTCAAATATATCTCGTTGAAAAGCTTATCATCCTCGCTAAAATTGAGTTCTTGCGCTTTTTTTGAAAGAAAAAGAGCCAGCTAACCACCTTGACCAAGATCCTTTCAAATTGGTCTCACTGTATTCCGTAGCCCATTCGCAGTCCATTCGCAGCCAGCCAGCAGCGGCGCGTCTTCATAGTCTTCATACGCGTGCGACGCCAGTATGAGACTGGCTAAATAGATTCCTTTGTGAACTCAAGTGACGCCATTTCCGATGAGTAAACACAATTTTTTCTTTCCACTAGAAACGTTTATTCTCAAATCGAAACAAGCTTTGCTATATAAACCAAAACGATGCAATTTGCAACCATTTCGTGGGCTCACACGATGCACGGCTCACCAGTTCCATACTCTTACTGGAAATGGGCCCAAAAGTGCAAGCAATACTCAGCTACATGCACAAATTCGGGCTGAATGCCTCTATTTTATGGATCAAAATACTTTGAAAAAGTTCGTGTCACGCTTTTCGGCTAGCAGAACGTATGCCTCTCGCAAGTTTACCCGACAAGAGCGGATCAATGAAGCCAGGTATACGGCACAACTGAACCTTGATAAAATTGACGCTCAATATGAGATTTTCACGAAAAAAGTGACAAAAGTGGTGGACGTGGGCTCTGCGCCCGGAACCTGGCTCCGACACACTCGTAATCGGCTTCTGCAGATCCACAATATGAAACATGAAGAACTACATAAAAAGTGCACCGTTATCGGCGTGGATTTGCTCTTTTGCCAGCCGCCAAGGGGCACATTTTTCACCCAAGGTAACATCTACTCGCAAAATACACATACTCAGGTGGAACACTTGCTAAAAGAATCTGCATTTCGGCTTTTGAAGCAGAAACTGACCGGCCATCTGGGCACTTTGGACAACTCAGCGTTTTCAGATATGGAGGTTTCATATATCCAAAAAGAAGCAAACGAGGCACAGCTTGACGCGAGCTTGAGCGGATTAGCAGGCGAATTGGGAGACCTTGCACTTACTGAATCAAATTTCGACATTCTAAAACACACTTTCCAAGCAGATTTGGTGCTTTCTGATTTGGGCACTACACCACTTCAAGAAAGTGGGTTTCATAATAACACGCTCAGCAAACCGTTCATACGCAGCAGTCAGAACAAAATGCTTCGCTTGCCGTGGGATTTTCCTGAAAAGGCATCCATTGATATGGCCGAGGCAGCGTTACTATTGTGTGGCTCAGTACTTACAAAAGGTGGCACGTTTGTAGTGCGCCTTTCGATGGTCGATCTATCCGACCCAGAATTGGAACTATTAGAAAAGCGTCTACTGTTGGTTTTTGAGAGTGTCAGCAGATGGAGTGATAACGGCCGAACTCATTCAGACACGCCAAGGCGTCAAAATTTGTTCATGATTTGTGAAAACAAGCGGGACCACATGATTGATAAATATGCAGTTTTCGGGGTCACCCGTAAGCCTCAAGTGTAAACACTTTTTCTGTCGAATTGTATATTGTAAAATGGCATGTCGCCTTGTGCACTTATTTTCCTTGATTGTTTAATCTAATAGCAGCGGCTCCTCCGGTTCCGCCACGTTTTGGGTCCCTTCGAGGTCAATCAATGCATCCCCGTTGCTAACATCCAATTTCTCAAAGTCAAAAATTAACCTGTCACTGATGCCTTTCTTGCCCTTTGCCGCTAACTGCAGCTTCCACTGCTCGGCGACGCCTTGGAGCTTATCGCTGGCAATGCCATATGTGCGACCTAAAAACAACGCCTCAACAAAACGCTCGGTCTTAATCAACAAATCGACGCATCTCTCCTTGTCACCGCGCAACCACCAGGACTGGAAAGCAATGTTATATTTTCCCTTCTCCTCGGCAGCCTCGGCGAGCCGTTTCAACAGACTCTTGTTGTTTGAGGATGAGAGCAACAACAACAAAGAGGAGAGATCGTGAGCCAACCAGTAGCAGTCCTCGGCCAACTTGATTTGCCATTTTGCCATAGCCAAGTCACCTAATTTTCTCCACTTCTGGCTTTGTGAAGCGGCAACAGATGTGCTACTTTCCAGATTTTCCGCCAACAACTGGTAAGCCTGCGGTAAATCACCGGTGGATAAAGCAATCTGGAACTTCGAGTCAAAGTCTTGCGACAAAGAAAACGACAACTTCAAGTAGCCCAATTTCTCGAAGAAACGCGCCAATTGATTCAACTCAGTCTTGGACAAGTCCGACAAGTAAGTGGAATATTCCTCCAGCAACAGCTCTGGCGCTATTGTGGCCAAGTCTGGGATCTCCTCACCGGTCTCCTCGTCGGTGACCGTAGCAGTTGCGAATTGCTCCAAGTCACCACGCATCACCAATGTCTGCAACTCCAATACGGCCGCGTTC
The DNA here is from genome assembly GCA_009746055.1 of Metschnikowia pulcherrima. Lineage (NCBI taxonomy): Eukaryota > Fungi > Ascomycota > Pichiomycetes > Serinales > Metschnikowiaceae > Metschnikowia > Metschnikowia pulcherrima. Next base: position 283,062 of record VFXK01000006.1, read on the forward strand.
ACAAACCACGAAATCACGTTGAAGGATTTGTCAATAAGGTATACCTTGCCCTCAGCGGCCTTGTACCCGATGATGTAGTACTTGTGGTCGAAATGGCTTAAGTTTACCACCTCGCCGCCAACGAAATAGTTGAATCGATTACTAGAGCCGGTAGTGAAAATGAACACATCGCCAATGAACTTACCTGAAGAGACTTGTTCCGTAGTAGGTAATGTGTACAACACATCAAAAGCGGCCTCGGCGCCCTCGGAGGCACTGATAGAGCCGTCATTGACTGCCTCCTGGTAGAGCGCCGCGTCGAAACTCAAGAAGTACGCTTCGTGCGTCTTGCCTCCGGCGGCGGTGGTGCCATCGGAGGTCTCAGCCGCGGCGCTTGTAGTCAAGATCGCCACAAGTTCGCCGCTGTCGGACCAGATGACGTCTTGGATGTCATCCTCGATGTCGACCCTCCTCACAAGCGAGCCAGACTCCCAATCGTAGAACGACAAAAGCCCGACGGACTTGACACCAAGCAACGCTCCAGGGAACAATTTCTCTGCTTCATAGACGAGGTCTACGGCCACGTGCTCCAGGAAGTTTCTGTAGATCCTCACCGACATCTTCAGTTCGCGAATGGCAAAAGTGGTTGCGTTAGAGAAGTCATGCGAGTTCCAAGCAAAGTCCAACGCCTTGCCAAACGCTTTGGAGCGCCACGCCAACGCGGTGTACACGAGATACTCCCCGTCGCCACAAACGGCGGCGAACTTACCGTTGGGCGAGTGCGCAAGCGACTGTGGGTACAACTCAATCGTACCGAGGTCTTTTTGCTGCAAGGGCAACGCCTCACCGTCCTTCAAGCCCTCGGTGGAGTTGGGCCTGATCACGGACTGGTAGACGTCGGAGTTCTTCGCGTAGATCAACTTGCCGTTGTTGTCCATGGAAAACATGGGCTCCTCGTTTCCCAATTTGATGGCCACATAGCCTGAGTCGCAGCCCACGGCTACCACATTTGACTTGTGCAAGATGCTGACGCACCACACACGCTCCAAGCCGTAGTTGACGGTCTTGACGAGCTTGAACGTGTTAGAGTTCCAGAAACGCACTGTTCCATCCTCGGATCCAGACACAATAAGAGGCAAGTCCGGGTGGAAGATCGCAAACGATACGTTGGCCAAATGGCCCTCGAGCGTGGCCACGCACGACTTGGTCTGGTAGTCCCACACCTTGATAGTCTTGTCGTCTGAAGCCGTGATAAGGTACGGTTTATCGGCTTGCGGGTAGTAATCAACATAATTGACTCCCTTGACGTCGTGTGCAATCAACGTGTAGTTAGGCGTGGTCAGCCCCAAGGACCACACTTTGACAGTCCGGTCAAGGCACGCGGACGCAAACGTGTTGGGATCCTTCGGGTTGAAGTTCACGCTCATAATATAGTGTTGGTGGCCCTCGTACGTCTGCTCGCAGCGCCAATTGTTGTCCCAATTCCACAATTTGATCGTCAAATCATCCGACGATGTCAACACATACGGCAACAGCGCGTGCACGGCGATGCTGCGGATATAGTCCGGGTGGGCCTCGAATTGGGTGATTTTCTCTCCCGTGTTATAGTTATAGACCCGGATCTGGAAATCGTCCGAGCCAACCACGATCCATGATTTGCGCGCGATGAAACAGCCGGCGCGGACAGGCAAATCCGTCACCTGGATCGACTTGACGAGCGTATTTGTCGCATACGACCAGATCTCGACTTTCCCGTTGTATAAAGTGGTCAAGATCCATGGTTCTGTGGGATGGCAGTCAATGCCCTTGACCCGCTCAGAGCGCACGGCGAATTGCTTGGTCACGTCCAACTTCATATTCACTAGAAATTCAATTTAAGACTAGCTGTGTGATGAAGAAAGGGGTGTGTTGTGGGATTTGGGAGGTTCTGGGCGTTAAAATGTACGTGGTGCGGTATGCTTTGGCTCGTTATGGACACGCTAGTCGCACCGCGCTGGGCGGCGCACGACCCGCGTTGGAACAGTTGGTCGGTGATTTATTTGAAGAGTGCATTTTTTATTCATTGATTGATTTTTTCAATTTTCTTTGCGGTATGATTTTTTATAGAATGTAGGGTTTCGGGGTTTCGGGAGTTTGAAATCTTGGGTTGGCTTTTGGTGTTTGGACAAACGAAGGATCATGGAATCTATGTATCGATAGGTTATATGGTGAGATTGGCCTATTCCAGAATCAACGTCACGCGTATGGCATGATGGCTTGATGGTATGGCGGGAATGGGTCGATTGCACTGCCCACTAGGTGAGTTAGTGTAGGAAGTTTTTTTGAAGCATTTTGCTTGTTGCGTCATATCATGCTGGTTCCAAGCTTTTGTTCGTAGGGATTTGGATATTTCTGGAGAATGCTCACTCTGAATACCAGTGCTTTTGTTCTTGTTCTCGCCTTTTCTAGATGAATAGATCTTGCCAGGCTTGAAACCGCGGTTTTTATTTACAGAGTGATTGATTCACGAAATGCCTATATTTGAACTTAAAAACAGCGTTTTCTTGTAAAAGAAACACCGGCTGGTTTGCTACAATCTCTCTGCCTGCTACACTCACCACCGGCTTTGCCGCATAAATTTATTTCTGTAGTCCATACTTAAATATGATATTTATCATGTCATCTTCTTTTTTTTTTTTTTTTCTTGTGCTAGACACTCCTGTAAGATCAGAGACTATTACCAACAATGTAGATTGTGTATTTCGAGAGATTAGCCATTCCACTGGCTCGATTGTTTAGTGAATGGCGGCATGTGGCTCTTTTACTAGTTCCTTTCATCCTTACAAGACATTGCAGCCTGAATTTGTGACATATCCAGCGGGTCGTACTTGATCCAATCGTAAGGCTTTCTTAATGTTTTCCATTCGCGCAACTTCTTGTATCATATTTAATGGAGTGGAGTTGAGCCGCGTTCGCTGATCTATCTTTTGCTTACTTAGTTGTCGCTAGTCCGGTTACTTTTGACTTGCATCTTTGATGCCTGAGTCCAGCTGAAAGTTTCAAGGTGTACCAATCTCATTGTGGTTCATTCCATTGCAAAACAATGGCGAAAATCTGAACATTGAAAAAGGTAAAAGCCTGAGAGGTATAGAGTATCATCTAAGATGCCGTTTTTGCACCTACGGTCTTATGCATTCTCTTCATATGCGCGCAAGGCATGGTAGCGAAGCTGGCTATAGATTTATGTATATTCATATATAGTTTTGTGGAGAACGCGGCAAACAATTCTGGTTCTTAGTCCCTAATCAGAGATATCAAGCAAGAAAAAAACAAAAACAAAAGTGTGGAAACGATTTATCAGCGCTCTTATGGGCCCATAAGGAACACAGATTCATTGGATATCCCGAAACATTTCGCAACTAAGCGCCAGGCCCTGGAATCTCCCTAAAGCCTTTTTCATGATTTGATCAAAGACAAAGGTTCAATGAACAATTTTTTGTGGTTGCGATTCGTCTACCCTTCCTCTGTCAAAGTTAAATCCACGTATCACACTGGGACGCTACGCAATGTTGTATGAAATACTATCACACTCATAACACCACGTGGCCTGGTCCATTTTGATCCACCAGATTTGACAGAGCTCGAACAAATTTTTGAAATGCTTTCTTGAAAAAGCCTGAAACTCATTAACAATTCTAGATCGTGATTCATGCTTACGGTTCCTTTCCCCATAGCCCAGTCTCGCGCTTATATTCAATATATACCGTGCAGCGCGCGATGATGAGCATCGGCCAGCAAATTACTACAAATACTGTATTGATTGATTGATTAGATTATCGTCACAATACCCCGAAAATGGTAAATTCTGAAAAAATGGAAAACCCACAAGAAACGTTGGAGCTGGAAATTCTTCCTCAGCAAAATATTCAACAACCGCAAACATCAAAACCGCAACGACCATCAGACGATTTATCGCGCCCGTTATCGCTGGAAAAGTACCTTGCTCGATTAATGGCCTTAGAGGACTATGTGGAGGATGCTATCAAGTTTATGAATGACTTTCCGGCAGCGCCTTACGAGACGATTCTCCGCGGCTATTGCCTCTCCATGCACGAAAAGTATGGGAGAAATATGACCAGTTCCATGGAAAGTCTTGGCTTCGTGGACTTTGTTCTACTTATGGTGTTCAAGGGGACGAGTATGGGTCCCACATTGTTCAGAGTTCTCGAGGAGCGGCTCACGGAGTTCGAGAAGGCAAAAGAAGCTGAAACGCCCGAGGAAACTGAAAGAAACATGATGTTTCATGAAGGTGGTCTCGCGTTTTTGAATCTCTTGGATACTTCCAAGACCTGGAGGGATGACGTCGCACAACATGGAGCAGTGACGCTTAGAGAAATGAGGAAACGCAAGCACGAAGGGTCGATAACCATTTATCGTTTCGATGACGGAAGATCGATGGATTTACGTGACTTGGTCGATTTCAAGACGCCGCCAAACTCTGATAGTGAGGATGACGAAGAACCTGAGATGAAAAGACCCAAAAAAGATCCTTATGGGGCACATGACTGAAATGAAGATGAAAGTATATCTGACTGATACAATTGGCGAATATGGCATACAAGTCTGAAACCTGAATGCCCCTGTCTGTCATGTGCCATAGCTTTGGCTATACGCAATCAGGGTATTCTCAGGGAAAAAACTAAAAAATGAAGCGCCAATTTTGATTAACTCAAGAAAGTGCAAATATGACCTGTGGTGCTTTTTATGATAATCTTTTGTGCCCCGTTACGAGGCTATGGAAGAAAGCTAGTATGTGGCCGATCAATGGGCATGTTGACAAATAGCCTGAAAGGTATAGCATGGAAGCAACCCCAATTTGTCTCACGCGTATCTCTCAAGAATATGTGCTGCTTTGAAGTCATTTCATGCCTTATTAGATACAAAGCTCGAATGATGTTGTTGTTTTCTACAAGACAAATACCATTTCACGCATCCTGATCAAACAAGAGTATGTGTTTCGTGTGCTGCGTAAAAGGAAAATACGCTTCTATTTTGCATTCCATTGGTCAATTAGAGTATATGAATGGGCTAGCTCTATTGGAATAGGATCACCCTGATGTGAGGAGGTTTGCCGACTGATCATTCAGATACGTTTTGAAACTTTCAGTATTCATGCGCTTTCCAATACCTTCTCATACGGTTTGCGGCCAATCGTCATGACTCATACTCGGACCATTTCAAGAGAAAGACACATTTGCCAATCGCCTTCGCAATCTTCACCACAGCAAAACCTATAATTATTGAGAAAGTCTTTCTGTCGTGGGTCTAACTCAAGTACTGATGCCACATTGCATGCGACTTTCATCCATCTGATATGTATGGTTCCGTTCTCGAACAAAAGTTGCAAGCTATACCAAAAGACCTTTTAGAATACTATAGGACATCACGGGTTGCACAATTTCCAGTCTCGTCAAAATCAATAAACCATGTCGACTTTGTCACGGCGTGTTTCCCTGTAGTCCACTTCCATACGGGCCACCTGGCGAATATGACCTTTCCAGGCCAGAGCAAAGTGTGAATTCGAAAACCTTTCCAGCGCAAGTTTTTGGCTCAAATCTCTTTTGGCCTGGAGAGCCGGATCCGAGATTTCTACTCGGTTCTCAATAAATAACATTTCAAGCAAAGTGTTCAATTCAGGGAAGACACTGGGCGTTCCCCTAATGGTGAAGTTGAGCATATTATCAGTTCTTGTCCCGGTGAAGTCAGGGTCACTCTCGCTTTTGAAGAAAAAGCCAACTTCGTTTTTCCAGGTCTTGGCAGGCTCTTTTGTCCTCACAATATCCAAAAGCGGACCTGCAGATGCATGCACAATAGGCACCACGCCGGCACTAAGATACTCCACCACGCCTATGCCAAAATGTTCATTCCACATAGCGTTGAGGCCAAGTTTGCATGTGCTCAACGTATGCTTCACCTCGTCAAAAGAACAGTCAACAATAAATTCCACATATTCTGTCAAGTCGAGTTCTGTCACTTTTCCACGGAGCATATCAAGCGTAGACGAGTCAGTTTGTGTGCGGCAAGATCCAAGGAAGACCAAAGTGGGCATTTCGGCAAGTGGCAATTTCAGATTGCGGAATTTTTCGACAAATTGCTCATACTTCTCCAACACGAGGTCGTGTCTCTTTTCAGGGCGGAATTGCGCAATATATAACAACTTATTCTGTCTTGTCTCAATCTTAACATCCTTCATCATGTCCTCGGTCGAGCAGGGCGGGTAAACAATCTCGACCGTTTTGCTCTTGTTGAATGCCCAGATCGCAGAAATGTGGTCGTAGGTCCATGTGCCGTTTGTGAGAGTCACGTCCACGCACAGACCCAAATATATGTACACATAGTAAAGAAGCGACCAGTAAGTAAACTTGAAGAAATGTTTGAAATCAGTCAAAGTGAACTTCAAGCCAGACACGTCCTTCACGCACTGAAATTTTAGCCGGCTGAACATATCTGGCTGGATTATTGGGTAGTGCACGTACGCCACAATGGGGATCTTCAAAATCCACGCCACGAGCCAGTAGCTGCCAGGAAGCCCCATGGTATCTATCCACACATCGGGACTCAATTCGTACATGCCCTCGAGGCCCAAAAGCACGGACCCAAATAGCTGGCCGGCCAATGTGAAGTGCTTCCAGTATGATCCATCGATATACGACGCATACCTGCGCAAATACACAAACACGATCCTTTTCGAGTCGAGATCAGTCACTTTAAACTTCGACTCGGCCTTGGCCAAGATCTGGAGCGGCTCGGCGTCTGTGTTGCTTGTGTATACAGCCACTATATTTCTCTCACTTTCATTCAATGTCGCCAGCACGGCCTGCCATAACACTTTCTCGCCGCCGCCACCGTTATTCGCATAAGGATGAAAGAAACCGTAAATCACTCTTCTTTTTGGGTCCGCAGGCGCCCGGGAACTCATTTTGTTTATGAAATTGTCGTTTTCATTGGCCGCATCCTCAGGCTGGAGTTTTAGCTTGTTGTTCACGAAGTTAGTATAGAATGACGGCTGTACACTAGCCGTGATGAGCCTACGTCTGAAACTCAGTCGTTTTGTGCCCACTTTCAAGTAGATTGGCTTCGTGTGCGTGACTACCTTGAGTATCTTATTTTTCCAGTTATGAGTCGGCACGAGAAAGAATCGTGGAAGGCCCAAAGTGATCGCCTGGTAGAGGCATATGGTCACTGCTATCGGGATCAAATACAAAGGTACATTGAACATTAGTGACGAGGAGGCAGGGTGGGGATTGTTGTCAACGGGATTATGTATTAATCTCGATTTCGTTATCTTTGATCTAGCGTTTGGGTCACGTGACATAAGAGTTCGGCTTTCTCCGCGAATCTCTCGTCAATTACCGTTCTGCTTCACTATCAACTATTATTATTGATGCGGTCATCTTCGGGCCGAAAATATCCTATGATGGCGGTCTGCCCAGTAAAATCAGAATTTTTTTGTTGATTCTGAATACATTTTGATGATAAATGGATTGGCCAGATAAGGCAATCCTGGTAACTCTAGCATATGAAACGATCAGTGTCTCCAGTCTGCATACATTGTAAAGCCGATTTCAGTCCGCAAGATGACCGGATAACGGCTTATGTCGTCCTTTTTTTTAGGTACTTTAATGTAACCAAATTCAATTGAAGTCGGGGTCAAATTCACTTCAGTTGAAAAAAAAATAAACAATTTGCATCAGTCAGACCCCCTAAGAAAAGAGCTTTAAAACGTTTTGTTCAAGACTGGCTGTTGTGATCGGCGACCTAAACAATACGAGCCAATCACGTGAGGAGTTGCTCTTTTGCCGCCGGCTGATGAATTTTAGTTTGCACAATTTTGAAGAAAGTGGACGCTGAAAAATCATTCACAAATCCTGGGGGATATCATTGAAAAAGGCTTGTATTCGCATGGCCTTCTATATGCGAGCACGAGTAGACTGCAGGGAGACGTCCCTTAGAAGAAACTGAGTAGTGGGCCTTAAAGGACAAGTCAATATTGTTTCCTATAATAATTTCATCATGATCTCATCTAATTCATCAATCGTTGATTGTTATTATTGCATTTTTGAGATAATTGTCCTCGATCATGAATGGGGACTATCACCTATGTTAATGACAAGGCGCAATCGAAAACACACGGAAACATTTGAATGAATAAGAGAAGAAGAAAAAAAATTGATTATATTTTATTACATTTTGAAGACTGTTCATCATGTTATCAATGAAGTCACTAATTATTAATGAACCAGCGAAGTGTGGCGAATTGGCCTGCCTTGGACTGGAGTCTGGCAGCGGCCAGCCAGCCACAGTTCTGAGAAAGACCAGACGCGTCTTGTTTGATGCGAAAATACTAGTATATGGCGTCAATCTCTACACCGGCCAAGCTTGATTAGAGGTACAAAGAAAAATAACTCCAACAATGACTTCAATGATGTGATCCTGTTATTAGTATTCTTTCTGTTGACTCGCCAAAGGGTGATTCAGGAAGAAGCGCAAAAAAGAAATGCGCAAACTACGCTCGGGGCGCACAATTTGCGCTCAGGGATGATTCTTATCTCTGGAGCTCAGCAACCAACATGATGCATACGGATATCCCCATATGAGTGTGACATATTTCGACAAAAAGGCATAGAAAATCATCTTGAAAATTAGTCGATTGTTTCGTAGCTCGGTGATTCATAAATATATTTCGAAAAAACATAAACTTTGATAGTTTAGTCGTAGTGTCACTCGGCCAACTCGCTTCACAGGGCCAAGTCACCAATGATTTTCAGGGCATGGCCAGAAATATGTGAGTCCAGAAGAAGGAAAAGAAATAGAATAGAAGATCACTCTTAAAGGTCAAAATCCTCGATTTTCGTTAATTATTCAACTCGGTAATCTTTTTATAGCCAGGACAACGACGACTCGGCCGAGGCCTGCGCGTCCCCTTATACTGGGCAAGCCACCCATTTACATTTTGTCATTCCCACATAAACTGAAGTAAAAGGTCTCGGGCGGGATCACTTATATATACCAGATAAAAAAAAATTTTCATGGCTGCAAAAACGAAAACTAAAGTGGGTCACGTTTTTCTGATTCCTTGCAGCACTCTGTTTCTTGTTGGCCTTAAATTTCTGCCCGAAAGCGCAAATCGCAGCGGGTCCGTGCTGGTGAGTCGCGTCCTGTAAGTCATTAATCCCGAAACAGAAATGCCTACTCTCACACGTCCCAGGTGCGCCCTGTCTTTTTTCTGCTCTGCTTGGGCTTTTGCTACATCCGAGATATTTCACACTATCTTCTTTGAATCATCCCATTTGAGATATTTTACAGAGGAGGTTTATATCGAATAATCTAATCCTTATTTTTTTCTCTTTCAATTATACGGATTAAGCCTTGAGCCTATCGGAGAATATACCGGCTGGATACCTCACAAGCACCTTGGAAGTCAGGATATACCTTGGAGCCACGAGAAAAAGGGCCATTTTTCAAGTCAAAATTTGTCCAAATTTCGTTCGTTATAAGCGTTTTTTACACTTCATACTGCTATCAAGACTGAAGGTGACGAATCGTTACAGAACTCGACGTTTGGAGGCTACTGTCTAAACATCAAATACTACCATTTCATTTCATGAACACGCTTCAGAAGAGCCAGAGCGTGAACCAGGACCAAACGGAAATGTCCATCAAAACGACGCCGGCGGCTAAAGATGCACCGCTGGCCCTGCGCAAGCCCAAAACGCCCCTTAAAAAGGAGGAGTTGGAGAAAATCGCCCAGGAATTGAAGAAGAAACTCTCAAAAGCGTCTGTCGCGGCCAAACAGCTGAATGCAGCCCGCTCGTTGCCGCCCGACTCGCCTGTGTCGCTGACAATGCTCCCGCGGCTGAGCCCCTTGAAGAATTTCTACATGTGGCGGCGGCAAATCGCTAGCGGCCCTCACCAAAACGTGACCTCGCTGCCTAACTTGTACCTGCCCGACGGGAAACTGCCCACGCTGACAAAGCCGCTGTTGTTTCTCCTGAGCTCGCCGCTTAAGCACTTTTCCGGCTCGGGTAACGAGCAAAGCGCGTCCCGCAAAAGCTCCGTCGGCTCCGACGAGTTTGCAGACCCCCATGATTCTCCCATTAAGCGGCGCCGGGCTGAAAGCGGCGCTGCAGTCCGCTCACGAGAACCTCATATGGTGCTACAGCCGCTAGGCACGCCTACAACGCCGCCCAAGAGCGGGCTGGCGCAAGCGCCACTGAAAACGGCTTCAAACTCGCAAAAAGAGCCGAAAACAACCCCTGTTTTAGCAAAGAGGCAACTCTCGCAAAATTTGCTCAAGACGCCGACCCAGCCAGGCCGTGGCGACGCGTATAATGACGAGGAGGGCGCCGACTTACTCATGTACTTGGCCACATCGCCGCAAGTCCAGAAACCATTTGTTGGCACCACGCCACGTGCACCGCAAGGCCAGCCTCATAACCATAACGTCGTATTCTCGCAAACGGCGCCGAAATCCGCAGGAAACCAGTTCATCGCGCCTCCGCCTCTCACACCAAAACGGCCCATGACCCTGACGGCGAAAACGCCGCAAAATAGGCTCACGCCATACGGGTTAGCCGTTCCCGGAAGTGCACTTCCGTCTGCGGGCTTAGCACTCACTCCGGCCGGCTTCAACATGAACGATTACGTGAACTTTTTCACGCCCCTGCCAGGCACGGCCGCACAGGGCCACACGGGGCGCATGCTCTTGAAAACCCCCGATTTCCACGGCCAGATCCAAAATGGTACGCACACGTCCGTGGACGGAAAGATGATCAATTTCGATAAACCCGAGCTCTTTGGCGCGGGTCCATCGGATCAGGCCAAGGACTAGGCTGGGCCGGTCCCGTTGCCTCTAAGAGAAACATTAGTGGACCTGTTCCACAGCACGATATACAATAATACATCTACCTCATAATAGGTTTTCTAGTTGTGCGCTAAAATATTCTCAGATTCTTCTGATTTTGGTATGGATCGAAATTCAAGCAGTAGATCGAATAACAGAGGACCAGAATGGTGTTTGATTCGAGTCGACCTATTTGGTCACTACTGAAAATGGGATATGTGGCACTCTGCTGATACGAGGCCAAATTTAATAATGAAGGATGATATCGCAAGCAAACAAAGACAATAGTTGAGCTTGAATGTCTGGCCTCACGCCAGTCAGCGTACCTTTGTGCTTTTAATGATGAATAGCAAGCGTAGCCATACACTTTCCCATTGGTTTTTGCATCTTAGCATAGTTAATCGGGATTGGGAGACTCACAAATCAAGTTAGAGCTTGTGACTACAAATACGCAACCAAATTTCATAGTAACCCTTTACGTAGTCTTCAAATTGATGTTCAATAATAAATTCGACTGAATCATGCCAGCGTGTTTTTTTCATGCTAGTAAAAAAACATTCTCTGACCACATACATGAATTGATGATCAATCTGGCCTGGTGTGCCATGTAGCCCACGCAAGTGATGCCAAGCACGTTCGGTTGACACCGAAAATTACATTGGCCACAATAAAATGAAGCTCTTAAGAGTTTTTATGGGTCACGCATTTGAAAAATCGCCAAATATGTTTCCAAATAAAAATCATCACCACATCATTTTCTTGGACTTACCCAACTTGGGTGGCCCTATTCGGTTGCGAATATGGTAGGCCACGATACTCCGTCGAGTTCCATGAATTATTGCCAAATGAACTAAAAGAATGTTTCTGATATTTCACACCATAGTCGTTTTCTTATCTCAATCCAAAAATATTATCGAGTGATTGGTATTACAAGTACATGTGAATTAAAGGGGACTGCACGTATGCGGTCACATGACTTGGACTTGGATGCTTGCGATGGGTGCCAAAATTGAACCTCGTAAATCTCCATCCAGACCATCCCTCTATATTTCGCCAGAAAACGAGAAAAAAATTAACATGTCTGAAATAGGTAAGGACGTGGCCGAAAAAGTCGAGAAATTGAACCTCGAAACGGCGCCGGCAGAGGCGGCACCCGTGGAAGCCGGCGACTCCGACGAAACCATGGTCGAAACTGCCGGGGAAGATGATAAAAAGAAGAAAAAGAAGAAAAATAACAAGAAAAAAAAGAAGAATGTGTATATCAACAACCTGTACCCCGACGGCGTCTTCCCCGAGGGCCAGTGGATGGAATACCCCTTGGAAATCAACAGTTACCGTACCACAGACGAGGAAAAACGGTACTTGGACAGACAGCAGAACAATCACTGGCAAGATTTCCGTAAAGGAGCCGAGATCCACCGCCGCGTGCGTGCGAAGGCCCAGCAGAATATCCGCCCGGGAATGAGCATGCTTGAAATCGCCGATTTGATTGAAAACTCCATCAGAGGCTACACCAATAATGACCATACCTTGACTCAAGGTATTGGGTTCCCCACCGGTCTTTCTGTGAACCACGTGGCGGCGCACTACACGCCCAACTCTTCCGACACTATGCTGTTGAAGCAGGAGGACGTCATGAAGGTTGATATCGGTGTGCACGTGAACGGACATATCGTTGATTCCGCGTTCACGCTTACTTTTGATGACAAGTACGACAACTTATTGACTGCAGTTCGTGAGGCCACCTACACCGGTGTAAAGGAGGCCGGTATTGATGTGCGTTTGAACGATATCGGTGGTGCCATCCAGGAGGTCATGGAATCGTACGAAATGGAACTTAACGGTAAAACTTACCCCATAAAATGCATCAGAAACTTGAACGGGCACAATATTGGTGACTATGTCATCCACTCGGGTAAAACCGTGCCGATTGTGGCTAACGGAGACATGACTAAGATGGAGGAAGGTGAAACATTTGCCATTGAGACTTTCGGCACAACTGGTAAAGGTTATGTCATCTCACAGGGCGAGTGTTCTCACTATGCGCTCAACCAGAACATTGATGGCGTCAAATTGCCATCCCAGAGAGCGAAAGAACTCGTGAAACTGATCCAGACAAATTTCGGCACTTTGCCTTGGTGCCGCAGATACTTGGAACGTGCTGGTGAGGATAAATACCTCTTGGCATTGAATCAGTTGGTGCGTGCTGGCGTTGTGGAGGATTACCCACCTTTGGTAGACACCACAGGCTCGTACACGGCCCAGTACGAGCACACGATCTTGTTGCATCCTCATAAGAAGGAGGTCGTGTCGAAGGGTGACGACTATTAGGTGACTTTCTAACATTCCATGACATTCAGGATCCAAAGGACGTGTCGGCATATCTGTAGGGCAGATATGAGCTGGTATGGATCACCAAAGACAAGCAGGCATGGTATCAAAAGAAATAAAAAATATATGTACGTTTCAGAATTCTTGCGAATTCGGTTGTTTTGGTGTACCGTGGCCGTTCCCTAGGCCGAATGGGCAAATCGGGCCAAGCCTTTTGTAACCTTTTGTCACCGAGATTAGTGAAAAGACCCTGTAGTCTTGTTTTTTTCAGTTGTTTTTGTTTTCATAATCCAGTCAAGATTATCGATTGGTTGCGTTCTGTTTGGTACCTTCTTCAACTGATCAAACACTTGCAAAATTGTATCTCGGTAGATCGGGAAGTAGGATATTTTCTTATGCCGATTTTGTAGATTGGACATTTGTTGTATCACCGTCTTTCTCATGAACCGGAGGATGCAAGTAGCACAGAATAAGCTTCAAAAAAAGCGCTCATTTGGTGAATCACGAGCGCCACCACATCATATCACCCAAACCGTAATTTTTTGAACCTATAAGATGTGAGTAACACATGGTGAAGCGGGAGTAAAAAGCGAAAAGTGTTTGCAGCAAAGTCCAGGCGAGTTTGTCCATGCGTGTTCGGCGAAACCAGAAAACAATCTGTTACACTTTCTGAGTGCCAGATTCGAGGCGTCACAATATTTTGGCCTTTTGGTGAGAGCACCTGTCCCATCAGAATCTTTTTGACTATAGGATCGAATTCGTGCTCGATTTCTGAAACTCAATGATGAATATCAGAAATTTTGCCATTCATATAATGAAAAAGGGCCACTTCCTGAACCAAACGACGTATCATTAGCGTCATAGCATACACAATTGGAGCTCAAATGCTTTGATTGCCTCGGTTGTCGATGGATTAACATGCTTGTCTCATTTTGAGCCACACTCAGGGGGAAACGTATCTATTTCCGAAAAGTATATCTTTAAAGTTCATCTTTTACACCATTTCTTCATAGCGAGGGCGCCTCTCGATATCTTCAAGTATGCTTCCTGAGTTATCATCTGACAGCTCACTACCAATTAGCAGCATATTCCCCGTTCTCATCTACAAAACGAGCATTCCCATGGCGTGATACTCAAAAGCGTGAAGCTTCTTTGCTTTGCCATCAACTTATGTCAATCTTCACAATCATATTCCTTTCCCCGCCTTTACCGTTGCTAAATACGAATGGTGCGGACGGCTGCGAACTGCGAATACCGGTGGGTGGGGCAGCGGTTGCCTTGTTTATTTTTTTTTTTGTTTTTTTTTGTTTTTTCGCCCCATGCCGGCCCACTCGCGCGCACACCAACGCTCAAGTCAAAGCGTTCTTTTCCTTGCCCACGCTGTAAACCCTACTACAAATATCTGAAAATGGAAGTCCATCCTAGCGTGTTGACCTACAGAGGTATGTGTTTGCTTTTTTTAATGGCGTGAGACGTTTAAAGCTTTTTGCAGCACCATTTGTGTGACTCTTTTCGCTCCCCTTCCTGGGTCTCCTTTTTGGGCCATGGCGCCGCACTCCATGGAGTGTTGGGTATTTATTTTTTTACAGAATAGCAATTCGTTATGTCTCAAAGAGTGTTGGGAAACTGGGCCGATCCCCTTGTACATTTTCGGCTTCTTTATTGTGACGATGGTACTACAATGGGGCGTTTGCGTGGTGTTGCGCTCTGACATTTTGTGTAAGAGTGACCGGCTGCGCCCTTCCGCCCGCTTTCCGCAATGATTGCCCTTCAATTACACTGGTCGAGTCTGACTGCGCATGCTTCGATCAGAAATGTCCGAAACGTTCCTGGTCGAGATCTCTCTATGAGGGTTTTGATCAGGTTGCTTGTTTGGGAGATCTGCGGATCGACTTCCTGCCACGTCACGTGTTCATCCCCGACTGGCCACCGATCTCCACATAACATTGCTAGCCGCCGAGCTTCAACACAAACGCCCTGAAACGTCCCCTTGCGTGTGCTTGGAGCAAATCGCTGCTTATACTGCAATTCGAATCCTGAAGATTATCCATGGCGCCTAATCTCGGTCTCTCCTGAATTTGTTACTAACATGCAGGCACTTTTGTCGAGCCGCTCACCGAGTATTTGACCTTAACGAACACCACGTCGGAGCCTTTGGCATTCAAGGTCAAGACGACGGCGCCCAAGTTGTACTGCGTGCGCCCCAATGCAAGCATCATCAACCCCGGCGAGAAGGCCGAGATTTCGGTGATCTTGCAAGGTTACACAACGCCCTTGCCGAAGGATTTCAAGTGCAAGGATAAGTTTTTGATTGTCTCATGTCCTTGCCCCGACTTTACTGACGCTAGCAAGGTTGCTGAGAATTGGACGACCTTGTACCAGCAGAACGGCCAGAACGGCGCTCAGAAGAAATTGAGAGTCAACTTTATTGTTGAGGGCGACGTGCGTGATGACACTCACATCAACGAGACCAGCTTTGCCAACGCCACGCAGAATAACATGACGGCCCACGACACACTGGTGTTCCCGAATGAGGACACCACGTTTGCCCATGACAAGTCGATAAACCCGAACGTGTCGGTGGTGAACCCAAACGTGTCGGTGAACCCAAATGTGTCTGTGAACCCGGACAGAACGATTCAGGAGACAAACATCTTGCCTTTGGAAGAGCAGCCAAAGCCTGCGGAATTCAAGAGCGAATTGGAGGATTCGAACACCAAGATCAACACCTTGTCCGAGAAGTTGGACTCCAACGAGAAGGCCCCTGAGTCTATCGCTGTGTCACCAGAGACCGTCAGCGGCGTGTCTCTCCCCTTCGCCGCTTTGTTGGTGATCATTGCTTTGTTGTTGGGCTGGTACATTTTCTGATTACCCCGCGCGGGTGGGCAGGACGCTCATGCCAAATGCAAATTTCCCGGGGTCTTTAGTGCCCTCCGTCTTCTCAAGTAGAAAATATGTACCATCTGAATAATTATACCACGAAAGAAAAGAGCAAGTACCTGTGGGACTTTGTTTGTGATGGAACAAAGTCTTGTTGGGCTTACTAAAGTAAATCTCATTTTGTCAGAATCAAGTCACTGTAGGGACATGAAGTTCTCAAAGCATTTTCGTAACTCTCGGTATGGAATCAATGATCTCGAATCCGAATGCTTGTGTGCTCCAAAAGAAGAAAGAGTGGGAGTTTTGCCCTGAAATTATGACTTATGTGCTGTATTGATTCATTGATCCACTTTTTAAGGTCCAACACTTGGGCACGAACTTGTACTTCGAGTTTTTCCAACCTCTTGCTTGCTAAACACCGTTTCATTCACGTATGATCGGCTTTTTTGGAATCACGTTTACTTATAGGAACTCATTGACCGAAATTTAAAAAGATGAAGAGAAATATTGTGTATTCACCTATGAATCCCTACTCATTGGCTATACATGAAGAATATGGTGGAAAGACTTGCAGCCAATTAACGCGCTAAGGCGAAATAATTTTGAAGGAGCTTTAGTGGCTAGCGTCAGCTCGAGATAATAGCAGCCAGCTACATGTCACATCAATCAACCTAAACACGGTATTGCTTTCTCAAAATTACCGTTGAGACCAGTTTTCTGAAGTGTTAGTGAGGAAGCATGCTTGGGTTCGGTTTATTTTTAGCAAGATAGATTATGGAGCTCTTTTCCAAGAATCATCATTAGAGCAAGCTGTGTGTTGATGGAAATGCAACAGTTTAAAATTCTTTCTTTCTACAATGAAATGTTAGTCTTTTTTTTCGACATCTCTCTCTTATGATGGTATTCATGCATAGTCATGGGCCTGTACAGGCATGGTTCCAACCGACGGCCCTGCCATATATCATTTCTACCCCATTTGAAGCCAGATTACAAGTTTTGGCTATAATGTGTCAATTTGGGACGGTTTGAAGCCAAATGACTGATTCTTCAACCACCACTCAGGTATCCTAGCTTTAGTAATCCGCGCGGCAGTATCTGACTACAGCTGTGGATGATCGTGAAATCCTTCTTCATTGTACGAGAAGATGGAGTGAGCCTTGTGTGTTTATAACTGTCAAAGAGATGAAAGAGACAACATATCCACTAACAGCCAGAATTTCAATTGTTGAAGAGATCAGATCCTGCGCCAGGCCTGCTAGGTCACGTGACGTGGTATCTCCGATAACAGAGCGTACTCTCGTTTGTTCACCATACCAAAAAAAAAAAAACAGCGACCATATTTCAGAAACCATCGTTACCCTTTCTCGCCCCAATTTGTCTCGCTGGGCCCATGCTGCAAAATACCTGTAAATTGTTTGCATTCATTGACTCGTGCTTGATCTTGCTGGCTACGAAGCCAGGAAATTCCGCACCGCGCGCTGGCACGATAAGCAGTTCCAGCCGCAAGTTCACCGTGTAGAAATATATACCATACTAGGTTAGCCACACTTTTTTTCATTCACATACAACATAAAAAAAATGGGCACAGCAACGGTGCGGCTGGGGCTGATCAACCTCCTTAACACGATCATTGGCGCCGGGATTCTTGCGATGCCGTACGGGCTCAAATGTAATGGGTTGCTTTTTGGCGCGGCGCTCATAGTATGGAGCTCGCTTACGTCCGCCTTGGGCTTGTATTTACAGAATAAGGTCGCCAAATACACGCAGCAGCAAGGGGCGGTGTCGTATTTTAGTCTCTGCCAACTCACGTACCCGCAATTGCTGGTGATTTTCGACGGCGCCATCGCCATCAAGTGCTTTGGTGTAGGGGTGTCGTACCTCGTGGTGATTGGCGATTTGATGCCGAAAATCGTTGAGAGTTTGGGCGCCAAAGAGGGCCTGTGGTGGCTCGCGCGGAATTTGTGGATCTCCGTGTTCATGGCCGGCGTGGTTGCGCCGCTCAGTTTCTTGAAGAAACTCGATCTGTTGAAGTACACCAGTGTGATCGCTTTGGTCAGTGTAGTCTACCTTATATGCCTCGTTGTGGAGCACTATGTGGCCGATATTGCGCCTGAACGCGCCTTGACCATTGTGGGCCCCGTTTCTTGGCGCCAAACGCTCACGCTGTTTTCGATCTTCGTGTTTGCATACACCTGTCACCAGAACATGTTTGCCATCATAAACGAGCTCAAGCCAAGCGAGAAGGACGGCTCGCAGACGCGCCAGGCGAATATGATCATCCGTAACGCAATCTCCATTGCATGCGGCTCCTACCTTGTTGTTGGCGTTTTGGGATACCTCACATTTGGAGATGCTGTGAATGCCAATATCATTAGTATGTACCCACGTGAATCGATCACGTCGTTGATTGGCCGCCTCGCCATTGTGGTGATGGTGTCGCTCTCGTTCCCGCTCCAATGCCACCCCTGCCGTGGCTCTCTTAACCACGTGCTCCATTTCGTGCGCCACGGCGTGTCTCTGGGGAAACTTAGAAAATCTAATAACGCAAATGGGTACTCTCAGCTCACCGACGGCACGGAGTCCGATTCTGCAGACCAGTCGTTTGACCAGTCATTCATCAGTACCACGCCAATGGAAGGCGCCCAGGATACCGAGGGCCACGCGCCGATCGTGGTGCCGCTTTCGTCTACGAAGTTCTACGCGATCACAAGTTTGATTGTGGTGGCGGCTTATCTGGTGGCAATGACTGTCACGTCTTTAGCACACGTGCTAGCGTTTGTTGGAGCCACGGGCTCGACCTCGATCTCATTTATCTTGCCTGGCGTGTTTAGCTACATGTTGATCAGGCCCCTTGACGGCGGCGAAATGACCACATTGGAAAAGTTCTGTAAGTACGGCGGATTGGTGCTTGCCATCTGGGGTGTTCTTGTCATGGTCGTATGCTTGAGCGCGTCCATTTTCTTGGGTGCGACGCATTGATTCAAATCACGATGCTGGAATGAATTGCATTTCCTGGAGTTTGCTCTAGCGAGGAATTTCCTACGTTTTTCTAGTGTGCTGGTATTGGATAAGCTCCTGCAAAGGGATTTTACGCTATACATCTGCCGTTGCTCGCATATGGACTGGGTGAAAGACATGGCTATAAAGTACAATGCAAACACACTGTATACTTCAGCGAGTGTGTGTTGGCATAGCTATTCAAAGTCTCATGTTTCCGAAATCAAGTTAATGCGACGCATAGGGTTCTGTTGGTGAGGCAGGCAAGACAATGAACAAACACTGAATCACATCAAGTCCCTCCGTGGGTGTGTGTCAATGAACATGCTCATATCACTTCACTACACATACTAGTCTAGAGAATGCGATCAGGGCCATGCAGTAAGTCACTTCATTTATTCATTCTAGTCCTGGCCACAATCTTGTGATACCGACCGAAGTTTGTGGCTCAAGATGTAGACGCTAGAAATCACTCTTACGCACTGTGTCAAGACTTAAACGGCAATGCATTACACCATATGGCATTCAAACATAATTCTATTCGTGGTATCATAAAATAGCTATTAACATGGACAGACCTTCTTCGCACACTCACAAGATCAAGTCTTCCTTTTCCCAACCAACCTTGTTCTTGCCACCCAAGCCGTTTTCAGGTTGTGGCTTTTCCACGCCCGCGATCTTCATGGCATATGGGTTTCTGTCAGCCTTCTGGTCCAAGTTTGCCAACGTATGGTTCACCTCTCTGTGTTTCAGCTCGTCTGCACGTACACGCTGCACCAAGTCCAAAAATGTCGACTTCTCGCTCAATTCAGGCCAGTAATCCTGGGCAATTTTCGGCACAGACACTGCGTCGAATTTGGGTAATCTGTGAGCACTCAAGTCGTCAATAAGGTGTGTATATGTGCTCACGGCTTCCTCCTCCAAGTAGCCCACGAACCGGTGGCAGTAGCGGGGCGACAACAAGTACAAGAAGAAAAACATGTTGCAGAACACGCCTTGGCCCATGTACACGAAAAAGCGCATAAACGCAGAGGGCTGGCCAATCTTGATGAATGTCAATAAGTGCATTCTCTCGTTATAGGCCTCGTCCAATAACGTCTCGATCCAAGCCTTGTCTCTCTTCAAGAGTCTCAAGCTATGCAAATGGCGGAGGAAAGCAGCAACCATTCCAGGCACGCCAGCCACCGATTCCAAGAAGATGACACGCGTGAGCCACTTATTCTCCGTCATTTCCCAGCGCGTGCCCTTGAACCTGTGTTGCAACTCTGCGTCCGTCTTGGGTTTCTTATAACCCGTGACCATGTTGAAACAGGTTTTGCAGAAATTCATGCTGTTGTGCGCAATCCTATCCATCCTGTTTTTGGGTGGCCGATGCAAATACTCCACGCTGGCACACTCTTCATCGGACCATCTTTCATGGGGAAACGCCGGATGTGTGATGAACTTCAAATCGTTATTTTTCTCCAAACTATCGTTTTCGAGCACCTTGGTGCGGATATCCAAAACCAGGCCAGATTTATACCTGGAGAAATTGAGGCCTGCCCTCAAAAGGGGCACACTCGTATGTTTCATCAATAATCCACGAGACAACATCATCTTCGATAATAAATAGCTTTTCGTGAATTTTTCCTTACAAAATTGTTTCAAGTGGTTTTTATCACAAGCAAAACTCTTGAGTAAAACTCTTTAGTCAATCCTGTTTGTTATGGGATAATGTGGTGATACGGCGGAGCAACCTGCCCCAGTTATATACCCCGGATTCGTAATCATGCACGAATCCAAGAAAAGTGTATCCTGTAGTGATATTGAAAAATACGATAATTTCCGGAAAAACCCGCAAGGCCCATTGTTACAGCTCAAGC
Organism: Metschnikowia pulcherrima; assembly: GCA_009746055.1. NCBI lineage: Eukaryota > Fungi > Ascomycota > Pichiomycetes > Serinales > Metschnikowiaceae > Metschnikowia > Metschnikowia pulcherrima. Next base: position 303,993 of record VFXK01000006.1, read on the forward strand.
GACCAGCAAATCACAGCTAAGCCGTTGAGCAGATTATTCAGCGTGGTCATGACAACTGCCTAAACGGGAATCACGGCCGGCCCTCGCCTGGCGCCGCGCAGCAGCTTAATCCCGCACGGTTGAATCCCGTCTCTCTGACCAGATATGAAGTACATATGTTTTTACAACAACGCAACCAAAAATCAGTCTTATGCATGTCTATCAGGTGCTGGTCAATTGAAGTTTCTGGCAAAGCAATAAAATTTAGAGATTTTTCTCTGTATCAACAATTTCTATGTGATGGTTAATCATTCACCTTCCATGCGCTTAGGAATGTCGTGCGCGGCATACGAGCCAAACAGACATCATGGCGGCGAGAATCGGGTCGGGCCCGTACGGGCGCACCCGTGTGGTTCGCAGCCACACCTCGGAGTTTAACCCCCGTGCAATTTACGAGCGGACGGGCGGAACAACCAACGGCTGAGGCGGTTTTTTTTTCTTCTCTTGAACTCTTTGGTGAACAAGATTTGTTCCTTTTCTTTTCATGGTTTCCAATTCTGGTCGTCAAGGGATGACTTTGCAATGTGCGTTGATATGAGCCAAAGCGAGTCGTGGGAAAAAAGAAACAAATTGTCGTGCTAAGATAGCGTGTATGCACACCCAGACCCCCGTGAAGCGCAACGGCGCAACGGCTCGCCTTCTGGAAACAATGAAATGCAATGAGTTTTTAATAATGATATCGCTTAGATGTTTCTTACAGGGACTTTGATTAACCCAGAACTGTTAATTTACTGTAGGAGTGGAAAAATCAATTTTCTTTTACTTGGCTGATAAAGCTTGACTAATACAGGGTCGTGACGTGCGGCCCTCGCCAACTTCAAAAAGGTCACTTCGCAAGCCCTAAATAAGGTCATGTGACCATGGCCTAGTTTGACTCACTTACTCTGATTATATTGCCCTGTCGGAGTTCCTGAAAAATTCAAATCATCAAAATTCTCGGTGATACAGTGAGACCTGCTTATAAGGATCCTTCCTTTTTTGCAAAAATTACGATAGTAACCAGGTTATCTTATTAAAGAGAGAAAGAATGGTGTACAGGTTTTCTGATTTTTTTTTTGAAAGTCTTCAAGAACAAATTTAAATTTGATCTTTTCGGGAAATAAGATCAGTAAGAAGGCACGAAAGTCAATTTAAAGAGTAAATTGAACCGTGATCTCAATTACGAGTAATCGAGCATCCCTTTCCCTGATTTCTACTTCTCGATGTACTGTTCAATTGCTCTGGGGTTGCTAACGTGTGGCTGCAAAAACTCTTTGAAAATCAACTCATTGAGCTCTTTGTCTCCAACACAGTTCTTGACCATTTGGAATGATTCATCTTTTGGCGACTTTTGTCTTAGACAACGTTAGTCTCGCTCTCATCTGAAGCATCCGACAAAATGTAGAGAGATTTTATCGATTGACTGACAACAGGTCGAGGGAAAATCCCAACTTCCATCAGCCCACATGGACGCTGTCCCTAGGCAGCATGTTCCAAGCCTCAAAGCTCCACTAAATTGCTTTGCGGATCCCTACAGTATTCAACAGGCTATGCTAATTCCTCTTCCCATCGGCCCTGTCGTTTTCCCAACTCCTGCGATGTAACAAGCCTGTCATCACCAACATGCCGACCAAAGGCTTGCAGCCATTCCATCAAGATAGTTCTTGTCCTCCATGCATTCTTATTGGAGCTGTAAATGCACCAAAATGGCGTGGATTGAAAAATTTTGGGACTAAAACAGTAGGGGTAGATCTTTCCCTACCAGTATCAATGTGAGTTTAACGACAAAATCCTTGAGTCTTCTAAAAGGCCTTGTCTAGCTCTTTCACGTTCCCTCTCGGGTGTTGAGTGCCCTCAGGGCCTCAGATACATGCGTCCATCGACGCGTTGAACTTAGTGCATTGAATGTCACTGTTTTCACCATACACGACAGCCACCTCGTACCCAGGAAGGGGTCCGAAGGGCGCTTCACTTGTACTGAGGCGTCAACAATGTAAGCGGCTCACACGAGTCCTTGAATGTGCCAAAATGATGACTTTTACAGCGTCTGAGCCTTTCGCTCCATCTGCTGTTTATAAGGATTTTTTCCCAAAAATCGTGAAATATGCCAAAAACAAAGGTTAATCATCTTAGTATGGGAAAAAGATCTAAAACGGAATTTTAACGATAAAGTTAGGTTTATCTTGCTAAACAAGATCCTTATAAGCAGGTCTCACTGTACTTCAAATTTCCCTTATCATGCTTTCGCCAGAAAATGAATCACATGATGATCAGTACTGACTTTGAAATCACTAAAAGGCCAAAATCTTTTTGAGATTACAGATAGAAGAAATGCTTCAAGACCGCTCTTTAATGCCTCTCAACTTTTTATCTCGCAATAGGGGTGAGTTACAGGCTAAGGACGTGAGAGACCAGTAACTTTATCTTCGTCTTGAATTAGAGCAAATAGAGACTGTACTTGCATACTACGACCATACTTTTTTCGATAAACAGTATCTTATCAATTAAAAAAACGTCTATTGTTTACTTGAGACTAGTTTCTGACACGTGTTAGAAACATGAGCCGAAAGTTGAGAGCCGAAAGTTGGGAGTTGAAACTAAGCACTCGGCCAAAATGTATGGTATTTCATCATGGCGCTGGATCGCGACCCAGAATTATAGTGTGGACAATCAACAACAACAGCACTCAGACGCGAAAAACAACAAAAATTCACAGAAAAACACCAAATTTCACTGAAATTTGTAATTCAAAACGATCTGTTTTGTGCTCACTATTTTGTTTTCTGGCACATAGTCATTTCTCGTAGAAATTTTCGACTGTTATTGTTCAACATCAACAGAAGCACGGGTCGCGTTTCAGGTCTAGACTCGGCAAGCCAAACACAATGTCCGGCACGTAAACGCGCGCCTCTACACGCTCCAAATTTTCCTATTATTTTGCCTAGCGAGTGTTTTGATCTCAAAGGAGAAACATCGTTTTTTGAATTATCATACCGATCTAAGGCCCTAATTTGAAAAATACGGCTTTTACTTAACGGATCACGTGCTGAACTTTATATCACACTCGTTGCTCCTTTTCAAAACCGGCCCTTTGTCCTTTTTCCGGATCCCCTTTACCCCTGGACCTTCACTATACTCGGATCACGAGAACTCCGATCTGGATAATCACGCTGCAAACTCACTGCAAACAAACACCGGTTGATTAAAATACGCCTGTTTGTGAATCCTTAGGATTAGCCGCTGAACCTTCCGGTCTTAAAATAATAATACCCCCTTAGACCAGTCATGGGACTCCGGTTTTCGAACTTTCTAGGCGATCCGTTCGCCATCAGCACAGTCTCCTTCGGATTCATAGCTTGGATCATAGCCATTGCTGGGGCCGGCGCCAGCGATAACGCAACATACCTCCGGTTCACATGGTGGGGCCTAGTCTACGAAATCTTGCTCATCATTGTGATTTTCGTGTTGTATCTCAACAATACGATTGAGCTCTATAAATTCACGCTTGTGGGGCTTTTATCTGTGGCTATCGTTTATACCACCAACCTGACAAACACGTTGGTCTACAACCTGGGCTCATCAGGGAACTTGTGCTGCGCTGCAGGCTGCATATTGCTTTCCATGCTCAACATCTTGTGGGTCGTGTACTTTGGAGGCCATCCTGAATCTCCTACAAACCAGTTCATCGACTCTTTCTCCGTGAAGAACACTTCGTATTCGCACGGCCAGCTCCCCCTGGCGGCTAATAAAGTGGATGATGAGTTCGCCATGCCGCGCTCCAACTCACAGGCTTTCCCTGTGAATGAGTCGAGACACTCAGGACTAACAAACAACAAGTATGTCTCTTCGCAGCATCTTAATGGGTTGGAGAACTTTTCCAGCTCGAATTTGAACCAGAGCGCGCGTAATACTGTTTATAATGGCGGGAACGGCACCACAGACAATTTTGCCGTTCCTGTGACCACGTTCAGATACAAGGCCAAGGCATTATACAGCTATGACGCAAATCCAGCAGACACTAATGAGATTTCGTTTGCCAAAGATGAGATTTTGGATGTCGACGATATTGACGGCAAGTGGTGGCAGGCGAAGAAGGCGAACGGCCAGGTCGGCATTTGTCCTTCAAACTACGTAAAGCTTTTGGATTAGGGTCTGTATAGTACGTGAATAGATATTATTGGTCATGGAGATCTTTGATTTTGGGTAGAGCGGTGAATTTGGTCGTATTTCAACATATACGCTTTTTTGGTCACTTTTGCTTCTTTTCGGTCTGAGTCTCATTATATGGCTTCGTTAAAGAACTCTGTTTGACCCAAGGCTTCAAGCGTCCAAAGGTCATCAAGTTTTGCTTGTCGTCTTGCATTCCACTAATAGACCTAAAGAATCTGACTTTTTCTGCAAAAATTTAGGCATTTACTATGTATAGGTCAATATTCTTTAATTCACATGGCTGACACAATTAAGGTTTTGATCAAACCAAATTATATGCTCACGTGGGGGGTTGCTCTTGGAAAAAGTAGAATTGAATCACGAAATGGGATTTATTTATTTTTGACGGTCATTCATTTTTTGAATGAATCAGAGGAAAAGAATGCTATAGAATAAGTGTACTTTTTGTTGATTTACACTACTTGTCAGGTTTAACTTTCTGAAAACCCATTGACCCGAAGTAAATGTTTTCTGACCAGGTGAACTCCTCGCTAATTAGGTGCCATAAAATGCGAGAACGCAAGTGGCTGCCCTTAATTTGGGAAATAAAAATTTTTTTCTTTCAAAAAAAAAAAGGGATGACCGGTCAAAAAGGTCAAACCCAAAATTCTGCACCCTTATACGAAGTTGCCTAGTTTTTGCTACTTACAGTTTTTTCGTCACTCAAACTTGTCGTTTGGATTGTAGATCGTTTAAATCTTCAATTGAACTGATGTATGACCCAACCAAGATCAAGAGAAGTTATCACCTTTTTTGATAGGACCATAGAAAAGCATCCATGCAAGGGAAGAAACGTGACCGATCGTTCCCCTCACTAATACAACAGTGTGGCGTACAATGAAGGCAGTGTAAACTTAGTTTCTCTAATTGCCTCAAGAAATATCATGACATCACTCTCACTTCAGGTGGTTTTCGAGAGCAATGAAGCAGGAGCCACACATAACAACTACCCCTGGCGAGCCCCCGGATCTCCACACTTGGAGCGTCAAAATGACGAAGCGGACTGCACACAAGCCGAATCTTGACGTGCGAGCCGGCAATGTGCGTCCTATACCGGATGGAACGTAGCAAGGTTCCATGGACGGGGCCATGCTTCGCAGTCGCAGCAATGCAATTTGCACCCATCGGTTGCTGTCCAACTTGGTATATAAATAAGTATTCGCTGCACTTCCTTAAATTTAAATTACATAATTATTGACCACTGATAACCATCATACGATCAATAAACCAATAAACCACAAACAATCAACAAAATGGGATTCGCAGAAAAAGTACAGGCTAAGCTCTCTGGCAAGCTGGAGACAGAACAAGAGCACAGCAAATACACCAAGGAGAACGCCGCCAAGTATGGTGACGAATACGACCAAAGAGCCGGCAATGCGGTGGGCAGAGAGAACTTGTCCGGTCACGAATCAGGCGCTGGACTGAAGTACTTGGGCGGAAACACGGCCAACACAACATCCACTACTGGTGCCCACAACACGTCCGGCACATCTGGGTACAACACCACCTCAGGTGCCACGACCACTGGCCAGCATGAGACGGGCATTCCAGGCACCAAGGGCGCTGCTGGCACCACGGGCGGAGCTGCCTCTTTTGGGCAGTCTGACTATGGTCATGCAGGCACCCACGGTGGTTCTTCTGGCAAGGACACCTACGGGTCGACCACGGGCCAGACCACGGGCCAAGACACTTACGGGTCAGGAAAGGATTCGTACGGCAACACTTCTGGTGGTAACGCATACGGAACCACTGGTACCACTTCTGGCAACACGACCAACGCGAAGGACGCTTATGGCAACGCCACCCCTGGCTACAACAACACTCTGGACAGTTATGGCAGCACCAAACACTCGGGTGAAACCGGATACGGTCACTCTGGCTCTCACCATGACAACCATGACCACCATGGCACCCACGGCTCTCACCACACTGGCGCCGCAGCTGGAACTGCGGGCGTGACCGGGGCTGCGGCAGGAACCGCGTACGAGAAGTTGCATGGCAACCATGGCACTGACCATCATGGCAACCACGGCACCGACCATTCGACCGGATACGGCAGGGACACGACCACTTCCGGTTCTGGAATTCCAGGAACCAAAACTACTTCTGGAAATACCGGATACGGTAGAGATTCCTCCAACACTGGAACCTATGGCGCTCACGAGGGCAGTCACCAGTCCAACTATGGCGGTGCTCACCTGGCCACCACTGGCCACTCGCACTCTGGGTCTACGCCTCGCTCCGGCGGTGTAGGTGGCACATCAAGCGGCACATCCGGTGGATTCTCCACTGGCGACCATTCCTTGGATGACAAGATCTCCAAGTTGGACTCGAAGGGCCAGACCAAGGCGAAGGAAGCCTTTGAGCGTGGCTACAACGATGCCGTGAAGAGCCATGCTAAGTGAGCGGTCATGATCGAGAAATAAATAGGTAAATCGAATAAAAAATTGTTTAAGATTGACTCGAAGACACTTGTTGCATTGAAACAGACGTAATACTATGATAAGTCAGATCGATGGTACCTTGGCTTGCCTTAGACACGTCATGCGCCTTTGCCATAGGGAGAGGAGATATACCAACCAACCGGGTTTTTGCTGGTTCCTAAAGAATATGTGTATCTTTGTTCAGTTCTTTCCGTCACCAAAGGGGGTGTCCGATGAAAGTGGTTTCAGATTAAGCAAAGCGGACAATTTCATCTTCTTGTCTGCAGCTAGGATCGTGGGCTCGTTTTGATGTAATTTTCGTCTCTTGAGATCGTTCATCGCAGACGTCTGGAAATCGCGTATGCCCTCTTGCCAGGCTGGCGACGAACAATTTCCTTCAAAAGAGTCTGTCCACCGTTAATATCCTCTGGTTTGATCCGGTGTTTTGCGAGTTGTTCATCAAGGTACTTCAACATTGCAGGCTCGAATTTTGTTTTGTGATACCATCTGAAGAGCACGAATGTGACTACGCCTTGTTTGTCCATAATCGATATACATATTCACTTGATCCCCCATTACTGGCATCACAATCGAGAAATGGGCGACAATCATCAGCCTGGACCTCAGACCCCGTGGCTCTTTATATAGTGTTTCAAGTGATCTTGTGGGCTTGTAGTCTGACCCTTAGTAATAAACGCATTCAAATCTTAACTGGTATTGAGAATTTTCTGAATAAATACTTTCCTCGGGCGAGAGCCTAAAGTTACTGAGGCTTAAATTGAAAATTTCCACGTGCTTCAAATGCCAGTCTGCTCTCAACACGGCGAATAGTAATATGTTCGAATTTTTCCTTTCCGTGCGCATAGGACCCCTTATTTCCAACTGTTAGTTGAATTCGGAGCCCCCAATGTCAAAAACGTCGTTCCATGAGGCAAGAAATCTATTTTGAAAGAACGTGAAAAAAAAGCGATGAACTCCAACCTTGCATTCTCACGACGAGCAGCTACATTGTAACATCGCGTAGTCTTCGCCAATATCGCCTTGCACCACCCATCTCTCCTCCAAGTCCTTCAACTCCTCACCCCACAACGCAGGCTCGTATGGATTGAATGCCATTTTCTCCAATTTATGAAGGTAAGACAAGTCTTTGCCTTCGCTCTGTTCAGTTCTTTCAATCACTTCGTTCAATATCCAGCTCCTGGGGAGAAACTGTGGGTTGGCCTTGGTACTGGCAGTGGAATCAAGACCCGCTTCTTTGGCGAACTTCTGGAATGTTTCCACCCACTCCGTGATCGTGGCCAATAACTCCTTTTCATCATACCCTGCATCATCTGTTTCCACAAGAAGTGAGCGGGCAAATGCATCTTTATCGAACCCCGCGCTAAGCACATCTGCCTTTTGCAAGCTGAGAAAGAACTTGTTGTAGTCACACTGAACTTTTTCGAGCATATCGAGCATTGGCGCGAGCAATTGTTCGTTCTGCGCATCTGGGTCATCCATGGAGACCAGCAGCTGAGGCAACCCGAGTCTTCTGAGAAGAGTTTCCACGTACTTCAAAGTGAAGGCATACTGATAGATTTCCCCGCCAATCTCTATGATTTTCGAAGCGCGCTTTACTATCCGTTCCTCATCATCTTTGGAATACGTTCCCCGCATCAATTTCTCGTCGCTGGCCATTTTCTCGCCGGCACCTATAAGGTGTGCAATGTCCTCTCCCAAACGGGTCAAGTTCCACCAAATGGCCGTCGGTGTGTTCGCGTAACTGTACCGGAGCATGTGGTCTTCCAGGTTGGGCGTGAATTTGCGGTCGAGCCGGTCCATTATAGCAAAAGGCCCGAAATCCATCGAGAGTCCCAAAACAGACGTGTTATCCGTGTTCAACACTCCGTTGAGGAACCCATACGACTGCCACATCGCCGTCGTGGTGGCATTGCGCACGATGATCTCGTAGTACATCTTGTCGTAGTCAGTCAAGCGGCCCAAGGACGCGGCATTGGTGAAAAAATCGCGTTCTTTCAAAAGATCCCCGAAAAACGGGAATTTCCCGCCATTCACAGTAAATAACTCGTCTATCACATACTGAGAGAGTCTGCGCACCCCCAGCACGTCGTGTCTCCACCGATGCAAGTCAAACAGGCCAAGACGAAGCCACAGCTCGGCAAAACGGGCCACAATTGCGCATTTCTCGGCACCATGGCGCTGGGCGTACGTTTTAGGCAAGTATGTGAGCGAAAGTGCTCGGGTAGTCGGGATTCCGACTGCATGCAAGTGTTCCGAGATGATGTACTCCCTTATCGACGACCTGACCACGGCCTTTCCGTCAGCAAAACGAGAATACGGTGTCTTTCCTGAGCCTTTCAATTGTACCTCATAGACCAGCCGATTTTGAGCCAATTCAGCTGATTTTGCAGCTGATGTTTCATTCAGCTGATCAGAACCACGTTTTGGTACTTCAAACAAGTTGTGCACGCGCCCGTCGCCAAGCTGCCCCGCAAACTGGCCAAACTGCCACCCAGCATATGCCTGCAGGTAAGGAAACGGTAATCCCTTTTTTTCGAAATCTTTAGCGTAGATCTCGCCACTAACGATTTCCTGAAACTCCTTGCTATCGCTTTCTTCTGGAGACAAGCCCAAATCGGCAATTGCACGTGGCGACGACGTTAGGTAGCGGTACTCCTTTCTTTGTTCAGGCAAAGACCAGGAAAATGAACCGTTTTGTAAGATCCGGGGCGTCCGAATCACATTATCCTTGTTCTCGGCGGCTATTTCCACACTCGTGATCTTGTCGTCAGGCACCATGGCCGCGACGAAAGAGGTCAGTTTGGGCAATTTAACGAGAGTCAGCATCGGTCTGGCAATAGTGAGAAGCGAGCCATGTGTCTTAGTCATGAAGTTATGGTCTTGAAATCAAGAGAAGGCGGCAAATCGTGACTTTGGAAACAAGAAAATCCAGATTTTCCGACTTATTCAAGCACAAAAACGGCAATTGTTGAGAGAGTTCCAAAATTCCCCGCTTTTAAAGATACTTTCCGGAGAACAAGGTTGCTCCACAGATTATGGAGGATCGATTCTGGAGCCTGGAGGCAATTGCATGTGCAGGCCCCGCATGTTGCACCCGTGCCTTCGAAATCTGTGAATTTCCGGGGCCCAATGACAATTTCAGTTTTGAAATAAAAACATGTATTTTTGCTCTGAATGAGGTGGTTTCGGGTTTTCGGCTGAAAGTCAAGATTTTTTTTGTCTTTTTGTCTTTGGCGGCTTACGTGAAGAAGTCCACTCGTAAAGCGATAGCTTAACTGGAGTTTGAGAATAGTGAGCGTCTCCAAATGATCATTTCTTGTATATTACAACCGAGGAGAGAACAATGGCATTTTCCATGAACGAGAGTAAAATTTTGCAACGATTTTGTTACATTCCCTTCTGTTGCGAGAACTGAAGCGGCAAGTGGGGGAAGTACTGTCATTAGAGCAATGACAACCTATTCAAATCTCATACGCCGCCAAACCAAGATATCAACACAAGGCATGGTAACGAAGCTGGCTAAGATTTTGTATTTATTCTTATATAGTTTCGTGGAGACCTAGGTAAACAATTCTATCTCCCAGTCCTTAGTCGAGTGTATCAAGCAAAGATCAGAAAAACGGTGTACGTAGATGATTCTGGGTGACTCTCACAAATGCTTTTTTTTTTTTCAGTGTAAGACCATAGAAAAGCATATGTTGAGAGGACTACAGGTACAGGTTGTTCTTCACTCGGAGACTCATCCATTTGAGCCAGAAGTGTCGAACCAATGAGTACAACTGTATTGAGAGGCATCGAACTCACATTGCGTCTTCATATCATTCAAATTTGATATATTCAACACTAAGAGCGGGTGCCACATCTTAGAAGCACAAGGGCTGGATTTACCAACCCACGATATTCGCCGAAAACGTGAATTTAGTAGCTACTTCATCATATTCACTTAAAGGCTCTATTTTTATCTTCCATATAACTTCAAGTAAACCGCCTATCATGTTCCCCTCATGCCTCTTTGAGACTCTGATAAACATGGCCAATCGCCTCCTTGACCGGCATTTCCTCAACAGCATATCCTGTCCACAACACCTGCTGGGCAATGCCCTGGTAGATCATGGGCTCGATGCCGCTGATGACCTGCCAGCCTGCGGACTCGAAGTCCTTATAAAGACTCGTGATCACGTGAGGATAGTAACACATTTCAATCACGCTGCCCTTCTCAGGCGACTGGATAAAGACTTCCAAAGTCGCGCGTGCAGTTTTCTCCTCGTTTGTCGACGGGGCAAAATCAGGCACGCACAACACTACAAGCTCGGGCTTTTCCAATGTCTGCGCCTGCTCAGGCAGAGTCACCGCAACGATTTCGCCCGTGAACCCGTTCTCCTTCATTGTCTGTGCAAGCGCCTCGATCTCGTGCGCAAACCTGTTGACCACGTATATCTTGGCACACCCCAAAAACGTGTGCAAGGCATAAACAGCCGCGCGGCTGGCGCCTCCACCTCCATAAACCAAGCCTGGCTTTCCGTTCTTGATGTTTTTCTCCACAGCGTCTTTACTGTTATACAAAAAGGAGTCCCGGATGCCGATCGTGTCGGTATTAGTGCCGATGTTCAACGGCGTGTTCGTGTCGTCGAATCTGACATAGATCGTGTTGATAGCACCGACGCCCTTGGCATTTGCATCCACAATGTCCACGTGATCCGCCATTATGGCCTTATGTGGCATCGTCACTGCGGCGCCATTGAACACCAAGTCAGCCTCTTTTTTGGCGCCGGCTAGTTTATTCCCCGAAATATGCTGCACAAACATTTGCACGTCTGTCGATTGTAGAAGCTCATACTTGTGAGGAAGACGCTGTTTCTCAAGAATGAAGTTTTGGAAAAGCGGCGACTTCGAGTTCGTGATTTTCGAACCAAACAACTTGTACGAAAATTCCTTGGATCTGATCGCCTCGAAATCTGGCACTTTCAACGACATGACTTTTGGTTTTTCGACTGGAATTTGAGCAGGCATCGGAGTATTTGGCCGCGAAGCGAGTGAAAAAGAGGCTGAAAAAAAATGCTTTTAGGGGCAAACTTTGTGTGCTGGGATTCTTTCAAATCATGGATTTCATCCAATCTTATAACAAGGTGCCTGAATTAAGAAACCCCACATCAGGCTTTATGGATACGAAAATCTTGACGAATGTGTCAGTTTCATTTAGTACGAGGTTTTGTGGGGAAGGATAATCTTTCATCCGGCTTATGCACCGGATAAATGTTTAAGCACCGCGTGCGATCTGGGGAATGTCGGGCCCCCCTCTTATAGTGTGCGGATAAATAAAGCACATGCCAGTGGATTTACATATATCCAGAATTTGACTCCGCAGTGAAATTTGTCTTCATCAGAATATCTTCAAATGCTTGGGGACGTGGCTTTGGAGTTGGTACGAATGATGAGCCCTGAATTGTCTTGTGCGAAAACGTAAAGCGTCCAGAACCAATCAAATGTTGACGAGCATGGCCCAACAAAATTAAAGCAGAATTATTGGCGACACGTTCATTGGTCAAAAAGATCAAAAAAAGAGGAAATAAAGACGAATTGTGTGCTGGATTTTTGATTGCAAATTGCCACGTATTTGGCGGGAATAGCAGTCAGTATCCAGCCAATGTGTTGGGATTACAAGGGTTTACTAGAAAGTTCCAAAACATGAAAATACAGGAACCAGAAAAACATAAAACAGAAAACAAGAACAAAAAAAAGGAAAAGGAAAGGAAACAGACAAAAATCACAGGTTTAGACTTTTCTTCGAGTAGATACCACGTCACACCAAGACAGGCCCACTAGTGCGCCTTAACTGTGTGCCCCAACTGAGCAAGCAATTTTGACGAAGATCAAGCTCAAATTTGTGTTTCCAAGTAAAAATATGAGGTTCTGAAGCATATGATCAATGATTTCGTTGCCCCTTTCAAGATAGTGGTGCATCCGAGGTCCCTATCTTGTCACCAAAGATATTCACGTATGCAGGTCCACTATTTTTTTTTTTTTTTTTGATCCACCGACTGGACCGGCCATAAATGACCGAAACATCGGGCTCAAACTACAATAGAGAACTAGTGGTATTGAAAAAAAAAAACTTGCAGGACACAAGTAGAGCTGTTACACTAATGGTTTCCGTGTGCGGCGACACGTGGGTTATGGTTAAGGGTCCTGTCATCATGCTCAACTTAGAGGGTCAATAACCGGACAACACCAACTCGCAAGTTAGAACAATTTCGAGACCTTTATTTGCAATGAGTTGGTGAAAGATCAACACAGCGTTCTTTGGAATATACTTCTTGAAACGGAAGTTGATAAGAAGAATAGATAATAGGGAACAAACAAATAAACTTTTGAATGGCAGGGGATCGAGCTGTGCTGCAATGGGAGAAAAAGCGCAACCCGCAGCTCCTCCTCCCGCAGCTCCTTGCGCAATGGCCCGCGCACACTTCTTAGGGAGGTACGGGTGTATTAATTTCTATTTGAATTTCAACGCGCTCTACAATGCCATGGAAGTGGACTAGCATTGATTGATATGTGAGCCAAGATTCGCCTGAGGCCTTCCAAACGTAGAACTACTCATAGTATCGATTCACGCCGATTTGTTGCACACCGCACACATTGAATGCATGAAATACCAACCCCTGACACGCACGCACACACATACAGGTCCTCACAAGCTGACCGGCAGACAAGTAGTGCAATATGCACCGCCTGAGAGGCGTGTGAGGTGAGCAGACCGCATAACGCGCATTACCATACAGCAAAGAACGTTAAGTTAAGCAATAGATATTCTTTCTGAAAACACACATAAACTGCATTTGATCCAATAGATTTTCTCCGCAAGATGATTACGCGCCGAAGCACATTGGTCAAGCTCGCCATGGCGACCACACTTGCGTTTTTCGTGTTTCTTCACGTGCTGCTGCCGGGCCTGTTTTCACATGGCAAACTCTTCTATAACCCGGCCAGACACACGGTGGATTTCGCTCGTTTCTTTGAAAATCTCGATAAATACGCTATAGACGCGCCGCTGATCAAACAGAAGTATAAGACGGAGCGAGCCGTGCAATATAGCAGCAATGAGCGGTTCTTTCTCTTCTCTAAAGAGTACCTCGAAAACGTGTTGGACATTCCAGACACTACTGTGGAGAAGTTCAAACAATCACATCATGGTGTAGTACATGAGTACATTCCTGATTTGCTACAGAATGCCAAGGTTGACACTTTTGGCAGCATTCGCCGCACAAGCCCAGATTGGAACCAGTACGTGACGTCAAAGGGGTACGTCTTGATTGGTGGCGGCAAATACTCGTGGCTCTCATACTTGGTCATCAAACAGATTCGTGCTTCAGGGGGCGTTTTACCCGCCGAGGTATTCATTCCCTCGCAGGCCGAGTACGAGGCCCGTTTCTGTGAGGAGATCTTGCCGAAACTCAATGCCCGGTGTAATGTGCTTGATGCGTCCATAGCAGCCACATTGAAGACCAAATTCAATCTTGGCGGCTACCAATTCAAGATGCTTGCTGTGCTTACGTCCAAATTCGGTAATGTTTTATACTTGGACCTGGACCTTTTCCCCACCACGAACGTTGAGTACCTTTTTGAATCGCAATTGTTCAAGGAAAAGGGGCTTATAATATGGCCCGATAACTGGGCGCGGACCACGAACCCGAAATTCCATGAGATCGCTGAGTTCCCCGTTTTGGAAAACAAAATCAAATATTCCGAATATGACAAGCAGCACGCGGGGCCCAGCGGCAAATTGCGGCCATTGAATGAGTTCACATTTAAGGATCTGAATTTCCATGATTTTGAAAATGCTTTGCCAAACCCTTCCTCGGAGGCAGGCGTTTTGATGATAAACAAAACCTCGCACGTGCGCACAATGCTCCTTGCGCTATACTATAACATCTACGGGCCAGAATATTACTACCCGCTCATGACACAAGGCGGTGCTGGGGAGGGCGACAAGGAGACCTTCATCGCCGCTGCTGCTGTGCTCGGCGAGCCGTATTTCCAAACGCGGAGACAGTTTAAGTGGGTCGGTTATCATAGTAAAGACGAGAACAGGTTTGTGTCCAAAGGATTAGGCCACTATGATCCCGTAACATCTACCGAGGACTCTGAAGACGCGCCCATTGTGTTCATGCACTGCCTGTACCCCAAATACTACACGGACTGGCTCTATGACAATCACGATCTTATTTATAAAGATGGGAAGGAGCATATTAGAATGTACCAGAGTATCTACGATAATCTTGGGTATGACTTTGACTTGCGTCTCCAGCAATTCTTCGTGCAGGGCGTTTGCAAAGACTACTACGTCGATGGAAAGGCGCCTAATTCCAACTTGTTGCAGGCAGACGAGTGGGCGGGCGATTTCTTGGATTATATTGGTCTTGAGTTGGAGAAAAACGAGAAAAGGTGTAAGGAAGTCTTTATTCCGCACTTGAAGTGGTTGCAGGAAACCACGCCTTTCCAACAGGTATAGAACGATTCCCCTTGAAATCGATTCCGGGAATCTTGAATCCTACAATACATGGGAACTAGAGAAATGCGGAGA
The DNA here is from genome assembly GCA_009746055.1 of Metschnikowia pulcherrima. Classification (NCBI taxonomy): domain Eukaryota; kingdom Fungi; phylum Ascomycota; class Pichiomycetes; order Serinales; family Metschnikowiaceae; genus Metschnikowia; species Metschnikowia pulcherrima. The sequence continues at coordinate 319,248 of VFXK01000006.1, forward strand.
GGTTCATGACGACACTTAATCATTTATTGATGATAAACCACACCAGAAATCCCCCGCATTTCATCTTATTTGCACGCGCCGCCCTGCAGCTTCAGCCACGAGGTTATTTTGGCAACGGATTTGTCGGCAATCAAAGAAACCTTCAGCCTCCGGAGACGAATCTAGAACATCTATATGAGTCGCTCAGGAGCATTTTGAGTGCTGCTCATATTCAAAGCACCACTAGAAGGTCATATAGAGGTTGCTGCTGACAAGGTACGTCATTACCTCAACTCTTTGCAGGCTAAGGAGGTCGTATGGTATGCCTACGACTTGAAAGGCCGCTATCGTCCATTTGCGTGCGATGCGGCACGAGCGCCGTGTATGTGCGTCAAAAAGGATGCGGGCTGATACTGAAGCCTCGATAGTATGCATCGTATAGATTTATATATGTGTTCCAATCTAGACCATACACATTCGTCACTTGACACAATCTCCCCTTCGGATAAATCGTCTGCACCATTTGTGCCTTTGTCAAACCCTTGTTTCAATCGTCAAACAAATTCACCACCAAATCTTCATGGAAGTGCTTTTTTTTTTTTTTTTCATCTGACCCGCCATTCTGCCCATCGTCCAACTCTTCACCCAGCTCATTACCAAAAGACTGAAGTCTTGAAAGCGAAGACCTGCCTTAGTTGAGAAAAGCCAACAACTGCCTGGTTTCTGGCTATAATAAGTTACATACTATGCAATTACATCACCCATCCGAGTAAGTTGCCGCAGGAGTGGCCATAGCTGGAATGGCTAGGAAGTCTTTTGCCATGTTGTAAAGCACAGGGTATCTGTCTTTTATGGAATGATAAAAATCAACGACATCCTTCAGGCTCCTCTCTCGTCTTGCAGATAGGTAAGCAGATAAATCGTCGTCTTCGTCTTTAGAAAGCTCGTCATTCATGAAGATACTGTCATCTATCGGAAATGCATTGGGATCCGAATGAGTGTGAAACGTGGATAACTCCCTCAGAAAACGATCTCTCTGAGACAAGCGCTCTTTCTTCTCTTGCTCCTGTTTGTAGCGTGTGTAAAGAGATTGTAATCTAGACTTCAATTTCTCTTTGAACTCCGACGAAAGATTTGTATACTCAAAATACGCAAGCTTGAAGCGTGGATCAAGGGCAGTGCATATGCAAAGGGTGATGAGATCTTCGCAGTTAGCTTCGTACAAAGGATAATAGGAATAAATTCTCTTGTATGCTTCCAGGATACCTCGCGCAAGATACGGATTCTCGGCTCCAAGTGTAGGGTTGTTGATACTTTTGAGTGTCTCGAGAAGTCTGAAGATGTGAGGGAAAGTCATATTGATGGTCACTCGCTCAATAGCTTGGAGTTCGATTGTCGGTGTCACAAAAATTTGAAGAACTCTGTATAAGTTTGTTAAGTATCCCCACTCGGAATCGGATATGGCAACAACATCGATTTCAAACCGTTCTCTCTCCCTGGTATCAAACAATTTGTAGCGCTCCAAAAAGTAATTGATTTCCTTCTGGAAATGCAAGAACCGTTCAATCATTTTGTATGTCGAAAGCCACTCAGTCTCGTTGTCCAATAATAACGTTTCTGGACCATCACTCCTATTTTCCCTCAATTTTTGCCTTTCGACAAGTTCCGTGAAGATCAGCGCAAGAGGCTGGTTGTCGTTGATCCCTTTGATGATCATTCGAATAGTTCGAGGCAAAACCCAAATGTTAATCAAAAATTCTTTCAAATTTGGATTTGCTCTGTCAATTTCGAATTTGAACCGAGCAAAATCCGTTGTTTCATTAATCCTAAAATTGGTGTAGCTTAATATTTCATGCGTTGCCAAGTCCACCACATGACGGACACAGCGTATCTCTCCAATAAAGCCGGGCATTATTTCGTCGTGTGCGACAAACTCGTCTAGTAATATTCCCACAGATCCATCATCGGCCCTGGAAATAGAGACTATGCGATCTTCGATTTTGAACTCCCTTAGAACATTCAAAAGACGAGCTTTTAATAAGTCCCCTGTAATGGATCTCGCATCGCATACTTCCTCGAAAAAGATTCTGTAGCGTTTGAGTTCCAAATCGTCATCGTGAAAATGGCATGTGATACCGTAAAATTCTATGCCACTGCTAGATTCCCACTCATTGACAGAAAGAGCAATCCGACTGTCTGTCTCAGCAAGTTCTTTCTTGAATTCAAGGATTTCCTGTTCAGGAACTCTGTTCGTATATCTGTCTATAATCTGCAGGGATATGACATCTTGCAATCCGGGCCTGACGTATTCAAGGCAATCCTTTGTTTCAGGATCATCACAAAATTCAGCAGGCAAGTTGTTTGCTTCAACCATGCGTATAAACTTATTCCGAAAGATCTCTGGATCGAACTCACCTTTTCTTTTTCTCTTGAACGTCTTTGTGAAAAATTTGGGTGTCTTGGGATAGAGCTCGCTTACTGGCCGACCACATATTTTCAATCCATCAAGAAGATCGGTGCCTAATATAGTCTCCTGAATCTGCGCCTTGCCGTCCTGGATAGCTTTATGCGCTGCTTCCCCCTCTTTGATTAAGCACAGCGCGTGTTTTGTTTTGAGGTGATGCTTCAAGATTTTCGTGTTCGCCTTCAGCTCATGGACAAAGCACTGTCTGCACTTCGAGCATTTCAGTTCTATGTTGATACAACCATCAAGCGAACTTGCCAGTATAATTCTTTCGGTGAAAAGGTTGTATTGAAAGACCGATGCGACCTTTTCCCTCTCGTCCTTCAAGCTACCCGAAAATGGGGTATCTGAAACGAGGGTTTTATTTCTATCTTTAGCCATTGCACAGCCCGTGAAGGCAAGGTTTGACGGTTCAGAAGAAAACGCTGGAAACTTCGACCACTAGAGATCAGCGACTCAACGGCGTCAAAACGCGTCTCCCGCGCGCGTCAGTTCGTTGAATGCTGCAGTTTCCGAACACCCGTTAAGTTGCGTGGCTTGCATTGAAAGAGACCGAAAGCACCGAAATCAATGACCTCAGGGACACTAAACACGATGTATTGCATCAGAAGGCGCTAAGAATCATTGCATTGTTATTAGTTTATGTGGGGTAAAACCCCTTCGTTTTCGTACATATCGTACAGGTGCGTGCGCGACAAGTACGATACATGTACGAAGCCTCTTTTACAGTATTAACTGATCACGTGCATACCTCCACAGTTTGGCGCCGCCGCGCTTTTATCTTACCGCCACGGTCTTATCGTAGTTCTGGTTTATCTCTCCGGTTCCTTTTGGCCATAAAACGTGTTGTCTCAAAATAAAATGTCTGTACTCAAAGCGCCACTTGCGCAAAACTTGAAAATCGCATTGATCCAATTGATCGCTGGCGCCGATAAGGCAGCCAACTTGGCGAAAGTGGCGAAATATATAGATTCCGCAGTGACGGAATCGAAGATAGGCAAATTGGACGTCGTGATGTTGCCTGAATGCTTCAATTCGCCGTATGCCGTAGACAAATTCCGTGAATATGCTGAGAATATTCCCAATGGCGAAACAACAACGTTTCTTGCCGAATTGGCAAAGAAATACGGCGTGTTCATTGTCGGCGGCTCGATCCCGGAAAAAGATTCTTCCGGCGACAAAATCTTTAACACTTCCTTGACGTTTAACCCTGCTGGAGAAATCATTGCTTTACACAGAAAAGCACACTTGTTCGATATCGATATCCCTAACGGTATCACATTCAAGGAATCTGTCACGCTCAGCGCCGGAGATAAAGCCACTGTGTTCAAGTTGGGCGAGTTCGGAAATGTCGGGCTCGGAATCTGCTACGATATTCGTTTCCCCGAGTTGGCTTTGGGCGCTTCAAGGCTGCCTCATAACGCATTTGCCATGTTTTATCCTGGAGCATTCAACACTACCACTGGTCCTTTGCACTGGCACTTGTTAGCACGCGCTAGAGCCGTAGATAACGAGCTTTTCACCGTCTTGTGCTCTCCCGCACGTGACGTGGTCGGCTCGGGGTACCAGGCCTACGGCCATTCTCTAGTCGTTGATCCTTCCGGGAGGATAGTGGCTGAAGCCGGTGAGGGAGAGGAAATTTTGTATGCGGAGCTCGACAAGGAGTTGCTCCCAGCAGCCCGCTCAGGTATTCCGGTCCATTATCAGCGCAGGTTTGACATCTACGATGATGTCACCAAGACCTTGAAGGTATCAGACAAGTAGCCGTGTCGAGGTTTTTTCGTGGTGTTGATATGTCACAGACGTGATATCAGAGGAGCTCACAATCGACCAACAGAAAGGATGGCTAAAAAGAACATCATGGTTTTTTTTTGAAGATAGATGTAAACAGTCAAATCCACTTCTATTGTGAGTGTGTGCTACATAAAAATGTGTCGCATGATTCTCGTTATTGAATACTACACTGGTATCACCCGAATGAAGGAGACACAGGCATGCAACTGGTATACTTCTATCATTTGGTCAGAGAATAATCTATCAAGTAGAACAAAGGCCCCTGGCGTAAGACGATTTATCCGAAATTCACCAACTTTTGACTGAATGAAGGCATGTAGGTTCGACAAAGCTTGACATGACCAACCATTGATAGATATATACAAGTTCAACTTATTCATAGATCACGAAGGAGAAAGGAGGATCGAGCTGTCTCCCCTGGAAAGGAAATCGTAATTCAACATCACTTCTCAGGTTCATTCTATGGCTTCCATTACCCATTGTCCACCATCAACTTACAAATCCTCGCCATCCTCTTTTCTCTCGACGAATTCCCTAAGCACATCCATAAACTCGGCCGGTTTCTCGCTGATGACCCAGTGGCCAGCCTCGATGTCTCTGATCTCGAAATTGGGGAAATAGTTGGCAATATCGGCGATTGCTTCATCCGGCACATAATTAGAGTTGGTGCCTCTAACAAAAAGCGTGGGCCCCTTTGTCCATTTAGCCACGTTATGGTCATACGGCCAATTGGCAATGTTGCCCTTGACTACAGCATCCGAAATGACGCTGAGCGGGATTTTCGAGCGGCAAACGTCGCTTTTCCCGCCCAGCTTCACATTTTTGAGAATAAATTGCCTGATTTCTTTAGCAGGCTCAACTAGAGCCAAATCCGCGTCGACCTCGCTCATTTTGGTACGTTTTTCAGCTTCGAGCGAGTAGCGCAATTGCCTGATATACTTGGGAAACAGAGATTGCACGGCCAAGGTGGCCACTGGAGCATTGTCCACAGAAACTACCATTTTTGGCATTTCTGGCCTCCTCAACGCTAGTGCCATCACGGTTTTGGCACCCATCGAATGGCCGACGAAAATCGGTTTTTGCGCGAAACTTTGTTCCATCACAAACCGCTCCACGTCAGCGGCTAACGAAGGATAGTCAAGTCGATCCGTATGTGGCGAGTCGCCGAAGTTGCGGAGATCAACGCAATATACGTTTCTTTCCATAGTATTCGCTAGCTGCCGGGCCACAGTGCGAGTGTTTGAGCGGGACCCGAAAATCCCATGAAGAAATACAAAAGGCGACTTTTCTGTCTGCGGTTTGTTTTTGGGCTCGTGCTTGTCGAAAACAAGCGGCACAGTTTCAATGTCATGTGAAAGTGCATCACCGAGATGGTCTGCGTTCGCTGCATACTGGTAAGATCTAATAGAGCGGGCCGAAATCGCCGAAAATGGGGCTTTTGAGCCCGTTGAAACGATTTTCCGGAACATTATGATTGTGGGAACTCTTTCCAGGGGTTTGTTTCGTGGTTGGATTAAGGTTGTGGCGTTTGCAGCAGCCTTGTAGGGTTTAGTTTGTCGATATTGGCGGTGCGCGAGACTAGGCCAGTCGCTCTGATCAGGAATGGACTCGATTATGCTAAAGCCAGCGTGTATATGCAGGACAAGATGAAGAAATGAATTTAGAAAGGACCCAGTAAAAGCATGGAGGAAACAGTTGAGATTTAATTGAACATCGCTTTCCCTTACTTATTTCCTACTGATTGCTTCAGATCCTCCTCATTGGTGAATAGTGCCAATTATTGCCTGCCTCAGGTTATACCACCTTTTTTATTCTGATCTATGGACAAATCATATGAGAATATTCGGCTTGAGATATCCAGGGCCCGGTAGAAAGCTGAGTATTTACTGATAAATTCGACGATACTTGAAAAGTCATGGCCAGGCTAAGCCTTCATAGCTGATCACGGTAGAGGCGAGCAGCCCCTGTACCAAATGGGTGTAATTGTATCCGGTCTACAGCAGTTATGAACTATCTGCATATTTGTGCAATGTGTATTTGTTATCATGTCTTCATCAAGTCGAAAAGGATCGACGATGACGTAGCCCTAATGTCCACCATTTCTTTCATCTTCTGGTCATGAAGGGTATCAGAAAGGGTCCATCCTTTTTGCTTAACACTTGGGAGCGCATGAGCTCGCGATTTCAAGTCAGTCACTTTTCTTTCAAATTGTTTATCATTGAATTCGCCAACATCCGATAGACGGCGCTTCATGAATATCCCAAAAGAATTCCAAGCCCCAAGTTCAAATTCTTCAAACTCAGACTCCATATGTATCAAAGGTAAGTCTGCATTAAAATTAGGCCGCCTCCTGTTTCTCCTCCTCCTCTTTCTCCTGAATGACGCCCCAGCCTAGCCGCAGGTTCAATCTCTCGTACCTGGCTCTGTCTTTATCACTGACACTGGGTTTTATTGCAGACAAGGCCCCCATGAAGTCGTCGCGCGTGACCTCTATGTTATTATCGCTATCATTATCCACGTAGAAGCCCAGAGCGTCCAATTCCTGCACCTGCTGGCCAAAGAAGAACTTTTTCTTCAAGGCAAACACACCTGCCTCACGCACAAGCAGCGAAAGATCCGCACCAGAAAAATTCCGGCAGCGGTGGTCGGCAGCGACTTCCTGCAAGTCCACGTCACGTGCAAGCGGCGTATGATTTGCTTTTGTGATCGTTTTCAAGATCTCACACCTCTCTTCGGCCGAGGGAAGCTCGATGTATAAAGTCTTATCAAGACGTCCTGGACGGAGCATGGCCGGATCGATCATATCCGGTCTGTTTGTGGCGCCCACCACAAAAATGCCCTGTCTATCATTCAAGCCATCCAATTCGGTCAAGAGTGTATTGACCACGCGCGCACTCAGTTCCGATAATGAACTTGTACGGCGGGGCACAAGTGCATCTAATTCATCAAAGAAGATGATGCACGGCGCCAGTGCACGTGCGCGAGTAAACACCTGTCTCACTGCGCGTTCCGATTCACCCACATACTTATTTAAAAGCTCAGGGCCCTTCACCGAAATGAAATTGGCGCGTGACTCGTTCGCTACTGCTTTCGCCAATAGCGTCTTACCGCATCCGGGCGGGCCCCACATGAGCACGCCTGCAGGAGCGCTGATTCCGACTTTTTGATAGAGCTCGGGCTTTTTAATTGGCTGCACAACACACATATGAAGCTCCATGCGCACTTTGGCCAACGCACCCACATGTTTCCACGTGACGTCCGGCACGGTGGCAAAACCTTCTCGTTGCGCAGTAGGCTGCACGGTGGGCAATGCGGTCTTAAAGTCCTCGTAAGTGATGCTTAATGGCGCGAGCTGTGCAGGCGTCAATGGCGATGGGTGTTTTGCTAGAAACTGTTGAATCGTCGATAATTTTTCTTGCGGCGACTTATGCTCGAAACTGGTCAATGCTTCGCGCGCCGTGTCCATGTCGAGATCCATGGCGTCTGCGGAGCCCCCGTTTGATGCATCATCTTCATTAATAGCCTCATTCTGAATCAAGTCAGATTGTTCTCTTGCTTCAAATGCCTCTAGTTCACTCAAACTCTCGAAAATGCGCTTGATGGCAGCAATTCCGGCGGCCGTGACCAAACTCTTCAAGTCGGCGCCGACGAAGCCAGGCGTCATTTTGGCCAATTCACGGTAATTGAATGCGTCATTTTCTTGTAATTTTAGTGTTGTGGTCATGGTCTTCAAAATGGCGCACCGCTGGTCTTCATTTGGCACATTGAGCAAGATTTCGCGGTCGAAGCGGCCCGCGCGGCGTAACGCCAGATCCAAGGAGTCTGGGCGGTTTGTGGCGCCCAAAACTACCACTGGTTTGCCGTTCGTGTTTTCCAAAGTCAACTCGTCCATCAGCGTCAAGAGCTGCGCCACAATCCGGCGCTCCATTTCGCGCTGGGCGCCACCGTCACGTTTCGGTGTGATCGCGTCGATCTCGTCGAGGAAAACTATACACGGCGCCAACAGTTTGGCCTCCTCAAAGATCTCACGCAACTTCTTCTCGCTCTCGCCAGACATGCCAGAAACCACCAGCGGCGCAGAAACGTTGATGAACGGGACTTGTAATTCTCCCGCCAAAGCGGACGCGATGGTGGTCTTCCCGCATCCTGGCGGGCCGTAGAGAAGCACACCACGCGGCGGCTCTACGCCTGTCGTGAGGTATATTTCGGGATGTAGCATGGGTAAGCCTACAAGTTCCATCAACTGCGTGGTGATCGCCTGAAGGCCGCCCAAAGACGAAAGCGTGGTTGTCGGCGTGGTGTGCTCGATCTTTGGCTTTTTGGTTTTGCCCGATTTGGACTCCTTGTGGTCTTTCACCCGCTTCTTCAGGGTTTCCTCACCACCCACCGGCTCGGCCTCGGCATGCTTATCTGCCGGTGTTTCCACTGCGCTTTCCTTCGCTGTTTCCCATTGCGACACAAGCGACTTATTCATCGCGTTTGTATCCTTCACCGTCATCAAATTGCCGCCGTCGACCCCATCAAAATCACTATCCTGTTCTGCGGCTTTCTTCAAAGCGTGTTCTTCCTTGAACCTAATCACCTCTGCCAATTCTTCAGCCTCATCCTCGCGGCACATCCGCAAAACCACATCGACGGATTTTTCAAGAACGGCCCGCTTTGTCCGTCTTAACGCCGCATCCCGACTCTGGACGTATGCTAGCACTTCCAGGGCCCGGATTTCTCTGGCCAAGGCTATATGGAGGAGCGAATCTGGCTCATACTCGTTTTGCGCCTTATTCTTCTCCGTTTCTTCCTGAAGAAGCTCGTGTATTAAATCATAAACTTTCTGGTCCACGGCCTGCAGCGTTCCACCTTTCGCCATAATTTGTTTTGGTGCGTGGGATGTTTTCGTTCGATGATTGGTGATTCGTGATATGCAAATGTGCGATGGAGATGGCCATCTCTTGGGAAGGTCACGTGACTGGCTCGTGTCGCGCATAATGGCCGATCCACGGACACTAAATAGGCCATTTGGCTCAAAAAATTAGAAAAATTGTGATTTTTGGCCATTATATATCAAAATTATTATGTTGGAATCAGATTCACTTTTCCAAAAATGTATAGGTCTGTGATTGCGTAGGGACATCAATCTCTATGTTAGCCACGCCAAATATGATTTCGTATACTTCATATTTGGTTCAACCTGAAGGCTTGGGCTATAATCGAGCAAACAATGGAATAGAATTATGCCTGTATTATCCGGAGGTATTTTTCCCACAGGATTTGCTCGACTTCGATAGTGATAAGAATCTTGTTCACACTTTTTCCGCAATCAGGGGTAAGTCCAACGCTTACTGCTGCAGTGCCACCACAAGTGATGTTAACGAGAGATAATATGATTACACACAAAAATACCACCCATTCCCTTGTCGAGACCTATCGCAGTTTTCAAAAAAGCATTCACAGTAGTGTAAAACGCACCCTCAATCATCCACCCCATACTAACCCGACAGAGCAACCGTTGCCGACGAGTCCTTGTCCGCATTCAACGACTTGAAGTTAGGCAGGAAGCCCAAATTTGTCATCTTCGCGCTGAGACCAGAAAAAACGCCGATTGTCGTGGACAACACGTCATCGGACGACGATTACGAGTCGCTTTTGGCTGAGTTGCCCGAAAACGAATGCGAGTACGCCGTGTACGCTTTGCGTAATTGGCGGTGGCTACGGCAAGAGAACAAAAATTGCTTTCTACACGTAGTCTCCAGACACCGCACCAGCCCGCTCGAAGATGGTATATGCTTGCTCGAAGAACGCCTTGAGACGCGCCTTGAACGGTATTGCCGCCAATTTTAGGAAACGGACTTTTCTGAGGTCGCGTACAAGTCCGTTTTGGAGCGTGTCAGCAGGAAGTGCTGGCTCCCATTAGCTCCGTCAGCAGTCATAGCCCTTAATACAGCACAATGGATGACAATTTGTACGTGACTGTCTTGTAAAGCTGTTTGTATGCACGTTTCCTGCAGAACAGCTACTACCTAACGTCCGACTTGGCTTTTGACGAGTGTGGGCACAAAATTTCAAACCATCCTCATTCTTATTCTTTCACCGATGTTAACCGCCATATGCAACAATGGTGGCACATATCTGGCAAAGAGTCCCTATATTGGATAGTTCAACTCACAAGAGTGCGCATACCTAGGTATATTCGACGGTGACTATATCCGCCCTTATGATTCCATTGTTAATATAAATAACCCACGGCTAGCTTTGCCAAGGCGATACCTAAGTCGGGTAGTGAATGTTGTTCTATGAGGCAGCCAAGACATGCTGTGAGCGGATGACAGTTCAGCTAGACCAGCACTGCAAATGAACACGTCCTCATGAGCACGTTTAGACTTGGCATTGTCATGATTTGAGAATTAGTGGCAAAGACACTGGGACTTCTCTGAAAACTGATGCAATTAGACTTTTAAGCTTCTGACTTTCCGTGGCCGTCATCTCAGGATCAGTAAGGGTACGAAGACTGATTCAACGTATCGCCCATGTAACTTACCCACTTTGTCCTCCAACTTGTACTTTCGAGCATACACATTGACAATTGAAGCACGCGCATGATCATTCGAGAGGGTGAATTTTTTAGTGTCTCACGAAATATTTTCTTGTGGCATTCTTTTCCAGACCGACGGTGATTGTCTATGCATTTCACCAATGTGAGATTTCATGTGAGCAGCCAAGCCACCACTCTGTGAAAATCCTTTTCCACATTCCGCACACGTGAATGGCTTTTCACCATTGTGTGACCTCATGTGAACAGTCAATTCACCATTTCGTATGAACCTCTTATCACATTCCGTACACGCGTATGGCTTTTCACCTGTGTGAGATCTCATGTGAGTAGTCAAATGATGGTTTATTGAAAATCTCTTGTCACATTCCGCACATGCGAATGGCTTTTCACCTTTGTGAGACCTCATGTGAATAGTTAAATGGCTTAAGGACACACATGTCTTTGAGCACACTCGGCATATGATATCGACAACGAAGGATCTCCCAATCGCTGGTTGCGTGGATCTTTCATGGTTTGAAGCATTAACACTATAATCAACTGCATTTGCACTCGTAGACTGCAACCTCTGCGCTGTTTCATTAGCGCATGATACGCTGGGGAGGTGTGAATCATCTTTTTCACGTTGAGCTCTCGACCTACTGTCCACATGGTGATCATTTTGCAGCTGAAGAGTGGCCGCGCGAGTATCCAAGTCTTGTGGCGGACTATGATTGGTTAGATTCCCCAGTTCGCTTCTCAGCAAAGCTTTTCGAGCGGCTTGACCTGGCACGATAGTGGTGTTCAAATTTTGTAGTTCCAAACCTTCGGTGGCCCTTTTCCTAATGTATGTGGGGGTATGGCCAGGCAGGCGATCATCCTGGTGGGGTTCGAAAACCGAGAGTGGTAGGCAAATTAGCCCTGGATCAAACTCGGATGTATCTCTTTTGCTCATCAACTCGAGCATAGACATATTTGACCGCACAATGAGCTCCTCAAGTGACGGCTCGCCAGAGCTGAGTAATTGGGAACCTCGCTCTGAACAGAATCGCTCCAATCCTTTACAAGCGTCTTGCTCCTTGTCAGCAGTTTCCTCCAGCAGATCATAGGAGTCGGGCTTTTCGAAAGAGCTGATTGGTTCTTCGTCTAACGTGCTGCTGGCTTCTTTCTTAAAAGAAACATTAGTATAGTTGCCGGGAGGCAAATAATCAGGGCGCGAGTCATGTCTGACAGTATCAACAGAAGAATAGCTATCTGCCAACGGGATTTTTGATAAATAGTCCGCTTGATGAAACAGGCGGGTTTCTCCTTTTTTTGTGCCCACATTGTTGTCTTTGGATGTCCGTTTTTGGCCATATTCAATAGCCCTAGGAGCTACAGGGTCACAATTTTCTTCACCTTCACCATGTGTAGAATTAGCGCTGGCTCTTGTGAAAGGAATATCAAGGTCTGCGCCATTCTCATGAGTGCCCGTGTCTGTATCAGTATATGCGTAAAAAATTCTGACCTGTGGATTTGCTGTAGCCGCCGAGCGATCCGTAAAGAAATTTGGTTTTCGTCCAGACTCCCCTGAGACGGGGACATCTGCATGACCATTAGCGCCAGGCCCGCTAATGTTTCCAGCCCCAATTCTGACCCTGGAATCCAGCATTGATCAAAAATTCTCAGATTGGCTTGTTAAAGTTGAGGCTTGAATCATTACAGGACTGTATGAGATCCCCGTCGTTTGTATTGTTCGAAATCCTTTGGCATAAAGGGTACCATAATTGCCAGTGCAGCATGTTGGTAAATCTCAGAATAGAGGCTCAGATCGTTGTGCGTATAATTCTTAGATGCATACATCACGTGCCCTGTATCATGTGATGTTTCGTGATGTGAGGAACGAAACAGGCACATGCTTCAAACTCATGTATGTTATTAGGGAGGCGTCTTAGCATCTCAGGAAGGTGCCTTAGCATCTAAGGAGCGTGTCTTAGCATCTTAGCCTTATGTGTGTTTTCCAAAAGAAGTAATTTGTTAGGAGACTACCAGATGTACGGGTGTTCCGGCTTGGGACTAACCGCTTGCCCCACCAACTAGTGAATACCGCGGTAGTCAAGGTGGTTTGGTTGTATGCATGGATCTGGGAGAAGGTCGTAGACTAACTCCTAACGTAGATCCAGTATAAGTCTAGCCTCTTCCTCAGATCCAGGGGCACACCCCTTCCTTTATACTTGACTACTATTTGTGTGAGACTACGAAAGTGTCAGACGCATGCCTGCATATGTCTTGCCAGCCGAATCCCACTCCTCCTACCAGGAAAGAAGTAGTTGAGTTCCCTAAGATGTGATGTGCACGATTGGTCGCGAGCAATTATAGCAAGCTTGTTTACAGATATTTTGTGAGATTTGACGTCTTTTTGGAGGCAATAAAAAAGAAATTAGAAAAAGAAAAAAAAGAAAAAAAGCAGGCTGTATGTACAAGGGAACGCTCTCAAATGCTCAGACCTGCATACGCCCTCTCAAACACGGCAAGGAATGAAGACCCAGCATTCGCAATTCAAAGGTGTTCAGTGGCTTTTTTCTTCTGTCTACTTTTCGCCCCGTTTCCAGAGATTTGACATTCATTTACACTGAAAATTCTGTGAAGTTTCGTAATTAATTGTATGTGTAAGGGAGCATAACCCGGCGTTCGCTCAGGTGATACTATTGTGGTCACGTGACGCTCGTGAGCCCTAATAACTGGACACTTCCGATGAGGGAGATTGGGCACACCAACTCATTCAGAGGACAGCCCATACATCTTATCATGGGTGGGCTAAGTATCCCCTTGCCCAGCGTATCCTATTGTAAGGATTGAGTCCATATAAAGATTAATTTCCTTTAGTTCAAAGGAAATACTGGGTTTCAGATCATATATTTTTTCTCTGTTGGTGAATTACGAGCCAGCTTTTCAATCGAGCGTGAAATCGTACAATTTGCACAATCTAATGCAAAGACGAGATTGTTTCTTTGCACATTCTTAACAAGGCAACTGCAATTGACTTTTTTCCTGTTGTATTTCGGTTTTGCCCTCCCCAGTCCTTGATCAAGTGTTTAGGGCAAACAATGATAAAAGAAACAGGAGACGCGAGAACCAAACTGACGACGTTTTCGTAGTGACTCCATCGATGCAAAAAACATTGCACACCAACGGATTAGTGATGTGAATATTTTTACACGCAAAATGTGTGCTTATACAATTTCGAAATGTTCAGTATGCCATAGCTGAGAGATTTCTGATCATTTGTTGCCACGATGATGAGTTGAAAGAAAAGCCGAAAAAGGATCGAAATGCCGCAATTGGGCATATGACCCCCACTTAACTTCACAGTTGAGGATTATTGGCCATGATAAGAACCTGCTCAAAGCTTGGAGATTTGATTTATGCGTAGACTCGCCGCAACCCTCTTTATCAAAAAAAAAAAAAAAATAATCATCTAGTGATTGTCTTAGCCGTAAATGAACAAAACAAGCAAAAGCTTCTGTCTTTCGTGTGCTGATGCTCTGGCCGTTCCGAACTTCCACGAAACCGATTAAGAGAGAAGGTCAATGTAGTGGCTTGGAAGGTAAGAGCTTCATATCTAAATTAAACAGATCGAAAAAGTTCTTACTTAAGCTTGTGCCAAATTTGGAAACTGTTAGCGAGGTCATCAACACACAACGAACTTCCATGCCGAGTCTTTTCACGTGACCTTAGCATTTGCCCTTCTTGTAAAGTGGGGGAGTCGAAAAGCGAGTGGGGCGAGACAACCGACGGAGACTGCAAAGACACGGTGTCAATTCGCACAAGAATATAGCGGATCGAGGCGTAGCCGAAATTTTGACCGGCGCCGAAAACCCCCATGCTTGAGTGAGCACGACCTCCATTACGGATCTGTCATGACATCAGACTTTATTCATTAGACTAAATTCATAAATCAGAACTAACATAATAAAGAGGCTGTGTTTCAGGCGTGTCTCAGATGTGCTATTTTCAAATAATGACATCATTAGCAAACCTAAATTAGAAAAGTATGTTGGAAAATCAAAATGCGCATTTGCTGGCATTCGGCATTCGGCGTTCGGCGGGCTTCTATGGAAGTGCATGGGGCGGGTGGCGGTCAGTTCCCCAATGGGGATTGTTCGTGCGTGGAAGAGAAATCCCGCATGGAGAGACGGAACCGAGAAATTGCTTTTTCACGCTTTCGATCTTTAGCCAGGGGTATACATAATCACAAAGACCCTGACAGTGATAAAAGGTGAATTGCTTTTTAATTCCCGTTTTCGTGTAAGCTATTTTGCCAGATTCCGCTCCCTTACCCTCGATCCAGTGCTCCGCAATCCATGGTTGCTCTTGCATATTGATGACGAGCACCGACGCGCCACACGCAGCGGAACGTCCTTGTGTGCAGGCACGGGACCAAGTGGCCACAGTTGATTGCTATCACTGCGACTATATAAAGTTGAAAATGCCCCGCATCTGTCTTATTTCTCCATTACACTAACCATCAATCACATATCAAAACATAATGTCTGACGCCGGAAGAAAATCGTTCACTGACAAGGCCACCGAGGCCGTCAAGCCCGACAGCGAGAAGTCGTACTTGGAGCAGGCCAAGGAGGGTGTCACCAACACCTTGGACGGCGTTGCAGGCAAGACCGTGCCAGACAGCGAGAAGTCGTTTGGCCAGACCATTGCTGACAACGCCAAGCAGGGCAAGGACGACGCCAAGTCCACTGTCAACCAGAACGAGAACACTTTGGGTGAGACTGCCCAGGAGTACGTTGCTGCTGCCAAGGAGCAGGTTGCCAACGCCGCCAACTACGTGGCTGGTGTTGTGTCTGGTGCCACTGAGGGCGCCAAGCAGGTTGACTCCGAGAAGAAGTAAGGAGCTGGGCTTCTGCATTAACTTATATACAGTTTAATACATTATCACTATAGATACATTTCGTATTTTGGCATCGATGAGCCGTAGACGCGAGTAATACTGCAAAATAAGAATTGTTTCACAATGGTTCAAATTTTTGAAATAAGAATTAGCTCCTCTCTGAAATTCTTTCGAAGTATACAGCATTGAACATTATTGTGGGGCACTGATACGGGTCAAGGCTTACTTGGACTACCAGCTGCATTCTTACTTTGACAACTTCAAAAATGACGGGGCAGAGCTGATTACCTTTTATTACCTACTACTAATTCCTTCCCTTTTGGGGTATTATATTAGTTTTAGGCCAATCATAGCTGCTTGTAAGTTTCAGGTCTGTATGAACCCCAACACAATAACCTCAACTACGACGACATAGCGCATAAACCCGCGGGGATTAATCGAGACTATTCATCATCCCCGAATCCAGTAACCTAAAATCAATTAAGACTGGTGAAATGCCATCCATTTCCATTAAGTCATTGACCTTGAATGAAGCGATCGCCTTTGGATCGATGAGAACAAAAAATCTAGTACAGTAAGACCTGTTTAAAAGGATCTTGGTTAGGGACATAACCTGGCTATATTCATCAAAACACAGCGCGAGAAATTGTTTTTCACACCAAAAATGCGCTCTTTAAGAAGATAACCTGGGTACTATTTCTATTTCTGCTCAATAGATGTGATCCTTCTAAACAGGTCTTACTGTACCTTGATCAAAGACTTTTGCTGAGAGAGTCCTTTCCATCGATTTTTAGATTTGATGGAAAATCAAGTTTAAACAAATTTATTAGAATCGAGAGTGCAGTAAGACGTCTGCTTATTGCCTAAGCTCTTTAGAATGGTATCACGCTGACAATTGGCTAGTCTTGATATCAAAATCTTGGCACAAGCTTTTGATTAAATCGAGCCTGGCCAGCTCGCCAAAGAATCCAGCAGACTTCTGATTGACAATGTGAAGGGAATCAGAGTAGTACATGGTTCAACAAGGAGAACGAACAGACTCCAATAATCAGTGCGAAAGTTGGCGAAGACATCGTTATTTGTGCCACATGATCACTTAGTGCGTGTCCCTGATTAGATGTCCCAACTGAACAAAACGTGTGTAATTTTCTTAACAGAAGCCAAACAATTTCGAACAACTTGAAGACACAACAATCTGTAGCCGTGGCATGCTTGTACTTTTCAGTTGCTTGGCTATCACATCTTATAGCGCTAGCCGCCGGCCCAAATATTGCTTAGTGGAGATAACAAAATCTTTGCCGAACTTCCCAAGCTTTAAAAGATATATTTAACAACATCGCTCTCATCTGACGGAATACGTCATACCTTGTGAGTAGACTCTTGATTCGAATACGCTGATAAATGAGTGGATCGGTGAGCTTGATACCTATTTTGAATGCCTGATGGCCACCTGAGAAGCCGATGAAGTGGAAATGAACTTCATGCATCACAGAAAGCATATTAAAGGATGATCTCGGCTTCTTCGCACAGCCTTGTTTGTCGTCTTGCAATCCTTCGACTCACTGAAATCACCCGATCTCCATATATGACCTAAAAGTCACTTGTAACTATAGTCGCTGTTTGAAATCGAAAATCGCCAGAGGTAACTTGATCCAAAGCACATATAGCGGAAAAACAAGGGGTTTCCAGGGCATGCAAGCAAGACAACATATGCATAGCAGGCTCAACGCAAGGTACGTCAGAACTTCATAGCGACACACAATGGTTTAAAGAATTCCAGTGAGGAGTGAGTAGAAAAGAAAAACGAATAAACCGAACAGCCCACCAAACTACACCGATCTGAACTTTGTTGGCTCGAACGGAAGCATGAGCGAGATCACACCCAATACGCCAATGAGAGCCCCACATACCCAGATGGGCACCGAGGAGCCGCTTTTCTGGCCATAGAAATAGATCACGGGAGTAATAACCCCCGCCGCGCGAGCTGCGACCAAGCCCAACGCACACCCAGTGGTTCTAGCAATGGCAGGAAGGACCTCAGGCGTATATGCGTACAAACACGAATAGTAGATGTTCATGAAGAAGTAGGTCATCAGCGCGAACGCCACATCCTGCCGCTGCGTCCTGACGGTAGTGTACCCGAACAATATGGCCATGCCGCTAAGCGCACCAATGGTCATTGTGCCCCTCCGGCCGACTCTTTTTATGGTGACTAAGTACGCGGCCACAATAGGGCCGAAAATGCCAACGAAATTGCTGATGGCTGCGTTGCGATACGTGATGAACGTCAGCGCCGACGTGTCGCCGCCATGCAACGCGATGTAGATGTAAACAAAATTGAAGAAAGTATCATATGCAAGTCCTATCAAGAACCACGACAAGAAGATGAGGGATGACGAGTAGCCGCCTTTTTTGGACGAGTAGAGCACCTTCACATGCGCCACAATAGCTGTGCTCACTGTTTTGAGCGTATATCCCTGTGCCTTAAAATTGTGTGAGTCTGGATATTCGCCGCACGCAGCGAGATCTTCGACTGTCAACGAACAGGGACGATTATATTGCCGGGCGATTTTCTGCAATACCGCAACGGCTTCCTCGTCTCTTCCGTTCGAAACGAGGTACTTGGGGGTCTCATCCATGGAGAAGATCACCAACCTCACAAGCGCCAAAAACAACACGATCGCTGAGTTCGTGTACCAGCAGTAACGCCAGCCTCGGTTGGCGGAAGACGGGCATGGCTGCTCACCAGGGGAACATGAGTAAAACGGTATGAACGCCCATGCGATCAACGTGGCTACCGTTTGCCCCACGCCCCACCAGGCTGCCATGAAAGTAGTAAGCCAAGTATACTTCGCCGGGGAGAACTCGAGGAAAACAGTGACGTCTGTGGCAATGTTCCCGCCCGCAGAAAACGCATTGAGTGCCATGAACAAGCTATAGGTGGCGTAGGAGCTCATTCCGCCGGTGATAAGGCCAAACACCCCGGCGGAAAGAAGAGAGAGATTAAAAGCGGTCTTTCGCCCAATAATATCGCTACCAAACCCCCAGAAAACGGACCCTAGCAACAACCCGACGTAGAAAAGCTCTGTTGCAATAGGATACGTGATGCCAAACTGCTGATCGACTACTGTTTTCACAGAGCTTTGGATCATCTCTAACTGTGAGTCCACGGAGTATCCGAAACCAGCAAGCACAAACAATTTGGCGTGGTACCACGTAAACCCGATTTCGTCAAGCGCGTTGTTTACAAGGAACATTTTTCGGGATATCGCGTCGTCGGTGATAACCAAATCCTGTTTGGTGTTGTCGAGTTGGAAAAGTTCTGACTCCAGCGAATGCACCTCGCCCTCGGTCGTTGCAAACGCCGCTTTCTCGTGTGTTGGCATTTTTATTGGGGTTTTCTAGGTTCACGAATAAATCTGAGAAAATCGAGTCATCGGCAAGATCTTGCGTTGGTATTTATATAAATTTGGCTTCCCTGGCCGGAATCGATATGCGAGCCTTCTCCCGCGGCCGCCGATTAAGGTTTGACCAGCTCAGCATTGGTCAGCAGCACCGGAATGGAAGCTGGAGCATTTTGGCTCCGTCGTTGCTTGCCTTCCAGAAAGTGCAGACGTTCCCGCAATTTTTATCAGCAAAAAGGACGACGACGGGGAAAGTTGTGGTCTTATTCGCGTCTCAAGACTCATTTTTTGACATGCAAATGATGACAGGTTCCGGAATTAAAGCCTCGGAACTGCATATTCTGACGCTTTCGCGGCTATTTCTGAATAGAGGCCAAAAAAAGAGGCCTTCGAGATAAAGAAACCTTTCGGATGCAGCATTTTCATTATAGGTAATTTCCGAAATTGTTTCATGTAGAAATGCATATTAGAAAGGCACGTGTACAAACTTTGATCAACCATGGCCTTCGAATCATAATTTGCCTAAGTAGGCAAAAAAAACCACACCAAGAGTTTGCGCCGCTCTTTTGATTACATGTGAATTCTTATAGCCCTCATGTGTATTGGTAAACGCCCACTCCAGGTTCGTGAATATTTTTTTTTTTTGTGGACTAGCATATTCTACTGATATGTTGTATACACGACGATCACGTGCTGTCAAATCGTTCCGTTGCTATCGATCTTATCAATGCTAATTTTACCTGGATGCGGTAATGTGGATAGCAAATTGGCTTCTCTTTGGCGGCAAGAGTGTATTTATTAATTTCTCGTTTACCATCAACCATCATCCAGATTTTTTTGACTCTTCAATGGCGAAGAGCTTTCGTCTGGTACCGTGTGGTCTTAAATCTTGAAAGAGCCGGCTATACCGTATTAGGCGTTCGCTGACAGAGTTAGGTAAAGCTTTTCAAAAAAAAAATACCAAAAAAAAAAGGATGTTTGACGTCTTTCCAATATCACTTTCGCTGTGATACCGTTTCTTTCTGGGCCATATAGGCACTTTAAATGAGACCTACTTAAAGATGAAACATTTATTGCTTTAATTGATGAAGCTCCGAAAGCAGGTTATATTTTTGAAAGAATAGTTGAACACGAGATTATAGATACTCCTCTATTTTTGATTTTTTTTTTTCATAATTACCAGTCAAAGTAATAGGAATCTGATCAATATTAACAAATCCTTCTTCCCAAGACTTAAAAGTTTTTTTAAATTCTCCTACGATATCAAAAACAAAGGCGGCTGTCATACTTCAGTGAGTGACCTATTACTGAAAGATATGCTGAAGTGAGATCTTTTCTCTGAAGACATCAAGGATGAAAACTGGCTATGGGTTTCACAAGCTGATAGAGACCATATTTCTCACATCTATAATTACGCTCCGCATAACCAGGCTCCTCTCCCAATTTGCGCTTCTCGAAATGAGATCTTTAAAAACGGGTCCCGCCCTATTTTAAAAAAAACATGCATAGAAATCATAGCTACTTTCGAAAAACCATGAGCTAAAATTGTCATATAAAGTATAGGACCGCATATCCGCGCGTACCGTTTTCTCGCGCGGGATATAGTCCAATATTTTTTAGTCGTATCTTAGTACACATTAAACTGCAGAATCATATGATTTATGATTATTAAGATGTTTTTTGACAGGTGCTTTTGCTATGCCCAGGTTTTTTACGAATTCCACAAGTGTATTTTCTCCATTTTGAAGGCCGTGAACGTGTTTCTTCGCGTTTGCTCGTTTTGCGCTTCTTTTTGTTTTTGGCATTTGAAGCGGATGCGTCCTTCTTGTGGAGCTCTTCTAAACATCGATCAGTTTCTCCAATTGTCCTTTTTCTTGAGCAAGCGTTCATCTTCATATTTTTTTCGTTTGCATCGCTTAAATCATTCAATTCGTGCTTGATCAAGTGGACTGTTCGAGTCGCGCTGCGAGCAGTATCTGAAACCTTTTTAACTAACGGCTTCATGGGACTTGAATCGCAATGAGGGTCTAGCTCAAGTTTTTCCTGGACCGTAGATTCCAATTCAATATACTTTTGTATCTCGGTTGGGGATCTAAGCTCTTCATGGCCTTGTGAATTCTGGAGAGAAGAATTCGGACGATTGGACGGATAAAGTTTTGCAATGATTACTTCAGGGTTGTATGGGGAGCATACCGTCCACAGGAAGGTTGCTTTTATGATTTTGAGTTTAAATGCTATTTCTCTGGACTCCTTATACATCAATTCGTAGTAATTACGTACGTGTCCACCTGCCAATACCTCGCGACCCGCATCTTCGGAAACGCGCGAGCGACACGCATCTTTGAGCTCCTTTAAGGCTGTAAGTAATGGGAGGAATGCGGAGGAAGGTAGATTGGAATTATATTGTTCTTGGTGCAAACGCGGTCAAAATATTTGGTAAGGTGGCTCCCGTGGCCACCAAGAATGAGAAGTCGGTATGGATGAATTCCAAATGCGACACTGATTGTCTTCAAGCGATCAAACCATCCTTGGGCAACATCTTTCGTTTTTGTGTAAGCATTTTGACTCTCCATGATTTGAGTACATCTTACTTTGAGCAAGGGGTGTCTGTTCATGAATCTTTTGTGCCTTTTCATCCCGAGATTTGGCTCTTTCTCGCCCGTGCGTCGCTCGATCAAGAGCTCAGCATTTCCCGCAAAGGAAGGTATGTAGGAGAAATTTCTCGTTCGTTTATTGAAATACGCCACTTCTCGAATAGATCCTCCTCTGCTCAGGTCAGTACTTTTCTTCGAGTTGGGCGCTAAACGGTTATTCCTTTTACCTTTCATTCTATCGCGAAGAATTGAAGGGGGAAGTCAAACTTCTCTCGCGGCTTTCTTCAACGACTATATTTCGCCATTTTCTATTGCTCTCATTACAATCGCAAGCTTGAATTCCCTATCATTCGAAGGAGGCAGCGATTCAGACTTTTGTTGACGCATAAGAGAAAAAAAGAGAGAGCTTTGTTGACATCAATAACGCGTCCCCAGGACCCGCGCGAGAAAACGGTACGCGCGGATATGCCGTCCTATACTTTATTTTACCTTAAGCTGATGGATAGTGCTATTATAAGGTTGATTCAGATCGGGAAGAAGTATACGGTTCCACATTCGTGTGTTCTCCAAGAGTATTCTCTTTCTTTTATTCTTCCTTTTTTTGCGTGATCTTTCTGATCAAACCCCCATTTTCCGGTTTGGAGACGAGTATATCTTCGCCGTGAAAATACCAATTGTTTACCTTTGAGCACATTAAGCCTGGCACGCCATTGTTTCAAGCGAACGGGCAAGCACGTGGAAATTCAACTTAATTTAGCTCTGTAGACCGTATAAACACGTGAAAGAAATCACTCAGTGACTTGCTAAAAGAACCAAATCACCACTCACATGAGAGCCAGGGTCACGTGTCTTGTAACACTTTGTTTAGCACAAATAATCGCCAAATCTGCACTCGCCCTATCCAAATCGACAGATGTCGAGGGTCACCAGTACTCTGAGCATAACAAATTTAAACTTGAGTCGCCACAAAAGCACGCTTTGCTTTTAGACTTTTCACTTACTAAAAGAAATGAGCCGCAGTTAATCGACGGTTTATCCAGTGCAACACATGTACTAGAGACGCGCCTAACCTTCATCCAGCACTCCGTGCATAGATTGTTGGATGGAAACATATGGAGAACACCCGAAGGGGCATTGCACGCGAAACACTCGAAAATGTATTTTGAACAACTTCTTTTCGAGCGCTGGCTGAAAAACTTACCGCAATCCGAAAAGCTTGCGGAAATAGATCGGCTCATAGACAGCCTTTTAGAGGATATGCGCCCAATGTATAAGGGCAGCACAGGACCCTTGGTTTCAGAGAATCTCCAGCAAATATTTTTCAGTCTTGAGAACACCATCAATAACGTGCGGCTAGTACTCGTGCTGTTCATCTATGAGAAAAGCCTGCATTACCGTGACTTGGAATTGCATACTTTGAGATTACAGTTTGAAGCCTGTGTTGAGACATACCGTCGATTGGCAGTGAAAGGAACGCCACATGGACGAAAAATGGACTGGATGATTCAAACCGTATTCGAGCTATCATATTGGGCCTCGCATGAATACAGCTCCAACAAAGAATACTGTTTTTCCAAGGTGCAAAATGCACTTGCAGCCAGGCTTAGAGAAAGACTTCTTTCGCTCAACGAAACATTGGGCGTGATCACTTCGCAAAAAGATATGCACAAGTTTGTTTTGGTGGCGCTGAAAACACATGAGCATGCACACGAGTTTTTCAACCTAAACTTCCCGAAAAATCAATTCACTCGGATTATCATTGACATATTCCACGACGTATTTGCGCAATTGGCCCTGTTTGCATATGTTGGCCCGGAAACGCCCATTTTGATCCCATTTGAAGACATTCGATTTATGAATATGCGCAGCAAGATGGAAGC
Organism: Metschnikowia pulcherrima; assembly: GCA_009746055.1. NCBI lineage: Eukaryota > Fungi > Ascomycota > Pichiomycetes > Serinales > Metschnikowiaceae > Metschnikowia > Metschnikowia pulcherrima. The sequence continues at coordinate 342,774 of VFXK01000006.1, forward strand.
TGTTTGGCTACATTTACGGCGCCTCGGCCCTGCAAACACACTTACACCTGAAAAATATTGGAAATTGCTCCAGATAAAATTTGATGTGCGGAATTGGTCTGCCGAAATAGGAAGGTGGGGCAACGAAAACTCAACAGAAATTCAAAATTTGCAATCTTTATGCAATGAGGCAATCAAAGAAGTGAATCGCTTGAAACGGACGATGGATCGCCAGCCGTTCCCAGAACCAGACACAGAATTGTAAGAAGTCCCGAAAAAAGCTATAATGAAATGAAATGTATCTGGAAGTCATATATCAAGGATGAGACCAGATCGGGGAAAACCCAAATGGACAAGAGCTGTTGATGGAATCGTTTCAGATCTTGGGCCAAAATTCTCGAAGCTTTGAGAATAAATGTTGACCTGAGTGGGTCATGACTCATTAATGGGATGAATATTCCCTGGAATGGACACGCGTGAGGATCACCAGGCACTCATAAGATAAACTTACCGTGACTAAATGCGTCAACTAGAAGGAAAAGCATAAATTTAGTTTTGATTACAAATACTCGTGGTCTGAGTATGAAGGCCACGAATAATGACTAGAGTAAACCAGTCGAAAGCAAACGCATTGTGATGTAATTTATAACCAGCTTCATGCTTAGTCAAAAGCATAAACAAACGAGTAACCGAAGTAACACAAACAACTTCGTAACTTTTTTCAAACGTTTTCTTATCGCAAGGACTGTTTTTCGGTCACATAAGTCAACCCTTCGTAAAAAGGCATGAAAATCTTTTGCAGCCAAATCAGTGGGCGCCATAAGCATATAAGTTCTCTTAAGATATCGCCCTTTGAAGTATGGATGATGTCACAGCTCAGGAGTCACCTGCTTGCGGCATCTCTTTTATTAGAATGCATAGTAAAGAATATCTTTTTTTATTCTTCACTCCTTTTTGGGCCGACGTACCCCATATGATAGAATCATGACGAACGATTATCTTGCATGCAGGATACCGAACATAGCTAACCTGCACACCCATGGGCACGAACTCGATGCCCATCTCCAAGATTCCACCACAACACAAAATGGCCAAAAACCAGGCTTTACAAGACCTAAATCCCGACTCGGATAGCTCTGGCGATGAACTGGAACACTCAGTGAACGAGATTCCAAAAATCGCGGGAAAATCAGCAAAATCACTCGAGACTTTTGAGGATGATTTTAGTTCAGATGACGACGAAGAAACGGTTTATCAAACCACAAAAAAAAGCTCCGGCCGCAAACTTGAGCCCGAGGATGAATCTCAGGATGAACAGCTGGATGCAGAGACCGAAAAAGCGCCTGAAAAATCTGAAACTCCAGATAAAAAGCTAGATGAGACGCTGGCGATGGTGATGGAGCAGGATAAGAGGGCAAAGAAGCTCAAAAAACTCACGCCTGAGCAGCTTGCAAAGGAGCAGAAAAAAATCAAACGCACAGGCGTGTGCTATTTGTCGAGCATTCCGCCATACATGAAGCCCGTGAAGTTGCGGTCGGTCTTAAGCAAGTTTGGCAAGCTCGACCGTATTTTCCTCAAGCCAGAGGACCATTCTTCATACCAGAGAAGAGTCAAATATGGCGGGAACAAAAAGAAAAGATTCACAGAAGGATGGGTTGAGTTCGTGAAGAAAACGGAGGCCAAGTTGTGTGCAGAAACAATGAACGGTAACATCTTGGGTGGAAAGAAACTGTCGTATTACCATGACGATATCATCAATATCAAGTACCTTCCAGGCTTCAAATGGTTTGACTTGACGCAGCAGATTTCGAAAGAAAACGAGATCAGACAGTCCAAATTGGCTTTGGAGATTTCGCAACAAGCAAAACTCGACAAGAGTTTTGTCAACAATGTCGAGAGATCGAAACATATCGAGCGGAAGCGGAAGGCTCAGGGCGAGCTTCCAGAACCCAAATTCAAGCGCGATTTCCACCAGAATTCTCTTGCCAGTACGCGAGCAGATGCCAAGCTGGAGCTCAAGAAGGAGAAAAACTCCGACAACCTCGAGAGTGTTCTCTCGAAGGTCTTTTAATTTCTTATTCAATTAAAACCGCTATAATACACTATCATTACGTAGTCACTTTTTTGCCTTGGCTAGGAATGCCACTCGTTGGGCAAGCTCCTGTTTACTGCTGCACCTCAACTCTCTCATCACAATGTCACTGCCCGCAATCACGCTGTTTGGTACGCTCAGGTCAACAAGCCGCCTGAGCTTGTCCCATTGCTCGTACAGCCACTCATTGTATTTTCTGGTTGGCCGCTGCTTATTGTCGCGGACTCTCTTCCGGGCATATTTTCCGGATAATTTACCTGTCGGATGAACCCTGTTTCTTTTGGCCCGACTGACTGGCGAGCTATTGCTCAGGAATGTCTCGAGACGCGTGGGTGAGATAATGGGACCATTTGCGTGCGAAACATGGCTCTCTGAGGGCGAGTTGGCAGTGGGTGACAGCTCTGGTTCTCTGATAAGCACCGGGGACAAATTTCGATCATTTGGCTCCTCATCCTGATTGAACACCTGTCCAAATTCAGATTGCAAGATATCCCCCAATTCGCTGAGGGCTTTCTCACCATCTGATTCTTCCTGACTATCCAGAGACTCAGACTCAGAAACACTGTGACTGTCATACCCATTCCTCAGCTCTGATTGTTCTAATTCCCTCATGCTCGAGTGAATTTGTTCCTGAATATCCTGCACAGATCTGGGCTGCAAAACCCCGCTTTTTCTGATCTCATCGATCATGCTCGAGGCCGTGGATCGATTGCTAGAAGACGGGAGCACCTCGTGACGGAGCGGCGACAGCATTCTAGGCGTACGTGCAGGCTCTTCAGGATGTAATTTTGGGGCAAGTCCCGATGGCTTCGACTGAGCTGTGTCAATGTCGAAGTTCACCTCGGGATATATACCAGCAGGCAATCCAGGCTTGCGCGCCGAGCCCGAGTTTCCAGGTACAGGGCGCAGAGAGGCTGGCACGTCGGATGCAATGGTATGTATTTGATGCCTCTTTGAAGACATTCCAGGGTCACGTGACTTGTGCAGTTTGTCCTTTTTTTCGGGCAGTTCATAGTCAGACGGGTCAAATTCCATATCTTCACGGTTTCTCGAAGCCTCCTTGAACATCGATAGGCCATTTCGGGGCGGTGAAAGCGAATTCAAAGAGGGGTCTGGCATAAATGTGTTTGTATCACTAACTAGCTTGCGTTTTGGAGACATATCGGGCGCAGATCTTTTGGCAGAGCCACCGTTAGCACGCACAGGGCCAGCCGTATGCGTAATTGGTTCATTCTCATCCATCAGTAGGTCGTATCGACTCCTATCTGGACCACCGTTTCGCGTCGGCGTTTGTGGCAAATCTGATATGCTTTCACGCCTCGCGAAAATAGAAGAATTGTTTTTTGGCAGTGTTCCATTTGGGGCAAATGCTCGAGTCGTCTCACGGACGGAATTTGGCGTGGTGATTTCCGCTTCATCGTCAAATTCGTCAGCGGGAATTAGTCTTCCCTTGGAACGATAAGGTTTCCATATCAGAGCATGCGAATTCTCTCGTGAATTATATTTAGCCGGCAGTAGGCCATGCGGCTCCCGTGAAGACCCGGAACTCATTCAATTTTGGGTTTATTCAAGTCTTTTTCTGGGTTGAATCTGGCTCCAATATTTTGTATACTGTCATTTCAGTGTTGACGTCTCGAATATGTTCGCGCGCGCTAAAATGGACCCCCGCGCGAATCCAGGCTGGCGGTAAATAGACTATTTAATTTAATGAGGGAAAAAAGAGTCAAATAAGTATCATTGCCCAAGATTATGACATTTGTCAGCCTCAGGGTTGTAGCACTAAACAGAACGGGCGCCTTTCATCCACCTGGCTTTTTTTTAAAAAAGAATTTACCATCAGTGTTTACCCATGTCCTGTAACAAATCGATTTCACAAGCGTCAAGATCTGGCTCACAGAGTCCGTAAGACCGTTCGAAATTGATATAGCCCAACAGTCCGAAGAACTTCTTCAAGTTTGCAATATTCTTGATCTCGGAAATGCCCATCAAGAGGGGCCTGGCTTTTTCCTTATCACTTGGCCCACTCACATTCACAGGGTCCTCCTTTGTCAAGAGCGATTCTGACTTTGCAGCAAGACGGTCAATCAACGAAGATGGAGCCTCGTCATTTGCCACGGAGCCCCGTGAAACAAAGAGCCACGAAGTTAAGTTTACTTCGTCAAATTTCAAAAGTAACAACTGGTCAAGCAATTTACACGCCGACAAAATTAGCTTCAACTCGGATGCGTCAATAGCACTAAATTGCTTTGCATTCTTTGCAAGCGCGCCCGAAAACACCTCAACCAAACTTTGAACCACCAAAGACCAATATGGGAGAAGATGGCCCTCGCTGAACCTGAGAGATAACGCTCTGAACACTGTCAATGCTTCGTTTCTGTACAACGCAGGGCAGGAACTATCCAAAGCGGTGGATAACCTTCTAATAATATCGTCCAAATTCTTCACGAAAAAGTCTTTAGGCTGCACCAAAATGAGGTACGTGACTCTTCTCAAGACCATCGCACGATCCTCTACTTCCGAGTTTTCGTTCCAGATGAAGATGTTGGCAGCACTCGTTTGCACGGGCGGTGTGATTTTGTTCACCAATTCGGCCATGCGCTCCTTATCGCTGTTGATCCAAATCCCCATTATATCGCGCCATTCTGGAAAATTGTACTTTTCATTCTTGAAGAAAGAAGCGTCCACAAATGTGTCTAGAACCACTTGCTTCCACGGCTTGATAGGGAAATTCCTACCGATGGCTAACATCAACTTTAACACACTTCGTGGGACCACAGGAGTTTTAGGTTTCGCCTGGTTGAGAACCACTGTGCTCACAATCGTGGTAACTGCAGTATTCACCCTTTCGTGTTCTTGTATGACAATACTAAGAGACTCAACAAGCGAGGTGAGGCTTTCGATCTGACCATCCTGCACCTCACCGTCTTTGTCTGATGAAGAGGGCCTTTTTTCGGATGGGACAACATATGAGTGCTTGTTGACACTCGCATTCAAAATAGAGAGGAAGTAATTTGTCAACTCACGCAAATTGCGCTTGCTGTCATTTAATTTGCGGGCCTGTGCCTTGAGCGAGACCACTTTCATGACTTGGAGCACTGTCAATAATAACTGCTTGAAATGCATAGGATGCAAGGAAACTTCCTTGAAAAATGCGACGCTCATATCCCAGATTTCGTCTAGCGTATCCAAGTCAATGGAAGAATAATACGGAATCAAGAACTCACACAAACGCGCCTCAGTCACGCTGGAATACATTGTGGACTTTTGCTTGTCCGTAAGAACTTGTGGAGAGCATCGCGTCATAATAGAGTTCAAGATGTGCGGAAGACTAAGCTGCGAATGGCCGCTGTCAAGAACATGCAAGATTTTGATTTTCGTTTCGATAGGTTTATTGGTTTCGATGATCGCCTCGATTGTCTCCTGTCTTTCCAATTCACTCAAGCTCTCCAACACCTTTTTGGACCTGAACTTGAGTTTGTTGGACACGTGTGTGATTGATTTTTGTGAGGAGTACTTTGTTAGGCCAGGCTTCACGCTGGGCTTGCTATCTGCCCAGCTCCAGACGTCAAAGGCAGCTCTGATCGCGTCTTGGAGTGCAACAATGACGGAGTAAATCCTTTGCTCTTCCTCGGATTTGACTAAAGGAGACTCAATTTGGAAAACACCCAGTATAACATTACCGAAAAACCCATTCTCGCCTTGTAAAGGTTTACCGGTACTGAGCGAGGGAGTCACCAAGTACGAGTGACTTATGGAAAGCAAGTCTTCGAGCCCTGAGAGACAGACAGTCAATAAAGCTTCAGCATCAACGCAGTTTTTTAGCTTCTCAAAATGTTTGACCGCGACAAAGCTGACGGCAATCTTTTCGATGATCGTGTGATTGAAATTTAACATCTCCCCGAAGATGGAATTGTCAAGCATGTATAACGTCGACTTCATCAATGAAAACCACTTTTCGAGTAAAGTTGCTGAAGTGCACCTGGCAATACCTCGATTGACGAATGCGACAAAAGAAGGAGAACCCGAGTTCTCGCCTTTTTCATGATGAAGAACATTTGCGTTCATCGATTTTGCCACGCTCAAGAACTGCTGGATATATTTGATGAGGATAGTTTCGATTATGTCAAGTTCGGCGGGATTAATGCGGGTTTCCAGAATATAATACAGACATGTCCCCACGATCAAGTCAAAATGATCCACGAAATCAGGTTCGGATCCGCTGATGAGAGATGTGTAAAGCTCAAGTACTTTTGCAGTACACGCAGTAAATTCGAAGGGAGGGCGTTCATGTTCCAGCCAACAAGCTGAAATTTTTAACTTTAGAAATTTCCGAACGATGTCTAATAAGAGCGTTTTATAATTCGCAACTTCCCATCCATTTGAGTTGAATAATTCAAACTTCTCTGCATTCTCGGTTGCCACAAACTCATGTGCCATAATATCCTTCATAGATCTCTCGCTGCTGCGGAGTATATTGAGAATTGTCTCAATGTAATAAGCAAAAAGCTTAAAATCATCTTGCGGTCTAGCCACAACTATATCGTTCCGCATAATTGCAAAGGTTAGGAGTGGACTTGAGATGAGCTTTAAAAACCTGTTAGCAGAGCCATCTGTGCATATCAAGTGGACAAACTTTTGGGCGGAGGGCAAACTTTCTGGTTTAATGTTCTTGAATGAATCCAACACAACAAAAAGCGGATTCGAAAGCAAGGCATCACAGTCCGTGATATCCTGTGAAAGACTCCAGAGCTTATAAAATGAGTGAATGCGCATCACTTCAGGTGTTTGCAATAGCATGTATGAGATTCCTGCCTCAATTTCATGAGCGCTGAAATGAAGTTGCAAATCAAAGATACACCTCACGGCCTCAACTTGATGATTTGCAGGGTACAGTGAAACAAGCGTCGCCCATAGGTTTGATAAGAGAATTTTCATAAGCTTTGACTTTTCGGAAAATGACATTGAAGTTTTCACAAACGGAATTAACTTCACCATACCGAAAATCACCGAGGCGTTCAGCTCATTCTCGTCTACCTTCTTCCAGCAAAATTCTGGATAGGCAAGAAGAACACATTTCAAGGAAGTGGTATCGATCTGTGGACGTATGTCATTTCTTGGTAAACAAGTGACAAAATTGCTTAGTAATGACGCCATTTTATCACTGAGTTCATCATAGTTCATGCTCTGCACGTACCAGTGCTCGAGACGTTTGGCGACAAGTTGTGACACTATGCTTGTTGGAATATGCTTGTCCGATTCTTGTGCAGGGCTTGAATAGACCAGGATTATGTGGTCCAAAATACTCTCCTCTTTGAAAACAGCAACATTTTCGTTCCCACCGGTGACTGTGAGCAATTTTGGATCTGCCAATTCCATAAGTAGTGTTAGCGTGAACACCGATTGCACACTCACTTCGTGCTTCATGAGAAACGCTAAAGTTGCCAACCATACATGCATATTTTCTTCTTCATCCGGGAACTGAAAGTTCTGCAAGAGGAAATCAAGAACTTGTAGCTTCTCGTTATCCCCTGAAAGGACTATTTCATTGCAAATATATTGCCAGATATAGTGTGCCTCAACTTCGTCGAAAACTCTTTTTCCGGCGGCTAAGAGTTCAAGCGACGCCGGGTCGTTTGTGGCATGGGAATGATAACACGACTCAATAATAGGCACAAAAAGGCGTGATGTGATCAATTGGCTGATTTCCCAGCGGTCCATGATCATAGCAAGCACAATATTGTACGCGTCAAGCTTCAGCTGGGTATCACTAGCAAGAAGCGCCTTCAAGCCGCTTTCAACCATTGATAAGGCTGTCTTTTCGAAATACGCCTTCTGGTCCTGCAGATTAGACAGATCCTCCAACGAATCGGGGCCTAGAAGCCACTTCCAGAGCCGTCGATTCAAGCTCATGTCCTTCTTCAAAGTCACCTTGCAGCAGGCCATGATCAAGAGTTGTTTATCTGCCGGTGACACTACTTCCAACATGACGGGAGAATCGAGGGGTAGATGCGACAAAAGAAGGTCGAAAAACCCGCGCATCACGATAATGTCCGTGGCCTGATTGAAGCTCAGGCGCGTGTTAAGTGCAGCGGCGAAAGCACGTACAATAAGCCCTGGTTCCGAGGCCAAACAGGCCAGGGCCTCAGCGGAAAACGTCGATCCGGTATCCAGGACGATTCGGGCGAACAGCGGGAGTCGCAGGATACACCAATTGAGGGCGCCAAGCCGCTTTTCGGGGCTGGTAATTACACACACAAAGAAGGCTTGCCAGAAATGCGCGTTATCGTCTAATTTTGCCTTGAACGCGTCCAAAAGCAGCATGACATCATTGAAAACCTCGGAGTTTTCATCGTCAAGGCCGCAAAGTAGCGATAGAAGTATCGGCTTGGTGATCTGCTTCAACGTGGCCGGTGTCAAATGCGTAAAGAGTTTTGTTTCGTAAAGCTTGATCACCTGTGGCTTGACTTGCATCAGACCAAAGGACACCACTGGGAGGATCCCCGGCAACCACACAGAAATCTGGCTGTTAAGCGCATCAGCGGCTAGCGAATCAAAGATTGCCTCATATAGCTCAAGCAGTTTCCTATGCACGCCATTAGGAAGCATCGGCAGGAGACAAAGTGCCAACTTGGCCAGAACTTGTTCGCTCAACGGAATCCACAGCACCGAATGCGGTGACTCTGCCGGAACCGCTAGGCTTTTCTTCAAGCGCGCCAAAAACGCGATATAGTCTGCCCATTCTTCTAAAGCATCGAAGGAAGCAAGCGTTTTCTCGACCTGAGCTTGCACTCGTTTATCTCTGACGGACATTTCTGACGTATTTGGAACCAGACCACCAAATCCGGGGAGCGCACGGAGAAAGCCCGATCCGGAAGTATCCATGCTCACGTGGTAGATGTTCAGGATATCAATCCGTTTTTGGGATCAAAGATAATTTGCTACAGGCAAAATCAAGCTCAAATCAAGCGCAAATGATCGACCCAAATTGGTTCATGTGATCGCTAAATTGGCTTTGGTGTTCGATTTTATGTGCATGTCTACCTCCGTGCACCCACCACAGAACATGCCCCACTGGCATTCACTTCTGACATAAACAAAAGTTACAAAACTTGAAACATCATTAGTATCGGACTCAAAAAGTATCGATTCGAGCAATTCCTCAGACTATTTTTCATATTCGATGCGTTTCCTTGTTGTTGTTAGGGTGCACATGGTGGACCTTCTAATGTTGACTTAGTCTCACAATTCAATATACCCAAAGGGCAGATCTGACGGCTTTATATGGAAAGCTTTGACGATCTTGCATGTTCTACTAGCACTTGGATCACTTTTTATTTTGAAAACCGCATGGTAATGAAAGTGTACTATATTTTCCGCCCTATTAGGTACTTGTGCCTAGTATCGAGTGATCACGCTCGATCCACAGTCATGACAATATCCTCGTGAGGGCTTAGAAGTTGAAGACAATTTCTCTGTAAGTCACAATCCATGCAATTATATTTCGGGTAATCTGAAGACCTTTCACGTTCACGCGATACGACACATATCAAAAGCAATGATCACAAAGTACCATTCAACGGACACTATCTTGCAGTAAGTCTTTCTCGAGATGAAATCACCTCAGAGTAAGATAACACCCCCCTTGTTTGCTTTTCACAATTTACTTGTCGAGCACCAGCGCAATGAACTTGATGGCCTCCACCAACTCCTGCTCGCTGGTGCTATGTGCCACGCCCTGGTAAGTCTTGAACGACCAGTTCTTGAACCCAATTTCCTTGTACAATTTGCTTGCGTTTTCAGCCACAGCGAGCGGAATGATCTCGTCTTGGTCGCCGTGACCCTGAAACACGGGCGTGTCGAAATTGACGCCGTTTTTGTTGTGGATTTCTCTGATCGTGTCTGGGATTGGACAGAACCCAGAAATGGCCAAAAGCCCGCCAATCTTGTAGTCTAGCATCGACAACACCGCCATAGAAAGCGCCGAGCCTTGCGAGAAGCCACCAATGACAATATTCTCCGGCTTGATGTTATGCTTCTCAACCTGCTCGTTGATCAATGCCTTGAAAACCTCACACGATTTCAAAAACCCTTCTTTATCCTGTCTGGAAGAAGTACCGCCAAATTGGTAAATATCAAACCATCCTGGCATGCGGTAGCCGCCGTTTGCAGTGATGGGCATTTCCGGCGCATTAGGAAATACGAAATTTGTTTGATCCTGTGATTTGAAGAGACCAGTTTGTTTCATCACTTGAGGGAACCATGCCCAGCCTTCACCAGAGTCGCCCAAGCCATGGAAAAAGATAATCGCCGATTTGGCTGTTTTGGCTGCGGGCACGCGTACACTAGAAACCGACATGTTATATAATATGCAAGAAATAAGAAAACTAGCAACTGATAATACGGTTAATAAACGTTGAGGGTGCTTTTTCTTGGGTCTTGGCTCAGTCTTCATATAGCTATTTGGTCGCGCTAGACTCGAGAGAGTAGCCAGAGTTTGGTGGGTGGAGTGTCAGCCGACTTATGAGACTTGTTGATGTTTGAAATTTGATGATTTTGGTTGGGAATGTGTTTGATAAATATAGTCTGGCATAGGAATCAAAAAATAGTTTTTTCTTCGGAGATTCTTGTATTTGGGTATGTTATCAAAAATGCCATTACTAAATTCATCCGCTGCTTATGCGTGCTGAGTCAGCTCCACGTGATATTGGACATCGCTATAAAGGAGTGAAGATTTCTTCTTTCCACTATTAAAATAATTAGGCAAGTATAATTACGTTATTTACGTTTTTACTTTCGAAGGGTGTTTTACCAATAATCTTGACCAGTGATTATAACTTGCTTCTGGAGGATCCGAGAGATCTCAAGCGAGTGATCTCTGATAGATTTCAATAAGGACAGCGTGAAATGCGCAACAAAACCTGGCAAACCTGAAAAATCATACTCATTCTAGGTTATAATCACCACCATTTTCTATTTTATCTTTGAAACAAGTCCGCTTTTGTATTTTCTTTAATCAGTAAAATTATTAATATCGAGATCTCGAAATCTGTATTTCCCACGCAGCCGAGCCAAGACATCAATTACTGTACACTGCATGGCACGTGACACGAAGCTGGCTGGGATGACATACATATATATTTGTATGGTTTTGTGTTTCATGAGCAGTCAGGTAAGCAATTTTGGCTTTCAGTCCCCAGTCAGATATATCAAGTGAAAAGAGAAAAGAAATGATTACATGCCCTGCAACCTAGTGTGTATAAGCTGACACTAATCGTGTCCATGAATGAGACTTTGGCCCGTTTCTGTTTACTCGTCTCTCAGATACCGATTTCCATGTCTAGTATAATGCCAGCAAATTCTTTTGTAAGAAACTGGTTTAGTTTTGATTTCCTGGCTTGTTTGCTCCGAAAATCTTGATATAGGCAACATTTCTAGAATATGTTCCCAACCATTCTCGCCAAAAAGAAAAAAAGCTTAGAGTCTGCCACGACATTTGCGACCGTTGCTTTTGCAGGTAAATATTGAATTACCGGCACAGCACGTGGGCGGCGGGTGGTGAAAACTACAACAAACACGACACTCTTCGGCTTGGAAGAAGAAGACAAATTACTGGTCAATTTGGCTGTCGCAGTTTTCGGACTTGACACGCGATTCATGCCTGATATCAACATTTCCTACCCATGACTTTCGAAACCCACATCGTCTTGAAATCCGTTTAAATGATTTCTTAGGCTGTTTACACAATATAATTTAATGACCGCTTTGAAACCCAATTTGACATGTGTTTGACAATGCATAGCAATGCCACTTCTCTGCGATCAGAAACCTGCTGCTGCATGGGCTCTAAGAAAGCTACTAAGCATGACGAGCCTCGCAAAATAACACTTGTCATTCAACAATTTTCATCAGCATGCATCTCTATCGTCCCACGTTGCTTCTCATTCAACTATAAAGAAAAACAAACCATCGAATAAATACTCTAGGCCTCTACTTCTCTTCTCTTGACATCCTTATGCAGTTCTTCCTCGGCACCACGTTTCACAGCACCGTTAGTTTCCTTAACCTTCTGCTCTTTTTCTTCAATTTTCTCGATCCTGACAATCTTTTCCTCTATATTATTTTTTTCGCTTTCGCCATTCTTCCCTGGTTCCTCGGATCCGCCCGTGTTCACCAGAACCTCGTCGCTGGCAGCCACTTTCAACGTGCGAGCGTTCTGTTTTTCGCCATTAACTTTGCGAAAGTACGGCTGGCACCGCCAGTAAGGCACGTTCCTGTACTTGCCGCCCCAAGGTTGCATTTCGCCTTCAGTCACGACGTCCAACTCCTTGATATCTGGATTTTCGTAGATTTCCGCCACGATTGCCTCCACACGCGCCACAATCGCCTCCCACTTCTCGAAATCGGCGTGCACGCTAGTCTTGCCGATCCAGGGCCTTAATTCCGTGCGCACACACAAGAACGCATGCAAAAGCTTGAAGAAATGGGCCTTCATGCCCGCACGTGACGCGTGGCCAGGGCACGTCTTCACAATCTCGAAATATTCCCGTAGCATTTTGTCCACGCGCGCGTGCTGGCGGTCAACATCGTCGGAGGCTGTCCAGAACACGCCCGGGTTGTATAAGTTACCCTCGGCCGACATCACGGCGTCACACCCGGTTTCACCCGTGCATCGGGCCATATCGGACGGGTAGAGGATGTTGCCGTTGGCGAAAAACACCTGTTCCTGCGGCAAGTTCTCGCGCAAATAACGCAAGATCTTCCAGTTGGCCAAGCCGGTCGCCTGGCCCTTCATTTCTCGCGTGCGGCCATGGATCGTCAAGAATTGTGCGCCGGCATCAAGCACCATTTTCGCATACGCAAGGCTCTTTTCCCAGTCGTCATAGACCCGGATTTTCGCCGTCACGGGCACATTTAGGTTTTCGTGTAGATTGCGGATAAGCCTGTGGACTAGGTCCCAGTCATCCATCAAAAAAGCTCCGTAGTTTCCTTTCCGGGCAATTCCTTGCGGACACCCCAAATTCAAGTCCACCGCGTCGCACTTGGATTCCACGAATTTCGCAGCCAGCAACAAATAGTCGGGGTCGTTTGCGCAAAATTGCACGACTAATGGCCTATCGCGCTCCGCGTCACCGTCCCATTCGCTCCACATCTTTTTACGATAATTTTCGTCGGTGGCGAAAAGACGGGCATGGAACATTGGCGTATAGCATAATTCGGCGCCGTATCTGCGCGAGAGAATGCGCCATGCGAGCTCCAGCTGGTCTACCATGGGCGCCACGACCGTACGCGGCCGGCCAAGCGTATTATAGAGATCGCGCCCCGAGAGCTTAGGCGCCGTCATTTGCGGGAAGATTTTTCGAAGGATTTGGCGTAGGAAAGTCACGGTGATGGATGAGATGAGATAAGAATTTGGAGCTTTTTCGCATAAACTTTTGTGCGGCGCGCGCATCATCATCAGTAGGGCATATGATGATATGATGTGATACATGGTTGGAGGGAAATTGAGGAAACGAGAAAAAAGCACGAGAAAAAATCGGATGGCGAGAGCAGTGAGACAAAGTTTGGCTGCAAAAAAACGTTCTGATTTTTCAGAATGATTGTTTGTGTGAGTTGGTTTATTTTCAGGATTGACATTATTGGTTTTACTGAGCTCAGCTGGAGTCACGTGATGTTCAACCAGCGATATACAGTTTGACCTGAATATCAGCATATTGGTCAAAAACATGGCTTGGCTGAAATACCCGATTTTTACTAGGCGAAATAATTTTTTTCCACCGGAAACCCACTTTTTGTGGCAATTCATCGAGTACAATTCCTTTTTTGGCCCAAATCACTTTATCCTGTTGAGCACATTCCACTGTGCGCCGTTTAAGTCTAAGCAGTGGTATATAGAAGACCTTTTCTTCGCCTATTCTCGTTCTTTTATTTTTTTTTCTATTTTACTTCTTTTGAAACACAGCTTTTCACATTGCTTTTGTGCATGCTGTTCAATCTGTCATACCGCTTCCCTGTTGGCCTGTGTCAAGTTTGGCATGTAACAAGCCAGCCCTCGGGTCCCAACTCCCTGGCATGTCTGCCGCGCATCATCACGTGACCTCAAGATTCCGAATTCTTCTTTTTTGTCAATCTAGTTGTTTTGGGATTTGCCACCATTAGATCCGTCAACTCGGTTTTCCTCTTTGTTGCAAACCATGAGGCGGATCTTATTAGTAAAAGTATCATGTTCTCACATTTATGCCATCTAAAGCTGTGCTCGGCGACTCATGTAGATCAAGTACTTACAATTATAAAGTTAGTGGTTTTTTCTTTCAATGTTTTCTTTCTTTCCTATCCTGTGCCTTGTTATGGTCCATGGTGCTATCATCAAAAAACAAAACGCTAATTCATATAAACATTTGCGAAAATGGCATGATGCAAAGCGCCTTAGCATCTTTTTTTTGATCTGATAAGCAGATTTATTGGCTGTTCTCCATTTTGTCATACTAAGTAGCGCGATTGAAATTTTTAACAATCAAATTATCAAAGCCTGTGAAACAACGGGACAAATATTATTTCTGCATGCTATTGTGTCTCAAGTTGAATGAGAACGTAATGGGTATCTGCACAATTCACCAACAGTAAAAAGATACACTTTTGAGCCCTGCTCTCATTTTCAGTTTTTTGTGGGAAGAATTCCCATACTAAGATCTCAAATAGGATTTAGCATTCGGTCATTCATTTTGCGTGAGTTCTCACTTGTGGATTACCGTTATGAGCTGATGTGACCATGGAAGGAGAAAAAAACCCAGGACGGAATTGTTTCAACAATAGAATCTCACATACACGTGACAGAAGTAGTCCAAATCAAATAAATAAATAATATTAGTGTTCATATCGTTAATTAGTTGTGCTTAAAGCGGTCCATCGCAGGTGTCGCGGTACAGTCATCTTCGCATAGCTAGACGCGAGCACTTTCATGCTAGGTCCTTCCGTTGATATCCATGGCAATGTGTTTGAGGGCCTCGGCGAAGCGCATGGCGAGCGGCCAGAGTGGCGCGTCTGCTAGAATGCGCACACCCAACCCTAGTGTTTGTGTAGAAAGTTTGCACTTCTTCACCAGACGTACCTTTGCGGCCTTTTCAGTTACGCGTACGGTCTCCACGTTTTTCTGGTACGCCTTGCCCTGCGCAAAGTCGAAGAGGCCACCCGTTTGTTTATTCAAAAACTCAGAGTATGTTGATTGTTCGTGAGATGCGAGCGTGGTCTCGATTGTGCGGAGAACCTTCTCGGCATTGAGCCAAAAAGCTCGTTCAAAAACGGTCATGTTCTTTCCGTTCTCGATCATATCCAATGTTTTTCCCAAAATCAACACTGCGATGAATACTGCCGTTAGGAAGAACACTGGCGTACGCACGGACGTCTGCTTAGCGTCGTTGACAACGGATATATTGTGGGTCCAGAGATCGAGAATTTCCAACGCATGCTTAGAGGCTTCTTTTAAACCTTCAGGATCAGAATCAAGATCTCCCAAAAACCGGCGCATTCCATTCCAATCCCGGTGGAGTACCGCGCTTGTGACTGGAGAGATGTTTATGCTAAGACGCATTTTCGCGAGTAGCAGCAAGGGCAAAATCATTTTGAGCTCTGAATTATCATTCAAGAGCGCCTGGTTTTGGTTATTGATAATCGCAGACCCGCCGTTCTTCACAAAAAACTCTTCCCAAGACATGATCAAATACTCAAGGCGCGGCCGATGGTCCATGCGCCATGTGAAAGGGTCAAACGTGCCGGAAGTAGAAACATAGCTGCTCAGAATCTGTTCGTGCACGTACATGAGAAGTATCAATGCTTTGCCAAACTCCGGTTTATCTCCTGCAGGCTGTACACCATTTAGCTGCTCCGCTAATGCTTGCAAGCTCAGGTTGTTACTCACATCCACAATACCTTTCTGTTCACCGAGAAAGCGTTCGCGCCATTCGCCAGCGTCGCCTGATTTCCACAATTCTTCATTACTGCAGTACACTCCGCTCTGGATCTCCAGCGCCGCCATCGGTGGCGCGCCACCAAGCAAAATGCTGCGCACGACTTCGAGCTGGTAGAATGTGAGAATTGTCCTGATCCTTGTCTGCGCCATGATGAAATAACCGTAATTATTCTGCAAGTTGTTGTGATCATTTGGGTTTGTGGGCGCCGGTGGAGGCGTCAAAAAGTTTTCAAGCGGGCGATGAAAGTTTGTTGACCGTATCAATCCGACCATCAGACCCATCTGCCTTGCCGTAATTTCGACCATGTTGGGCTCGTTCAAGAACATTGAGATGAAGATATGTAAAACGAGGCACTGGTGTGCCATGATCGGCACTTTTTTCAATTGCAACTTGTTGGGTGTAACCTCTGTCTCGAAAAATTTGTGGATGTGGAATTTCGAAAGATTGAATAAAAGAAGCGTGTTCGAGTCGTGGTACGAATAAAGCGCGCCAATTGCACACATGGCCAAGATCATCGGTATGTTCTCGTAGTTATCGATCATGGGGTTCTTGAGCGTTGGTAGGTGAACAAACAGAAAGTACGAGTTGAACTCCTCGCCGTAAAGTGTCATGTAGGCATTCAAATCTTCTTTAGGGGGGAAATTCTCATCGGAGACATTGCTCAACGAAACAATCTTTGCACGCAAGTCGTCAGTAACAAACTCGCTGGGCTCGCCGATCGTAAACTGCGCCCGTGAGGATTGACGTGACATCTGGCCTGGTTTTGCCATATCGGCAGACAAGTCAACGCGACTTTTCTGGCGTACCAAGTCAGCCTGCTTCATCTGAAAAAGCAGAAATACTTCGTCACTCTGGAATTCATCTTTCACGAAGGGCATCCCCAAAAAGCCTGTGTCCGTGGATGCTGGGGGCAATTCATTCGACAAAGGTATTCCCTTGAATTGTTCTAGCCAAGTGAGATCGTCAATATCATTTACAAACCCCAATTTCTGCCTTTTTTTGTCAGGCATGTGCCCATCATTGGGGCTGCCATCAGACGCCCGTGGGCTAGGCTGCTGCTGGTGTGCGTCGTGTTCCTGCAAGTACAAGATATCCTGGGTCAATTGAGAAAAACCAGTACCATATTGTATTTTCGGGAACTCACTATTCTGGAGTGGGTCATCCGCTAAAGGGAATCCAAACTCCATCGGCGTCGTACCTGGAATATGATGTGGATGATCAGGATTCTGGAACTGGTGACTTGCAATGATATTGTTGGGCCCGTTTACCCCCATGTAATTGGCGGCAAGATGCAGCTCCGATGGTATAGTGTTGAGCGACATCTTGAACCCGCCATTTGCCTTTTGCTTGCCCACCAATGGGTCGTCCACTGGCTCAGCATGCTGTCCCACACGCAGCCCGAAATTCATGCTATACCAGTCTAATTCTGCGCCGTGAAAGTCCAGAGGGAGTGCAGAGTAGTCCAACTCAGCAGGCTCGATGGGATTGAGCTGTGGCGTGGAATACGCCACCTGAGGGGGGCCCTGAGGCGGTTGTGTGTTGCGAATCTGCAACGCATCTTGCAAATTTGTGTAAGAGAGTCCCAGCACCGCCGAGAACGACGCATGTCTTGGATTTGGCTGCAGTTTCCCGTACTGTGTGAAGTTCTTTAGGTCGAAAGAACTCTTAAATTCGAGCTGGTCGTTGAGAAAATCCTGTCTCTGCTTATCCTTCAATTTCTGTTTTTCCCTCAACTCTGGAGAGTCACCTGTGAGGGGAGACGGCTGCTGCGTGTAGTCTGTCACAGATATGTTGTGATGTTGTAACATGTCCAAGTCCGAGAAGCTCAGTCCATTTCCGTGAGTCGTGGCGGGCCCCAGGGGCGTGTTGTGATACAGATTCGTGTTTGGAGATGGAATTACGCCCGGTTGTCGCGTGTGATGCTGATGGGCCAAGTTTCGGCGATTCTCGGTCAGATTTCGGCGGTTGTCACATGTGGGGGCCGCTTCGGCAGTGCCTCCGCGAGGCAGGCTTTGCAGCGACAGCTCCACCAGATCCAGGTACGCGAGCAACAGCGCCGCACCAAATGTCAGCAGTTCAGGGAGCGGAGCCTTGGCGCGCGTATTGTTGCGCAAAATGATCACATTCTCGTTAGTGTTTTGCAGCTCATTTTCCGGCTGGCTCAATGTGGCAGGTAACAGGCCACGGCGAGCGACCAGAAAAATGTTCAGATGAAGCTTTTGCTGATGGCGGAGCACCAAGTCCCGCCGTGCAAAACAGCGCCCGCAAGCCGCACATTGGTACGGCTTTTCGTTGGTGTGAGCGCGTTCATGACGCTTCAAGTGTTCAAGGCGGGCGAATCCGCGCGTGCAGATCGCACATAAGTGGGGCCGCGGCTTGTCTGTGCGTATTTGCAACAGTTTTTTTGGGATAGGCTGAGTCAGCGCGGCGGCAGACAGCACAGAGTGTGACCGTTCGGGCGAAAGTGAAGTCATGAATTTAGAATGGTCCTCAAGTATTGGAACGCTCCTTCAAAGTTTTGATTGTCGTGAGCAGGCGCTGGTGGTTCTATGTGTCTTTTCCGGATGCTCCACAGGGGCTTTTCTGGCTGTAAAAACGAGGTGTTCACTGGTTGATAGCACCTTTCAACGTTCAGATTTTTACCGCGAAAAGTCTCGATTGAAAGCTCGATATATGAATTTGGTCAAAATCCAGTCCAGCGACTAAAATCTGATTTTTGGGCTCTTATTCAACAATTATGTCTCCCAACTAGGCTGCTGTTTCAGAATTAGATCCCTGAAGCGTCACGTGGAAACTATGAAACTGGATGTCGAGAAAGAACAATAGCCGGGTCCTTGTGGAGAGAAAGAAGATCAAACTTGTAATTATATCACGAAAGCTCCTACTCGGTTCTTCTCTTTGTGAACAGATTGTCTGGAGTTGGCCTCTAGTTCCGGTGGTGACTGTCTTAGCTCGAAACACCAAATTCGGTCAGTTAAAAGATGAGTGGTGCAGCTATTGTCTCGGATTTGCAGACGAGGTGTGGGCATGCACAATAAATATGGTACTAAATGGGATTGAAAGTCAAAGAGGTTGATTCCGTTCTCTTCTCCCTGGTATTCTCTGGCGCTTAAAGTGTTGTTAACAAGCCGGCGGAGGTCGATGAGAATATATTGCTGAGAAGTCCGAGCGAATGCGCGCGGGCGTTGAGTCCGGGGAAAAAAGAAAGATACGTGGCGAGGTGTGCACTCCCGCGCGCGTGATGCACGAATTAGGACGGACCTCGCCGGCAGAGACTGCATAGACATAACAGTACAGCGAACGGGAATGGGCGTTTCGTACATGACAAAAGGCAGAAAGCGCAAATTTTCATCAGCCAATTTGGCTATGACTTGGTGAGCTAAACCAAATTGCTAAATGTGGGCAATTTTGAGCTGCCCTCTACAATAATTTGCATGGTGGCATGCTCAAAAGATTGTGCCACAATAAGCTATTTTTCTTCAATTCTTTATTTCTGTATGCCGGGCTACTGCATAGTACCTGGGCGGCGCCTGCCCGCGACCGCTTTTTTTTCCTAGACGTGTCTCGGTTTGACTTGGAACGAGGCCGGCTACCGCTACGGCAACTGTCGGCAAAAGTTTCCTCAGCCTTGAAAGTTCAAAAAGAAAAGAGGGGTCTAAAATTGACGGGGAGCTTTGGGACATTTACATGGAACACGCTCGAGTTCAACACAATATGATGAAATACACCAGGGACTTCTTTGCAGGCTGGCTTAATTACCCCAGGCTCGGGAGCCACCCCCGTGCAGTCCAGCCTTTGTTGCTGTTGCCGCCATGCAGAGACACGCATTCGTATGTGGTCATCCGGGGATGAAAAAAAAAATGTTGTGCGTTTTCGCGCGTCGCTCAACCCCCGGAAATGTGTGCTGCGCCTTCGAGACGACGCCCGCTGATTGATTTTAGCTTCATGTTATTTCAGGTCTTGGGCGTTTTCAGGTAAATTAGACTGTATTGGGACGAGGGGTATATTTGGTTTGGATCCCCCCTGAACATTCATCTCATCAAGACTTTCGTGGCTTTTCCTCTCACGGAAGAGTGACCACTTTCTGCGGCACATATGGACATTGTATTTTTAGATGGCGAATGCGTGACCATCTCGCCTCATTCTAAAACACCTGATTTAACTGTACCCAACGAACTGTGTGCTATATACCCGACATCGACCCACATATTCTTGCTTTTTATTCGAGCAGTCACTTAATTTTCCCTTCCTCTGTTTAAACGCACATACATGCAAGTAGTGCTCGCACCCAGGCATTTCTATTGTTTTCTGGTATGGTTTGTTCCCCATATAGGCATCTCCAACCGCAACCCAGATCTATAGATGCGATGTCGGCAATCTCAAAAAATAAGCAAGGGATATCTATTGCATGAAGCCCCCTGGTAAATCTTCTGAACGCACTTTTCGTTCTGTTAGATTGGCTCTCGAATTTTTTGAAAGGGTTTGATAATCCTGGCTTCGGACTGTGTTGAGCAAAGTTGATTGAAAGCTTGTTTTCTTGGCAAACTTCCCCTGAAAGCTACAAAATAAGCTACAAAGTTTCTTTTATTGTAAGAGTAACCTAAACATTACAAGCATAACCTGTCGGCCAGTAGCTGGGAGCCCACCAGATTTTTCCTACGGCATTCTATGTAGTACAACTGAAAGTGGGGGGGGGGGGGGTTTATTTGCCAGAGTTCTTTCCTTTCTTTGTTTGTTTGTTTGTTTGTTTTACTTGTGCTTAGACGTCGTGACCAATTCTGAGACAATCTACCAAAATAATAGAGCATGTTAAATAGTCCTGCGTTTTCCCCGGACCCTTACATTGGGTTTGGTGAGCGAAACGATTACTCGAAAAGAGAAAGCCCCGGATTCAGGTCGGCAAGTAATCTTGCATCTCAAGGTTTATTTCTCTTTCATATGGGTTGCCCTCGTTTATTACTTCGATTAAGTGGAATTTCTCGTTCACAATTGTTTATAATGGTCAAGACTCAGGACCCAAATAGGCCTGGGCACAACCCCCTATTGGTTGTGCACAAGCAGTATAAAAGTCGCTTCACTGTGTGTAACATCGTATTTTGTCTTTCTTTTTCTGTCTTTTCGAGCTTCAAAAAGCCAGATTATATCAAAAGTGGCAAAGGGTCCAGCTTGCCACAAGGCCGAAGCACACATTGTTGTTCCTCTTTGGCATAAAAGCTTGTCTGGGGCACATCATTTAACAAGTTACTACATTATGATCCAATTTTCAAGTTCAAGAAACTAATAAGTCTATTTGCAAGAAATCGACTCTGTCTTGTTAGTCTGATAAATGTTGTTCGGGTGATGAAGTCGTGGCATTGAAATCATGTAATTTTTTGAAGAGTCGCTATGACCATATCGAGCCCAACCGCCTCGGAAAGAATAATTCACTGGCCATGCTTTCCTTGAACAAATGCTTGAAAAAAATCACATTTTCACTCCCGATGGCCAAATGAGAGTGACCTGGCAAGTTATATAGTGTATGTAAAAGTAGAATGCTGTGGGTGGAGAGCGAGGGAGACTTGGACATTCACACGAGCCCAGAACTTTTTTGAGAGTTTTGAGCTCTCTGTGAGTCCAATTCGAATAAACCACGAATATTCAGAAGAATTAAAAACGTAAGATAGATAGTTGGTTTTCCAAGACAGCACATGTGAATGTTTAATTCTTTGAACGATTTTATGCTTTAAAAGTCACCATACTCCTACTGAAGGTACGCTTGAATTGCGGATATGATTAATTGAAATGAATTGAATGACAGCAAAAAACCGATTATTCAACGCTCATGGTGATCCAAATTCCCGGCAATAACTCAAAGACAAAATTGGACGAGGCCTAGATTGTAGCAAGGCATGTATGTTTACCTTTTGCCTGATTGATAAGGGGCCTATTTTAACTATACTGCACGAACCATGCCCTCTCACGGAGATTTACACGAAAACAAGACCACCTTTTGTATAATCAGATCGTGAAGCTATTACTTCTGTTCGTTCTTTGCGTCTCGAATGCAATCCTACGGAATCCCAATCTTTTTTTTGCCAACTCCCCTATTGTATTTTTAACGTTATGCTTCTTTGAAAAAAAAAAAAATAATTCGGTTTTGCGGCCATGAGGTGCCAATTGCAAGATATCGTCGAAACAGGAGACAACTTGCATACGCTTTGGATGAATAATACTTCTGAACCATTCTCGCTAGAGCATTATTTGCAGCAACAGAGGTCAATATATACACTATTCCTATACAGCATTAAACTTGGTCTTCTCCGTTGCCGCCTTGTTCATGTTGATACCTCGCTTCCATTCACACACTTGTCAGTTGTGTATGGTATAATACGGGTATGTCCGATAAGTAATTAACTTTTGCCTGTTCTGATTACTAAAAATGGGAGGCAATTTTCATGTTAAGGGAACAACAAAAAGGGTAAGTCAGCTATGTTCCCCATATCAATCTTGCGTTTCCGGTCAACACTGATTGATCGAACCTGATAGTTAACGCATCAATTCTCGCACCCGGTGGGTGAGGGGTGTGAACATTCCTGGAGCTTAAAGATTATCATTATAAAAATTTGCTCAATGAATCCTGGCTCGCTTTATTGTACAAAAAGCCTGAAAATAAAATCAAAAATATCTTCCAAATCTCAATAAATGACCACGATCAAGCTTCTTCCATACGCCTTTCAGAAGAGAACAATCCCCCATACCTTACCGCAACACATGCTAAAACTGTATACTTCCAAGTACTCTGATGCCTTCATAGTAGCGATTCAATTGGAGAAGAGATATTCTCGATCATCGAGAGGACTTACCGCCTCAATTGGATTGAAGAAAAAGAAAAAAAAACCTTTATATTGTCACGGAAAATCCCAGCCACGTTTCCCCATACTTGATCACGTGCACATGCTCGACTTTCTCGAAAGGCCTCACTAAATAGAGAAAAAAGAACAAAATACGGTAAACCCAAGAAGCACCATGTCGATATTGTTTACTACGGGCGCAACGGTGACTTTCCGTCCTCTTTTAGACGAGATCACCAAACCTGACTTTTTAGAACTTCTCGCCAATGTTGGCTTTCGAACCATTTCTATCCAGTACGGCAACGAAATCAGTGCCACTGGCGCCAACTCGAGCAAATCGTACTTCAGCGAACTTTTGGCTATGAAGGGGCTAGTAGAGCATTTTGATTTAGAAATCGCAAATGAATTCAACGATAAATCGGTGACGATATTTCGCAATAGCAAATTCATGCTCCGTGCATTTGGATTTGCAAACAACATCAACACCTATATTTCACAAGCAGATCTTGTGGTTTCACATGCCGGAACGGGCTCGATTTTGGACACGCTTCGGCTGAAAAAACCGCTTATTGTGGTGACGAATGATTCGCTCATGGATAATCACCAGGCGGAAATAGCCGCGCGATTTGAAGCAGAGAACTATCTTATAAAAGTGACTGAGGCAGAACTAAAAAAGGGGGTTCTAGAAGAAAAGATCCAGCTGTGGAAAAACGGTAAAATCTCGCTTGATTCGCTTCCGGACCCGCCGGCGGGTGTCTTGGAGAACGTGATAGCAGAAGAATTAGAGAAATGCTGATAAGTGGGTGTTTCATTCGCCCAAGAGTAATATGATCAGAGGCTTAGACCCCTCTTGGATAAGAAGCAATGGTTGGTGAGAAACCTTAATTAACTTAGCACATGCGCAGGCTTTGATTTTTTTTTTTTTTTTTTTTTGCTTTTTTGTTTTTTATCGGTGATTTTGGGTACGCTGGAAACCTGTCCAGGAATATGGCTTTTTATGGATGTGATGCAGACTAAAAGACTGACTTCATGACGAAGAAAGAGTGACATGTCACATTCCGTCTACCAAATAGAAGGTGAAATGGGTCACTTTTATTTCAAAATCTCCTGATGAACTCACAGATAAAGTGAGGTGTTTGGTTTGACTCGTTGGCGTTGCCGGCTTGGAGATAAACGATGCTGTTGTTTTGCAATGTTGCTGCTTGTGGCCATCTTTCGCTTTCTCCCAGCCCATTGCAAAGATTTTGACCGTTTTATATGGAAGAAAGGAAGCTTGCCAAGGGTCATTTAGGGAAGAAGTGTACATTCATTTGAAGTGATCTGTGAGCTGTTCAGATGTACTACGCAAGAGACCAAGGATCACGAGATCTATATCCGAAGGGACAAATCAATTGTCAGGTATTGATTTCAGATGACAGATCAATACTTTCCTTACATGAAAATTGGAAATGCCAAATGCAAGATACATATGGCATCTATCTTTGGAGGGTTTACTAATTGTAATTCTGCTATTCCCAAGTAAATTAATCCCTAACTCAAAGCATCGATACACTTATAATTAAAATTGAAAACGAACCATTTTGTAATATTTTCATACTTGGACCAGTATATTCTGGCCCCCGCCTGAAGGACAATGGTCGCGGTGCGGCACATAGACCTGCGCGATTCTCACCAAATGCTTCACCCTCATCCTCTGATTCCACCCATAACACCACTTGGCCAACAAAAATAATTTTGTCGCAAATGTATCCTTACAGACCAGTCTCTGTTCCTCCCACGCGCCGTCGTCGCCGGCCGCGGCTTTTCACTAAGGACATTGAAACCTTACTTTACAGCATGGGCGACGGCCCTGTGTCTCTAGACTCCACAGTAAACTGTCTAGAGGACTGTCTCGTGGAATTCCTCACTGATCTTTCGCACGAGTCCCTCCGGTTTGCACGGCTGCATGGCCGCTCGCGTATCAAAGTCGACGACGTGCCTTTCGCCCTTCGAAATGACCCGCAGAAACTCGGCAGAATGAGCTATATTCGGGAACAATTGCATAGGATCGAAAAGGCCAAGAAAATGTATGACACGAACAATGTCAACGAGAAAGAGCTCTTTGCGGACGACGATGAGGAAGACCCAGATGAAGGCGGCCGTCCGCTCAAAAAATCCAAGAAGAAAGAACGTGGCAAAAAGAAGAAAGCCGAACAGGCCGAAAACTCGGAAAGCGAATAAGCAGAATCGTATTCTTGCGTTCATGCTTTCCTTAGATCTTACCTCTACTCATCGGCAACATCCACGTTCTGAACGGCTGTTCCGCGCACGTACTTTTCCGTTTTGATCTGCTCGGAGATGCTCTTGATTAGCCTGCGGGAGCCCAAGATAAGTCTTGTGCAAACAATGGAGCCCACAACGATTTCACGTGCATGCTTATAGTCTGGTCGACTGGAGAATATCTGGAAAAGATCGTGCGCTAGCAAAATTGCAATAGAGAGCAACATGTCAAGAAGTCCAACTTTCCCAGCCCAGCTCTTGAAAGACCGCCTTCCTGGTGCCCCATGATATATAGCCCTGGCAAATGGTATGATGGTCAAGAAGCAGGTGAGTGTATGTAAGACCAAACCTGCCCACGTGAAGTGCAAGGTAACGTCGGTGCCGTCAAAAGTGGAAATCATCGCGGTCCCAAAGACACTCTTTTCAAGGTGAGCAACGTAAATACAATGGATCTGAATACAGAACCAGCATTGCGCGGCCAGCAAGACAATTAATGACGCGACGCTGACGAGCGACCGCGGGATAAATGCCATGGCGCCCCAGCGATTTCCTTGCTGTACTCCGAATTCGAGCAATGCGGAGGCGTCCGGGCTCCCGTCGAAGCATGCAAGGCCGCCTACAAGCAACAAAATCCCCATGCAAATAGAATCCACGTCAGCGAATGCCCAATCGATTTTTTCGTAGTCTTTTGGCCCCATGCCGATCACGGACAAAGCAGCGTCTATGACAGTCACGCACAACCGGAATGGCGGTCTTCCGACCATGACTGCCGCCGTGAAGGCCACCACAAATATCAAGGCCCCGAATACGGAGACCATGGACACGAGTGCAAGGCAACGCAAGCGGACGTTCGGCGGACTGTAAACGACAGTATACGTGTCTTCGCAAACGACGTCTGCGTCCCACCAATCAGTATCATCATCGGCGAACTCCTCCAAGGGTGAAATCAATTGGTCTGATTTGGTCACAGGCACAAACAATTGCCGCAAAAACTTGCGTGAGTTGTCGTCGCTGTTGGGGGCGCGGATATACGATCCATTTGGAACGAAACACGCCTTCACAGAGGGATCGTTTTTGAAAATGGACATCGCTTCGGAATAGCTTACTGGTTTCGTGTAGTCCGGCTGGCTTAGCTGAAGCACATTGTCAAAAATGTTTCTGTAGACAATGTAGCCTCTCTCCTGTGGAACCGGAGACCCGAGAATAAAGTGGGATAGACGGAGCTTGTGGCATAACACGGCAAACGCCCTTTGCCAGAATATGCGACAGTACTTGCTGAGTAATGGCTGTGCTTTATAAAGGAAAGATCCCGTGAGGAAGGCAGTTTGCGCTGTGACATAAAACGAAATCCTTATTGGAAGCAACGCTCCAGGAGCCCATGGCGGGTTCACCAAGAACCGGATGCCCCAGGTCACGAATCCAATACCGAAAACGACAAATGCAGAATAGACTTTCGCGCTGAGGAAAATACGCAGCATCTGGAGGAAAAACGGTTTCACAACAGCATCATGAATGAGCCTGGCGTTTGGGTCCTCGGGGCTTTTGATGAAGTAGAGCACGCCAGGCCGTAAGATGTGGCTTCTCGCCATGCTCACGAATAAGGCAATGCAGAACATGTAGCCTGTGCCCCACATCCAGTACAACACAAATCTAATAAAGACTTGCAGTGTGAGCGAGTATGCGGATGTGAAGAAAATGCGATAAACGACCCCAGAATCTGTGGACTCAGTGATTTTAGAAACCAAAAGCGGCGCGAGGCAGAAATCGAGAAGCCAGCCGCAATAGACAGGGAAGAGGACAATCTCAATGGCGAAAATGGCAAACACTTTAGCAGTGGCCGTGAGCTGGAACAAAAGCTTGTACAATTTCCGGGCGGTACCCGTGATGGGCGCGTTTTCCGGCCTCAATGCCGCCATGAGCAGGTACACGGCAAAACACACCACCGAGTAGCCAACGGCAAGAAAAACGATACGGGCGGCATAGCTTGGGGGCTCGATACGTTGAAGCACAGTCACATCGGTCCACACTGTCCACACAGGGTCAACAAAGTGCTGAAGAAGAATGTTACCAGCCAGCACAACGTATGGATGAGACGCCAATTTCAGACTTGCAGCATTCTGCAAAATCTGCTGCGCCTTCCCGAAAACCGAGGTGTTTTTCAATGGCAAAATGAATACCGCCTCGAACCCCACCAAAGCGTACAGAAGCACGAGCGCCACTGAACTGCCAAGAATGTGCGGGAAGAAATACACTAGGAGCAAAAGCACAAGCGTCGCCGCGTTGAGCAAAAAAGTGAGCTGGATCGGCGTGGCGATCTGGAGCCTGAGCCCCAACACCTCGAGGATATTGCCGTTGTTGTTTGCTGCTTCGGCCACGGCCATTTCGTCCTCGGCAATGTTTCTGCGGCGCTCAAGCTCCTCGGCGGGTTCTTCGTCGGAATCTAGGGGAGCATTATTTCCGTCAGCATTTGGGATTTGTTCTTGATGCGGATTAGCGTTTAGAGGTGAATCGGCATTGGGATCTCCAGTCTGAGGATCAGCATCGATAGGTTCACCAGCATGGACACCGAGGATGTCGTTGATATTATTAGTCGAGTCTGCCGCGTTTTGTCTATTTTCGCCCAGATTATTGAAAACTTCTCCGACCAAGTCCACCGTGCCTTCGCCATTTATAGTATCAACATCATGAGCCCGCGCCAGGTCCAGAAGCTCGTCCTCAGACACCCAACCCAGCGAGTCGTTCAGGGGAGCCGCCATCAATTCGTCGCGACCTCCATGTTCGGGTCTTTCGGCACCTCCATGTCCGGGTCTTTCGGCGAGATTGTGAAACAACTCATCAAACTGCCCATTGTCCAACGCCTCCCGCAATGGGTTCCCCGGGAACGGCGCCTGTGCGTCCTGCTGGAGGTACTCGAGCGCACGGGCGACAAGCGAATTGTCACCATCTTCTGCGGCGTTTTCCACCATCAGCCCAAGCAAGTCGGCCAATTTCGTCTTGGGCTCCTTGCCAATATGCCGCAAAAGCAGCTTAGTATACCCCTCTTCGCGGACAACCCACTCGTGCTCGATGAAGATCACAAACAAAACAAGCATGAACACAAGGACCTGCACCACGCCATTGAGGTAGGTGTTGAACAAGAAAGTGGCAAACTTATCCCAGGCTGTGGCGTCCGCACTGGCAAATGAATGACCGTTTCGCGTGCGTGGGTACGCGCCATAGGCCATGATATGGAAAAGGGAGAAGTTAGGGGACGGCATTTTCCCGTCCGCCGCATACGTGCATAGCCGCCCAACAAACTTCCAGTACACGGGGATTTGTGCCACGCATAAAACATACAACCCGGCGGCGATATGCCTGACGGCGGCATTTTTCATCAGAACCAAAAGCCTGGTATAGATATCCGCAAGCGGCATTTTCGCCGGCATGTCCGGGTCGTAGAGCGTGACAAACCGGTACGGCGTGTTACAGATGTCACATCGCTTGGCCTTGTTGTTGGAGTGCTCGAGCCATTCCAATAGGCATTCCTGATGGATATACTTGATCAGGCCACGGCATTTGCACGGGTGCATCAATGGCTGCGTGAGCGAGGCTTCGCCACGGCAAATCCGACACGTGTGCTCTGATTCGGACATTTTTCGATCTTCAAAGTGTATTTTTTGCTCGAGGAAAAAAAAAAAACCTGGTCTTTTAACAATTAGCACGATTTGGCGTTTCACCCGACCCAATGCGCACAGTATAGAAAAACCCACTCGCGCTGGATCGATCGTTGACTAGCTTTAGCAAAAATAGCTTTAAAAGAAAATAGAGTTGTAATTTCCCGATTTGTAATACCTCTTTTTCTGCTGATGAAACTGCCAAACAGCTGAGATTTGTGGCGGTGAGATGTGAATTTCGTGGCTATTTGTTGGGTACTGAAACGGGTTCTTCATCTGTCTCTCATCCTCCGGGCCCGTTTTCGCGGTGGGGTCCCTCTCACGATGCACGGGCCCAAAACTGTTCTTATATTACAGGGCGTTTTCATAAACCTTTTTTTTTTGTGCTCATTATATATTGAACATTGTAAGCGTAATCTGGGTGATTTTTCTAAACCCAAAGCAGATAATTGCTTTTTTTAAGCATAAATGTGGTTTTTATCGGGATTCTTCGGGTGCTATTTGTATACTGGGACGAGATTCTTTCGATACGAAGCGCTCTGTTCATAATAAAAGAGACTAGGAATCTTTCAAATCCACACACCAGTCTGCTGTTTGGGACATGAGCCCTACCTAAATCTGATAGATGCTGACTTATTATCCAGTAGCTTGGCGAGAAGGATTATTCTTCTATTGGCCAATATTCGCTGTATGTAATACACTACTTATCCTCACATCGGGAGTAACTCATAACCATTCGTGACGTATAGCTCTTTTGCTTAATTTCTTGCTTCAGCTTTAGTGAAAGTTTAAATCGATGAATCATGTGAAACGTTTCAGACATCGTCCATCCTCAACGGTTGCGTTCAGCCCGGTTCCTTTCGGTAATCATATACTCTTGTATTTTGGTTCTAATTCTATGTTGCTCTACAGATTGATCTGTTGTGTCAAGTGTGGGGCGTCGCTGATTCAGTGAGCCACTTCCTCGGCCTTCTCTTGCTCAATCACCTGCTGCGCCCTTATTTCAGGGTCAACTGCACCAATCGGCTTCTCTTGAATCACCGGCTCTGGCCAGCTAGAAGCAATGACCGGCTCAGCTACTTCCTCGTGGTGAACCTCGACTGGTTCAGCAACTTGAGCTGGCTGTTCCTGGA
The DNA here is from genome assembly GCA_009746055.1 of Metschnikowia pulcherrima. Lineage (NCBI taxonomy): Eukaryota > Fungi > Ascomycota > Pichiomycetes > Serinales > Metschnikowiaceae > Metschnikowia > Metschnikowia pulcherrima. Next base: position 372,684 of record VFXK01000006.1, read on the forward strand.
TTAGCGACTCTGGCTCGTCCAGGGTCTCAGGCAACTCGGCTTCCTCAACGTTTCCTTCTTTGCCGACTGTGGCCTCATCAAAGAGCTCGCCCTGAGGGTTTTCCTCTTGTACAACTTGGTCACCAAAAGGCCACTCGCCAGCGTGAGTCTCCGCGGCAGGTGGTTCCTCGTGTGCATCGTTGCTCGCAGCAAGAACTCTCAGTTCCAACTCCACGACAACCGGCGTTTCCTTGGCTTCGTTCACCACGCTAGCAGATGCAACGGAAGCAGCAGATTTGGCCGCCTCAGTTTGCGAAGTCAATAGAAAGTCATAGTACTGCTTGGGCGTGTCGAAAAACGTGTTACAATCATAGTCCCAGTTTGAAACGATCTTGGACTTGAGGCACTGGCCTTTGGTCCATGGTGTCCCAGAGATCAAAGGCGACAAGGTGTGATAAGCGACTCCCGTGACTGTCAAGAAGACCACCAAGAAAGCATAAGCAGGCTTGCTGTATCTCTGGGACAGGGTCACCAAAAGATCAAAGAAGTGACCAAGACCCAAGATGGCGAAGTACTGTGCAGGCAAGTAGTGGTGCAAGAAAAGCTGTCTGCCCATTATAAAGAAGGGCATGTAGTGAATCGCCCATCCGACGAAGTAAGTGAACATCTGGTAGTTGTAGTTGAATGCAGCTTTCTTCACATTCAAGGGCGCACCGGCCTGCCACTTAATAAGGGAGATGCCGGCGTGCACAAGGAAACCGAACAAGCACGCGGAAGCAGTCCACCACACAACGGGATTGCCAATAAAGTAAACCTGAGTGTGGTTCTTGTTCCAGTAGTTGATACCACGCAATAAGAGTGGCCACTCGTGTGGGTCGGACTGCCAGTTGTGGTGCGAGGTCAAGCCACTATTTATGTTCCACATGACCTTGTGAGACTCGACGAACTTCTGGAAAAAGCTCAATGCTGGGTACGAGACAATATCGTTTCCAGAGAACTTGTCATTAGAGTTGGTTTCAATGTACCAATGAGTCAATGGTCTGGCACCTTGCGAGGCAGAAGTGACTTCCTGCTGACCAAATCCCCACTCTTCTGGCAACTTGATGTCACTGGAAAACAAGTAGTGGCCTGACATGGCATGTCTCAAACGGAATACAGACTCAATCGCGCGCAAATCATCCTTGGCAGCACCTTTTGTTTTATGCTGCACAATTTCCACGATCCAGTCGTCGTTGGCGTCGCCACCAAAACCCTCAAATCCATAGCAGGAAACTTCCTTCTGCCAGTCACGGTCTGAGACGGGTGGCTTTTCATCGTGCGAGTGCAAACGCAACCCAGACTTCACGTGCTTCAAGCGAATCTTGTCACCGTTTCTGATTGGCACGAACGTCTGGGGCATTGTGTCATTGTAAGGCTCAATCACCCAGTCATTGTTGGTATCAATATGCGGGTACAAGGTCACCTGTTGTTGCTTCGAGCCGGCAGGATAAAAGTGCTTATGAGAGTGTAAGTAACCGCCGCGGGTGTTGATGTGACGGAGAGATACCACGGAGCCAAATCCAACTGAGCCCGTGGTCGAGTGTGGTACTGTGTTGCCAGTCAAACCGGCCTTGAAGGCGCTCAGCATGAAAGCCAGGCCGTCGCCATCATGGGATAACACAGAAAAGTGCACACTAAAGAAGGCAAGGTACAACACCACGGGCACGCCGAGTAAGATTGACGCACGAGTGACTGCTTGTTTCCATATCACATGACTCTTTACCTGCAAGTCGCCGATAAGCAACCACATGTGAATAGCACACAACACGCCTGCCCACGCAATAGTGAACAAGCCAACCCACTTGGAAGAAAAGGCCAAGCCTAACGAGATCAGGCACGAAAAAAGCGCGCGGTACCATGCCATCGAGAATGGCTTCTGGATCTCGAACTTCTTGAACGCGTATACGGCCGAGGCCACGAAGAAGAGCAAGGGTGAGTCAAGCAAGATGTACTTGCTGATAGTCACAAATGCATTTTCAACCAAAAGCAATGTGGCAGTAGCACATGCGACAATAGGACGCACGCCCGACGCCCTCAATGTCAGGTACAAGAGGAACACGGTAGCGAGGCCCAAAACAGCCGAAAACGAGCGCATCAACACAAACGGCACGTGTGCGGGGTAAGTGTCACCGATGGCGGTGAATTCAAACAGGCCATCAAACCCGCCCAAGGATGCGACCGCGGCAAAGAGCATTTTGGCCAAAGGCGGGTGCACGTCCATGAAAAAGCGGCCCAACACGTACTTCCGGGCAAAGCCTCCAAAGTGCACTTCGTCAAACACGACGGAGTTTGGAATTGAGATGTTACGCAAGCGCACAAAGCAGCCCAAAACAAACAAAAAAGCCAACAAGGGCCATTCCTGGCGCGTGATTGTGCGGGATCTCGTCACTTCGGAAGGTATCTCCGTGACAATGTAGGGCCTCAACTTGCCATCACCAAAGCGAGGGGCCGCAACAGGATCCACGGCCAACAACGAATCTGACCGCTTCTGGACTGCCGCAGATTTCAGCAGACTTTTCTTGGCCATTTTATGTGTGGTCTGTAAAGAGAACAATCGAAGCTTTTGAAAGGAAAAATGTGTGGGCCCGTAAAGTACACGTGTTGCGTGCGCGCACTGGGCGTCGTCGCGTGGTGCACCGAAGACACCGCGGGAGGGTGTGCAGTGGCTATAACGATTATTTCCCTGCGATATTTTGACTTTGAACGATATCGTAACCGCCATCGTTTGGCTGCATAAATGAATCTGAGCGGGGCGCTTGCCGCTGTCATCACTTTGATGAGAATATTTGTAGATCAAATGAAAAAAATTTCGATAACTTCCTGCTTGGAGTGATTTTTTCCTCGCCGCTCAAGAAGCTTGGGCTTGCCTCTCAAAACTTGTGTCGTGTCGGGAAACTATCTCTATCTCTGTCCAAGATCAAGACTTCTGAAGCCTGTCAATTCACAGCGCTTGCTCACAAAGGTACATTATGTTTTTTTTTTTTTCTTTGATACTTCTGATTAAGGACCAGGAGCCGGAATTGCTTGAGTTTGTCTGGTGAAAGCCATGATATGAATTCTCTGTTCATGAAAGCATTCAGTCTAGAAGTAAGGCCTCAACTATTTCGTGGGTTTCATCAGTCTAATTGCGTGCAATATCAAAGCATATGATACACGATCTTGGCTGAAGTTTTCTTAGATAAATTGCACAGAGTTAAGCGGAAGAAAAAGAAAATGCAAGAAAATGCAAGAAAAATGCTTGACATACATGTTAATAGCTGTTTCAAGTTTGTGAAACTCGTATTTTTTTCTTGAAAACAGAGTGCTATTCTTTATGATGAAGAAGCGGGAATCTTAAGGCGAGCGCCGCATTGAGCCACTGATACCCCACTGCCATCGAACAATGCTCAAATTAACTGAATTCGCAAATTGGCGTAAGAAAGAGAGTTTTTATTCTCGACATCGTTCAAAAATTCACATGTGGAATCCAAAATCAAAAAGGCACATTTTATGGCCTCGTCTGGCCTTGTCTGCTTTGACTCTGGATCTCAAATTACGAGCCAGGCTCGCCCGCGCGGCCCCATCATACATGCCAAAAACGCGTCGTTTCGGCCCTGCAAGGGAGCCAAAATCCGGGGCCATCGCGCCGCGACAAAAACAACATCGGGCCGTTTCTAGGGCCGATCCAGGGCCGAAACAAAAATGATCGTTGATAAGAAAATTACGTTGAAACACCACTAACACTAATTTTGTTAGTAAAAATGCAAGGATTTCCTCAGACTGAATTACAATAATCAGATCTTTATGAAATATTCGAACTGAAAGCTCTGCTTATTGTGGTGCTGGATGCTCTTGGCTCACAGGCTCGGTGCACTCTCAGCATGCACTACTCTCATCACGGCTAGATCATAGAGCACTCAAGAGGTGGAAAAAAAAAACACCAGAAGGCCAGAAATACCCACACATGTGGCCTGCCAAAACACATTTGGGCCCGCAGTTGACTTACGGCGTCAGCGGCCTGCCCGTGGTTCGACCGGGAGCCAGATCGCTGGACGACAGCCCGAACTCGGCGCTTTCTTACCCACGACTACAGGCGCACGGGCCGATGTTCTACGAAATCCACAATCTGGCAGTCGAACTCGCACCGGGCGCCGAAAAAGAAGATGTGAAGCTACGACGAGAGCCCCTGGCGGCTACTGCCAATTTTCACGACGATCTCGCGGTTTCTGCGCCTGTTTTGGCCGCTTTGGACCACGAGGCCGCACCTTTACATGAACCAAATGCATATGACCCTTCCAGAGGGCCTTTTTACGGCACTTTCCAGCTTGGAACCGCCGCTTACTCTGAGCCAATTGTTATAAGGGGTAAACCTTACTACCCAAAGGCGAAATCTTCCATGATCCCAGTTGCCTGCCACGCCTTTGCGGCTGATCCATATACGCTACGAGTGGTGCCGATGATGCCGAGGAGGCGCAATTATTTCGACACAAAAACGCCGGAAAAGTCACAAAAGACCTTATTCAGTGTTCCTCAAGTCTCCAAGTACTCAGTAGAGTGCCGGTTCCCCTTCGAAATCTACCAGGTGGAAGTTCACAGCAAGCACAAAATTGTGGTTGCGCGCGGGCTTCGAGATATTGCATTCCTCACTGTGAGCTGGAAAAATAACCCAAGCCTGAAAGGTATTCAACTCAAGAAGGCATTCACCATCAAGCATGAGAGCGGGAACGTGATGCACGTGACGCTCAGTGAAAACAAGTTTGCTTTTGTGGATTCAAATGGCATTTACTCTGCATATACATATGCGCTACGAGAGACCTGGGAATACGAGCTCATTTCAAGCGCAAAATTGCCGGATTTTGATCCATCAGATACCTCAATGTGGCGGCGGCTATGTTGGCCAGCGGGCTCGGATAATTTGTTTTACTTTGCCAGGAAAAGCGCCGCCCGTGTATGCACGAAAAGCGGCCAGACTGAGAAACTCATCACATTCCATGCATGGTCACGTGCGCAGGACTTGGCTTTGATCGAAAACGAGTTGTTTCTCTTGACGCTGCAGGAAATTATCTGGGTGAGGATACAAAACGGCAACTTGGAGCGGCGCCTTTCCTGGAAACACTATCTTGATAATATGGATGTGACGCTCAAATTGGCGGTGTGTTTCTGTGAATCCGAAGCTGCGTATAATTGCTTGGTATACTCGAGCGCCTCGCCGGCCAGATTGATGTTTACGTTTGGGTTTCAAGATGGCTTTCCATGCAGCCTCAGAGACCCATATATGGTCCCCTCCAAACACAAGTTTCCCATGGAAATCGGAATTTCGGAGGCACCGCCAGTCATGAGCGACACGGGGCCACTCCTTAGTGTTGTGGAGATGAATCAGCAGTTTCTTCTGGTACACACAAGCTTTTGCGGGTTGGAAAACCGTGCTTTTCGGCTGAAATCTATTCATGAAGATCCAAATCCAAAGCCCGTGAGGTATATAACATCACTACTCTCCTCGGTAGAGTCACGGATGCTATATCGTCTTTTTCTGGGCCAGATCCGCATGGTGGGCAACCGGTTTGTCTTGGAGGACCCGAAAAGTGTGGAGATGAATGAAGAATCCGCTGCGGCTCTAAACATGGCCCAGAATGCCGATGAAAATGCTGAAAACGCCGAAAACGATGCTGAAGTGGGCTCTGATAACGCCACAAATGAAGAATCATCTCAGTGTGAGCTCGTACAGGACTACGCCTTCCAATTGGGTGCCGAAATCAAGCCCTTTTTCGAGAGTGATGAGGATCAATCTGCCGAAGACGCAATTGCCCTCTCAGCGCATCGATCCTTGGCCACAATCGCTGAAAACGTGCCAATGGAAGTCACAGATTTTGAGGAATTCGACTCGATGCTACTGCAACTTCGCGAGTTTTATGAAGCGCAGGATATTTCGCTTTTACCTTTTGATTCTGGCTTGTTAAAGAAAGTTATGGGTGGCACGGCCAAATCGATCAAAGAGATTCCTGGTTCTTTTGAGGATTATGCGCCTGAAAACCGGCAACAAGCGGCGATTTTGCTCGCTACAAGTATGACGAAAGCACATGCCAACTATGCTCCTGACTTCCTTGATTGTATAGAGGCAGAGACAGAGGAGTACCCCGAGGCATTGATAAACTCCTTGAATGAGTGGGAAATTGACGTGCCGGAAGCCACCCAAAACGGAAAACTGCATGTTTTCGCAAAACCAAACATGGCCTCTGCCAACGGCAAACATACTCTTCTTCGCCGTGCGCTCACTCAAAATTCGCAGTCGGCAGAATCGCAGAATTTGGGTACCTCAAAGCACGATTTGAGAGACAATTACGAAGCCGAAAATCGTAAAATTGATTCTTTGGCACCTCCGGCACGTGATTCGGGCACACTTAACGGCGTTTCGGGAACGATACCGCTGTCTCCTCCACTTGTTCACATAGACTCTGATTTGTTCATGGGTGCGCCTGCAGAGAGCAGGGAAATTTTGTCAGAAAGCCCCAAAAAGGGCAAGAAGAAGAAAGCAGACAGGAGCAAGTCATCTCAAATTCAAAATCTGCAAGAATTGCTGCAAAAAAGTCAATCTCAAGGCAATTCTCAGGCACATTCTGGCAGTCAGTCCAGCCAACGCCCGTCCCAATCCTCACAATCCATCAAAAGGCCCGGCTTGCAGCCAGTTGTGGGCAGAAAAAAGAAGAAGGCAAAAGGCGGGTTTGCATAGATCTGTATCTCTTTCTAATTTGCATATTTGAGATCATTTTCCATCTTTGAGAAGTTGCTGAGTTGATTTCACACCGCTTGGCCTTTTTCAAAGCCGGATTCCATTGCATGGGTAAGAACTTATAGAGAGGAACAGATCCTCAAAATCATTTTGATTAAAATAGCATAAATCGCATAAACATTGTAAGAGATTCGTAACAGAAATCACTTGTATGACAAATATCAAGAGCTACTTACAAGAGGTTGACGAGCTGGAGACTCTTCTTGAAAAATCCGCCAAATTAATGTTCTTCAGATAATTTCCGGTCATGTCATGTATTACACTTAGAGTCTATGTTCATTGAGAATTATGATCTGAGGCTTACTTCGATGGGTCATCCTCGAAGCGCAAGTCCCAGCCAATCTGTTTACCCAACACTGGCAAGACCTTTGCCACGGATTGCACATCCTTGTCACCTCTACCCGACACATTGATGATGATGTGCTGGTCTGGGCTCATGGTCTTGGCAAGTCTAAGAGCACCGATAATTGCGTGCGAAGATTCCAAAGCTGGAATAATACCTTCCAACTGCGACAACAAGCGGAATCCCTCCAAAGCATCGGCGTCGGTCACAGCAATAAATTCCGCGCGGCCAGAAGCTTTCCAGAACGCCAACTCGGGACCCACACCAGGGTAATCCAAACCAGCTGAAACAGAGTGTGTGTCATGAACCTGGCCATCATTGTCCTGCAACACAAAAGTGCGCACACCATGGAAGACACCGGGAATACCGGCAGTCAAAGTGGCCGAGTGGCGCGCGGTGTTTACACCATCACCCCCGGCCTCGACACCCAACATTTTAACAGATGTGTCATTCTCGAATGGAGAGAAGAGACCTGTCGAGTTCAGTCCACCGCCAACACAGGCAACAATGGCGTCGGGCAAGCGGCCGCCGTTCAACTCCTTGAACTGCTCCTTTGCCTCTTGACCAATCACACTCTGGAACGTACGCACAAGCGTAGGGTATGGGTGCGGGCCGATAGCAGAGCCAACAACGTAGTGAGTGGTCTCCAAGTTCGACACCCAGTAGCGGAACGCCTCTGAGGTAGCATCACGCAAGGTAGCAGTACCGTTGGTCACGGCAACAACCTTGGCACCCAAGATACGCATACGGAACACATTCAACGCTTGTCTCTGCACATCCTCGGCACCCATGAACACACAACACTCCATGCCGAACTTGGCACAAGCGGTGGCCGTGGCCACACCGTGTTGACCGGCACCAGTCTCCGCAATGATTCTTTTCTTGCCCAAGCGCTTAGCAATGAGCACTTGCGCCAAAGCATTGTTGATCTTGTGCGAGCCAGTGTGGTTCAAGTCCTCTCTCTTCAACCATATCTGGGCACCGCCAGCATACTCCGTCAAACGATCGGCCTTGTGAAAGCTCGACGGACGCCCGATGTACGAGTACAAGGACTTGAACTCTTTCCAGAACTCTGGGTCGGCCGTGGCGCTCTCAAAACCCTTTTCCAACTCGGCCAAGCACGTGTGCATGGCCTCAGGCACGTACTGGCCGCCAAAGTCACCAAAGCGCGGGTTGTACTTGTGCTGCTCCTCCAAAAGAGCCTCAGGTGCCGTGTGGGACTCTGGCGCAACGTAATCCTTGTAAGCAGGTGGTGCGATGGGAGTGTATTCGGCACCCAAAATCGAGCGCACAAAATCACGTGCAACCTGTTTGCGTTCGCCTGGGGCCAGGTCACCCAAAAGCGTGATGATCTTCAGGCCAATCACCACGCCATCAGCGGCAGCGCCAACGGTCAAAAAGTGCTCGCGATTAGACACGCCAAAACCGACCGCGATCGGCGTGTCGCCGGCAAACTTGCGCACACGCTCACACAAGGCGGCAATGCCTGCAGAAACCTCCGTCAGTGCACCCGTGGTGCCCATGCGTGACACCACGTAGATGAACGAGTCGGCAATCTTGCCCAAGGTTGCCAAACGGGCGTCGGACGTTGCTGGGGCAACCAAAGGCACGTAGGACATGCCGTACTGCGCACAAGTGGTTCTGAACTTGATAGCCTCCTCAGGGGGCAAGTCCACGACGATATAGCCGTTGGCGCCGGCCTTGGCCGAGTCCTCGACCATCTGCTGCTCGCCATACTTCATGATCGGGTTGTAGTAACCCATCAAGATAATCGGTACGTGCACGCCCAGTTTACGCGCCATCAGCACGAGCTCGAGGCACTTTTTCACACTAATTCCATTCTTCAACGCCACAGTATTGGCAGCCTGGATAGTGGGCCCGTCGGCGATCGGGTCCGAGAACGGGATACCCAATTCGATCACGTCCACGCCTCCTTCTTGCATACCTTGTAAAATAGGCACGGTGTCCTCGATCGTCGGGTAACCGGCCGTGATAAAGTTCACGAGCGCGTTTCTGCCCTCGGCCTTGCACCGCTGGAATGTTTCTTTTAACACTTGCGACATTTTTTTTTTTTTCTTTTCTATAGATATTTTTGCTGACTTTATGTGTATTCAGTCAGAATCAATATTGGTAGATTATAGTGTTCGATTAGATTTCAGTGACGTTTTCGCGCTAGCTATATAGCTTAGAAACTGGGCCGGCGCGCGGCTATGTGCACTCCCAGGTGAGTCAGTTCAGGGTAACCCCAGCAAGTGGCGAATTGTCAAGGCAGCCATTTTTATGTGATATACGGAGATTTGAGGTTTTTGAATTGGATTTTTGATGACTTCCAAGAATTTTGTCTCAACTGTAATGTTTTATTTTCCAATTTATGTCGAATTTCGTGAATATTGGTGGGGGTTATTTTGCGGCCAGAGTTAGTGAGCTTGCTGCGAGCGAGCGTGAGCGTTGTTCTGGTCCAGCTACAGCAAAAGAAACGACCACGCCTGAAAGGTGCAGATAATTAATATGTGGAATGGAATGTATACAGTATAATAGTGCTTACGTAGTAAAAGATTGCAATATTATTGTAGTATTGATCATATTCATGGAGATTCGAGCCATATAGAATCGGGATTTCTTTCCCTTTTGGCTTCAACACGGTCTATCGGATTCATTCTTACATTTACTGCGAGACACGCATCAGTAATCATCTTTCATGAGATTCTTCGAACCTATTATGGTTTGCATTTACACGGAGTATAGGCATTTCATTGGAACATCATGGAAGCAAAGCCAGTATTCGTTTTTTTCCTCAACTTCGGGCTCTCATGTCAACCGTTCTTCCTGCGTGGTTTCTCCATACTTTCGGGCCAAATGGAACCCATTCTGGAAAAGTGTGCTTGCGCTCCATCAGAAAAAGTCCGATTATGAGTATTTCTCAGTTTCACTTTACACGCTACCCCCTTGTTCGTGCCGACCTGTGTTCCAATCGTGTCCATTCTCTTCCATAAATTCACTCACTCAAAACCCAAAAGTTATCTTTTCCTCCATTTTCTTTTTCCTTAATGCTAGCCTATCTGATACCACATAAAGGGCTCATAATGCCCCACACCCACCCAAACCCCCGTAAATTCTATCATAATTCCTTCCAGAAACGTAACTAGTGATCTTTCAAGCACCCTTTCATGAAATTGACACGCTTATGTTACACTGGTCACGCTTTTAGTGCGCCCGCCTTTTGGTCCAGACGGCGCACTCAGCAGCACCTCCACTTCATGGCCCAATTTGATCTGTGTGAGGTTAATAATGGGTAAAAGCCGATTGTATTGTGCACAGAATTCCGAAATGTCTGATTTCATGGTATTCACTTTACTAACCAAACCATCGTAATAACTTTGCTGGCTCTGGTGTTCTGCCACTGTAGCGAGAGCTTTTAATAACGCCAGCATATCGCTGCGAAGCACATTTATCTCCAGTTTTAGGCGCTCTAATTCGGCGTGTATTGCCTGCGGCTCAATGCGGCCCGATGTGATATCATCGATCTTGATCGGGTCCGGAAGCGTGGCCATGGTGTCTGAATATTATTATTTTTTTTGGCTTATTTAGACCCACTTTTTTTCCACATGTGGAGCTGAATGGATTATAGTGATGCGGCGCGCGTTATGCGTGGCTTGAAAGGTTGGAATTGAAACAGAGCAAGATGTTGAAAAAAAAAAACATGAAATGGGCATATTTACGAAACTTTATGTTACGTTAGCTTCTAGCTAAAAAACAATGTTCTTCTATGAACGACGACTAGACGAAAGGGAAAGCCATTTTTGATTTCGTAATCGTAATCGTAATCGTAGAAATCAAGTGCTAAACAAACTGGTCTTGTCGAGTAAAGGACATGAACGGGGATATTGATGAAAATTTCACCGGTCGGTCTTTGTTCCGTTGCTTTGCGTCCCACTCCTTTCAAGCTTCAAAACCTTTAAAGAAAAAAATTTAAACGATTTCTTCCGATTTCTATGCCCCCACTGAACATCTTGTAACATACTCATAAGTATATTGTATAAGTACACGGGCGCTCTAGGCGAGCCACGAGCCCGAACTGCAAGAGAGATATTTATAGAAGGTCAATCTCATTTGGAACCGAGTTCATACAATATTGGATCTAATCATTCGATTGTTTTCCTCACTGGTTTCGTATAATGGAAAGTGCCCCAATTTGAGTTGCGAAGAAAAGCGAATGATATTTAATGAAAATCCAAATATACTCTCACTATTTCATCTCAGCTTTTTCCATAGTACCGGGCCGAAAGATTTGTCAAGGTTATAGGCTCGATCGGAGATGTTTCATGAAAATCTTCTTGAGAATACTGAATCGACCATGTTTATTCCCGGACTCCCATTCCAGTACATTCACACGAGACCCCTTAAATCTCGAAAGACTGTAAACATATCAAAGTTAGCTCCACTTTAAAACTTTCTTCTTAATAAGTGTTAGCTGCACAGTTTCTCCTTGTCATCTTAACACCTGCCTGTTTAAATGATAAACATGGCGGGTCATCAATCAATTCATACATTTGGGAGGCCACACTCAAGAGAAAGAATGCCTGCTCATCGAATGAAAGATTCTTGAAACTCTCACTATCGATCCAAAAATTATGAGTAGCAACTATTTCCCTTTATTCTTTTCCAGCATATCAGAAGGCATCTTCAGCTCAATCGGTCAAGTCAAGTCTACTTCATAGATTTGCACTGTATGCTTCTGATGAGTTTGTAGAGCACACCCAAATGCCAAAAGTGCTGTAAATGTGCTTGTCTCATTCAAGGGCCGATCCGGTCTCCAACCAGGGATTCCATAGCCGTCAAAAATGAGAAGAAAGCTGTGCTTCACAAGGCTCTTGGAATCACCATAGAAAGTTGGTTAATTTGCATTCGGCTGACTCAACAAACAATTCACAAGCTTAAACATGTTTCACCTGGCCAATTCCAGGTCGATGCTGCCCTCCAGGTACAACGCGCTGCCGTTGCTGCTGCTGGCAGGAGTCATTGGAGTTTTTTTCCGAATTGGCCCCTTTTTTTGCTGGCGTCTTCGTATATGCACCGTGTCGTCTTCTAGCTCCCACGTGACGCCGTACTTCTCCTTAAACGCTTCCCACGTGACTCCCTTTGGCAAGCATTCTTTGAAATCGGTCATTTTGTACGTGAAAAACGAGTCACCAAAACACGCCACCATGTGTTGCATCATGCGGGGAAGCCCCATGGACATCACGGCAAACACCAGATGGTCGCTTTCGGAATTATAAAGAGTCATCCATGCGTGGTAGTCGCCCTGTGCCCATGCCAACACGGTCGCAAGCGTGCGGGCGTCTTTTTCCGCGTCCAAATGCGTGAAAAACAAGCCTAATGCCTCGCTATTTCGCTCGTTTCGGTGGGATACATGTAGCACTAGAATGCTGGCAACCTCGCTGCGTTCCGTGGCGCTGAGAAGCATTCTGGCGTCGCCGAGCAAGTACTGGATACTGGGCACATATGTCTGGTAATGGCCCACGGCCGAGCTCACGCGGACAGAAAACAAATGCACTTTTTTCGAGAACTCGCACGGTTTCTGGTGGAGAAGCGCCTCACGAAGTTTACGTAGACTGGTCAAAACCTGCTCAGAATTGGCGCTGCTCTGCTGTGACCAGGCACCGCCGCGGAACGCTTCCGTGGAGCTCGGAGACAATGCCAGCCCGGCCTTTTCCACCTGCCTGAACGTCTCCAAGATCCAGTCAAAGTACTCACGTTGCGCCTGTACGCTTTTCTGGAGACGGCTCTCTTCTCCACGGCTGACAAAGCCATATTTGCGGTGCGCGGCCAGAATATCCAGCGCGGGGCTCCTGCTGCGCTCGTTTTCGGGCGCAAACCGCTCTTTTCGCGCCTGCTGTTTCTGTTTCTCCGTAAGTGTGCTTTCAGCAAAACACTCCGGCCGCGAGGGTTTCTTCAGCGGCTCTTGGGCCATGGTTATGTGCGGGTATATGCGGTTATATGATTCTATAGATAGGGTATACCAAGAGGGACTGGAAGTCGGCGAGGCGGGGGTCTGGGAAAATGATTTTGGTACCAAAAGAATCGCCTGAGCTCTGTCAATTGGATCCGCTGAATCAAGTTAGTTCCAGAGGTTATCTTTATCCGACTTGGTGGGGCTGATTTTTTCTTGCAAGGTATTGGTCGGGTGCAAAATAAAATGTTGCGCGCGGTGGTGAGCAAAACTGGGCCGGGCGAGAATCTGGGGTACCAGTCAAAATTAGAGTATGAATTTTTTCGAGTTTTTTGAATTTTTTTGTTTTGGGAACACTTTTGGAAAATTTACGACTTGTTTTGTGGCTCCCACAAATTTGAATATTTCTGATAACTGAAGATAAGTTAGTTTCAAGAGTAATAGTACCATACTATTTTCTAGCACGCTCAATGACAGATTACCAGTTATCTGCGTGTCACGGTCAAAACAAGATTTGGCCAGATTATAGATATCATACCTGTGAAACTTGCCGTGTTTTGCGTTCAGCTATATCTTTAGTTTGATATCATCTTTTTACCCTGAAATGGCGCTGAATTCACGAGCTACCTGAGTATGATTCGTACCAGCCAGATCTACTCATATGGAAAACCATCAAGGGCATAATTTCAGGGCCAAAATACAACTTCAATACCTTTTCCGCATACTTTGATACTTACAAATTCCATATGTGTGTCTTTCATCAACAGAAAATACCAAGCAATCCCACGGAGCTCCAAGCGTGAACCACGTATCACTTGGGGAAACCGATCCTGGTCTGGTCGGCGCTAGCCAGCTCTTTCTTATCTCATGCAAGAGATGTACCGGCTAATCTCTACAGCACAGTTGGTTTTTGGAGGAATGTTAAGCTATATTTTCTTTTTTTCTTTTGGATACAGGAGACTCTGATCAATAACCACTGCGCGTTGAATATGCAACCGAAACCCAGCACATAATCGGTTTGTCTCTGCTTAGATTATGTTTAATAGTCACGCATAATTCTTTGATTTCAATTTTCACACGAAATCTGCACTCTTTTCCGGAAAAGGTAAACTTGAAAGTGAGTTTTGCCTTTGTTCGAAAAATGTGAGTCACATGAGTAGGGCATTCTATGATTCTAATCAGAGCCATGATATCCAAATACGGGTCTTTTAATTGTGCTGATATTTCTCAGCTTCAGATTATTGCTGTTTGAATTATCATCATGACTTCCGGTCATCGAAAATTATAGAAGAAAATGCAGTTTCCTCACTGGTTCCAAGGTGCTTAACAAAATAACTCCACTTGCCGATTCAGGACACTAATCAAAGTCAATTAGAGTAGTTTATCTTTTCGTCTTAGGTGGTTTCAAAAGACACCTAGACCTTCTTTCTCAGGCAAAAAGGTCCCTGCTTTTCCATATTTGTTTCTTCAAGGCGCATTTCCACTAATTCTCGAACAGAGTATTATTGTAAAAATTCTTGTGCGACGTTTTGATGAAAAGGAGAAACTCAAAAGATATAGAATTCCTAGTTTTGGCTTCTAAACCAACATCATGTCTTATATGAGAGTCAATAATTTATTGAATCTGATGAAGATAAGAGTTTGTATCTCGGAATTCATGAGGAGAACGAGTAAATGAAATGCAACTGTGGCATCGATCGGTGTTCTACTTGCGATATTGACGATTTCTTGCTTGATTTTGTGATTATCTTGAATTAGCCATCATTAAATGCAGAGCTGAGTAAACAATCCTGGCTTCCCTGTCCTTAATTAGATGCATCAGGAATAGAAGAAAAAGGGCATGATCTTGTGAACAAGAGGCCACTGAAAATGGAAGGACTCCCTACGTCGTATTTCGAATGTATGGAGACAAGTTTTTGAATCACTTAATTGATCAAGCTAAAGAAAACAAATATGTGACTCGCCATGGTCTATCGCCTGTTTGAGACCCAGGCTTTTATTTCTCTTTTTGAGTAGCAAATTGATTTATCTACCAAGCAGCACTCGCGTTGAACAACTGCTCGAAGCAGATGCGATCATTTCTTGGTTAGCGAAGTAAGTATATACCGTGATAGCCCCAAAATGCCAGGCATCACATATAGACGATAATCCCCTCATTCACTGTCTGCCCCTACAAATGGTCGCTTCACAGTTTGCTCTTTCAAAGATGCTTGCGTTATATAAATCACTATCTCAGATTGGGTTTCAATTAGTTCCATATGTTTTGAAAAGCGTTGGCGGCGTTCGGGATGTGTACAAGATGCGAAAAGCGGAAAGTGCTCAAAATTAATTATACCATCCCGAAACCAATGTCTATGAAGCCACCACAACCTTTTCACATCACGAGTTTCCGTCGCTCGGCCCTGGCCCTGCTCATTAAGTAGCGGTCGCCAAAGTTGAAAACGCCCACCAAAAAAAGTGCCAAAAACGACACCACGAGCCCCACCTTGAATGCAGGTCTGTAGCAGTGGCTGCCCAAAATACATGTATAAACGCCCGAATCATCAGCGGTCAGCTTTGAGTCGTAAACCTCGCCAAAGAAGTTTGTGAGGTAGAAACTAGGTATTACAGGGGCCAATCCCACAAGACCCCAGTTCCCCAGGAAATTCTCCATGCCAAAAACGTCGCCCACAATGGTGGGCATAATGCAAAGCGTATAGCCGTAGAAAAAGCCCAGAAGCATAGAGGCGGCACCCAAATACTCGTGGCCCGCGATAGTCTGACCCAAGATCTGGGTGCATACGAGGCCGGCGGCAGGAACGAAGAGGAGCCATGCACGTGACCGGCGGAAAGTTTGTGTGATGATGTCGCCCATCACGCCGGCGGCTAGGCGCCCTATGCAGTTTGTCATCAGTAGCAATCCCACCTGGAGCTGCTGCTGATTCTGTATAAGCATGTCTACCGACAGGCTGGCAGCGGCTACCGGGTCAAGTTCAAAGTTGCGGATCACCAACGCCTTCACCATGTACCCGACGGAGTAGATATACATCTGGCCCAACGAGGCCATGGCGCCTAATATGAGGAAAAGGAGCCAGAATCGCGGGGATTGAAGGAGCCGCACTCCGTAGACTTCTGTGGGGCCGGGCTGACTTTGTGCAAACGCCAATTTCAGGGCCATGTTCACGTCCTTGCCGGCCGACCCGCTTCGTAGGTTTGCCATTTCGACCGGGTCCGCGAGTCTGACTGTTCTACTCCCATTAAAATTGCGCCGGTCGCAAAGCATGACAAGCGGGCTGCAGAGCGCGAAAATAAGCGCCAGGGACACAATAAGAAAACGCAAAAAGCCCAGCGTGTCGCCGGGGTAAAACACCAGCGCAAACACGGAATAGAACATGGCCAGTAGGCCGTAGAGAGCCAAGGGAAGCAGCGTGGCAACGCCGCGGAGCAGCGGGAACGTCACAGCACAGCATTTGAGGCACGCCAGGTTGATGAATGTCGAGCCTGAGCCAACGAAAAAAAGACACCCACACAGGAGCCACACGCTCAGGTATGCGTGGGTGTATTGCCGCCGAAGCACGTAATATCCGAGCACGATGAAGCTGCCGCCGGCACAGAGCGGCGCCGTGTACCCCTTTTTGTCCACCACAAGTCCTGCCAAGGGGCCCGTTATCGACACTCCTAGGCTTCCCACTAGAGCGATCGACAGCGCATTAGTCGCCAGGTACTGGAGCTGCAGCGCCAATTGCGGGCTGTATGACAGGTATAGGTAGAGCGTGCCGCAAATGAGACCCAAGAATGTGCACGAGAGCAACACAAACGTTTTGTGCACCGTTGACGGGGCCATTTGTGATGCCGGGTGACCAGTTTCGGTGCTATAATAGTAGTATCAGAATGTGGTAGGCGCCAAGAAGTGTGAGGTGCGAGGAGAGACCACGTTTCAGTATCCGGCGACTTATGTGGATTCTTGACTTCTGCTGTATATGGAAATCAGACTAGTAGAAACGTTTCAGATTTGAACGAGCAGGCTTTGGAATCAAGTTCTGCTATAGGTTTGTCATTTGCCCTGTGTCAGATCAGTGCAAGTGGAGTCAGCCTCGAGGTGTGTGTGTGCCACGCATGGCCGGTGTAGAATGTGGCCCCGGCCGCGTTTGGGTGGGCCCTGCGCGCGCGCGCTTCTGCCAGTGACAAGTGTGACCCCCACAGTGTCATATTGACATGCCGCTAATTTTTTTTGCCACAACTTAGACTCATTGAAGGTTTACGGAGTAGCCTAAGTTGACTCTTGTGTATTCCTAGCAGTAGATGAATGTCTTTGATAGGGTGTAGATGTGACATTTTCAGTCCTTGGGCGCTCTAACAAATTTGCTATTATGGGTAAGCACTATACACACTCCGCCCTGCATTCTGCATTGTGCACGCGTTTAAGTCTTTCGCAAACCCTGTTTGACAACACCGTCATAAAGGTTTTATTTCAATATTTGGAATCAAGCCTTGTTGATATACAAGGCACAATATTGGGGCTTTAAATGAAGCGCTCAATCATGAATTAAACACAGTTCTTTCCAAGCCTTTTCTCAGTGGAAGCCTTGTGCACAATCCAGCAAGCCTTGCATGTTTGTTTACG
Source organism: Metschnikowia pulcherrima (assembly GCA_009746055.1). NCBI lineage: Eukaryota > Fungi > Ascomycota > Pichiomycetes > Serinales > Metschnikowiaceae > Metschnikowia > Metschnikowia pulcherrima. Next base: position 390,364 of record VFXK01000006.1, read on the forward strand.
TGTCCACGCGCTAGCAGCTTAGTTGCAGGTCGGAGTGTTGTCATGACTGTGCATGAGTGAACCGTTAAGGCATCATACATCAAAACACTTCAACATGCGTTGTCGCCTGAAACGATTTATCACTTTTGGCCAATTCAGTGGTCTCTTAATCACGTTTAAGTTCACGTGTTTTCTGTGAAAGCCTTACGTAAGGCCATCATCGTTTGTGCCTTGGACTTCCACGTCACAGGCGACCCTTACACGGCCACTAATCCACTTTAAGTGGGTCATGCTCAGATCAGGGTTGTTCAAAGTGACGAACGTATTTACGGCGTATTAACGCGCGTTTTTACGCCGTAACGTTTTCTCGCTTTTTACTTTACGAATACTGGTGCACGGGTGCTGTTTACGGCGTAAATACGCAGTAAAAATTACCAAACGTATTTACGGATCTATACGCTGGTTTTTACGCAAATCATATGCAGGTATACTCTCTGATTCTGCTCCAATGGCGGGGCGTGTTCCATACGCGTTATCTCGAAATCGAGGTAGAACCCCGTCCTGCTACTCGAGAAGAAGCATTATCGTTTATAAATTTAAGCGAAAGAAAGCTTCCTGAAGGAAAGGAAGGTCAGCTGCTTAGCGACGACGACATTGGAACCTTTCATTCCGTTGAGCAGCGTGTTCCCTCTCAGATCTTTTTACTTGATTTTCAAGCATCTTCCTCATGAGAGCCTATAATTTTCTGGTCTTCAAAGAGTTGAGGCTCGTGGGATGTGAGGGGGCAGGCACGGCTTTCGAACTTCACGGCTGGCTTTGATGCGATGTTTTTTATTCTTTCTGTATGCCTTCATAAACTGAGTGCAGCACCTAAAAAAGCCAGACTGACGACTAGAGACTTCGCCTTATTCAAGATCGATGCAAATATTTAATGAGATGCAACCGGTGACCGCTGTGAATGTGGTGCACATAAACTGAAAATGGTCACGTGTCGGCGCTTGAATTTACGCATTGTATACGCAAGGGCCAATTGTGTTTACGCAATGTATACGCAAGGCCGGTGGTGTAAACGCATACGCATACGAATACGCAGAGCCGGTCGGCCGAGTTTACGCATACGCATACGCATACGCACCCAAAATCCGTAAAAACGCGCGCGAAAAAACTTTTACGGCGTAAATACGCCGATTTGGTCTTCAATGGCTCAGATGCAAAGTCAGCGTATTAAAATCCTCCAGACCTAATTTGACAGTGCCATCCCATGAATTAACTCGTGCAGATACTTTTTACGGTTCTTAAAATCCCCTTGATTATTCTAATGAAACAAATCGTAGTAAAATTTTGAATATGCAACCGGAACCTAACAATTCTATGTGCGTGAGTAAAATCTGAATACGTCTATTTCGAGCAATGCGCAACTGAATCTTTGATAAACCATGCAGACGGAAAAAAGACTGAGACTCATAAACTGTAGCATGATCCGAGTCAGAAAAAAGAAAAAAAAAACCCCTTGAGTGGATGGGACTCAGTCAGGACTGACACCAAGACTCGTACACTAGGCTAGGCATTGGCCTCTGTTCCGTCGATAAATGGGCATGAGCTATACACTCTCAAACAAGCCTGATCCACAAATGGTAGAATTGACTATCACACCAAGCTTCCATGCGTGACTTGATGTCCATACTTGTTCTATGCATCCGGTTTAGTGAGTGAAACGCCAGATGAATCGAATCTGGCCAGAAACTGAATAAAGCATGACCAAAAACGAAAAGTGTCCTAGCCTTATCATGAAGCGTGCAAATGGTCTGTTTATCAAGACATTTTGAGTAAAAATAGAGTGGAAAACATTACATTACATTGCTCTGTATCTTTTTAGATTCGACAAAATTTAAAAGTGCATCGAAATCATCGTTCGTTTAAAGTTGCCTCAGAAAATGCGACGCCTCAGGATCATTAAAGCCATGGATGACAAGCTTTATGATCTCCTAAATTTCGTACAAACGTATATCGAAATCCCGAACCATGAATTCGCCGCTTAAGTCTAACTGCAATTACAAGAAATTAATGACCACTTTCATGATCAACTCGGTGAACAACAGGACCACAGAGATCAGTGTGTAACATATCAAATCGCCTCGTGACTCGCGTCAGCCCCTCAAATACCATAGAAAGTCCTTTTGGGTATACCGGGCATGAACCCCTTTCAAAAAGTGTGACGGTTCATATTTAATGATCGAAAATTCAGAGACTTCTCGAAACTGCCTGATCTAATTGGGCCTGGCAAAGTTGGCCAAGCTGATAGAATCACTCGTATGCACTAAGCGACGTATATTCAAGCCCACCACTTTGTTTCAAAGAATCGTGTCCAACTGCGGAAATCCCAGGATTGACTTCACCGCTTGTGAGTCCATTATCAGACAAATCATAGACTTCATGTATTCTGGGCTCAACAGAAGGATAATACTTTGACCCACAGAACAGTAGTCAGATATTGCCATTTTGATGTACACACACAAAATTCACATGTTTCCCATCACTTCACAAACCACTTTTTTCATGTTTGTTTAGCGTGAGTGTGAGATTTTTGAATCAAAACTATCTCTCATGAAAAGATCAAGATCTGGAAGTCTTCAACACGGTTGATTGAAAAAACTCTGAGCGCCACAGTCAACGCAAAATGAACATTATCAAGCCGAAAAAAAAATGTTTACATTTGTTGACTGACCACACATTGAACCCTTTCAGCAAACTAATTGATCGAGTGGTCCGCAGATTTCAGAAGTACCATGCCTGGCATGTATTCATGAACAAGGAGTGGTCAGTATCTCAAAAAAAGTCTTGTTGAAAAAGGTGTACAGCCATGAACCTCCCAGAAATTGACATTTCAAGTGATAAACCCAACGCGGCCAGATCTCTCGGAGTCTCACATTCTCACATTTTCGTCTGTCTCCTTCTTCACGCCGTTTTTCAAGTTCTTTTCCTTTATACTTTCAGCGCGCATCTTCTTGACGTACTCAGGTCTTGGCAAATAAGGCTCGCCGTTCCATTTCAACTTGGGATCTTGTTTTTGAGTTTTTGGTTTCTGAGAAGAATCATTCAAACGTGGTGAACCGTTACTTTTCCTATTTCGGCATAAATTTTCGAGGGGCACGTCTTACAAAGAGGTCCTCTTCGATAAGAGCCCTCAAAAACGTCTTGAGATCCAATGAAACATCGTCTGACCGAGACTTGTAGCGTTTCATGAGTTTCCAAAACCGCTCGATTGATTTATGGTCACGACACTGTTTCGAAAGTAACGGCGCCACCAGCAGCCAAATGTCATTATCAGAAAATTTCTGCACGAGCAAAAACGTGATATAGGGCGCAATGTCACCAGTGATGGCCCGTCCAATGAGTTTGCTCTGGCGCGCTAATACAAACACCGGATTCACTTCGTCAAGCATACGAGGGATCAATTGCGCTTCAACCGTGTGCCGGTCAAGCTGGATGAACTCGCCCACAAGATCCAGTATTATGTCATCCGAAAGATCGAGGCATTGCTTAAAGCCGGCAGAAAATTTGTCGTTCATGGCAAGAACGATCTGATCGATTTCGAGTTTTGTTCCAGAAAACAGGTTTCGAAAGTCCTGGAGAGATCGGGTCGCATAGTTATCTTCAATCGCTCCTTCCCGTCGAAACCACGCAATGTATCGAAAATAAACCTCTGGAAGGCTGGCCAAATTTTGCCCCGTTAGTATCTCGCCAGCAGCATCCTTGTACTTGACTTCAGGGCGCTCTCTCACTGGCAATGGAGCACAAATCGATGCATCATGTATTAACTGTGCCGGTCCGTCGTATTGAGTCCATCGATACTGCTTCTTACGGTCATAGAGGAAAGACGAACTAAAGAGTTCCTCATAGCTCACCTTATCAGGATCCACAGGGTAACTGCCATTTTCATTGTCATCTTCATTTTCATTTTCAGATTCATTGTCATTTTCATTGTTCTCTCCTGGAGATTTGTCTGCCTGGGAATCAGGGTCATTCTTAATCTGGATATTGGTGGAGGATTCCTCAGCTACAACTGGTGAACCGGAATTGTTCTTACGCTTCTTGTTATTGACGGGAGCGTTAACGCCAGAAACCCTTCTAGAAGATCTTAAAACTACCATGTCGCAACTAAGCTTGACCAGCCAATTTTTGGATGATTGGGTGTTCTCCAGGGATTTCGTAAATGGGAGACGTAATTTGTGTATAATAATGGGATCGAACAATCACTGCAGCGTGCATGGAGGCAGTATGCGCCTATATGCATGCGCATCAAGTCACAACAAGTATGTGAATGAGCCTAAATTTGAGTTAGAGGTCAGCAGGAATATACCTATTTCAGGCCCGACTCAGGAATCATTCGGTTCATGAAATCTCATTAATCTATGCATCAAAAAAATTGCCTTTATTAATATACAACATTATAGCTATTCATCCCAATTATCCATTAAACGCTGATGATTATATTGTGCCCCCATTTAGGTATCGTTATCGGCATCGGCATCGGCAAGCGTTTCGTTTCGCGACCGGCTTTAACGATATTTCAAACTTCAAAACATCGGTCCAATATCGTTACAACAAACTTCTCCAAATAAATCAACAACAATATCCAATTCAATCATTTTCCCAAAAGTCCTCAGATGCCCCCTTCAAGTCTACGCGTGGCGTTTTTTGGCTCGGATTTATTCAGCGTGGCGTCGCTTCGCCGGCTCTTCGAGCTCAAAAAATCTCATCCAAATTTGATCTCTCAACTAGACGTATACACCAGGTCCATCAAACCCACGGGCAGAAACTTGAAGCAGTATGTAGACTTGCCCATTGGGCTCTTCGCCGCTGAAAAAAATCTTCCTGTTTATCGCGTGGACTCAGGGCCCGAGATTTTGGCTTCAGCAATGCCCAGAAAGTACGATCTAGCCGTGGCGGTGTCGTACGGAAAACTAATTCCGGGAAAGTTTCTTAAGTCTTTAACATATGGGGGTTTAAATGTACATCCTTCGATTCTTCCCAAGTTCAGCGGCTCGTCACCCATTCAACATGCTCTCATGAACGATTGTAAGACGACCGGTGTCACGATACAAACGTTGCATCCTACGAAATTCGACCATGGCGACATTATATGCCAATCAGGGCCGATAGAAATTAGCGAAAATGATAATTCTATCTCTTTACAAACCACGCTATCCCAAGTAGGTGCGGACCTATTGGCTGGTGTGATTTCTGCTGGCACTTATGTCGACCCAAAGCCTTTGGAAAGCCCAGAAACCTACTCTTTGGCCCCGAAATTGACCCCTTCAATGTCTGAAATCGTGTGGGAACACATGACATCAAGACAGATTCGCCGATTAAACGATGCCTTGGGGCCCTTGCATTCCCACAAATATGTCAATATATCGAAGAAGAAGAAGAAAAACGCTGTGCAGGGTTATTATAAAGTGATTCTCGATGGCATCGAAGAATTAGAAAGTTGCTCCGATCTCGAATCCAGGGCACCAGGCGATTTTGCGCTTGGTGGCGACAAGCTTATCGTCAAAACTTGCGACTCTTTTGTGACCGTCCGCAAGCTCAAGTTTCAATACTGCGGTCTAGAAAAGGCCTCAGAATTCATGAGGAGCCTACCGAAAAGATCAGGTGAAACTCCACATCAGTTTGTGTGGGCGCAATCATAACTCAACCTGGCAGGTCGAGTTGTACTTCTCCACAGCAATCCTCATCTTGTTGTACAAAAACAACCTGCTTTTCTTCTCGGGAATGGGCAAGAACGGGCCCTTCTTGTTGTTCAAAATAAGGCTTATTCCCGTGGTCTCCAACGAAATGCTCTTCACGTTGCTTAGCGAGATGACCCATGAAGTCTTCACCGAGCTCATTTCAAACAAAATGATCTTCTTGAAAGTCACCAACACAGCTTTTTCCTCGCCGGGCATGACCAAATGGGCAACGTAATTCTCATTGAAGAACGAACCCCCGTCAATCAGTTTGAGCCAGAACTGACCTTGTGCCTCTCTTGCCGAATATGGTCTGATAACGTTATCATAAGAGATGTATCTAGGAAGCCTCACCTTCTCTAAGCCGTCGGCGTCGAATACTGTAGTGGTGTTTCTGATGCCCTCGCTCACATTTGAAGCCAAATCAAAAATGCCGATTGCCGTTTTCGTTGGGAATCCAATCACGCCTTTCCCAAGTCCTTTGAAGAACCCACCTGCTCCCTCTTTCGTAGCACCTTCAATTGGCGCTTGTGCAATTCCCGTCACACCTGAGGAAATAGAATCAAAAAATGAGTTGGCGCCAGAAGTGAAACCGTAGAGCGCATGCTTAGGTCTGTTGCGGCGCTGATTGAGTCTTCTTTTCTCCTGGAATTTCCTGTCCATCGTGGCGACAGACAAGCCTTTTGCAAGCGAGCCAGTAACTTTTGCGAACGAGTCAGAAAAGCCAAAGACGGACTTTTTGATGAAACTCAACCCACCTTTGGCTATGCCAATCCCAATTTCTTGAGGCCGATCGTTGATGACAAATCCCTGGTAAGGTTCATAGAAAATATCAAGAACGCCCGACGAGAGATTGTTAAATAGCCCGACAGGATTGCCCAAGAAATCGGCAGAGCCCAAGATCTTATGCAACTGATAAAAGAACGACTGGCCATAGTGGGTCAGAATCGACTCCATCAAGATTGGAATCGGCACACGAATGTTTTCAATGAACAACGCGTTCAACTTGATTGGAGCGTCATTGATGTTTCCAATAGCCATTGTAAGCATGTTGACGAAGAACATCAATGTGTTTTGAGACGTCGATCTATCCTCTGCATTCACCCTCTCCGTTCTCACAAAAGACAAGTTCGTCAATGCTGGTTGCAAATGAAGAGCCTCGAAGTAGATATCGCTGGCCTCGGAGAGTTTCTTTGGCTCGGGTATTTCGAGGTTTTCATCGCACAATCTATCCATCACCTCAGTGTTCCAGCTTGCGCCGGGGAATTTTGCGAAGTCGAGCAAAGCAAACAAAAAGTCCTCGTCAACTTCGATAGACATTTCCTGCAACAAAATCGTGGCATACTTGATAAACAACACGCCGTGGCTCTCGTCTTTCACTTTACATACCGAAGCACTGAAAGAAGGGTGGTTGTTCATTTCCTTGCCCGATTTGGGCACAAGCGTAGGATAAACGATGATCGGGAAAATGCCTCCATAGAGTTGATTGTCCAATTGAATCCACTTGAGTTTCATGCTCAAGTTCTGGTAGAGATCAGACTCGTTGTAGCGCAATTCCACGCCCCTCAAAGTCAAGTAACATAACTCCTGCGACCTGTTGTTGATGAAAGAGATACCAAAGCCCTCGAACCGCGTGAATATCTTGGTGTAGTAATTCTCGTCTTTCTCGGTCACCTCAAACTGCAGTTGTGAAACACTCGCGGTCGAACTGTTACCTTCTTGCAACTTATACATGCTCAACGAGGGGTCGTATTTCGTAATAACCAAGGATTGTGTAGGTCCATCTGCAACCACATTCAAGTCCACAATCGCCTGCTCCTGATCGCTTGTTTGAGGCAATCTAAATGGCTTCAAATTACCGATTTCGGCCAAATTGATGGATCTCTCACGGCCATGCGACCGAATTACCACCTCCTTGACAACCGCATTAGGATAGTCGTAGGAATACGGCATCACGCTTTTAGCGGGGACTTTGTAGTAGATCGGCTTATAGTCCACATCCTTCTTCACAATCTCGCCATTCAGGTTGATGTTAGGGTTACTCTGGTAAAGATAGAATTCCGAGTCGGTGAAGTTTCTGATGGAAAACGGCCAAGCGTTATTGGCGTTTTCAATCTGAACGAAAATGGTGGCATTCTCGGTGATGATGTTCACTTTGAGTAACACCTGGCCGGCAGACTCTTTTTGTGCTTTCAAGAAAATCTGGCCGATATCATTGATGGCGAACGGTGATGACCAGTTGCGGCCCTCACGAGCAAACTTGAGTATCATTGTTTTTTGGTCTGAACGTCTCAAATTGTACAATGGAAACAACTCTCCTTGCCCGATTTGGAATTGCTTCGCGGACCCGTTCTCGGCAATCAAAAGCGGCTCTTCCAAGCAGTTTCTCATAACATACCTTGGGGCGAAAGTGATCACCTTGGTTAAGTTATACTTACCTTCACCCTCAGCGATCGAAACGCCAAAATTCTTTTCCGAGTTTTTGCCCGGAATCTGCACGGCCATTCCAGTCACCTGCCCGATTGCATCAAAACTGAGTGGCGTCGACCATTGCGACTCGCCTAATTTCGCCAAGGCTCTCTCCAGGTGATCACCGTCTTTATCGAACGAGAAAATGTGGGGCGTTTTTTCTTCCCCTTGAGACCCAATACTAACCACCTGGCTATATCTGCTATTCTCCTTAACCTGAAGGTTCTGGCCTGTTCTGTTAAGGATCACATAAGGCGAGTAAATCACCACCTTCAAACTGGTTTTTGAGGCCTGGTTTTTTGGGTAGTACATGCGGAGCTTCACTGTTTGGCCGTTTTCATTTTTGACCGACGTGGAGATTTCACGCTTGAATCCCGTCTCCTTCAACGTGTTGATGATGGCAAATTCCGACTTGCCAAAACCACAGCCAAGGGGCTCGACGCTCAATAACAACAAACTCTGCAACGTGACAACTTGAATAAAAGAACTTTTCCCCTTTGCTACCGTGCCATTCCAGTCCCTCTTTGTCGTCTTGTCATAAAGCCTGAAATTGAAGTCAAATGGCAACAAATTCTCGATCTCCAACGGAGCGGAAATGACCACAGTTAAGTGTGGATAAATCTTTGCGAGCGGCTCGGTTTCCAGGTACTGCGCCTCGGCCTGGAAAAAGTACGACGACAGCTCGCCGCTGCCGATGGACGAGCACTGAAGAGGGATGCCTCCGCGCATCAACGTTTTCCAGTCTAGACACTCGTTTGACCAGTTGAACTTTGTTTCCATTTGGGGCTTGATCTTGAACTTATCGTGGTACACAACATCGATCGGCAACGCTTTCTGCTCGCCTGGCTCAATGACGAGCTCCGTTTCTGTATCGCCCGAATTCCGCACCATCTTGATTGCAATCGCGATTTCAGCATGGTTTCGCACCGTGACTGTGGACCTCAACCGGATTGTCTTGACGTTATCGCTGCCTAACTTGATATCACTCACCAATCTGTTATGAACACCATTCACAGGCGGCGAGAGCGCAAAAAGCTCCTCTCCTTCGGCACTGGCGGAAATCCGGCGTACGGCTTCGTAGTTTGACCCGAGAAGTCTGACCCCTAAAATGTCCGAATCGTTATCGGTGTCGAGGTTCTCCCTCACTGTGCGCCAATCTTCGAACTCCCAGCTTGTTTTCTCGCCCAAAGGTATGACTCTCTTGTTGGATTCCAGCTCATCGTCACGATCTATCCACACCTCCACGTCAAACCCGGTCTCGTTCACAATAATGTAAGGGGCAAGTTGCTCACGTGACCTAGGCGCCACATCGGCGGTGATTGATGCCGCAATTTGCGACAAAAGCGCCACTGACCGTGAGGAAATACTCAATTGGGCGATCTCACGCGAGACAATCTCCACCATCATCTTTGGTTTCGGCAACAATACCTTTGACGCGTATATGGCCATGTGCCATGGCTCCAAGAGCGGCTCCCACGTGGACTTTGAGTAGTTGTAGATGTTGATGTAGGATTCGAGATGAGCCTCGGCACTCAACTCCGTGGACCAGTTGGACACTTTGACCTCGAACGGTTTGATGCCCATATCCAAGATCGGCAACTCGTGAACATCTCCAATCAAGACTAAACGCGCGCCACCGATAACTGTCTCGAACTCCTCATCCCTGACTGTAACATCGGCAGATTGATGCTCTCTCGTTGGCCTTTTCGAACTTCCAAACATGCTCGAGACCGTGCTGGGAGCGTATTTCGCGAACTTTCGCTTGAATTCTTCCGACATGCTATAGTCCACACCGTCTTTTTCCTCTTCACTCACTGCTGATTGTGCTTGCAAATAGTATTCATTTGCACGCTCGAAGATTTTCATTGCAAGTCTGATGTCGTGCAAAGAGATCCTGAGCAACAACGGGTCGACCGAAAGTTGAATGCTGGTCAAGAACGCCGTTGCCGTTGAGCCACGAGAATCCAAGGCGAACGACATGGAAAAATCGTCGATGATTCTCATGCGCTGCTCCTCGAAACTGTCCATTCTTACCACATACATGCCGACATTTTTGACCGCAAGCGAAAATATATTCTGGCTCGTGAATAGCACCTGCTCCACTTTGAAAACAAGCGCCTCGGTGTCTGGCTTTGTTGAGTCTGCCAATAGAATCACGGAAGGGTTGATCACATTGATCGAGAACCCAATCTTTGCAGTTGAAACGGCGTCGGGACTATTCTCTAGTTCTCCATCAACGGAGGAAGAATTCTCACTTTCATATCTCTCAATGCTGGACTCCTCACTCTCTGAATCTGAATCCTTTATTTCAACCGACGGATCCAACTCCATTCCCTTGTTGGCAAAAGCTTGCAACTCAAAGATGTGGTCAAGTGCAAGAACGGTTCTGGGCTCCTCAACGGTAAGCATAACTGTGGTAGCCTTGCTGTCGCCCTCGCCACTTGTTGAAGCATTGAGCAAAAACTGTTTTCTCTCGCCCTCAATTGGGGGAATGATTTCGGTGAACTTGTTTTCAGTTCCCTCTCTTTCGTCCGTAATCGTGAAAGACGAAACAGAAACGTCCGCCTCGAATTGGCTGTTCTCCCTCATCGAGAAATTTAGCTCAAACGAATTGATGGCCAAGGAACAAAGTTTCGTCGACTCGAAATCTGAAAGCGATTTCGTGCGATTGTACAACGTCAAGGACACTTTCGGGATATCGAACTTGAACAAAACGGCCTCCTTTTCGGGATCTACCGACTCATCTGCCGTGGGTGCCCGAGCGCTGAAGACCTGTTGCGCCACACTCGAGGATCGCCTGTTTTGAGATATATTGTTATGCTTCATCACCGCATTTGCCTGGTCTGCGTCTCGCTCTATATCCACCAAAGACTCATCGTCAGAAACATTGAACGCATTCGTGATAGAGTTTTGAAGGTTGTTCATGTAGCGTAACTGCAATTCGGTCAACTTCATGTTGATTTCCTGCGTTTTTCCCACAACAACTAGCGTGGGCACACCCTCAGTTTGCTCCTCAACGTAGTCGATATCAAAATTGACATCCAAATCTTCAACAATCTTGCCCCTCTGCAAAATGTTGTCCTCGAAATTGAACTGCGTGTTAATGTTGATGTTCCGCAAACCTGCCTGGACCATATTGTGCAACACATTGCTCTTCAATTCGAAAACGTTATTCAAGTAAAACTCGCCGAGCTCTGCCACCAAAAGATCACACTTATCCACTTCATCGCCCACAAGCTTAGGAAAATGAACGATTGGCGCGCGGAGCAAAATATTCATCTTGATTTTGTTGGCATTGTCGATCTGGCTCGCCTGATTGATGGCCGCCTCACGCGCACTATCGTAGATCGCCTTCATTCTTTGGAATTTACTCAAGTAAGCAAAAATCTTGACAAATGCGTCCTCGACAAAATTCACTTTCGTGGCGGCGGTAGTGAACTCAACGTAGCTCTGATACGGTTCCTTATGGGTCTCTGGGTCAAAAGTTTTATATGAAAACTCCGCCAAATTGTCACCCTCGATGCTGATAAGGCTTCTGAACACAGAGTCTCGAGGCAGGCCCTGGTTCGACTCGTCGTGTAATGATAACGCGCCCAACTTACCGCTCACCTCCAATTCCTCGGGTAGCACCAACACTTTGATCATGGCTGTGCTCAACTGCAAAGTAGCCAACTTGATGCCATCTTCATTCAACACAACAATGATACTGTCAAGATTCACGCGCACGTTGATTTTCTGCGGCGCCACCGTGTCGTCCGTGGCATCGTTATGCTTGAGTTCGTCCGCGGGAGTGGCCTCAGCGTTGGCGTCTGTGAACGTGTTCAAAACAAAGTTCAAAAGACTCAATAGTGATTTGCGGGAAACGACGCACTTCAACGCCGACATGTCCAAAACAATGTCTTGATCAAAAACCTCAATCTCCTTATGGTCGTGCTCGACGATTCTCTGCACGCGATCGTACGCGAGCTTGAAAAGCTCCGGGTTTTTCCGGTGCACCGCCTCCTCTTCCAAGAAATTGTTCGACGACACCAACTTCTCGAACTCCTTGATGCCAGAAGTCTCGATATGGTCGACCAAGTTTATATCGGTCAACGACAAGTCCACGTGCATGTCGTTTTCTGTCTTGAAAAAGCTGAAATTCAACGAGTCACCGATGATATCGATAAGATGCTCGGTCTCGAGGGTGACGCCATCAATGCACCGGTGCATGGCTAGCACGACAGACTCGACCTTGAAATCGATCTCGAACAAGTGTTGCTGAGACTGCGGCGATGACGATTTCGCGCTCAGTTTGGACGTGTGGTCAAAATCGTCGATTTCCTCCAATCGCGAGGCGCTTCCAAACGCATCAAACACGCTCGAGCTGTCGTTTTCCTCCGGGTCAGGATTTGGGATCAATTTGTCCACCAACTGCATGATTGTCTTGTACTGAAAGTCGCTCAAGGCAAGGTTGATTCCGGGCACTTCACCGCTGACCTTGAACCTGGCCAAGTTCGTCGCGGCAGGGAGGATCGAGATCCCGAGTGAGAGCTTGAAGTCAAAATTGTCCAAAATCACCGCCGAAACTTTGGCGTTGCGCGTGTGGAGCTGTTCCATGGTGGTTTTAATTGTCGGGCCCACCAAGAATTGCGCATCCTGGAGGTGTAAATTGAATTTATCGTACATCAACATGTTGAGCTCGCCCCAATCTTCATCAGTATAGTTCTGTTTCGTGCTGAACTTCTCGATCATTCCTTTATCCACCAATTCACTGGACACACTCAAATGGCCTGCGTCAAGAATGGCCACGGGCGACTTCCAGCTGCGCGGGTCGAGCGGAACAATCACCAACGGAGCCTGTAAATCGAGCTTCACATTGATCGTTTTGTGCTCCTCCAAAGCGTACTGAAGGCCGATCCGCGTCTGTGTAGTCAAGCCTTCCATGGTGGCCTCGGCTGCGTTCATGATGGCGCCAACCGTGTCAAGATGGATCTTTGGCGGCTTGAAGAAATTGATCACCTCTTCCACAAACACATAGTTGTAGAAAATGGTCATGGACTTTAACTTCGCAACGAGCGACGAGTCAGCGGCACCGTCCAACGGATTGTTTTCGAACGAGAACTGGAAAAATGGCTCGAGCTTCTTTTCTGCAGCATCTTCCTCGCCCTCACTACCCGCTGGCAGATGCATCTGGCCGTGGTCATGCTTCACGCTGACAATATGCTTATAGAGAGGTTTGGTCGTGCCGTCCTCAACTTTGAACTCCTGCAACTGGAAGTTTGCCAAAAACAGGTCTGGCCGCTGGAAAAACTGCGTGCGGCAGCCTTCTACAATCACCTCGGCGAGCGCCGGCGCAGAGCGGTCCGCAATGAGTGAGACCCCGCCTTTTTTCAAGTTTACGAAAACCTCCATCGTAACACGGTCACGTGGCGTGTCGAGATCCGAGGGTGCCTGGTCTTCGTTGTAGTCAATTGTCTCATACAATGCTTTCCTCTGTTCATCCGAGAGGGCCAAGTTCAAGCCGCCCTCTTCCTGTGGCGCCTGCGTGGTCTGCTCCTTTTGGCCGCCCCACCACAGAAACCAGCCCCCGGAACTTGCCCCCGGATTGACCTGCAGCGGCGGCGCCACCAAGTCTTCCTTGCGGATCTCGTTTCTCGTGAGCAGCCGGTAGAATTTGATATCCTCGTATGAAAGGGTTTCCTCGAGGGCTGCAAACTCGTCGTTCTGGTCCGCCAGAAGCGTGCGTTTCAACAATTTCTGTTTCCAGAGCGCAATATAGGCCTTGCGCTGGTCGCGCCGGGTCCGGAAATGCGCCCATGTCCACTTATAGTTTTTCTCGTGGATCTCATTTAGCACCGATCGGGCCGCATACTGAAACCACTCCACCGGCGCGTCCTGCACGCTTTTTTGCGGCCTCAAACGGCGGAATTTCCATGTTTTCTGGTACCAATGGAACTTGGACGCGGTCCATAGTAAATCGCGGTACTGCGAGCTGTCGAAATCGACGGCAAACTCGTCAAAGAAAAGCTCGGCGCGTACGTGCGGGTGTGCCGCGGTGGCACCCAGCTTGTGCACGACCAAATGGCCCTCGCCGGACACGGGTTTCAAAAGATACTGGAAATGCTCTTTTTGGTAGAAGCACGACTTCAATGATTCCAAGAGCTTGGCGTGGTCAGCATCGTACACGGACCGGCTATCGGTGTTCATGTAGCAGGCAAAGTCGCGCAACACAAGCAACTTCCTCGTGAAGCTCTGGGTGATGGCGATGAAGCTGGGGTGCCAATTCTCGTCGGTGGACGCGGCGGAAAGCTCTTTGAGTGTAAATCCCAACGAATACGGGTGTTCTGTGAGCACAGCGTCGTCCTCGTAACGCACGTGGATATTTTTGATTGTCACCTGCAAATTGTCCACGATTTTCGTCACCAAACTCTCGGTGAAGCTCTCGTTAGCCGCCAGGTTCGGCGAGTTCTGCTCGTTTGAATGCACCGCGCTAAGGATGGCTTCAAGGTCCTTTAATTTGTCCTGTTTGATCTTCTGTACTCTCATATTATCCTCCTCGGCGTCATAGTCCTCCAAGATGATTGGCAGCGCCAAAAGGTATACATCCTCGATGATCACCTTCACCGGTTTACCCTTCAAATTCAGCCATGGAATCTGCAATGTGAGCTCGCCCAAATGGCCAAATTTCACGTCCAACGGGAGCTTGAACTTGTCAAGGGACTCTTTTTTCAACGTCAAGTTCTTTAACCGCACGTCGCCGCTCCAAATCCCGATGTTGAGCGATTTCAGGTCGAAATTCTCGATGTACGACCCGAGAAACCGGTTGATGAGCGTCGATACAAGCAGCTCGAACATTTTTTAGATGGAAAAGTAGAAAAAGCTTGTTTTCAGGGTCCAATTGGGTTGTGTATGTGAAAAAAAATGAAAAATTGAAGCTATTCTACCTAATTCGTGTATGAAAAGTACCTCTTTTTACTGATTTATGTGGCCTTGGTGTGTATGCAATATAAGTTGCTACTGTCCGCGCAAGCCCAATAAAAATGCGCGTGGTGGCCCATGCATTTAGCAGATATCAATAGAAAAGAATTTGAATATATGAATGAATCGAGATTTTTAGAGCCTCAAATTTGATATTTTAACTCGGTCTTTATTCTTGAAGTATTCATGGTGAAAAGGGGGAAAAAACTGCAAATTTAAAAGCGCCTGTTCATGTTAAAGAGATCATCTGGTGGAGTCTATCTGGTGAATCCGTGTCGTAAGTACATGACGTCATACTCAATAGCGCAGACGAAGGCCTGGCGAGTAGACAGTTACTTTTGATTTTGTCGATTCTTCCCTTTCATAACATTTATGGATCATTCACGGTACCAGCCATCGCTTCAATGATGCAATTTCTGAGTGTCAGTTACGTAAGCCGCCATCTCTGGACTAATAAAAGTGTGGCGAGCTTGGGGCCACTTGGATGCACGATTGGAGATCGAGAATGGGCTTGACACTCATTCACTCACTCACTCACTTACTCACTCACACCCACATCCTTATTTTCAAGATTCTATTTGTTTGTTCATTTCCCGGCGTCACGTGATATTTAGGCTCAATAAGCTCACTGGCATTGGATACGGTTTTTCGTGGTTGCGACTTGCCATAAATGGTCCCTAATTACAAATATGTGAAGCAGAAGTTGGCGCAACAGGCGCAAGCTTTGTCTGGTATTGATACTTTTCTGTATAAAGTGTGCCTGAAAAAAAGGCATGTTGTAAAGTGAGCCCAGGATGATTTCAAAATTCCCAGATACCCATGGCCGAACATACCAGACCTGTTAGTAAGATTACAAATCTCATTTTGCTTAAACAATTTTTTTTTCTTTTTTTTTTTTGTTTTTCTTGATACATCTGACTAAGGACTGGGGGCCAGCCGAAAACCCAAAGAAGGCCGTAAGTCATATAAACCTTTGCTCCTTGTATAACATGGTCATCTTTTATGAATTATCGAGTCATGCTTCAGCCATGGAGTTGTGGAAAGGCAACCGTCGAAGGGAAATGATAGCGAAATGCGCAATCAATTCAAAACAAAAAAACCGACAAAATTGATCATATTTTGTTTTAGATCATGATCGCTCGTTTCTACAGCTTTTATTGGTATTTACAGATAATTCGTGTAAGAGATTCAGCCTGCGAAAAAGAAAAGAGCCCATACGAGCGAATTGCTAGTCTAGACGGGCATATTGACATAGATGGTTGTGATCAAAGATGAAACACACATTATATTTATTTTCCAAACAATTATCCGTGTTTTGAAATAGGTCTCTCAACCATTAATGTAATCTAAAACTCTAGATATTTGGAAACTTTATTGAATTACATGGATGTCCCACTTCTTACACACTCGTATAGTCCTGACACCTTCCTAATCTGGAACGAAGAGTGAAATTGATAAGAAAACCAATGGATATAATAAGTCTTTTCGAGAAGACATTTTAAAAAACCAGACTTAGCACATCACGCAGGTCGCGTAACAATTTAAAGATATTTTTTTGCTGAGTCATCTCTTATTTCCCTGCTTCCAGCTGTTCCGGCCAAATCGTGACATCATTAGCGTGGCTGACGCCTCCAGGCTCCAACCCCACAGCGAGCGAGCGAGTGATTCTCATAATGTGCATGCAAGGTGCAAGTAGTGAGTCAGTCAGCTGACTAGCTAGTCACGCGTCACTCTGGAAACGACCTGAAGGGCCAGTAAAAACGTACAAAACATACAAATAATTGCATAAAAACATGTTTTGATCATCTAAGAATTCTCCAAAAGCCTGAAACCGCTTTTGAAATCATAAAAAAACCTTTTGGGAACTCCTGGTGGTCTGTTGCTATAATTCTCGCCACGCGCGCACGTGACTTTATCTTATCGCGGGCAACGGTTGCCTGGCTCAAAAAAAAAAAACAGTGGCCCCAGCCCCGATCCCCGGGCTGCTACTCTAGGGAACAAACTACGCTCCGATAAGCCCTAAATCCCGGACAGCATCGATTGTTAATTTTCTTTCCCTTGCAACTACTTGCTGTTTTCTATCGTCTTAATCTTTTCTGTGCTTCCTTATTACCGGCCAATCCTTCCACTTATTCCGCCTGTGCTCAGTGGTGACTAAGCGCCCATTGTCTCTCAGTCTCGGTCTCCTTGAATCTGCCCCTCTCGCAGTGAAATTGCACCTGCCTGCGCACTCAGATACACATTCTTAGTGAGCAAAATCGGCCTCACCAGGAGTTTAAACGAAAAGGATCATTCCACCAGATCCCCCATTTTTTACAGCACGGACCTGTCACCCGCCAGATTCGCTGCTACTATCCGCTGATTGAATACCCATCTATTCAATTGATTCAAACGTCAGAAAAGATTATCAAAAAAAAAGACAAAATACCAGACAGGCCTGGCGCTGGCCCCATACATAGTGACGCCACATTTCTGCTAAGTCTCGACACAGCACGCTGCGCCACACCACGGAGCCTGCCGACGGAGACTTTGCCTGCCCTCAGCGTGTTTGCAAATAAAGATTTCTATTTCGGTCGGATTTACAGCCATTCTGATCCCTTTTTTCCTAACCTTCTTGGCGCCGCCCTCCTGAAGTGACTTATGAGTCAGCATTCACAAACAGATCAAATGTCTGCAGACACCAGTCTCGGCGCGTATGAGATTGGACCCGAGATCGGTAAGGGCTCGTTTGCCACTGTGTACAAATGTCGCCACACAGGCACGAACCAGGCGGTGGCGGTCAAGAGCGTGGTACGCCTGAAGCTCAAGCTGAAGAAGCTCGTGGAGAACTTGGAGATTGAGATCTCGATTTTGAAGTCAATGAAACACCCGCACATCGTCGGCTTGTTGGACTACACACAGACCGCCACGCATTTCCACTTGGTGATGGATTATTGCCTGATGGGTGACTTGTCCTACTTCATCAGAAGACGCGACCAGCTCATTAAGACCCACCCGGTGATATCATCGCTTGTACAGCGATACCCTTCGCCCGAAGGCCTGCACGGTTTGAACGCTACGTTGGTGGTGCACTTTCTTAAGCAGCTTGCGTCGGCTCTCGAATTCTTAAGGAGCAAGAGTTTGGTTCACAGGGATATCAAGCCACAGAATCTCTTACTCTGTCCGCCGGCACACCTGCGCGCTGAATTCACCGCGAGCGCGTATGTCGGCTTGTGGGAGTTGCCCATTTTGAAGATTGCCGACTTCGGGTTCGCCAGGTTCTTGCCCTCGACGCTGATGGCAGAGACTTTGTGTGGTCTGCCGTTGTACATGGCGCCCGAGATTCTCCGTTACGAGAAGTATAATGCGAAGGCTGACTTGTGGTCGGTGGGTGCCGTGTTATACGAAATGACCGCCGGAAAGCCGCCATTCCGCGCAGCAAACCATATCGAGCTTTTGAAGAATATCGAACGGTCGCATGACCGCATCAAATTCCCGTCAGCGGCACAGGTTCCCACAGCCTTGAAAAGCTTGATCCGTTCGCTTTTGAAGTACAGCCCGACGGAGCGCGTCTCGTTTCAGGAGTTCTTTTCCGATCTGTTGATCGTCGATGAGCTCGAGAGCAACGATACGCCTTTGGACACTTCACACATGGATGAAAATCTTTTCATCAGTGAATATATCTCTCCAATCAAGGATTCTGACCGCGCGTATTTCATCCAGCCCATACAGAATGACGGTCCAGGGGACAAGTCAGGTGACAGGCTCCACGATAAACCTGACCATCCAGCTGACGACCAGCTGTATTCACCAAAACTGGATACCCGAGCGATGGTGCGGTCTCAGGTGCCGATCCCTTATCATACGGTCGGTGCGCGCGACGAGCAGATAATGCTGATTATCACGAGAAATAGCCCCGACCCGGCATCGTCCACGCGTTTCACGCAGCCACGTTATATTGATAGGAAGTCTGCATTTGGCAGCAATAAGGACGACATCATCTTAGAAAAAGATTACGTGGTTGTCGAAAAGCGCGCGGTGGAAGTCAATGCTATCGCGGATGAATTGGCCCGTGTGGGCACTGGCGATTACGGTCGCCGCCGCCTGAACGCAAGCTCCGAACGCGATGCGTTGATTGCCCGCAGAAACTCACAGCGCTCAAACTCTTCGGGTAGCCAACAAGGCTTTTATGGCGAACGCAGGTACTCCGTGTCGATCTCACCGTCAAATGCATTGGGAAAAGCTATCACTTTGGCCTCGCATCGTATCTTCGGTAACACGGCTGTCGCAAAAACCATTCCCGAAGATGAGCAGGCTCTTGAAGGAGTCACCCAGAAGCAAGAGAGCGGCAACTTAGAGTTTGAAAACAATCTTCTTCTCAACAAACTAAATTTGCCTGTCTCGAGCACCATTGCCGCTAACACGGTTGGCTCATCGGAGCTGCCTGGGACTGAAGACGAGAAGATTCTTGGAAAATTGGAATCGCTTGCGACCAAGGCGCATGCCATCAATTTATTCGCCGACGTCAAGTTCAGCCAGCTTATCCCATCTCCTCCTTCCGACAATACTGATGAAGACTTTCTCCAGCATGATGATTACCTTCCACCGGCCATTGTGAAAACTATCTGCGAGGAGGGTGTGGTTTTGTATGTGAAGACGCTTTCGTTGCTCGCCAAAGGAATGGTCATCGCTGGCGAGTGGTGGGGTGTCTACTATGAGAAGGACGATAAAACGGACGCGCAGAATCTTGTCCGATCTTTGAACTTCCAGTGTTCGGTGAAGATCAACGAGTTGGTGCAGTGGATCCGCGAGAAGTTCAATGAGTGTTTGGAGAAAGCGGAGTACATAAAGTTGAGATTGGAAGAAGCTTTGGAAAGCCTTACCAAGTCGAACGCGTCTGCTTCTTCTCACTCGTTCAGCGACAGCCGCAACATATACATTGGAGCCTCTGGATCAAATGCTCCTGTGGTCGCAAGCAAAGTGAGCTCGGAGAAACTCATTTTCGACAGAGCGTTGGAAATATCGAGAAACGCCGCAGTCAACGAGCTTGTAAAAGAGGACTTGAAGGGTTGCGAGCTCGCTTACAGCACTGCGATATGGATGCTCGAGGCTTTGCTTGACGAGGAAGGCACAGACGAGGAGAAGCTCGATGTTGAGGACAAAGCCACGATCGAGAGGTTCATTGTCAGCATCGGCAACAGGCTCTCTGTTCTCAAAAGAAAGTTGGATTTGATCTGAGAGACAGCTTTCTGTGTCGACAAGTGTTTGAATTTGTTTGTTTTCTCACAACCTTATCATTTATTTAACTTTTTATTTTCTACATTTACATCTGGCTCGCTAGGAGCACAGAATTGGGTACATAGGTTGGGGATCTTTTTTGAATAACAGGAATATTAATACGCTGAGTAGCATACATAGCGATTACATTTATTCTATTCACGGAAAAGACGAGGTATCAAGCGATGAGAATGAAGCGCTTTGTTCTATTCAAGGTCGGCAGGCTCATGCTGAAGAAGCCCAAGCGTGATCGAGTTGGACCGGTTATACGAAGGTCTTGCATCAAGCCCTAATTTGCCCCTGTCCCGCTGTTTCGTTCGGCTTTCCTTGTCGGCGTCTAGGTGTTTGGAAAAGGGTAGCGGGTAGCGCACATGCTCCTTCTTGTAGTGATTGTTGAAGTAGCCCTCGTCAATGTTCGAGTCTCTTCTTTCGGAAGCTTGCCTGCTGAGATGCTCGTCTAGGGCCACATGCATGACCGCGTCCAGTTTCGAGCTGTCTGGGGTCCCGACTATTTCTGTCCTCAAGGGCGAGCTCTGTACTGGGTTATTTTGGCCGATTTTCAGTTTCAAGAGCTCGTTCAATGCCAACGGCGGGGCCTTTTCGGCAACATTTGCGGGTTTTCCAGCTTCAACAACGGGTAACAGAGCTGCAGAGCTGCCCCCGATCAAGCTTTCAGGAACGTCTTCGAGTTCGTGGAGCAGACCTTCGAACAGGTATGGCGTATAGTAATTTGTCTTTGGCAGATGCGCCAAATCGGTGAGATTCGACTCGTGCGAAAACGCGCGATTACTGAGGCTCAAAAACGGTGGTCTCAGCCTAGGGGCAACTTTCGACTGAAACTTTAGCGTGAGATTCCCCTCCTCCTCGTTCTCACTACTACTGCTCAGAGAGCAGGACGATTGAGAGCTGTAGGAGTCCGACGCCGAGTCATTTAGGTTGATAAACGTTTTTTTCGGTGCACGCGGCTCGACCTCGTCGTGGTCACTTGCAGGCTCGGCGCTAGGGATCTTGCCTTCCTTCGACATCAGATGGCCCAAGTTGAAGTTTCGAAACTTTTCGGAAATACCCTGCGTGGTGTCCGTTTCACGTGTGAGCGTCGGGTCTGAATGAGTCACATTCTCGCTCAAAAGCCGCATGGCCTGTTTCTTTTTGCGGTGCTCCTGGTACTTAGACGTGAGATACGCATCGTTGAAACTGTCCAAAGATGCAAAGCTTTCTGTGAGGGGAAGCGAAATAACCGACGAGGGTCGCCTGTTCGAGTCGATACTGATTGGCCCGATTTTGATTTTGCTCAGTGAGTCCGTGTTTGAGCTGATGGGGACCGGTGCAGCCAACTGGGTCTGTGTGGGGCTGTCGTCCAGCGCTTTAGTGTGTTTCCCTCCTGATATGCTGGAGCTGCGGCTCAAGGTAGCGAAAATGCTCGATTTACGCCGCTTCTTATCGGACTTCTGTATATCCTTAAACGCATCAATCGCAGACTGGTTCTTCATGTAGAGATCGCCGCCCACGTTGCGTTTCGTCTCGATCTGTGGCGCCTCTTGCGAGCTCTGACTGTCCCTGCGGATCGTTGCGCCGAAATCCAACACGTCTTGAAGTAGAGGGTTTGAAATGGCCAACGAGCCTCTTCTGGGATACGGCAAAGGGCTGATTGCTCGTGTATGTGAGACTTGCGAGCCTTGCGGCGTGGGCGCGTTCGGTGAATAAGGCGAATTTGGGGAAGTATATTGTGGAGACCACTGGCCTGAAAGTTGCGCGGGCGTTGAAGGAGATGACTTTGTGTCGATCTTGAAAGGCAATGACACCCCGCTTTCGGCGTGGTTTGTCTGAAGCGTACTAGTCTCTCGCAGGCGATTTCTTCCGTTTCGGCCAAACGCATGCTCATGTGCACGCTCATCCCCATCCTCGAATTCATGCTCATTTTTAGGCTCATGTTCTTTTGCCGTGGCGTGAATCGGGCTCACGTCTAGACTCGGCGCGCTGTCGTTGCTGAGCGCACGTAAAATGCTGCCACCCACCCGCTTGCCCACTCCAACAGTCGGGCTATCGTCCTGGCCACGGCTCGGGCCGTCAAATGCCAGCAAGGAACGGCCCATTCCCGTTTCCGCGTACCCGACATTGAGAAAGAGAAACTCCTGGAGCCGCGCCGGGTCTTGGTCCAAGTCCATAAGCACGAACGGGTGCTGCTTGATCTCTGCGATATCAATTCTCAACAGACTGTCTTTCTCGAGCATCTTTGAGAGCAAGTCTTTTGCGAGGCCAAATTCATGTTCGGTGATTTCCTGCGGCGGGAAGAATGCCGTTCGCAGCTCGGGGAATTGGAGTGGCTCGTTGACAATGACATCAAAAAGCGCAAACTCTGAGTCGGCGTTGAATGGTACGCGGCCAAAGAGAAGACAGTAAAGCGTGACGCCCATGGCCCATATATCGATTTTATGGTCGACTTTCGGCACGCACACGGGCTTCTTGCCGCCAGGAGAATCGGGCGATTCGGGCGAGTTGGCTATCCCGGCCTCATCGCTATTGTTGCCGGTATCAAACACGGGCGTCTGGCAGAGTTCAGGCGCGAAGAATGCCGGCGTGCCCACGGTTTTCGCCAACTCCATATCACTGAAGTATATGCCGTCATCCGTGGAGCCCAACAGCGACGCAAACGACACGCCAAAGTCCAGGATCTTCACGGTGTAATCGCTACTGACTAGCAAGTTTGCCGGCTTGATGTCGCGGTGGACAATGCCCTGCATGTGCAAGTACTCGAGCCCGAGCAAGACGTCGCGGAAAATGCGCCGCAGCTGGCGGAACGTAAGGTTGGGCGAGAATTCGTTCAGTAGAAGATCATTGTCCTCAGTGGCGAGCCCAGGAGTGACGGGCAGCACGGCGGTTAGGGCAGCGTGGGGGCCATTATTAGACATGTCCAGTTGACCTGCATATAAGCCGTTGACCCCTACCGGGCCGGGACCCGGACCCGCCACGGAAGACGCCCGACGCTGGCCCAGCCAGCAGGGGATCTTCTCCAGCAGCTTCAGCCGGAGTGGGCGCGGGGTTGTGATTGGCAGCTGCCGTTTCCACTTAATCTCACCGCGGTCCATGTATTCTAGCACAAGATAGATTTTGTACAGGCGGCGGTCGTCAAGTACCTCCTTGAATCGCACAATGTGCTTGTGGTCGCAGCGCTTCATGATGGCAATCTCGCGGCGGATCTTAGCCTCGTATTCGCCCATCAGCGCTGGCGAGAGGTGCGATGGGCGTCTCATACGCAACAGTCGGTCCTTCAGCTTGCGGGAGACGATCTTAATCGCCACAAGCTCGTTGTTCACCAAGTTTTTCGCGAGCTTGACCTTACCGTGCTCACCTCGACCGATCTCGCGGAGAATCTCATATGTATTGAGCACTTTCCGCCTCAGTTTTGGATCATATTCAAGCAGCACATGAGTGGTTTCCTTGACACGGCTTTGGCCCGACAGTTCCAGCCAGGGCGTCGTCGGCCGCGCAGTTTCAATCACCGTGCTTGTGGATGTCGGGCTCGCGGTCATTGCCTGTGCTCGGAGGCTCTCGGGCCGCAATTCTGCTGTTTCTGGCCGCAGAACCGTGCGGTGGAGCAAATGTGCCATTTTGCCAAGCAACTTCTGCCTCTGACGGGCCTCTTCGGCGCGAGGCGAGTCTGACGCGGTATCATTCTGCGGAGAACACACGGGCGAAAGCGATGGAGGCACCGGGGCGGCATTGGGCGGCACGCTGAGAGGGCGGCCCGTGCTCATGGTATAGGGTCCGGGGTTTCTGTGTGGGCCGAACGGCAGCGAACGTAACTCGGCAAGTAAAGGGAATTTTTGAGCGCGAGTGAGACGTGTGTATGCGCAAGGATCGGCAGAACAAAATGGGCCGGGTCTTGCGCTAATTCTATGGTGGTAAATGCGATTTGACTCGGGCCTTACGCTTGGCTTCTATGGCTTCCATGGCTTCTATGGCTATGTACGGCTCAGGTGAGGTGCGGGAGCGCCAGGTGCACTCTTGGCTGGAGTTGCGCGCACACGAGGGCTCAGGCCCCGATCAGAGTTGGCAAGCAACTTATAAGATGATCAAGAAATCAGATAAGTATGAGTTTTGAAAACGGTTTAGTTTACTTGTCTTATTTGAAGAAAATCAGCAAAAAACCTTAAACTGAAAGTTTATGTCGCAGAGTTCTTTGAATGGAAAAACACCGGCATTACTATTCGCCCTAGGTGTATGCATTGGGACGTTGCTCAATGGAAAACCAAGTGTTCAGGCAGCGATGCTCGTGTGCCGCTTAGGAGTCGCGCCGATATGAAGAATAAGGTTTTTTGACTTCAAAGTGCGGAGAGCTGAAGCAATTGAATTAGATTTTTGGCTTTTGACTATTAGAATGTCACATTTGTTGCTGTGTTTTCTAAAGAATCTAGAATTGTTTCCAAATTCTGAGTATTCTTTACGAAAGGCCATGGGGTGAAGCGAAGCCTTTTGTTACCAAGAATAGGACATGGCATTATAGGGCCAATGTTTGCCCAATACGCGGGGCCCCGTAGCGTCTTAGTTGACCATCATATCAGCTGCTGTGAACGACACAAACCATTAACAATTACGATTTTTTTGGTTTAACTGGCAATACGGTGAAATCCAAGAATCAAGTATCTCTTTTTTGTTTGCGCCGCAGTGAATTTCCAGCAAAATTCCAGACTTTTATTCGGAAGAGAATCCAATTTTTTTTCAACTGTCTTGTGGCATACTTGGGCGCAGGGTGGTGAGCAGCAATCTTCAATAGTTAACGGCGTGCGTCTAATCTGGAGCCAAAACACTGAATCTGACTTTTTTTTTGTTTTTTTTTTGTAGATTTGTCAACCAGCAGCAAGCATAGTTTGGCTGTCCCATGTCAAAATCA
Source organism: Metschnikowia pulcherrima (assembly GCA_009746055.1). NCBI lineage: Eukaryota > Fungi > Ascomycota > Pichiomycetes > Serinales > Metschnikowiaceae > Metschnikowia > Metschnikowia pulcherrima. The sequence continues at coordinate 415,645 of VFXK01000006.1, forward strand.
ACACTCTCCAAGTGAAGTGCGATGGAGAAGAGATTCATGAAAGTCACCAGTATTCATGGTGCCTGGGTGCATTTATAGACTCCCGCGAGCAAATCTGGGCCTGCCTTTATTACCGTCTTTCTGCTGTAGATTACTTCAGGCTTTTTATTTTTAGGTGCTTATCAGAAGAAAACTTTTGCTGGTTGGCACGACAAAGTCTTCCCGTGATGGAGCTTTCAATATGTAAACAATCAAATCAAGGCATTTAATGATACATCGTTTTACGGCTTGGACGTTAATGTGCTACAAACCCTGCCTCATGTTTACTTTGTACAAATTAGTATGCGCATGAGAGTCATAATCAGAAAATCTAAAAGAGCCAGCAAAATTCGGTTTCGAATCATAAAGAGACAAAAACAAAAGAATGACTTGATTTTATTATCCAAGTCCCAGATTATGACTTAAAGTCTTACTTTTATTTGGTTTCTGTCGAGATTATGCTGAGGTCATTGTATGTGTTCATCTCCCCATCAAGGCTGCGAGCTCGCGAACGATCATGTCCAGACTACAGCACATGAACTCATTCTTGCCTTGCAAACAAAAGCTTCATTTTTATTTTTTTTTGGCATCAATAGTGTTTTGACCTCTCATTGTCGGAGAATGTAGGTCAAGGATTAAGTTTAAATTGCTTTGATTTTAAATATACCGTCATTGCTTGACATGTTTTAGGGTCTTTCTTTTGGGCCTCGTGAGTCTACTCAATGAAGGGCGTAGGCATATTCAATATAATAAAGCTTGCTGATAAGTATCACATCTTTTGGGTCAGAACACAAATGTCACTTCAGTATCTTTTTCAAAAGCTTTTTTATCCCCAAAATGACAACTCTAGCTAAAATTTAGAGCTTTGAGAAGTATCGTCAGTTACACCTTTAATAATGATCTTAATGGGAAGGTCAGACTATACTACTCCAAGATTGTTACAGCACCTGCAGTAGCTTTTGTTTAATCTAGCCAGATTTCAATCAGTCACCCAAGCAGTGTTTTTAGGTCTGGCAGACATAACCAAAACACATATAAATTTGAGTTTTCGCTCAGATTCTAAAAAGTGGCAGAATAGGCGAGTGATCCATTCTCTGATATGTTAAGACTCGCCATCTCACCAGAGAAAGCGAGGCGAAACGAGCCAAAAAAGGAAAAAAAAATGGAATTCACGTACTCGCATATGCTTCTACATGCCATCAGAGGTAAACTTCTTCTGAATCAGTACAGCCCAGTAGGTCAATCGTACAGGTACGAGCTCGTTGTTCAATTCACCTCAACATTCCACTCTATATCTATATAACACCACACTCACGCATCTTTCTCGTGATGCTCTTTCTTTGCGGCTGCCCTGAGCCCGCGCAAGAATGCCTCTAGCCCTTCGCCCTCATACTCGTACCCGAAACTGCTGGCAAGGAACAGGCCGAGATTATTCTCTGCCACGTTCAGCGATAATTCCGCGTTGGCAGCACGGAAAAACTCACTGCGCACCACGGCAAGCACCTCAGCAGGAGTAGGCTCCACATTCTCAGGAAGCAAGTCGCCATACCTGGCTTTGATCTCCTCAGGCAGCAACGCCAGCAAGTGGCGTTCCAAAAGCTCGTCTGTGAGCACGTCAGCGAGCAGCAGCACCGGGTAGTGGGCAGCGGCAGATGCAGAAGGGGTGGAGGATGTGGGGCCGTGCCTGGCGGCTACTGGGGGTCTCTAGGTTAATATTTGCGGAAAGGAAGGATCAAGAATTAGGGCAACAAATAAGGCGCGCCGGACGGCGGCAATAATACTCACTCTTCCTTGACAACAGGCTGCTCAGAAGCCTCCTCGTCATCTTCAGTAGGCGACACAAGCTGCTGCACAGATTGCACCAACGCCACGTCCTTGTCGGTCCATTTATCTAGCTCCTCGTCGTCGCCCACATCCTGGAGCCAATATAACGATTTATCGCCCGAACTCAAGAACGTCAAGGCCACCACACGCCCGGTATGGCAGGAGTGCACGCGACGGAACGTCATGTCACCCGGAATGAGCAAAAGCTCGTCTTTTTCGACGCCACTGTCGGATTTGGGCGTCCATGTGAAATCGAAAAACCCTTCGTCTTCCGTGGACGGAGCCACCGTGACCACGCCTTTATGCGGCAATGGCGTGCACTTTTTCGTTTCGTCGTCGTACTGCACCTTGCCGGCGTTGAACCTGATTGTTTTGCTCATGTTGTGCGGGCAATTGGCTGAGTGGTTGTGGAGGTTATTCTTGGTTTAGTATGGTTTAGTATGGTGTGTTGAGATCGTTGCCACACGCTCGGCCGGTCGCACCAGACGCTATATGGAGGAGCGGACGGGTCAGGCCAGTGTTATTATAGATGTATATATATCCCATGTGAATCAGATAGGTCTTGGGGAAAATGATTTCTGGAAAGATCATTATCGTTTTCAAGTATGGCTATTTCGTTGTTTTTTGAAACTTGAAGAAAAAACTTCAATCTGGGGCTAATTTGATGGACCTCACCATCTATTTCTAGTTGGCTCCATTGGTTATGAGACTTCCCGGCTAAACAGATGTATGGCTATGCCAATTGAGTGAGCCAGGCGTTTTTGAAAAAGGAAAACGATAAATGTCCATATTTGAGGTAGCTATTTTTATTCCATATCCCAAGAGCAACTTCAATTGATTCAATGTGTAAGTTCACGTCAATCTATAATTCCCGAACTCATATCACGTGACTTTCTTCAACGGGCAGGTGTGGTTAATGGAGGTAATTGAAATGAGTTTCAATATACTATTGTGGTCCAAATATAGTCTTTGTGTGTTCTGTATACGTGCAGTATTCAGGAAATAATCAAAAAATTCAAAATATGCTCTTTTTACCAAAGTTTTCTGCTGTGTTCTATTTGCCTGAGTCTATAGTGTGGATTAGACCGCGATTGGCCGGGACAGGGCCCCGGTATACCGGAAACGGAACTTACGAAATTCTCAGTTTGATAAAGTATCAAGTCACTTGAATCAGAAGCGTTCACATTTTCAAGCCCACGTTTGACTCCATACTAGCTTTCTAGGCGCAATTGATAAAATACACTTTAGTGTAACGTTTCCTTATCTTCATCTACAAGAGAATCTTCTTTCGAAAAACATATACTGGAGAGGAGCCTCGAGATAGAGTTCAAGACAGACAATAAATCGCAAAACGAAACAAAAACCTGTTTTTTTAACCGCTTGATCGGCTCAAGAAACCAAAAAAAAGAAGCTAGAATCATCAAAAACCGGCCCTATCAATCACCCCATCACAACAGTCGATGTCATCATTTCCACCGGGCGAAATCAAGGCTCTAGTCGATGAAATCGCCGCTATTTTACGTGAGCGCCGGCAAACGCTAGCGATATCTGAGGCCGCCTGTGGTGGGCTTTTACTGGCATACATCGTCAGCGTGAATGGCGCCTCCGATTTCTACATTGGAGGCAAACTTGTGTATAGTGTAAAACAAAGACTCAGACTTTCTGGCTGGAGCGACGAGGATATTCACTCATACGTCGGCCCGCTGGAGCAGGTGGCGTTGAAGTTGGCGCGGACAACAAAGTACGAGCTAGGATCCACGTATGTGCTTTCCGAAACGGGGTTTGCAGGGCCCACAACAGATTTGCATTTGGATCACGAGGGAAATGGTCACGTGGGCACGGTCTACTTGGGGCTTAGCGGGCCTGGCGGAGAGTTTTCGGAGAAGCACGAAACGGGAATTAGTAGCAGGTCCCAGAACATGGAGCTGTTCGCAAAGTTGGGGTTGCAGTTCTTGTTGCAGAGGCTACGGGAACAGAATTGAGAAGTGAGCGAGAAAGGAAGTTATGGTGATAAGTATGTGAAAGAAGCTAGACAAGCGCGTGAAAAGGTGGCAGTATGAACTTGAGAATTGCAGCAGGAATTATGTGGAATTGCTCTTTTGATCTGGTTTTATTCCTGCGTCGCATACGACTGACAGTGGCTGCTTCGGGTGGATTGGCATGTGCAACGAAAGAAGGGCCAGAAATGGTCCTTGAATCGGTCTTTTACTATTGGAGGGCCAAAAAGGAGAATTTCCAAACAAAGGAAAAAAACCGAAATAAATGAAGAATAAAACATACTAGTTGCACAGATCGATGAACGACTGCAGACTGATATATCCTTATCAACAATGGATCTGCCACTGAAAGCCAGCCTGCCCTATGAGCAAGTCCCGAAAGTGAGGGGTATACCATCATGTTCATTCGAATGCTGATGAAGTGGCCAGACAGGAAATCGTAACCAAGCTTACAAAGTTGAATTTTCAAGCTCGATTGCGCGTTTCGTTGACCCTCAGGATGATATAGCCTTCATGAATGTATAATGTCAGATCCGCTTATACTGTAGATCTCAGTCATACGCGTAACATGTTTCTATTCGTCGAGTAGTTCTCCCCAAATATCTCGGAATCTGAGAACTATATTCAACATGTCTTTCTCAGCAGACTGGTTGTCATGTATCACAGTATCACAGTAGCTGGTCAAGAAAAGACTCCTTTATTAGCACGTCAAATTGGTTACTGGAGGCCATACTAAAACCAACATGACTTAAATACATATGAGAGAACAGCCCCTGGGGCCAAACATAGAAACGCTTCTCAGATTCATCATAAAATGAGAGAACTCTTTATTCAATTTCATATCGCGCAGTTTCTGGAAGAAATAGTCAGGTCTTATGTTTACCATAGACTGCAAACATAAATCTTGAACCTACGCGTGCGTGGAGTATGTTTATTTCGCCGCGCACGTCACGTGCCTCACACCGGCTTGTGTGCGCAGCGCCACGTCGGGCCCGTGAATTTTGTCTTGACACAAATCTGAGTTTCCACCCATTCTCTACACTTAGGCCTCTTTAAACCGCAAACAGTATGTTATTTCGACATTCATATGAATAGAGTGAGAATGCTTTTTTCGTATTCTATCTTTTATAAGAAAAGAAAATCGTTATTTTCTTCTGCCAGTGCTGTGTCTTATTTATGAGATCTCGGTGTAACCGCCAGGCCCAAGGCCACAAAGCATGACCGCCCAGAACTCTCCCGCCACAAATACTAACACCATATCAGACCAAGCCTGAATTCCTGGCACCTGCTGCAGAAAGCCCAAACGTCTTTAACAAATTGAAATTTACACGTTTTCTTCGCCGATAAAACACAAATATCGAGAATATGGATCTGGACCTCAAGATCATCCGGCGCAAAGTCAACGGCTTCGTCGGGTTCGCCAACTTGCCCAAGCAGTGGCACCGCAAGTCTGTGCGCAGAGGTTTCACGTTCAATTGCATGGTGATTGGTGAAAGCGGCATGGGAAAAGCCACTTTAATCAATACCTTGTTCAACAGAGAGGTTTTGGCGCCAAAAGTCGACGACGCAAAGTCGGTCGACAACGACGGTGGTGAGCCCCCATTACGTATTGAGAACACAACTGCCGATATTGAAGAGGATGGCGTGAAATTGAAGCTCAACATCATCACGGCCCCCGGATTCGGTGAGCATATCAATAACACGGACTCGTGGAAGCCTATTGTGGATGAGATCAACACGCGGTTTGACCACTACTTGGAGGCCGAGAGCCGTATTAATCGCTCGGCTATCACCGACAACCGCATTCATGCGTTGTTGTACTTTATCGAGCCTACAGGCCACTCGTTGAAGTCCTTGGACATCCAGCTCATGAAGCTGGTCCACGAGAAAGTCAACTTGATCCCTGTGATCGCCAAGCTGGACACGCTTGTTGACGAGGAGATCGTTGCGTTCAAGCAGCGTGTCTTGGCCGATATCGCGTACCAGAAGATCCGGATCTTCCTGCCCCAAGTCTTCGACAACGATGACGACGAGACCACCAGCAACTCGCGCGCGTTAATTTCTGCTTATCCCTTTGCCGTGGTGGGCTCGACTACCGACGTGCAGACTGCTGACGGACGCAGCGTGCGCGGCCGTGCGTATCCATGGGGTGTTATTGAAGTGGACAACGAGAACCACAACGACTTTGTGCGTTTACGCCAGTTGTTGGTGCGTAATAACATGGAGGAATTGCGTGAGACGACGCTGGACCTTTTGTACGAAAAGTACCGTCTGGAGAAATTGCAAAAGATGGGCATCGAGCAGGACAACTCCGTGTTCAAGGAGTTCGACCCTGTCACGAAGCAAGAAGAGGAGCGCGCATTGCACGAGGCCAAATTAGCCAAGATGGAGGCCGAAATGAAGGCTGTGTTCCAGCAGAAGGTTTCCGAGAAGGAGAAGAAGCTCCAGCGTTCTGAGGCGGACTTGTTCGCGCGCCACAAGGAGATGAAGGAGAAGTTGGCCAAGCAGATCAAGTTGTTGGAGGACAAGAAGGCACAGTTGGAGAAGCAGAAATCTTTGCCAGTGGAGCCAACTCCTGCTCCCGCGGCACAGAAGTCGAGGAAGGGCTTCTTGCGTTAGTGCGGCCAAAGCCAAGTGCTGCCTTCATGGCGCCACAACCACAAACATGGCTAGGAATTGTATAAGCTAGAATATATGGGCATGAGAAAATCAAAAAAGAGGGCAGTTGGCGGGGTAGGGTGTGAACATAAAGATGGAAAGAGGTAACACTAGCTTCACGTCAAAGGTGCCCACTCCTTGATGTATGAACTGGAAAAGGAGACAAAGGTTTACATACATGAGCATGTTTCGATCCTGGTGTATGGCGCGGTTTGTAGATCGAGAGTATCAGTCTCGAAACTCTCCCCGAAAATTTAATGTAGTTTACCGTGTGAAGAAATACCATAGGAAAAGAAAGATTCACATGGTTTCAGTCGTCTACTAACTTTTGAAAAGACGTTCACAGAAACCAATCCCATGTCTTAAACTCTTTCTCTCTTTCTCTTTCATAAAAAAGAAAAGAAAAGTGGAAAAGAAAAGAAGAAAGAGAAAAGAGACGTTTCAATATCAAATTGAAAATCGAGCTTGAAACAACGTCAGACCAATGTATCATGACGTAAGAGCTCAGTCAAAGCTAGACTCATGATGAATCAAAAACATTGAGAAATTTTGTTGTTGATTCCGTTTTTAACTTTTTTTCTCTCTTTTCACTTTATGCTTTTGCCTTCAAAAAAATGAGCATCAAGCTCTTTCTAAGGCATGATTATGTGCACTTCTAATTCTGTCTGTTCTCAGTCGCCATAACGGGTCTGCTGGCTGGCAGCTCGCGTGAGCTCACCTACTCAGTAAACAGCCGGGCTCGAGGCGAAATGAGGCCACACAGATTTCGTCAATTTTACGATAAAAATGCGGTTTTTTCATATTTACCAGAAACTTCGAGTCAGAAACCTCATAAAAAATGCCCGAAATTTAAAAAATCTTGCACAACGCTCATAATTGCCCGTACCATTTTTTTTTTTCTGACCATATTATCATCTCGATGCAAGCATTGCGGTTGCCGTGAAATCGCGTGTTCCTGCATAATGGGTGCCGGACAAGGTCAGTGGTCACCTGAACCGAGCGCCTCAGCAACCCCGGCGTTTGCTCAGCGGCAGAAATCAGAACCAATTGTTATACTTTTCCATAAAAAGCTGAAAACCTGAACAATTCGAGTGTACTGCTTTTGTCACGATATTCAAGTCAACTCGAGCAGAAACTCATAATCAATCAATTGTTGAATATGTCTGCGAATACTGCTAACACTGGCAAAACGGCCCCTGGGCCCAAATCTGAGCCGGCACCATCATCCGTGGCGGCACACGTGCAAACGTTGCAATTTGCGTGGTTTGCTGGCCACGCGGTGACTGTGATCTCGGCGCTTTTCTACTTGCTCACCTACGTGCGTGTTTTCCCCGGTGCATACAAATTTTGGTACAAATTGGCGTTTTTGGGCGCCTTGGGCAGTTTTGGCGTGTTGATTTTCCAGTCGGTGAAGAAGCTGGGCGTGCGTCCAGCGTTGTTGCTTAAAGACGACAACGTGCACTACTTGGTGTTGGCGGCGGTGCTTTTCGTCTACAGCCCCTACGTGTTGTTGACATTATCGACGTTCACGTTGTTTTCTACGTTCCACGTTTTGTCGTACGCGAGAAACTTCTTGTTCCCGCTTTTCAACATTCCAGAGACGCACCCGTTGAGTGTGCATGTGGGTAACTTCATCACCGCCAACAACAACAACCTGATCGCGTTGGCTTCGTTGTTGGAAGTGTACACGGTCGCGTGGTTGTTTGTGCGCGTCATCACGCTCAGAAAGACGTCGCTCGTGCCTTTTTTCGTGTACGTTGTGTTCATCAAGTTCCGTTTCGAGAAGCTGGCGTTCACAAGAAACGCATTCAAGTCCGTTGAGGTCAAGGTCGAGTCCTTGGTGAACCGCACGGGCGTGCCCGCCGCAAAGAACGTCTGGATCAAGGCCAAGGGCGTGTTCCACCAGATCGGCGCTATTTCGATCGTCAATGACTACACGAAGGAGAAGTCGATCTAAGCGTGAGCTCTTTCAAGTGGCGGATGGAGTGAAGTGTTTGTCCAGCCCCACGTATATATTCAATGAATGTATCAGCTGAAGGGAAGGAAGGGGAGGGTTTCCTTTGCTTGCGAGAGATGCGACGCGTTTGTAACATGTAAGTATACAGTTGAATTATATTTCTTGCAGCGAAATCGCCGCTGTCGATTTTCAAATGTGCCTGCCAGTTTAATCAAGCTGCCTACTAGACTAGTGATGAAGAAGTTTATTCTTGTGTGCTTGAGAATTCATCAACGCCTTTATAAAGTCTCATGGTAAACAAAATCCCGAACATTCACCAGCTTGTCTCGAGAGAATTTTGCCAAAGCTAATGATATAATTGCCAAAGAACAGCGCCAGAGTCAAGCACATGATGGGCAATACCATGAAATTGCTTTGATGAGTCAATTGAGGAAATTTTTCGTATTTGATAGATTAAGCGGGTAGAGCCTTACCGAAAAATACAAGAAAAAAGAAAAAAAAAATAGCCTTAAATTTGTAGCTGTATGCGGACCCTCCCCAGACCCAATCCTAAAGCCGTTGCGAGAAACGGCTCTCTCCGAAATCAGTGAGAACAAGGTGAACTGAGACACAGCTCTGGAAACAAAGAGTTCTAATTTGTATATTCAAGAATAAAAAATAAGGAGGAAAAGTAAGGCTTGGAATTCCAGTTGAGGGAAATCAGAACTTTTTTTTGATTCGAAGATAAGTGGCCTTCACGCTTGGTGACGGCCACCAGGGTCTTAAAGGTAAGGGCCGCCTTTCTACGATGAATTCTCTTATACATATGCAACGACAAACAAACTGGAAGAACCAGGCGCAATAATTTGGAGGAATTCTTCGTGAAGCCATGCAATCAAATTCACAAATTACAAATAAAATATCAAAAATAATAATGAATGACCAGGTTCATGCCGAGTCTTGTCTTGCACTTTCCCTTTAAGTGCTTATCTCGCACTGCAGATAACCATCATGTCCTCGCCTCGCCTCGCCCCACAAGGCACATCTCACTCGCGACTCGCGGCTGGCTTATCTTGAACAACCACTCTTTTTCTGGAATATATCTTTTGCGAATTGACTTTGTTAGAATAGAATTTGCTAGAAAAAATCAGATCTCCTCATTTCTCATCTGTATCAGATCGGTATTTGATTAGCAGATTCATCGACATAAATGAGAGTATCGCTTTTGGCTACTATGGCATGTGCCGTTGCGGGCACAAATGCTGCCATTCTCCCCGACCTGGTCGAAAATAGGGGTGCTCAGCAGGTAATTGCCGCCGGCTGGGATAATGCTTATTTACAGTCCACTTCCATTCTCGACTCCTTAGCGGAAACGCAAGGTGATGTCATTTCCAAGCTCACAAGCTTCTTCAGTAAGCCATACACTGGCATTCTGGGCCAGACAGCCAAGTTGTGGCGGGAAACCTTATTAAAGTTTCCAAACAAAGTGGCGCAATTGAGTTTCAAGACTTCTGCAAAGAAAACTTCGATAAAATCGCCTTTTTACGACTTTCATGTCTCAGACTTGAAGCTCCCCAATCATAAGTTGAGAGTAAAAGCAACACCAGAGGATTTGGGCATTGACTCCGTCAAACAGTATACAGGCTATTTGGATGTTGAAGACGAGGACAAACATTTTTTCTACTGGTTCTTCGAGTCGCGTAACGACCCGAAAAATGATCCTGTTATTTTATGGCTCAACGGCGGGCCGGGGTGTTCCTCACTCACGGGCTTATTTTTTGAGTTGGGCCCTTCATCGATAAACGCAAAGTTGCAGCCTGAATTCAACCCTTATGCGTGGAATAATAATGCCTCGGTGATTTTCCTCGACCAACCGGTGAATGTCGGGTTCTCGTACCTGTCCAAATCCGTCACCAACACCGTGGCTGCAGGAAAAGACGTGTATGCGTTTTTGGAATTGTTCTTCAAGCAGTTTCCGGAATACAAAAAATTGGACTTCCACATTGCAGGCGAGTCGTACGCGGGGAGGTACATTCCTGTTTTTGCAGCAGAAATCATGGACCACCCAGAACGCTCGTTTGACCTCAAATCTGTGATGATAGGAAATGGATTCACCGATCCTTTGACCCAGTATCAGTATTACCAGCCCATGGCTTGTGGCGAAGGAGGCGAGCCATCCGTGTTGACGCCCGCACAGTGCCAAAACATGGCCAGGGATATTCCCAGATGCACTGCCTTGATTGAGGCTTGTTATAATTCAGGCTCGGTTTTTGCGTGCGTGCCTGCGAGCATTTATTGCGAAAACGCCGAGGTGGGGCCATTCGCCAAGACGGGAAAAAGCGCCTATGATATGCGCAAGGAATGCAAGGGCTCGGGCTTGTGCTACGAGGAGTTGCAGTACATTGACGACTATTTGAATACACCTGCCGTGCGCGAGAAATTGGGCGTGGAGGTGGAGGCTTATCAAAGCTGCAGTAATGATGTATTCAACAACTTTTTGTTTACAGGAGATAACATGAAACCGTCGCACCAAAATGTGGCCGAGTTGTTGGAGCTGCAAATCCCCGTCCTCATCTACGCTGGTGACAAGGACTTCATTTGCAACTGGCTAGGTAACAAGGCGTGGGCGGATAGATTGAGCTGGACTGGCCATGAACTGTTTTTACAGCAACCAACCAGAAACTGGACGGTGAATGGCACAATTGCAGGCGAGGTGAAAAACCATAAGAACTTCACGTTTTTGCGTGTCTTTGGCGCAGGCCACATGGTGCCTTTTGACCAGCCTGAAAACGCATTGGACATGGTCAATAGATGGACTGCGGGTGATCGTGTATTTTGAGGCGCAGGTAGCATAAATGCTGGCTTAGTTTCCCTTTTCTAAAATAGATCACGCTTGCAATCAACCTGTCGTGCAGAACCAAATTATAACTCAGTACAACTAGACATATATCTTTATTCTATTCCCACAGCTGATTACAGCCGCATTAAACTTCAATTGAGAGTATAGCGAGTTACTTTTGCCCAAGTTGAAAAAAAAAAACAAAATGCATGAGAAGGAAACCGCCTTCAAGGAAACAAATCGTATTGAGAGGAAACTGTGGGCTGTTTTTCCGATCTTCTCACGAACATGCGAGAGACCTGCATGTACTGACATATAAGTCCAGGATAACTACGTCAAACAGCGACAAAAAGACTTTTGACTTCTTGTTATGAGAAAAGCGAAGAAAAAAATAGATGAATGTTACCAAATAGGACAATTTTTCAACTATGCGTCAGTAATTTTTCGACACACACAGTATATTAATGCACCTATTTTTTGGCATCCAACAAGCCTGGTTAGCTCAATCGGTAGAGCATTTGACTCTTAAACACATAAGGTCAATCAAAAGGTTGCGGGTTCGAGCCCCGCATCGGGCTTTCTTTTTGCACTCTTCTCAATAACATCTGCCCTTTTATCATATTCAAAGCTTAGGCTCTTGGATCGTATCACCATCACTAAAATCATCGAAATAAGATTGTTGGAACATGCAGACAGATTGTTCAAAGGCGGTGCAGGACCACAGCGCAAATTATGGCGCGACCTTACCGAAGCAATTAAGACGCTTTAGGAAAAACCTGAGGGGCTCCTTGCCGTGCGGCCCGTGTCCAAGCGGATAATGAACACGATAAAAAAAAACAACTAAGACCGTAGAAAACAAGTAACAAATGCGCGATTGCATTTGTTACAATTTATAGAACTCAGGACTTGAGTACTCTACACAGTAGTAAAGAATCAAGAGAATCGAATGTAATAAAAAAAAATTGGCCCTTGAGAAATAGCCAAGAGACAGTTGCTACGAGATTTGCATCCGAGCGGCCGTCGTAACATGCAGGTCAATATAAGTACATCAAAAATGTATGTATCAATTAATCTTACTTTATGAAGGTGTATCAGCGTAAGTCTTTGGATACAGACTCGCTGAAGCTATTTTGCTTCAGCTTGATTAAAATTAAGAATTCCCATTCACTTTGCCCAGACTTTTCTAGGAGATTCCCGAACGATCCGGGCCATTCCCATTACGTCAGCGCGCTGCGGTGTCACCATGGTGTCGAATCTCACGGAAGCTTTTCGCAACTTCAAGTCACGTGCACTGCCCGAAATGGCCGGTTGCGAAAAAGTTCGCGTGGAATCTTGTGGAATATTCTAGTGCGTCGAGCTTCCGGCGGCTGCCATATATAAGACCAGACCGGACCCCGCTTCACCAAATCTCTTTTCTTCATAAACCAATATACTATTACATCATGTCTAAGTCTGTCGGTATCGATTTAGGAACTACATACTCGTGTGTCGCGCACTTCTCCAACGACCGTGTGGAGATCATTGCCAACGACCAGGGTAACAGAACCACCCCTTCTTTTGTCGCCTTCACTGACTCTGAGAGATTGATCGGTGATGCTGCCAAGAACCAGGCCGCCATGAACCCTGCCAACACTGTCTTTGACGCCAAGAGACTTATTGGTAGAAAGTTTGACGACGCCGATGTGCAGGGTGACATCAAGCACTTCCCATTCAAGGTTGTCAACAACAACGAGAAGCCTGTCATCCAGGTTGAGTTCAAGGGTGAGACCAAGACCTTCACCCCAGAGGAGATCTCGTCTATGATCTTGACCAAGATGAAGGACACCGCTGAGTCTTTCTTGGGCACCCAGGTCACCGACGCTGTCGTGACTGTGCCTGCCTACTTTAACGACTCCCAGAGACAGGCCACCAAGGACGCTGGTTTGATTGCCGGCTTGAACGTCAAGAGAATCATCAACGAGCCTACCGCTGCTGCCATTGCTTACGGTTTGGACAAGAAGACCGAGGAGGAGAAGAACGTGTTGATCTTCGACTTGGGTGGTGGTACTTTCGATGTGTCGTTGTTGTCCATCGAGGACGGTATCTTCGAGGTTAAGTCCACCGCGGGTGACACCCACTTGGGTGGTGAGGACTTTGACCACAGATTGGTCAACCACTTCATTGCCGAGTTCAAGAGAAAGAACAAGAAGGACTTGTCCACCAACCAGCGTGCCTTGAGAAGGTTGAGAACCGCTTGTGAGCGTGCTAAGAGAACCTTGTCTTCCTCTGCCCAGACCTCGATTGAGATTGACTCTTTGTTCGAGGGTATTGACCTTTACACCTCTATCACCAGAGCCAGATTCGAGGAGTTGTGTCAGGACTTGTTCAGATCCACCTTGGACCCTGTCGAGAAGGTGTTGAGAGATGCCAAGGTCGACAAGTCTCAGGTTGACGAGATTGTCCTTGTCGGTGGTTCCACCAGAATTCCAAAGGTCCAGAAGTTGGTGTCTGACTTCTTCAACGGCAAGGAGCCAAACAAGTCCATCAACCCCGATGAGGCCGTTGCCTACGGTGCCGCTGTCCAGGCTGCTATCTTGTCCGGTGACACCTCCTCCAAGACCCAGGACTTGTTGTTGTTGGATGTTGCCCCATTGTCCATGGGTATTGAGACCGCTGGTGGTATCATGACCAAGTTGATCCCAAGAAACTCTACCATCCCAACCAAGAAGTCCGAGACCTTCTCCACTTACGCTGACAACCAGCCAGGTGTGTTGATTCAGGTCTTCGAGGGTGAGAGAGCCAAGACCAAGGACAACAACTTGTTGGGTAAGTTCGAGTTGTCTGGTATCCCACCAGCACCAAGAGGTGTCCCACAAATTGAGGTTACCTTTGACGTTGACGCCAATGGTATCTTGAACGTTTCCGCTTTGGAGAAGGGCACTGGTAAGACCCAGCAGATCACCATCACCAACGACAAGGGTAGATTGTCCAAGGAGGACATCGAGAGAATGGTCTCCGAGGCCGAGAAATACAAGGATGAGGATGAGAAGGAGGCTTCTAGAGTCCAGGCCAAGAACGGTTTGGAGTCCTACGCTTACTCCTTGAAGACCACCTTGGGTGAGGAGCAATTCAAGTCCAAGTTGGAGGAGGGTGACGTCGAGACTGTCACCAAGGCTGCCGACGAGGCCATTGCTTGGTTGGACGACAACCAGACTGCCACCACCGAGGAGTACGCTGACAAGCAGAAGGAGTTGGAGGGTACCGTCAACCCTATCATGGCCAAGGCCTACCAGGCTGGCGCTGCCCCAGGTGGTGCTGCTCCAGGTGGTTTCCCAGGTGCCGCTGACGGCGGTGCCGCCCCATCTAACGATGGCCCAACCGTCGAGGAGGTCGACTAAACGATTTAGCGAGCTAAGTCACATTCTACATAAGATAGATTAATGTAAATTAATGAAATGTTAAAAGAAAACTGAAATTTTGTAGATTGCTTAATTTTGGGAACCAAGTTCTTGCTAATAGCTTAAATTTTTTCGAGTGTCAAAGTCGCCTGGAAGATTTGAGCGAAAAAAGCTAGGCGATCGCTTGACGATCAAATACGCATCAAACAATACGCTCCATAGTTACTAACAAAAACTGAAGCGGCGTCTCCGATAATCTTCTTGGTTTTCGAGAACTATGTAGATATATATGCGAACATCATTCAAGATATTAAGGACCATACCTAAAACCATCATGAACTTTCTTCTTAAATGCGCAGCATAGAAGCGTGTGAAAAGATCGCGTTTCTGGCCCCGCTTTTAGTTAGTTGGTTCTCTGAAACAATAGCACATCTCGCCAATGGGCCAGCTATCGCGCAGTGCCTGCAAGCGTAAGCCAATCAGAAAGAACACATAATACCACGAAAAAACAGACACTCATCGTCCTGCATAGACAATGATTGCAAAAACAGTTGAAGAGCCATCTATTAGAAAGCCCGTGAGATCCCGATATTGAAATCATCAAAATAGGTTCATCATTATGGGCTCTAATCAGAAAAATGAGTCACGGCGACTATCGCGCCGATCTGGCGGGCCGCGCGTAAGCGTGTACCCAACTTCTGCCATCAGTAGTGTACGGAGTCGCGAACCCAAAAAAAACACACCACCGAAAACCCGGCGTCAAGTAAACGAGCGCACCTTACCTTTACGAGTGCGAGTATAGGTGCAACACTCTTTTCCCTATATTTATTGGTATGTTTCAGACACACACACAATTAAAGTTTTGCGGCGTATATAAGGAGTAGCGGGCTCGAGTATCTATATCCCCATATTCCCATTGAGGTCTCTAGATTTACTATCAACTCGTCCCGCTCTTTTACCGCCCCACTCAAGATTACGAGTTCAGGCTGTAAATTCTTCACACAAACTATTCATTTCGCCCCACATTACCCCTCTTCAAAGTGCTGTAAAAACAATTCATCCAAAAGCAATGCCACGGAAAGTTACTAACGGTAAGGACATGGTGAACCATACGGTAGTGCATGAGGCGAACGGCGTGGAGAAGATCCACACGCCCAAAGAGTTCTTCGACAGACAACCCAACGCCGGTCACGTGACCTCGCTCGAGCAGTATGAGTCCTTGTACCAGCAGTCCATCAGCGACCCTGAGGGCTTTTTTGGGCCCATGGCACGTGACTTGTTGCACTGGGACAAAGACTTCGTCAAGACGAAAGCCGGCGACTTAAACAATGGAGACGCGCAATGGTTTGTTGGCGGCGAGTTGAACGCGGCCTACAACTGTGTTGACAGATGGGCGTACGCTCACCCAGACAAGACCGCGATCATTTACGAGGCTGACAGCGAAGCAGACTCGCGTAAATTGACTTACGCTGAGCTTTTGCGGGAGGTGTCGAAGGTGGCTGGCGTGTTGAAATCTTGGGGGATCACGAAGGGCGACAACGTCGCAATCTACTTGCCCATGAACGCACACGCCATCGTGGCCATGTTGGCTGTGGCGCGTTTGGGCGCAGTCCATTCGGTGATCTTTGCTGGGTTCTCGCTGGGCTCGATTCGCGACCGTGTCAATGACGCCAAGTGTAAGGCATTGATCACATGTGATGAAGGTAAGCGTGGTGGCAAGACAATTAACATCAAAAAGCTCTGTGACGAAGCGTTGCTCGAGTGCCCTACTGTCGAGAAGGTTTTGGTGCACAAGCGTACGGGCAACGAGCAGATCGCGCTCAAGGAAGGCCGTGACTTCCACTGGGACGTCGAAACTGAGAAGTTCCCTGGCTACTGCCCACCTGTTCCCGTGAACGCCGAAGACCCATTGTTCTTGTTGTACACCTCGGGATCAACAGGAACACCTAAGGGTGTGGTGCACACTACTGGTGGCTACTTGCTTGGTGCTGCCATGACTACAAAGTACATCTTTGACGTGCACCCCGAAGACGTACTCTTTACTGCCGGTGATGTTGGTTGGATCACGGGACACACTTACGCTCTTTACGGACCATTGCTTTTGGGTATCCCCACCGTGGTCTTCGAGGGCACCCCAGCTTACCCTGATTACGGGCGCTTGTTCCAGATTATCGAGAAGCACAAGGCGACCCACTTCTACATCGCTCCCACTGCGTTGCGTCTCTTGCGCAAGGCTGGCGAGAGCGAAATTCCCAAATACGACTTGTCTTCATTGAGAACGTTGGGCTCGGTGGGTGAGCCAATTTCGCCTGACATTTGGGAGTGGTATAACACTCACATTGGTAAGGGCCAGTGCCACATCTCAGACACCTACTGGCAGACCGAGTCCGGTTCGCACTTCATTGCACCTATTGCGGGTGTCACCCCCAACAAGCCGGGATCGGCCTCCTTGCCGTTCTTCGGTATTGATGCCTGCCTCATCGATCCTGTGTCCGGTCAGGAGATCACGGGCAACGATGTCGAGGGCGTATTGGCCATCCGCAACACCTGGCCATCGATGGCCCGCACGGTGTACAACAACCATCAGAAGTACATGGACACCTACTTGAGACCATACCCCGGCTACTACTTCACAGGTGATGGCGCGGCCAGGGATCACGACGGCTTCTACTGGATCAGAGGCAGAGTCGACGATGTGGTGAACGTATCTGGCCACCGGTTGTCGACTGCCGAAATCGAGGCCGCATTGATTGAGCACCATGGCGTGTCTGAGGCCGCTGTTGTGGGTATCAGCGACGACTTGACTGGACAGGCCGTTGTGGCGTATGTGGCTTTGAAGGATGAGGCTGCTGCGCAAATTGAGGACCACGAGACTCTGGACGAGGCTTTTGCTCTTAGAAGAGAATTGATCATGGTTGTGCGCTCGCACATTGGACCATTTGCTGCACCAAAGTCCGTTATCATCGTCAAGGACTTGCCCAAGACCCGTTCTGGTAAAATCATGAGAAGAATTTTGCGGAAAGTGTCTTCGAACGAGGCCGACCAGTTGGGCGACATCACCACCTTGTCTAACCCGCAGTCTGTCGCCGGTATAATCGACAGCTTCGCTGCTCAGTTCGGCAAGAAGTAGAGCCGACATAGAAACGTATAGAACAACGATATCCTTTATCCATATCCTAAGCCCACATCAAGGCTCTGGTAGACATCGAAATGGCCGTTCCTGAAATTAGAATTGTTTATTGTCCGTAAATGCAACTTTTAGCGAATAGCCATAGGTCACGTGATGTCTCAGATCACATCGACTCATTCTCCGCCATACGTCAATCTCATCTTG
This sequence comes from Metschnikowia pulcherrima, assembly GCA_009746055.1. Classification (NCBI taxonomy): domain Eukaryota; kingdom Fungi; phylum Ascomycota; class Pichiomycetes; order Serinales; family Metschnikowiaceae; genus Metschnikowia; species Metschnikowia pulcherrima. Next base: position 433,628 of record VFXK01000006.1, read on the forward strand.
TCTTCTCTGGCCCCACAAAAAGTCCTCAATATGAATAAACAACTCGTGTCAATGCATCTAAAGCCCCTAGGAAAACTAACGCTCTTGGTTTTAGCGGTAAAGACGGTGCAAATTGTTGTCATTATCTATACTCCCGCTCAATTTGATGTCTCTTCAGCACTTCTTCTACAAAACTATGTCCATGAAAAGGCAATACTATCCACGTTTCATACACCAGTTCCTCAACTTAACGATTTTTTGAACAAATCTGCCTATTTCGTGCTAGACCGGATTGTCGACCGGCTCGTCTCGTGGGATGCAGTATACTTTGCAGATCTTTTCGCCAGCGGTATTCAATATGAACACCAGTATGTATTCTGCCCACTTTGGTGGCGACTTATTAAAGCAATTTCGGGAAACAGGAACACGCATTTCTATTCATGCCTTTTGAACGCCGTTTTCATCTCAAACCTATGCCACTTGGCTGCGTCGATGGTGTTGTACTTTTATACGCTAGAGGTGTTTAGCAAAGCGCGAATTTTCTCGCCTTCCCGTATGGCTATGGCGACGCTGATACTATATGTGTGCTCTCCCGCAGCAGCATACTTGACAGCGCCTTATTCTGAGGCAATTGCCGCTTTGTGCAGCTTTTTGTGTCTATACTTGAGAGAGGTTAGCGTGGGAAGAGACGAGCATATCGTGACAAGTCTCTTGAAGCTGACGAATGGCCAGGCCGTGTGCACATTCGAAAACGATGATGTTTCAGATCACGCACTTGAAAACGATGATGGAACAAAGCTGAAACTCGCCCCCTTAGCCAAAATCAGCAACTGTCTCTATATTCTTAGCGGAGCCTTTGCAGCGCTCGCGTTCGGATTCCGCGCGAATTGTCTCTTTTTAGGGCTAATATACGTCTATGATATATGCTGCAAACAAACGAGAACTCCTTTTTTGCCCTTAGCCGCCGGACTGATTCTCGGGATCGCCTTCCTCGGTTTACAAATCCACAGCTACTATTCTGTGTGCCCCTCTGGCCGTGGCGAATGGTGTGATTCTAAGTTCCCGTCGTTATTTGCCTATGCACAGTCTCATTATTGGGGTAATGGTTTCTTCAAATATTGGACCACCAATAATGTGGCCAATTTCTTATTTGCCGCTCCCACTATTGCCTTGCTGGGTTATTCGGTCCGTTACTTTGGACAAACGTATCCAGTTGAGCGTGTGTTACCTGTCCTGGCGGTGAATATGGTCTTCTTGACACTGCTATTATTATTCTGGCACGTTCAGATAATCACGCGTATCCACACATTTTTGCCTGTGGTGTACTGGCTTGTGGCGGGCTTAATCACACAGCCTAATGCCAGACACCAGAGATGGGCCAGGGTCGTCGTAACATACTTTGTGGGGTGGAATGTGCTTCAGACTGCGCTTTTTGCAGCATTTCTTCCCCCGGCATGATGACTTTTTACGCATGTGCGGCTCTCATTTTCCAAAATACATTGTGCAGCCCTTTTCCTTACCCGTTGCGCGCGGTCAGGATTTGGATACCGTTTTGGGGCAATTGCCGCGAACTGATAACGACCAATCTTTTAAAGGGACGTTTATGCCGATCGAAGTTTTATTGATTTAAAGCCTTCAATAAGCTGTTGATTTTGCTAATCGTTTTTGCTAAACTTTACTAATGTTTGCTGATATATTGGACTATCTCGAGCCAAAACACTATGCCTACTTATTTATTGCAGCCGGCTTGTTCGCAGCATATTATAACAAACCCGGGACGAAAAAGGCAACGCTGGTGAAGACGGTTAGCTCCAACAAGGATAGAAAATATGGCTGTTGGACCGCCGAAGACTTCACAACGCCGACGCCTCCGCCGTTTCCAAATTGGGACGTGAACAAAACTCGGCCTCTCCCTTACAGGGCTTTCAAGCACAAGTATAACATTACCATGGGAATTCGCAACATGGAATGGGATTCGTGGATAGAGTTGGATAACGAGTGGATGAAATACCATTCTGAAAAAGTCAAGCGTCTTAAAGAAAAGGGCACTGAGGTCTATGGCACGCTACCCGGCGCCGAAGCCGCCGTGCTAGAGCTTTTGGATGAGTTCTGGGCCTATTTGCCCTCACGCTACCCTTCTCTTTTCAGGCAGCTCGAGAATGGGTTGGAGAACTTGCTCACAGGAGAAGTTTTTTTGTTCAAAAACTGCACAGAATACAAGGAGGATCCAATGGTAATGGCAGCGAAAATGGTACAGGACGACTTGGCGGTGATGCTTGAAGGCACTGACGGAAATTATTACTTAAAGGCTGGTGCGATAATCTTACCCGGATTTTGGAGGTTTAAGGATAAGGTCGGCATGCCACTCAATCAGATTCACACGAGCGGGGACGTACCGAAGTATCAAGAACAATTGCAAAATGGCATGACCAAGTTCTTCACCCGTCTTACCTGCGAAAAGCCCGTGGTGCGCAATAACTACTTCATACAAACAGATAATGGGCTCGGCTGGTCGACGTCCATTGGCGACGAAAACTCGGACGTTGTTGGCTGGTACACTGCCGACCCAGCCGTATCTCCAGATCAGCTCTACTACCGCAGTGAGCGGCAAAGTTTGCGCCGTTTACCAAAGACAGGCGCGGTGATTTTCACAATAAGAACATACTTTTGCAAAATGACTGATATTTGCGAGGAGCCATACATCCCCAGAAGATTGCTCAACGGAATTGAGAGCTGGAGCGACGATGTGAGGGAGTATAGGGGCTATGATAAGTTTAAAGATGCGCTTTTGCCGTATTTGGAAGAGAAGGCCCAGGAGCAGGAAAAGCGGGGATACGTGATGGAAAGCGAGCCAGTCGTGTACCCGTTCTAGACCTGGGTCCATTTGAGGCTTTATGGCTGATAGAGATATAGCCTGCAAGAATGAAAACTGCTGCACCGTCCTCTTGAGTCTTATTCACAAAAAGCCTTTAAACAATTCAGCAACAGATGATACACACGGTCAGATCAAAATTAGACACACCATAACGTGTAAGTCCGAAAATCTCATTACTTCGCCTGAAACAAATTGTGATCACATAAATCAAATAATTATTACGACTTCAATAAGGTACAATTCGTCTGATTGTTTTCAAAAAGCCTCATACTATATTTCAGTTCCAAATATTTGCAACGAATTTACTGTTTAATGAAACCGATGCAGAGATGCTATATCAGAAACGAGATATTTGAACCAAAATAAAATGAAGTCTCAGATATACTTGTGTTACATTTTTTATTCTTCACTTTTGATAATCGTGATATTGGCTAATATACAAAGGTCATAAATAATACAGCGTGGGAAGTAAAGCAGCACCAGTGAGCTTACGATCTCTCGCCTCTCAATCTTCTGGCCAACTGGATGTCCTTCTTCTGGATGGTGACTCTCTTGGCGTGGATGGCACACAAGTTGGTGTCCTCAAACAAGGAGACCAAGTAGGCCTCAACGGACTCCTGCAAAGCACCAATGGCAGAGGACTGGAATCTCAAGTCGGTCTTGAAATCCTGGGCAATCTCTCTCACCAATCTCTGGAAAGGCAACTTTCTGATCAAAAGCTCAGTCGACTTCTGGAATCTTCTGATCTCTCTCAAGGCAACGGTACCTGGCTTATATCTGTGAGGCTTCTTGACACCACCGGTAGATGGGGCGGACTTTCTGGCAGCCTTAGAGGCCAACTGCTTTCTTGGGGCCTTACCACCAGTAGACTTTCTTGCTGTTTGCTTGGTTCTAGCCATTGTTTGTGTTTATGGATGATAATTAAAAATCCTAGACTGTGAGTGCGAAACGAGGTCTTATATATGAAACTCGGCGGGTGACTTCTCAAGGGATGTTTTGGTGTGCACAGAGCAAAGATGGAGAAGAGGCCACAGATGCATTCTTTTGTGCGCGCGTGTATGGCGAAAGCGTGTGTGTAGTGTGCTGTAAAGTACAGTGGGAAGGTGCACATCGCAGCACGCCAACGAGACACTTTTCGTGCGCGCAAAAGCCTGGAGTCCACGAAAAAGCGCACCCATGTCGCGAACTGGCCATAGTTAAGCGACTTTTGCAGCGCAAAGCATATTCGCGCGCGTTTCCTCAGCTCGTGCGAGAGCAGGAAAAGCAAGGGGAATTCTTACGCCATGTGCCCTCACTTACGCGGAGAGGGCGTCATTCTCGGTCTCGAAACTTAAGCATTTTTTTTTTGGGTGACGAGAGGCTCACACTCTCATATATAACGCCCGCCCCGCGCCACCGTATCGTCCAATTTTTTATTATCTATTACACACTAAAAAAATAATATAACATGTCTGGCAGAGGAAAAGGAGGAAAAGGTCTCGGAAAGGGTGGTGCTAAGCGTCACAGAAAGATCTTGAGAGATAACATCCAAGGTATCACAAAGCCAGCTATCAGAAGATTGGCTAGAAGAGGCGGTGTCAAGCGTATTTCCGCCTTGATCTACGAAGAAGTTAGAGGTGTCTTGAAGTCGTTTTTGGAAAACGTCATCAGAGATGCTGTTACGTACACTGAGCACGCCAAGAGAAAGACCGTCACTTCTCTTGATGTTGTGTACGCTTTGAAGAGACAGGGTAGAACCTTGTACGGTTTCGGTGGTTAAGCTGGTGCTTGCTCAGGGGTTTTTTATGTATATTATTTAATTAACGGTTTATGGATTCGCGATCGTAGTGCACCGCTTTAGGGTCAAAATTTGGATTAGAGGTTGATGTAATCTAATGCAGACAAGATTAGGAGAAGCATTCATGAAGTGTTTTGAGTTTTGGGGGTGTTCAAATGATCTTTCAATCATCCGTATGTTCCAAATGTGTAGTGTCAATGTGTTGAAGAGAACTATCTGCGAAGTTGTACATGCTACAGACGGAAGACTTTTATTGAAAAGATGCAAGAACAGTTTTGTCGGCCAAAGAGGTATTTCATCAGGTCATAGACTTCGAAAACGCAATGTACTTTGTGTATTTGCAAAGCGTGTTATACCAGATTAAAATCTCTGAGTCACGTGACTATGATGTTACTCCAAGCCTAATGCACAATGATGAATAAGATATAGGATTGAAACTGGAAAGCTGTGAAAAATCTCGACTTTAAGCAATAACGATTGAACTGGAAGAAAAACTAGTGAATTTGTTGTATTCCACGAAATAGATACACATACAAGCTATATGCATGCGTGTTGCGTAGCTGCTCATACAAGTGAACCGTGGGGGCTCATGAAACATTGACTATAGAATATTTCTAAGGGACGGATATTTCAACAGATTTTTTTTTAAAAAAGAGCAGCCTTGATATGACATCAAATTTGGGCATTGTGTTTGACTTTCTGTGGCTGAAGCTTTCTCCAGTTCGCGTTCACAATGTCTCGACTAAATCTCTACTAAATCTCTGGTCGATAGAGATTTTGCATAATAACAGGACACGTGAAATGAGACAAAATTCCGAATTTATTCCTTTATTGTCTTTGAAATGATACGAAAAAAATGCCGCGACACGTGCAATTTTCGGATAAAGCTGGGAGAATTGAAACTTACCCAAAGAGGATGCAAACATACTGTAAGTAGTAAACAGAAAGCAATTACCAAGGCTTGTTAAGAGAATTCGGCCTTTGTCATCGCTTAGAAGCAATTTTGAAAGCTAATCGTGACTTTCGGGTGAAGCAGATTGAACTGAAACCTTTTTTCTGTTTCCATGAAGTACCTAGAGCAATATATATATATATAATTTAGCATGTTTTGACCCGCAAACATTGCCCAAAGAGTATTCTTGCCACTCAGTCCTAATTGAAACTCCCAAAGGCGAAGCTCCGGCTTGTAGTTTGTTTATATAATATGCTCTTGCTACAGAATTCACATCATTGATACCGCAAAAGCGCTCTCGCTTTTCAACACGCGATGAATCTGCAAAAGAACTCCCACTCAGGTTAACGAATGTTTTCAGGAATTTGATTGTGTCTTTTTCCATCTTAGCAATTTCTTCTTCTGGAACTTCATCCTGCAGAAATCCGTGTCATCCAGCCAACTTACAACACTACATTTTGTGAGTGTCAGTGACTAGTTTCCACGACCCTTGCTGTAAGATAAGCCACTTAAAGAGCATTGGAAACAACGCATGAAAACAGAATGGGTACCACTGTTAAACTTGAAATTACTGAGCAGCGGGAGGCAGAAAAGGCGGGTTCATCACCTACATGTTTTGATTAGGATCTATTGGAAAGCATGGAAATTTTGGGATATCGAGAACAATCGGTAGCCGTTTTCGAACATTATCTGTTTCCGGTGGCACAAGTAGAAAACAATTCAGATAGACATGGCTCTTTAGTCTCGAATCGTTTGGTGCATTATTTGCTTTCTATAAATGTGAATTATCCGCTATCTTATTGAGTAGCATTCAATATGATAGGCTTCTTTTCTTCCTCTTGTTCAGAGTCGGATTCTAGTTGAACACTATTCAGGTTCCATGGACGGAGCACTCGATTGTATCATCGCAAGTGATATTCAACTGATATCATTCGATACTATGCCCGCTTTAAAGACTTAATTGGGATTTATACTTGTCTTTGTGCTCTGCAAGGAACCCTTTATTAGAACACTGGCTCTAGTAAAATAATGTCCGTCACCCAAACTTAAGGATGGCAGTCACGTATGCATCAGGCTTCATGAATGTGTGGCTGCACAAATAGCACGCTAGGGTGGTGAAATTATTGTTCATGTGAAATTGAGGAAGCCAAAGCAGGCAGGCTTTTATTGTTGTTCTACTGGCGGAATATCACGTAGGCTGCTCTTGCTTGGAGATAAGGATAAATACCAAGAGAGGGTGCCTGCATCACGAGTATATTATTAGCGTGGATTTTTGCATGGACTAATACATGCGATTTTAATTATTTTTATTCACATGGATGCTGGATGCATAAGGATCCGATACATCGTATCATGTATGACTATGATTACGTAGTATCGAACGCCCAACTCAACAGCAGCTTTGAGACTCCAGATATCCCATAAAGTACTATTAGACTCGAAAACTCATTCATGTTATAACATAAATGTGCGTTGCATCTTTTTTTCGCTTTGTTTCTGATGCCACAAGAGACTGCTCACTTCACCAGTGCCACCATAACCTGACATATGGTCTGATCCACATTCTATCCTTAAATCACCGCTCGAGCGGCGCTCCTGGTGTTCCAATCAAGGCCTCTATTTGTTCGTTTCTTGCATCCTTTATGAGCACATGGATGTGACTGATTTCACGTACGCTCTGTAGCGCCTCCCAGTTTCTGAACCACACCAAGTTATCACGTGGAATACCCGCCTTCTCCACAAACGTTTTGTATACATATTTGTCGATTACAGATCGCGTTTCCTTCGAAATATCACCTAGCGCGGTCGACTTGTCCGATACTATGGGCTGTTTCGTCCATACACAAAGGTGGGCCACGTTATCCTCGAAAAAATACGGGAAATCATTTTTAATGATCTTCAAATCGTCTGCGTTTGTAAATATCGGGTCTCCGCTACTTTCCACCTTGATTTCGGAATCAGATAATCCCGCAATCTCATCTTCTTTGGCCCATTTGAGCAGCCCCGTGAGCAAATGCTTATATACGGTGGTGCCTTTCAGCCTAAGCTCCCGTTTAAACGCATGGTACTTCTCTGTCTGCAGGCGCGAGCGTGCAAACACATCCAAATCATTAGTGTTGATGATCTGCTGCACTTCTGGCCACGTAAACGGCCGTTCAGATACTTTTGATGCGGCGGGCATGTCTGGGCTGTGGATTATAGTGACTGGAATTTGGAGCTTGGTGTGCACCGAGACTTGCGTTTGAGACATGGTCGCGGATTTGACGTGGCAGCAACGATAAGAAAAATTCGGTTGATAAAAAGGGTATGTCAGCAAGAATAAATGGGTCAAATTGAAAGGTTAAATCTAGAAAAAATGCACATTGGACGATGTGAATTTCTTTTGTTTATTAATGACGACCGTAGGAAACTGGAGGGTAGACTCCAGAGATGGGCCGGGCCTCATGTTGCAATGCAACCTCGGCATGTTGCATTTGTTATCGTTTTCTGCATATAGAACGCGCCGCTATCGGAATCGAGACACGGTTGAGCCTAATTAAGCCACAAGAGTTAAGCATGCCTGAGCGAATTCCATGTTTTTCGAAAGTTATGAGATTTGATTTGCGCCACATTCATACATATTGAAAATTAGATGTTTTTTGTTCTTTTTTGGCATTTTTTTTTCATCATGATGGAATCATGAAGGAATGACAGATACTGTATTGCATCTCGCAAGTACTCATCACCGGTCAATATTGCCGTAAGGGAATGTAAATAGTATTATAAGCGATGGATGACATTTCAGGTGATGCTTCTCGAGAAACATTTCAAGTGAATTTGATTCGCAGAATCATCTCAAAGTGTAAAAAAACAACAGTTGGATGTGAGCCTTCCCATAATGTCATTATCCATGTCCGGCGATGAGGCAAGACAAGACGATTTGATATAAATCAAGACTTTTCGCCGAAAAAAGGCCCAAAATTGCTATTTTATGTCAATTTGTTCTAACTTTGGGTCAAAGTACTCAGATTGATAGCTCCCGCTTTACCTACAGCCATTGGGGCGACAACCAAATCAAATCTCATACGCTGCCCAGCCAAGATATCAACGCAAGGCATGGTAGCGAAACTGGCTAAGATTTTCTATATTTTCAAATATAGTTTTGTGAAGACCGAGGTGAGCAATTCTAACCCACAGTTCTTAATCAGATATATCGAGCGAAGAAAACTAAATCGCCGTACATATGTCTATGAAAAAAGCCAATCACTTTTGCGTGCCATATCAATTTTCTGCTGCTGCCCTCCATCTAATGAGTGCATGAGAAGATAACAAATGAAACATAATTCAATGAGAATTCCAAGAAATCTTTTGCTTTGGCAAACGTCATCCATTCTCGTTTTGCAATAAGAAAAAAATCACCTTATTTTAATTAACTACCACATATTCGGCCACCGCACTCCCGGGGGCCGATATCGTGCATACAATGTACATAGATATTTGACCATACCGAAAGAAAAGCGTGATCAAAGGATAAAAACACCGATACATGTAATCTTTAGAAAACCCAAGCAGACCCTAGCTCCATCAAAATAACCAATTTTTTCGTAAATTGTACTGTTCTTGCCGTGGCATGACACCGACATGGGGCAGACCCTTAAGCGCATACCGCATCGCGCAACTGGCAGACGGAATCAGACAATCTCACCAGCCGGGCCGGCCCCAACACCAAATCACCTATTTCATCCCCAAATATGCCCCACAAACTCATAGTGCTTCGCCACGGCGAGTCTCAATGGAATCATGAAAACAAGTTCTGCGGCTGGATAGATATTCCGCTTCTGGAAAAGGGGAAAAAAGAGGCTTTCCACGCAGGTGAGTTGCTCTGTAAATATGATATCAAGCCCTCGGTGATGTATACTTCAATGCTCCAACGGCTGATCAAAACAGGCCACATAATTCTGGAAACCATTCAAAGAATGTGGATCCCACACGTAAAGTCCTGGCGGCTAAATGAGCGTCATTACGGGGCCTTTCAGGGCCGTGATAAAAGCGAGGTCTACAAAGAATATGGCAAAGAAAAGTACCAGTACTATAGACGCAATTTCCATGCGATTCCACCATTGGCCAAGGCGCAGAACGACCTTTCAATTGACGAGCGATATGAAGGTTTGTTGAATACCAAAAAACCTAGCGGTGAATCGTTGGAAACTACCATGCAGCGGTTAATTCCATATGTGGAAACCGAAATCGTGCAGAAACATATACTAGAAAAAGACGAGACAGTGCTAGTGGTGACGCACGGCCTGATTGTACGCAGTCTCATTAAACACTTTTGTCACGTGAGCGACGAAATTATCAGCAAGATAAACGCTCCAACTGGAGTGCCGCTTGTATTTGAGCTTGACAACGATGGAAAGTTGATTGGCGACTACTACTACTTGGACGAGGAGTTGGCGCGGAAAGGTATAGAGAAAGTGGCGCGCGAGGGCCAAGATCTGCTCAAGGCCAAGGTGTAAAAAAACCGGCCCCGTGCGGATTTTCGCGGCCCCAAGGAAAAAAGAGAACAGGCCCAGATTTGGAAAGGGCCAAGATTTTCGGGCCTGGGGCCTGGAAGGACAATAGATACGAGACAATGGGCCAATGGCTAGGGACACCACATCAACAAACTCAGTTTTAATTCATGAAACGATATTCTATGTTTTATGCTTGCGTCACAACACCGACCGACGCTAAAAGAAAAAAAATCTTGCAAAGAATCAAACTAACACGGCCTGGGCACTTAATTTGGCATTTGGCAATAGGCTTTGGTTGCTGCAGTCTGAGTATGTTCGAAGGTGCGAGAGCTGTCTTAACTCCGAAAATATTGCGAAAAGTGCGACGACGAAGGCTGGTTGCTCCAAGCCATTTTGGCAGGAGGAGATGGTTGTGAGAATGCGAGTGACTCATTTTTGCCACCGAAAATCCAGATCTAAGTTTAGATTTCGAGATTGAACTGATCTTATCTGAGAGATCAAAACATTGATTTCATAGAATCGCCAAATGTAAACACTATAGAAACACAAATGACATTCATGCTGGAAACCAAGTTTACGTATATAGGATTGTAGAAATTACTCATTCATTGCTGAGCAAGGGTCCAGTTGGCGAAGCGTCTGGAACAAAACAGCGTGACGAGACACAACTCCGGGGCCGTAAAGCAACAATAGTAGGATGGTGACTGTAAAGGGCCCGAAAAAAAGGAAAATCGTGACTCTTGAAAAGATCCTAGCTTTGCTATTCGCTGATTGCCATTCCAATCGTTCCAAATCGAAATCTCATGTCAGTGAACATCACTTGTTTCACGTCGTATAGCAGGGCTCTCCTTTTCGGGCCCGTTTGTAGCCGAGACGATCCGGACGGCCAAAAACGGACACTTGTGTGCGGAAAACGTGACGTCCGTACGAGCCGTGTGTGGCACCTGTGCGGCTCACGCGGCCCCCGATGCCCATACCCCAATAAGGAGTTAAGTCCGCCGACGCGCATGCAGATACGCGCGTGGCCTCAGAAAAATCGCGTGGCCCGATTGTTGATGTCACCCCGTGTGCAACAAGAGGGGTAATCTTTTCATTGTTTGCTCATGAATTTTAGTTGCAAACAATGATTCTAGAAATAAATTTTCCGTGGAATACGGTAACAATTGGCCAGATGCTAGATCACACGCCTGTGCGTACAAATAGTTTCAACGCCTACAATGCCCGCATCTTCCACAATGCCCGTGTATAGGGGCCACTTCAGGTATCTGCGTGTAATTCTTTCTCGCAATCACGTCCCGCACTGTGGCTCAGAAGTCTGATATTTGGCATGCGGCCAGAGCTTGTGCTGATCAATTACCACATAAAAAGATGCTCGTAAAACATCGATTTCGGTGGCAAATATGCGCGTGTTTAGGGCACCCTGTGAAACCGCGCGTGCGTCGAAACCGCCTTATCTCTGAATAGAGTTCCCGCTATTGTTTTCAAATTTTGCGCAGCTATTCCAGGATTTACCCATTGACGCTGAATACATCATCCTGCCGTATCTATCTTAACCCTTCAAAATCATACATTTTCATGCTCCACTGTTGATCAGCAACAAACAAGAGCCTGCTGGGTTTGTCTGAGACCGCTTTTCTCTCTTCTCTGTGTTTCTTTTTGGGCTCGTGTCCCAATTGGGTTTATGTCCGGCCGCGCACAGCCGGTTGGGCTCGCTTGCCCGCTCGTGGCCCCGAGGGAGCAAAAAAAAAAAGGTTGTTCCGCACTCACAAGTCCGCATGCTTTTGCGCCTATGTGCACTTCCCTCAGCGAATTAGTAATCTAAACCCAGATGTATATATTACTCGTGTTGCCACCGAAATCGTGTTTGGACTGCCTCGATCACGCAACCTTTTACATAACACTATCATTCTAGACTTCTCACACGGACTGCATTTCACCCGCTTGAGCTAATAGAATATTTTTTTTTATTTTTGGGCCAGATCGACTCTCTACACACACTTCTTACGTCGTTATCCTCGGATAGCACCACAAGCACCGCATCCGCTTCCCAATAGCTGGCCACAAAGGCAGCAAACACGCCGATTTCCACAAATTTCTCGCGACTTAATCTCTTTGAATCCTCTAGATTCTTCGATCCTGCAGCGCAGACTTTTGTTTTATATCCGCAAAGAAGCTTCCACAGCAAGTTTCGCCCCGGGCCATATCGGAACACATTCTAGCGTCCGTTAGCGTCCACCACACCACGGACTAGCGTTGAATTTTGGCGAACTAACTCTTACTCAAGAAGAAATCGACGAAATCATGACTTCGTTGGCAGTTTACCCCTTGCAAAGATCGATGACCGAGCTCACCGATGATGACCTCTACCTGGCGCCCGGATCAGGCACGGCTTTTGGCCTGCAGTCCGGGCCCGCCTACTCAAACGTGAGTTTTTCGAACGGCGGCGTTGCCAGCGCCGAATTGTCGCAGATTTTGAATGTTCCTGACAATTTTTTCGAGAATTATAGCCGCCGCAACGGGTCTCAGCAGACCCTTAGTAGTGCCAGCATAAACACACAGGAAAGCCTTGACACATACGGCCAAACAGGAGAAACACAGCGCAGCAGCCCCTTTTCGGCGTACGCGGCCAACTCGTTTGATCCTTACAGCTCTCAGTTTGCGCAGAACCAACAGAATATGCAAAATCAGAATCAGAATCAGAATCAGAATCAGAATCAGAATCAGAATCAAAATGGTTTGCAGAATGCATATCAGTATCAGCAATACTACCAGCCGCCGCAGGCACCCACACAGCAGGCGTTTGTGCAGCCACAACTACTACAGATGCGGTCGAACATGCGCAACCCGGCCCGGATCGGTCGGATTACCACTTTGGACGATCATGACACGCAGAAGTTGAAGGACGACGATTACTACTTGTTCAACACAGACATCCAGCCGCTGCAGATGATGGCGACGAAAAACTACTTCATCACAGAGGATGCCGCCAACAACTCGCTATATATAATGAACAGCGACTTGGACTCCGCGGCGCCAGTCAATTTCTCGAACCTGGGCCCACATGCAGACTATATGGCTATGGACGAGTTTGTCGAGGACGCCGAGGCGCTTAGTGAGGACTCGGACGACGACAACTGCTTCCAAGATGAGGATTTCGAAGATTATGGCATGGGATACGGGCTTCCGCAGATCCTGCCGGATTCTGACAATTCGACCAGCTACATGAAAGTGATTCCCGAGCCGGAATCGGCGCCAGCGGACGATGACATGGAGGTCTCGGCGAACGACTTGAAGTCGGACATGCAGGAGCCCGTCAGGAGCATATCGTATGACTCACAATCCAGCCACTCGCAACTAGATGGGTCTCATCTTGGTCCTCATAATTCCCATTATAGTCATCACAAGACCGCAGCAGAGATCCTGGCGACGAACCCGGAGCACCAGTGCGAGCTCGTGAATCCGCTGAATGGGAAACCATGCAACCGCAAGTTCAGCCGGCCATATGATTTGATAAGACATCAGGAAACAATCCATGCCTCGGAGAAGAAAATTTACCGATGTGTCATTTGTGAGGGAAGAGCCAACGGTGGGCCGGGTAACGGCAAGCTGAAGACGTTCTCAAGAAACGACGCTCTATCGCGACACATCAAGGTCAAACACGGTTTGGCCGGGCAGGAGGCGCTCGACCTTATAAACGCCGCTAAGGAAAACGTCGAGTACGTGATGATCTAGGTTTTGCGCATGAAGATAGATTCTTCGTGTTATTTTTTATACTTATGTCGGGTAATAGATGGCCTCGGAAGGCCTCATTAAATGATCTACATGGACAATTGTCAATTGTATTAGAAATTTGCTGGAAAAGAAGGGGAATTGTGTTCTCTGAAGGCGGCTCTCATTGTAGCTGATAAGGTAAGTTATGCCAGGTGAGGTCACTCACGTGACAAAGAAGATTGAATCTCTTTTGATTCTTGCTTTTTTCGGCTGACACTAAATCGTCCCTTGGTCTTATTTTGATGTGTATCATTTGTGTAAAGAAACTGGTATATCTCATGGTCATGCAACATAGTCAAGCAAGAACGTGGGTATGTAAGAATGAAGTACCACACAATCTATAGGCCAAAGTTTTCAGGTCAGTTTGCGAAGTGTCCAGATACAAGATACTGACTCAAAAAAGACCAATCCATCAGATTAAAATAAAAAAAAGTTATCTTTACTGTATCTCTGAACCGAAGTGATCTGAAAGCTAAAGGTCGGAGTCGCACCGGCCGTTCTCGACTGATTATCGAGGTACAAATGCTGAACATGAAAATAGTTCCGGCTCAAGGTTCGACCGAATCTTAGCGATGATGATGAACCATTACCGTTCCCATTCAATACACTGTTGATTTTGGACTGGATCTTAGTTCCTCTTGCCCAATGAAGGGTCGCTTTTTGGCAATCCTGGAACCACTTCTTGATAATCTGTACCTGTAGCTTATCAACAAAAGATTGGAGACTAGCATCGAGCAAATTTCTCAGAGCAGATAACAACATACGCCCCCCCTGTTGGAAGGTCTCTGAGGTAACCTACTTTGGGGTTTTTCCAATATATCTTACAATGTTCGCACAACAAAGTCGCCATACGCGTTGTTTATAAAGCTGTTCAAATCTCCGTGCAAATATGACAAATTTTCATGAGCTTCAAAGTTGAAAAATCCGTACTTTTCATTTAGTTCTTATAGCATCTCATCAAAAGCTTTTCCATGAAATTGGACGAGAATCTGTGTACGCACAATGTTGCCGAGCCGTAATCTTCAATGTTTTCATATAGTCTGTAGTTCACATCCATGAAATCAACGGCGATCAAATACTGCAAGGCTAAGTGGCCGAATTGATAAACAAACAACTCGTGAATAATTGCTGTGTTCCAATATCACATCTGCAAAGACTTTGTGCTGCACGGGCGTGACATCAATGAGGCACTTTTCTAGAACAGAGCAGCAGAGCTTGTGTGTTGCAACCACCAAGAAGTCCACATCAATTAAGTTCCATTTCGGATATTGATTGTCATCATTTAGTCTTCGCACGTCCAAATACGTGCAGATGTCGTATAAAGTAGGGACTCGTCTGCCTCTTCATACAGAAAGCAGTTGACAAACCCTTCCAATATGGTGTAGAAAAGATGTTTTTGAAGATCAAAGAGCGTGAATTCAGGCTCATTTTCCATAATGAAGATCTCATTGAGCACTTCCTGGCCCGCTTTTTAAATTTTGAAATGCAAAACCCCGCGATTTCGAAAGAACGAACATCGCATCTTTTTCACGTTTTGCGGAATGAAACTCAACTCGTCGGGCTGTAAGTTAGAGTTACCATTCTGAAACCCTTTCACAAAAGACATTTCCTCGTAGAACTGGTTTACACTCACGGCAGATTCAGCCAATTCCTTATACTTCCTCCAAAAAAGGCAATAAATACGTAGCGCAGACTCGAAAGGGAGTCAAAAATCCAGTTCAGATATCGACACGAGGAACCTAGCACGAATCAGGCCCAAGCCTGTGGCTTATCCATAATGTTGGTCATGCTCCGAAGACAATTCGTACATGGGGATCTGCAATGCTGCCCTCCTCATATCCTGTCTGTAGAAATACACAAACTGGCACAAAATGACAAGGTCGAGCCCCATCTGGAAAAGCCCCGCAGCAATGAAAATCACGGAAACATTATCGGTGCCAAAGAACAAATACGAGAGTTTCATGCAGTCGCCACTTAGCCACGAAACCAAAAGAATCAGCTTAAAATTTTCCACGGTTTTCAACCTCTGAAGCATCAATATTTGTGGGAGGGGGAGTAAAGCTTCGATGAAAAGGCCCAAAATGCCAATGAAGGATGCAAAAAAAGAAACATGACGAAATAACGCCGTCAATATGGCGAAAACGGCGCTGAAAATCTGGAGAAACTTCCAATACTCAAAGGGCTCCACCCACTGCCAGAAATGAAACGGGCGTTCGTAATGAACATCGAAAAATCGCACAATGTGCCCGCAGCAGATAACAAAGTGCATCACTAACGACTCGACCATGCGTCTATAAAAGTCCGGGTCGTCATATTGGAACTGCGAAACGCTGATTTTGGGGATCTGGGCTAGATCTTGGGCTAGATCGGGCAATTTCTCGAGTTCTTCGGGCTTATACGATGCATGCCGGAACCGTAAACAAACTTTCAACAACACACATTGAATAAACACCATCACAAGCAGCTGGCGGAGCAACAGCGGCTCGTAGGGTGAAATGAAATAGTATAAGATGCGGAGAATCAGCGCCATAAGCATGGTGGCGCATATATCGAGCGAAAACCCGGCAGAAGTCCGTTTTCGGTATATGCTGAAGCTGGCCGTGCCATATGTGTAAAGAGGCGCTAGCGAAACAAGTGTATTTGTCACGATATGGACGTCGGGTAGCCATCGGAACATCAGCTGGTAATCAGTCGGTAGAAGCAGTTCGAGCATGATGGAGGGTGAGGTTATGTATGCGAAAATGGGGTTTTTTTCGGATTTTTTTTGGTCTGTGTTGTTTCTCTATGATCTAGCTATTCTAAAATGTCTAGAATGATGTTATATTCGATGTTTGTTGCTTGTTCGAATGCAATTCTATGAAAACATGCAGGTGTCGTATACGGCCCGAGCGAAAGGAGATGTGCCGAGCGATGGCACAGCCGGAATGGGGCTTTTTTTAAGACTGGCAAAATGCAGAGATTGCTCTTTTCTTTACTCAAATTTTGGTATTTTTTGACATTTCCTTCATTCTATATCGATACTTCCCATATATTCTTTAAAACATACATCCTGGCTAAAAATTTCTATCATGACTTCATTGCCATACTTGCTTTGACAGGGTCCGGGCAAGGTGCGCAACCGGCCGGAGTTAAGGCCGATCCGGGATAGAGCACGTGACTTATGGAAACAGATAGGCTTGTGATTTTCTGACAAACGGGATGTTTGTAAAAATATTACAAAGAATGTATTTCGAGGTATTTCGAATCTTTTACACGATCTAAGTGCTCTTTTTTTCCAAGCCCGATGCATGTGGCTGTT
Source organism: Metschnikowia pulcherrima (assembly GCA_009746055.1). Lineage (NCBI taxonomy): Eukaryota > Fungi > Ascomycota > Pichiomycetes > Serinales > Metschnikowiaceae > Metschnikowia > Metschnikowia pulcherrima. The sequence continues at coordinate 450,773 of VFXK01000006.1, forward strand.
TCAGCAAGATCTTATATTCAAGTGGATTTCCTAATCGAGGCATAGGTGCGGCTCACCGACCTGCATGCCAGCAGGTTGATTTTGGCTGATTCCGTTCATGATAACTTTTTAGGACACGCGTGAATTCATTCATATTTTTTGCTCAAGTATTTGGTAGCTTTGGCTTGGCTAGGAGCCGTCACCAAATCCTCAAAAAACCAAACCGGTTTGCTGGAGGTACCGCTGTCGTGCCCAGATCATTACATCTGTATCACGTGATACCCTAGATTATGCGCTAACATGACCACAGCGTTCAAGGAGTCAATGCATAACCAATATAGTTCCTTGAAACCGTGCCAGGCTGGCTTCTGTAGCGAAAGAATGGTCTGAGTAGAAGTTCGTTTGTCATCCCCATCAGTTGAAGCCAAAAACATACTAATGTGTCAGGGTCCTTTCAAGTAACCCAGTTCTCTCCGGTTCCGCCATGCTAAACTCGATCCCACGCGTGCATTCGCGCACTTGCGAGTTGTGTATCAAGTGATGCTCGCTTGAGCAGTGAAGACTCTCATACACTTCAATTGATTACTATATAATAAGGTACTTCCTACCTTGAGGGATTCGTCTTAAGGGGCAGCCAGCTATGGTACACGTAACATACATGCCGCCCGGTAAACACCAATACATCTACTCTGACATAATGAGTAATTTTGCATTCTCCTCGGTGCTTCCAGAGATCCTAGCATATATCTGTGTCTTCCCCCATTCTCATCAAATGTGATTTCTGTCACCTACTTAAAAAAAAAAGAAAAAAAAAAAAAAAGATGCGCTTTGTTTTGATCTCCTCTATGCATTCGATCCGTTTCCTCGACAGAACTAAAAACTCTTTCAAAGGTGTTCTGCGCGCGGGTAATATACAACAATGGATGTTTATCTTTTCAGCAGGTTTCTTTGGCTGAATTCGCTCCAAGCTTAGCCCACCCTATGATCTCTGCAAAAGTTGATCCACTCTAATGCTTAGCGGAAAGGAGTATTTCAAAGCACCGCATTCGAGAGCTTCACATTACACCTAGCTCTTGTAATGTGATCTGTTAAGATGCAGATGATTCAGGTTCAAAACAAGAAGACCATACTTTCAAATATATTTTCTGAAACAGTTCTTGAATCAAAAAATGAAAAATCTCGAGATTTGTTCGGAGTCTTCTTTATTAGGATCGTGTTGTCCCTTGAGGCACGCGTACGACCGGCGTCCATGATTTTACTCCTGTGTGATTACATGGTCTTTTTGGAATTTCGGCATGTGAACTGGGACGTTGAAAACGCAATGCGGAATCTATCGAGGGCGCTATACGTACTTTGATAAATTTTCGATAGATATCAAACAATCAAACCTTGTCTCAAGATCTACGTATGAGGCCATGCCAGAAAAAAGCTCTTTCGATATCGTGGATACTTCTGGGGCCGATTAAACTTACGTGTTCTGCTTAATCATATTGAACTAGCAACTGCAATTGGAAACGTACTTAAACGAAAATGAGGTAGAGAAGTCATTAATATTTCCGCTATGAGGAAATATGATCTGCAGTCTACTCGGCATAAATAAACAGAGAGATAAAACCCATGCCCAGCTTTCTTCAATAGAATCTGGAATTTGATTTCAAGGACACCTTAAAGCAAACAAATTCCAGGTAAATGATTGTGGCTGCCTGGAATTCCCCAACCCTTAATATCTAGAATCTTCCAACCCCTATCTAAAATTCATACCTTTGCGAATTCCTTAAGTCCGAAACTGCTCGGGCAAACTCCGAGGCCGAATGCAGTGCTGAGTCACGATTTTAGATAAACGAAAATAATGACGAAAGAAATGAACAATCCAATCGCACTAGATCTCAAAAAAACAAAACAAAATTCGCGTATCTGAGTCCGTTGGACCGGTGGCTATACATTTTCGGGTGAAGGGAGATTATCGGACCCGAGTCCGGCGCTGCGATGTGGCGTGGGAATCTCGCGCAACACCCCCACATTTCTGCTGATTTGGCTCCTGTGAAAATGTCACTGGCTCCATGATGGATACACCCGTACCCCAAATTTAATGTAATTCCACGAGTTTCAAGTTCAGTCAGAAAGAAAACGAATTAATAGAGAAAACTTTCGAAAGGTAGAAAATTACTGACTAGTAAAGTTCATTTTATGTTTTATTTCCTAATGATGATATACCACCGCGGCTGTCCAATTTTAAAGGATGGGTAATTTGCCCGCACATCCGAGGAGGCCCCCGGCCCTATGTGCAGGAATATTCACGGGAAAAGTCTGGGGTAGTCTGGCCGTGATATGACTGAATAATATATAAGAGCCTAATCAAGCCCATCAATTCCAGTGGTTTCTTACATTTTTCTTCATCGTTCTGGCTATTAATTCTTAGCAGATCTATAAATATTTATTCTAACTGATATATCATGCCATACACGAAAATCAGCGTCGATGACGAGGATAAGTTTTTCCAGGACCAGGTGGCTGAGATCAAGCAGTGGTGGGCGCAGCCTCGGTGGGCGAAAACCAAGCGGATCTACACCGCCGAGGAAATTGCCGCAAAACGCGGTCTGTTGAAGATTGAGTACCCGCTGTCAAAACAGGCCGACAAATTGTTCGCGTTAGTTTCGGAGCACGATAAGAAAAACACTGCCTCATTCACTTTTGGAGCATTGGACCCTGTGCAGGTCCTGCAGATGGCAAAATACGTCGACACGATTTACGTTTCCGGGTGGCAATGTTCGTCGACGGCATCTACGTCAAACGAGCCTTCGCCCGATTTGGCTGACTACCCGTATGATACTGTGCCGAATAAGGTTGAGCATTTGTGGTTTGCGCAGCTCTTTCATGACCGAAAGCAGCGGGCCGAGCGGTTGGGCATGTCACGTGACCAGAGGGAAAAACTGCCCTTCATCGACTACCTCCGCCCCATCATCGCCGACGCCGACACGGGCCATGGCGGGTTGACGGCGATCATCAAGTTAACGAAATTGTTTATCGAAAGGGGCGCTGCAGGTATCCATATCGAGGACCAGGCGCCAGGCACGAAGAAATGTGGCCACATGGGAGGGAAAGTCTTGGTGCCCGTGCAGGAACACATCAACCGGTTAGTGGCGATCCGTGCTTCGGCGGATATCGCAGGGCTGAATCTTTTGGCCGTTGCACGCACGGACTCCGAGGCGGCCACGTTGATCACTTCTACGATTGACCATAGAGACCACTACTTTGTTGCAGGCGCCACTAACCCAGACCTGGCCGATTTGGCCGCTCTCATGGCCGAGGCCGAGGCCCGCGGTGCCAAGGGCGACGAATTGGCGAGAATCGAGGCTGACTGGGGCAAATCTGCCGGAGTGAAATTATTCTCAGAAGCGGTTTTGGATGAAATCAAACTGTCGTCGATCAGGGATAAGGACGCAGCTGCAGCACGCTTCACGGAGAAGGTGAATCCATTATCGGAAACATCGCACAAGGAGGCGAGAAAACTTGCCAAAGACATTTTGGGCAAGGATATCTACTTCAATTGGGACGCGGCAAGGACCCGGGAGGGCTACTACCGGTACATTGGCGGCACTCAGTGTGCCGTGATGCGGGGCCGTGCCTACGCGCCGTACGCAGACTTGATCTGGATGGAATCGGCCTTGCCAGATTATGCGCAGGCCAAGGAGTTTGCAGATGGTGTCAAGGCCCGCTGGCCCGAGCAGTGGTTGGCGTACAACTTGCTGCCTTCATTCAACTGGAACACGGCCATGTCGCCTGCAGACCAGGAAACGTACATTGCGCGGCTTGCCAAATTGGGCTACGTGTGGCAATTCATCACTTTGGCCGGGTTGCACACGACTGCATTGGCTGTGGACTCGTTTGCCAAGAACTATGCCGAAATTGGCATGCGTGCATACGGCCAGCAGGTTCAACGGCCCGAAATGGAGCTTGGTGTTGAGGTTGTCAAGCATCAGAAATGGTCGGGCGCCGAATATATCGATTCGTTGTTGAAGCTCGTTTCAGGAGGCGTCACCTCGACCGCTGCCATGGGTGCTGGCGTGACCGAAGAACAGTTCAAGGAACAAAAGGGCAAGCTTTAGGCCTGGTAGTTAGATAGTCTTTTTTCACCAGTGTTGTTTACTGTATCACCTGCTTAAAACATTTTTCTTTTGTCCTGAAATCGAAGTAAATATTTAAACCGGCATTTTTCGGCTTTTGTATCATGCAATCAAGCAGTCCTTGATGATGCTGGTGTTGCTCACTCTTTTTCGGGCTATCATAATTGGCCAGACTGATAACCGCTTGGAGTTGCCTTACGAGTTGATTTAGAGTTCTCGAAATAAATGTTTTTCCTTTTTCAGGAATAACCGATTTTTCAGCTCCAGTTTGAGCTCAGATCTTTGTTACTGGAGGAACCTGGTACATTCTTTTCCACGTGATTTCATGAGAAATTCACCGCATATAGGAAATATACATTTGAATGCACTTTGAGATAATCCTATCCAAGCAAACAACTTAAACCTCTTTTTTTCGACTTTGTTTACAAAGAATTCAAAATTTTGGTCAAAAGCCTACAAGTACTTCGCTCCCATGAATACCGAGAAAGGCAACATCCACCATGGTAGGTTCAGGCAAACTACCATCGACATGTATACCGATTTTCCTTGGCTGAGTAAAATCAAAGAAAAATATGCGGTAATAATGTTTTTTTTGTGAGTTTCTGCCTACACTTTTTTCTGAGGCTTACTAATTCACAGTATCTGGGTACCCACTTACTCACATGCGTTAATGAACAGTGCTCATAGATATTATGGTCAGAAGATTCTGGAGAAGGCATTTTTCTCCAATGTTTAACATGCATTGAGCCAGAAGATTTGCATGAAATTCTTCGAAACGATGTATTTTTGCGAGAAGTCGGATTCGTAGAAGATCAAAACCTTTTTCTATGAAAATGACCCATGATCAGATTGTATCATGAATTCTAGGATGTATCTTGGCTGACTCAGCATTGATGCGCCATGAAAATTAGGAGCCTTCTGGGTTTATAGGAGATTGTGCGTCAGTAAGAAAATATGTATGCCAAAATGCTTGTCTATACACTCTAGAGACAAGGAACCAACATTTGACATGGTGGCTTGCGGAAAGTCACATCCATACTTTATGGTACTTATCTGAGTGATACTCGTTCGAATCTTGATTATCCTTCAAATCTTGATACTCGTTCGAATCTTGATGCTCTCTCAGGTCATCATAATTTTGTAATCGCCTGATTGTTTTTCAAATAAATCACAAGCATGTTATTATCAATTGTAAAATACCATTGGTCCTGTCGCGGTGTACCACATGGCACATATACGCTTTACCCAAACAATGGTTCCGACTTACCCTATTCGGTTGAACTGCATGAAACAAAGACCGCTTGTAAATGAGACCGCAGTCTGCTAGGTGATTATTAATCCTTCTTTCAATTGTCTAATTTACTCCCGAAATTCAAGTCCCTTGGCGAGGCGATTGTGGTTCTTCCGGCATAAACGAGGTGTCTCGTGTATGCAAGTCTTTCATTGTTGACAGGTTTTGTTTTCGCCCAAACGCTTCACACTGAATTTTTTTGGACTTTGAATGAAAAGTGCAATTTTGACTTTTTCCTTTGAGTAGGTGAGTCTGTTTTTGGTAGCATGACTGTTTTTGAGCAAAACCTAACCTCCAGCTTTCTGCCATAATCCCTTTTCTTCAACCACGTTCATTTTTTTGCCTCAAACAATGTTGTGCTATTGTTCTCAGCCTCTCCCATTGTTTTACACGTCGGATAATAAAAGCTGGGCAGAAGCAAGGCCGAGAACGGATTTTCAATCAGAAACAACATCTGTCTTTCCTCATCTCTTCTTGCCCAAAAGTTTTTGTATAAATACTAGGCGCTTACCCACTCATCATTATTTTGAGCCACACATTTTCAGCAAACCATGAAGTCCATCCAGCTCTTGTTTTCACTCGCCGTCTTTTCGACAATGGTCGCTGCGGCACCATTAGCCACGACCAGTGGAAGTATTATGACTGATCCTTCAGTTTCTCCCGCCAAATCTCTTGACATCAGAGACCTCTCTGGCAACAGAGACTTGTCCAAGAGAGAAGAGGTGGTTCGTTTGACCAATGAACAAAAACAGAAGCAAATCCAGAAAGACTTGAAGGAGGAAACTGGCTTTTTGAGAGAGTGGATATTGACGGACTTTAACGACCTCACCGAGATCCCATCGTATTCATTGTATAATACATTATCTGAAAGAGCGGGCGAGGTTACAACGACAATGTTCAACGTCGAAAAAGAACTCGATCTTTTCCGCAAATTATTGAACGAAATGGACTCTGCCTCTGAAACTCTTGAAAAATACAAAGGTTGTTTTAAAACAGGTGTTGGCTATGTGAACGAAGTGTTTGTTCTCAAGATTAGGGCTTTGGCTTTATTTGGCCCGGATAGTTGTCCAGATAATCTGATTCCCGATTACCAGACAAAGTTGTCTAAGATTGCCACAGCGCTTTCAGCTTTGGAAGACGAGGTTGCTTCAGCTAATGATTTGCCGAAAGGCTTTACTAGGCCTTTCTCAACGCACGTTGAGAAGTTGAAGGCAAACATTGCAATCTTAGAGGAAACGCCTGACCAGAAATGTGATTGGGCATAGACATTTGCTACTTATATATAAGTATATGAAGATGGACAAGCGAGTTCTCTCGCGAGCTACTTGTAGCTTTATTTAGCAAATCAATACATTTTTTCTTTTATTCGTGCTTTGAAAGGTTTTTTGGGGGAATCCGACTCTTTTTTAGGTTCTTACTAAGTATGTGACATATCAAGTCTTATTGACTGGTACTTGGACATCGCTTCTAACCGATGGCGAATTGACACGTATCCCACGAAATCTGAGAAAACAAAAAAAATTACAAATTCTATACCGGAATATCTGGCTGGTATTTCATGATGCCACAGTTGTCAGATTTTTGCCATCGGATGAGGTCTGTAGCTGACGACAAATTCGGTATACAGATGTTCGATGTGACCAGTCTGGCTTTATGATCCATTTGGGTGGGGAAAACATGGTCTTTGTAGGTGAATGCTTGGCCAGCACTTGTTCGTGCCGGGCTAGCCACGCTACGGGACTAGTCAGACCAGCTGGCGTCAAGACATTAGGATGTGTATTGCTTGGCAAAACTTGTTGTACTTGCCTGAATGGGATACCTCAAAACAGTGGCCAATCTTTTTCAAAGAACACACCTGCTGTGTCTTTTTGAGACACCAATAAAAAAAAGGGATCCCACCGCATTTCTTGACGAATATGGGTCACAAGTTCTCATTTGATCCATGTATCAGTGACTAGTAGGCGGCCTCTAAAAGATTTGCTCAAGGTATTGTTCTCATACAGCTTCATTTGCTCCCACGTCTCAGTGTCACCCACCTGTGAAATCACAAATCTTTCTATGGCGAGGCATCCATGTGAGGCGTGTGATGTTTATTACAGACAATTACGTTTATTCGGAAATATCAGCCTAGATGGCCAGATCCGTCTCAATTTCATGGAAGGTACCATTATTTATTCCCCGACCTGGATCCAAGCCTCATTACAGTGAGCATAAGCCTGAGTGCTGCCAAATACAAAAAACCAGGGAGGAAACTCAGGTTTATAAATATATCTGTGTATTTTTGTTGCCTTTGGGATTTTTCGAAACAGATTCAAACTAAGTTTTGGTTTATAGCAACAAACTTGTAGGGGAGGAATAGTCCGATGAAAACTTCGATGCGTCATGGTGCGAGACTCGTAACTCAGTTTGCAGCCGATAAATCGTGCGCCACGTTGCGCGACGCGCTTTTATGTGCATTTTCCGGCATATAACGTGATTCAAACATCAATTCACCTGCAATCTTTTGAGTCAAGACTGACTAAAATCATATGGGAAAATGGGATTCATATTCGCCGAATGTGGTTTCAAGCGGCGACGTCAGAACACAAATGTGGCCCGGCCAGGAAAACCCCTTGCTCGGCCCACGAAAAGTGGCTCAAAATTCTCGGAGTCTGTACTGAACCCATCTGATGTGCGATGCTCATCGGGCCCATCGAGCCCATCGGAAGATAAGCAATTGGACAAAGTCGAGCTTTACCAAAATTTATCCGATTCGATTTTACTGCGAGATGCGCCAGAATATGTGGCGCCCTCGTTCTTGGATTTGCCCCCAGAAGTGCTTTTCCGCATCTTTAGCTTTGCAGGGCTTGCGCCAGAGAATATGCTCGCCAGCACATGCAAATATCTACACGAACTTCTTAATTTCACTCAAAACGACTATCTTCTTGAAATGGTCGTAGAATGCAACTTTCTCCTCGACCTCTCCGGGGGTACAACACGTGACTGGTGCCTGCGTTTTCTCAGGAAATACGATGCACTACCAGTCGTTTTTCAAACCCTGGAAGTGGAGTCCAGAGCGTTTGATATACCAATGAATGCGGCCGATATGGAAGAGGCGATCGATTCCCGCATATTTGAGTTCCCTGGAATCACCTCGAGACATGTGCACTATCTAATTTCCCGATTTAACACGTTTGATTGCGTTGATCGAGCCGTGGCAGACCTGCAACAGAGACGCAAGCGGCGGTATTTGGAGTGGAGATATATGATTGTCAAAAAATATGTCACCTTGGCCACTGAAGCGTCCAATAACTCTGCAGATGTCGAGCCGGATCAACTTCTACGCGAAGTAGAGGCTCTGGAGCCTTGTCTCAGCTTCAAAAAAGCCCACAATCTAGACGGATTCGAGCCCCTCACAAAAAACACAGAAATCCCCCCAGAGTTGTATAAAAGAGTGGATGCGGAACGCCTCGATCTTATATATACGCTCAAATCCCGCCTTCACATGCCTATCGGCCGGCCTTTGCTGTTGGTTTCGTCCTTTTTCGCACACAACGATGATATCTCGCAAGACAAACTTGATCTCTTATTTGACATATGTCGTGTCAGATTGGCCCGGGAAAGCGAAATTGCTGAGGCGCTCAAGGTTCTCGATGAGTGCCGCCAACGGCTATTCGCTCTTCCGCTCGAAACGCGTCAAATGCATCCCCTATCAGATGCATTGGACCAATTTTACGCCTATTTAAAAGAAACCATCACACTTTATTACGAAACGAACCCACACGAAAACAGCAGCATGATCTGGGAATTGCTTCGAGAATTGCAGATCCCGGAACTTCTCGATCACGTGGTTGGAATGGGTGTCACCGTGCCTCTTCACCTTTTCTAATATCACACTACCACCAGCATCATCATCTGCATACATTCATAGTCGTTTATGTGATTTTCCTAGTGGACAAATTTTTCTTTAACATTTTTGTCAATAAGAAAAGAAAAAAACTTGATAATGGGTGACTGGAGCCCGGCTGGAAGTATAAATGTTGGTGGTCAATAAGTTCGGATGCCGTGGCCCCATGAATAATAGAGAGTAAGGAAAAATCCTTACATCGAAAAACAACATACTACAATTTGAACCAAGCGCACTTGCTCTGAGAGGCGAAACCCTACTCGTCGCCCACCAAGGCCATGATCATTCTATACAAGTAGAAGAAAAACATGAACAAGTGAAGTCTCAACTTGAGGAAACTCTCCTTCTTATGCTCAGACGACGTGCGGAAGATCTCCGTGGCGTCCAATATGTGGGTGTTTGTGTTTTTTCTTTTTTTTTTTTTTTTGTTTTTTGACAAAAATGTTGACGTTGTAAACTAGCAAAGGCAAGTTCAACAAAAACACGAGCCAGAAGCCGCTGATCAACAAGAGCAAGGTGAAGAAAGCATGCAACGCGGCCTCAGGAATGAACCATGGATTCAACTTGTGGCCTAACTCAATGGGGTTTGTGTAATCGCTCTCCAAATCGGAGTACATGGGTTAGTAGTAGGCAAGCGTGGGGGTGGTGATAAAGCCTGGGTCGTGAGTCTGGGTCGAACCGCCCCTAGTGCAGATCTCGGTGGTAGTAGCAAATATTTTAATGATAACTGTCAAGTCTGAAGTGGGGAAAGGATCCATGGCAACACCAGATGAACATGGGTGAGTCGATCCTTATCTCTAAGTCAAACCTGATTCACCTCTCTTATTGCAGGGAGCCGAGGGGAAGGGAATCTGGCTCATATGAAAAAAAAAGTTGAGGAACGCATATTTGGCCCCATAATTTATTTGCTTCAAAACTCCTAAAGTCGATATAGCCACAATACCATGATTACTTAATTGCGAGGACATCTTTCTGCCTCTTTTACCAACAATAACTACATCAAGTCTAGTCATGAAACTGATTTGTTTGCATCAGCACACAGTTCATCGTTGAGGCATGTTGCAATAATTCTTTTGAGATCCTGTCTCCTACCTGTTTCCTCTACTTACTGCCCCCAAAGTCCCGTATCAGCCTAGTGCTGCGCCAAGTATGGGTCAGCCAATTGCGGGTTCACGATCTCATGAAACCATGGGTGTTGCAACGCCTGCCTTGCGGTGATCCTATCCTCGGGCCGCATCTGTAATAAGTTCGCCAAAAGATTGAGCCCCATTGCATCTAGCCCGGGCACGATCAGGCGCAAGTCCTGCGGCACGTAGAGCTGCCACAGCTTGGAAAAATTGGGCAACTTCTCGATCCCAGGCCACGTCTTCTCATGGGGCGTGCCCATCAACCTAAAGATCTTGGTGAGCTGATCGTCCGCGGCCGTTCCTGGGAAAAGTGGCCTCCCGCTGCACATTTCGGCAAAAATGCACCCTGCGGACCAGATATCAATCAGCGTCGTGTACGCACGTGATCCCAAAAGCACATCCGGCGCACGGTACCATAACGTGACCACCTCATTCGAAAAGGTGTTGAACGGGATGCCAAACGCACGCGCGAGACCAAAGTCGCCAATCTTGAGTTCGCCCTTCATGTTGATCAAGAGATTCTGCGGCTTGAGGTCGCGGTGGAGCACGAAATTATCGTGGCAGAACATGATCCCTTTCAACAACTGGAACATGAACAGCTTCACGACTTTCAAGTCGAGCGCGCCGTTATTTCCGTGTGTCTCCATGTACTTCTTCAAGTCCTTGTCCATGTACTCAAATACCAACGTGAGCTTGTTTTCTGTGTGGATCACATCGTAGAGAGTCACGATATTCTCGTGGTTGAGTTCCTTCATGAGCGAGATCTCTCGGATCGCCGTGGACGGCGTGCCTTCCTCAGAATCCAAACTGATTTCCTTAAGCGCCACAAGAGCGCCGGTGGCCCGGTTGCGCCCCTTATAGACCGTGGCATACGTGCCCTCGCCGAGCTTTTCTAGCTGCTGGAACCTGCACGTTAGTAGATATTTATGGGTGAGAGAAATCGGGTAATCGATGATAAAATTTGGAAACAAAATGCATAATAGTAGATCTTGTAGGGTGGAGAAGAGATTCCGGGGCCATGGTGACTCCCGTGGCCCTGGCGGGTAAATTTGGTAGCCCTTTTTTCGTCATCTATTCCAGCCTCAGAATCCACCATGTGACGAGAGACACAGGGTGTATGAATGGCCAGGGAGAACCCGATTTTTTGCTCTGCCAACCCAAACGTGAAAAAAGTCTTAACGCCGGTTTCCAAAAACATCATTCCCTCCAAAATACATACTGTGATGATGAGCCGCTCATGGTGGGGTTCAGCAGGTGAATGGTAATAAGCGTGCTGGTTATCAGTTGGTTGGCTGTTCGCGCACGGTCCAGGGCCAAGCCACGCCAGGGCCAGGCCTGGGCCAAGTCAATTACTATTCAATTTATCATTAAACAAATCATGAGTAGTATTTATTTTATGAAAGTAGGCGAGAAATATTATTATATTGAGGATTTTGGTAGATTATGATTATTGCTTGTGATTTTCGCTGAACATTTGGCTGTTTTTTTTTCTTTCTTCTTGCTTTCTTCGTGTCCCATCTGGAAACACAGGACAGTAAGACCAGCTTATAAGAAACTTGGTTAGAGAGATAACCTGGCTTTATTTTTCGGAAGTAGCACTAGAAAATGATCTTCACATCAAAAGTACGCTTTCTGAAAAACAAACATAGGTGATATTTCCAGTTCTGCTAAATAGATTCTGTTCTTTATAAACAGGTCTTACTGTATACTGATTCATCTTGTTTCTGGCTTGCGTGAGTGTGACACCGGGCTCTCTAGACTCTCAGACTCTCAGATTCTCAGATTCTCAGACTCTCAGTAGACGCGTCATGGGATAAAACGTAGGACGAGAAATGATGATGTTTTGACGGCCGAAACAATCTGATATACAGTATATGGCAAAGAATTATGATTATGATTTTTTGAGTTGACTTGATTTATATGGCAGAATGGTGCTTCTTAGAACACTTCAGTTATGTTCGCAACGCGGGTCCAAACGTGCGGTTGGGGTAATTCGTGTTTTTGGACAAAACAGGACATTCATGTGAAGTTCTTTTCTAAAATTTATTTTTAAATTATCAAAGTGACTACTAAATATATCTAAGAGTGTTTAAAAGTGTACTTTACGCGGGATTCGATTTTTGCTGGTCGTTTCCAACATTCTCAGATTTCGTATTGTGTCTCTATTCACGTAATAAATGACAAACACAGCCCGTTGTATTTGTACGGGAATGATTTTTTGCGTTCTTACTTTCCATTGCCGTTTTGACAGACCCATGGCATGTTATTCAAACCATCAAAAATACACGCTGAATAATCTACGTTATCAATTCCAGTGTCTTAGAGAGGCTGGCTAGGGTTTTATATACATTCATGTAAACTTTTTTGGACAGCTTGGTAAGCAATCCTGGCCCCCAGTCCTTTCTCAGAGGTGTATCCAACAAAAACAGGACAAAAAATTGCAAGCTGAATAAGTTTTCTTTGAGTTAACCTATGTGAATAATTATTGCATGAATGTGCATACCCACGTCACGTGACTGATTTTAATATTCACCACACGGCTACATCGATTGTTGGCGAAGAGCACGAGTTATAAAAAAATGTTAAACCTGGAATCATTGACCTAAGGGCCCCCACGCCATGTCGAGAAAAGCGTTTCGTAAATGCAAATGTTAGATCAGTATACGTAGATTAGTACTAGTCTCAGCCATCGATACAAACGGTATCTCGACAGTAAATATCTCCGCTCAGCACAGCCCACCCGGATACGTATTTTTCATGAATAGTCTCTTCCATCAATCACAAAGCTCAGTGGTTCTTCGGTGTTTTGCTCATCAAGAGCATCAGGTTCTCCACCCATCCTTCCGCACCACCTTCAGCCGCCACCAAGCCCATAACTCTCGCCTCGGTCGCGTCGCTAGGCTCCTCCTGGAAGAACGGCTTTTTCCTCATGCCTATCACCGCGGCGTTTCTTGTGCTGGGGATTCTCAATATCTCCTTTTCACATTCCCAGCCCATGAGAAGGGTCAAGTCTTCCACGTGGTCCACCAAAGCCCCATACATCGACGAATTCTCAGCCTTTTTCGGCGGCAATTTCTTGTTCTCTTCTGTCTTGGCTTTGACTGCCTTCCTGGGAGTATACCTAACCTTGGCTCCATTGAGCGCATGTGAACAGCAAGGAATCACCATGAATGGGAAATTGAGAAGTGGTATCCAGCATGTAAGCTCATCCAGATGGTTTCCAATAATAAACGTTTCAGGCGGGAATTCCTCGGTGGTACATACCATAGACAGTTCTAGAAGGTTTGCAGCAGAGTAATACTTCATTAGCGGCACCGCGTTGGGGTCACTTGAACGTGTTTCTGGAACCTGGAATAGCCTTCCGTTATTGGTGATGTACGGTGCGGTTTTCGCTATAGCCGGGTGTGGTTTGAGCAACACACTCGGGATGATGATCTGCTCCTTTAGGCATTTCTGGACTTTGGATGGATACGTTTTCCAGCTCTTTCTCGCGCGAGCATCGATGCCTATTCCCTTGAAACCTTCCATGATCAAGATATGCACGAGAAGCCCATTCCCACAGCCCAAATCACGGAACTCAAACGGCTTTTCGTTGTAGCGAGCGTTCCACAATTCAATCAAGAACGCCGCCACGGCCAAATCCTCGAACACGTGTTTCTTTGGATCCGTGCTTTCGGCCCAGTTGGCCACCAACTTGCCCAGGTATTTCTTTTTCAACGCAATGTACCTGTTTTGGAATGCTATGCGGGGTACCACCAAGTCGTGCATGACGCGTTTTTCGTAGCCCAGTTTGGCGCCCATGGAGTGCTTAGCCAGGGTCTGTAAAAGCCTTAGCGCGATCCGAATAGGTCTTTCAGCAAGATCCATTTTCTGGAATTCGGGGCCCTCGTTGAATGCAATGTAGTGGATCGAGAGCTTTTTCGCATGGTACAAAATGCCCACGGCCTCGACCGGCGGGAGGTAAAACGGCGTCTCGTCCTGGCGGCTAATGTGTGGGATATAAACCACCAAAACCGAGTCTTCACCTTTCAAAATCGCACATGTCTGGTTGATCACGTGGTCCTTATATGGGTTTCTCGGGATAATCCGGCGCACAACGCCGCTGGAACGGACTAATTTCACACTCGAGTTTGCTAATTGTACCTCTCGAAGAGATACATCTGAGAGGTCCCTATGCAAGAAGGGCTGCGGCGTATCTGTTTGCGAGGTTCGATTCTCAGGCTTGGATTCAGGAAGTTCCGGCGTGAAGCATTCGGAGTTCTCTACATCGCCGTTTTCCGTGTATGTGGTTTGTTGCAAAATATCTGCTCGCATGATCACGGTCGAATTGATATTCGGTTCTCTGATCAAATGCGCCATGGCCGTCTCGAAATGATGCGGCTCAAACTCGACTTTTTGCTCGTAGATTGGGCTCCACGGCGCGCCCAAGCACGACTCCTGGCCCATGAGGAGATCCATCTCGGGGTCCTTTCCAGGCTTCATGGTATGAAATTCATCATTTTGCATTTTTCAACTTGACGTGGGTTTTTTTTTCGCATCCTGCCTGCGTTGCGGCTTGAGTGCGCATCGCGCATCACCACCACTAGGGTGCTAGGGTGTGCCAGGGCCCAGGATGGTGAAACCGGAAATCGCAGAGATATCTGATTTGAGGAAGACGAGAATTGCGTGAAAGAATAAATAACAGAAATGATTCAGACCCCAGCCAATAAGTTTGTTGAATGAGGGCACACTGTTGTGAGTAGTTGTGGACGAATTCACTGATACTGGATTGGTGTATATCTCAGATCAAGAATTGGGCAAAAGTGTAGCAAAAATAGGCCGAAACGGTAGATGGCCATAATATGGAAAACGCTGCATATTGCATTTTGTGTAGTGGAAGGAATAACTTGATTATGGTCCTTCGGGTGACGTTTTTGGTGCCCATTAAATAATTCAATGTCTCGTCTGGCGCTCAATTCTTGTATATCTGACCTTGAGGCAATGTGCTGGTTGGTCAATAAAATGGCAATGTCGTATCTTCCGCTTGTAAACCTATCTAGCGCCTCCTCGACTTCTTCCTCTGTCGTTTTCCTCGGAATAACCGTGAGAAAATAAGTCTTTTTCCCAGGCTCATCAGAGACCTGGCCAACTTCAGCCAACAATAACCTCGTGACAGAATCTTCATCGGCAATCAACGCAAGCAACGAGCGCTTAGCCATTGCTTCGTTCGCAATCATTCTTTTTGAGGGCTATTCCGGGTTTTGAGTGAGTATATTTCTGAGATACTTGCTTGCTTGACAAGTCTCGTCACCTGACTTATAGCATAAGTCTCTCGTACAACAGGGTGTGATTGGACGAAATGTTCTTCCCGTTGCTGACCTATGATATGGCATGATCATGGAATTATCCACTGGAAAAATGGGGAGCAAAGGGGAGATAACTCGTGGAATCATGCTATTGTACTCGATTGGCTTCGTGGTACGGATTACCCAATCTCATAAAAGCAACTACCTCGTTGACTCTATTCTGTCTCTCTCCTCATGCCAGCTTCACATTGGTAATCTTATGATCAGGGTGTTTTCCGATCTCCTCGTGGGCTTTACGTGAATTTACCAAGCGTCCTCAGGTTCAACATCGTCCTTAATAATGAATCGAAAACCTATTTTGTGCCTCTCTGCATCTTCTACATCAACTTTCCGTATAATATCAAGAAGCATGATCACTTTTCTCTTCGTTGACGTGAATTGCAGCCAATTTGGTGTATTCAGAGGGGGGACCGAGGGGTGCCCTTATAGGGTCTCCGAGAGCCAGCTGGATTTTGCAGCCATTAGGCCTGATCCAAGCCTCAACAGATAGAAGAGCAATTCACTTATTGAAACTCTATCACCTCCGAAAGTTTTGAGTGAGGCAAGAAAAAACAACAACTCTGTACTGGTGGGTATATTTCCTCAAATGAATGACGCATGCTCGATGTCTCCAATGAGGTAAGTTCTAAGGTATCGCCCCGAACCACCTGTACAACACCTATAATAAAAGTGGAGACAATGGGATGCTAGTGACCTCACTTATCAATGAACGCCGCGTCAGTACAGGAAACACAAATCACTATAAGTCAATTGAAACCAAAGATCGATATTGCATGGTCATTCTTGCATTATGAGATATGAGATATTTTTCACCGCTCGACAAACATGATAGGTATCCAGACCTATGGCCACAAACTCTTGATAATAAAGCTTTAAGTGAAAGAAAATCTTTGAAAAGAACCTGAAATGTGGGAAAAGACCACTAGAAATGCACACCAAGTCAAGAAATAAACCATTGTTTCAGAAAAACAGTATCCTTCCACATATCTATAGATCAATGAAGTAGGCTTCCGAGACGTCGCTGAGCTTGTGTTTTTTGTAGCAGTAATGGCACTTGAAAGTTTCTGCGCCATTTTTCGTCAAATGCCTTACGCTTTCCTTCAACGCCAAGTGCCTGCAGTGTTCGAAAACCACCACCGGGTTTGAAGGGCTCACCAAAACCTCTGTTGGCGAAACAAATATCTGTTTGCGTTTGCGGTCGTGTGCATCAGCATCACTAACCTTTGCCACAGACACAAGTGGGACCAATTGTTCCTTAGAAATAGGGCATATGAAGATCGGGTGGAACGTGAACAAAAACTGGTTTCGCGAAGAAAGCAGAAACGGGAGGTCAGCGCCTGCTGCGGCATCCGGCTTGCGGCGCAATTTGGCCTGAAGTTGGCTGTATTTGTAGAAATTGGGAAGATTCACGTGCCCTGCCAAAACGGCCTGGAAAAGCGATGATTCTGTAGATAGACCAAGCCCTTTGCAAAATTCCTTGACGAATTCGGCCGCAAGCAAGTCGAAAAAGCCGTCCATTTCATGGATCTTATCGAAGTTGGCAAGAATTTCTCCGACGAAACGTGTCTCCACCGAGTGCCGTTTTTTGGCCTCGCAAGAATGGAGAAACGCCTGGTGGATCTTCTTCTTGAGGAGTGTCACGTGATCTGCACTGTCATTGGTCGTTTTGAACAATAGTAGGCTGATCACGGGCAGAATGTCGTCGATATGGTCTTTGAACAAAGCAGGAAAGTGCGTTTTGGCGTAGGTGTATGCCGCCAAGGCCAGCTCGGTGCCAAAACACGCATTTCGTGTCGTTCTCTCAATTTTATTGATAGTGTCTTTGGAAAGATAAGTTTCCCCCGCCAAGAGAAGCACAAACTGTAGCATGTGGAACTTGAATAGCGCCTGCTCGTACTCTTCTGTGGCCGAGCTCTGCTTCACGAGCCACGCCAATGCTCGTGAGATATCGTGCCTCTTCCTGATATCGTCCACAATGTCGTTCAAAGCGATAAATTGCTGCAAAACGTCGGGGCTGATTTCGCCTGCGAGGCCAAATTGGTCCATTAGGTCTGCAACAATGCGCCCGTGGCCTGTTTTGAGCAAATGAAGCACGATACTGCGCAAAAGCTGTGTCCTATTGGCAGCGGTATCAAGAACCGCAGTTTCGCCAGACTTTTCGAGATTTTCCAAAGGGGTTGCCCCCGGAACAGAGCTGAGCGGCAAGGGAAATGTGTATGCGTCGTCAAGATCCACGGAGAAGCCGCCGTTGCTCGAAAGTGTGCGCAGAAACCTCGAAATCTGGCCATTATATGCTTTTAAACAGTCGATAGATGTCTTATACCAAGAGCGGGTCCGGCCGTCTGTTCTCGCTAGAAAATCATCATATGCGTCTTTCTCATCCTGTGGGTCTGCAACAAGTCCATTTTTCTCGTTTATGATCTGGTCTTCAAGTTCTGCCTCCAACTGCTTCAAATCCAGTAAAACCAGCCCGGATTCCTCTAGAAGCGCGCCTAGGCTGCTGGTGCCCACCCTATCAAGACTACTGATTTCCGTGTTTAACAGGTCAAGAAGCAGCGTCATGACTATGTATACATATATATACAAATTTATTATCAAAATGGGTAGATGAATATACGTATATTGTGTGGGGGAAGAAATAAGCTGAGGCTCCGGGGGTGTGAATCAATCAATCCGGGGCCGGAGCGCGGCGCCAGGGCCCAGAGGGCCACATTCGGAAGGTTCTCACGGACTCATGGGGTGCGATTTACATGATCAACTATCAGCAGAGTTTTTGGAAAAATAGTGGTTTTTTTCTAATTTTTTTTTTCAGTTTTTTCTTTTCTTTGCTTGATCGATACACAAATGACTTTGAGGGTCATTATATAGGCTAAAGGCAAAGTTTTGTATGGGTGCAATTGTTGGTTTCTGGATATCTGACACGATCACGTGACACGCGTGAGCGCGGTGTGAATTTTGAAGGTTGTTCAAGCTGTATGCTTAAGTGGTTCTCCTACGCTTTAAGTCCTGGAATAGAGTAAATTTTGCAGAAATCATATTTGTGGATTCAGCTTTGAGTAATTTTAGCCCATACATGTCAAATAGCCGACAATTCTTGTCAGAATTGCATATGTGCCGAACGCATCTGACCCTCCGTTCTCAGATGTTCTAGCAACAAGTGGTCCTTGCTTTGACTGGCCCTTTGTGTCTTTTTCCAATCCACCTGAAGGAGCCAGAAAAAAGTCTCGATGAAAGAAATCAAAATTATATCAAATATCACTTTTTTTTTCATGGAAATCATAAATCGTTTTTCCAGCCCTACATAACATAATCATGGACACCGTAATTCAATGTGTCTTCCTGTAGATTCAGACTAAAGTGTGCACGTTGTGAGCTGCCGGCTAAGAAAGCAGATAAGTACACGCAAACATAAGCGTGCCAAATGAACCTTTATTCAGTTACTGGAAATCGCTCTGATAAGTGTTTCTTCATTACTCAAAGTTTCTTTGAGATTTTCATTCAAATTCAGACAATTGACTTCCCAGAGACAATTCTAGAGTCCTTACTGATACCACCACAATCTGTTCAAACCTGAATTCATGGCAAGAAGATTTGATTTTTTTAGCCATCCCGACTCACACTAATTCCCAAAAATGAAAATAAAAAAATGTCCCTTTCATTTCCACACACGCATGGCCTAGTATCCCCATACGGTTGCTGTACAAGACTCTCCTCTCAGGCCCATGATCTGGAAGAGCAAAAAAAGCGCAAAGCGCAAATAGTAAAATTCCCCCTGAGGCGAGCCATTTCAATTTCATCTCAAAAATCTTCTCTCTTTCATCCCCTCTTTTGCATGCTTTTTCCTTTTTTCCTTTTTCTTTCTCTTGCCTTCTTTTCCTCGGCCAACTGTGGCATTTATATGTCCAAGAAGTCAGCCTTCACCAATAGCTCGAGCGCCAACGCGGTGGGGATCTTGAATTCAGGCACATTCTCGGAATCCGCCTGTTCCTTATACTTATGATGGTAGTGGAGGTAGTCCACCACGACCTCAAGACTTTCGGCGTCCATGTCTAACGTGATGACGCCCGTTTTGCCCTCTTCGAATTCATGAGAGCTTTTGAGCACCGGCGAGATCAGCGCTATTTCCTTCAACACCACAAAACGAAAGCCCTCGCTGGACACTAATGTCACGTAAGTATTCTCCATGTTCAAATATGGGATCAAATCTGAAATTTTCTGGGGTTCGAATCAAAACTTCCGCCGTCTTTATCTGAGTCTATATAAGAGATTGGCCCTTGGATAGATGAGTGAAAATTGTCAAATATGGGCTTGCGTTGGCAGGAATGCAATAGATATGAACACCCAAAGCACTAAGTTCCAGAATTGTATTCGAAAAAGTATGAAATGTCGATTTTTCCTGAACTTTCACCAATCTATAGTTTGCCTCTCGAATCTTGCTGGGCCAACAGTCAGTGCGCGATCAGTGGAGACATGGTCCGGTGCGCTCAGGCCATAACTAACGATTCTAGACGACCATAGCGCCATCGAAACCATACAAAACTGAAGTTCGTCGCGAAAATTGGGCTCAATTGTTTTTCAAATACCCGCTTTTGATAATTGAAGAAACAAAAAGTCCCCTTTTACGTACCCAGTTAACCGATATTCCCCATGTCTTTACTGAACCCGAGCCTTTTTTGGCAACAGCTCCAGGACGTGTACTATCTGATCCGAACTTGCTATGACGAGCTTCCATGGCAGCTTGAAGACCTTTACCTGAATCACAAAGTCGCCTTATCGGCAAACACCACGCTTTTGGCGCTCGCGTCGAAATTTGTGCCCCACCCAAATGTGGTGACTATATACAGTCTCAGTGGCCAGAAAGTGTGGACTTTGGTCTACAACTCCACAGGAACGCTGGACCACATCGTGGACTTTGCCTTTTACGGAGAAAACCTTTGTGTGGTACTCGCCAACAGCAAGATTCGCGTTTATACGGACTTTTCCGGGACGTTTGACGAGTTTTCCTGCGTGGCCGATATGGTGCAGATGAATGCGGCGAACGAGGCTCAAAACGGCGCCAAATTCGACAAAAATGCGTACAGGGCCGTGATCACCAATTTGGAGGATGGCCTGACCGAGGAACCGCGTGTAGTGCTCGCTGTGGCGGTGTGGAGCCGGTACCTTGTGCTCCGGTACTCCGATCACGTGACTTTCATGGATCTACTCGATTACACGAACTTCGAAGTGCCGTTGCCCGGCTTGGACCCGGCAAAAACGCACGCGTGGAGCCTCGTTGCCGCCACAGACACGCAGCTCCGCTGGCTCTTGGGCTACGACCAGACAATCTACTCTGTGCAGTGCGATTTTCTGGAAAATACGTATACTTTTACGAACGAGCAACTCACGGACGGACCTTTTGAGAAAATGCTGTGTTCGGCCAACGGGAAGCTTGTGCTGTTGCTAAACGCGAAAACTGGCCGCATTTTCGTCACCACCACCCAATTCGATAAAATGCTTTTGGAATACGATACTTCGAATGAACTGAGCGTTCCGTACATGATGGAATGGGCGGGCAACGACGCGATCGTGCTCTCGCTCCGGGACGAGATCAAGCTCATTGGCCCTGGCCAACAACTGGTTTCGTTTTTCTACGATATCGAACAAGAAGACCTTGAATTCGATAATATGGGCCGTGTTGGATTGGCGCTAACAATCCCCATGATCAAGACTCAAATCGACGGGTTGACGATAATCACACGCAACAAAATCGAGTTTTTGAGCCGTGTGCCCGCGGCGTCCGTAAACGTGTTCCTGGTTGGGTCCACCCACGCGGCAGCTGTTTTGCTAGATTGCGTGGAGCAATTATCACACCATGCGTCCAAAGCAGACCTGAACATCTCGCTTCTAACCGCCGAGGGGCTGCTAGTGGACGCGATAGACGGGTGTTTGCATGCTGCTCTCGAAGAGTTTCTGCCCGATTTGCAAAAAGCGCTCATGAAGGCGGCGTCCTTTGGCAAAGTTTATGTGGAAAATGGCTACAATGCAGACAAATACTTGCGTGTACTAAATACGTTGAAGGTATTCAACCAGCTCCGTTTGCCCGAAGTTGGTATATTTCTTACAAACTCGCAAGCATCCGATATCGGCTGGCCTACTATCATCGAGATGCTTCTCTCACGGTCCTTATACGTGCTCGCACTCTCGATTGTGGAGATATTGGACTTGAAAGATTGCAAACCACCGATATTCGTCCACTGGTGCTGCGGCAAGATCC
The DNA here is from genome assembly GCA_009746055.1 of Metschnikowia pulcherrima. Classification (NCBI taxonomy): domain Eukaryota; kingdom Fungi; phylum Ascomycota; class Pichiomycetes; order Serinales; family Metschnikowiaceae; genus Metschnikowia; species Metschnikowia pulcherrima. Next base: position 472,778 of record VFXK01000006.1, read on the forward strand.
GTGCCGAGCGTGATTTGGACGACATTGAATTATTTCGTATTGTTCTGAAAAGATTACTCGCAGCATCCGACCACAAAGGGCCCGTGCGGAATTACATTTCCGCTCAACCTATTTTCGACGTGGCGTTGCAGGAAGGCCGGCTCGATTTATGCAAATTGTTGGTAAACTTGGAAGCGCTGGCGCCTGTGAAAATCAAGCAACTTTTAAGGATCGACGAAGTCGACTTGGCGCTTATCAAGTGTTTCCAAACATGCGATTACGATTTGTGCGTATGGATGTTGCGACACCTCAAAAACACACTTTCTGCCGTCGAATTCCAGCGCGTCTTGAACCAAAATGAAATGGTGGAAGTGATCAATGGCGGGTCGATCCAAGAGCTACTCAAAGACGAGGAAATCAGGCATTTGTTCAGGGAAAACTTATTCATAAGTGGCGACCTAATTGGTAATTTTTGGCTTCAGCTGACGGCAAAACACGATAAGAAACTTCTCGAGGAATATCATAAAAGCAAGGGCCAAAGCACTGAGCTTAACTTGCTTCAGCTCAAATCATATCAAACACGGAAGTTTGATTACAGCGATTCGCTGACGTATGCAGAAATTTATGACAGGAAAAAACGAGACTTGACCCGGTTGGCACAGAACAAGAAACTCAAGCAAATGGTGCAACTTGAGCTCGACCGTGTCGAGCTCCGGTTCAGACTTTCCAACACTTTCCAGCAATCCTTCTTTGAAGAAACCTCTGTGGTTGATATGGTGAAACGACTCATCAAAATGCACCAATTGAAGCCGGCCGCTAAAGTTATACGGGAGTTCAAATTATCACAGGAAATGCTTTGGAATTTGGTGTTGGAAACATACTGCCAAATGGGCGAGTTTGAAAGGCTCAACAAATTTATATCCGATGCTAGCGGGAATGGCACTACCCTCAAATCGCCCATTGGGTTTGAAGTAATCGTCGAAACGTGTCTTGCGTATAAATGTCCACCGCAGTACGTGTCTGCTTACATAAGCCAGTGTTTGGAAACCGCGTACCCACAAAAAGTTGAATACTACGTGAGAAATGGCGACATGAGCATGGCGGCGGAGGAGGCCTATAGAAACAGGGACGAAACACTTTTGCGGTCTGTGCAGAGAAGCCTAAGTCCAGAAGACGCAGATGTGTTGGATGCGATTCAGTCGTATCTCAACAAATTGGGCGCGACGTGACCATAAAAATGCACAAAAAAAGTCTATATTCTGGACGAAAACACCCCATTCTTGACGATACCACAGCTCTGGCCTTCTTCGCCCGTGAGCCAGCCCGGCAAGGTCTCTAGGTCGACAAATGGTGTCTCTGTTGGCCTTACAGCAAGCTCATGCATGCCGGCGAAAACATCTGTGCCGGAAAAGGTCAATTTTACGCTCGAAGTGGCAGTTTTTTCGCCTCCTAACGGTTCCTGGAGTTCGAATTCGGCCACGCTGATGGGCGCAAGCGACGCATACGGGTTTTTCGGGCGTAAGTCTAGATTTTCCCGTTCAGACCTCGTTCTACGCCGTTTTGACGGGTTTGGGTGATCGAAAAGCCGATCAGAGACGGTTTCGCCCCGTATAGATCCCTTGAAACGCAAATTGGCCAATTTCTGGAGCGATCCGTGCTTACTTTGCGAAGACTCAGGCGTTTTTACAGCATTTTTCACCGCTGGATGCAGCTCGTGCCGGGCGAAGGGAGATATATCTGCCTCTCCGTCTGCATACGGTGCCCACGGGCCCAAACTGTGGGCAAAACGTGAACAACCCTTTAGAATATGCATGGATTCAAGCAGCCGCACGGGTTTTTGGGCCCTGTTGGTGTGTAAGCGTAACACCTGCGAGGGCCCTTTTGAAAGGCATGACTCGACCACCTGCAACACCGTTTGCGAGACCAAATCCTCTCCTGGCGAATGGATCACGTGCGGCAGATTCATCGGGACGGCCAAAAAATACGGCTTGTGCGAGGTGATGTGCGCTTGTTTGGTACTGGCCTGTTTCGTCGAGTTTGGAGCAAGATCAAACACCTGGATCCGGACGAGAACTAGAGGAAAGGTTGGGTGCGTGCAAACGTATATGTATGACCAAAAAAGCGTGCTTAATTGCGCGGCGAGCCGGTCCAAAAACACCGCCGGGTCTAGGGCTACGGCCACCTCGTTGTCCCACACGTCTTTCACCGTCAGCAGCACCCATGTATATGAGTTTGGATTATCTACTATTAGCTGGCAATCGACCTGAGCTAGCTGAAGAAGATTGAGGCCACGCGGCCAGAACTCGTACAAAATCGCGTCTATGACCCGCGCCTTGGTCCATTTCCTCAGCTGCATCTCCTTGGCGGTCTCCCTGACTTTTTTCGATACTTGTGCCTGGCTCAATATGGGTGTTTTGGGCAGATTCTGCAGACTAATGATTGTGGGCTGAGTGTTCTTGAGAGTGGGCCAGAGCGACACTAGCGCCACAGCGGACGATTTGGCAAGCCGTGATAACACCGCATGTAGAACCTTGGGCGTATGTACCGGGATATACGTGTTGGGCAAGATATTGCGGTGTTTTGCTCGTTTTTTGGTGTGGTTTGACATGCTGGAGCGAGAGGTCTGGATGTTGGTCTTGTGAGTGGTTTAAAAATTGGAGATTGGGGTTTTGAGTGTTTTTGAGGGGTATTAAAAGTGTCTGTGAAGTCTATTTGTCTCTATAACGTTTGCTGGTCCATGTGTGGGTAGATATATGGCCTGTGATTTAGTCTTGTGATGGCTTGTTTTGGGTGTGTTTTGGTGCGGACTGCAGGTGAGCAATCATTTTGAGTGATAATCTCTATATACAGGAAAGTATTTTTTGGAGAGGCATCTTTTTTGTTGCAATTCGTTTTTTTTGGGGAGGGGGGTTGGGGGTTTTGAATTCTCTGAGAATCTTGTATCTACCAATTGTGGTTACTGAAGTTGTCTTGGAACACGCCAAGTGTTTTTGAAGAGTTGTCACCAGCCTCAAATCAGTACACTTTGAACATGTATCAAATAGAAAGTTAGTTCCTAAGCTTTGATTTCCATTGATGAAGTCATTGTGGAAATATTTCAGTTGGATGATTTGCCTTTTCGAAAATCATACACTGATTTTCTTAAGTGATATAATAGTACGAGCCGGTTAAGCAGATATGAGACCTTGAAAAGGTCTTTTCTAGCTGGTTATCGTAGAGTTTCAGGAGGAATGGAGAAAACAATCCATATAAGTGAAAAGTCACAAGCTAAATATAATCTTTCGTTCCAGGCTTCTCATGTGCTCTATTTCTTCTTGAATGGTGACCATAGTCTATATATGTTATCTTCACGGTACCCCCCATCATTAACTGGCGAGTGTATGTCAACTGTAAGAACTAAGACGGCTTCATAGTAGAGCAGGACTTTGATTCAAGCCCCATACCTGATCCGAGCCTCAGGGGGCTCAATCGATCCGTTAGACGATAAGGCAACGAAAAGAAGGTATATAAAATGACTGTGGTGTTAAAAAATAACAACACGTAACGAAAAGCCCCAGTAACGTCCATGAATTACGTTCCCGAGAGAGAAAAAGTGCTGGTAAACACCTCTCTGAACCCATATGGGAGTGCTCCACGGGCTGATACCATGGCTCTGCTAATATACGCACAGATGCATGTATACCACGAGGAACCACTGGGTTTTTCTTCCAACATATCTCAATATCCAGAGAAGACAGTAAACAATTCATGTATCGATGATTCACACGGGATCACGAATCGGGCACTGAAATACATGACCGGCCGTTCAAACTCACTCTCATGATGCTCGGTGGCTTGAAGCTGTAGAAAATGTCGCTGAATGCTATTCACAACAGAAATTGCGTGGTGTTCCAGCCCACTCTTGAATAGCTCTTTTCTCTGGATATCAGGATCGATTTTTCCTTCAATGTGGATTCCTCTCGGACGCTTCAAGACCTTGACGTATCTGCCAACCGTATCTAAATCTTAAGCGAGTTAATTTTCCACGAAGTCTGAATTGTTTTAATCTTCCGCCGAACCCAATTGAGTGTATCAAGAGCGTGTGGATCTCAAAGCTGGCTGAATCTTTGGCTAAGTCAACCATTGCATCTATGACGAATATCAAGTTTCCTGCCAACACCAAATAGCTCAATTTTGCAGTCATCGAAATCAGAACCGCGGAACTTGAAATTGCAGCATCATGTGGTGAATTTGAATAAGGCCAGCAATTGTGTAGACAGTATTAATCCATTCAAACTCCCCAACTGAAAAAAAAACGAGAAAATTGTGGCTAGTTGAAATACGACTGAAACGCGAGACATATATCTGCATCATGTGTACCCAAAAACGTTCTTCAGAGAAACAAAAATAAGAATCTCACGTTTTTTTAACATTTTATTAACTATCAGTCCAGACGCCATGCTCGAATAAATGATCTACTTGTCTACTTATAAGGGCCAGGTGCCACGGGCCAAAATAGTCATGAGAAATACTGATTCATGTGAGTACTCCAAAGCCGAACGAGACCAATTGACAAATTCAAAATCTGGCTTTTTCATACAGCAAAATAATCTCAATTCCCCTCTTTGCCTCTTTTACCCCTTCTTTTTCTTCCCCTTCATGAACCCATGCAATTACCCATTATTGTTTTCATCATTTGCACCCATTTTCCATCCATGCATCATTTTCGCGGGCCGGCCCAAAACGGCGAGCGATGGCCCTCGCATCTTCGCGGTCTTCCACACAGGCGGCATCTCATCTCAGCCCGCATAGAGGCATTTTTCCGGGAAGAATAATCGACTTGAAAGTGTTCAAAAGTGCAAAAAAAAGCTCACAAATATCACAATATCTAAAATGTCGGAGCCACAAACACAACCCGAGGCGCCAGTGAGCACCACGCCGCCGGCAGAATTGCCTCAGGACGACACGTTGGACAGAAGAACGATTTTCGTGCGGGCGATTCCGGAAAAAGCCACCAATGATGAACTCTCCGAATATTTCTCGCAATTTGTGCCTGTGAGACACGCGGTGATCGTCTATGATGACGATAAGAAGTCACGCGGATTCGGTTTTGTGTCGTTCACCGAAGACGACGACACGCTCACGGCGTTGGTGGAGGCGAAAAAGCATAAGTTCCAAGGCCGGTTTCTCCGAGTCGATATTGCAAAGAGAAGAGATAGAAAAGCGCAAAAAGCACGTGCTGAAAGCGGCGAAGCCCAGCCGGCAAAGCAGAAGGCCGAGCCCGTCGAGAAACGCAAGGCCCGTTTGATCGTGCGGAACTTGCCATGGACATGTAAAGACGCGGAAAAGTTGAAAAAAGTGTTTCTGAGGTATGGTGCCGTGCACGACGCGTACATCCCCACGAAAAAAAACGGCTTGATGAAAGGATTTGCGTTTATTGTCATGAAGAAAAACCACGCCGCCGAAAGGGCGGTCAAGGAGTGTGTGGGGCTCAAGATCGACGGCAGGGAAGTGGCGGTGGATTTGGCGGTGGAGAAGTCCGAATGGGAGAAGGCGCAGGAGCTGGAACTGAAAACGACCGCGAGGGAGAGAATAGCCGCCGTGGCGCCTGCTGAGAAAAAGGAGAAATCAGAAAATGACGACGACTCTGAGGACCTTAAAGAGGACTCTAAAAACGACGATTCTGGGTCCGAATCCGAGGCTGAGGACGAGGATTTTGATAAGCTTAATGAAATGAACTCAGATGCAGAAGTCTCGGAAGACGAGGAGGAGGACGAGGATGCTGAAAACAGGGAGAAACAAAACAAACAAGAGGCGTTTTCCGTGTTCGTGCGGAATATTCCCTACGATGCCGACAGCGAATCGCTCACAGAGCACTTTTCGCAGTTCGGGCCCGTGAAATACGCGCTCCCGGTGATCGACCGGGTCACGGGGTTGGCCAAGGGGTCAGCTTTTGTGGCGTTTAAGACCGCCGAGGCGTATGAGTTGTGCCTAGCAGATGCTCCAGTGGCGTCCGCGACCTCGATGTTGATTTCCGACGACGTCGCGCCAGAATACGTCTACCAGGGCCGGATCTTGTCGATAGCGTCGACGGTCGACCGCAGCTCGGCGCTGAGGCTCGCGGAGCGCAATTCCGAGAAGCGCAACCTTGTATATGGCAAGGACGCCGCCGACCGCGATCGCAGAAACTTGTACCTTTTGAATGAGGGCCGGATCACGGAAAATTCGAAGCTTGCCGAGTCCGTGCTGCGGTTGGACATGGAGATCCGCGAGAAGTCGTACAAAATGCGTGTTCAGCAGCTTAATAAGAACCCCGGGTTACATCTTTCGTTGACGCGGTTGGCGGTGAGAAACCTTCCTAGAGCCATGACCAGCAAGGCATTAAAGGCGTTGGGCAGAAAGGCCGTGGTTGAGTTTGCCACCGAGGTGAAGAACGGCTTGAGGCAGCCACTCTCGAAGGAAGAAGTGAATCGGTCGATTAAATACAAGCAGGAAGTCGAGGGCGAAAAACCAGCAAAACCAGAAAATCCTGAGGACAGGGAAAAGAAAAACAACAAGAAAATGGGTGTGGTGAGGCAGCTGAAGATTATCATGGAAGTCAAGGGCAGTGGCGAGACCGGCCGGAGCAGAGGCTATGGTTTCATTGAATTCAGAGACCACAAGGCGGCGTTGATGGGTCTTAGATGGTTGAATGCGCATGAAGTCACCACGGCGGAAATCACCGAGGGCATGACCGAGAAGGAGCAGAAATTGGCCGCGATGGAAGGCGTGAACAAGCGTAAATTGATTGTTGAGTTTGCCATCGAAAACGCCAAGGTGGTCAAGCGCAGAAAGGAGCTAGTGATGGTGGCTCGCCACGGTAAGAGAAAGAGAGATGAAGACGAGCAAGAGGGCGAGGCAGAAGATGAGAAGAAGCTGAAAAAGAGAAAGGGGCCACAGAGAAAGGGAAACATGAACAAGGGTCCTAAATCGAGGCCTCAGTCTGCAAAAGAGGAGCCTGCTAAGCCCGAGGCAGAGGCCACTCCAGACAGCGTGAAGCATATTATTGCGAGAAAGAGAAAGGGCAAAAAGGGTAAGAATTAGAGATGCTTCAGAGGTTTTTAGATAAATGCATTTTGTGGAATTTTCTATCTTTTTTCCGTAAACGCCATTTTATCATATTTTTGGAACAATTTTTTTCTTACAAAAGCCATATGCTATACGATTGTGAAGACCATGCACTCATAAAGCGATACAGGTGCTTTTTCCATGCGCAGAGTCATTTTTCACATTATGTACATTAACAACAAACCCAGTAAGATAAAGGTTTATTGTAGCACTGGCCGTTGGAGGGCTTGAATGGCGTCAGAAAGAATGACGCTTTATACTCATCAAGAATCATAATCCCAGGGTGGCCACGAGATATATTGTATCCTCTGAAGAAATACGATCGAGGCCGAAGGCGAAGAGAACTTGGCTGGCAGATTTGATGGGTACAGTCTGTCTTCGATCCCTTGGCAAGATTATCTCAGGTGAGGCTGCAAATCGCCACATATTTGGATTCTAAACCGGGAATCTTCCAGTCAGATGAATGGGAATCGAAGTTCTTTGGATAAGTGTCAATGAAAAAGAAGGCTGTGAAAGTTGCAGCATTAACCAGCCAGTATCACACAATCTTTCAATATGAGCAAGAATTCTTCGCATACGTATCCGTTTGATCAATATTCTTATATTGAGACTATCTCACCACACTAGACCAAACTACGATCGCAAAAGTGGAGAGACAGATATACCGATACTTCTCGAAGGATGTTTGACTATTCTGTGCTCTGGCCGCAGTCTGTTCGTGAAAGATATAAGACCACGATGTCCGTCTAGTCAAGTAAAATGCACAGCAAAAGCGAAATAATAGCCCGTGGACTGTTTTTTTTTTTTTCTTCTGCTTGAAACATCTGATTAAGGACTGGAAGCCAGAATCACCTACCTAGCTTATATATGTTCACATTAAAAACCTTAGCCAGCTTCGCTACCTTGCATTGCGTTGATATCTCGGCTTGGCAGCGAATGAGATCTAATTAGGTTGTCATCGCCGTAATGGCATGAAAAACATAGAGCTTTTCATCAGTCCCAAATGGGACACAAGCTTCCATACAATCCAAAACTAGCACGCCTAATGACCGAGTAGAATTCACATGTACTGTTTGTCAAAACCGACAACCTGGGTCGGCACAAGGTACTCGTACAAGGTGGTCAATAAAGTGTAAAAGGGATAAACTCATATGCTGAAAAAAAAAAACCCTTGTTTTTGGAAGCATCTTTATCAGAAATGTCCGAGCCAAGAACAGTCCACAATCTCATACAGGCAAACAAAGCAACTAAACTACTGATTCCGCTTTTGCCTGCCAAACACCCCAAAATGGCGAAAAAAACGCTAAATCAGTACCAGAAAGGCTTTTTCTAACTCCGAGCCCGAAAAAGTACCAAATAACCACTACAATTCGTCACAGAATACTGCATTATGTTCTAGTTTATTAAAGTGTGCGCCTAGTCTCGTCCCAAAAGACAAAAAAAAACCAAGGCCCGGTCGTAATCGTAAATCACAAGAAGTAGTCGATTCGCTGCTGCTTGCTGTGGCTGTTCTTCGCCGCCAAGTCGCCGTCCTGCACGGCACTGAAGATCTTGAAGTTCGGCTCCAATTCATGGCCCACCTGCATGACACTGGCCACGTTGCCGCATCGGTAGCAGTAGTTTGGCGCCGACCAGACTGTCACCACGTCTTTTTCCTTGAAATGATACCTGAACCCCTCCATGACCAACTGGTGGGCACGCGCTATCAAATCAAGGTTGTTTATATGGTTGAATTCACGGCTTACCTTCAGCCCAAAAAGCCATCCTGCACCTCGCGGCGAAACGGCCCATGTGTCGATATTGTCTGGGTCTGACCACACCAAATCACAGAAGCCGCCCTCATGCGGTACTTCTTGTGCACGGCTCAAGACGCGGATCTGGTCCAACATGCGGATTTCGGGCGAGAGCCCGCCATGCACACAGAGCACTTTCCCATCAATGATGGCGGCCAATGTGAGGAAGTCAAACACCTGGCAGCAGTATTTCCATACCGTGGTGGAACCGTATTTGGTGAGGCATTCATCGTAGAACCCGTACACCTGAGTGATTTGCCGTGACTCGTGGTTGCCTCTCACCAAGGTGATTCGATGCGGGAATTTGACCTTTAAAACCATCAAAAGCGTGAATGTCTCTAGCGAGAAGTAGCCCCTGTCAACGTAGTCGCCGAGGAAAATGTAGCTGGTGTTGTTGTCTTCCGAGGGCAAGCCGCCGGAAATCTTGAAGAGTTCCAATAAGTCATGGAATTGGCCATGGATATCGCCGCATACAGTCACCGGCGACTGCACCGGCTGGATATTCAGTTCCTCCATCAAAAGCTCCTTGACGAGTTCGCAGAGTTGTTTCATGTCTGCTTCAGATAACGCCACACATTTCTTGATCTGTTCCAACCACTGGTCGGGCCCACGTTCGCTCATGTTGTGGATTATATAGCAATGTGGAATAAGGTTTGAGATAAGCCAGAAAGAAATGGATGTGGATGAATCAAATTTCCAGATAATTGCTTGCTCTGAGTTTTTGGGGAGAAAATGGTCACTTCCAAAAACGTCCTTTTCGTTAGTTCACGAAATTTATGGGAAGCTAGTCGACTTGCCTCGGGATCTAAATCGAGTTCTAGCGTTGGTGCTTAGTGAAGAAGTTTCTTTTTTCTTTCGCCAATAAAATCTCACGGAAACAGACGGAAATTTTTTAGATTCGAAACCGAAAAAGCAATGGTGAATTTGATGATATGCGAGTCTCAAAAGCTCGTCTTCGCCGTGGACTATATAGTTTTCTGGTTCAACAGAAATCGGATTGCCGAGGCGTGGAAGCTTAATAATGGTTCACCAAAGACCGAAGATTGTCTGCGCACGTGTGCAGGACCATACCGCCACGGCTGGGTCGCTTCAAAGTAAAGGATCGCATATTAACTATGAAATTTTGGAATTTGCTAAAATTGATGAAAGTCGAATATTGAACATATTGGGGTGTTGGGATTCTGAAGGGTAGGAACCTGTGAACCATTCATTTTGGTGAAAGAGGTGAGTGATTGATTGAGGGCTTTCAAGTCACGTGATAACACCACGAACTCAGTAGATGTGATCGGATAGTCTATGACGTGACTTGCTATATGCATGCGTATTTCTTATATCATCTTCTTTTGCCTTTTTTTGTGCTAGTGTTTCGGCCCGGCAACAAAAAGTAAACAAGCGTTGGCTTTTGTCACTCCACTTGTCAAAATCTTGTACAGAATTCAATGTTATTTTAAAAGTGAGATTTTGACATGTCGACTCGATAGTGACGGATTAGTCTGGTGTGTGAAATCATCTTCATAATCAGCCTTTTCGGCCCTTCGTTCGACTTCTTTGACCAAAATTCCTTCAATTTTCATTGATTAGAAAAAAGAATTGAAAAGCGAAGTAAGTAGGAACAGGGTCTTCGTGTCCTGGTGGATTGTTCCTAACTTAAACTACAACTATCGCATCAAATGAATGCAGTTCATGTGTGCAATCATGGGCTTTTTTTAATTTCTAACTCTAAATACAAATGACTGCCCCTGTTTTCAGTTTCAAAGAATGCTCAAGATTGTTAACCTCGTCGAAATTCACTCTTTGGTCATCATTGGGTTCTTATAGACCAGTAGTGTTTTGGCCAGTCTATTTTTCTCCTTCCTTCCTTGCTTGATTGAAATTCCTCCCGACTTCTGTTCCTCCGGCGTGGCCGATTGTGAAATCTTGGAATTTTTGAAATTTCAGGAGTCTAGCCGCATTCTGAGGAATCGAAACTAATTTATCATGGATTTGAATGGGGATATGTTGGATGTGTTGCGTCCTTTGAGAGCCACCATATATGTGTGTCAGACTCATACTCCTGGAGAAACAGAAAACAAAGAATTTTTTGACACTTTTCATGAAAAATTGGTTCAAATGTTTCAATTTGACGCAGGATTGACATACACTAAACACTGCGTTTCTTGGGTTTATTCCATCTTGGGTCCAGTTTATTGGGCTTGTCCCGTGCGTCTTTTGCAACCAAGTGCCAAGTTGGTGACGCATTTATCTCAGGTTCTTCACAAAACACTAATCGAGAAAAAATGTATAATTAGGGTTTTTCGGGATTTATGCGTTTTTTTCTTTCCGGGCCAGAATGGTGGTATACCGATATATTGTCCAAATGTCCAATGCGAATTGGCTAGATTGACTATATGAGGCATATGTGACAAAACAATCACTGCCGATTTCACTTGATTTTCGCAAATCCAGATTTTTTTTTTTTGAAACTGTAAGGCCAATATCAATCCGCCACACATTTGACCAATATTAATGAAAAATCAAGTCACCTTACATATAGATCCAAATCATCCATGTCCCAATTCCCAACTCCCATTCCTGCATACAAACCACGATTTTTGATGTCTGAGAAATGTGAAAAAGCGAGTCTCCTAGACGTCGAAGCCCCGCTGCGAACATACCATACAACCCCAAAAATGTATCGCCAGCTCGTCAGACCTGGAAAGGCCTTCCAAAACGTGTCTCTACTGACACCTCTGCGCTTTTTCGCGACGAAATCGGTGCGTTTTCAGCAAAATGACGCCCAAAACGAGCCTTTACCTTCAACCCCAGAAATGAAGGCCCAGTCATGGGCCACAAACTCGCAGAGTGACAATGCCATCACGCGAAAAGTGGTGGGCATTGCGAAGAAACTCTCGGAGACTGGAAAACCACCGATTTCCGTGGACAAACAGTTCATGAAACAGTTCCGTGCAGGCGCCATGTATGACCCATTTGACTTCTCGATGAGCAGAGTCGACATGGAGCGGAAATGGGAAAAGGACAGTAAGGATGCATACAGTAAGTACAGGAACGGCGCAGATGATGTTTTCGACAAGGCAGGCATCAACCCGCTCGACTTGTACACCATGCCGGAGATCTTATCCAAGTTTATCTCGTCCACAGGCCAGGTATTGCCCAGAGAGGTCACGGGATGCACGTCGACAAACCAGCGCAAACTAGGAATCGCGATCAAACGTGCTGTGGCGCTCGGCTTGTTGTCGGCGACGAATAAGCACGCCAGGTTCATGCCCAGAAGACTCTTGTGATTGGTCAATGTGGGAGTGTATATAGTAATCGAAAGTGGATTTAATGGAGAGAGAGATATGGGCGTAGAAATAAGGACAATGTTGAGTAAAAGGATTGAGTACAGAATCGGCAGATTCAGACCGACTACCGGTCACGTTTTTTGAACCTTTTGCGAATGCTTATCAGTGCCATGCTAGATAGAGACATTTGGAACATTCGGTTTGATCTCTTAGAGACACTTTTGGGAAACATAACGCAAGTGAGATAATGTCAAGTACAAAACAGAACAAACATAGATACAATTTTTTTCAAAAATGTGGTCATAAGTATCCTTTTATTCGTTGCCTAATGGTTGGAGCTGCTGGGTGGAGAACTCAATTGACTCGGTCTTGATTCTAGAAGCCGAATGGGCGACGGTTTTTACAATTAGTAATACAATTGTTGATGTTATGAATTGGCATAGAATAAAAATGGAGTTTATTATCCGTTTTCAAAAGAACCACAAGCTTTAATCTGAATAGTTTAATGTTAAGTCCCAGCTTTCAACTCATAAGTGTCACGTGATCATCCCTTTGAGCCAGACGACCTATATGTTGCAGGACCGCTTTTTGTGAGAAAGAACGTAATGAAGAGACTTGTACAGGTAAAAAGCAGATTTATGATACAGAGTCTATTTAAACACCTTGGGTGTACTCTCGGCCACAAAATCAACACACCGTGAAACTGGTCACGTGACAAAAGCAACAGGCCTAAATTTCGCTCGTCATCGTACCAGCAATGAACAGTCCCATGGCACAAACTATTGTTATTATGCGTTTCAAATTCATATATTTGAGCACTTGGTTTACCACATCCCTCATATTTTATCCTTATATCAGCCAGAAAATGGCACCCCAATGGAGCCTGTGTTGCCCATATTGTAATTGCTGGGTTCCTGCACACAGAACCCTGCCACCAACGCCCGCGTGCGTGCCCACATATATAAACGAAAATTTCCCCAAACACACCCCGCAAAAGTCTTTTAGATTCATCAAATATTCCATAAAATGTTGAGACAAGTTGCTACAAAAAGAGTCCCTGCCTTGAGATCGTTCTCTGTCACGAGACCCATGGCCGCCGAGGGTGGTAAGGATGCCTGGAAGGAAAGAGAGGCTGCCAGTGAGACTGCCTATGTTAAGAAGCACGAGGCTGAGCAATTGAAGGCCTTGAGAGAGAAATTGGCCGAGCAGAAGAAGACCGTGGCTGACCTTGAGAAGGAGATCAAGAAGCACAGCAAGTAATCGGGTCGTATTGTTTTGTGCAGTTTATTCACGAGGTAATCTATTCTATGTACGCTATCAAAGTATCAAAATATTAAACTATCAAAAGTTCGGACTGCATGACTTGTAGTAGGGATTGGGGATGCTGATTCCGCCCATTATAATCAATGAATGAAACATGCTCAATTGCTTCAGATCATGTAAATACATGTGATGGTTTTTATTTTCTTTTCGTGCTTTACGCTGGAGAATCATCTGGTTTATCCGCTCCTGGCCAATTAGGACGCATGATTCTGTGGGGGTGGTGAATACCCGCGCGCGGTGGGAGTGAATGTCACAAATTGAGACAAGCCATGGTTTCGATCCAGATGGTTTTTTTTCCGTACATTCATAAATGTTTTTTTTTTTTTCATTTTTTTTTAAATTCCATTCGATCCTGGAATTTATTCATGATGTAGCTCGAACACAACATGATTATGAATGCATGAGATGAGTGAGTGACTGTGATCTGGGGTCTTTAGCTGACTCAAATTCTCGCGTGGCAGAGTGGCAGAGTGACTCGCTTTGAGTAAATGAAGCTCAGAAATCATCTCTGCAAGGCCCCTGTAAAGTTATATCCGCTATCTTCTTTACGAACAAAATTTTATGGGCCAATCTGATAAGGCTATGTTTTTTTTTATATATTTTTCTCACTTTCTTGAAGGCATCTCATAATTTTGGAAGCCTTATTGCAATAGCTTTCTTTTCTGAGAGACGAGATATGTTTCATGCGATGTAGTGAAAAGAATTTGATACTTCGGGCTTCCCTCTGGGAGAAGAAAACTTGCAAATGAAAGAGGCATGACGATTGATACACCAAAAGTGGAAATAAAAGACATAAAGACCAAAAACGTTGTTTTCAAAGCAAAACCTTTTGGGGAAGTTTGGCATGCAACGGGGATACATTAACAAATAACCTTCCATGATTCGTTCGCATAAGCCCAACTCTAGTGCAATTGTCGGATATGCACATGCGCGCTCTTGAAATTTATCTTCAAATTTACGGCATGAGAGAAAGAATCTAAAATATTTTATTATCACTGTATCTGGATTGGAGACAGTCGGCCGCTTCTCTGAGGGTGCCGGAAAGTGTCACCACAATGGTGATAGGCCACATGATTTTTTGGTAGAAATAATTGACTAGATGAATGAAAAAATTTTGCGATCTTCCATTTTTTTCTTGCTTTTTTTTTTTTTTCGGTTGATATATCCAATTTAAGACCGGGAGCCAAATTCATTTACCCAGTTCTCCACCTGGTAGCGCCACTATAAATTATTTCAAGCACATTGACTGGGTGGTGTCTTTTTTCTGAGTGTATGACCAACTGCTGTTAATTGTGCAGATCATGTAGGGCAAATGACCCGGCTCTAGCTCGCTAGGTGGGAGACCCAACATTTATGTGGGAAATCATCCTTTTGTATATTCAAGACAGACAATTGAATATGTCAATCCATCGCTCGTGTGTGGCTAGCCATGGCGGCCTTAACAATGGAAGGTTCATTGCTTAGCAAATCAGGTAGCACTTGCCCGAATGGAGAACCATATAGGTGGTCGAAGAAGCTAATGAACATGCGTGTAGTTCCAGAAAAACACGAAACGGCCAGGATCATATATTCACTCGTTCCGGGCTTATTGTTCATCAGATACGAGCCCGTGTAGTTGCACACGACGACCAGCGTTGTTCTTGAGTTGCATCATTTTGCGGAACGCAAGTTATGCCTTTCTGTATTCCCTATTCCCAATAAGATAATTCAGCCAATGCGGGTGAATCCGAAAGATGCAAAGAAAGGGCTCATGTGAAGATGCTTGTATTTGAATTCGTTGAAATCAATATGTCTCAAACAATAGCGTCACTACTGTAATTTCTTTAATTGCATTTACCAAGCCACAGCTCGAAATTTCCAACTTACACATTAGCAAAAACGCTACATAACGCAATGAAGACGAGAAAAAAAAGAAAACGACCGCTTAAATATTACGAAAGCGAAGCGTCGTATCCGATCACTACCTGTCGAAGAATGCGATTCAGTTTGGAATAAATACATACCCGTTTACACGTCATATTGTCTGTCCGACAATACTCTGCGGAACCAGTATAATGCGGTTTGAAACTGACATATTTTATTTCAACAACTTCTCAAAATAATCCCGTTTTTTTCTTAATTGCAATTTCTAATCCAATTGACAAAAGCACGTCTAACGTATTGATTCATTGGCACATGGATAATTCGAACACCAAATCCTAGCCGCAAATCACGTGCCCGCAATTTCCATAGTGCATTGTTGCGGTATCCAAAAGGCCACAGTAGGTCAAGTTTTCAGTTCAAACCGGACTTGGGCAGCTCAAAGAATTCTCAAATCTCCAAACTGAGATCAAAATAAAACATAATTCTCAATTGTTAACCTTTCTTTTTCATAAACTATAGTGACGCCTTCAATGACGTCATGGCGCGCGAAAGCGAATGCCTGACCCCATGAATCTTTCACCTGCAGCCACCAAAGGCGATGTCTGGCACGTAACGGAAAAAGAGCATAAATAGAATACGGTGACGCCATCGCCACCCCCGCAAGATACAAACAAATAAAATTTTTCTAAGTACATAAAAGACACATTTTCAAATATATTCCGTTAAAGAAACGCCACGATTTATTGGGCTGCGGACGACTAATTGTTTTCTCACCACCAGATACCCAGATTATTCTCTTTTTCGCGAGCCGCAACGAAGCCCAGATCTTGCCAGGCTCGCTATCGTAAGCCAGCCAAAGACAGAAAAAGCACATCTCACAAAACCATACTTTTCCACATTTTTCCCGAAAAACAACACTTTTCAACTCACATTGGTGACCCAGAGTTTACTGAAAACTCATAACAACCTACAAAAACTTTATAGTTTACAAAAAATAATTGGCATCTAAGAGCATCTGGCATGTCTGAGAAACGGTTATTCCGAGAGTACAAGCAGCTCCAACAGACCCCAGCCAGCGCACAAAACCCACAGATTCTTGATCTAGCGCCACTAGACGCCGAGGAGTCGATACATGTATGGAAAGCGGTTATTTGCAAACGGTCGAAACACGACCTGCTTTTCTATTACAATGGCAAATGGACGCTCGATATTGTTGCCGGTGAGCACTACCCAAAGAAACCGCCGAAAATCTCGTTTTCTGCAGCCACAAGGATCAACCACCCGAATATCAATTTTGAAACGGGCGAGATTTGCTTGGATATTTTGAAAGATGACGCCTGGCTGCCCGCGTGGAATTTACAGCACTTGGTGGGCGCCATTTTGACGTTACTAGACGAGCCCGAGCCAGACTCGCCATTAAACGTGGATCTGGCCAATCTTTTCCGCTCTGACAAGCTAGCGTTTGAGAGTGCTGTACAGCATACAATGTGGCGGGAAAATACGCTTCTTAATGGCCCGAAAGATGACTCAGGCGTCAAAAGTGATGGAATCAATCAAGCATCAGAAACCGTTCAGAATCTCGATGAAAGTGGGGAAAAAAGCGATCCGAATCGGTTCGTGAATGACGAAAATGATGCTGGAAACAGTCCAAAGGAATCTTTAGGTGATAAGTTGACGCAAGAACCCCAAGTTGACCCAAAAAACACACCTTCTCACACGTTTATCTACGCAAATGGCGTGCTCACGTCGCCGGCGGCGAAAACCGACCATGAACTCGACTATATCCACGACCTAGGCCGTCATATCACACAGGAATTCTTGAAAAAGGCTACCGAGGTTCAGATTGCATCTCCCCGCACGCTGGAGCACCTGTTTCTGTCGTCACACCAGCTCGCGGCAGTGCACCAGCACGTGTCAGATAATGTGGCGCGGCAGATCGAGCAAATCTGTCTGAAAACAGGTTCCCGCGCCCAGTCACCGACCGAGGACCTGCTGGAACGCCCTGGCGACGTGAGCTCGGCGCAGCTGTCGTTTATGGAGAAAATCGATCAACAAGTGGATGAAATCCGCCGTATGCAGGAACGCCAATCGCTAGAGTGACGAGATCCGGCTTTTTCGGGCGCCTCTAAAGGGACATGTGTTGGTCTTCAAAGAATGCTTGCTAAATTACGAGTCTAGCTGTTAACAACCCGTTTTCATCGCTATTTCAATGATTCTATGGAAACAATGTTCCCACTTTGGGTAAGGTTTACTATTGTATGGCTGGGTTTTAGTTCCTAGTGAGACATCACATCGAGATTGACGCCTTTCGACATGACTCAGTCACGGCGTATGTTTTTACTTGCCAAATTCATTTTACGGCCAACTTACATCGCCAGTGGTGGTTGTGTATCATTTTTAGGCCCTTTATTCTTATAGTTTTGCATTGGCGCATGACCTTGATGATTTTGATTGAAAAAATAATGAACTCACGAGGACTTGAAAAAGCATGTTCGCGCGAATGATTCCTTCAAATTGAGGCATTACGATTTGATCAGCCCTTTAGGAGAGGCTGAGAAGATTCTGGCATGATTTTGGAGAGTTGCCATGCAAGATCGCTATTTTTATTTCCATTTTTTCCTCCCATTCAAATCCCTTAAATTTGAGGACAATTAAAGCTTGATGTCTCGCATTTTCAGGTATGCATCCGATAAAATAATGTCACCTGAAACTCGTCTGAGACGATTCAGCCATTTCATATACTTCATGTGGTCTGAAATGTATAGGGGATCATCAAATCGCCCAACACCGCCTTTTTATTTCTTGAACTGAAATGAAAGCAAGATCATGCAATTCACTAGCATATGCTTGTATTCATTATTCCATTCTGCAGACCAATAAAACATCTTTTAATGTTATTATTCACGTAGTCACGTGCGTGGCCTACAGACAAGCGCGCGTGTTTACCTGCCAAAATTTTTGTAACACGCATTGAGAGGCACCCAAAGACCGTTTGTGGAGTCACACAACCACGCCATAAACTGGTAGTTTTCCGTTGAATTGCAGCCTATCTAATTAATATTTACGCGCAGATTCCAAATCTGAAATAAAAACCCCGAAAATCCCAAAACTGAGTGATCTGCACATGATGGTAATTGGAGAAAGCCGCAGCGAGCTTCTTCAGTGGCTCAACAGCACATTTGCGCTTGAATACTCCAAGGTAGAGCAGTGTGGCACGGGCGCGGCCTACTGCCAGATCATGGACCTGATTTACGGCGGCGTTGCGATGAACAAGGTCAAATTTGGGCCGAATACGTCCGAATACGACGCCAGAAACAACATGAAGGTTCTACAGGCGGCATTCAACCGGCACAAGATCACGCGGCACGTTGATACGGAACGGCTCATCAAGTGCCGCCTTCAGGATAATCTCGAGCTCTTGCAGTGGCTCAAGAGACACTGGATGGAGAACAAAGATGCCAACGTCGCTTATGACGCCGCCGCTAGACGCCGTGGCACACCCCAACCACCACCAGGAGAAAGAGCTGGCGCGGGGCTTTCGAGACGTACTACTGCAGGCCCCGGGAGTGGAAATCTGACCCCACGGGCGGCGTCTAGAGTCTCTAGCCGTGTCATTAGCGCCGGATCCAGTTCCGGTAATGGTAGTACTGCGTTATCTGTGCCAAAACAACGCGTGACGTTGGCGGGCTCGAACTCTAAAAGTGATTTGTCAAACCAAAGAGTCTTGTCGGCCGATGTGTCACGTGATTTGGCCGAAAAGTCACGTGCTTTGGATCGAGCGAATGAAGAGAACGCAGAATGCAAACTCATGATGGAAACTCTAGAGACAGAACGCAATTTTTATTATAATAAGCTTCGTGAAATCGAGGTTCTATCGCGCAGAATGCAGGATCTACATGAGCAGGAGGACGTGGCGCAGCTAAGTGTGTTGGATGTCATGGCTGAAATCCAAAAAGTCCTTTATTCTACCGAGAAAGGCTTTGAGATTCAGGACAACACCGACGCCGAGTCGTTTTGAAATCGCGGAAATTCCTTCCTTTTTGAGGGTTTGATACGAAATGTTGTTTCAGACTACAGTTTTTTTTTCTGCTCTTTGAATGTTAGGTCAATTACCCGCGAATGCCATACCTTTTCGTTTTCAATACGGGGCTTACAGATTAAGCGAGGGCCCTGGCTCTAAGCCAGTGGCTGCAAATTACAGCCCCGAGTTTGAGGGTTCCGAGAAATCGTTACCGCTGAGAAGCGAGTGAAGTGTTGGGAGAATCCAAAACCCTGGAAAAGACAGACAAGCCCGAGAAAGCGCTCAGCCTGAATGAATGACCCCATTATATTGATTCTGCAGCACTTTCCTCCTCTGGGCCACAAATAAATCAGGTCCAGGTCTTCGCTAGCGCGCGCCAACTCATGCGAGGGCCATCGGGGCTGGGACGTCACGTGCGCCCACGCCACGCGCGACATGCATACAAAGTGAGACACCTGGCGCGGTCCGTGCAGCGGCCGCGTTTGAGACACGCAAAAAAAAACCTCGCCTCACAAAAAAAAAGCCCGAGCTTGAGGCCATAATTTTTTGACACCAGGGCACTCATTTATCCCAAATTGCCATTGCATTGTTAGCGGTCACAGGTCTTACTACATCATATCATTTTGACCCAAAAGCTTACTTCCATTATTCATTATTCTGAAACGGTTTTAGACTGAGCGTACCAGGCTCATCTCAAGTCATCGCGAGCCACTGGACTATTGACTATACCAGTGCTCGAAATCGACTTTTCTGCCATCACTTTGCACACAAAATGACCGCTACCTCGCATCAGTACAGGCGAAGACATTCGTCCGTGCACCCAGTGCCGCTTTCGATGCGTCATGCCCATTCTCACGGCCACAGTGCCCACCACGGGAAAGTCACAGATATGCCGACAGTGTCGCGCAGTCTAGCAACGCGAAGGTTTTCCGAAGATAGCGGCGGGCTCGCGAAGGATCTGTTGCGATGCCAGTCGTGCGGTAAGGTGTACAAGCATATTTCTTCGCTTGCGAAACATTTATGGGAACATACGCCGGAATGGACAATGACTAAAAAGTTGCTCATATCTAAGCACCAGCAGGTTCAACTTTTGGAGGCGGCATCAATCTTGGTGGGCATGACTGAGCCGGGCAGTGTCGACGAGCACGATGCCTCGAAGGGCCAGCCACCGTTTTCACGCTCGCTTCCGCAGTACACAGAGAATGAAGACGACTTCTTACATATGCCAACGCTGATTCCGTCACTGTATTCGCCGATGCCAGGCTGTGTGGGTGGTTATATTGATGTGCCGAGCAAGAAAGCTTACGTGCGTATGGAGTCGCCAGAGGAGGAGGAGGGGAGTTTAAGAGACGTTGTGGATGAGGACGAGGAAATCTTGGGCAAAATGGAGTAACCTTTACGTGCAAATATGGGAGTTTGACGAAAGGAAGGCAAAACAAAAATCGGGATAAATAGTGTAGATCGCTATGGTACATACCTGAAAAGAGAATCTTGTCAAGGGCAATATACTGGCAGTTGTCAAATAGGGATATTATATCGTGAAGCCCTGAGCACTGTCTTCGTGGACGCACACCCGTACACCACAAGTTTGTATATATATGAAGCGCGACCCGAAATCCCAAAACTTCTTATTTTTCTTGAATGTGGCTCCTCCTCTCAGTCTTGGCCCGGCCGCCTATGGCCAAACATCCTCATCTCGAAGACCCGTTTTGGTGATTTGCTTGAGGCAAGATTATGCGAGATTTCATGGGGAGCCCGCACAAGAAAGTGGACAAGAAATCCCCAGTGTATCATAGTACATCCAGTGGCGTCATCTTTTCGGAGAATGAACATACCACGGGTGTCTCCAAGCACACAGACATTTTGTGGAAACCGACTGTACCTGGTATCGGGCTTTGTCGGATGTATTGTTTGACTTGTAAAATCTGTAGCGAACCTAATAGCATACCTTATAGGAGTCACGTGATCGAGCCGCCATGGCCAACTATTGTATGACTAATGAAAGAAATTTGGGCGGTAAAGCAAGCAATACCCTGGCTGAATCTTGAGCTGAACAACCGCTTGCAAAATCACGGCTAGAATATACAATATTTGTTGCAGTTGAAGGCGGTGCTAATGAAAATAATAAGGCGTTTAAAGGCATGTGGAGACCATCACAACCATTTCATGAAATGGTGCATTTTTCTATTTTTTTTCTTGTGAATGTGTGACCCACGTTGTCGTGAACGACCGGAGACTTCATCTCACACACTCATCGTCTATTTGAGTCACTTTTGGTTTCGTATCATCTCGGTTTTTTCTGAGGATCACTGGCACCTCCAAACTAGACCATGTTCATCATCCTTCATTATCGTAATTCGTTTATTTGCGCTTGTCTCGGTACTCCGATGATCTATCCCTAGCTATATACATTTTTTTTCACCTCAGAATACCCAAAGTAGCGCTAGAGAATAGCTCTCAATGATCTTCGCCTGTGATCACCTCTGCACTCAATGGCTGCACTTTTTCGTACTGTTCCTTCAACGCAAGTTGCTCTCTGTGTTCCAACTCGTTTGCTGCCTGTTTCTTCGACATTTTCTGGCGCATCCGCTCGGCGTCTTTGATTGGTCCCTGCCTCAAGTTTTCCCGCTCGATTCGCTGCTCAACATTGATGTAGATAAATGAGCCCACGGCGAATAGGCACGATGCAGCGAAGGTGGCTTTCGATGCAGCAGACATGTATGTTTATGGATTAGCTGAAAAGAGTGTATGTTGGAGTGCGTTTTGGTTAATGTTTGATGCTTAAAAAATCGGGAGGTGATGTTTTATTTAGTGAGTAGTAAGTAGCGACTGGGCCCGCACTGACGCGTGGGGCCGAACAGGGTGAGTCCAGATTTTACGTGGGGCCATGCTTTCAAAAAGGGATTTGGAACATGAATGAGCAAAAGAAGACTTCTAGTTGTAATCGATTGACAACCTGAAAATCATTTTGGCGTATTAAGTAGGTGAAAATCGTGTACTTTTTTGGCACCTCTTACATGCACTAGTCCTCTGACAGACAGTGGCACGGCCTGGCCCCGGGGCCGTTTCGCGAGAGCTGGGGCTGGATTGCTATTACAATGTTTCACAGGTTACGTCAAGGGTCACGTAAAAACATGCAAATCACGAAAAAAAGACGTGAACTTTTTCAAAGAATTATGATTAAATGCTAAAAGCTAGCAGATTTCGAAAATATCGTGATCTTGTCCAGTGATCAAACCTTTCAAGAACAGCCATTCGAAAGCGCGCAGATGGCTCTCCTGGCCCCTGGGCGGCCGGCACGAAATCTGAGCCGGTCAATTTGCGAGCCACTGGCGTGCTGGACCATACAAACTCTGCGATTTCATTGGCCACATTTCACAAGCTTAATCATCAAAAGTTAGTGTCTAAATTGTGTTTTTGAAATCCCACATACCGGCTTCTACCGAATCATAACATATGCTCATTGTGTCGTAGGAGAAGGCTTTTCATGAGAAACCTCAAAGAGTTGAATCCTTTTCGTCCACAACGGTCGTTGAAAGTTACCTCGAGCAAAGTTGCAGCGGTTGCTGGCTCAGTGTGCAGCCGCGCCCCCACGCCGCTGACGTGCCCCCACCAGGGTGTACGCGCAACGCTTAAGCATGCGTTTCGAGGAAAAACACAGATCCGAATGCGCTTGTCAAACACCCGTGCCTCCCTCACTGCTACCAGCCGGGGAATTCTAATAATTGATCGAGCGGGCCTGAAACCGGCTTCCCAAACCACTGGTTGGCTTTCGGACTCAGATAATCTACAGAAAAACAACTCATTTACAAAGCACTTTATTTGCACATGCTAAAACGATCCTCTGCTACACCGCTGGACTCGCCCTCGCGCCCCACTGGTATGTTACAATCTAATGACTATATGCCCTCGCATAGCTCTCTTCCGTGTGGAGTGACATTCATAATTGCTTCCGGTTTCCTAAGCATGCACGCCCGTGTCTGCTCAGAATGCCCCTAAGGCTGCTCAAAATTTATTTTCCCTGGATCATGGTCCTTTTGCATTTGCCGCTACGCTCGTTTTTCTATTTACACGCTCTCAGCCGCTCAATGCACGATTCGGGTGATTCCGGGTGGGACCACGAAACATTTCAAACGCCGACGAGATCCGACTTCAAATGCCGGTGTAACTAATGCCGAACTCAAAAAGTCACGCTGAGTGCCACACATACTATTCCCGGCCCAAATTCGAATCTTATACTAACTTTGTTCAGCGACGCAAACCGCACAATATTCAGAATCACGCTCCGGTGCCGGAACGCCCATGGACCCACATCATGTCTCATCGTCGATGCTCACATCGCCGCCTGAACATCACCACAAAAAACTGTCTGTGTCAAACTTGACAAGAAACTTAATGTCTTCAGTGGGAGCGCCAAAACACGACCATGGCCCCAAGGCGGCCCAGACGGCCACGCCAGACCCTTCTTTCTCGAGGCAGCCACCCTCATACTCAGCGACGGTGAATCCTCATAATAATTTCATCCCAGCCGGCCTGTTTGGATCTCAGCATAGCCACGCGCACCTGGCTTCGTCACCATTTCATCAAAGCAATCAGTTCGCCAGTTCGAATCCGTCCATGCCGCAGTTTACACCACCAACAAACAACATGAACTACATCCCGCTAGGCCATAACACGCCAACCGTTGTTTCGTCATCATATACATCCAGCAACTCGTTTACGCCGTCGTATCTGAGCGGCCAATTGTACATGAACGAGGCACATCCTCAACTGCAGTACCAACATCAGCCAATTGGCTTGGCAGGCTCGTACAAAACCCCGAGTGGGCCAACAACGAACATTTCCATGGACTCAGCTAACCTGCACACTCCTATTCACAGAAATATGCCTAACAGGAACAGCATTTCGTCCGCATCAACTAATTTTGGAAGGGCGCCAGCGGGGACCTTTGTGCAGTCACTTCCGAACTCTTTTGCCGAAAGCTCCTCAATCACGGGTCACTCATCTCAGCAGACGCTCCACAGAATGCCTTCTGATAAGTCGGGCCTGCATCATCAATCAACACCAACCCCTTCGAGTAATCATGCCCCGCCGAGCCAGTACCAGCCGATCGTGCAAGGCGAGGTTTCGAACACGTTAAGTAATCAAACAGGCAGCTTTCTAACGGGACCCGATCATTACATGTCGTATAAAGAGTTTCTCCAGACGCTCAATCAGCGTGATTCCGGGAATAGGGAAGGCGACGAAAGCGGGTACGAGGAGCACCTCAACATCGTTGAGTTCCCAGTCGACGAGCTCATAAAGATGCTTGCGTGTCTATTGACGAAAATAATCGAAGCCAACGATAAGCTTCATCCCAATCATTTTGACGCAACGATCGCGGCGAGGCAGAAACAAAAAGAGCATAGAAAGATCAGGAAGATGGAGAGGGAACAGCAATATGATCAGAGGCATGAGTCAACAAGTTATGTACATGATGGCATAAACACAACCGTCTCGCACATTGCGGATGATGACAATTCCGATGACTCGTCTGAAGACGAAGAAGACGAGCTCAAGAATAAGTACCTAGCGAATGTTCTCGCATTCCACGGGACAAATGTACCAGGGATCACTTTGCATGCATACCTCACAAGAGTACTCAAGTACTGTCCTGTGACGAATGAAGTGTTTCTTTCACTTTTAGTGTACTTTGATCGCATTGCCAAACGGGCCAACAATTTTCAAAGCAAGAAGTCAGGTTCAGGTGATGATGCTCCTAGTGATACTGAGCAGATCTTTGTGATGGATTCATTCAATATTCATCGACTCATAATACTGGGAATTACCGTCAGCTCTAAGTTTTTCAGCGATATTTTTTACAAAAACCTTCGTTACGCGAAAGTGGGTGGGCTTCCTCTAGAAGAGCTCAATTACCTAGAACTTCAGTTCTTATTATTACTAGACTTCAAGTTGATGATTTCAGTCGAAGACCTACAAAACTATGGCGACCTTTTGCTCAAGTTCTGGAAACGAGAGCAGTTAGCTAGTGAGCTAGTGAACAGAGATGGCACAACTCCAGAGGGCGCCCTGCAGTCACATGATTCAGAAAGGTGATCGAGAATATCACACCAGAGTCGCGGTATGGCACAGATCAAACTGGCGGAAAGCGAGGACATGCACGCATATGACCTACTAATACTCAGGCTCGCGAAGATGGTCGCGTATGGAAGTTGTGTCCGGGACACGCATACGTCAAGAAAAAGCACGTCTCTGAGAAGCATCCTCTTTAGGCCAACCGAGTGTGCACCCAAGTAAAAGGTAAGAGGTCCCCCTCTCGAAATCGACCCCAGCAAAACATAATTACCGCATTTGGCAAACGAGCGTCGTAAAATGGGATCATATGCAGTACACATATTAGATTGTCCAGTTTGGGCAATCATCCCAAATAAGGAAAAAAAGACCAAGCCATGATCGGCATGTGTGTGGTAAATGATTGATGCGTATATAGGCGATGGCAGTCCCTCAAATATCAACCCTATAGCTTTATCACATCCCTTCATTCTCACACTCATGTCGTCTCAAATTGCTAAATTAACTGGAGAATGGTCGACAGATGTTCTCCCCACGCAAACCACATTAACACATATCAATCCTGCAGCGGTGACAGGCCTTGTGGAATCCCTACTCCTGGCGTCTTCGGCGTATCCAACAATCACAAAAAATATCGATTTGTACCTGCTAGCCCGCAACGTGAAGGGTGCAAAAGCGTCCTTATCAGTGATTTCAGCACAACACTATATAGCCACCGCCACCGCTACACAAAACTTCCCGGAAATGACCCAGATTATATGGAACGCCACCATGGAGCTTCAGGATTTGGAATTGGGGTTTAACTTGTACCTGCTGGAATTGAGTCTCAGCGCTAACATGATATTTGCAGTCATATTTGCAGCTGTATTAGTTACTCACACGGGCCTTTTTTTGTGGAAACAGTATCTCTATTTTGGCGCATGTTTCTTCGTGGGCACCGGATTGGAGTTTGCGGGCTACGTTGCTCGCGTGATGGCGATTGGTCACTACCTGGAAAAAGGCCCCTTTCTTTGCCAGATCATATCCTTGACGCTAGGCCCCGCGTTTATAATGGCCGGAATCTACTATTTGTTAGCACAGCTTTTGGTGATTTATGGGCGGCAGTTCTCCAGACTACGGCCTTTATGGTTCTCATATGTGTTCATTTTTTGTGACGTCACATCGTTATTCATCCAGGCTGCTGGTGGGGGTCTAGCGGCGATCAGGCTTCAAAATCTCGAAAGCACGCACACGGGCACAAAAATCATGATCTCGGGGATTGCGTTTCAGGTGGTGTCCATGACGCTCTTTGTTGGTCTTTTGTGTGAATTTGTTTGGAAAATCTATTTCAGGGCAAGCCCAAATGTCACGTTTCTGGCTCAAAGACTATTTGCCTTGATGTTCCAAACAGAACACGGGAGGAGGCTTCAACAAGAACATTTGTTTACCTCTTATAACCCGAGATACAGCCACATCTGGTCACGACGTGTATTTGGGTATTACCCGCTCGTCATTCTACTAGGCGTGACGTTTATCTATATCAGGTGCATTTACCGCTTGATAGAGCTACATGAAGGATGGACCGGGTATTTGATTACCCACGAACAGTATGTGATGACCTTGGATGCACTTCAAGTTTTGCTCACGTGTTTGTTATTCATCCCGTTCCATCCAGGGTTTGTCATGGGTAAAGGGGCCAGAATTTCGTTGTCACAGATCAGTGATAAAGTGGACGAAGAAGGAAGTTTTGCTGAAGAGTCAAGCTTGGAGAAGCCCTCTTTCAGTCACGATGAAATGTCCACTATTGATGACGTGAGACCAGATAATTTGGCTCACTTGCACGATCTGCTGCCCCAAAAGGCCATGAATCCGTATTACGTACCAAAAATCCAGGTCCAACCTCCTACTTTGACCCTGGTGAACGAATCGCAGAGCCCTGAAAACACTTACAGTATCCGTACAGCGGCGAGTGGCAGGACTAGCGAGAATTTCAGTGACGGTGATTTGGGCCATAAATTCAAAAAGTGGCCGGCATTTCATCGAGCTAGCAATTCACGAAATACAAGTGATGACATTGTTGCAATTCCATACGATTTAACGACACTGAGTCCGTCCAACCCTTCTTCACCAGCATTTCATGAGCCTAGCAAGGAAAAGCTTCCCAAATCAAAGCAGTTCAAAAAACTTCGAGAGCTCGACAATAAAGGCACACCGAATCTGGTGAACCCTTACACGCAAACCATTCCCAAGAAGGATTTCGCCACCTTTGGGCCTTACGAACTCTATGGTATCCAGTGGGCTGATGGGGCTGAAATAGATGTGGAAAATGAGCGAGAGGATCTAGATGGACATGATATGTGCGGCTCAAGCTTCTCAGATGATGAGTTCCTTTTCGATTTTGGCCCCCTCAAATAGGGAAAAGCATTCGAATGTTCCAATTTTCGCATTGGAATAAAACCATTGCCACAAAAAGAAAAAGAAGTCAGTACAAATTCTTCATAATTAAAGGCCTTTGTAAACAAAGTACGTAAATATCATTATTGAACGAAGGGTTTCAATTGTTGTAAGCATAAGTAGGATCAAATCAATCATCATTGGCCTGCTGATATAGTGCTCCAGAGGAAAAAAACCGAACAATGAAGTACGCTGAAACTTGTCTGTAGAGATCTTTTCGGGATTTAATGAGTTCCCAGGATAACAGAGGGGCTTGTTCTCGATTTCCTGAGCTTGTGCGAGAGAAGCGGATACGTGATCAGCCAAAAGAATTGTTTTTACGGCAATAATTTTGGTGAGTTTTTGGAAGCCAGAAGCGTAAGGACCTCGACTGGCTGCTTTCAAAGAGAAGGCTTGCTAGACATTGTTGCTCTTTCTTCACTGATACTTTGCCCTTCCCACTCCCATAGCATTAATATTTTTTTTTTTCGGTAACTATATGCTAGATCTTGATATCTGGCATTTTATCTTTCTCTTCATCTATAAATCGGTAGAACGAACCTGGCTGTCGTTTTCCAAGGTTGATTGGGTCTATGTCTATCATAGCAAAATTGCGCCCTTGGGAAGAAGGATAACCCGGGCGCTATCCATGAAAGACGATTTCCTTGTGAGAAAGATCTCGCAGCAAAGTATTTCAAAAAAAAGCTTGGCAAAGAGAAGATATAATACTCAATCCGAATTCAAATTGAGAACAGCATGATTTCAATTTATCGGTGGCCTTCAACACTTGTCCTGAGGAGGATTCCCCGCATAGCTCGCTCGTGGGCATGTGCGTCGCGTGTGAAGAAGCCATTCAAAAGGATAGACATGACATTTTCCAAGACAAGAACTCGACCATTTCAAATAAATGAGAGGAGCCCGATCTAAACTGTGAAGGTAATTTTCTTATGAAACTCGTGACTTCTCCTTCATGAGTGGCAGAAAACAAAAGGGATTTTACTCCGTTCGACCCCGTGCTGATAAAGCGCACCCCAGGATGTACAACTGAGAACAGGCCTCTTCAAGCCCACTAGCTTTTCCCCTGAATCTCGAGATATTTCCCATCTGTATCAATTCCCCATAAATATTGAAACTTCAACTTCACTTCCTTTTGTTTGTATCACGGTCATCAATGTTTGGATACTAAAAAACAGTGACTTTTCGCAGCTATCCTGTTGCCCTTTCCGGAGTGAGCGCAGGACCTGACCCACGCCCGTGGAGCGCGCGCCGTGTTTTGGCGTTGTTTTGATCCCTCTCCACCCGCCTCATGGCGAATTATTTCCTGCCACTTTTTTTTTCTGAACACAGAATTATATTCACCACAATGCCTCCAAAATCCGCCCCTGCTCCCGCCGCCTCTAAGGTCACCTACAAGGGTATGTTAACAAATTCTTAGCTCGCGCTTTTGGGTCGAAATCAGCGGTTTATTAGCCGCCGAGTAAGGCCTATCCTTGCTCCTTGTTTCCCGCTTGCGTGTTTGCGGAAACACACACGTGTTTTCTGAATGATTCGTTTTGTTTTTGCAGTTTGCTAACCGTTTTAAGACATGATCAAGTCTGCCGTCACGTCGTTGAAAGAGAGAAATGGCTCTTCGTATGTATAATTTTTTGTCGGCGGCTGTTTCTGTTTTTTTTTTGGTCAACTCTCGAGCGAGGTCGTATTCTTGCGCCCTTCTCACACCTCAGCGCGAAGGGGACACTGCCGCAATATTATTTGGGGAACTTTATTGTTTTTTCTAATGATTACCTATTCCGACATTATTTCGAAGTTGGAGAAGCTGAAAGGTTGCTAATATTGCACCCGCGCCGGTCCTATTGTGTGATGCTGCGAGGCACATGAGTGCGCAGCACGCAGGCCTTCACGTTTGGATCAGCAACCCATGATTCGAGAGAGGACATAACTTGAAATAAGGTCGCCAAGTGCATTATCAGGTACGAAACATACTAACGCTCATAGTCGCCAGGCCGTCAAAAAGTACGTGCAATCCAATTTTGATGTCAAGGCAGGTAGCTTTGATTCTTTGTTCAACGCTGCCTTGAGAAAGGGTGTCGAGACCGGTGAGTTCTCTCAACCCAAGGGCCCATCCGGACCAATCAAGGTTGCTAAGAAAGAGAAGACCGCAGCCCCTGCTGCCGCCGCTGCCGCACCAGCCAAGGTCACCAAAAAGCCTACCCCAAAGAAAGCTGAGCCAGAGACCAAGAAGGCTGCTGCAAAGAAGGCTGTCGCCAAGGCCCCAGCCAAGAAGGCGACGAAGCCAGTGAAGAAGGCCGCGTCTACAAAGGCTGCGCCTAAAAAAGCTGCACCAAAGAAGGCCGCACCAAAGAAGGCCGTGACCACCAAGAGAGTGGTCAAGCCCGTCAAGAAGACTACTCTCAAAAAGGCTATTGCCGCTTAGACGCGCTGGCGCTATGGTCGATCAATCTCCTCCTCTGTACATTATTATGTTTTCCAGCTTAAGACAGTGTGAAACTTTGCTTTATTTCGAGTCGAAGCTCCTTTGTTCAGGTATTTTTATATGTATTAATAAAACCCGCTTTGTTTACCAGCCACGCGCCAGCTCCTGCACGTGCGTTTGAGCCTCGCGCGAATGACCGAAAATATGAATTTGGGGACGCGCCTCAGGCGTCAAATTTCGAAAGCTTACTCTTCATGATGAAATCCACCCCTACAGTGTCACTTATAGTGGCCGCATTGCAACCTCTGCTTGGCATCGGCGCCAAAGGCAAGCTCCCTTGGCGTCTCAAACAGGAAATGAAGTATTTCAGAGATGTCACTAGCAAGAGCCGGGAAGGTCACGTGAATGCAGTGATAATGGGCCGAAAGACGTGGGAATCGATCCCTGCCAAGTTTAGACCTTTGCCCAATAGGTTTAATGTTGTTCTCTCGCGCTCATATCAAAACCAGAGCGAAAACGGCGTATTCTACTTCAATTCCATGGATTCGGCCTTGCAGTTGATTCACAAGCCCGATTTTTCTCATGACAATCACAAAATCGACAAGATTTTTGTCATTGGCGGCGCTCAAATCTACAATTCTTTCATTGCGGACTCGCGCGTGGACAATTTGCTCATCACGGAGGTAAATTATCATGGTAATGAGGCAGAGACGCCAATTTTTGACACATTCTTGGATTGGGATTTGGCCGAGTGGGAGAAAAAGAGTGCTTCCGATTTGCAGCAGTTTGTGGGCGTTGAATTTGCGCCCGGCACTGTCACCGAGGGCGACTACAAGTACGAGTACACAATGTGGGAGAGAAAAAAGCAAAGGAATTGATATGCATTGAATAATTGAAGAAAACGAACCAGATTTTTGAGTCGTCAATTGCTGTTCACTCAGACTAGTGAGGTGTGTGGGCTCGGGCCTTAGAATCTAGCATAGACCCGAGAGAAATCGCCTAGAAAATATCTCAGAGGATACCATGAAATTCAAAACGTGGAAACCGGCTTGCAACTACTGGACTAGCCTGTGTATTGCTCATTTAACCGGTGAATCTCAGCACAGAGCGTCCACCAACAATACGGAGTCACGCCTGCGGCTTCCGTCTTGTATTTTCCCCGCAAATACCCGTCATACAAGAACAACTCGTAGAACAAACGGAGATTTGGCTGGATCACCACGTTGAACCGGCGCACACGCACATACAAATAGCTCTCCACCAAAGACATGTGAAAGTGCTTCATGACAGACGCAATAGCCAAAGTCGCCGACCGGGATACACCTATACGGCAGTGCATCAATGTTTTCTCGGTATCGCCGGGCAGCACGAAGATTTTTTGCAGCACTTTTTCAGGGCACCCAACCAAAAGCGGGTACATCGAGTCGCGCCCGTCATCTTCAACACCGTGTATGTAAATGAACGATTTGAGGCACGGCACGGCCCCGTGTCGGAAAAGGTGTGCACGCATCGCCAGCGACGTGATTTTCACCTC
Source organism: Metschnikowia pulcherrima (assembly GCA_009746055.1). Classification (NCBI taxonomy): domain Eukaryota; kingdom Fungi; phylum Ascomycota; class Pichiomycetes; order Serinales; family Metschnikowiaceae; genus Metschnikowia; species Metschnikowia pulcherrima. The sequence continues at coordinate 504,576 of VFXK01000006.1, forward strand.
ATAAACAAGACTTTTGCCGCCGTTGAACCGGTATATGGGTTCCACCACGGGCCCCTTCGTGTCGGGCGTTGCCTCGTGGCTGAAAGTGCAATTTAGCGCATTATACCAGCGCGGCTTTTCACCAATGGATATGACCTTTGTCACATGTAAGGCGGAAAGGACAGCAACAGACGACGCGTGGCAGGCCGAGCCCAAAAAGAGGTTTTCGTAAATGAAAGCAGGGAAATTCACCTCGTGGTCCGCTCGGAACCAGTCCGGTGTACGCAAATATGGCCGGTACCCGGCGTAAATCTTGTCGAGGCACAAATCTTGCAAAAGCGCCGTCTCCTTCGCCGGGCGCCGTTTGAACCATTGGATGAAGATTTCCAAGTTTTTCAAAATGGCAAAATCGCCAGGAATGAGGTGAAACTTCACGTGTGGCTTTCGAAAAAGACAGAATGCAGCCTCCTCAACGTGGTCACCACCCCAAAATAGGGCGAGACTGAGGAGTAGCAAACTGGTTCCAGTGAATCCATCATAGGAGTACACAAGAATGTTTTGCCGCAGTTTGTTGGCCACAATGTTGATGATTCGAAGCACGTTCAAGAACGCAAGTGTGTCTTCTTTTGACAAAGACGCGCCTTTCCGCAAGACCGAGTCTGAAAACTCAAGAAAAATTGGTTTGGTTAGCCCATTCGTTTCCAAACCACGCAACGTTTGGCTGAGGACCGTCATTGACGGCATCTGCGCGTTTTCATGACAGTATATGAACAACTTAAAGTCGTACTGTGCGGCTTTTTCATCGCTGGACACTAGTTGCTTGAAGCTGAGCACGTTGCCCACATACAAGCGGGGGAACAATTGTGTGACGTTGTACATTTGCCATACAAGGTTTTGTTCCATCGTGCACAAGTCCAGTGGCGTTTTCTCGTGAGACACGCCATTCTTATTGGCCTGGTAATTCGTGAGATATCGCTCCGTCTGGGCCCATTTTGAGCAGTGGAAGTCCACAATGTATATGTTCCTGCTGAGATCCGAGTCGCGCAAATAGTCAATGATTTTTGCGACGTCCGTGTTGGTTGCAAGGTTCATGTCGTTGTTGTAAACGAGAAAATGCGAGATTGGGGCCATGAGCAATGTTTGCAGGGCAAAGTTTCGATTTGTTTGAGCCAGTGGATTGCATGGCTCGGACGTGATCTGGTCAATATGTTGAAATTGTTGAAAATTCGAAAAGTCCAAGTTCTCGGGGTCAATTGCAATATCGTGGGTGGGCTTGAACACAAGCAAATCTTCGATAACAACCGAATTGGCCAATAATGGGTTCTCGTCTGCCTGGCTATTCACGGTCATCAAGTGAAAAGCACTCAGAGAAGCCTTGGCAAAAGAATCCGGCTGGAATCGCAGTGCTATTTTTTCTGACTCCTCAGCCAAAAAGTGTAGCTCTGACGATGGGTCAAATCTTTCGTCAAAGTATACTTTTTCGCGAAGCGAGGTCGCCCCATGCAAGTATGGAAACATGTCTTGTGACAGAGGAAGTTGATTTTCGCCCGAGTGATGCATATCGAGTAAACGCGTGAGCTTTTCCGGGGTATCAATCACGTAAACTTCCGAGCCCGGGGTTTTCGCCAATGTCTCATTAAAATCAGATACTTGGTCGCGAGCTACCGATCTGGATGAGTCTATGCTGCTGAAACGTTCATGCCTTGCAGTGTGTGCGCCACGGAATTCCTCGGCCAATGTTGTATCCGAGGATTTGCGAGAATCGACATTGTCTGTCAATTTCCGCCTGGCGATCTCAGCCAAGTCTTCATGACTAGGCGGCCAGCATGCAATCGCCGCCTCGGTACAGATGTGTTGCGTTGATTTTGATTTTGGCTCGGGTGCAGCTTTGACTGCAAACATCGAAAGATTGATGACAGACTATAAAAGACTTGTTGTTATGAGGAATATTTCGGAAAGTTTGATGATCAAACAGGCCGATTCTTGGCCGGTCTCGGGATATATAAGCACGCACGGGGAGGGAGGCAACTGACGGGCTAGCACGCCTATTGTTGCAACACTATGAGAAAGAAAGGTGAAGAAAGAGGATCTGGAGATCCATCTAGAATGACATCTACGTAAACTTTATCTTTGAATCTGTGAAAAAGAAAGGTGTTCTGTCATCCAGAAGCAAACTCGAGTGCGGCGATAGGGGCAGCAACGCAAGCGACTTTTTTTGGGAAGTGGGGAATGCACAGGCATGTATGGCCCAGGCAAGGCCCAATGTGGCTAGTCTAAGCGAACAATACAGGTTTAGTGAAACTTTGTTTGGTTTGATGTATCTATTCTCCAGCCACGGTGTTACCTCAGGTTCCTATTATTAGTCTACATGACCTGTGGTTGTCAAAAGATTCACCACCACACAGAAGGATCTAAGGCGTGCACTCCAAAATGTGGGATTCCGTCATGTGGGATAGGCGAGGCGCGCCGTTCAGCCTTGTTGCAGGCGTGTATATCGCGTGCGAGCAAGATTAGCTTTCGCCAGGGTCTAGGCCCCGCCTCAACAGAGTATGAGCAACAGGTGTCTTATCCGAGAGATATGTAGCTAATTTTGGAAACAAGCCTCACGATATTGCCTTTTCAATCGTCGCTTATGATGCAGCAATTATCTGAAATTGCGTGTACTGATATTTGCCCGACAATTGCCCGACTTTTGCCGCTAGTTCTGGTGCGGTATTGCAATTTCACGAAATTTCAGCCGCCCACCGATTCGACCCGTTTTGTTCGTTTTGAAATTCAGATGGAATTTCACAGGCCCTAGTAGAGTCTGGGCCGAACGCTGGGTCCCAAATTTTATGAACAGCCCAGGCATGGTTGATCCCCGCTTTTTTTGTATCTCAGTCGGACTTACAAACCCGGGTAGTCTGGTCGTGCCGAGAGCATATCAAGGCAGCAGATACAATAATAGGCGTGAAGATGATTGCAATTGCACGCAGTTGTTGTTCATTGGCTATGTTACGACCATGCCTTCTTACCTCATGATATCACCATGGTAGTCTCGAATTTCATCAGCACCATACTGAAATTCGGGCGCGCTAAAATTCCAGGTGTTTGGTCACGTGCATTTGTGTCACGTGCATGGCACAAATTTGTCAAAGTGCCACCAAATTCGGGTCCCCACGGATGTAAGAAGGCCATGGTACTCAAAAACCACTTCTTGACCCGAAATATCTCTTACGAGGCTCAGGAATCTTCTGTGATACCTATTTCTTGTTGGTATTATGAGGCACACCAATCATGGTGCCACACCCATACATCCCTATACAAACAGTTTTTCAGCCATTAGTGACTAACTACTCGTGAACTGCCATTAATTCCCACGACTTACTCCAACATTCTACGACATTGATGTTCGCCTCAATTAGAAGATTACAGGCATCGCCTGCATACACACAGCTTATGGGCGCCATCAAGCTGGACTTGAAACAAGCCATGCTTGCCAAAAACAAGATCGAGAAAAATACAATCAGGTCCGTTTTATCCAGCATCAAAAACAGTGAGATTGATGGCGGGAAGCAGACCGAATTTGATCTCTATAAACTCTTCACAAAAATGGTGAAGCAAAGGACTGACTCGGAGCAATTGTACACTTCTCAGGACAGACTGGATTTGGCCGAGGTTGAGGCCCAAGAATCCAAAATCATCAAGAAGTACCTCGAGTCTTTGCCTGTGGCACCCGAAACAGAAATTGCTGCTAAGGCGGAAAAATGGGTCGCTGAGCTTTTTGAAAAAGATCCAAACGTGGCGTTGAAAGATATCATGAAACAAGTCACTGATGAATTCGCTCTGGGTTGGAACACATTTCCGGCTGCAATCAGAGCGACGATTCCACAATTACACAAAAAGTTTGCGGGGAAATAATGACACAAATTCCTATGTGTTTATTCATTGCCTTGGACCACGCTCGAAACCCGGAGCATCGCATATCCTAGGGGTCTTTCTCTCTTCACTTGTATATACACCATTGCTCTTAGCTTGAGCTTGAGCGCAGAATTGATGGGCCCTGCTTTCAGATATTTACGCATACCGGAGTGTCTCAGCTAATGATCAAAGTAATGAGTATTAGTCCTCATATGTGGAACTTGTTGCTTCATCTGAAATGAGCAGGAAATCACACATTCATCTCGATTTTGTTCTCGAAATTATACAGTCTTTGACCTCATGAGAAAAATCTCATCTTTCGATTAGCAAGATATGTCACAGAACACAATTCTCCTTGTGAAGACTCCATGTTCTCCAACTAAGTGCCCAAAAGTTTATCAAATCACATATGCGCGTAGATTCTCCTTCACGATCTCGTACAAAAAAAATAAAGCACGGTGTTCATTACACTGTCGCCTCTGAATGCCCCGCAATCGTGATTTGAAAGGTTGCATGTTCTCGAATGATGCGTCACTTGAACATGCATAATTCAAGTTCAATGGATGGATTAGATAGACTCTATGAAATTCCTGGCAAGTGAGATCGATATTGGCTTTTGCGCTAACATTCAATCGACAACTCACTAACAAAAATAGCCCTTTTGAAAGTTCAACAGTGCCTCAGCCCTGTACCTTCAACAATTGTGTCAAGGCAGAATGAATCAACACATGTGACATATGAGGCTCGAATTCCAAATGGTGGATCTTCATGATTTATTAAAGGAAGACGAAAAACGAAAATTAAAAGATTAAAAAAAAGATTCATTTTTCATCGTATGTCGTTAATTGAGATCATCGTGATTCTCGTCTTCCCCGGACTCACCCTCGCAGACAAACATCACCCATGCCCATGCTTTAAAGCGATATAAATTCCTTTTTTTTTTTCTTTTTTTTAGAAAATTCTATTTTGATAACTGATGAAAAAAAACGACACTTTTTCTTCGACTATTGCATTGCATATCTGTATCGTTGAAAGGGCTTTGAACCAATATATGCCTACAACATGACTTCAGAGATTCAGAAGACAGTGGTAAGCCGTCTGAAAGGTTCCATAAACTTATTGTTTGAAGCTCAATAGAAAGCTCGGTAGACATCGTTGGTATTATTATCCCTAACTGGTTTGATTTAGCAAAGAAAATAACAGAAAACTAAACTAAAAACATGTTTTCCCGGAAAAGGACTGTTTCTTGAAGAGTTGACTTGTGGGCCCTCACACGCGCGAGATCCCCCTGGACCTCTCCCAAACCAGCAAGGGCCGCATCTCCATATGATCCAGCCAGATTCTGCAATGGTCCACGAAACAAAACAAACAATCCCACTCATGAAAAAAAAAGCATGTCCAATAAAATCTGGTTATCACAATATATACATTCCTATTTCAATAATGCATAGTTTTCATCTAAGTAGTCCTCTTTTTCTAGAAAGTAGCCTTCACAAGAATACACGCATTTTCTGCCTCCCTGCCTGCCAGCCAGTGCCTGGCCCTGCCACACGGTTCGGTCGGTCGGTGCGCCGCGAGCGAGCGAGCTCCACTCACTCATCAAAAATTGGGCGCCGGACGCACGCACGCAGCCACCCTGGTAAAAGCAGTCGTTTGAACGAACAGTGAAATTGGCCAGCAAATTTACTCGTTGTTCGTTTCCCAACACGGCCCATTTTCCAAAAACCAGATATGTCTGAGGTATGTTAAACTGCCGATTCCGGCGAATACTGAGTCTTTAATTGCCGTTTTTTTTTTCTTTTCCGGGGCTTCTCATCATGTTAAGTATATTGTTTCCGACCAAGTGGCAGTTTCCATCACTCCCTGTCATCAAATTATGTTTTTCTTCATGTTTTTTGTCAATCAGGTGGCTTTTGGGTGATTTATCTCGTGAAAATGTCAGAATTTCCAAAATCCATAAAAAATTTCAGATCATTTCACTGCATTCCATGTCCCAACAACATGTCCCCAGTCTTTCATGGCCCAGCGGCAGTTCCAGCTCGATGAAATCAGGCACCAAGATAAATCGTTACTTTTAACGGAAATTTGACAGATTTTCGGGCACGAGGCGCTTTTTTATATGGTGATGATTGACCGCTTACAATATTCTTGTGTGCTATAGAAAAGGGCCAGGTGTGGAACCAAGGAGATATGTGTCTGCATGAATGAATCAACAAGAAGAACAATTGAAGCAGAGTTTCTTGCAAGGATCACGTTTCGAGGCCAGCCGTTTTTCCACAAAAAGTGTGATTATCTCCGGGCATTCCCTGGAGTGCTTTTCTGACCAACATGCTCAGTTTCTCCTTCGACCCACTTCACTTGGCAACAAGACAATTGGCTATTTTCGTGAATCCGATGTCTGTATACCCAACTGACTCGCTTTCCGTGTGTTTTTGAGCTCAACCGTGATGCCTGAGGGCCATAAACGATTCCCAAGGGGCACTCGTGAGCTCAGAAAAGCACATGTCTTCACAAAACCTACTAGCGATCTCCTGAATGCCAAAAAAACACAGCCTTACAAACCCCGATCCCACTAGACCAAATTGCAACAAAAACAGAGCAGTGAAACACAAAAATTCCGAACCCTACTACGACTAGAACTCCATGAAGCATATGTATACTAACCGCAGGTCAAAAGAACCATCCGCATCACCACCAACCAGCACATTCTTGCCGATGTGCCCGCCGTGGAAAACTACCCGATGCGTCAGTGGCTGATTGAAATCACCATGTTGAATGACGTTGGCGCAGTTGTCCCCGCGAATATCCTAGATAAGGTCACCTACACTTTGCACCCAACGTTCGCCAACCCGATCCGGGCGTTGAAACAGCCGCCTTTCAAGGTCGAGGAGCAAGGCTGGGGTGAGTTCGACATCCCAATCGCCGTGCACTTGGTTGGCATTCCAGGCAAACTGGGCGAGCGCAAATTCAACCACGACTTGAACTTCTTACAGGAAACCTACACGGTTGACCACGAAATCACCATCCCGTTGAAAAACGCCCAGTTGAATAAGCTCTTGGCGGAAACCGGATCCGTGCCCTCCGAGGGCGACGCCAAGCGGAAAAACGATTCCGAGGTGCAGGCCAAACTGAAGAAATTGAAATCGGCCGCCAGCGCCACCAAGGGTTCGGTCGACTTGGAGAAACTTGCCAAGGGCTTGACGTTGTTGAGTGAGGATGACTTGATCACGATCGTGCAGATGGTCACGGACAACCGCACCAGCGACATGAATATCAAAAACGACTTTGAGCACGGCGAATTCACCATGGACTTATACACCTTGCCGGAGCTGTTGTTGAAGAGTTTGTGGGATTACGTGCAGAGGCACACCGCCGCCGCTTAAGGCGTGCTGAATTGGGGGCGAAAAATAGTTATTAAAAAAAAAAAAAATACATGTTTGTTCTGATGCACTTTCTCATGGCGAATTATGGTAGAAACCTCACTAGTGGTTGATAAAGTGCCTGGCAGAGGATGAGTTTGTGGGTTTAAATTGGCTCGGAACTTTGTAGACCACTATATGTTTGTATTTCCAGATGACAAGGAAGAAGAAGTGCTATTCCTTGAAATATCATCAACTCAAATTACTGGCTTGTAGATGCTTCGTTCTAAGACACGTGCACCAAGTATGACATCATGTCAGACATCAAATACACACATTTACACCCGAGGAGAAAGATCTGAGCGTGCTTTATCGTAAAATATGGTTGATTTGATTCATTTGTACTTTTCCGGCTGAATCGTCTTTGGACGCATTATGTGACTGCTTTTAAAAGTGACATATATGCTAGTTTACGACAAGGACGTCACAAAAACTCTTTTACGCGAGAGTGAACAAATAAAGGTCCTGGGGTGGTCAAATCACCGTGGTCTGATATGTGCTCATGTGGCAAAAAAGAAAAAGAAAAAAAGAAAGTAAAACTTGTCTGAACACTATCAGGAGAAAAAACAAACTGAACTAACTAGCCATAAAACTCAGACTATCGTTTCTCGCAATCAACTGGCTGAAGAAAATCAGATGCAAAAAAAACCATCACGGAAATCCCCCATGGATCATCTATGTAAAATACTTTTATACCAGCCCACAGTAGACGTTTCGCCATAACAACACACCAAAAAGGTTTTCATTGTATAAAATTTTAAGCTCTAGGACTTTGGTATGTATGAATGTTCTTGCTGTTCTCAATAGTTGGTGAAAGCCGAATGTCCTTATAAGTTTCGATACATTTTGGTCACAAATAAATTCCAGCACTTCTGAAGCTGAATCATGAATAAATTCTCGCCGGATTCGTTTTGAGGCTTTTTAAAACTCGTTAGTCATTCGGGTGAGGGGATTTAGGAAAGTGCACTATGAAATTCTGTAACAGAATACATCTTTTAATCAGTCTCACTCCACAAGATGATATACAGCTACCGGCAAGACACAAATACCTTGGTGCTTGCTGATTCACACTTTTCGGTTCAAGGAAGAGCGATTTGGTTGATTTACGCATATAACTAGAAAAGCTTATTTCTGTATCAAAGTTTGGAATCAAGTAGTCAAGGCATCATTGATCTAATCGACAGACCACCAAGAAATACTCATTTGGTAGGCTTGGACTAGACACAATGCGGTCGCCCAATTCAAGGGCTTTATACATCTGATTCAGATCCGGGAACCGGGATTGTTTACCTGGCTCTTCTCAAAAGCACATATGTATATATATTTACGAAATTCTAGCCAGCTTTGCTACCATGCACTGTACCATTGATCGTAGATATGTCTCATTGGCTCGAGATATTTTAAGGGCTCAAGAAAATAGAAGAAATCCTTCATGAAAGCAGAAGCCAACGTTGAGCCTGTTTAAAAGTAATCGTGAAATTCTCTACGGCAAAATCGCAAAGGTCTTTCTCATGGAAATGTTCTGAAAGGGCTTCAATCATTTCCATATCACAAAAATCTTCGTATTCGTATTCTAGCCATTACATCCACATGAGCGCGATAAGCAGGCCTTCGATCAGCAATTACTTGTACCCTTTTGGTACGATAAGAAACAGTGGCCAATTCATGCAATTATTTTTTTGGCCAAAGATAAGCTATCTTCCGCCCGATGATTGTTATGCGGACCGTCATAAGCATGAGGCGGCATGAAAGCTTGATAAGATAACAAGAAAAAAACCCAGCGAATGAAAGTTTAATTCTTTGTGATACAAACTTTTATTGCTTTTTCATTTTCCTTTTGAAAGTAAGTCACGCCTCAGACTAAAATCTTTGGCTATTAATGACTTGAGTAAAGTGGGCGAAAAAACCACATGATTAAATGCCTCACTGTACCGTGAGCTAATCATCAAATTCCGCGTCACGTGACTCTCTAAAAGGACTCGAAAATACGAAAAAAAAACTGATAACCTTCAAAGCTTTTTCGACTTTGGCAAGCCCTCCCCAAAATGAACAGTCGGCATCTTTCTGCGAGCTAGGTTTCGGGGCATTCCGAGGAAGCTGTTGGCGAATATGTGGGGCTGGTCCTGTCCTTGGCAGAATTACACCGTGAGTCTTTACCTAATAAGGCAATCCGCTTCGACGACAGTAGGCGCGAACGCGTCACGATATGCAGATACGACGAATCAATCTTTCGGCGATAGATCTTTGCATGAAAACAATGGGTGCAAATAAACCAAATCCTTTGGAAAAATGAACGTTTTTTGGTTCTTTCAAGCACATAAAATAAATGTAGCCCTTAGAACTAAGTCGCCACTTGATGACGTCTTGAAAGTCTTCAAAATGCCATAAAATAGAGACTGGCGCGGCTGACCAATGCGCTGCCGGAAAAGCCGTTATCGGTCGCGAGATAAGCCTTGCATACCGTGCCAGATCAGGCATGATGAAAAGCTGAAAAGTATATAAACGATGCAAAATGGTCTCCGAAAACCAAAAATATCATTCATTCAAACCTATTCTTTAACAAGAAATCAACAACCTAAATAAATATGTCGACCCAGGACAAAGTGGCCTTCACGGCAGATGAGGCCGAGGTGCAATCGCTGGAATCAGATATTCTCCAGGCACAAATCACAAAGAAAGATATGGTTGTCAAGGACGATGCACTTTCCAGAAAAATGTTTCTTGTGAATAATGCACTTGACGAAATCGGGTTCACATGGTACCATGCAAAGTTATTTATGCTCGCTGGATTCGGGTATTCTGCCGACTCGCAATTGGAAATGATCCAGAGCTCGGTGAAAACAGTGGTAGACCGTCAGTTCGGTATCACCTACCCGATTGCAACGGAGATGTTTTACGTTGGGTTGATTTTGGGCTCGGTATTCTGGGGTTTTGGCAGTGATATCATTGGGCGTAAAACCGCTTTCAATCTCTCGCTTCTTTCAGCAGCCATTTTCGGCATTATCACCGGAGGAATGAATTCTTACGCCACTTACTGTTTATTCATGGCTCTCAATGCGTTTTCGGCAGGTGGTAACATCGCCACGGACGTCACGATTTTTCTTGAGTTTTCCCCGGCAAAGTATACCTGGCTCACAACTTTCATGGCCGGCTGGTGGGGCGTGGGCCAGACCATTGCCACTTTGATTGCGTGGGCATTCGTTCCTGCTTATTCCTGCGCTGCAGGTGAGCCGTGCCCCTCCTCGGCCAATAGGGGCTGGCGGTACTGCTGGTACACCAACTCTGCCATTGTGTTGTTTTTGGCGATTGTGCGGTTGGGCATTTTCTCCATGGACGAGTCTCCCAAGTACCTTATCTCCAACGGGAGAGATGAAGAGGCCGTGGCGGTCTTGCAGCTGATTGCGCAGAAATATAACCGTAAGTGTTCATTGACAGTGGAAGATCTTGCTGCTTGTGGCGAATACGAGGACTCGCATAACTTTAAGGCAGAAGGATACACATTCAAGACCGTCAGCAGCGCGATTGCTGCACACGTGAAGATCCTCTACTCGTCGAAAAAAGTTGCCTATTCGTCGTCGCTCATTTTCTTGTCCTGGTTCTTGATTGGGCTTGCATACAACACCTTCTTCAACTTCCTTTACATCTATATTGCGTTGCACGGCGGCGACACGTCGGCACTGACTTATATCACGTACCGAAACGCGGCGCTCAGCAACTTTGTGGGCATTTTCGGCCCGCTTATTGCCGCGTATTTCGTCACTATCAAAAGAGTGGGGCGCAGGGGCACAATGACCATTGGCGCGTTTGGTGGCATGGCGATTTTGTTCGGATACACCACGGTACGCACGCAGCTGCAGGACTTGGCGTTTGCGCTGATGACCTACTTCTTCATGAACATCTATTACGCGTGCTTGTACGCTTATACACCCGAAGTTTTCCCCGCTATAGCCAGAACCACCGGGTGTGCCTTGGGGTTGGTCTCCTCACGTGCTGCGGGTGTTCTTACGCCCGTGATTTACTTCTACGGTCAGAAAAGTGGGTCCTCTATTCCGATCTGGGTGTGTGGTGCCCTTATTGGAACATTGGGTGTGATCTCGCTCATGCTTCCGTTCGAGCCCACGAAGTTTAGATCGGTTTGATTCTGTGAATTGGACCAAGTATTTCTCGTTTATTTCTTATTTTAGCAACCTAGACTTAATTTTTATTTTTGCCTTTTTATTAAGAGCATTGCTTTTATTGCCCGACTCATGTTCTCGAACCGCTCAATTGTTCACCTCACATTAACTTACCGAGAGAAATGTGGCACCATAAAGGATTTCGTCAATGTTTTCAAAGCCTGTTTCACTCAAATTCAATAAATTTGACTCTGACTGTACTCCTGACTCTCTGTGCAATGACGTGGTAAAGCCGGAACTATAATGAGGCTTCTACGGATTAGCTACCACAATCATCACAAAAAAGCCAAATAGAGTTCTTAAAAGACCGATTTTATTGAATATCATGAAACAATTGTTCACGTTTGGCTATTGCGTTTCAGAAACCGAGGCACACTCTGTTGTGCCTACTTGTATACGTGCTCTTTCATAGTTAAAGCTCTTGTTTTGCTAATCTTCCAGTTCACTAGGTTGTTTTCAGATTTCACTTTGAGTTCATGGAAAATTCCACAAAAGCGGCTATCATCAAGCAACAAACAAAAAAAACTTGGATTTTTGCTTTATTTTCCCCGGTGTGGGTGGCATGTCTCATCTCTCTACACTTTAATGATGTGGGCCTGGCAATTACGTATTAGTCATCTCTTGGACGTACAATAATTTGTTATTTTGGTGACCATTATGCCAGTTTCTGGTCATCCTGGGTTCTGGTAGACTATACTTGAGCCCCAGCGAGTCCTTTTTCAAATGGCTTTACAGTAGGCTATCTTAAATCTAACAGGAGAAAACGCTCTGCGAACACACATATAGCGACTATTATTGAGACTGACTTACATGGATGAAATTCATTAACTACTGGTCACATACAAGCGATTTCACGTATATTTCACAGCTTTAAATCCTCGGAAGCCCCAGCAACTTTCCTAGTAAGGGCGACGTAGAGATATATCACCCATGTAATGCCCATCTATCTTCCAACATCTCATATGGGTACCAATAAACGCCTATATATATAAAGAGAAAGTTACTTCTTCTATACATTGAGGTCAGACGCCTAAGGAAATCCGTCATGCTTCTTTTACTCCTTTTCAAAACCCCGAATTTGGCGGCTAGACTCAAATCTGATGAATCTATATATGCTGGCTTATCTGCAGTCCGTCTATTAAAAGACTCAACAATCATATCTGAAAACCACACTAAGTCGACCAAATCTTGATCGTGGCATCCCACGAGGCCGTTGCAAGACCCTGTCCATCCGGACTGATCGCCACTTGCGAAATCCGGCTTTTGTGACTGCCGTTTCCGACGCCTATCAGCTCGACGATTTCCTTGCGCAATATGTCCCACGCTAGGCACCCGTAGTCGGCATAACATGCATACAAGATACGGCCCAGGTGGCTTAGGTCCAACGAGACCACGCCCGGCGCGTCGAACTGCAGCCACATGCTTCTTGTGGATGTGGGAGAGTTATTACCCGGCAGTCTCGGTGGCTCGAACTGTTCCCGTAGATTATACTGTTCCAACTCGCAGAGTGAACGGAAATCGTAAATCTTGCAAATTCCTTCGTCGTCGCCGGAAACAAACGAGTATCCGTTCGGGAGCAGTGACACACAATTAATGTCCACACGTGACATCTGGCACAGAGCCTGCGGCGCCTTCACTCGAATATCCCATAGCTTCACTGTTCCATCAGCGCCTGCCAGAAGGAAAGTCTGCGGCAGCATCCGCTCACGTGGCGCCACCAGAAGTGATAGCACGTCGCCACAATGATCAAGAAAGTCACGTGACCGCACGTGCTTCTCCATGTCCCACAATGCCACGGTCATGTCGCCGGAAGCGGTCAACACCTGATCATCCGCCAAGAACTCGCATGCAGAAACGTACGCAGCATGTGCACGCGGGATCTTGCGCCCTCTGTCTCTCAACTCCATCTGATTTGTCCGGGACTGCATATAGTAGTCTTCTGGCTGTTCGACTTTATACACGGTACACCTATTATCAAGCCCTGCCAGCGCCACGAACCGGCCCAGCGGCGCAAACGCACACAGAAGCACCCACGGGCTATCGAGCGGGATTGCTTGTAGTTTTAGCCCGGAAACAGCGTCCCATATAATCATAAATCCGTCCTGGCACGCCGAAACGAGCTTCACCGAGTCGGAACTCCATTTTATCTGGGCAATTTTGTCCTGATGGCCTTTGAGAGTGTTATACTGCCGAAGGTAGCGTTTAGGCGGGATTTGAGGCAAGTTGGCGCTGGCCTTTTGCAATGTGGTGTCTTGTATCGTCAAGTTGGACTTCTGTAACTCCAGGTATAGCACTTGGCAAGTTTGCTTTGCCACTAGAAGTTTGGCCAGCATCGACTCCGTCACCGTCAGCATAATTTCAGAAAAGCTTGTGTTTCGTGCTAAATCCGGGATTTGTTTTAGAGTTGTTTTTGCCTGTTTGGGAAAAAATGACTTTGCGGTGTTTCGGGACGAGAGTAGGTGCTGATTCGCTGCGCAACGCACGCCGGCAGACTCGGGGGAAATACACAAAACAGTCGTGGAACCCAGATATGACCCCCGTGTGGTAGGTGGATGCAACCGGCATCGCCCAAAAGGGTAATTTCCTGTATCTGCATTTATGTGCACTCCCGGTGCAGCTGGCGGCATCGCCCGCATAAGTAAGACATGTTCTTTACAGGTCTAAAGAGACGGCCCTGGCGATTCCTGGTGCATGAAATTTCGTTTGCATGTGGTTATTTGATATCACAAAGGCCGAAGAAGATAAAATAACTGGTCTGGATTTGCACAAACTTAATTTTGGGTGAGGCATTTGATGCGCATCAGCCCCACTGTTCTCTGGCCGATTGGACATTGCTATTGGAGCAAAGACGATCAGGGGATTCGGGAATAGACGAAAAGAGTACCATATTTATATGTGGAATGTGTAGTTAGTTTGATTTTTCGTGGTATCAAGACATTTGGGCGGCCACATTCATTGTAAAATCACGTGTTTGTTATCCTTGTAAAAGGGCATATCTTCAAACTTAGGAGATTCGGTAAGACCTGTTCATAAGGATCACATCTATTGGGCAGAATTGAAGACTGTACCCAGGTTGTTTTCACATAAGCAAATTTTTGATGAAAAAACCGATCATTCGTACTATTTTTGAGGAATTTCGCCAAATATCTTTGAAAATAAGATCCTCATAACAGGTCCAACTGTATCAATGTAATTGGAGTCGACCTGTCTTAGGCAAGGCTCTGACTTCCTTGAAAGACCCATGATATCAATTCTCTCAATTAATATTCAAATTCTGACCAGATCAGATCCGGATCCAGGCCAAACTTACTCAGCACAGAAAGCTTGCGACGAGGTCAAGAACATAGGCATGAAGCGTAAGATTAAAGTAATTGGACTGTAAGAAGTGCTCAGGTTTACTGTAGTTCAAGAATTCCAGTACTGGAGAGTATTTTGTGCACCGTATCACCGATTTCCTAGGATTCGTTCACTTTGAAAACATATCATTTTGTTGTCCGCTGTAGATGGAGATGAGACTCTAACCCAGATTTATGATTGTCGTGACAACGCATGAAAAACGACATGCGTCTCGATTATTTCAATGAGCTGATTCAATCGTTAATTGCAGCCAGACAAAAAAAAAAGAAAAAAAAAAATTATGAATTCATGTGAAAAGTCATTTAACTGTACATATCTCACAGAAAGTATAAACTCATGGGTCTCACGCCCTAGTCCATACTGATAATACCAGAATGGGAAGCCATTGTACGAGAGCATATTGGACAAATTCGCCAGTTATCGAGATCCGCCATGTCTCATTGAAAGCTAATCCACCAAAGAATATGCATCTCTGTCAGATTGATAAGTTCCACCACGCAAATGTTCCTACGTCTGGACTTGCATCACCGACGGAATACCATAAGGATAAATGGACGTCTTTGCCTTTTGGACTGAAACACTAAGCCAGACCAGAATGGCTTCCAAATTCATAAGTTGAATCGAATCATGTGATCTCCCACGACGCTTTTCATCATCGTGTCCCCATCATTCTATAGGCCCTGTGAAACGTGATACCTAAAGAGCCAAAGAAAAAATGTACATTCTTCGGGTCTCCCGGGACTCACGTGACATCACAAACATTCCATCACGAAATCCGGCTGGATTCGTACCAAAAGACCGTGTCCGTGACTTGTAACTCCAAAAGTTGGCCGTCCTGACCTCACACGATCTGTATAAAACCCCTGATTGCCAGAAAATCAATCCAAACGTTGCCGTTTCCTCAACTCTTCATCGATATTGTCCTGTCCGAGAGTCGCGTCTCGTTTCGCCACTGGAGGAACCGGTGCCGCAGCGGTTTTCTTGTTCCGGGCCGTTTTCGCCCGCAGCTTATCGTCTCGCTCCAAATCACCCGTCACTTTCTGCAAATAATGCGGCACTGCAAGGCCCGACTTCAAAAAGAACATCTTCCAGTTGCGTGCCTTGTCCTTCAACTGGACCTGCGTCCTGTTCTTCAACGACTCGTTGATCCGGCCTCCTTGTCCAAAAAGCTCTAGAATCACCGACCATTGTGTTCCCTTCAACTCCATCGCATGACGTAATGCCTTCTCCTCCTCACGTGTCCATGGCCTCCTATTAGGGCCCTTTGACATGGCCGGGTTGATTTTCAAGTGGATCTGCTGTTCCTGGATCTCGCTCGGCAAAAGCGCCGCGGTGATATCGTCAAGCCCCTTGGTGGGGCCTCTGCCTGGCCTTACGGGCTCCTCGCGTGGCCGTTCTGGCACATATTGGAGCACCTCATCGCTGTGGGGCGTGGGTGACTGCTGATGCGTGTTCCTACTGGCACGCACTGGCGCCGCTTTGCCCTTTTTGCCCCATAAGAGAAAGCCCATGTTTTTCGCGACGAAATCAAACAAATCCTTGAGAAACTCAAACCACTCGTACTCCTCGTTGAGACTATGGCCCGGCGGGTAGTTCAATAATATTTCCTTGCGCGAATTGCATCGGTGGATAAAGTCCATTTCCGTCGGGCTCAACACTTTTGTGCCGCGCCGTGCCTGTAGGATCTCCTCTAGGTTTGTAGGCAAGATATCCTCCAAAATCTCCTCGCTCAGCCGCTCACCGGCCTCAATGGCTGAGATATACGCCTGTGTTTTCAAATCTAGGTATAAACTGGCCTGCGGTTTCAAAAGCTTGCCGCATTTTTCGCCAATATTACACCCGGCGCCGCTCTGGAGGTTCATGTTACTTGCACTCATGTTCAGCATGGAATTGGCTGGGTCTAGGTCGTTGGCGGGGCAGAAAACATGCAAGAAAGACTCGTTGAGGTGGAAAAAGCCCACTTCGATCGTGCCCAACGTGGCGGCAAGGAAAGTGGCCAAGTTCACCTTGCGTAGCGTCAGCTCAATGGTCTGCTCACGTGACTGGAACATGCTAGGCGTTTTCTCGCCCTCTTTCCAGATCCCTGGCGCGATATGTTCCACGGTCAAAAACGGGTCTTCTTCGGAGTAAAGTCGCTTGGTGAACTCAAACAATGAGGTCAAATCGCGAAATGCAGCCCCAGGAGCGGTCTCGGGGCTCAGCGCCAAGTCGATGATTTTTTGGTACGGCCCGGCGGCAAACACCCGGAGCAATTGAGTCGCCAAGTTATCCAAAACCGCCAAGGAGCTCACCAAAAGCTGGATCCGCGCAGGCATGAGGTTTGTGGGCACTATGGGGAGCGGCAACGCGGCCAAATGCGCCTTTGTGAGCAGTGCCATCAGCGGGGTCTGACTCAGAAGCGCATTATACGCGGCGATGGCGTTGTTTGTGGCCAAAAGTTCCGAGTTGGCAGGGATATGCCCGGTGGCGCCCTCCTCTGCTTCTATTTCGGCGCCTGCAGCGTTTGTGGCGCCCTCAGATGTGTCCTCGGAGTTCTCGTTGTGTTCTCCGGAACCATGCAGAACGGCCCCATGCTCGGGGAATTCCGCCAGTGCATGCCCGGTTTCTGACTCGGCGCCACCTGGAGTCCCTGAGCCATTTTCATCACCTCCAGGAGCTTCGCCCGAGCCCGTTTCGGGGCCCTGTTGCGGGAACGAGTCCGCGTGCGCAATTCCCCGTTCGGACTCGCTCTCTTCGTCCAGATCAAGGCTATCATCATATACACCACCCTCGTTTTTCGATTCGGCTTCTTTCGGGTCGGTTGCCGCACGCTTGAGCTCGTCTGCGATCATCTGGAGGTGTTGTTTTTCCTGGGCTGCATCCAATAACGGCGAGCCGCCGAGATCCATGCCGTGCTCAGCCAAGTCCGAGTTAAAAGCATCATTTCTGGGTTCTACATGCCCCTGAGTGTCCTGAGCCCCTTCGTAGCCGCCCTGCCCCTGTTCTGAATGTAGTTCATGACCGATTTGTTCATTTTCAGCACTCAAATTACCGTTCTGCTCCAATTGCTGCTGCTCCAAGTCGTGCTGCGCAATGGCACGCTGGATCGCCTGGTCGAGCCCATCATCCGTCGTTATAAGGTCGTTTTTCGCCTGCTCGTCGATCTCCGGTGAGCTTTGTGTCTCTTCCAGCTGCATCTGATAAAATTAAGGTATCACTATAAGTGTTCTTTCAGCTGTGAAAAAGG
This sequence comes from Metschnikowia pulcherrima, assembly GCA_009746055.1. Taxonomy (NCBI): domain Eukaryota; kingdom Fungi; phylum Ascomycota; class Pichiomycetes; order Serinales; family Metschnikowiaceae; genus Metschnikowia; species Metschnikowia pulcherrima. Next base: position 522,632 of record VFXK01000006.1, read on the forward strand.
TAATTTGGCCTTTAAAAGCAATAATTTGGAGTATTTTCTTGCTTTTCGGATCTTCAAACAAACACCCAAGTGTATATACACGCACTGACTGTGTCTCTGCTCGATCAAACTAGGCCTTAATATTATTATTAGTGATGTTTGTTTCCAAGACCCATCGATGAGCTTCCATGCAGGCGTTCCCGGGCTATATGCAGTCCCGGAACCGCGCGCAGCAGCTGCCAACAGCGAGGTCATGTCGCATAAAATAAAGGCTAATGATTTTGGAGTGATAGAAATTTACTAGTTTTTGTTTTTCTTTGCTTTTTTGTTACATTTTCGAAAAGAATCGTAAACTCTGATACTTCAAAAGGCCACTGCACCATAATGTTGATCTGGTCATATCGCATGGGGAACAATAATCTTTACACGCTTGGGCCTTATGTGACGAGTATCTTCAGTGAATGTGTGTATGCGAATTGCAGGTCAATTTTTGGCCTTATTATTTCTTTTTTCTTGCATTTTCTGCTGAAAATTCACGCCTTTGTTAAAAGATTTTCTGGGACCGACTCGCGCCAGATTTGACGCCGTGCTGGATATCGGCAGTGGCGTGCTGATAGAAGACTACACTTTGCTTCATAAAAGCAATCTTTTTTCTTATTTTTTTTGCCAAATCTTTTTTCAATTGTCGCTTGACATCATTGAAACCAAATGGACAAGTGGAAATGTTTATAGAAGGTCAAGGGAAGTATCGGTCTTGGGTTGACAGACCAGAATTTGGAATGCAACAAAAGGGTTTCGGACCAGATCAGAAACATGTTGCGTAATTTCGAGAAAGAACGCAGGGCTCGTCGTAGACCAAAAAGCATAAAATACTGCGATTGGCTGCTTTCCGGGGTCCTTTGTTTATTTTGTTTTTTATATCTATTCACTTGCAAGCCTTTCAGTGGGGGCAATTTTCGCGAATTTACAAATCAGTTTCTGGTATCAACATTGGAAGCTGGGTCGATTCATCTTTTTCGCAAGCCATGCGTACAGTCAACGGGCGGATCCTCCAGCTGAGTCCTGATCGTTCGTAAAAGACTTTAAAGTGTTTTTCTTTTTTTTTTAATCAGGACTCTTGAAGTTCAACCACATTATCCCATTGCCGTGGATTAAGCTTTCCTCTGGGTCTTTTCTAGAATCATTGATGAATCAATTACGATGATGAGAAAATTTTGAATTGCATAACTACATGGAAAAGTTCCTAACCAGAATCATGATAAGCAAAAACTCAAGGTTATTTCTGCCCCTGGTCCGCGTCCATATCATGACTGGGAATCCAATCACAACTTTATGAATGTAGAGCATGTCTGCGTCTTGCCCGCGTATTCTATTATGTGAAGTCATCGGTATTATGTGAAGTCATCGGATCAACCAGAATTTATGCATTTAAACGCAATTCACACCAAAGCAAGGCTAAATTTTGCACTTTTGAGTGATGAAAGAAATTGTTAGCTAATACACCGCCATTCGAGGTCTGGTGGCGAGACTAGCCTGAACTTGAGTATACACGTATACAGTTTCGTGGAGATCATATTGAAGCAAACCTGGAAATAGCTAATGGTGTGGTCATTTCAAAAGAGAAATATACAAAAAAGCAGGTTTTCTGCATCTAGTCACGGGCGAGACGACAAGAAATATCATCCTGCTACAAGAAATGTATATGTAATGCCGGTCACGTGACCTTGCATTCACGCCATGGAAAATGCTAAATGTATCATGAAAAATGCGATATGCTTTGTGAAAGACTGGAGATCAATTTGATTAGCCTAATAATTTTGTGTTTTATCGCTTATAACTTTCTGCTCAGACTTTGATCGCCCCACGTTCAAACATATGTGCAATACAATACTTTTTTTTTTTACTAATTTTGCATTCATGTGTCGCAGAGAATTTGATTGCCGGATTTCCTTCTCTGGCAATTCATCTCTTGAAGGTATCTGATAGCCTTCCGGAGTAGCCCAAGATTCTTAGGGCTCCGTCCTGAAATGACCAGAGATTCAAATCCTTATGCAACAAAGTGTTTCATTTTTCCCGCTACAGAAACATTTCAGCATTGAGCTCAACATTGGCGGCAGCAAAAGAATCCTATTAGAACTAAACCTTTTATACACCCTTTGAGTGGCCTTTATGCACACCGTCCATTTCAAAACAAATCTGGTCATCCTTTTTTTGGATCCCTGCCTGGCTCTTAAACGCACTAAGCATTATTCTTGCTTCTTTGGCATACAGCTCGAATAAGGCCTGCATTCCAGGCGGCACTCGTGCTTGTTGTTTGAAGTCGGCTTCCACGTCCATGTAGCTGCATATAAGGCGCTTCAACTTTCTTTTCACCCCAACAATTTGGCGATCAAGCATTTCCTGTGGGTTCTTCATCGCGATCGCACGCACATATAGTTGTATTATGCTGTATATTTCATCATGCCCTGGAAGATCGCTTGCCAAGTACCGGTTGAGCCTATCGGCCGAGTCCACAAATATCTGGAACACTTTTCGTACGTTTGCTGCCAATTTTTCCAACCCGTCGTCATGATTGAGTTTGGACACCACCTGGAATTCCGTATCTGCGAGCCTATGTCTCAACTTGGCGACGTTTTTCTCAAATGCTCGGTAGTCGAAGTCTGTGTCGGTGACATACAGCTTCAAGTCGCGTAAAAACCATTCCAACAACATTTTTGCCTTTTGTGCCTCCATAGCGTCTGAAGTTTCTAGCTTTTCGGACGACTGGTTTTTCTTATCTGGCCCATAATGAAATCCTTCAAGCAGATCCACGCGGTTGAGTTTGGTGATTGTTGAATTGGGGCCAATATTATTGATAAGTAGGTTTTCAGCCGCCACCCAAAGGCAAAAGGTTGGAATTAAGTAGATTAAAATTTTCATTCGTATGAGATATCTGATGAAACCTCAAAAATGAAGAAAGAAAAAATGGAGTTTCCATGGGTTTAAGTACGAATTTCCTACCAGATATCATGTATAGTGTGCTCTGATCAAGATCAGATTCCGTGTGGGCTGTGCTGTGTGACAATGAGCCAATTTTGGGAAAACCAACGGATTTACCTTGTATAATCTATGAACCGCAATGTGAGATCTCTCATTCGATAGTACCAGTTGCATTTTTCAAGTGATATTGGATCCAGATGCGGGAGTGGCGTGTTGGTCACTGGAACTGGGTGGTGTGCCTTATAATGCTTCTGGATCTGGATCTGGATCTAGATCTAGATCTGGTCCTGGTACTGGGCCGGGTTCTGGTCCTGGAAGTACATTGCCGGTGGCCATGACAATGATTCAGGAATTTCCGCCACCGCCCCGCTTAGGGAAAATCAATATTCTGCCAAAGCCATATTCCACCTTGCGAAGTCCCAGATCTGTTTCTCCGCCTTCGGCCTCCAGGATGGGTTTTTCAAATGATCCAGTGTGTGTCGTTGTGGCTATGGTCATAGCCTTCCATCCGTCCATCCATCTATCCAGCCAGGTCTAGTCTAGTCTAGTCTAATCTAGTCTTTCCCGCATCGCAGAACCCTAGAATTTGAACCACTAGTGTCAAGACGTACGGATCCACTCGGGTCTTTCAGATTCTCGCCAAAGATTTGCCAGAGTCACGTCGACTGCAATTACATTAATCTTTAACTTCTCCAAACTCAATTTTCAGCTAATTCTAGTAAACGAATTAAGTCACCCTGTATCCGCTGACCCCTATAATATGTTGATGAAGAAGTCCAAAACTATGGGGTCCACTATGATCGGCCAACCAGTCTTTTTTATGACGCCATGGGCATGTTTTGCCGAAGCTTTTTCATCAAACTACCCACAGCATACAAGCCTGCGACTTTTGTTTACCTTAGTCTGGTCGGATGTTCTATGAAATATAACATAATCTCGCGCTCTAGCTATGACAACGTAATCACTTGTTTACAAGAGTGTACTTTGTGTATGTTTATCATCAACACTCTCATGGTAACCGGTCTTCTGAATGAACAAGCTTCTTTTGGGACCCCAAAGCATAAGCGCAAACACTTGGCTGGCCGAACTTGTGTTATATATCGAGAATTGTGTTTTTTAATCACGATCTCTAAATTCAAAGTAGTTGATTACACTATCTGGACCAAACGACTGCTCCCATGTGACATATTGTGATACATGATCCACAAGTACCATCAAAGCCTTTTTAAATGACTAATCACGCTACATGTAAGAAAAAAAAAGCAGGTTTCTTGTGCATATACAAACTAATCACTTCACAAAAATAACAGTCAGCTACATACTAGATAGTATTGGCGGCCCTTCCGTGAGACTTGTGCTCGACGAATAATTCTGCACAGATCGTGTCGTCCAGATCAGTGATTTCCGCCTGGGTTTTGATCGTGTCAAGCACAGGTCTCATGATCGAAACAAGGTACCTGAAGAACGCCCGCATGCCAAGCGGCACCAGGGCGTTTTTATTGAAGTCCGTGTGCACCTTCAAATATTTGCAGTAGACCTGTTTCACACGTACCTTATGGCTTTCATTTTGGCGCTCGATAAAATCTTCGGGCGTGTGTAAAACCACAACTTGCACGTTTAATTGGATCATTTCGAAGATCTCGGCGTGACCTGGAATTTCACTTCTCACGTACCGGTTCAACTTATCGGCGGAATCCACCCAGAATTGGTACATTCTGCGTGCGTGGACCATAAGAGTGCCCAAGTCGTGTTTATGGTTGAGGCCTGACTCGATCATGAATTCGATATCGGCGAGCTCGTGTCTGAACTTATTGATTTTTTTCTCAAACCCATGGTAATCGAATTCGGCGTTGATAACAAACCCTCTCAAGTCCTTGATATACCATTCCAAACGCATTCTTGCCTCATGCGCTCTATGCTTGGAAGCCTCCGGATCAATGAGCAGGCTCATGGGCAGGTCCATGACCAAATCCTCAGATACTCTTTTGAAGCCTTCAAGCAGAGGAACGGGTGTGAGCCTGGTGATTCCCTGGTACGGGTCGATGTTGTTATTCAAAATAGCCGAAGCCGTCAGAATTGCAAGAATTGCAAGAACTGCTGCAGTACGAAATATCAGTTTCATCTTTACCGTGTCTTTATCTGCTGATGGATCATCCAGGGACATTTTCAGACCTTTAAGTACCCAAAGTCTAGTGGTTCGAGTGGAAAAGCTGGATTTGGACGGATTAATCATTGATTCCGCGCAGGCTGTGCCTTATGGGAGAGGCGGATTCTTGTTTGAAAAACGAACCGCCATTGGGTTTGCAAAGCAGACATTATTTTCATGATTCTTTGTCACCAACGCGTCTTTTCCTGCCAGCCATTTTCATTTGCATATGCGGTTGATCAAGTATCTAGATCCAGCACGGAATTGTCATTTGACAGATATTTTTCACCAGTGATACACCTTTAGGATGTTCTTTATTTGTGTGAATGATCACCTTATGCGCTTTGCAAATCAATGGCTGCAAAAATTCTTTGTTGCATCCGAATTGGATTCCGTCTCGATCATGGTTGGATTCCGCGGTTGCATCTCACATTGATTTGAGTAAACAATGGAAATTATCGCGTTGCAACCAGGCTCCAGTCGAGTGAATTGGGTTACATTTTTCGAATAACTGCAAGGGAGAGATATTTTGCCTCTTTTGTCGCATTGCTTGCCGCTTGTGACCTCTTTATACAGACAACACCATCTTCATCCTCTACGGGCTATGAATAAAAAGAAAAAGCTTTTATTTGTATAATTCCAACCAATCACAAAAACTGGCGCTGGTGAATTATGCTTTGGCAAAAGCAAACCAGAACTAATCAAATCTCATGAACTTCTGACCATCCTTCGCCATGGACCTAGTCACTTGTCTCATGCTATAGTTTACCCGCCTGGTATACTCTTCAAAGAGGTCACGCAGCGCATCGTTCATGAGAAACTCGTCCTTAGCGCCCTCCATCAAAGAAGCGATTCTCGACTTGATATCATCATACTTCTTCGCAAACCGAGGGTTCAGAGTATCGGCGTGTCCCTGTACATCAAACAACGCAAACATTTCCACACTGAGCAACATCATTCCTTTCACCAAATCCTTCCCGGCAAAGTCGCGTTCTCCAAGGTCGTGAATCTTCTCCGCAATTCCGGTCATTGCTCCTTGCATGTTTCTAAGAAAGTTGAGCTGCATTTCAATGTCAAAATTGCCGCCGGAAAGTTTCTTGACGTCCTCGACTCGATCCTCAATCTGGGCGAAAGTGCGCTCGTAGGCGGCTCTTGAGTTATCCCAATTCTCGTAATCAAATGTTCCCACCAAGAGCGACATTTGACGTTGAATCACGTCCCTGATTTTTCTAGCCACTTGGGCTTGACTAAAGGCCACGTTCTCGGCATGACTAATTGCCACGTTTTCGTCGCGTTTGAACAAAGCCGATTCCGAATCAGCGTCCTTCATGGAGCCGACTTGAGGCAGAACAACCTTACTGATCACTTTTCCATCCACATTGTCGGTCATTGGGGCCGCAGCAGCCAAAGATGACAAAATCGCGGTTGCAACCAAGGTCAAGCACGTTCTCATTCTGAAAGTAGTTGATTGTGTTTCTGAGAAAACAAAAACGCCAATTCATGAGAAAATCCTCTCTCTCTTTATATGATTGAAAAGCTCATACTTATTTTCTGGGGTCTGAACCTTTTATTGTTCTTTGCCGTTGTTGTTATTGTTCTTTCTCTCTTTATTTTCTTCACTTGGCTTCTTAAGTGAACAAATTGCCTATTTGAGCCCGAACAATGAGAAGAGTAGATGATGCATTGACGAGAGTCAAGCGAGACTTTGAGTACACGCGTAAAGCGGGGATGATTGATCCACTCGAGTCTTTTGATTCAGTGCGAGTAAGTATTTACACTTTTCTTCCGTCTACGGATGAGTCTGTCGTGAACTAATCAATAATTTTCGGTGACTTATTATTATTTTGAAACGCTGTTACTTTTTCTCGAAACCCAGGATCGAATTCAAGCGAGACCCCTTAATTTTCAACGGACCGGTTGTTCTCAAACAATGAGTCAAACAGTTTTTGCCCTGAAAGGTGAGGGGTCTATGCAGTCAGCATTGTTAAAAATAGATGATTGAAACCGTCGGGATGTCGGACGCAACAAACGATACGAACACTTTGAGGAAACTTTACTGGTAGACTTCCAAATCTTCCTGCTTCATATTACAAAACTTCATGATATAGTTATTGAATCAATCAACCAGTACCTTAAGATCTCTTCACAATCTGGATCTTGGCGTTTCTTACCCTCGGAATACCAATTGGTCATGCGGAAAACTGCTAGACTCTTGCCGGTGAATACATTCATAACCATAAAGCGCGACAGTTCGAATTTCCATTTTAACGCATCTTCTGTACCGCTATTGTCTATTCAAAAAAGAAAAGAAGATAAAAATAAAAATAGACAAGCAGGCTTGCCCAGCGCTCATGGATACCAGAGAGCTTATGGTAGTCGATAGATGGGCCAATAGCTGCATCTCCGGAATTGTTAAAGTGTGACCCACCGAGGGAAAAACAGAAACAAATGTTAAAAGTCGTGACCAAAAGTGCATTTCTTTTATTCTTGAAAAACGTGCGTCTTGAAGTTTAAATTGATCTCTTCATTTATCACACCATAAAGTCCCCCACACTCACATCATTCTCCATTAGTCAGCAAGAACCACATTCTTTGCAACAAATCTTGGCGAGCGATTTATTCAACACTCTGTGCATATAAATTGAGCATCGTTTTTTGAGGCCACTTATGACCGCAGAGCTGCAGAAAGAGGATTTCCATCCTAGAATGATTATGATGGGGTTTCGGACAGACTTTTAAAACCACAGCTAGTCTAGAAGACATACACAAGGTGCACCAAGCCAGGAGATATTCAGGCCAAAACATCTTTGAAAATCCCAGCACCCTTTTTGTATTTACATATGTACAGCGCTTTAGACACATTGTTGCATAAAACTTATAAATAAACCGAATGTAAAGTCACATTCTTGTACAACCTGCTCTTCAACACAAGCGGCAAACAATGGGGTCTGCTCCGTTCCCACACATTTCCTTGCACTTTGTGAATTTCAAATGTCATCTGTGAAGCTGCGAAGCTTTCTCGATTCCTACTATTTGACCGTTACTAAGCTTCAAGAAGAATATCAGCTCTGACTGGGCACCTCAACATAAAATATAGGTCTCCTTTGTCCAACCATTCGCAGGTTGACGAATCGAGACTAAGCAGTGGTGAATTCAAGTGCACTAAGCCGTTTTCAACAAGTTTCTCGACTCTTCCTGTAAACCAACTTGTTATAAATAGCCAAACTTCGGCAAAAGAATTCACACTAAAGTGCCCATAATTGTGGCGTTTTATACTGATTGGGTTCAGAAATCTGGAAGAGGCCACTTTTCAATTGGTCCAATTTTGGTTTGTATGCCATAATATCTGAATATATCGCTGCTGGAATGGGTTTTTTCAAACGATCTTTGGACACACAGGCGGCCATAGGTTCTTGATCATGATTCCGATTTTTACTGGGTTTTCAATTTTTTCTTTTATAGAATCATTTCGAGTATATTTCCCCCTTTTTTTTATCAGGAAACCTGAATTTACTAGAAATAATCGAGCGAGGTAACTCAAGCCAAACAATTCGGTATGCACTATTCAACTTCTTGCTCCAAGTTTTCTTTCTTCTCCAGAATAAAAAAATGGAAAACATGAACTCGATGATGGGGCTCGTAAGTGGAGGGAAAACGGGCACAGTATCGCTGACTTCAAGGCTGGCTATGAGGATTGGGACGGCCGATTCGTGACTGTGCTTTATTCCCGGCTGTTATTACTCTATAGTACAGAGACAACATTGCATTTTAAGGGCCAAAAAACAAGCAGATCCACAGATTTGCTACCACAGCAAGGGTGAGTCTGGTGAAACTACGAGTGAGGATGTTTCAACACCATGATATTGAAATGATGGATTCCAGATATAACAAGTTCGCAAAAAGAGTCTTGAACGGACGCGAAAAGTTTTTGAAGACCTGTCGTGGGCTAGAGCTATTTCTTTCTCTCTTCTTGACGATTTGTTTCTCTTTATCAAGGATCATGACTGAGGAGATAAACTGGTCACTATTTCCACATCTCCTAAAAAGATGTGGTTTTTATAAACACGACTTATTACAGTTACTGGGCTCTGGGGTCCACACTCTTTATTAAAGAAAACGGAAAACAAACAGACGCGATGGCCTTGGACCGCGAGCTTGAATGCTAATTTATACAGAAAACTGACTTGAACGCATTTGTCACCTTAGCAATCATTCGAGAGGAACTCATATACCTATTTGATTTTTGTCCGCCAATGAACGTTTATCGAAAAGCATTCGACGATCTGTTACGAATCTAGGCCTTCAGTGTCATCTTTGAGGTTGTCTCACCCACTTGACTGGGATAGTATAGTTAATATAGTAGGCCCATGCAGCCACCATTGTAAAGTCCCTTTCGATGTCATTTGTTCTCTCATACCGGCTTGGAACCAGGACATTCAATAGAAATCCACGCGACAAAAGCTATAATCCTTTCTCAGCTCGCACACACATCACAACGTAAAAGTCATATCCCGCCCACACAAATACTCAAGCCTGTGTAGTATAGCCTGCCAAGAACTCAAGCCGTCCTCTTGCCTGTTCCATTTGAGACGTAAACATGAGATGGACGATCGCGGGGATTTTCCTTACCTGCTTGAAGTGTTTCTCGAGCATATCCAACTTGAGAATTAGGCCATAAAGCGTGTGCACATATGCGTACTGGCGTATATCTGGTAGTCCCCTATAGTCGTATAGAGCAAAGAGCCGGACGTTTAATTGGATCAATTTGCATACCAAGTCTTGGCCCGGCCCGTCAGTGGCATAAAAACTGGTCGTTTTTGCAGCCTCTAGCATGCTACTGAACATCTCTTTTGCAAATGAAAGTTGCCGCAAAATATCTTTGTTTTCAAACTGTGCCACCTCCACCCAGTGCGTGCTTTGTGAAAGCTCCTTCAAAAGCGATCTTGCTTGGTTGGAAAAATTCACGATATCGAAAGCGTCATCATAGATAAAACCACTTAGCCGCTGGATAAGCCAAGATAGCAGGTCACGTGTGCTTCTGATTAGGGCCGCATCATGCTGCAAAACACGGTCCATGTTCTCCGTCTCGTTGTATGGTATTGGTGAGACCACCACACTTTCGTTGGTTTGTGAAACATTTGCTTGGTTCAACATGTTTCTTACTTTTCGAAAATCATTCCTATCAGTAGAGGCCAGAGTGGCACTTACACATGAGAGAACAAAACTCACCGAAAGTGCAAGGAATCGTACCATATTTGCTACAAGCCATATAACTGGGCTTCAAAGCGACGGATCATCCTGGACTTATATGCTCTGCCACCGAGTGAAATTGAGAATCAAGAAATTTATGAGTTGATCAGGATGCCAGGTGAATTTTTTGGCAGAAACTGAATTTGAGCTCAAAACAGGAGTTTGGTGCTCATTCCAGGTCATGTTACTGTCACTCTATTTCATATATTGTAAATTCGCAGATTTTGAACGCCAAATCTTACCTTAGAAAAAATGAAATAAAAACGCAAGCCTACTTTGGTTTGCGAGTCTTCTGTGTATCATTGATATGTAGTTCCAGTATTCACACGAAACTGTGCCGTCCCTCACCTTTTCTGAAGTATAATCCCAAAAGCAAAACACGATTGAAAATCTTCTAAAGAATTCTTGAATAAATTCGGCTTTGTGATTTTGCTAGCTCTCCATTAAGCGAAAATAACCATTGACCTCAGATTTTTGGGCTTTTTTGAAGTAGTGGCAAACTTCTTTTTCATGTGATCACTCAAGATCAGTGTTTTTTTGATTGCGTGAGAGTTTGATACAGTTTTTGCGATTGCCGTTGCGCTCAAGACGAAAGTATATTTTACGGTGTTGGTGATATATTTACCTTCAAAAAGTTTTCTTTTTTTGTCCAGATCGTACGCTTCTTGCAAACATAAAATATCTTCCGGCAAGCTTGAAAGCTTTTTTGGACAATCCAAGTTTCATTTTTTTTTTTGGCTCGAATCTCAAAGAGGAAACTCCAGTAAATGAGCAAATTTCAGCTCTGCCGAGAATGCACATATATACCACTCCCTCATTTCACTTAGTAGAACACACAGAAAAATACTAATACAGCTGACGTATTGAACAATATCTCAATGACCTCAAAACCACAATCGGGCTGTTAGTTTAGTACAAGCTGGCAAGAAACGGAACGAAATTGAGATTGAAAGCAGGAAATTTCGCTTCAAAATCACGTCTGGGACCCCTCATCTCACTGATATGCATTTTTAGTCTTTTCATTGTCTTTTGATTATTTTACGCCATCGAAATTAGTCTAAATTTCAGTGTGTCATAACTTCATCTTCATGTTTTTCAAATTTTTACTGCAAATACGGTCACTGACTATCATTCCATAAATGTGTGATGTTGCAATTACTGAAGGGAGTGTACTTCCAAAGAGTCCCGTGCGGAGAACACGAACAGAAAAAGAAAAAAGAAATACAGTGTGGCCTGCTGTGAGCGGAAAGAGCATCGATGAATTTCAAACACACAGGTCCATACTTATAATTTAACCTGGGAATGATTTCCTTTCTTCCTGCCTCATCGCGAACCTATAAATGATACAACAATCTTGTCAAGCAAGTGTTCGGCCCCTACGGCATTTGCACCCGCTGTGTGCGTCACGTGACCTGCTCGCGTTTGGCGGCCCGCTTTCAAAACACGTCTCGCTTAGCGCGCACGCCAGGTCCTGCCCGATTCGCGCAGCCCGCTAGCGCTAGCGGCCCACCGCTGCCGCTCAACCACACCCGCCATGCGCTAGCGCGATTTCCCGATCGGGCACTACCCGCTAGGCGCACAAACACCACAGTATATAAGGCATGGCCATTCTCGCCTCGTCCAGCGTGTTGGTGATTTTTTCATCTCTCATCTACTACTTCTTTTCCGAAATGTCTGTGTGCGAAAATTACTTCCCCGACGAGCCCAAGGCGCCACAGGTGGTGTCCGAATTGCCCGGTCCACAGCTGAAGGCGGCTGTGGCCTCTTTGGGCAAAGTCACCGACGCAAGACCGGCATATTTCGTGGCTGACTACGAGAAATCGGTGGGTAACTATATTGTGGATGTTGATGGAAACTCCTATTTGGATGTCTACGCGCAAATCGCGTCGATCCCATTGGGGTACAACAACCCGGCGCTTATTGAGGCTGCAAAACTGGACAAAATGGTGAGGGCTATAGTGAACAGACCTGCATTGGGCAATTTCCCTGGAAAGGACACTGAGGAAATCATCAGTGAATTGTTGAAAGTGGCTCCTGAGGGTCAGGATAAGGTGTGGTCGGGTCTTTCTGGCGCAGACGCCAATGAATTGGCTTTCAAGGCCGCGTTCATGTGGTACCAGTCCAAACGCAGGGGTTTCGCTACGCCATTTTCGAGCCACGAAAACGAGACTGTGATGAGGAATCAGGCCCCAGGATCACCCGATTTGGCAATTTTATCTTTCCAGCGCGCGTTCCACGGACGCTTATTTGCGTCAGCGCTGACCACGTGCCTGAAGCCGATCCACAAGTTGGATATGCCGTCATTTAACTGGCCCAAAGCAGAGTTTCCTGCATACAAGTACCCATTAACCGAAAACGCCGACGTTAATGAAAAAGAGGATGCGCGCTGCTTGGCGATTGTCGAGACGTTGTTCAAGTCGTGGAACGTGCCGATCGCGGCGCTTTTGGTGGAGCCCATTCAGTCTGAGGGTGGCGACAACCACGCGCTGGCGGCATTTTTCCAGGGGTTACGCGATATCACCCTCAAATACGGCGCGCTCTTGATTGTGGACGAGGTGCAGACCGGTGTGGCCGCCACGGGCAAGATGTGGGCTCATGAGCACTTCAATTTACTGCCCAAACCAGACATGGTGACGTTTTCGAAGAAATTCCAGTCTGCAGGATACTACTACCACAACGATGACTTGATTCCCAACCAGCCATACCGCCAGTTCAACACGTGGTGCGGTGACCCAGCGAGAATGATTTTGGCTGGCGCAATTGGCCATGAGGTTGTGGAGAAGGATTTGGCCAAGCATGCCGCGCGCGTCGGCGACTACTTATACGGGAAATTGGCGAAATTGAGCGAGAAGTTTCCCGAACACCTTGCGGATTTGAGGGGCCAGGGTCGTGCCACGTTCATTGCATGGACTTTCAGAAAGGCCGAGCTCAGAAACCGGTTTTTGGCAGATATGAAGCATGTGGGTGTCAATATTGGCGGGTGTGCCGAGGATTCGGTGCGTTTGAGACCCACGTTGGTGTTTGAGGAGAAGCATGCAGATATCTTGGTTGCGGCAGTTGAGAAAGTGTTGCTGGGCTACTAATCAGCTTGGTGTGTATGTAAAAATGGTATAAAAAGGGTCAATTGGAGCAATTGTAGGATTTATTTGAGTAATAACTGGAAGTGGATGACATATGATGGAACTGTAAGTACTAATATTGAATCGCTTCAAAATTGTGACCCAGAAAAAGATTATGGCTGGAGCCAATTTCTCATTTTTCGGTTGATATGGGCGTAAGCTGTTCTTGTCCTCTCATTTTTATTTCAAACGTAAGTCAAGCAATTTGATAAGGTCTTTATCATTGTATGATAAGTGTTAAGCAGTCGCTGGAGGAACCCTTGGAACTCGGCACGTATACATATTTTTATGGCCAAACAAACCTTTTTTTTCTACACGCCACGTAAGACGGATGAATCACCTCATGTTTGTATCCATTTCACTCACGTGAGTCTCACTGAATTGAGACTACATGCACTAGTTAATCTCAAGGACAAATCTTTAATCGATTAGTATTCTCATCTCCCTTCACAAGACCGAGAAATTGACGCAGATGAAGTATGAAGTTGTCATGATTATGCAAGAGATCAAGTATTTGCTGAGGGAAAGACCTATGGCTGTAAACTTGATTTCCACGAATACGAAACAGATGCTGTTTATAATACTAGCCTATGTTCGAGGTGTTTCATCAGAGAAAGCAAGCCATAATTTCACCTTATGTACTCGAAAAGGGAGCATTGCATACATCTAACGCAAGTTTCATTTTTCCTAACAAAGCAAAAGATTACGCTTTTTCAAATTAGTATTATTTTGGTGGTCATTCATGTAGACCTTGGCTAGTTGTTTTGATTAAACTCATCCGCGTATATCACTCTCGTTTGAAACAGTATGACACATTTGTGAGGGTCAATCAGTTACCAAAAAAATCTCCGTGTTGGCACCAAAAGGATGGAGAGATCCATAATCAAGACATCGGTTTCCATTGATTCCATAGTTTAGATGATATAATTAGTTTTTTGTTCTCCTTGCTAGATCGTGGCGTGAAGGCTGGATCTCAATTGTGACTTTTCTCAAGATATACAATCGATATGAGTAATCTTTATCAAAGCTGGATTTTCGTTTCCGGTCAAATTATTATCAGAGACAGTTCTGTTTTGGGGTCCAAAAACACATGCAAAAACGTATTCTTCTGTGTGGCATGGCTACACATGAAATACACCAGCACATAAATTTGAGGCGTGTCAATATTGCCAAAACTTTCTTTTCAACGTAACATTCACAACCAAACCTCTTAATTAGAAAATATGGGTCAAAACTTTTCGAAACTGGATGCGAAAGCAGTAGACGGTTCTGAGGGGTCAAAAAAGCTCATTTCAATCCCGGACTTGACCCGCGAGCCCGATTTCATGGAAAAATTACTCCTCTACTTCGAGCGCAAAAATATTTTTCAAAGCGTGAGTGTATCTGTGAAAATCAATAAGAATGTTCCTATGGAACTATTTGCTCCCACAATCAGAAAGCTGGTGCTCAAATACCCAATGCTTTTCATGTTCCCTGTGGGGAACGAGCCCAAAATCAGGTGGGAGCCGCTACCAGATATCATAATTTCTGACGTGTTTGAGATCAATCAGGACGTGACCGATGACCTTTTGGTGGATACGTTTGATACGACTTTACTCAATCTGTTTTCTATTGTGGAAAGGCACCGCCAAAAGAAGCCGCTATGGAAACTTGTTTATTTCGAAAAAGTCAACTGGATCACTTTCCACTGTGCACACTGTTTCACTGACGGGGGATCCATTCTTGCGTATCTAAAGGAATTTGTCGAAAAATTAAACGATATTGATGTCTCAGCCGGAAAAGACCAAGTTTTTTGTATCAAGGAAGACTTGCCGTGGCTTGAAACCGGGATTCCTGCGCCCTTTTTCGAGCGTGTTAAATTTCGACCGAATTTCCGCACAAAAGTATCTGTCGCAGCAATCAAGGCCGCCATTGGCTTATTTCCTACGTTAGTGACGGCCTTGCTTGAGACACGCCTTGAAAATCTGCTTTTTGTCGATCGGTTGCCAGTGCCTTTTTCGCCTCGTTGCTTTTTCGAGAGCGAATCTATCATAAGCGAGACTTCTTCGCTCAACAATGCCACGGCCATGTTTATTCATTTGTCACGTGAAGAACTTTCGGTAGTCTTGGCCGCATGTAAAGCGCATCACGTGAAACTTCAGACATATGTGATTCTCGTCTATGTGCAGACCGTACATGAGATCCGGCCAGAATTGTACCTGCAAAAGTTTTTGAAAGTCGGATGTGCAGTCAGTTTCCGCAACATTTACAAGCAGCTAACGGATCACAGCACATACCTCGGCAATGAGGGCCGGTTTGATGACGGTTTCTATACATTTGTGGCGAAGTACTTTCTTGACCCTGGCACGACCCTTTCGTGGGAATCTGTGAAAAAGTATAACGATTTTCTCCATAGAACGATAAACTCTGCGGAATGGATTAACGATTTTTATATCGCGAGCCATGCAGTCTTGCCGGACCACATCATGGATCCAAAAATGGACATCAAAAAGGATGACTGTTTTTTATTTGCAACAAATCTTGGTCATGTTGAGGTCATTGATCACGGTGAAGCAGGCAAATTCCAGATTGAAGACATCTTATTCACACCGTCGCGTGGGGTTACCATCGGCACGCATCACGTGACCATGAGCTCGACTTCCAAGGTTGGCCTCCATGTTGGGTTCTCGGATGGAGATACCAATATCAACGATTGGAATTTGTTTCGATCCAAATTCAAGTACAACATGTGCCGGTTCAGTGGTGAACCCTGATCTGGTCTGCTTTGTCCAGCAGCAAAACGTGAATATTCGAGCATCACTGAGAAGAATCAGAAAAAGGTATAAAGAATTCATGTGTATAATCCATGGCGGTATCCGTCTTCGTTCATAACTAAAAAAGATTTCACCAAACATGCATTGTTCAAAATGATGCATGAGATAAAGATTTAGGAAGCTTGTTGTGTTCACGTGCATATGGCTGCAAATTTCTCCACTGCCAGTGCAGCTTGCACACATAATCGCTCTCCCTCGATTTTATGCAATAACAAAAAGAGATACCAGGTACGCTAAAATCATTGGTTTATTGTACGCTTGAAGGAACCGCGGTCACCAAGATATGATACCCACTAAAGTGTAATGTCAGGAAGAAGCCTGTAAAGAACCAATTTTGCGTGAAGTGGGCGAGTCGAGTGAAAACAACGAGCTAATGATCGAGCCACATTTTGAAAGAACAAGAAAAGACTGAATCTTCTCCTCCCATTTCGTAGGTGGCCGGACTGATTCATATAATGCGATGTGACTGCCCTCAAAATACGGCGCCCGCATTCCAGCATTCGTACGTGTGTCCTAACTGACATATAAGGCGGTTGATCAGACTGCAAAGTGGACCAGATATCATACAAAAGTCTTGCTAAAATGAATCCAAGGGTTTGGCTCTTGAACCTTTATATGAGGTCAAAACAGAGTAAGTCACGTGACACTCATTCATGTCGTTCAGGCCTTTCGTTACCCTCCCTTCTTTTTCATACTTACGAGACTATTTTGGCACTCGGGCCTGCCTAGACTTCTCAGAACAGACACTCTTGGTTTATACTGATCAAAAACCAATAAATCACTTAGTATTCTCAAGCATTATTCATCAACCTCTTGTTCTCCATTATTTCGTTGATGAGATCCTGCATGGCAAAACTAACGCGATGGCGCAGCACTCGATGGCGCAGCGCAATTTCAGTCGAATATGCTATTGATGATAACCAAGCCTGCTTCACGGTCACACCTGGCTGTAAGATCCATATATTGAATATGTGGTATAGAACGATATCAGACCTTCTTCCTCACGGGTCCTCTTAAAGGTAAAAATCATTCCACCGATTATATAGAATCGTTCCAGTTTTTTCCATTTTCCATATATTATGTGCACACCCATGAAGCGCAAAATACACGCAAATTCTCGGCGGCACAATGCGCGCAGCTGCCAGGCCAGTCACACTTCAGGCACTATTATCTCAACCCGAAATATATAAAGGTATCCATCGCCGGCAACTATCCTTTTTTTTTTATCATCAGATTTCAAGAATCCAATTCCGCAAATAAAAAATACCGAAGAACTCTAAATATCAAGAATGTCCGGCTGTTGTTCATCTACCAAACCCGCTTGCCAGTGCAAAAAGACGTGCCAGTGTGAAAAGTGCACGTGCGCCGCCTGCCAGTGTTCCAAATGCCTGTGTGACCAGTGCAAATGCTAAGTCATGAACAAATCGAAAAAAAAAAAAAAAATAGTTTATGTATATAGATCGAAAATATCAGAAATTAGTCGCTGCATTTGATCTTCACTTGAACCGTAGAATAATTGTTGGGTTGTCTTGATTGATCTCCCATGTATGAGGCCATACCTTCACCTATCGCAAATTGCGCATTCTTGTGGTGTTGAGAGTGGTAATTAGCTTATCCAGACTCTTTCGCGCTTTATTCAGAAATCAATATGGAGAAGCTTGTTACGGGTGTCTTAGCAACTTAGGGAGGTACGGGTCGTTCCAGTCGCCACATTGCATCCAATAAATAATGCGTGACTATTTGCAGCCAGCCTTATGGTTGTGGACTGAATATCTGTCTCATGCAGGGTTCTCCATAAGTACACTTCTTGCAAATGATCGAGTTTTTTATTAAGCTCTTGCAGAATGTCATGTAGCTTTTTAACCTCCGAAACCTCGAAACGTTTTGTCCACTTGAATGTATCTGGCCCTTTATCTTCATACCCAAACGCAAAGAGATGGTTTCCAACTATCGAAACGCGGAAGATCCACGCAACTTTATTTCAGTAGTAAAAGATTTGAATCTGCAATGAACTTTCTGAGTTTCCAATGCTGCGTGATATTTCGGTAATTCCGGTTTTCGAAATAGACTCCAACTCAACTTCACCCTCGTCTCGAGCAAATATTCGTGTTTCTTCCACCTTGCAAGCCAACTTTTTGTGCTCTGCTTTGAGTGTGCCAAATGTTTTGAATTTTGGCATCGAGGAACTTGTGAATTGAGACTCCAAATCATAAAATATGTCAATGATAACAGAATCAGTGACTTGAGGATGGTCATTATGTAGCGAGAGGTTAAAGCGGCCAGTGTTGTCCATACATGTCATTAAAGACATTTCAAACTCGAATTCTAACATCAACGAGGATACACAAGCAGTGCACTCCTTAGTCATCGGTCTCAAAATATCGCTTTGAAAAAGCTGATATTTTCTTCAATTTGAAGACTACTAATCAATTAAATTGGGTCACGTGTGCGTCACACTATATAGCTCGGATTGGTTCAAGAAAACATTAAGAACAGAATCGAACCTGACGATGTCTCTTCCAAGGCTCTCCTTCACCCGCTGCATAGCATATTTACCTAAAAATCGACACATTTTCTTGCAGTGCCAACGAAACTTTATCTCCCTGGCCTGGCCACATGATATGGTCACATGACATGCGGACGCGACAGACGCGGTCGGTTGGTCGGCTTGACCATAAAAACCCCAGAGTCAATACAAGTGTATGCAGGATTTTTACCGCGAGCATCGCTGTGGCCCGAAACCGGCCCTCTGATTTTTCAGATTCATCAAGCGTTGATTGACATTTGTACGAGTGAAACAAAAACGGTCTTGAGGACTGTCTATTGATACTGAGTCGATAAATCAAATCAAAAATTCAAACCCAAACATCATTATCAACGAGTGTTTCACTGAATATTGATATACCTGAAGTGAGGCACCGGCGACCGGAGATAAGACTCGACGCACAAACGCATACTTGAAGTTCGAGCGAAATCGATCAACTCTCGTACTAAATCGAATTGCTGCATATTCTGCAAAAGCGCTGATTTTGAAAGCTTTTTTCTTCTAGCATTTGCACCCGCTTGGACTCATAAAGAACACCCCCGTGGACCATAGTGGCTGTGCACAACACCAGTCGAAATTCACTACACTCAATTCAATAAACACCATCAAAAATGACAGAAACTTTGACTGCAAACCCTCCGTCTTCCTTGAAGCAATACATCAAGCTTGACTCGAATGCATCGCTCATTGCTGGCGGAATTGCCGGCGCGGTTTCGCGCACTATAGTGTCTCCCTTTGAAAGGGCCAAAATCTTGCTACAGCTTCAGGGGCCAGAAGCGCAGAAGGCTTATCAAGGCATGTTCCCCACGATCTGGAAAATGTACAAGGATGAGGGCTGGCGCGGCTGGTTTCGGGGAAACACGCTCAATTGCGTGCGGATCGTGCCATATAGCGCCGTGCAATTTGCAGTGTTCGAAAAATGCAAGCTAATATTGCTCAGCTATAAACCGGCAGAGAGTCGGCGGCTAACAGATTTAGACAGACTTATATCCGGGTCGATTGGGGGTGTAAGCTCCGTTTTGGCGACCTATCCGCTCGATTTGGTCCGCGCACGCATCACGATTCAAACAGCGTCTTTGAAAAAACTCAATAAGGGCAAATTGGTTGACGCGCCAGGGGTATGGCAGACATTGAAAGACGTATACAGGAACGAAGGCGGCATCCGCGCGCTATACCGTGGAATCGTGCCCACCACTTTGGGCGTGGCACCGTATGTGGCGCTCAATTTTGCAGCCTACGAAAACTTGCGTGACATGATGGCGCAACTGCATCACGACTTCAGCAACCCGCTATGGAAGCTCGGCGCAGGTGCTATTAGTAGTTTCATGTCCGGTGTGTTGATCTACCCGCTCGATTTGCTCCGCAAACGGTACCAGGTGGCGAGTATGGCCGGCGGCGAGTTGGGGTTCCAGTACCGCTCTGTATCCCATGCATTGGTGACAATTTTCAAGCAAGAAGGCTTTTTCGGGGCCTACAAGGGACTCACTGCAAATTTGTACAAGATTGTGCCGTCTATGGCCGTGAGTTGGCTCTGTTATGACTCTTTGAAAGAGTTTCTTGCAACCTGGTAGATTCAGAGATTGAGGAAGCCTGTGGTGTCAGTCACTTTTTTGTTGTGCAAGTTTTGCTTGATTGAAACGTGAAAGATCGCGATTGAATCTTAGAAATGGAATTTGCCAGTGACCAACCAGAATTTGTTGGTATCTCAGATTATTTGCCATACGATCACAGCAAAGTGCATTATTTGTTTACATTGGAACTAAAAAGGGCCTCTGAAAATGCAGCATGCAGCATGCAGCAGCCAGATATCAACCTATTCAGCAAATCCTAAGGTCCAGAAATGAACGTGAATGCAAATTCTTATCTTTTGTTACAGCCGCCGCCCTGTGTGGTCTCTCGGCATACCTCCCCCACTATTCTGACCATGATGTCGAGAAGGAAGAGGGCAGTTCACAAATCACTCATTGCATCGTTGATGCAGTTAGATTGAAAAGTTTATTCATTTAATTGATGCGAATTTTGCCATATTCGCATCACAAACAAAAGTATGTTTAGTTCACCGTTTCGAACGAGGCCAATATATTTTGTGAAGGAGCCAGACCTCACTCAACTACATTGCATCAGTCCCGGAGATCACATCTAAAATAAAGAAGTTTTACGCTTTTTCATTGAACCTAAAATTATCCCCATCAAGACAATACAATGAGTCGTGTTCATAAGGATCATATCTATGGTGCATAAGTGGAGACCGGATTTTTTCTTGAGGGGCACATATATGGGTTCAGAAACAATTTCTCCCGCTGTTTTCGGGAACTATCGTCAAATTTTCTCTTCAGCCAAGATCCTTATAGATACGTCTTACTGGACTACCAATCTTATCATTGCAGCAAAATCTCTTTTTCATTAGCATGTGGTGGATATGGCGCAATGCGGTTTGTAGATCTCATGAATCATACTATATAATTGAGCGATATTCAATGGCTGAGTAAACTTTTCAGAATTGTACTGGCATTGTGTATTTCCCCACAAAAAAGGCTCTATCGTCTCTTGGGGTTAGCGTAAATCAATAATAGTTCAGGTTTATCACCTGTGCTATGATCGACAATACAGGGCTTTTTAGTTTGCACTGAATCCAAAGCTCTCCGCCCAGCAATTATCGGTCAAAACTGGTGCTCCTATGTTATGCCTTACCATATAATTTTTCTGTGAAAACTTGTCTTTACGGCCCATTCACGACCTCTATACGACCACATTCTCCGAAAACGATTAATTTGATGCATCTTTGTTGTCCAATTCGACAATCAACCTCAATTATCGTGCGCTGCCATGCAAGAAATACTACGTCATAGCATAGTATCGAAAACCTGGCTAGGTGATTCTAAATTTAAAACTTTTTTTGGAATTCTTTGGAACCGAGTCTCGTTTATCCGTGAATTTAGGTAGGAGAAAACAAAGCAAGTTTGCACCCAATGCATGGGAATTGAGTATTATTGTAGCCTTACCGGATCTCCAAAAACCGCGCTCGTAATTTTTTGAGTCGTCATCGTAAATCGTGTTTCTGATGAATCAAATCCATTGTTTTCGCTAAATTCCACACTTTCGGAAAGCCAAATTTCCCCAATATAATTACACAGCAAATTTTGAAAAAAATACGAATTTCTTGCCGCTCAAATTATATAATCTCCAAAAATTAACACACGATAGTAGTCCAATTCAAGGCGTCACTGATACCAAAGCTATGGTCACGTGCCGCACGGCTCAGCCAACCAAATGTCTCGCAACTTCGCAAATGGTGTGACATGAACGTAGGATAGAAAAAAAAAATCAATCTTAAACATAAAAAAAACCCAATTTCCAACATGAGAACCTCCCAGATTTTGAGACTTGCCGCCAAGAAGAACAACGCCTCGCCCAAGGTGCCCGTGCCTGTGGAGATGTACCCCTTGTTTGCTGCTGTGGGCGTGGCCGTGTGCTCGTTGGGCTACTTTACCTACAGACACTTTGCCTACGACCAGCAACTCAGATTGTGGAAAAACCCCAACTTGTCGAACTTGGACGCTGTTTTGAACAAGGCCACCGAGGACGAGAAGGCAGACTCGTCCGAGTAATTGTTTCATTTGGAGAAAATCCTTGTGATTTTTTCGATCTATATAGGCATTTATTTGGCATCTATTCATATGGTCTGCTTGCAGACCGCACCACGGGGCCGGGTTCGGGAAGGCCCCATTAGCCTAGCTAATAAACACTCGATACGGATTCACTGTAGGCAAAAAAAAAAAAAATGAGAAAAGCGTGACCAATCGATGTCCTTGGGATCGAATGCAGGCTGTCTGAAGGCTCTGGTGAGTCTGATGGCTACTCAGCAATTCTATCACTTATTACTGAATTTTGCTGGAACAGTAAACGGTTTCTGGGTGGACGTCGAATTATTTGAACATAACAATAGCTGCTTCAGTACCAACTGGTGTAACGCAGTTTTTTTTCCATTGTAAGAAAAATCACACGCAAAACCCTGAAATGGTCCTCCACGCTCGAAATTAACATTCAGTGTGGCTCTCGTTCAAGCATTGTCTTAAGCAATTTCACGAACATATGCATAAGGGATCATGCCTGATCCCCTTGCCCTTTCCGTAAAGTCTATGAACGAAGATCACTTTTTGAGGCTAATGTACCAATCACGCACCTTGTACAACCAGCATGTTTATGAAAAGTCCATAACTTTGCGCTTCTGTCGTCATTTATCGGCATTTGTCTGCATTTGTCTACGTTTGTCTGCGTTTGTCGGCATTTTCCTATGTACAATCTAAACAGCCATCACCGTGATGATTGCTCAGTTTCTAATATTGGTGTAGTAATTAGTCACTTCTGCCGTGTCGTCCAAAAGCTCGAGGCATTTCGCCATACTTTTTTCTAACCCTTCCGGAAAATCCACCTCATTATCGGCATCCGCAATGAACGTCGTTTTCGAATCCTTCAACTTGTACCCTTTCTGAGATAGACTATTCGAGACCGCGTTCAATTCGCCCGGATCCGTGATGATCTTGTACAACTTTTCGCCATCATACTCGTTTTCTGTATCCTCAAACTCCACCACATCCTCTGCGCCCACATCTATGGCGGCCTCGAAAATCTCATCGAACGTTTCATCTGCCGTTTGTGGCTCAAACACAATCTCGCCCTTCCGCTGGAATATATACTGGCAGGGACTCAAGGCGGCATTAAATTTCGACATCGCATGCTTGACTAGGCCAATGGTACGGGTCTTGTTGTCGGTGTTGGCCTCTACGATAAACGCTACGCCGCCAGGGCCCATGAATTCGTACATCACGTCAAATGTCTGCGTGGCCCCGCCGGTGGCTTCACCTGTACCGCGTTTAATGGCGTTATCGATGATTTTTTTGGTGATATTAGCCTTTCTGGCCTTTTCAATGATCGTCGCCAATTGAGCATTACCATCCACGCCGCCCAGCTTGACACTTGCCGTGATCCGCGTGGCCATGAAGAATGCTTCCTTCAGTTTTTTCGCGTCATTTTTCGCCTTGTCATGACGAATGTTCTGCCACTTTGAGTGGCCCGCCATAAGCGAGCACGAGGTCTGTAGAAACCTTTGACCATGCTTGAGTGCATATATGTGTCTTAGCAGTAACATTTTTGTCTGGAATGTGGAGTTACGACGGTGTGCAAATTGACCTCACTTGAAGGTCGTGGCTTGGACCTGGTCACGTGCGCGCTGATAGCATGTTGATGATTTACGCCAGAAAACGATTTAGTTGGTTGAATATCCAGTTTTTTTTTAACGTCGCAATTTTCCCCTCTTTCTTGGTGCTTTTGGGTATCAATGGTTGTATTCAAGGACTTTATCGATTTTTACGGATTGATTTGCGTGATACTGTACTGTAGTTTGGTGTATCAGTTTTTCGCTCTTCCAGAAAATCTATCTGAATTTCCCTTTGAAGATGGATTTTCAGCAACTTGCGGATTGTTTATCTGGAAGTTTCTTTTGCGATTCTGAATCTGATAACTCTCTTATTTCGTGAAGAAAAGTCACTTCACGGCAAGAGGACTCGATCCAGACATCAAATGTACAGTAAGGCCTGTTTATGAGAATCACATCTAAATTCTAGCGAGCAGAAGTAATAATGATAAACTTGTAGAAAAGCGCTTTTCGGGTGCAAAGAACAATTTCCCGCGCTGAGTCTGGGAAATGTAGCCAGGTTGGCTTTAACCAAGATCCCTATGAACAGATTTTTCTGTACTAGGAAACACCTTGAAGACTTGAAATTATCCTTCCCAGATATAAGCGCGACCCTTCAACGTGTTTTCCAAGCCTCGCGTTAGCACTCAAAAACCACGTGATTGTTTCTACATTCCACGTACACGAAATCTCGATGCTTCAACGGCAAGTAGAGAGTAGAATCTTAACGAATAAATCGTTCTGGCTATAGGTCTTACTACAAGCAAGCAAATCCAGCGATCCAGGACCCTCCAGAGTACGAGCGGCGCGCATAGTGCGGCATAGCCGCCCCGCAGTTCCACGGAGATTGGGCGCCTTTGCAGAACCCTCCTGGAAAGCCTTCCAGATTGGCGCGAGCGGGGAAGTAAGGGCGCCAAGTGCCGTATGAGCCCTTAAAGAGTCTGTTTGCTGAAGACAAGAAAAAAACGAGGTTGGAGTTCTTTGCACGCGTGACCAGAAAACACAAAGGATGTGCAGCGGGTCACACGTGCATCTTGAACGTAATCTCAAAGTCTTTAGATCTAATTAAGAGGCTTACGCTACTTTTTGATGAAGAGGAGAAGGATGGGCAGGTAAGGCGTCAATATAGTGAGATATTAGAAGCAGCACACTTAGGCACACTATGAGATCTCGAAATTGTCTCTTGCTTATCCGTAAATTACGCATGTAGGTGTATGGTTCCTGTTGCCCTGCCAGCGAATATATGGATCTGCCCTAAACAATTTTGGGAAACTATAGGAGACCGTTTTTGGGACTCGGCCTAGAAAATAAACAGAACGCCCGAGAACAATAGGCTCGCACTCGTACGCAACGCACATCGGCTGAACGCCATTGTTCGCGAAGAGACGTGTTTTTTGCACACGCACAATGCATCTCTATCCGCAGATTGGCGTATTAATGAAACTCTCAACATACATGGACAGGGGCACTTGATGGAACGTGGATTACTCATTCTGGGATTATAGTCAACAAGTATATCACTATAAACTCAGGATCTGGTCATAGGCCGCGTCATCCATTCATCATTTTTCGACCCTGGCCAGCCCTAAATGCTTTGCGGGTGAAAGTAACAACAACCCCAATCAAGAAAAACGGCAGACTTTAGCAGCACAGCGCAGTGTTGCGGAATTTCTCGGCCTGTTATATCGCCAGCACTTGTTTTTTTCTTGGTTATACTTTGCAAAATGCGGGGACGCCCCAAGTCAAAGATAAGACCTGCATCCGCATAGCGATTTCGTGGGGGAGTGGGGGTGGGGAAGCAGGATGTTGGCTTAACACCACACTTCGGGTTCTGCCGAAAATACATAAAGTATGGCGATATTCCAAGCAAACAGGAAAAATGACTAATTTGAATAAAACCCACATCATTCACACCATTTCTGGATCAAAACCTACAAATCATGTCGTTTGAAAAAGAAGAGGTGTCTCACTTGGAAAATGTGGAGGTGATTGCAGCCGCACCTCTCGCAGAGTTCGCTCACATAGACGAGAAGAAGCTAGTCCGCAAAATCGACATGAATCTTCTCCCTCTATTTATCGTGTTGTATCTTTTGTCGTTTTTGGATAGGGGCAATATCGGCAATGCCAAAATCGAAGGTTTGGCCGAAGACCTCAACCTTACGGGTAACGAATATAACATGTGCCTCATGGTGTTTTTCCTCTGCTATGCGGCAATGGAAGTGCCATCAAACATGATCTTGAAAAGAACGCCACCCAACATTTACATTCCGTTGACCGTCGTGTTGTTTGCTGTGGTGATGACTTGTATGGGCACGGTGCAGAACTATGCACAGCTCGTGGCTACCAGGGCATTATTGGGCACGTTCGAGTCGGCGTTATTTCCCGGGATATCATACATTCTTTCGAGATACTACAAGAAAAACGAGTTGTTGATTAGACAGCTGATTTTCTTTTCTGCCGCCTCGATGGCAGGAGCATTTTCTGGCCTTTTGGCCGCGGCCATTTCGAAAATGGACGGCGTCGGCGGTTACGAAGGCTGGCGGTGGATTTTCATCTTGGAAGGCTTGGTCACGCTTATTGCGGGGGTGGTTGCGTTTTTCACTTTCCCTCTTTTCCCGGCCAAAGCCAAATTCTTGACTCCACAAGAACGCTTATTTGTGGTGCACAGAGTCCAGTTCTCATCCAATACTACAGGAAAAGCCAGTCTGGACGAAAGTTCCGGGGAGATCTTGGAGAAAGCACCGTTAGCCGAGGACGACACGAACGGAAGAGTGCATTTCTGGGCAGTGATGAAAGATTGGCAGTGTTGGTGCCAGATGCTTTCCTACATGGGCATCTTGCTTCCGCTTTATGCAATCTCGCTTTTCACGCCCACTATTATCAAGACTTTGGGCTACACATCCACAAAGACGCAGTTGATGAGCGTGCCGATCTATATCGTGGCGGCTATTTGTGCCGTCGCGCAAGGATTTGCCTCGGATTACGTTGGTTTGCGGTCACCATTCTTGGTGCTTAACTTCACGTGCATGGCCGTGGGCTACATTGTGTGTCTTACCGGCAATCCCATCACAAATGGCAAAGGTGTGTATGCAGGCATTTACATCGCCGCCATTGGCATTTATCCAGCAATTCCCATGTCGATTGTGTGGAACGCAAATAACTTATCTGGAACGTATAAGAGGGCCATTGGCATAGCATTCCAGATCGGCGTGGCGAATTTTTCCGGCGCGTTTGTTTCCAATTTTTACAGGACTCAAGATGCGCCCTACTTTCGTTTTGGCCACGGCCTCGTGCTCATGTTTGTTGGCATCGGTGCCATATTCACCGCAATCCTCATTTTTGGCTACATGTATGAGAATAGCCGGAAAAGGGCCGCGATTGAGCTGGGAAAATACGCCGATTTGTCTGATGAGGAGCTTGTGAAGATGGGAGACAAGAGCCCCTACTTTGCCTACAGGCTTTAGATTCATATGTCTTTTGAAAGATTTATGGTAGCAATACGTAGCACAGATCGATGTACAGGAGATTAGTACTACAGATATATATATTGCTGAATATTTTATGAGACACGTCACTTGAACTGTAAAGAAAAAATGACAAAAAGAAACAAAGAAAAAAAGAAACAAAAAAATTTGCTCATCTTGGATGAGACGAGATTGAATGGATTCAAATAAAACCTTGATGGATACGAGACCACTCTTATGGGGCTTTCGGAAGAACAAGTTTATGAATGAGAAATAGAATTATCAGTAGTGATAGCCGCACTGTTTTCCTCGATAAAAATGACTTTTTGTCGAAAAAGCTATTGGCCAAAGCTGGATATAAGTTTATGATAAAAATTGGGTAAAAAAATGCAGTAGCTTTGCATCGGCGCACTATTTCCTGACGTTTTTCAGATAGCTTCCAACACTGGCGGCGCACATTGTTAAATATCCTCCGTTTTTCCAATGTAGTGCTTTCAGAGAAAGCTGGAGTGTGCCCATATCTAGTAATTAAACTCAAAACCAAAATAAAGAAAATTGAGTATCAAAGATGTAATGTAATGACAAGAAAGCGAATCCATTTTTTGACCCCCGCATGTGTGTACTTCTTCTACGAACGAGTTGTAGACTTCGAAAAAGAGAAAACACATGGATTCATCCCTATTGGACAAAAAAAGTCGTCGCTAAGACCATGTCACATTTATCGGTAACCTGTTTTCTGAAAGGTTTGTTTTATCATCTTGCTCCATATGCCATTCACTAGTGCTCATCTGGTAAGTTTATTAACAGGCAGATTCGCGATAGCCACACCTTCTTAAACCGCACCATCTTCACAGGTAGAGACTCTTCTGTTTCTCAAAAGTCCTCGAAACATAAACAATCGATCAACATTACACAAAATATAATTCAAATTCCTGCATAATACGATATTTACCCTTTCGATCTCGTTTTTTGCCTGGTCCAATTCCGTGCGACCGTTTTTCCTGCACCATGTTCAACGGAATGACGCATCGCTCAGGTTCAACTTCAAGCGCACTGTTATCTCCGATCTTCAATTTAGTATTTTTTTATTTGTTTATTTTCGTGTTGATCTTAATATCACAAAATCGATTTTAATCAATTGATAACTCACAAAAAGCTTGGAATCGTTTGATTTGCTCTACCCCGCACATATCACTCGTTGATACCTTTTTTTAAACAAAGGAAAATCGGTGTTTCTCCGCAAACGGCTCGCACACCAGGGCCCAAAAATTAGAAAAGACGCCAAGACAAAGCTTTCTACGGAAAAAATTTATAAAAAAATCGACTTAATATGGCGGAATCACCACACGGAGCGTCGCGAGTGTCCTCGCTCATCTCACTAGTGAAGACTATCGTGGGCGCAGGGCTCCTTTCGATGCCGCTCGCGTTTTCAACCGATGGCATAATATTCGGCCTATTTATCATTGCAGCCGCAGCCTTAACCGCCGGCTATGGCTTGTTTCTACAGGCGTACGTGTCGAAATACGTGCCGAAGGGTCACGCCACTTTTTTTAACGTGTGCGCCATCACGTACCCCATGCTTTCGGTGGTGTTTGATTTGGCAATTGCCGTGCAGTGTTTTGGCTGTGCAGTCTCATATTTAGTGCTTGTGGGCGACTTGATGCCTACGATAATCACCAGCGTGCCTGGCGTTAGCGAGCAGAACCTCCGGGTGTTTTGGATAGCCGCCCTGGGGCTTTTATGTGTGCCTCTCTCATTCCTCAAAAACCTCGATTCGTTAAAGTATACCTCCATGGCCGGTCTTGGTGCCATCGCCTACCTTTGCGCATTGGTGGTTCTTGAGAAGTGCCTCGGCCACGTGCCCGCAGAGCTCAGGGGCGAGATCCGCATGACGCCCATTTCTTGGAAACACGTTTTTTCCACGTTTTCCATCATTGTGTTTGCGTTCACCGGCCACCAAAACATGTTTTCGATCATCAATGAGGCTCAGAACAAACTGATCACGTCATTGACTGCGTTGGTCAATACCGCCGTGGTCTGCGCGTCCACACTCTTTATTCTTGTCGGTTTGTGTGGATATTTGACATTCGGTAGCGCGGTGGGTGGTAATGTTGTTTTGCAGTATCCCACCGCGTGGTGGACACAAGTGGGCCGCTTTGCCATTGTGTTCATGGTGGTATTTCTGTTCCCATTGATGATCCATCCGGCGAGAATTTCGGTCAACAACATCTACTATTGGGTGTTGGTCAATGTCGTCAAGAAAGGTGAAACTATGGCAGAAAGTGGTCCAGTATCGGCTACTAATGACGAGTCAACGGCCTTGTTAACACAGGAAAATGAAACTGATCTGCAACAGAAAACTTCAAATGTCGTACCGTTCTCAAATACGACGTTTTGCACCATCACCACTGCGCTTCTCATTTTAGGGTATTTCTTGGCCGCCACGCTCGATTCCTTTGCGCTCGTGTTGGCTATAGTAGGTGCCACGGGCCTGACGGCGATCTCGTTCATCTTACCTGGTTTGTTTGGCTATAAATTGATCGGCCTGGAAAAGACTCTGCCGCTGAAAACCGAGCGCATTCTTCGTGGCTTGGCCTTATCGCTTACGATCTGGGGTTTCTTCGTCATGGTGGTGTGCCTTTACTCAAGCTTGGCATTGTAAGATGGATGTGGGTGAATGAGAGTGAATTGGGGATGGAAATGACTATATGAGTTCTTTTAGATGAGCATCTGCATCAGTACCGTATTTGCATGAGAGAATATAGCAAGTAGCAGCCTCATTACATTACAGAAGGCTCTACTAGAGCTCGAGGTCTATGATCGTTTCCACGTTTATACGCGTGCAAGCTGTTCTTGATACATAATGATGGGATCGCAATTCACAACTTTTAGTCCTTCTTTTTGGAAAACGAAATTATTCCATGTGGTACAGTGAGACCTGCTCACAATCATCACATTGTTAATGCAAAGATAGAAAATAGCTTTGATCATCATTCTCGAGGGCATGTTTTTCGTGTGAAAACCCTTCTTTTCATTCATTTTTTCAAAAAAAAGCCAAATCTTTCTTTCTTCATGAACGAAGCAAATTATAGCAGTTTGTCGACCACAATAGTCTAGCATTGCAGCCTATTATTTTGAAGAGGCCTCTCGGTCTTTCAATTCTGGCCAATGACCCCATCTCCAGAAATCCGCTTTCATGTTATAAAAGCCCAAGACAAAAGTTCATTAAAGATCCCTCTTTATATGTAAAAAGTGGTGAAATGTTGTCATGACTCTAATCTCGATTAGTGGTTGACTTTTCGCAGTCGAGATAACTAGCCCCATAAGTAATTGGACATAAGATACAATCAAGAGAGAGTCATTCATTAAAAATTCAAGGCACACCCACTGCTTCTTTGGGAAAATCAATATAATGTAATTTCAGGTATGTCTTGCCAATCTTTTTCCCAATACGTTACTGTTGTGAGGCCGCAGATAAGCCTCTCTCTTTCAGGCTGCACATGGACGCCTTCTTACTACACAAAATGGTGTCATTGTAGCCATTTTTACCTTGAGGAAACCCCGTTTGAGGTATTCCCTCTATAATTCCAATTAACCGCAATTCACGAAAATACTGAATGAGGTGATGCCACCTAGTGACTGAGCGTTCAGCCATCACATCACTGCTCCACTGCATACCTCTCGAAAGCATCCCCAATATGCAGTGACTGATCCAAATCCTGGCAAAAAAGGTCAATACATTTCAAAAGCAAGTTTTCTTCGAAATGAAAAACACTTTACTTTCCCGTTGATGATGTATTCAAATCAAATCACGTGTTTGAGCCCAACTGTTTATATACAGGACCAAACCCTTATCTGCAAACCTCACAACACCACCACCACGCTATCGGCACGGTTCGTACACGACCAGCACCTGATAGCGACTTCATAGTCAGAATCGTATTTCTCTACTCTCAGAAATATACACACTAAGCACCCGAAAACCCCCCAAAAAGAATGAGTGCAAACGAAGCAATGGCCAAGCGCTCGTTGCTTGCGGTGATTGCCGATGAAGATTCCGTGACGGGGTTGTTGTTGGCCGGAGTTGGCCAGGTCTCTAATGAGCCTGGGAAAGAGACCAATTTCCTCACGGTGATTCCGGGAAAAACGACAGTGGAAGAAGTCGAGGAGGCGTTTGATAGATTCACAAGCGAAAGAGACGATATTGCCATTTTGTTGATCAACCAGCACATTGCCGATTTAATTAGACACAGAGTAGATTCATATACGAAGGCATTCCCGGCGATTTTGGAGATCCCGTCGAAAGACCATCCTTACGACCCTGAAAAGGACTCGATTTTGAAAAAGGTCAGGCGTCTTTTCGGAGAATAAGCCTCGCAGATTACACTATCGGCTTTTTTTGGGCCACTTCAAAATGATTCATCCTACACTTCTACTTCGCTCATAGTTCAATCCAACGACATTCATCGATCCCAAAAAGCGTGATTGGCCAGACGTTACTTTTTAAGCAAAGTCAATGGTGCATGTAGATTGCTTTTCATATCTTCTAGAGGCTCACCTCATCTAGACTCCCTGTAGTGGCTTGCTCGTCGCCTGCGTGGATGGCTGTGCTTGGCTCCTGTTCGCTTTCGACCACTGTCTTTCTCTCGCCATTTTCTCCTGCAACAGGCACAAGTTCTGGCTCGTTAGCTTCAGTTTCAGCTTTTGCTGATTTTTCGTGTGTAGCTCCGGCCAATTCCTTCACATTTTGCTCGGCCAAATCGCCATTAGTTATATCACCTCCCAGGACACTTTCCTTCGTGGCTAAATCCCGGACCTCAGTGGGCAAGTCATCGGTGCTTTCGTTTCTCTTTTCCATCTCATCCAAGTTGCTGCCGGTGTCGTTTTCTTCCAGTGCATGCTGTTCTACCACACTTTCTTCGGGCTCACCACTTGTCTCGTCATGAGTCGCCGCAGGTTCTGTGATATCCGCCTCTTCGCTTGCTGCGATTTTTTCCTGGAGATCAAGTGGCTCGGCGTTTTCTTCCGTGACGCCGGCGCTCACTTCCGTCAAACTGACATCCTCTGCGTCACCATTGGGCACAATCTTGGAGCCTTCTGAATTTGTTTCAGCGACATCGTCTTTGACCGATGAATCGTTGGGCGTGTTTTGGGGCGTTTCAAGGTCTTGGGTGTCCACAGATGGCGCTGAAACATTGAGTTCAGGCACGGCCTTGGGCAATTCCTTAGATCCATGTGTGTCTTCTATATTCGTGCTTTCGGGAGCCTGTGGAAGGTGCTCCTGAGCAGCTTCTGCCGAGCTTTCAGTGCGCGCTTTATCGGACTTTGGCTTCTCCCAATAGTTTTTCGCCAAAATGTCCGGAAGAACACAGTCCTTGACGTAAAAGTCCCGCACGCCAACGATTCTTCTTTCCTTCTCACAGGCCTTCAACCACTCGGGCCTAATGATCGGAATATTCGTCTCGTAAGCCTTGATGAATTCAGGGTTCTGTTTGTTTTCACGCGTGGTCACAAAATGCGTCGTGTCAACTTTAACTCTATCTTGTGCTGGGCTATGTGCACCCATATTGACCAAAGTCTGCTGGATATCATCCACTGTAAATTGGTCATTCGGCGTGATATCACCAAGACAAACCTGGATGCCAGACAAATCGGTCATTTTATGCGTGGTAACTTCAACCAAGTCCGAATTGTAAACACCAGCGGTGGAGTCCAACTTCAATTGCACTTTGAAGCTTTTCTCAATGGACAAACCAGATAATTTGGTGGTACGATTGCTTAAAGGCTGCGGAATGGCGCCCACTTTTTTTCCGTCCTTGAATAGCGTCAAACTCTTTAAACTGGCCGTGCCGAGATCTAAAGGATCCCATTCCAACACACAGGATGTTTGTGTGACGTTTTTTATCTTCAATAACGGCGCTTTGGGAAGATTTTTCCCGAAAGTGGCAAGAATTTCATCTTGCACCTCTAAGAATCGCCGTTGTTCCTCTGTCTCTGTCTCCAAATCCCGCTCACAACTGATCTTCACAATTGACCCGGCCTTTACACCGTTGGGTAACAATATTGTGGGAAATTCGATCAAATGATGATCTTTTGTCAATAAAAGTGCAAGCGACGCATCGAGCTTGCCGACAGTGAGTGAGACTTCGACCATTGGACTATAATTGGCTCGGGTGTATATATGCTATAACTGGTATGGTGGTGATATGTAGACTCGGCTTAGACCAGCCTCGAGGTGCACGGGTTTGTCTCGAACAAGCGCGCTCACCACTCACACCTGAGTCCAGCCGCCCAGTAAACATCCATGATCGGGGTATGGCACCTAATTCGACAAAGCGTCAACGGCCTAGGAAATGCCTCGAGGATTCAAGTTTCTTCTTCATGGGACTGGCAGTGGGAAGTCCTAAAGCTTTTTATCTCCGGTGGATTGATCGCAAATCAATATATACCCATTGCTTGAAGATCGTCCTTAATCTCATCCAGCGAAGCCTTTCGGAGCAAGAGTTCATCCACTGGCAAAACGTCGTCATCAAGTAGGCTATTAGTGACAGCGGACGAAATCCCATGGAACTCCTTAAGTCCATCGAGGATGCCTAATTGAGCATTGACGCAATTGCGACGATGTACCAACTCCACTATTGTGCTCTGCTTTTGCAACTTCTTGTTCAGCGGGCTATTCTCCTGATAATAATCCATGCTGCTCCCGTTTGCAACAAGTGGCATACATTGCGCATCGGAGAGCGAAGATGGTATCGCGGTGAAGTTGTAGTCTGCCACGGCCAGTTCTAGGTAGTTCCACTCCTTGTTGATCTTGTACCAAGATGACGTCGTCTCTGTAATCATTTCGTTTCTTGTGCCGGCAAGATTCTTCATGAAGTTCTGATGTATGGAAGTTCGCGTGGCTATAGTCTCCGTGTTGATGCACTTTAGACTGTAGTTCAACGTGGCGTTTGCCAATTTGAGATTGTCTTGATAAAACTCATTCACCTTGTAATAAATTTGTAGAAGTTCAGGGTGGGAGCCGTCCAAACATAGCTGCATCTCATGCTCTAGGAGACTGAGCTTATCGCGGTATAGCTTGTCTCGAAGAAACGAGAAATCGTTCTCGATCGATATTAGCTCTTCAACAGCAGATTTTCTCTGTTCATCTAGGTCGACATCGTCGACTGAATCTGCAGCTCGAGAACCATTCTCTGTTTCTACCGCTGTTGCCTCCTCGCTTTGTTCCATTAATTCTTCTCCATCCTCCTCCTTTTCCTCCTCCTCATCCTCTTCATTGTGCTCATGCTTCACCGTGTCTTCAACATCTGCGCCGACGCCTTCGTCAGCTTCTACCTCCGAGCTAGCTCCAGCTGTCTCGATCGGGTGCCCTTCGACGTCTTCTGCAAGGGATTCATCCTCCTTGGTAACAACCATCGGCGTTATGGCGGTGACCACAGAGTCTGCTTCAGGCCAGGAAAGTGGCTCGGCACCGTTTTCAATTATTTCCTGCACTACGCTCGATTCAGGCTTCACGCCATAGTCTAATGTGGGGTCTTCTGTGAGCATAGCGTCTTCTGGGGCAATGTCTTCGTTCAATTTCCTCCTTTTCATGTCAGAGGGCTCTGTCTCAGTAGAAGAGAGATCTTTGGCGTCCGATTCGGCATCACTGACTGCATCGAGCTGTCTCTTGGCAGACGGAGTATCACTAACATCCGCAATCTGCTCAGACTCGTGCTCATCCATACCAGGATGCGCTTCTTCAGACGATTCAGGTTGATTGGCCGAGACAACCGGCACATGGCCGTCATCCGAGTCGTCTGTATCGAGATCCTGCAAATTGGCGAGTGTGGTAAGGTCTGAGAGTCGCTGCAAGTCGGTGTCTCTGTCGTCGAGCCTGGAATGCGCGTCTTCATTCAAGAAATCCATTTTGTCGGTTTCCGCCTCGGAATCGTCGTCGTCGTCAAGGTCGCTGAGCTCGGAACTCTCGTAGCTGTCTCTTGAATGGGCGCGTTGTTCACCGAGCGAGGGGATTTCGAAGGGCGGAGGAGACGTGCCGATGTCCGTGAGCGGAGAATCTTTCGTCTGTGGATAGTCAGCAGACAGCGGAGAAGGCGAGTCGAGAAACTTGAGGTTTTCTTCTGTAAGGACAGGGCTGTTGGTGTAATCTGCACGGGAAATGACTGGTTCGAGGAGTGGGGGTCGATCCAGACCGGGCATTCTAAAATATTATTCTGGTCGGCAGAAAACAAGAAAGGCGGTCCCGAGATGCAGGTCGATTTTTCTGCGGAAACTGCGGTTCTCGTAGATCTGAACGTGCTTGAAAGAAACCGGCAGTATGTGGGGCGAGATTCGGGTCGTGGTGGGTGATATTCTAGTAACTAATGCTTGATCGCTGGGCCGAAGAGGCAGACTGGAGAGCCCTTGTGGTTGGAAAGGCGCCTGCACCCGTGCACCCAACCCCCTCTCGGTGCAGGTGCATACGGAATTCGAGCCGGCCGCGAAATCATCTGCTGGCTCGGGTAACTGGACGCGGCGCGGCGGTGCCTTGCCAGTTTCAAGTGTTTATGACTTGGACGTCCCCAATTGGTATCATCAATGATAAATTGGCTCTTGTAGACGGAAATCGATGAATGATCAAACTGAAATTACCCTATCTTGTATGTGAAAGCACTCAGAAACACACGCATCAATCCGTGAGTGTCCCCAAAGTTGAACGTGCTGCCGTGAAAATGGGGATGCCTCCGCGCACGAAGAGCCTCTAATGTGATAATATTTTAAATGTTGCCCTTTTAAGCGCGATTTTGTTTTTCAATCATAATCAAAAATTGGCCAGATCATTTGAATATGGCCACACTAGAATTGACTCTGACCGAACCCCAAAATAGAATATAATTTGCACATTTTCACAAGGGTATGGCGGGATGGCTCAATGAGGGGTTAATTGAGAGAGAAAGGAGTCACCGGATGCAAGGTCCTCAGCGGCTAGAGATTGCGTGATGATGTATTTTTATCTGCAGTACCGAGAGAAAAAAACATATGCAAACTGTAAATATAATTTTCAACACAAGTCGATTAAATTTCAACAATGACCGGCCGTATTTCGGTTCTCGAATTGCCACGGAGCCGCCAGGGGCGCACCACCGCGAACGGGACATTGGAGGGCGTAGAATCTGGGGACTTATATAATGGCGCGGGTGCCACACCCGTACACCACTGAAAAACGAGACTTGGGATGAGATGAGGCCAAATTCTAGGGGAAGCTGTGAACTTTAAACGCCTGCTCTTGAAGACAAAAAACTAAGAAATGTCTGCGTTTAGTAACCTATTTAGCGGTGCTAAAGTTGACGAGACGGTCAATGACTTGTTAAAGAAGTCCTCTGGCCCAGTCGGAAGACAGGATGTGAGGCCTAGAACCGAAATTGTGATACCTAAAGAGGCCGTGAAGCCCGTTAAAGCTTCGGATTCTGCAAAGTCTAGCTCCGATGCGAAAACAGAAACTAGCGAAATAGCCCCTGTTTCTTCCAAGAAAAAGGCTCTGAAGAAGAAAAAGACAGAGGAGGACGAAAACGAGGACTTGGAGACCGCGTATTTCGCTAAGGTGACAGTCGAAGAACAACCCGAAGAGAAAATCGAGGAAAATGCTGAGGAGAAATCCGAGGAGAAGGATGAGAGTGACAGCGATAAGGAAGAGTCTGATAAGGAGGCTGTGAAAACGAAAGATGAGCGTAAACTGAGACAGGCAAAGTCCGTTGACTTGAAGGAGCAGGAGCTACAGAAGGCCGAGCGCACCGTCTTTGTCGGCAACGTGTCGAACAAGGTGATCTCGTCGAAAACCACATACAAGGAGTTCAAGAAGCTTCTCCGGAACATCGGGTCCATCGAGCTGATCCGGTTCCGTTCGATTTCTTTTGACGAGGCGCTTCCTAGGAAAGTAGCCTTCGCACGCAAATCGCTCCATGACAGCAGAGACACCCTCAACGCGTATGTCGTATTCAAAGAGAAAGAGGCCTCGCGCAAGGCGGCAGCCAAGCTTAACGCGACTGTTTTCGACCATAACCACATTAGAGTGGACCACGTGGCCCATCCTAGTCCAAAGGACAACAAGAGAACCATCTTTGTTGGAAACCTTGATTTCGAAGAGAAAGACGAGACCCTCTGGCGTTATTTCAACTCGAAGGTGGACGATGACGTGGAGTCCGTGCGTGTTGTGAGAGATGCCAAGACAAACATGGGCAAGGGGTTTGCCCTTGTGCAGTTCAAAGACACGCTTTCTGTCAACAAAGCCTTGCTTCTAAACGATAAGCCCATGACTAGCGAGGGCAAGAAACCAAGAAAACTCAGGATCTCGCGCGCCAAGAATAATGTCAAGCCTTCTCTCGTGTCGCCTAATCATTTCGATAACATCAAGAACAAGCCTCAGCCAAAAGTCAGTATGACAGATGACCAGAAGACCAAAGTCGGCCGTGCCAAGAAGCTTTTGGGGAAGGCTGACAGGAGCAGCGCGGGAAAGATGGTTGCTGAGGGTTCCAGAGCCAGCAAGGGACAGACGATTGCCGGAATCAAGGGATTGAAGAGTGCACAAGGCCGTGTGAAAAAGCCTAGAATCACAAAGAGATCTGCGCTGTTTAAGACTGACAGAAAGAAGTTTGAAAATCTTCACTAAGTTCCATGGAGAGATAATTGTGGGGTAGCCCCGTGGATTCAGAACGATCATTACATATCAAGCATCGAATGAAAGCACACGTTGCTCACAGGCTGGTGCTTTGATTACTTGCTGGCGACATAAATCTGCAAGATAATTTCTAACGCATTTTATTGGCGTTGTCTCAAGTGCATACATAAGATTACATGCGTAAGATGTGAACAAAAAGTGTATATTGAATATAAGTGCATGCTCGAACAACCGGCCAAAAAACACAAAGAATTCCAATACCTCGACAAATTAGAGGAATTGAAACAAACATGTTCAAATGATCACGATATCATTCGCTCCCAGTACTTAATTAGATGTTTCAAACGAAAAAAAAAAAAAAATTGGTATTCCAAAAGGGGATGTGGATTGGAGGACAGGAGCCGCACGGTCTCGTTGAGCCACATCTCCGCGCGCGGGCCTGGCTCTATCTGAATTTGGAAATATGGTGATATGCGCTTACATGCTACGCGAAGTCTGGCTAGAATTGGATTTGTTTTCTTTTTTTTTTTTTTCATCACTCCGCTTGTTTGATCAGGTCACGCTTTTTCAAAAAAACATCATAATCCTACCCGAACACACCCGCTGCCACATAGTGTGGGCGCCTATTCTGTTTTTCTTATCAATTCCGTGCTCATTCCTTGCCTCATGCGTTATCACCCTGGTGGCCCTGCGGGCAATCTACAGGACCCAACTGATAACGCAAGGTGTGTCTTTCTGAGAATATATAAAGGCAGAAGCCCCCTCAATTGAGAGATAAATATTAAAAGTTTTCTAAACTACATTTATTCTTTTTCATTCCCAGATTTCACTGACCATCAATTAAGCTCATTTTCCAATTGGAAACACCCTTTCTTCCTCTAACTAATCAACAGTTGCCGCAAATCGTGGTGTGGTGCAAATTCAATAGTATATAATTATCATGGGAGCAACCACGTCCAAGGAACACGTGGTACAAAGCCAAATGAATGACCAAACCTTCGGGGAAGAAATCTTTAGTGAAAAGGCAGACGCGTCTCATTTGGAAACATTGGTGGAAGGTTTGATTATCGACCCAGCAAATTCCTCTAACAATATCACCACCACCAATTTGGCCGCGTGGGAGGCGAAATTGTTACAGGACCCGAAAAACCGGTTGGTGCAGAATGCGTTGGCGAAAAACGCCATCACCGATATCGTTGCCGGCAGCGACTCGAAATTATCGTTGAAAAACCGCTACTTTTTCAATGTTGAAGTGGACACGATCGGGCTGCCTTCGTTTTTCAACAACCAGAAATCGTCGGGCCGGTGCTGGATTTACGCAACATGCAACGTCTTGCGGGCGCACGTGATCAAAAATTACAATCTCAAGCCAGATAATTTCCAATTATCTCAGAGTTACCTTTTCTTTTACGACAAATTGGAAAAGGCAAATTTTTTCTTGGAAAACGTGATTGACACCGCGTCGGAGCCGTTAGACTCGAGGCTTTTGCAGTTTCTTTTTTCCGGCTCGGTGAATGACGGTGGCCAGTGGGACATGATTGTGAATGTCATTGAGAAATACGGCTTGGTGCCAAATGAGGTGTTTCCTGATAACGCGCAGGCCACGTCGACTTCGAAGCTTAACTATATATTGGCCGACAAATTGCGTGAATACGCGTTGATTTTGCGGAAATTGGTCACGCAAAACACGTCTGAAAACGAGGTGCGGGCGGCAAAAAACGCCATGAATAAGGAGGTTTACAACATCATTGCTTTATCCTTGGGCAGTCCACCAAAACCAGATGACCTGTTCAGATGGGAGTTCTTGGATAAGGACGGGAAGTATGTGCAGTACGAAACCAGCCCACGTGACTTCTACAAGACACATACCAAGTACGACGTTTCCAAGCGGTTTTCCTTGATTAATGACCCCAGAAACGAGTTCGAGAAGTTGTATACCGTGGACCGCTTGAACAATGTCGCCGGAGGAAAACCAATCGAGTACGTGAACTTAAAGTTGAGTGCAATTAAGAAAACTGCGATCGCGATGTTAAAGAATAACGAGCCGATCTTCTTTGGCTCGGACGTGGGCAAATTCAACGACAGAGATACCGGTGTTTTGGACACGGATGCTTACGATTACGCGCTTGCATTCAACACTTCGTTGAACCTCTCGAAACTGGAGAGATTGCAAACAGGATCGTCCGCCATGACCCACGCCATGGTGATCACTGGTGTGCATATAGACCCGGTTTCGGGGGCGCCCGTCAGGTGGAAGATCGAGAATTCATGGGGCGACCAAGTCGGCGATAAGGGCTACTTCGTCATGACAGACGCGTGGTTTGACGAGTACGTTTTCCAGATCGTTACAAGCAAGAAGTATGTGGAAAAGTCGATTTATGAATTGTGGAAGAAAAAGCAGTACACCACGCTCCCATTCTACGACCCAATGGGTGCGTTAGCCTAGGCTGAGAGAACACGATTCTGGTAATTAGTCCTCGAAAACACATATTAGCTATTCGCCAACAAAAGCAAATTTTCGGTAAACGCCTTTTTGAACTTGGGCGAGTCGACATTCTCGTCACCAATCGTGAGGCCAAGGTTCAAGCCGCCCTTTGCTGTAGACAGCACGGTCACGTGATGCATGCCCAACAAGGCCCCGACGCACGGTGCAAATAAGATATCCTCAATCTGGTATTTTTCGTCTTCATACAGAAGAACGTCGATATGGCCTAGGTTTGTAGACGAGAGGAAAAGTGTGTCGCCCTCGGTATCCAATCTATGGTCCAAGTAGCTTTCTGCAGTCAAGGACTGGTTTGCGATGTAGTACTGCTTGATCCAGTCGGCGCTGCTGACTTTCTCATGGATGAAATCGTGATATTTCTTCACTGCCTGCCAAGAAAAAGTCGTGCCCGGTTCAAGAAGGAACGTTGCAGCATAAGTGTATAAGCCGTCATCGAATCGGCCCTTGTTGCCTAGATACGAGCTGTGAGTCTCTAGAGAATCGAATCTGTTCCTCAAGCTGGCCGCGACACCGGTCTTCAAGTTTTTCGCGCTGTACAATTCTGGGTATAACGTGTTGATAGTGTGGGCGTAAACAAGCAAGATAAAGCTCTGGAGTTTCACGTCATGAGCCCTGCATGCAGCTAGCATTTTGCCAAGGCTATCGGTATCAAAATTGATGAAAACGGCTTTGGTGAAGTTTAGAGGCGAATTGGCGCCGATCACGTGATCGCTTTGCCAGACCAGATCGGGCGAAAACGGTTCGGGCGTCCGCCCAACGAAAAACAGCTCAAACCGTTTTTTTTCAACAACGTTCGGTACGATTGACGGCCAGTACCATATGGCCAGTTTCAAGCCACGGGCAAATAATTTCGTGGCAAAGTCCGCCTGGTAATCCACACGCTCAAGAAAACCGGGTGAAATCGGGTACTTGAGCAAAGACAAATCCTGATCGAGACTGAAGAGAGTACTCTTGGCCTCTGTGTCAGTCACGTGATTCAAGCTTTCCACGAAATCCTTGAGGTAGGCAACCACAGATCCGCCATCGGTGAAGGAATGTGCGCTATGGAAAGTGACCCAGCCCGTTTTCTCATAGTAGACAAGTTTCCACATTGCTTTTTTGAGTCTGTAATTCTCGTAGAACGTCATGTCAGTAAGAACACTTGTTTCAGCATCCTTATCTTTGAAACACTTATCCACAGTCGTGTTGACCGAAAACACGTCGGCGAATAATATTTCTCTGATCGGCTCGTACCTAACATGGGGCTCTTCTCCAGCGATGCGTGAGAAAAGCAATGGGTATTTCAAAACCAATGACCTCAACGCTCCGTAAACGAGATTATTCGGGAGGGGTCTATTGATCTTGGCAGATATACTGACACACCGGAAAAGCTTGTTTTTCTCACAGTAATGAAAAGTCTTTTCGAGAAATTCCGGCTCTCGCGTCAAATCGCTTAGTGTGATGGACATTGGGAGGGGAAAGTTGAATACAAAATTTGATAATAAAAAAAAATTAGATGGGCAGTAAAAAAGGTTTGAGTTGATGCGAGAAAAGAGTTTCTGAAACGATTGGGGATATCGATTCTCCGTATGGGCGATGTCCGCTTTCGTATCTCTATTCCTACACATGCATAATGGTAAGTTTAACCAGATCTCAGTGTTATACGCACTCCCAAAGCGTAAATACTCGTTTTTCCGCTCGAATTGAGAATTCGTGCATGGTGTACTGCACATAAGTAAAAAGGAGTTTTCTGGTTTTATTTTTTGCTGATATCACAATGATTTGTTTGGAAGGCGAAAAGGTCGGGTTGGAGACCGAGAGGCACTTGCATTCAGGCAGCGGGTAGCACCATCATGTCGTTATAATTCTATCACTCAGCATCTCTCAGTGAGGGCTTTCGAGAACAGGAAGTGCAATATGCACTCTTCCTCTCAGGCCTG
Organism: Metschnikowia pulcherrima; assembly: GCA_009746055.1. Taxonomy (NCBI): domain Eukaryota; kingdom Fungi; phylum Ascomycota; class Pichiomycetes; order Serinales; family Metschnikowiaceae; genus Metschnikowia; species Metschnikowia pulcherrima. The sequence continues at coordinate 565,197 of VFXK01000006.1, forward strand.
CATGTTATTTTGAGTAGAACTTTATGTCTCAAAAGCACGGAAGCCTAAAAGAAATCAAACATCTTAAATTAGATAAGATATGGATGGGTGTTACTGAAGGCTAGATTTCCTAAGAATTATTTCGAGCGTAGAGTCACAAGTCCTTCCAAAAAATTGCATGTGCTTAGATGGCCTAGATCGCTATCGCTCGCCGCCCCTATCTTGTTGCAACTTGCAGCCCAGTCTATTGTATCATGCAAGGGCACATATCTTTTCTAGCTCGGCGTTGTTTGAAAAACAAGCCGGTTTAATGGTGATTTTCCTAGTAATCACCTAGTTATGTTTACGAAAATAGAGAAAGAAAAACTCATGAGAAAAAGCGAAAAGAAATCAGAAGAATGTCGTTTTCATCATCAGATCACGTTCAGAACGACACAGACCATTTTTTTGTTTATCGTGCGCTGAACTAGTACTGGAAGACCTGTTTCCAGAAATGTCGATCAAAGAATCTGGCTACACTTCTCAAAACCAACGCAAAAAAATGCTTTTCACACCATAGTTGTACTCTTGAAGAAGATAACCTGAATACTATATCTATTTCTGCTCAATAGATGTGATTCTTATAAACCGGTGTGACTGGAGCCAAGAAATGTGTTGAAGTCACTGAACTTTTGTGATAGACGAGTGTTTTTATGTGCACAAGAGATTTTTTGCGAAGCTTTGAAGTACGCATTAAAACTTAGCTGACAAATTAGGGAATGTTACGTTTGTTTGAAACAATCACACAGCCAAGTCTGTTCATGCAGAATTTAGGTCAAGACAGAATTGGGTAAATTCTCGAATACTATGGTTGCATACCAGAATAGCGCTCTATATGGATTTCATCTTGGTATCATATCTGAAATTGCCGAAAAGAAGTGATGCTTATATACAAGTCATATTGTAGCTAAATCAGTTTTCGATGATTATAAGCAAAACCAAATTTGAGAATTGCTGACCTCATTTGATAAACAAAACTCAACAAATTGAAAAATTCCAACATTGTAGGTCATCTTTGTATAAGAAAAAGTACATAATACTACCACATACATACCTAGCCAGTGAAGGCTTGAGGACAATATCCGCCTGGCACGGTGTCGGCGGCAAGATCCGGCTGTAATTCTCCAAACATATCCCTGGTATCCTTTACCTCTTTTTTGAAATCCTGGCGCAAACTCAAAACTATTTCATTTTCCAAAATTTTGTAATCTGCCTCAACGAGAGCAAGTTCGCAGTAAAGAGAAAAGACCCTTTTCCTGAAATCTTTGATTGTTGTATCAGGCCTGCCTTGAGAGTCATAGAAATTGTGAAGTTTCGAATGAATGTCAATGACCCGAAATGCAAGCTCAGCTCCAATATACCGTTTGTCGCTGAAGTTTGTTCGTTTTTGCGCGTAATACTCAGATGCGGTTACGAAGTTTCCAATAATCTTGAGCTTCTTATCGATTTGTTTATCACTGAGATTTTCCATTGCAACGAAATCACCAATATCATATATGCTTTTCTTGAGCTGATTGAGCTGCATTTCCAATCTAGCTGGCTCGATCGCATGCTGATCATTCAATAGTTTCGAGTCATTATAGACTTTATCCAATCTCACCGATACTTTCTCCGCGAGTATGTCTTCTTTGATTGCATGGAAACGCAAAGTTTTGTTCCCAGACTGGAATAAATGTTCGCTTTTTGGCAATCCGCCGTTTAGGCTGAGTGAAGGTTTATCCAGCTTCGTGACATAAATCGGAGAGGCCACGACGAGATAAAGAAAAAATGCAAGAAGAGCAAGTTTGAGAGTATTCATCATCTTGGGTCGGTACTGGTAATGATTATTTGCTTTTCAATAATTGGCGAGATTTATAGGGATATTTATAAGGGTTTGAAATATTCGTGAAATAAGCAATGTTTGAGTTATTTACGATTTCAAGGCTATGCTTGTTGATTAATGCACCGTTGCAGAAGTGCACTATTTGAGAGGATAACAATAACTGGTCACGAATGAACAATAGTGATTGGTCGATTGTGAAGAATTAACATGCACCCGTCTGTTCGGCGTTTTAAGAACCAAAATAAAAAAACTTTTTTCAATGTCCAAAAAAAAAAGACAAATCCAGAATTTCCTGGAAAGTATTACCTTTTGCGAGCCACGAACAAGATCGTTCATGATGGAAGTTGTCACCCTCGAAGTTGTAGACCACAAGAGTACGAATTCATTTGTGATATAGAATTAAAGAAGGCGGAAATAAATATCGTGCAGTGGAATGACAAAAAAGATTTATCCAAGGCACAGTTTGGCTGAAATGTCACAAGGAAAAAACAATCCTTTTTTTGGGTCTGATTCTGCATTCTCGAAATCCGCTACATTGTGTTGATATCATTGCAATGGTGCCATCATTGATGTTATGTGACGCAGATAAAGAACCCCAAAGTTGAATGGTACCACACTCCAAAATTCCGTAATACTCTGAAGATTATATCACATAGAGTGAATCTTGCTTAGGTGATTCGATTATGCTATAGATGCATGTTTTTGTACATAACCAGAAATGTACACGTGATCTCATGACCACACACGGGGGAACACAAGGGACTCAAATGAATGAAGAGTAAGTCTATATGTTTGAGGTGCTATTTTCAAATTAGAGTAATTTTTAGTCCAGAATGAGGTACAAAATCAGACCCGCGGTACCAGACATATAAGTTAGTTGGATCTGGCGAACCCTCAATTTCCCAAAGCTCTTCCTCAAAGGCTCACACTATCACCCTAGTGACACAGAGAATTGATGAAGGGAGAGTCAGACCAACTTGCAAAGACAACCACGGCTGAGCCATAAAGTATACATCAGACAATGGAATTTGTGAAATGATTCGTGGTATGGGGCTTTTACAAGATCGAAATTAATGTGCTTATAAGTTTCTACTCTAGCCTCACTGGGCCCGGTCAAAGTCACCCACCCAAAGTGATGTACGACCATGAAATACCATTTATATGTTTATGTTCTTCGTAACAAATGTCAGTTTATTTTTACTTTCATTCTTATTTTTACTTCTTTCACAGCAAGAAGCATCGAATATCAGCTGCTTCGAGAAATTATCATGATTACTGTAAGTGACAAAAACTAAAGAGTAGCAGTTGAGTCGATCTGGCTGCGATCGCACATGATAGTAGCTTCAAAAAGGGCAATACGACAACAAACCAAGAAGAAACAGGGATGGAAAAAAACAAAGACAAGAAGCTGATTTCGAATCAGGAGCCATGATTTCTCAAGATCGACAAGACCCCTTTTTTTTTACTTATTTTGAGGTCTTCTACTGTATTCGTTGGGCGATTCGATTCACTTCTCTGCAGGACACACAACACGCACATGCTCAACACATGTCACCGTATGTCAGAATACACCTTTTCGAACACCCACCAAACCTTCGTTTTGCATCCAAATTTTGCCATGGAAAAGCTCAAAGTGCGTCCGCTGGTGAGCCTGCTATTCCCTGAGATTTCTCGTTCGGCGTTGCAGCATCGCTCGCACGAATTACATGAGAAGTTCCGCGGTGCCTCCTCAGCAGCCGATTTGGCGCTTTTAGTCGCCGATATCGACGCAGAAACGGTCAGTACAGACGTGCAAATGCGACACTTGGTCGAGGCTGCCACCCGCAAACACACACAGCAGCTTTCCGCGGTCGAATTGCTGCGCGCTAAGCTCTCCGGCGCGATCACAAACTCGAACGAGTTGACGAAAGTGTTCGCGGCTGCAAACGACTTGGGCCACCTGCTCACGTCGAAAATCAAGGCGTTGGACCTGGAAATCGAAAACGTCAACAAAACTTTGGCGTTTGTGACCGATACGCAGGCGCTCAAGAACAACATTGGCCAGATTCAGTACGCTATAGAAAAGGCGCGCTGGCTGGAGGCCGCTCATTGCATACACACGATAAATCACGAGTTGATGTCTGATTTGGTCACGGGGAAGTTTGCGCTGGCCGTGGCGCCATCGTCAAATATCCCTGAACTACCGAAAACGGCAATTGACGCGTGGGTCACGCAACTCACCGAGACGTTTCTGGCGCTATTCGCCGATGCGGCCAAACGTCGCTCCGTCACGGAAATCTCGGAGATTTTCCGGCTTTTTCCGCTCATAGACCAGCCGGAGGTCGGCCTCAAGTGCTACGCGAAGTTCATTTGCCTGATCATCACCGACACGTCCCGTACGTTGATCAAGAGCGCCACCCAGAAAGAGAAAAAACCCGGGATTTATGCCAGTGCCACCGCCAGCTTGTTCGAAAGCGTTCTGACGATGTTGTCGCAACACACGCCGTTGATTACAAAACACTACGCCCACCTGTACCCGCAGGCAATTGTGTATGTGGTGTCGAAGATCCAGCGCGAAATCGATTCGCAAATAGGAACCATTGCAGACACGTTCTACGACTTGAGCCGAGTGGAGAAGACGCTTTCGGAAATAGCGCTTCACAAATTCAATGCTTTGAAGAAACGGCTTGCTGGCGCCGAGTCGCAGCCCGGTGAGGTGTTAGATACAGACCTCACGTCGATCGTTGAGATCGGCGACTTGATCAATGAATTTGCAGCCATTTTGCATCACTGGTCGCTATACTGCCGCTTTGTGAGCGTGAAGTACTTCCAAGCCTCTGAAACATCGAAAAAGGAGGGGCTCAAACTCCCGGACTTGCTTTCCGCGTCGAATTTCGAGAAGAAAATCCGCGCAAAGTACTTACCTGCGTTTGAAACCTTGTATACGTTCTACGTCCGGCGCTCGCTCGAAAAGGCTATAACCATCGAGGAATTGCCCCCGTTGGAGCCTTTCTTAGCCGCCCTGAAACTGCCGGTGCCGCCAGAGCACGCTCCCATCTCATCTATCATTGAGGACATCACATTAGTCTTCAACAGCACGCTCCGAAACGTGTTGGACTCGGCTCAGCCTGCCGCCGTGAGGGTTTTTGTCACGGACACGTTCATGACTATCCGCAATGACCTTGTTTCCGGCATACTACAAAAGGCTTTGACGGATAATCAGCCTCGGTACAACAACACACTTTCTCTCATCGAAGAGAACGCCGCTGCCAGCACCAGCGTGACTCCGCTGATCACGCGATCAGGCACGCCGGCGCCAGAATCCATGGGCGGGTTTTTCAAGGGAGCCTCCAGCGCGTTTGGGAATGTGGTGGGCACAGGATCCGCCATCGTATCTGCAGCCAATCCGGTTGCAACAGGAAACAGCCCCAAGCTCATGGCGTTCATTGTATATCTCAACACGGTTGCAGCAGGGCAAGAATTTTTCGAGCAAATCGTGCAGAACTTCACCGTACGCAATCCGCATTACTTGAAACTGAATTATCCTTTTGGCCATGACGAGGAGATCGTGCTGCATCTTATCAACACAGAAATGTATGACACATTTGTCAGTACCACTCTGCAGGTCATAAAGCAATCACTCCTCATGCTCCTCAACCAATCCATCAAAAATAAACTTTCCACAATGGTCTCGGATTGCTTTCCGGACGCAGGCGAGGAAAACTACATGGTGCACTCGCTGGTGACATTGAACGACCCAGCCACGATGTCCAGGTTCAAACAGGACTGGGATCTCCTAATTAGGCCGTACAGGCAGACACTTCACAAGACTCTTTTCGAGAAATTGTTACGTCTCATAGTTGTGAACGCAGCCAACATGATCGAAAAACGCTTGGTGGCCGTGTTGAAGAAATTCAGGATCAACGAATTGGGCGCACTCAAACTCGACAAAGACCTCTCATTTATTATCAACGAGGTTTGTGAAGATGATTACGAATTACGCGAGAAATTCATTCGCGTGACACAATTGGTGCTATTGGTCGGCATGGATAATGAGGAGTACGAAATGAGCTCGTATCATGGCGGCGACGAAGACGAGAGCGGCATAAATTGGGTCTTGACACCACTTGAAAGAAAACAGATCCGCAGACTCAGACTATAAATGCTACAGAAACCAAGGGAGCGTGCAATAACTAAGGTTGATGAAAAAACAAATGACTTTTGAATTTTGACTATATACCGGGCTCTAGGCCTGAGTTCGCCTGACCTCCGTGAGCGGCTGATCATACGAGATCTTTTCAACCTCTCTGGTCTCGCCCAAAATGTGCCTTTTGTACTCAACACGGAGTTTTGCCGGCAAGTTGTCGAATTTGGGATGCGTGTAGTCGCATTCGAACCCTTTTGGACAGAATCCGGTCAAGTACATGGGACAGAGAATCTTACGCACGTGTCTGTTGGGACAAGAGGGACCTTCGGGACAAAACCCTTTCTCGTACTGCAGGCATTCCGGAATCTTCAGCTGAGGATCCACATGAAGGTACAAGCATTCAGGCGTTTGTGTGCAATATCCATTCTTCGAGTAAAAAAGACATTCAGGCATTTTTCTCAAGTTGTATTCATGAAGGTACTCACAATGGTCGTTCTTTTTACAAAGACCCCGGAGCCAATGTTTACATACGACCTTATTGCTAAACATGGCAGGCACGTGTTTGTTCGGACAAAATGGCCCATTGGGACATGAATCTGGCTGATTGGGCTTGAAGAACTGGCACACGGGCCGGTCGGGATCTAGTCCGAAGTTGTACTCCTTTCGAAGAAACGACTCAAATTTGAGAGGCTTATTCTTTGTGTCGGGGTGTATTATGGGATTAAAAGAGAGCATGGCCAAGATTTGTGTGATATGTGAAAGATGGTTGGAAGACACTGATGGAGAGCGATTACTAAACCCGGTGTGAATATGTTTTGGTGGTGCACGGGTGTAGGTATGCAGGGGGCGAAGACTGGATATTAGATCGCTGGCAATGAATCATCAATGCCAAAGGTCATAACTGTTTGTTTTTTTCATTTCCAGGGCCGTATACTAAAGAAGGAATTTTCTTGACTGAAAGCAACCAAAATTGAATCACATAAATTCCATTCTGTCATATTTAACGGTCGTCATCAGATTGCACAACACGTTGCGCTCAAAGTGCGCAGTTAAGGTATACGCGAAAGAAATCTTCTAGCGCAGGCGTTCGAAAAGCAGGGGTATCATAAACTACTAAGTCCCTTTCGAATGCTCAAGGAAATCTCACACACTACATCAACTAAATGATTTCTGCCAAAAGTCGTGATCGACTTCTCTAGATCACGTGACATAGCTGTGGCATATCCTGCATGTATATTCAGTGTTTCACCGCTCAAATAGTTTCTTGAAACGTGCCAATCTCATGATTTTTTTGTATTTTGGGTACATCGAAAGCTGATAAATAGAGTAATAATCAGAATGAATGACCATATGGGTGCTCACGTCATGAATCTTGCCGTCACGCAACATTCTCAATATCCTGAAAATCGCGAGTGCTCGTCTATCTAATTCATGCACCACCAGATCCCCAGTATTCGCTTACGGGCGCGGCGACCGGAAATCACCTGACATTTAACCCCACCAATTCTAGATCCAAATATTTGGACTTCACTTCTCTGACTATTTTCTTTTCTTTTTTCCTTTTCTCTTTTCCTTTTCTTTTTCTTTCTCTCCCAAAAAGCTATATCCAAAAACTTTATAGCTTCAAGATTCACGTTGGGTATACTACTGGTCACACCGGGCAAGATCGTTTTCATCTTGTGCTGGTCGCTTATGCTCCGCTTGTTTTTGCAATCTTCTACCGTTTCACAAATCTTCACGAAAATGCCACAGACGGCACACTATCACACTATTGTTGTTGGCTCCGGGCTCGCCGGGCTTACTACCGCGTTGAAACTCTCGGAAAAAGGCTTTTCCGTGGCACTAGTTGAGAAAACAGCCAGTTTGGGCGGAAACTCGATCAAGGCGTCCCTGGGAATCAACGGAGTGCCTACAAAGTACCAGAAGAATGACGATACTGTTGACGCTTTCATCAAAGACACCACTGTTTCTGGGAAGGGGTTGTGTGATAAGCAATTGGTTGAGTATTTGGCCAAAGATAGTGCTTCTGCAATCACGTGGCTCACTGACGAGATCCAGGTCGATTTATCGGCGGTAAGCCAGTTGGGAGGTCATTCATTTGCGAGAACACACAGAGGCAGCGGGAAGCTCCCGCCCGGATTTGCAATTGTGTCCGCACTCACGAAAAGGATCAAGGAATCGCCCAATGTGGAAATAATGACTCAAACGCTGCTCCAGAGCTTCTTGAAAGACGGCTCGAAGGTGCAAGGTGTTGTGGTTGATAAAGTCGGCGTGGACGGAGCTCATACACAAGAATCAATCGCTGCTGAGAACGTTGTGTTGGCAACGGGTGGATTCCTGGCTGATACCGATAGCCAGGACTCGCTCATCAGACAATTCCGGCCAGATTTGATCGATCTTCCTCTGACAAACGGCCAGCAAACCACCGGAGATGGGCATCGGCTTGCAAATTTTGGCTTGGACGCAAAATTGGTGCAGATGGACCAGATTCAGGTCCACCCGACGGGATTTGTGCAGTTGAAAGACGCCACTACCAAGTCCAGCAAGTGGAAGTTCCTCTGCGGTGAGCTTATTCGCGGAATCGGCGGTATTCTCTTATCTTCCAAAACGGGGAAAAGGTTTGTGGACGAGTTGAGTACGAGAGATAATGTGACTGCAGGAATCATGAGTTATTGTGACAACCGTGTGGCCGCCGTTATCGTTAGCGAAGAGGATTACAAGAAAGCAGCGGCGCATATTGATTTTTACGTGTTTCAGCTGCTCATGTTCAAAGGTACCGCGGAAGATGTTTGTGTGAAATTGAGAGAAATCGATGCCAACCTGGGCCTCACCGAGCAGGCCATAAACTCTTCTTTGCAAAGCTATAACAACATTGTCAAAACCCACAGCGACCCGCTCGGCCGTACACATTTCGGCCACGAGATCGAGCCCACGTTTTACTTTGGCTTCGTCACTCCTGTTTTGCATTTCACCATGGGAGGTGTGGAGACGAATGAGCACAGACAAATCGTTCAAAAGAATGGCGTGGCGATTCCTAACGTGTACGCCGTGGGCGAGTTGAGCGCTGGCGTTCATGGCGCTAACCGCTTGGCCGGAAGCTCTTTGCTTGAATGTGTTGTTTTTGGGACCCGCGTGGCAGACCATATCTCGAGGAAGTAGGAGGTCGGAAGTTGGCTCAGATCAGTTGTGTCTTCTGATCGAGCTCTTTTAACTGACAGATTTATGGACATGAGTATTGGTGAATGTCAGCGACTCTTTCTCAGCGCAAACATGAATGGTTGTAGAGAAACAAATAGCATAATAAGGCCTGTCATAAAGGTTTGCACCGCTTGCACAGAGATTGAAACAGCCTCGAGATCATCATTATTAATGAGGCTTTGGAGTGAAGAGAGCTTCTATGTGGAATCTGATGAGAGTGAGTTCAATCCATGTATTTTCATGGAAGGCCAGAAAGCTTTAGCGAGAAATTGCCTAGAAACCTTGTTTCCAGCAAATAATCAATAGACAGTAAACAAGTCAATCATCATCATTAGTTCTTGATATCAATGTTATTTAGGTTGTGACAACAATGACTTATTCAGAATAGTGGTTCTGGGTGGTGGTAAATCAACCCACCTGATGATCTCTCTAAAAATAGTCACGCGTGTGCTATTGCAGGACACCACCGCAGGACTTATGGAGATACGCCGGTCTTTAAAGTCTGAAAGTCACGGTACATTTCAAAATTCCTTGACTTCAGTACCTTAAACAAGACATGCTTGGAAATAAGACCAGTTCATACCATTTGCGACCGTGCCGCGAATGTCTTTCTCAAGAACAACAAACAATCTTGGAAGCCCATTTGAACTAGCCTGATTACTGGCTGAACTCTGCAATCTAAAAGTATCCTTGCTGCTCGTACAACCCCTGAGGCAGCATACATATAGGGATCAGTCAAAACCTTTCCGAGATCACGGCCTTTGGCTTCTCTTTCGAAAGAATTGATTGATTCCAATAAACCCGCAATCACAATTCCGGTGGCGTGGGTTCCGGGCTCAACGAATCTAGCGTGTCCAAATTGTGCTCACTCAAGCTCGGCCGCAGCGCCACCGACAGTTTCCGTTTGTTTCGTTTCTCCCGTGCCCGCTTCTCGTCCACTGCGGGCCGTGTGAAGTCTAGTAGATAATCTCGCCTACGGATTCCCTCCTTTATCCAGAATTCGTCGCGGTACAATTCCCAGCCTTCTCGAATATCCGTGTTGAAGCTGCGTGGCACCAAAACTAGTTTCACGTCGTTTAGGCCAAACCGTGGCTGGCACCGCAGCTGGCCCGAGACAAGCCAGATTTCAAGCCTTGAATTTGGGTTTCGAAACATCAGCGGTGACACCGCGTGGCAAAAATTGAGTGCCATCGTGCACAAGAAAAGGCCCAACTCTCGGGCCAAATCGGCCGCGCGATTAGTGAAGGAGGACCTGGTTTTCACTAGCCTTACATTGAGCTGGCGTAGGCCCTTATTTGTCGACAGAAGAAACTTGCGCGGCAAGACAATCGTTTTCTGATATTCGCCCAGGAGGTGGTAGAGCAAAAGCGTGACCACGAGCAGTAGCCAGAGAAGCTGCAAAAACACTTGCACGTATCCGTTCGAGCGGCCAAAATAAAGGTGGTACGAAATCGACGCGATCACCAGCAGCAACGCCGCTAGAAACGTCATGTACTTGCGACGTAGTGTACGCTGCTGCGCCACCTGCTGCCGTAGGCTCTCCTCTAATATGAGAAGATTTCGGAAGATTTTGCCCGTTGCTGGGGTCGATGTATAGCCTCCGCCCTGGTTGCCCTCCAGAAACGCCTCCGAGGCCGTGCGAGACTTCCGGCGTGGCGTTTTTTTCGGCCTAGATGTTGTCAGCGGCGAGAATGACCCCAGACCGGCCCGTGGCTTGCGCCTGGCGGCCTTAAGCCTTGCCGGCAGCTGTGATTCCAGCTCCAGGGCGCTAGAATAGAAAACCACATTCAGTTTGTCGCTGAGAAGCGGCGATTCTGCCAAATCTGGGCACGCCGGCGGCCTTAGTGCCATAAGATGGTTCTTGTTATGCCGCAGAATTAGCTGCGGTTCGTTTAAGTCGCTTGTGGCTGGATACTCTTTCGAAAATGGCGGATCTGGCCCGCTGCGCACGTGACCTGCGCTTTGGTGTGGATTTTCCTCGTCAAAGTCGCTAAGCGAGAGCGCAGGCGTCGGCGGCGTCGAGGGGGCATCCATCTCTATGTAAATATGCGAATTTTGGCGGGTTTAATGCTAACGAGTGGTGGTTTTTCTGAGCCCAGAAATGTCTTTGTGAAGCCCATTTCTTGGTGTCTGGCCTCTGGCATGTGCCCTGTGCGCCGCGGGCCGCGCGATTTCGATGGGCCCACCATGACTTGAGTCGAACTAGACTATTGAGATATTATCAGACACCAGTGAATTTTTACACACAAGCATTTTAAATAAAAATTAATTTCATTGGCTCAGCCGGTTCATATTACTGAATTCCCACATGCAAAGTTAAGTCTTGGAATTTTTTCTGGTGCGTAATTTATCGGTGGGTCTAGATTGAATAAATGCATTTCAGGCCAATGCTGGCTGGTGCGGGTCAGGTCAATGCAGGGCCAAAGAATCTTTGGGGCCACAAATTTGGGCCCAGGTTTCGAGCCCATATGATCTTGATCCTTATAATCAATTTACGGTACGAGCAAAACGTATGTTCGCTTTAACTGCTGAGTTGAATTTCGAAAGTTTATTCTAGATTTCGCGAGCGTTTTTCTGAAATCAGATCCAATTCTCAAAATATATGGTTTCTGGGCAAATTACAGGTCTTATGTCTCGGTCATTTCGTGAGCTGAAGGATGAGAACATACTGACAGGCAGAAGATGAAAGAGTCTGCTTCATTTTACTATTAGTCACCCAATTTCCTGAACATGAGAAAGCTTTTGCAGCCATATGATTTTAAGTGTTTTTTTTTTTTTTTTCAAGCAAAATGGCATGCTTGTTTGACTAGAACGCAGTTCGAACCATATTGCATAGGATACCAGAATCAAAGAAATTAGTGCCAATCTCACTCCAGCTCCAGCAGCAGCCACTGGCCGGCCGGCCCACGTCGCTTGTTGGGCCGATTTATATGCAGGAAAGTCTACCGCGAAATGCCACGCGTCGTCAAATTAGACTCCAACTACTCTGAAGAATATCTTTGAAGGTGGATCAATTGACGCACACAGACGCAAATTTTACATTCTGGAGCTCCTCAAAATGTCTTCCTTGAAGGACCTAAAGGAAAAATTTGTCTCTGACCTCACAGGTGGCCTGGTGCTGGAGATATATGCTGTTACAGGCACGGCCCTCGCGGCCCTTGTTGCACGTCTGTGTGTTGACAAATATTTGGTTCCAAAGGTTCAAATCTTGTCGGAATTTCCTATTCTGTTTATTCTCAGCTTCTGCTTTGACGTCGTGATCCAATTACAGGCAATCACGATTCTCAGTGGCCTGGTGCAACAGCTATACCGCACATGTGGAGCAATTTGCGTGGGTGCGCTTGTATTTAACGGCGTATTCGGGAAAATACTTAAAGCGCAAAAATCTCAGAAATCTCAGAAATCTCAAAAAACTCGTCACTCGGCGGCTAATCCCGGCCAGGGTCACGACTCGCTCGGCTTGATCCCCTATATTACTGCATACCGTGCGCAAATGCTTATAATCACGAATCTAGCGATTTTGGCTGTTGATTTCCATGTATTTCCTCGCAGATTTGCCAAGGTCGAGACTTGGGGTACTTCGATGATGGACTTGGGCGTGGGTCTGTTTGTATTTTCTATGGGGCTTGCCAACTCGCGGTCTATCATCAAAAGTCAACTTTCGAGGTACAATAAACGCGACTCATACTTCAAATTGGTGTATAAAAACACCTTAAAGGCATTGCCTGTGCTTAGTTTGGGAATGATTCGCCTTGTGAGTGTGAAATCTTTAGAATACCAAGAGCACGTGACTGAATACGGTGTGCACTGGAATTTCTTTATCACATTAGGGCTCCTACCTATCTTCTTGGGAATTCTAGACCCGGTATTCGCATATGTGCCCAGATTTTTGGTTGCCTTGGCCATAGGTGTGATATATGAGTGTGTGTCACAGTTTGGGCTCGCTCGTTTTGTGCTTGATGAAACAAACAGAAACTACAACTTGCTCACGCTAAATAAAGAGGGGCTAGCGTCATTTGTTGGGTACCTGAGCATCTTCATATTCGGGCAATCGTTTGGCTCGTTCGTGCTCACCACGAAGAAAATACCCAACAATCTTATAGGCATCGGTCTTTTGAAAAAACCACGTTCGTGGCTCACAGTGTCGTCTACTACGGGCCTTATTATCGCCAGTCTTCTTCTGTTTGGCCTATTCAATGTCTCCGACGAGATTGCGTTCACAGGCACGATTTCGCGTAGATTGGCCAATCTCTCATACGTGCTCTGGGTCGTGAGCTACAATTCAGTGATGCTTTTGTGCTACAACGTGGCCGAGAAAGTTGTGGGTCCTGTGAACTCGCGCATATTCAATGCTATCAACCGAAACGGGCTCGCGATATTTTTGGCTGCAAATCTCGCCACTGGGTGCATTAACATGTATACCAACACGTTGGCGGCTAGTGATGGCGTGGCATATACGATTTTGATTGTGTACTCGCTTTTCTGGGTCTCTCTCGCGTTGGTCTTAGACCACTACAGAATCTACATCAAGCTTTAATATGGGCATAGGCGGCTGTCAGAGTGAGTACGACTGAATGATATGGTTGAATGATTGAATGATAAAAAAAAGTAAGGGTATGAATGGAGAAAGATTCGTGGAAATGAATCGTTTGCTCAGATTTGTTCAAAAGAAATGTTAGTATTTTGGAGGAATGTGTAGATTGCGATGGGATCGCGATGGGGCTACTCATGGCGCTGTTTGATAAGGCAAGCCCCACACACAATATGGTCGCAAGCTGGCTTATATTCATATCACCGGTAAATGATAAACACACACTGTCAGAAACCAAAACAAAACAAAAACATATAATGTATCATCCAGCTCAAAAAAAGAAACCTTGTATTCTCCTTATACACTTAAAAGATGGATGAAAGTGGGCTAATAAGTACCACTGATATATGGCACTCCCCCATACAGATAAGCTAATCTCTGGCTTGCTGCGGCACAGCCCAGGTCGAATTCCGGGGCCACACAGAACATGCATAATTAGCGTACTTTCAAGGAAACATCCGTACACCACGCTACCTCAGTGCGCGCGCGCAAGCCAATTCATGCCACCGCGGCCCAGGTATCCGGCCTGCGGCGCCCCTGCGTGGGATTCCCACCGACCCGGAACTTCGGCTGCATGCTATACGAGGGTCAAACACTCACAAGTTAGTGTTCCTTCCCAGCTTCGAAACCACACCAGAAGGCGACATTCATCGGAAAAGCTAATTTTTTTCAGATTCTCAGATTTGCTGGCTGTTTTGCAAAAATTTTCTATAAAGACCGCATTTCTCCCCCTCCTAGATCCCTTACAGAATGGCCCTGTCTGCTTCATGGACGTCGTTCCTCAAGTCCATTGCTTCTTATAATGGCGACTTGTCATCGTTGACGGCGCCTCCGTTCATTTTGTCGCCCACGTCCTTGGTGGAGTATTCACAGTACTGGGGCGAGCACCCAGACCTTTTGTTGGAGCCCAATTTCATCACTTCGGGTGATAACAAGCAAGAACAGGATGCCATGGCGGTTAAGCGCATCATTGCCGTGACCAAATGGTTTATTTCGACGTTGAGATCGCAATATTGCTCGAGAAACGAGAGCATGGGCTCGGAAAAGAAACCGTTGAACCCGTTTTTGGGCGAGCTTTTCGTGGGGAAATGGCCTGACTCGTCCAATGACGAAAAACTCGGCGAAACAGTGCTTTTGAGCGAACAAGTATCGCACCACCCGCCCGTGACTGCGTACGCGATCTTAAATGAGAAGAATAACACCACGTTGCAAGGCTACAATGGCGTCAAGGCCACAATCAGCGCCACCCTGATCAATGTTAAGCAATACGGCCATGCGATTTTGGAGTTCAAGGATTTGAACGAAACTTACTTGATCACGCTTCCTCCCTTGCATATCGAGGGCCTCATTGTCGCGTCGCCGTTTGTGGAGTTGGAGGGCACCTCGTATATCCAGAGCTCCTCGGGCTACCTCACCGTGATCGACTACGCTGGGCGTGGGTACTTCAGCGGCAAGAAAAACTCGTTTAAGGCGAGAATTTATACAGACAAGTTGGCCAGCGCACACAAGGAAAAGGCGTTGGCCACCATTAGCGGACAATGGTCGGGCAAATCCTATATTGGGAAAGGTTCCCACACGCCCAGCAGCAGTAGCAGCGAGTTGTTCTATAACGCGGCCGAAAAGACGCCCGAGCACCTCGTGGTCAAGCCTATTGAGGAACAGCATAGGCTAGAGTCGAGAAAGGCGTGGCAAAAGGTTGCCGCGGCCACGAAGGCGGGCAATTACGATTTGATCTCGAAGGAAAAGTCGCTTATTGAAAACGAGCAAAGAGAGTTGCGGAAACAGGAGAAGGAGTCTGGTGCGCCTTGGAAAGTGCGGTGGTTTGACCTGGTGGATTTCCAGGGCGAAAACGGCACCGCTGGGAGCGACCCGTTGGTGAGCTTAGCAAATGTCGCCAGCTTGAGCATTGGCAACGTGCCCCTGGGCTCGGTGAAAGGATGCAAACACGACGGTGACTCGGCTCTACACTGGAGATTCAACCGCAACAGGTGGGAGAGCGAGCTGGAGGTTAAGATCTGATCCGAATAAATGATTCATACGTTCCTTGTCTGATGTCTGTAGCTGCATCGTTGTAGTGAGAAGGTCATTCATTACTCATTCCCTACTGCGTGTGCATGTGGAAAAGATGGAGCGAGGAAGCTGCTGCAGTTGGCATCAGCATGTATCGCTTAGGATTGTTGTAAAATCCTAAACGAGAATAACAATATTCGTATGTTGGTGTTGCAATAGAGTAACAGGAGTGCCGAAAGTATTGCCGAAACCATAAGCTCTTAATGGTTTTATTCGCAAATCCTTAGTGATCCACGGAGTAGATTCTAAAACGAGGGCATTTGTATCGTTTGATAAAGACAAATAATGAAACACAAAAGATAATAATTGCCGAAAACATCAACAACGGAATTTGATTTACGTGGTTCATCGAATACAGATTTGCGTTATACACTTGTGAAGCTTCTTCTTAAATCTACCATATATAACATGAGGGTACATTTTACGGGAAAAAGTATATTATGGACAGCCCGACCTTTTCTACAACGGCTAGAGAACGGAGACTGCACCAAGGCTTATGAATGTTGGGATCCCCGCCCACAATGTCAATAATCAAAAGTGTGCAGGTTGTTCAATGAACACATCGGAGGTTTTAGAATGCTCGACACCGCCTTGATATTACAACATCGTTCATTCTTTTTATTTTTTTTTATTCTTATTTTTTTTTTTTTGCTCGATACATCTGATTGAGGACTGGGAGACAGAATTGCTTAGCTAGCTCTCCACAAAACTTTATATGACTACATACAAAACCCTAACCAGCTTCGCTACCGTGCCTTGCGTTGATAACTTGACTTGGCTGCGTATGAGATTTAACTAGGTTGTTATCGCCTTAATGGCTTCTGATTATTTTACTCTTTGCAATTTGCTTCTCATGACACTTCCGTTCGGGTCCCGGACATGTATACTATGCGAGGCTAGTTTGCAAATTATTAGTGATTGAACAGTGTAGTCAAAGAAATCTCCAAATTAAATGTAAATATCGGTAAAAAGAATCATTAAAATGATTTGAAAAAAGAAGCTTGAGATGCAAATCTCGATTTCAAAGGCACTACATCTTGAAATATCATTGGAAATGAAGGATATCACGTGGTCATTGGAAATATACATGGCCCAATGAGACGGTGGTTATTTTGGGTAGCTCGCTAGATCGGCTGCAAACCATGAGCACCGTGGGCCATGGCGCAGTGGGACCTTCTTATAGAGACTACAGGTTTAGGGCAAAACTAGAGATTGTGCCCCAAACACCCTTCTTCAGAAATAAAATTTGCTGAGAGAAGCATCAGCTCAAACATCTTTCGCAAACTAAGGCAAGGTCATGTTTTTCAAGCAAGATCTTCAAAATCGGGTCTCACTAAATTTTCCCTTACGACGGTCAGTAAATTAGGGCTTGTCACGTGCCTGCGAGTAGGGCACTCACACGTGACCTCTGCAGAAACAAGAGCGCGACTTGCATAACAGAAATGCGAATGTGAAATCTCAACGCACAATTTCGAGTCCGGGATGTACGGATGTTTATGGCTCACTGAGACTCACGCTGAGCGCAGCGGGCTTCTGGTTGCAATTCTGGCTCCCTGTGCAGGCCCGCGAAGAATTTTCCCTACTCACACTGTCGGAAAATTTTTGACCTATTCACAGAGAAATCTTCTTCTTCAATCACTAAACCGATACATAATGGCTGAGTCTCAGAGATGTATGTACACAAAACGACGATTTGGCGACCGGAGGATATGAGCGTGACATGACAAACACGTTATTGCATAGCGGATATTGGTGAATGTTGTTGGCCATTCATACATCATTTTAATGATTCATTGTGGTCCATGTTGAAGCCGCTGAGGGGAACCTGAAAGGCCACGCATATTTGCCACATGTCCTAGATTATGATGGTGGTACACTCATTCGAGATTCCACATCCCAGAGCTCAAAAAAGCTTCGAAATCTGACAGCAAACCGATGCAAAATCCTTATTCTCACCGCCGCCAGACTTTAAAGTCACCCCCTTCGCATTACCCGCCGGGATCCATTTATGCAGCAAAATACTAACTTCCAGTGTACGTCAAGGGTAAGCACGTTTCCTACCAGCGCTCCAAGAGCGTCACCAACCCCAACGTGTCCTTGATCCAGCTTGAGGGTGTTCAGACGCCAAAGGAGGCTAAGTTCTACCTTGGTAAGAGAATTGCCTACGTCTACAGAGGTAAGAGAGAGATCAGAGGCACCAAGGTGAGAGTCATCTGGGGCAAGGTCACCAGAACCCACGGTAACAACGGTGTCGTGAGAGCCAACTTCAAGAAGAACTTGCCTCCTAAGTCGTTCGGTGCTTCCGTCAGAGTCATGTTGTACCCATCCAACATCTAAACAACCCAATCCTATAGTTGTCTGTGGCCGGGTCTGGCTCAGGTGGCGTGTATAAAATTCTCTTAATAAAGAAAATATGTACTGGCAGATGTAGTCATAGTATGATGGTTTAAAGCGAGGCAAGTTGTAGTGTCATTATAATAGAAGCAAGTGATGATCGTTCAAGATTTCAAGCCAGTAGTTGGATACCAATCGGGAAAATTGTACAATAGTAATATTGTGGGCCTCGGGAGAAGCAATGAAGAGCACGCTGTATCCTCAGAAATGCTTGAAAACTCAAAGATTTCATTTCATTATGTTGATAAACTGCGATACTTTCGGCTACTGCTAATACTGGTCTGTAAAAGCTAATCTTGAGCACTCCCAAGCGAGCTCAGGTGTATATAAGAAACGTGATTGCACGCAAACCGAAACAAAAGTGTACCATCATGCAACTTGCTTTCTGAATACGTTATATCTTTCTTTCTGATTGACGATGTAACCAAAATCTCTGAAGCGATAAACAAAAGGACTGGTATCGGCTAATTGAAAGATCACGTGACATACATGCCAACGTAGAGTTTATTCTAGGTTCGACCAGCTTATCAGTCTCAGTGACAAGTAGCCAGAGCCAACTTTTGAAAACTCTAAATTAATTGCAATTTGCTTCTTTGTGAAACTTTCAGATGTATCATTTGAAATGGCCACGGAAGCCCACTTGTTATCCAAGATTTGACTACTTGTGAGGGTATAATTATTAAGTGAGAATTGATTTCACGAATTCAGACAGGCTCGCATATTCGATGATTGAGAGAAATATCGGCAGGCTATTAGAAAGCATACAGTCGGGCTGTAGGATGGGGAGCTGTTTGGCTCTGCAACATAGTCGAGTTTGGTACATTCTCTAAAAAGAAAAGCAGAGAAAGTACTTGGGAAGAAATATCACTTTATGTCATAATATGCGAGAGTATCATTGCCCCAAGTTCAGGGCCACAGTATACAAGCCGCGCTTCAGGCCAAGAATCAGGGCTAGAGCCCATTGTGGGAGGAAAGGAATAAGCCAAATCGAGATTCCAGTGAAAAAACAAATTGTGTTCATATCAGAGAATTTGACTGGCTCGGAAGCTACAGATTTTTCCGCCTAATTTCGAAACCACTAGCATGATACTCTTTTTGGCGATGTAAGTGATACATGCAAGCGAGGCCCTA
Source organism: Metschnikowia pulcherrima (assembly GCA_009746055.1). Classification (NCBI taxonomy): domain Eukaryota; kingdom Fungi; phylum Ascomycota; class Pichiomycetes; order Serinales; family Metschnikowiaceae; genus Metschnikowia; species Metschnikowia pulcherrima. The sequence continues at coordinate 584,547 of VFXK01000006.1, forward strand.
ATTCGGGTGGGGTGCCGGTTCAGGCTCGCCCTGTGCTAACGTTGATCTACAAATCAGAACAGGAACAAACAACAAACCACTTTCCGTTTTTGACATTCTTTCATCAAATTGATATCACCCTTTTCAAGAAATCACCTGCTAGATTTTGTACTCATCCAAAAATAATCTAAGCAAAAGATTAAGGAATGAACACATTCATAAACAGATCAAAGTATTGAGGCCGCTGGCGAAATCTGCGCGCGACCGCCCCGAAAATAGAAAATAGGGCCTAATTCCGCCAGCCTGTTCGCGTGCGTGGCCCTGGCGCTCGGTGCACTCCTATACAATAGACTCTGTTTAGTCACTTAGAATAACTAGCCGAAAACTGGGAAACAAGACATGCCTGCTGTCGGAAGTACATCTCCGTCGTGGTCAAACGAGGACGCAGACGATTTCTGGGACGATGATTTGGGTGCTTTGGACGATGTACAAGCCTCTCTGGCCGGGCCCAAAAACGGTGAGTTGAACGGCATGGAGACAAGTCTTATCGACGGAAAAAAAGACAGCAATGCCTCAAATAATGGGCATGTGGCTACCAAAAGTGGTGAAGATTCAAACATCACAAAACATCAAGCGTCAAACGGTCTTGAAAAGGCACAAATGCGTGAAATCACGACCGCTCTAGACCTGATTGATACGATTTTGGCCGAGGACTCGGGGGTTTTACAAGAACCGGAGCTGGGTACGGGACTGGCGCAAAATGAGACTCAAGATACTTTAGAAAAGGATGTGGAAGAGACTCAGTCCAGCCTCGAGCTCACAGAAGCGGCTGAAGACGTGCTGGAACCGGCCACTGAAGATCTGCATCTAGACGGAGAAAGTGTTGGAAATTTGAACGGAAATTCCGCAAACCTGACGAAAGCCACTGATGAAGCCCATCATGAGCCACCTGAAAAGGCCGCATCGACCACAAACGATGATATCACGTCAAATAATGTCCATATTAACGAAGAATCGTGCCCTGACAATGGCCATTCTTCGGAGTCGATCAAAAACGACGAAATCGGTCGCGAATCGATCGAAAACGACACGAAGTCTGCGGATATTATACCTTCAGATAACTTTGAAGAGACGGAAGTCTATGATAGCCCGCGCGAGAATGCCGAGAGCATTTCAAACCCTGAGATTTCTGGGGAAGGGGATCTTCATGACCAAATTAAAGCATTAAAAAGGGCATTGGCAGAGAAGGATGCCGCGCTACAGCAGCACCAAGCGTCGAAAGAAGTAAGCTCCGATACAAAATCGTTGGCCAGAGTACAGGAACTAGAGGAAGCGCTCGAGAAAACCGAGCTGGAAAGAGACCATGCACAGGAACAATTAGAAGGGTTTTTGAGCAAGATCTCAAGCATGAAAACCGTGTTTCAGAATTTCAAAGCTACCCAAAAAGAGTTGGATGAAGTGAAGCAAGAGTTGGCGGAGGTCAAGGAGGACAGGGATAAGTTTGGGTTAGAGAAAGATCAGATAAATGCGAAATTAAAGGAACTCGAAAAAGAGCACGAGAAATTCACGCAAGAAAAAACAACCCAAGACTCACAAAACCAAAAGTATCTTGATGTGATCGAATCACTCAAGACTGAAGCGCTTGATTTGAATAGGGAATGTGACCGATTGAGTCTGCTTATGTGCACTATGCGCCGTGAATTCCTGGCCAAGGAGGAGTCTTTACAAGACGAGAAATACTCTTTGGAACACGAAGTCGGGCGTCTCAACAAAAAGATAAGCTCTCAGAATAGCGCTTATAATGAGCTTGAATTGGAGAAGGAAGAGGCCACGATAGAAAACAAAAACTTGACTGCAGCTTTAGAGGAGGTCAGAGACAGACTTCACGACCGGGAGCGTGCTGTGGAGAAGGTGGAAGCTGCGGCCAGAGACACAGCACATACACTTGAGGCCAGGATTGCCGAGCTCGAAACTCTAATCAAAGGAAAAGACGACGAAATTGAAAAGTTACAGGCGGAAAACAAGTCTCTTGATTCAGAGGTCCTGCATACAAAGGAAGTTTTGGAAACACGGGTCCGTGAAATCGAGCAGCTTGAAAAGGAAAAGGAGAAGATCAAGCTTTTGGAAGAAGACGTGCATAGCAAGCAGCTCATTATCGGCAAGTTGCGTCATGAGGCCATCATTTTGAATGAACACTTGACAAAATCATTATCGATGCTCAAGCAGAAACTGGGCGATTCGGACCACACCGTGGACCGCACGCTAGTGTCGAACTTGATTCTCAATTTCCTCCAAATTCCACGTGGCGACACGAAAAAATTCGAGGCGCTTGCGCTCATAGCGGGTCTTCTCGATTGGGACGACGAAAAGAAAATCCAGGCAGGATTGATGCATAGTGGTGGGAAACATGAGGAAGGAAAACCGCAGCGTCTGGGGCTTATTTCTTTGTGGACCGACTTCTTGGATAAGGAGAGCTCGAAGAAGTGAGTTTCGAGAGTGGAAGAGTGCAAACTGCTTCGAAAAAGGCCTGATTTTTGGACTTTTAAGTTGACCCGCAAGCCTCAAAATCAAAGAATTATCGTCTAGACCGATATTGATCATTCGGATTTTGAGATTAGATAATTGGGACTCTTGGTGGTGTCCCCAAGGGCATCCACGCTATATCAAATTCATCACGATGCCATCTTGCTAAATACCACCTTGATGAGTTTTATGGCATACACCTGCCACTATGTGAGTGTTCGATTTTAATAAGGGTTCACGTTTGTCAAATATTGATAAGAAACGGTTCTTTTTGCTCGCAACACTTGCAGAGTTCCATCTTTACAATAAATGTGCTGATGTTTTTTTGAATTCTACCATGTGTTCATATCATTGAGTCCGAGCCTGCAACATGTATATCAGCATAGATATTGAAATGGCGCAAGTTTCTTTCTTACCGATCGAGGCGAGAGCCAATCGCATGTTTAATTAGCCTGTATCGGCTAATGGATCTTGCAAGTGAAAACTAGTCATTTAAAGGTCTACGTGTGTTGAGCATTGAGGCATCTCCAAGGCACCCATTGCCAACATAATCATATTCTAGTCCGAGAAATATTAGTGAATGGTAAAGGATGGGACCACACCAAAAAACAATTTCTGATCAAACCATGGCTCCTATGGTGGTCTTAAAGACTCAATATTTACCAATATTTACCACTTGAAGACAAACCAGATATATGATGTATATCAATATCTCCATTATTGACAAATTAAATTTATGCAATTCACCAATGTGGTGTCTTGATCTAATTCTACTCCACGAGGCCAGGTAGTTACACCGGTGCGCGCGATTCATGATAGACTCGTTAAATCCACCCAAAAGCTATACGCGTCACTTGAAAACCGATCCGAATCAGCACAAAATGGTCGATATCCGGCTGTTTTTTGGCAGCGGCGAGCCAGCGAAGAACGTATGTCTTTTAAAATCAACAAAATCGTATCAATTCATGAAAATTGTCTGGATTCACCTAATTTTTTCCTAGGTCTCTTCACTAACACGTCTCAGCCCAAGAAGCGGCCCCTGGCAGCAACCAAAAGTGCCTCTTCGGAGAAAAATGATTCCGAAAAAAAACCATCCAAGGTCCAGAAAACGGCAGCGAGTACCAGTAAGTATTTCAAGAAAGATACGGGCAAAAGTGATGGCGCAGCCGCCAATTCGGAAAGCGCTCAGAAATCGGAGAAACCCGCTCAGAAATCGCCTAAAAGGGCAGGCTCCAGCGCCCCAATAGCCGCCAGGACGGCCGCCAAGCCGAGAAGAGCAGCCCAAAAGGCCGAGTATGTCAATTTGGACTCGGATTTGGATGATTCCGAGGACGAATTCCAGCCGAATGCAGATGAGGAAGAAGATGACGTTTTCGAGGTGGAGGATGTGAGTGAACCAGAGGATGAGCCGGCGGCAGAAGAACCAGAAGAACCAGAAGATGACTTAAGCCTTATGGAGATCGAGCCCGAGACCAAGCCGGCAAAGGCAAGAAAACCGGCGGTTAAAAAGGCCGTTTCGCCGGCGGCTAATTCAGGGGCAAAATCAGGAAACGTTTTGAAAGAGTCAGGCACAAAGGCTAACGGTGTCCACGCGGATGACATTCTCTCGACCATTCCCGATGCTGAGCTCCCCGATGCGCCCGAAGCCGAGGGAAAATTGAACTACTTTGCTTTGAAAAGCAGGCAGCAGAACGTCGCCGCGCCCACGGGCTCGGTGGAACTCCCGGAAGCTGCACCAAATTGTTTGAGTGGACTCACCATCGTCTTCACAGGCGTTCTTCCTAATCTCGACCGTGACGCGTCTGAAACTGTCGCCAAACAGTATGGTGCCAGGGTCACCAAGAGCATTTCAAAGAAAACCAGTTTGGTAGTGATTGGTGAGGAGGCCGGACCGTCGAAAGTCAAGAAAATCAAGGACTTGGGGATCAAGGCGATTGATGAGTCCGGGTTCATCGAGCTCTTGACGAGAATGCCTGCAGATGGTGGGGATAGCGAGACCGCTCAGGCGGCCAAGCGGAAGAGAGAGGAAGAGGAGCAGGCGATCAAGGAACAGGCTCTTGCCGAAGAAAAAGCCGAACGAGAACGCGAGGCTAAGAGAAGGAAGGTCGCCGAGCAACAGGCGAAACTGAGTCTGGAAAGCACGCAAAAACCACAGCCAAAGCGGGTTATCCCCAGCAGCGAGAAGTTGTGGACTGTGAAGTACGCGCCCGACAACTTGTCGCAGATATGTGGCAACAAAACGCAGGTCAACAAGTTGCGGAACTGGCTCCTGAAATGGTTTGATAATGCAAAGAAAGACTTCAAGGTCCCCGGCTCTGATGGCTCCGGTGTGTTCCGTGCGGCGCTTATCTCGGGCCCTCCCGGAATTGGAAAGACCACAGCAGCTCACCTTGTGGCCAAGGACTTGGGTTTTGATATTCTCGAGAAAAATGCCTCGGATGTGCGGTCCAAATCCCTCCTCAACTCTGATATCAAGTCTGTGCTCAACAATACATCTGTGGTGGGCTTTTTCAAGCACAAGGGTGACAAGGAGCACAGCGTGAATGAACGGAGATTCTGTCTCATTATGGATGAGGTAGACGGTATGTCGAGCGGAGATCATGGTGGTGCAGGTGCGTTGTCGGCGTTTTGTCGAATTACAAAGATGCCCATGATTTTGATCTGTAACGACCGCTCGCTCCCAAAAATGAGAACTTTCGATAAAGTCACGCTTGGCCTTCCTTTCAAGAGACCAAGCGAGGTGGAGATGAGAGCCAGGTTACTTACAATCGCGCACAGAGAGCAACTCAAGCTCGAGCCCTCAGTAATTGGCAAGTTGGTACAGGCCACCGGCAACGACATTCGGCAGATCATCAATTTGATGTCGACGGTCTCGAAAACTCAGAAGGTAATTGGACATGAAAATTCGAAAGAAATAGCGGAAAGCTGGAAAAAGCACGTGATGTTAAAACCTTTTGATATCACCGCTAGTTTGCTTGGTGGGCCTATTTTCAACCCCAATTCTGGCAGCACATTGAATGACAAGCTTGACTTGTATTTCAACGATATTGACTTCGCGCCATTGATGATACAGGAAAACTATCTAGTCACCAGACCACACGTGCTGTCACAGCAGGAGCATTTGCAGAGAGTCGCAAATGCAGCAGACGCTATCAGTGAGTCTGATAGGATCAACTCTTTGATCCGTTCGAGTGAACAACAATGGAGTCTCCTCCCCTTCCACGGAGTAATGTCGACGGTAAAACCCGCGATGGAGACAAACGGGTCTTTAGTGGGCCGTATTAACTTCACGTCCTGGCTCGGGAATTTCTCCAAAACCAACAAGAATATGCGTTTGCTTCAGGAGTTGCAGTACCATGCCAGGCTCCGGACATCTACTAGCAAGAGTGATTTCCGCCTTGATTACGTTCCTGTGCTCCGTGATGCATTGACGAAACCATTGTTGTCCGAAGGTGAAGGTGGAATTCCGGAAGTGATCGATACAATGGATCAATACTACTTCACGAAGGATGACTGGGATAGCGTCTTGGAGCTTGGTGTTGGCAACAAGACTGGGGCTGAAGTCTTGAAGGGAATTCCGACGAAGGTGAAGTCCGCCTTTACAAGGAAGTATAATGGCATGTCGCATCCTATGGCGATCTACAAGACCGGCAATTCCGTCGGCAACGGTGGCGCAAGTAAACAAAAGGTGGACTACGAAGACGTAGTAGAGGACGATACGGTGAAGGATGAAGAGGTGGAGGATACTGGGGAGGACAGTGGTGAGATAGATCCAAAGAAAGACAAGCTCATCAAAAAGCTTCCGGCAGGAAAAAAGACCGCGAAAAAGGCCAAAAAGAAGGCCACATAGACATGGAAAAGCCATCTTCAGCGATGGGTGAACCAACAACTCGTGGTTTTGATGGTAAAGACCATCGATAAGAATCCATTGGTTCAAACAGCGATTACAAACATAAAGAGAAACCCCTGAATATGAAAACTTGTTTGCGTCCTCAGCCAAACCGGCAGATATACCGTTGATATGGAAGAAGCCCAAATTTCTATGCAAAAGTGTGATCTGGCGGATTGACACGCACGGCAATTTGCATGGGATGGCGATAGCGAGTTGAGTATGGTGCAATGCCGTGCGGCGCGTCGGCCGGTGGCTGCGACCGGAGCCGCGTCACAGGCACGCTCCACGGCGGGGTGATGCGGAAAGGAAATGATCACATAACAAAACCCTAGCTTTTCAGTGCTCAAAGATTCACAAACTGTGGATGCAAAGCCTTTGAGGCCGCTTATAACCGGCTCTCAATTCTTTTACCTTGATTATTTTGCTCTTTTCACTACTTGGTGGTACCTATGGCAACCGTAGATCGGATCGGGCCAGGCCCTGGATTGAGGATGGACGCACCCACGCGCTCCGCTACACAGGACATGTTGTTACATGAAGAGGCCTGATTGGAACTTTGAGCAAAAACCGCCAAAGCAAATCCACACTACCGTTCGATCCAAAGAATCATTAGTTTTGAATTCACCGCACGAGAAACTTGAGTATAGAATCCCCGAATCTGGCTGATTTTCCTTGTATAAACACTCATTTAATCTATCTGTTTCAGCCTGAAACGGCCATTATCGGATCGGAAAATGTCTGAGCAGAGCCCCATGTTCCACATCCCGCCACCTAGACGCCACCCACAGAACCAGAAACTTCTGCTCTCGATTCCACAACCGCTACTGCATGGCCAGGGCGAAAACTCGGGCAAATTTGCGTCAGATTTGGACGCCTCAGCACTAAATGCGCCCGTGCCATTACCATACATGCCCAGGCCGGCCCAGAAACCGCTCCGGCGCAAACCTGTCCCGCTAGATTTCACGAAAATTGATGGATCACACTCACACGCGCCTGGCATCGAAACTTTGACGGAAAAAGGTGATGGTATCGCTGAAATCGAGGCAAAGACAGATAAGCTAAAGATTTCTCTAGATCTGGCCAAAGAGGCCCCAAGCGTGGCCTGTTTGGATGATGTGACACCTGAGGAGTGGAACTGCCTTGCAAACTCGAATCAGATCACCGAGCTCAGCAAATTGGGCGAAGGGAATGGCGGCAGTGTGGCGAAATGCGTGCTCAAAAGAGGGTCTCCTGTTTTTGCACTCAAACTCATCAACACAGACCCTAACCCCGATGTGCAGAAACAGATTATTCGTGAGCTACAGTACAACCGGCTGTGCCACTCGCCAAACATTGTGAAATACTACGGCACGTTTATGGTTGAGAAACAGCTGATGATTGGAATCGCCATGGAGTACATGGGAGGCGGCACGTTGGACGCGATCTACAAGCGCGTGTTAGAACTAGACCCGACAAACCGGGTCAGTGAGAAAGTGCTCGGTAAAATAGCCGAGTCTGTCCTAAAGGGGCTCAGTTACCTCCATGAGCAGAAGATTATCCATCGAGACATAAAGCCAAGCAATATCTTGCTAGATGCCAAAGGCAATGTGAAAATCTGCGATTTTGGCGTGAGCGGCGATGTTGTGAACTCGTTGGCAACGACATTTGTTGGGACACAGTATTACATGGCCCCAGAACGTATCATGGGCCAGCCGTACACTGTGAGTTGCGATGTATGGCTGTTAGGGGTCACGCTTTTGGAAGTGGCCCAGGGGCGGTTCCCCTTTGTGGCGCAAAACCTGGCTCCGCTAGGCCCCATTGAGCTTCTACTGTTGATTTTGGAATGTGAGCCTCAGCTAGAAGACAATTTGCAGGAACAGATCCGCTGGCTGGACTCGTTCCGGAACTTTTTGGGCTACTGCTTGAAGAAGACCGCCTCGGACCGCCCGCCGCCACTGCAAATCTTGCGTCATCCGTGGTGCGTGGGGCAGCTGCGGTATAGTGTCAATATGGAGAAGTTTGTGAGGAAAGTGTGGGGTGCATAGCCTCAAAGGGGGTGTAGAACAAGACTTTCACGAGAATTCAAGGGTGTTGAAGAAGACATTGAGAGAGTTGGGGTGTGGTGTAAGATAACCTGCGAGCACGTGTCACGCAAGTTGATGTTAGCACTCATTTGCATGAAATTTCTCATCGTCCACACGGGATTTGCCTTGATATCATGTCAAGACAAATTTTTAAGGCTTGTCCCCCTTTCTTTGAGCGATAAACAAGGGCTGAAAGAAATAGTTAACCTATCAAGGTCAGTACCCAATGTCACATTGCCCCAGACTACACAGGTTTGTCGGCGACTAGATAGCTTACATAGAAACTGACATTTAATGCCGATTGACTCTCTGATGTATGGAAAGTTCCACGAGTAATGCTCGCTTAGAAATCTACCTAATATACTGATCGCCATAATACTGCATATGTCAGAAACAATACCCTTTTAATAAAATTTGCGGCAAAATTAGCTCGCTTTCTCCACGTGAGAATTTAACTTCGAGGAGTGTAGTGAAATCTTGTTTGTTTGTTTGTTTGTTTAGCATTGTCATGACGTTTTTCGTGGATGTCTTGATGATCGAATCAGTCTTGCAGCCAAAAATTGCCGGTAAATGTGTCTTTATCACCATCGCTGTCAATACACGCCAATTAATACAGAGGTTAGTGGTTATTGGATTTCATGTAGAAATTGACCAAAAATGAGAAATACACAAGTGCTTCATAAAAAGATAGAACTGAGTCTCAAACCATGCGAGAGGGCTAATAGACCACATCTTGCCTCGGGCAATACTTTATTATTGTCTCGAATTTGGTGACACTAGCCTGGAATATCTTTTTTAAAGCTCAAATTAATCGGCTTGATTCTTTCATTCGCAACAATTTGTCTTTACGGACTCGCAAAACCCCCACATTTCTTTAATCATGTTGATGTTTTCCGGAGTACTCCTGCCAGCTCGCTGGAGCTCTCTAATTCGTTTATTGTGGAATGATTATTGATTCGCTCCGTCGAGTATGCGCGACGCCAATCTTTCGTAAGTATAAAGTATTTTACAAGATCAGAAAATCACGGGATATGTTCTTCACCATCTTGAAATTTGTTGCAAACCCTTAAAAAAGGTTATTTTATTGTGCAGCGGTGTGCGGCTTCACGCCAAAAAAACAAAAAGATATAAACTGCGCAAGCCCGGACTCGAACCGGGAGCCCAACGATGGCAACGTTGGATTTTACCCTTAAACCACTTGCGCTTCTGTATGTTTAAAACTTTTTGCAAGTTGGACTAAAAGCATAAATTCAATGTCCAGCTCGTCGAACCGATTTTGGGTTCGAGGGACCTGTTGAGCAAATGTTGTAATTTCACAAAAAAACATGGATAAGCATTTTCGTCAATTTTGAATACCAGTTCACCCACTTCCCGGAAAATTTATGGCACTGTGAACACACCGGTGTTTCTTCGGGCTATAAAGACGACGGATCGGATATACTCGGCATCTTTGTATCGATGCCTGGGGTGAAGTTGCGGTCTATTGTATGTTTTTTTTTTCTATGTTGTATAGTTTCTGCGTTTGTTGGGGTGTGCCTGTCACACTCTGACGAGAGCGTCCTATAGTGTGAAGTATCTTTAAAAAAAATTGAAGTAAATTGTTTTCAGGCTTTTGAATTTTCTGATATTGCAAATTTTGTGGTGTCTGTAACGACTCCTTTCTTGAAAAATCAAACGAAATTTTTTGGGCCTTTGTGGAACTGTCATTTTCTGGAAAGACGAGAACTTTTTTTGGATTTTGCGACAATTTCCGTTTTCTACGATAATTCAATATGAGATAAACTGGCATTAAATGCCTCCGTAAGGCTCCCATACTCGGTATCAACGGCTGGAGCGTCAACCGCTGACCTCTCTTCTTTTACTACCTTCACGGCGTTTCGCGTAACGGCTGAACCTGTTGCAGTAATGCTCTGTCCGATCGATTTCGTATATCTGTGGTCATCATAGTTTTGTCTCGCAGGAAACGCCTCGTGGTATTGAACACGTTCGTAAGGCGCGTTCACGTATTCGTCCTGTGGCACGTAACGGTTTGAAAACTTCGTCAAGCAGAGAGCATCCAATTGCATATCGTCTGACTCAGGCACAACGCGCGGGTTTCCGAAAATACGGGTAGCTTTATCACGCGGAGCAATTCCAGAAACATTCAGACTTGTTTGTTGAATTGATCTTGCTTGGTAAGACTGCAATCCCTGTGGCTCTTAATGACCTGATGTGAATTTTGGACGATGTACTGGCAAGTAGATCAGTCCTTGATATCTATCTTGCCTTTGGAAACCGTAGGACGGACCCTGTGCTCCTTGTTGTCCTTGAAAACCCATTTGGCCTTGCATGCGCGTTTGGTCCCCAAAATTACTTAACAGCGATCCGTTCGCAACAAACGACATTGGCCTTGAGAATGAAATTCGCGGCAGGATTGCTTGCTCCCTCTGTTCGCCAAATTGAGGTTTGTGATTTGGACGAAAGCCTGGAAACGCTGAACTACGATTTCAGATCCCCTGATAGTCTTCCACGGACGCACTGCCCGGGTCTTGGTGCATTTGCACAGTCATTCTGGCATCACAGTATTCAGAAAAAACGCCATCTCTCACTAACCGTTCTGCTTCTCTCATGACTTCAGGCACTTCTTCTTCGTTCGCAATCTCGGCGCGTGAGGATGTGATCGTTTTCAAATACCTTTGCCGCGCGTTATTCTGAACACCGCTGATGAAAGCCTCCTTGAGAACCCCATCGGTGACAGGGATCGGTGTAATTTCATTATACGCTTGGAGCTGCGTGTGCATAGCAATATACTCCTGTAGAGACCCCCTTTGTTTGACTGTCTTAAGTTCGTTAAAATTGCTCACGCCATAAGCGATTCCGCAATACCCATCCTCACAGAAATTCAAGAATATTTCGTCTGTCATGTCTCGACGTTGAGAAAGGCTAAGCGTGGCGATATCTGCACTACCTTGAAGCAGCTTGTAGATGAACACCAACATTTGATCAGCTGACATCTCGTCCAAAGGAGCAAGTTGCCTCTTCAAAGCCTGCGACCAATTCATGGCTACTAACGGACGTTCATCAAAAGGAATGATGCTAGCTTCAAACTTAGTAGAAAACAGAGTCAAGATCTCATATTGTGACCGACTTGCATTGGTCGATAGATAAGCTGGCGGGTAGCTAAAGCCAAAGAACCCCTGGCGCGAATATCCGGCACGTGACCTTGGGTCGGAAATATTGGCATTTGCTTGCCGAGTGGTGGGATCGCGGCGCCGGCGGCGGATGATTGTTTCATTGTGTTCGACATACCTTTGTGTGTTTTGATTGGTTATTTTCGTCGTCGAGTCGGTAAGGTAAGGTGTCAAGCTTCAAATATCTACAGGATCGTTTCTTTCAAAAAAAAAAATTTGTTAGCGGACACAATATACAAATGCCTTATTTTGAGAAATTATTAAAGAAGCCCGTCGAATTTGCGTATAAAAGACTCAATCTCTTTACAGCATGTTTAATGTTTGATTTTATACTTACCATCGGCGGTGCTGACAGCTTGACCATGAAATTACGCCATAAAACCTTGGCCTATGTCGACCGAAGGTGGGAACTGTACTACCAGCAGCTTGGAGACGAACAGCGAGCACACATGGCGGCTACTTCTGTTCCAAGATAGTGCTGACTGATTACACCCGGGGGGAAGTTGCGGAGTTTTTGGCACCTACCTAATTCATACTTGGGTGAAAGCGATAACATCACAATCCAACGTGCGTACGCGTTGGCCTCGATTACAGGTGAAGACATTCCGAAATGTATAGCCGGTGAGACCTTGAGATTTTTTTTTTTATTTTTTGGCTTGATACATCTGATTAAGGGCTGGGAGCCAGAATTTCCATTGGTGTGTTCGGTGAGTACAGTGCTGAGTGGGTACGCATTATAACGATTTTGAAACGTAGGGCGTTTTGTTACGATATAGGTGTGAAATCGTTATAAAATCAACCTCGACCTGCATGAAATAAACACAAGGACTCAAAAAACCGGTGCAGATGCATCTATTCTACTAAAAGTCATTTGGCTGGGTGTGGTGGCTTTACGCACCATGAACCAATGCTACTCCAAGTTTCCGCTATTACCACCCCCAGACGCACCTCTTCGCCGACGCGGTTTTTGAATGTATCTCAAGATAAGGGCCAAGAGTGAGTCGTGGGCGTGCTTTGCTGGCCAAACACACATAAAAGCGCCAAGAAATAGAACCATTCCTTTTCAATCGATATATTCGAAAAGATCACCGATATCGGAGGGTCGGGAACTTTGCCCCTTAACTATGGGGAACCAAAATTCAACCCCCAGACTATCGTTATAACGCGATAAATCGTAATAAACATCATCGTTATAACGCGATTATGATGGAGATCGTTGTAGCGCGTACCCGCTGTAGTTACCACCCCTGGGGAGATCTTTGTTGTCAATCAACTGAAATCTTCATAAACCACGACTTACCCCATTGAGGTCCATTGTGAACGGATACCCCGCTGTTTAGTTTCACTCAACACTTTATTGTGTGGTAAGGGCAGGTGATTGGCTGAAAAAACTCAGCCATCCTGATTATTACTTACTCAGCCATCCTGATTATTATTTACCCCATCGATCATTGTTGGTTCTGGTCAGTTGAACAAAGGAAATGGTTCTTCAGGGCTGAGCATTTCACCTGTAGACAGTATGCGCACAAGTTGCCTAACGCGCCAGGCTATGCTCTAAGACAGATTTGCTTGCCGAGTGGCGGAATTCGCGATACTTGCGTCATGTGATTGATCGATTGTGTTGAACAATTTTTCAAGTGTTTTGATTGTTTCTTGTTTTCGTCGTCGTCTTGATAAGGTAAGGCGTCAATCTATAAATATCCACAAGAATTGCTAACGGACCCAAGATAGAAATGCCTGATTTTGAGAAATTATTCAAGAGGCCCGTCGAATATGCGTATAAGAGATTCAGCCTCCTTCAAGCATTTTTATTGCTTGATTTTATGCTTACCATTGGCGGTACTGACACGGTTGCCATTGGATTACGCTATAAATTCACCGGCCTTGACGAGCGAAGGCGGGAACTTGAACACCAGCGGCTCAGAGACGCACAGCGAGCACTCATGGCAGATAGTTCTGTTCCCAGAGAGTGTTAAGGCGCTTGAATGTCCTGACTGGTTACTGCTGTGGGAAGATGCGGAGTTTATGGCACCCAGTGGCATGTTCGCCGATCTCTATATGGGTGAAAGCGATAACGCCACAATTCAACGTGCGTATGCGTTAGCCTCGATGACAGGTGGTAAGTGGCTCACAGACACTGGTATAGGAAAAAGAAGTGATCTGGTGGATCTAGACGACATCGTATTGGAATACGCCGATTCGGGTGATGAAGATGTATTATTACAGCTATACGATGACCCAGGGCACCCGAGCCCACGTTTACATCAAAGCTCAAAACGCGCATGGATGAACTTCTTGAAAAGGCGTTGGCACAGGTCAGGAAGACATGTTGCAGCGGCAACAGCATTGGACGCGTTGGGTCAGGTAGTCAAAGGCTCATGTGACTGGTTGGTCTTGGGGAGATCAGCCGTGTGTGCCAAAGATGGCGATCGCAATGTTGGCTGTTTATCATGGACGGGGGGCTGGCAAGACATTCCGAGATGTGTAGCTGCTAACATCTTAAGAAGTGCCCGTGGTGACTTCGGTGAGTATAATGACTTCAGCGCTCACTGTCCCAACTGCTTGGAGTTGGTTAACCGCAAAAGGGACACATACGCTATGGAGGATGGGATCGATTTTTCTAACAACAAGAAAAGGAGTTACAACAAACAAGTCTGTGTGAGTAATAGGCCTAATGGGTGTTAAAATGATTCAATGTAGGCAAAGTTTACTCCTGGTTATATATGAAAAAAAAAAAAAAAAATAAGAAAATTAAAAACAAAAACACCATTATTATAGTTGACAATCAAAAATTACGCAGCGAAAGGTCTGGTAAAATTTTGTGTATACTTCAAGATATGGCGTCAAGAAATTCGTTGTAAAAGCTGTGATGATCTAAACTTAAACTTGAAATCTTGTTTGGTGGAATAGTGAATACTCTCTGTTTAATGTACTTATGTTCTTATATAGTTTAATGGAGAGCTGTGTAAGCTCTCAGTCCTCAATCAAATGTATCAAACAAAAATAAATTCTCTTTTAGCGGCGCTACCAAGTGTAACAGGCTTCCTCAAAAACATGTGCCGCGCACGACCTTGCGCGGCCAATCACCTGAGCCTCATTCAAAACCTTGCATCGAGCGGCTATCGCATAATTAACGACACGAAACAAAATGCCAGTTCCTTTTGAAGGGTTGTTGCCATATGCAATCATGACGGCTTTCTTCGGCGTGGCCGGTCATGGTGTGGGTTTCATCAGATACTGGGACAACGGATGGAAAAACGACAGGTATGACTTGGACCCTTGGGACCGCAAAATGATGGAAAGAGACCTCCTTTTAACGGGCACGAAACGCGGACAGATCTCAGATGCCGTGGCGCCCGAGCATTTCAAGACCTCTCACATCACTAAGGAGGGTTACTGGTCCGCGTACAGAGACCAGTACTTCAGCCTCAGAGAGAGGTTATACAGAGGCTACGTGTTTGGCACGTGGGACTTTTCTTAATCTGTTTTTAGATTACTATTCGACTATATATAGGGCTGGCGCCGGCGGGGCCACGAAATACACATATGCATATGGTTTGGCATGTAGATCAGTGCTGGGAAATGATTGATAAGGATGTAATTGGCGCGAACCGTGTTTACGATCTCGACTTTGAATTTACTGTTCAATCATGAAATCTCCTTTTTCTCAGATAACGTGCTCAAAATCGGATTTATCATCAAATTTTTGAAAGTTTTGCAAGCATACTTGTCATATGATGCTCCTGAGCTGGAAAAGTGTCCGATCGAAGAATAAAAAAATGATTTGACCTCACAAGCAACTGAATTCTCTGGAAAACCATTTTTCACAATTTCCACTAATAAGAAAAATTCACCTTTTTTCACTTTTTTGTCGAATGTGCCAGCTTAGTGACATGGTCGTGAGACTACATCATGTAAAAGCCCTAAGTAGTTGCTTCTGAATGTTATTCATATTCCGAACAGACCCAGTGTCACATACAGATAAATGAAATCGTAAACTTAATCAAAAGAATAAATCTGAGAATCTAGTTCATTAGAATGTTCACATCTGCGATGAAATCTGGGCGTCCCAACAAGCTGAATTATGTGTGATCCAAAAGATTTCTCTCTCGATCTACCGCATATGGAAACCTCAAAATCAATGAGAATGGGTGTGTTGAACTTCCGGCTGTTTATTATTTGAAAACCCACGGTATATATATTCTTCTGATGTGATGGTCTTTCACCCAATCCTATAGCCCATTCGACGCGATGAAAACGTGTCAATTGTAAATTCTATTGTTTGCGGGTCTGGGATCGTTAGCATAGAATTTTGTAAGCTTAACCACTTTGTAATGAGAACTTAATGCAAGTTTGTGGAATGACAAAGCCCATTAAGCTTGCCTTGTCAACCAAAACGGACAAAAAGTGGGATTTCATGTAAATATGTGGTGTAAAGTTCGTGACCTCCCCAAAAGAATTTCCTCTATACATTTTCGACCGCAGGGAAGGGTAAGTCAACGAGTGATGCAGCTTTAGATTCCCAAAATGACCCATTTTTTTTTTACTCTAATGGTTCCAGCGGGCTAAAAGTACATGAAAAAAACGTTTCCTTTTAATCTATGCTCCTAGAAAAGTCGATTCTAACCCAGTGTATCCACCCAGCACATATTTAAGCCTACTTGAAATTCTTATAGCTCCACTTCTCCGTGGTCTTCTGCCTGTACCGCCTCTTGTGCTCCACCGGCACACGTGCCTCCACCATGCCGGACATCTGCAACTTGTGCATTTGCTCGTAGAATGGATTTCCCTCTGGCTTCACGCCACGCAAGTTATTTGTCAATTCATCAGATAATTTGACCTCGAGCGGCGTGAACAGCGGGTCATGTTGGCTGTGGCGCTTGAATTTCTTGGGACCGGCCGGTTTCTGTTCCGCAAGCTTTGTGGCCTTTTCATCAACCTCTTGTTCGATCTTCAGCAAGTTGGCCAAATCTTTGAGCTGAATCTTCAACGCCTTCAATTTCTCTGCAAGCTCAAGTCTCTGCTTGTGGCGCGCCTCGCGGTTCCTGCGCGTGCGAGTCTTTTTCTTAACCTCCACCGCCTCGTTCACAGAGAGCTTATACTTATCTTTTTCGTCCTCTGGCTCTTCTTCTGATGATACTGGAAGCTCATCCTCCTCCTCGTCGTGAAGAGTCTGGAATAAGTACTGTAAGCGCTCGCGCTCCTGCTCCAACGCCTGCTGGCGCATCTGTATGTCGTTCTCCGTGACATACTCACGGTCAATTAAGCTCTTCCACAGCTCCAAGGAAGGATTATATGATTTTCCTGCATGCACCACCTCGTCGGTGTCTGTATGTGCATGGAGCTTCAATGGTGCCTGTTTCAACGTCAGCGGCACCGTGGTGGCCCTTGTGTACGAGATGGCAGCAGGCACCGTTTTCTGTGCAGGCTCAGGGTCTTTTTCGGCCCATAAATCTGTGTTTGAGCCTTTCACTAATCCCTCGGCATCGGTGCGGGCCTTGCCCTTATCCTCAGTTGCCAGGCGGCCGGCCAACACCATCAATTTATGCGCTCTTTTCTTCCCGATTTTTTGTTTCGTGCGGTGCGTGACCAAAGCAGGCACCTTCGATTTGTTGGTCAAGATCTCGGTGGTTTTCAACACCGATACTGGTGCCTTCAGCCGACTAGTACCCTGATTATCTATCACGAAATCGCCGTCTGCATCTCCATGCAACACTTCACGCTCACGTTTCGCCTCCAACGCCAGGTTGATGTCATCCACAACAATATTTTTTCTCCATGCCTTCTTACCCTTTCTCGAGGACTGTGTTTTCGTTTTTGCGTCCATTTTTTTGTGCTTATCGAGTCAGGTACTTTTGGTGAAGAATAATTATTGCGTCTGAGATGAGCCCGATGGGGCGCGACATGCAGGCGCGACATTTCACCGTGTCGCGTCTCCAGATAAATGAATGATTAAGTGGTGGCATATTTTTAAGTATAAACCGGAAATAGAATAACATTAATGGGAAATAGTAAGTACTTCAGGAAATGATTCGATTTCTTTTGTAAACCGACTTGAAATCTATACTCATCAGTTCTTTTTGCTAGTGAATAAGGAAATCGATTACCACCACACATATGCTCATATGCAGGATTCTAGAAACATGGCCTGAATTCGATAAAGTCTTATTGAGGAATATTTGTGGGGTTCAATCGAATTCTTGAAAAAACCCAATATGCTATGCATTTCCTTGTTTGGTGTTCAATGATTTCTTTTTTCTTTGATTTGCAAATCTTTCAAGAAAAGGTTGTATATTCGTCAGCCATGCGATTATATGAGAATACTTGCTAATGATCAGTATTGTTAGATGCGCTAGTCCGTGGCCAGGGAACGAATGGTATGGACCCTTGGTCTGAATCAGTGAAATGGCACATATCTGTAGTTTGGCTTTGTATGATCACGCATATACGGTAAATTTTCGTGTAATCCAAAGTGATTTTGGCAACGATCGAGTGAACCTATTTCAAGGCGTTTTTGGCCCGTAGAACCTCTCATCCAGATGATTCACACAAACACCATACAAGCACCGCAAACGCCTGTAATAACCCCCATTTAAGTCCCTTCTTGTCTCACGTGAAAGATGGCTTCATTGCATATTCCAAGCCTGGCCTCAGGAGATACCTTCAGCCATAGATTCCACAGGACCAAATTCGCCTTGATCTTATCATTTACTTCTGATTGAAAAATCATCATATCAGGCCATTCCCAAGCATGACCAGATTACTGGAACCTCATGCTTTTCCCGTTTCACATGCCTTCAACACCTCGCGCGAGAGCTCGCTATATTCGAACGGCGAGAAATAGCCACTCATGCAAACATACGAGGGACAAGAGTATTTTCTCGAAATCACCCGCCCTAGGTTCACTGCTAGGTCCTGTACTGCTGCATCTTCCCCTTGCTGGAGCACACTACTGTATGTGTCCGTGCCCTTACCTATCGTATATATATAACTACCAATACTGCCATGTCCATGCTGCGTAAGGTAGATGAGAATCGGCGTTTTCGACGTCAACTGGGCTGCCACGTGTACCGCAAGGTCGTAGTCGTTGTTACCTACCGAAATGGATGACGTTTGCATGTTTTGATGGGTGCCCGGAACAGATTCCGGATCCGTGGGCCGGAGTTTCTTTCGGCTCCGTTAAAAGGGTGCAGTATGTGCAGGAAACCGGGTACTCGGTGCATAACCGGGGTCACTACGCGAAAGATAACCAGAGACTTTTACAGTATCACCAGACATGGAAAATGCATTCCTGTTAAAACATTTGTATTTCAGCAATTTTTCATTTAGACCCAATTCTGGATGTTTCCCGCGCTGGGCACTCACAACCATGAACCTTTTCTTTTCCTTATTTTTCTTTCTTTTTCTCTACACTAGATTGACAACTCGCCCGTGTCCATATATAGTCCAAGATGCAATACAGGGCCCTGGCTTTCATGCCCTGCGCTTATATAGGGCATGCTTCCGGAAAGAGTCGGAAGAACGGGGATTCGTACGACTTTTCCTCACTTGTTCCTGGACATGTCAGATCTCCATAGATTTCTCTCGAACCTTCCTTCAATCTTTCCCGACTCAGATTACTATATTCGGAAGCCCTTGCCTTAGTCCTATTTAGCGAGACCAAACGCGATATTTTGAGATCCGGTTTCCCAGGATAAGACAAAAATAGACAAAACTCCAATTAGAATACTACAAAAATATTGCATACAAAAAGACCCTCATACTCTCTTCAGCACCCTTTCCTTGTCCAACCAAACACCAATCAATTCATCACCACACGTGATCTTATAGTCACTCACCCATATCGATTGTTAATCATATCGTTTAGTCTCACTGATTAAGATTCAGCGCTTTAGTCAAACGTCAAATTCACGTTTTCAACAAAAAAAATCCTTTTTGCATTCGCCAAGTTTTGCTTAGAATAATAACCCTGTGATCAGCTGTCTTAAAACAATCTTCTTGAAGAAGTATATGTTCTTTTGCAACGATAGAACAAAAAAAAAGAATCGAGTTTGAACAATGTCACAAGAAAATCATCATGAAGATTTGGTAAAGGCTCTCAACGAACTTGTGCTTGAACCATCAAATCTGGAAGAAGCAAACGCCATAAATTACAATCCAATTTCTCTCGTCATTCACAATTTACGACATTCCGAGAACCTAATAAGCCAACTCCAGGATGTACTTGACGAAAAAACCAAATCGGACTCGTTAGAGGGTATAAGTGAAATCTCCCTCTTGGCGCAAGATCGCTTTTCAGAAACCGAAAAAACAGATTCTGCGATCATTACGCTACGAAATGAAGAAAATGCAGACGCATACTTGAAGTGCTTGAGTTCTACAACAAGTATAACTTGCACCGATCTTCCGCTCCTGGTGATGAGATTTGATAATGAAAGCCAAGACGGCAAGAAAAGCCATAAACGTTATGATGCAATACGTGAGTCCAGATCTTTTGGGAAATACGGGCATGGAGATTCGTTTGGGCCATCAAATATGAATTCGCTGCGGCATTCACCCAAAAAAAGTATCAGCAACGATAATGGTGAAGTCTTTTACGACGCCATCGTCATTGAAAACTTGGGTCAGATATTCAGCCAGCCTATTTCGCTTGGGCTTGTTCAAGAAGTTTTATCAAAATTTTCTCTTTTTGGCCCTTTGGACGCAGCGTTTCTTCCTATCGAGAGCGAGAACGGTGCCAAATACAAGCTAGAGAAGGCTGGGTTCATTGGATTTGCCCACGAAAATAACTTTCTGGAAAATCTTCTTCGGTGTTTTTATCATCTTGACGGGTTGACAATCAAACAACTATTTGACTTTACCAACACGGATGTTCGCGAGGTGTCATTGCATGGACCGGCAAGCACAAATGATCTTGAGGGCCCTTATCTCAAACTCTCTTTATGCCAACAAAAACATTCCAGACTTTTGGTTGAAAACGGTTTGCAGGCTTTCATAGCGTTTGATCATCATGAGAACCCTACCGTTTATGATCTAGTTGAGCAAAAAGAAGTATACGAAAGGCAGGTAAAGCGGTTCTCAAAAGCTGTTAATTACCAGGAGACAAACGTTTATGTGAACAATCTTGCGGTCCTATTTCAAAATGACGACATCGCATGGTACAAATTCTGGAACCAGTTTGGCGAGGGCGGTATCAAATCTGCCAAAATCATCAAGCCTCAGTTCTATAGCAAAAGGCACGATGATTCTTCGGGGAGATTTGGTTTTGTCTTTTACCAAGATGTGCAGATGGCACTTCGGGCCATTCTACTCACGAATAACAAAACCGTCAAGTTCAAAAACCACCCAGGCTTTAAGGTCGAAGCATCTTTTGCGATTCAGAAGGATACTCATGCCAAACATCAGTCCCAGTTAAACTTTCACAGCCCGTGGCACAGATCTCATTTTTCCGAAAGAAGTATGAATCGTGCCTGGCCAGACCGCCAACGCTCTAGCTCACCAGCAATTCTCGGTGGAAATTATCAGAATCCACAGGGTCATCCTGTGCAACATGTGCCAGTATATGTACCCGGTCCTCATGGCAACAACGCGTACTCATCACATATCGAAAATATGCAATTTTTGCCGTTCCATGAAAACTATCTCATGGGCCCATACAATTCTGGGCCCTCGCCGCCAAATTACAACTTCATGTATGGTCACGCGGCACTGTTTGTGCCGGCAAGACGACTTTCAGAGGGCCAATATGTGCCTGCTTGGATGAACACGCCATCTTCACGCCACAATGAGTTTCCATTCTTCAATCCTTACTCGTACCCGGGCCCGACTCTTTATTCAAATAGCTCTCCAAGCTCTGACTTGGTGGATGAGACGCGTCCATCATCCCGTGAGAATGATTCAGGGACCACAAACGATACAAAAAATGAAGATTCGTCAGAAAAAACGGGGTCATGAATAGTTCTTGTAACAATGCACATATATACAGGTTTTTTTGTTTTTTTCAGCCGTAGCCTTACAAAGAAGGAGGAAGATCCTCTTCTCTAGCTTTTGGCTTGAGATTGGCCGCCTCAAACTCTGCAAAGGACTTCTCGGCCTCGTCCGCTGCCTCGTCCACCTGCTTCACCTCCTCGACCTCTTCAATGTAGTATTTCAACATGCTTTCAATGCCGTTTTTGAGCGTCACCGAAGAAGAATCACATGTCCTACATGCACCCTTCAAGCGCAAGTACACTGTGCCTGAATCCTCGGAGAAACTAACAAACTCAATATCGCCACCATCGTCCTGGATTGCGGGCCTGATTCTTGTGAAGATAAGTTCCTTAATCATGGCAATCACCTCGTCGTCCTCCTCGTTGAATCCTATATCTTTTGAAAGCTCAGATTCGGTGATGATAGGGGTACCGTTCGTGAGACACTCGGTCAAGATTGAGAAGATCTCGGGCTTTAGAAGCGCCCACTCAAATGTTTCATTGGTTTTTTCAATGGTTATGAAGTTTGAGCCCAACATGATCGATTTCACACCATCAACTGTGAAAAGCTTCATCGCCAAGGGACTACATGCAGCCTCTCTGCCGCTCAAAAACTCTCGCGTTTCGCTTTCTTGCAAGATCTTCATCAGCGGCAAAAACTTCAATGCGTTCTCATTTGGCGTGTCTGCCGTCTGAATGAACAAATTTCTGCTCAGGAGAAGCGAAATACCTGCACGTTTGCTCACACGTGGAAATAAGCGAGGTAGCGAGACTTGTGCCAGTCTATGAAGCATGATTTTAGAGAACATATCTGAATCTGTGTGACACTAAGAAAAAGCCAATCATGACGTAAGACATGTAAATCAGGTACGACTCAGGATGCGCGCACTCGCCCTTGCACCCGTACACCACTATGACTGTGGAGTCATGGAGTCATTGGCTACAGCCTCTACCGGCCGCGCTCCGTTGTATGCAGCTAGGTCATGGCTTCACTTTTTTTTGCATCCACTGATCTGCAGAGTAATAGCTTTTTGATGACAGCATTGAAAGGGAATTTTATGAGAAATATATCAGAGTTTTCTGCGATAACCAAATGTATTTTCACTGCATAAACAGTATGTGTTTTCAGTAAAGTGAGTATGAGTGCATCGAGCCACTCGGACCCAAAACGTCTTCAACAAGTTAGTCCTTCGAGCATATCATCAGGTGTTTCATTTGAGGTAGTAGTATAGCTTTTTTAGTAGAGACCACAATTTTGATCGCCGCGATTCCAGCAGGAGTGGATACTCATGAAAATCAGCTGCCTAGGCACCCATTGTAGCTGCTTAAGCATTGAACAATGGTTTTGCTAAACGCAAGTAATTTACCTACCTTGGCCTCCATGAAGTTTGACTTTCCCACCCACACGAATTAGAGAGCCAGTTTGGTATTCATCAGGAAGTTGCATACTAAATATATCGTAAAATATCTCTACAGAGTACAGTTGATTAATTGAGCCTGACGCGTACGGTCGAATATAGGCAATGGATGTCTTTTCGTGAGCCTTTAATCGTCTAATTTATTAGTTTGCTGCTTTTTACACAGCCAAGGATCTAATTGTTGCAATTCTTAGCACGCTTGTGTAGGAGCGGTTTCCTTGCTGATACTCGCACTAAATTCAATGTGAAACTGGCACCTGGAGATTTGCATCCGACTTTGTTTCGAGAAAATACCAGAGCTCAAGAGAATTGAGCCAATTCCTTTCTGAACATTAACACGAATGGATCTACTTTTCAAACAAAAGCTTCTCAAACATCGTGGCGGCCTTCTCCTCAAACTTGGAATCTCCAGGCTCGTTACTGATACTATGATCAAGCTGTAGTTTGTTCTCTGCAAGCATCAAAATATTCTCGTCGATGGTGTTCTCCGCAATCAATTTCGTAACCAACACCTCCTGTGTCTGCCCCACACGGTGCGCCCGATCCTCTGCCTGTTTATCGTCGTGAGGATTAAACGACTGGTCATAAATGACAACGTTGTTTGCCGCCACCAAATTAATACCGAACCCGCCCGCTTTGGTCGAAAGCAAAAACACGGGGATGGTTGCGTCCTCATAAAACCGGTCAATAATATCCTGGCGCGTATCTACGGTAGTCTGTCCGTCCAAGCGCACAAACGTAATGTTGGCGAAACTCAAGATCTTCTCCAATACATCGAGCATTTGTGTGAAGAGCGAGAATACCAACACTTTCTCGCCGCGGGATATCACCGCACGCACGATCTCAAGCAACTTCGTGACTTTGCCACAATCGAGCCATTTCAGCTGCTCAAGCACGTAACCACCCAAGGTTTTTGGGAACTTCTCGCACAACGCGTTCAACTCGTAATCACTCATCACCAGCATATCCTCGACGATGTACTCGCGGTTAGCGTCGACGTATTGCGGCTCGCCCATGATCCGCTTGGCCATTTCTTGAATCTTCTCGTCGGTATAGATCCTGCGAAATAGAAGCGGGTGCATCGACGCCTTTCTCAAGGACATCATGACGTTCGTCGACAGCGGGATTGGCGCGAGTTTTGCATCTTCGGCATCTTTGCCCGTGAGGGTCTTGCGGCGCTCGCGCTCGGCTTTCGTCTTTTTACCCTGGGTAATGAATTCGTCGTAGATTTCTCGCTGTGTTTCGCTCATGGCGCATTTCACCACCTGATGCGTCTTTTCGGGTAAGTATTTGAGCACTTGTGCCTTCTTACGGCGCAACACAAACGGCGTCATCATGGTCTTGGCCTTGTTGATTGCCTGCTGCGACAAAAGCGGATTGTAGTCCTTGGAGCTGTTGAGCATGGCCGTTTTGTTGAAAAGGCCTTGCAAATCGTCTCTTTTTTCAACAAAAAGTCCCGGGAGCATGAACGCCAAGAGCGACACGAGTTCCTTCAAGTTGTTCTGGAGCGGCGTACCGGTCAACAACAAGCGGAAGCCGGCCTTGAGTCTCATCAACTTCGTGTACCGCTCGCTGTTTGAGTTCTTGAGCATGTGGCCTTCATCGTACACAATCATGTCGAAATTTTGACTGCGGAGAAACTTGAAATCAGGCGCAGCGCCCGTGGCCAAGTTGTACGTGGTGACTAGGACATCGTACAGGGTCTCCGCCAACTCGTAGCGCAAGTCTTCACGCTCTGCCTGCAGTCCATAATACGCCTGCACAACCATCGACGGACAGAATTTTTGGAATTCTCGAAGCCAGTTTTCCAAGGTCGACAGCGGTACTACGACCAAGTGAGGGCGCAGCAGGTCCGCGGTGGCCTTAAGTTGTGCCATGAATGCAATCACCTGGCACGTCTTGCCCAATCCCATCTCATCTGCCAATATGCAGGACAACTTATTGTGATAGAGCAAATGCAACCAATTGATTCCCACCTGCTGGTAGGTCTTAAGCTCGACCTCGGGAGCAAGAAGTGTGGGCTTGTGCAGCACGTATGCAAGCCCGCGTCGCGTTTTCCCGAGCTCGTCACCATTTTCGTCGCCACTTTCATCATCATTTTCAGCCACATCCACGTCCACCATGTCTAGCTCGCCTTCGCCGGTCACCTTGACGCCCCAGCGGGCCATTTGCCGCAGAATGAGCCGCCCATACTCGGAGCACTGTTTGACCAACGAGTCCACCGCGCGGTAGCCCTTTAGACTGAACTCCGTGCGCTCAATAATCTTGGTGCCGAGCGGCTTGCGAACCGTGCGCCGTTTCAGCTCCGGTTCCGGTGTCTCCTCAAAAGTCGCCTCGGCCACCGCGTAGATCAGCTTGTATGGCCGCTGAGATACCACGCGCTCGGCGGTGCGCGGCGGCACGTTACAGATCTCGGAGATATCTTCAGGCGGGGCCTGGTTTAAAAACTCCAAAATCTCGGCGTCGATCGACGTCATGCCGCCGGAAAACGCCTCATCCTCCTCCGCAGACATGTCGTCACTGAACACTTCCTCCTCGAGCTCGCTGTCGACGGAAATCACGCGTTTGTTCTTTCTGTTGGCGCGAATCTGCTCCTCGGCCACATCAAGCGCATCCACCGACGCGGCCTGGGTCGTTTTGCCCCGAGTTTTCACTCCACCATCACTATGTGCATACTGCTGCAGGAGCCGGCCCGGCACGGCTAATTTGGCGAGTTTCGGCTCGCTGGGGGTGTCCTGTATGACTAGTCCATCCACAGCATCGGCCCGCACGAGCCGCCGGCGCTTCTGCTCGTCCCCGCCCGGTTTCTGGAACATTTGGTCGATCCGCGGCTGCTGCCTGGCTCTATATTTTTCCAAAATCGATACCTTGGGCTTCAGGAGGTGCACTTTCGTGTCAGGGGCCGCGGGCGCAGACTCTACAGCGGCAAATGGGCGCTTCTGCCTCGCTTTCCCGGCGATTTTCACCGGCGACGCATCCTCGTCATCGTAGTGTTGGCCCAGGGGCAGTTTCGGCGGCAAACGGGTCGCTTCCAGTGAGCTTTCCCGCCTGGTCTCCTGATTGAAAGGCACGGGCGCTGGAAGCAGCCCAAGCTCGGCGCGCCGGCGGCTCTGTTCGGCGTCTCGCTGCTCCTGTCGTTGTCTATCCTCGCGCACTCTCTGAGCCTGCTGGCTGGCGTCATACTGCTGTAAACGCTCGTTTAAAGGAATATTCTCTGCGAGCCATTGACTGATATCGCGAAGATTGCCCTTCCCCTTCACCATGGCCTTAAAAAGCTCTGGCTCAGTGAGATAGTAGAACCTCTTGCTGATGATGGGCCAGAATTTATGTGCGTAGAACCGTTTGCGCATCTCTGACTTGTGCTTGTCGTCGGCTCTATCGGACGATTTGGGACCCGATTCGGGCGTACGCACGCTGCTGAGCGGCGACAGGCTCGGCACCTGCAACACGTCTTTCTGTTTCTGCGGCGTGTTCTGATTCATTTGCCACTGAAAAAAGAGCGGTTTTTGGTGTGGCGTGTGCAGATGTACGGGGATCAAAAACCTCTTTTTCTGCTCCAGTGCTGAAAAGGCGCGTTCGATATGCTGATGAGGCACCGCGCGCGACCGTGCAACGCGTGATAATTACTATGCGCTGTACAGAGAACGTGACTTTGGGACAATGCCCAATAAATGACATTTTGGATTATTACAGGTGACCGTGTATGCATGGTGGTGGAATCATTGAAAACTCAAATAAGTATAGCAAATATAGCGTCTTCGCGAAAAAGGCCTGTTTTTTTTTGTATCGTTTTGGTATTAGCGTGTGTGGTTATGGGCATTGGGTGCCATTACTGGCGCAGGCATGGACTCTTTACACGCTACAGAGACACCTGTTCATTTAGATTTTGGGTTACCAGAGACAAAAAGAAATAGCGGCAATTAATTTTTCGAAAATCTAAAATCACAAAGAAATGAGCTGAACACACTATTGCTATTTTTGTCTTGGACATCTGATCCTTCGAGGCAGGGTTCACCGTAGTCCCCGTAGTCACATCGCAAAGTTCAGCTTGTCGCATCTAGATATTGTTTTCGTTTTTTTTTTTTTTTTCTTCTGCTTAATATAACTGATTTTTTGGTAAGGAAAGTTGTGGGGCTAGAACTACTTACTGAGGGCTTCACAAAATTATGCATCCATGGAAAGCCATTGCCAGCTTACGTCTCCGTGCACCGCCATAAGTCTGGTGTGGCGCTGCACTGTACTTCACTGTTCTACATACGTAAGTGACGTTGCCACTCAATTTAAGCTCATTTTTTGGAAATAATTCATTTCATAAAATACAAAGACTTTACTAAGATTCACTATAGTTGGCTTTAGAACATCACAAGCACGTCATTTGAATATGCCCGATATATGGACTTTCAGAGTGTTGGGCAATATTACCTAATTGACAATTTAAACAGCTCATTATCTCACTTAGCATAAATTCAAAAAGCGCTACGAAAAATACACGAAGCAACGTAATTTATTCCAAAATTGATTTTTCCATAGACGAGTACTCAAATAACTATTTGTTTGTCATGAAAGAACAAAAATATCAGAGTATTGTCCTTTCTTCAAATGAAACGCTCAATTGCATTCTCGCGTAGGTCTGGGACGCGGACGCGGCGGACCCATGCGGCAGTCTGCTTGCCGCAGACCTAGATGTGTACCTCTCACAGTGCCACACTTAGCAAGAGGGCCAATAATGAAGGAGGGCCAAAAATCAAGGATTTGAGATGATTTTAGCTTTAAGGCCTATAATGAGAACAATCAAATGCATCAAAACATAATGGACTTTCCTTCGACGCCTCAATGTACTTTTGTACGATATATTATACACCAATAGCCAGATGAATTATTAAGCTTGTTCCTGCACCCTGCACACCACTTCAACTACAGAATTCATGTCTTTTCAAGTTTTAGCCTGTGGCTCCAACGGTTCGTACCAGCTAGGACTAGGAAATGACGACGACCATAACTCGCTACAAGCAGTTATCGGGCTAGAGGAATTTGCCTGCACAAAACCGAAACAGTTTGCCTTTGGAGGCAACCATACCTTTGCACTATATCCAAATGGAGAACTCTTTGCCACAGGTGAGAATAAACACGGCCAGTGCGGCGTTGTAACTCCGGAAATTTTGAAAAAATTCACGAGAGTGCCCGGAAGTTGGAAACATGTTGCAGCCGGCTGGGAATTCTCGATATTATGCTCCTTCAGTGATGAGCTATATTGCTGCGGATATGGACCAAAAGGCGAGCTAGGGCTCGGGGAAAATCGGGTATCGGCACACAATTTGGAGAAGATAGAACTACCGAAGATTTCAAGAAGTGCTAGTATATCCGAAGTGAAATGTTCGATCAATCACGTCGTTGTAAAACTTGATTCTGGAGAGTTTCTTGGCTGGGGTGCTGCGCGGAAAGGCCAGTTCGGAATTCAGGAGCCAGTAGTCACTAAAAGCGGAAAAACCAAGCCCAAGCCGGCGCTTTGGAAACCGCAGCCTCTCTCTTTTAAAGCAGAAACATTCTGTTTGGGGCGAGACCGCACAATTTTGGTCAATGATACAATCACAATACTCGGCTCAGAACCCTTAGAATTGAACGTGAAAGCACACACAGTCAAGGCCATGTGGTCATCTATCCACTATATCCAAGACAGGGGAAAAAAGCATGCATATGATGAGGGGAATCGGATCGTGTCCGTGGGTAATAATCTGCATGGACAGTGTTTTGATTACAACATGATGAGTCCCATGAAAGCGTTTGCTGTGGGCAGCGAGCACGGCTTGGTTTTGCTCGGAAACAACTCGGTTTTCGCTTGGGGCTGGGGTGAGCACGGGAACTGCGGTATCATGAGAGACGAAAACGTTACATTTGACTATCTCAACAAGATATACGAGGGCGATGACGAGGTTGTGGAAATCGCTGGTGGCCTTGCTACCACCTGGCTTGTAGTGAAGAGAAGAGAGAACTTAATAGCTTTCTAAACAATACTCAAACGATTGGGCCAAATTTGAAGATGTACGACTACGGATTTTGGGTGAGTTTAGGAAATGTAACGATGCTTCTTCACCATATTCATCTATGCATTGCACAAAGATGGAGAATATGTCCAGCGTAGTCAATCTAGGACGGTAGTATCGAGAACTGTCAATGGCCGAAGCTGCAACAGCCCTCTTCTAAAATAATCATCCAGCTACAGTTTTCTTTCTGAGATAACCTCGTCTCGTGGCCAAGACTCAAGCCTTTGCGCCAGGGTCACGATGTCGAGATGTGGTCCCACAAGAAGAGGCGATGTTCAACGACGGAAGTGAAACAAGAACAATGTGAAATCCAAATCACATTGAAAACCTCGTAAGTCAAGCCGTGAATCGATTTGTTGAGATTTGAATCTGGAAATAAAAGTTGTCTGTGAGACTTGAAGCGCGAGAAAAATTATCGAGAAGATTCTCGATCCATCTGGTGGTGCATACAACACACCATGCGAATTATTACTTAGGGCACGCCAGCCAGCGCAGCACCGATCGTATCTCTCCACAGCGAGCCATACAAGTTTAGACGAGAATTTTGCACATTCGATTCAACGTCTTCCGAAAGAATCGCCCATTTATATTTCGAAAAGACTTTCAGACAATAGAATTATCATCAATATGTTTGGCGCAGTGTGTTCGGGCCGGCCAATGCAATTGGCCCAGCAGGTCGAACCTACTAAGTTCGTGTTTAGCATCGAGAACGCGACCAATCTAAGTCATGTGGCTGTGTTTCTTCTTCCGCAGGCGGAAATAGTGGATGCCAACTTCATGGCCTTGGTATATTTCCAGCTTCCGGGACTGCCGGAGTTCAAGCTATTAGGAGGCCTCAACGTGAACAAACCATCCTCCATATTCAAGTTGCACAACCCTGCCGGAGTGCAAAGTTCAGCATCTCATGCATTAGACGATGACGACATAATGAATGATGTGGAGATTCCGGCGGGAGAGGAGGCAATTCTCAACATTGGAATTTCGATCGAACCACTACAACAAGCAGAAGTGCTACTTCTGCAGGAGAAATCCAAGCAAAAAACCATCACACTCCCACAGCAGCAGGCCGCCCCAAAGGCGCCACAAGATATAGCTGCTTTAGCCAATCAAATCGTGAAACACGCTTACAATTATTTGGGCGGATTCATTGACGCGTCAGGAAAGGTTCCAATGAAGGTTTTTGACAATTGGTGGGATAAGTTCCGGATGAAGTTGGCCAACAATCCAAACTTCTTGAACGAGCTTGACTAGCCAATACAATTTGATTTTCTCGCAATGAGGAGCCAGTACACTCCAAGGTGTATGTATGTGTGTGTGTGTAGTTAGTGAGGCTGTGTCATTGAACACACTGCCATCTCTTCAACTGCCACCCACAAGACTACTTCTGAGGTGCCACTTGTGGCTCAGCAACAAATATATTAGATCTACTCACGAGTGATCGGGCTGAAGTCGGCGAAATTACAAATTAGAGAAAGAAAGAGGGTGGCCAACATGTGTCACAAGAAGAGAAGTGACACCCCAGCCATGGCAGCGCCAATTAGCATTGGGGCCTGATGAGCGCCCATTCCCGCATTTAAAGACGAAGAGCCAGTCGAGTCATCAAAGGGCGTGGGGGAGGCACTCGAACCGGCATTCCGTGGTCCTCCCAGGCCTCTTCCCACGCTCGTCGATGCACCCGTCTCACTATCCCCAGAAACGGTCTCAGATGCAGAGGACGACCATGCCAGCCCAGATGGATGTCCTGAAGACAATTTCAGCCCGATGGAAGATTCTGCCGCGCTGACAACCAGGCTTGCAGCAGCAGCCTCAGATGCCGCGCTAAAGTCAGTGAAGTCTGAGAACGCGCCGGTGAAATCTTCCACGTTGTCGGTCGCCTCGGTTATGTCGGTGACTCTGTTGAAACTGCTGCCTTGAATGGCAGAGTAAAAGTCACTGTAATCGTAATTCGCCGTCATACTGGCAATTGCTGCCCGTACGCTGCTGCCGAAAGACGCATTGTCGGTAATTGCGGCACCAACTTCAGATTGCACGCCCTTGTATATGGACTCATAGTAACTCTCCGCCACTTGCGCATAACTTACAAGCCACAGACTAAATGCAGCCGTGTCAGTCGACGAAATCGTGGTGAAGGCGTCAAGCACGTCACCCAAGGCGTCAGCGGCAACAAGCGCAGGCGCGGCGAATAGTATGAAACGAAGGAAAAACATTAGGCGGTTATGGAAGAAACTTGATATTAGGTGGGAACAAAGCCAAAGTTAAAATTGGGGATATGTTTCTTTATATACTTGGTAATTTCGAGAAAGTACCTAAGCGCCAGGGGTGCATGTGCATGCGCTAATTGCAGCCACTTCAGGATCACACCTGAACCGCCAGTTTGAACGTGAAAATAGATGGGATTGGTCTCGAGTTAAGACTGAAATAGACGTTCAGCCTAATTGATACTACATACGGCCATAACTTCTAAGAATCGAATGAATTCCGGACAACTTGTTTTCTTCAGAATGCGTGGGATCTAAGGTCGTGACGTGAGGTGCATGTCAAAAGCGGGGACCCCAGAATGCCAATAATTTTTCTGACGTTTCGTTCCCCACTTTCGAGTTGATACTTTATTTTTTTGGGTTATAGCCTTGTTGGGAAAGGAGAGAATGCATTTCATTGCTATAAAGGTATCCTTTATTTCTCCTCAGCAAGGTTGTAAATTCATGGGGGTCGAGAGTCACACGTTTTACGACCAAGTTAAATGGCGTGCACATAATATTACGTCTGGACAAAATTAGACACAGGCGTGGCTGCGAAAAAAGCTACAGTCTAACACACTCAAAGCAAATATCACAAGTCTCATATAACTAGCTAAAAAGAGCAATTTTGAGATAACATTCTCCGATAAAGCCCCATGGGATTTATTCCAGAAGGGCCTCGATTCGGTTCGCCGTCACGAGTCGGCATTGTTCTTCAGGTAACAACAGGTGTGATTAAGGCAAAACTTAGTGATTGCGGAAATCACAGTGTTGGGCGACAAATTAGCATTGCCACTGTTAGTGTCGATCACTTCAGCCAGGCCTGCTGTATGCAAGACATCCAATTCTGTACTTAACGGGGAGTCAAGTGTACTGGAGTGGGTCAAATCTCGTAATTCTTGGTTCTCCAAATTCTTGATGAACTTGATGATTTCGGGGTTGAGCCAATTATCCAGGCCCACCACAAGTGCTGAGCTTGTCGTGAAATCGGCGTCAGAGCTTTCAGAAATAGAACCATCACTCAAATTCTCATATTTGGAGGAACACTCAGACACGGCATCACTCATGTCTTGTGACAGATCTTCCTGCTCATCTAGCATCCGAAGATATCGAGCTGAAGACTTTTCGGGGCGGTTATCCATGCCAAAAATGACATTCAAAATGCTGAATAATACCAAAAATGTTATCATCTTGAATTCTTTGTAATGTGGTGTTTGGGGAGCGACCTCGATCCACAGAACCTGGCTTTAACATCAGCTATATCCTTTTCATAGGGGGCATATCTTTTGACTGTCGAAGGCACGTACAAAAACAATGTTATTGTTTGCGTGAACTTGCTCATGCGAGAACATAGGACCCATGACATTGTTATTTTCGGGCATATATTGTTAATTCCGCATGCGATGGGTCTTTATAATCAGCGTCTGAAAGCTTTAGTGCCAAAAGCGCAAGCTTTGAAAAGCCCATTCATGCACATCCGCGTACGGAATTGCACATTGTCATTGGGTACGAACGACATACAAGACCATGTATTTGCTATCTTCTTCAAACCCACTATGCCATTGTTCCTACGACAAAGAACACTAGTGATCCTTGAAAATCTTTTTCAATGGTTCCCAGGCATTGTATCACCATGTCACGCTCTTGACAATCGCGCGGAACTTTCGTCTTCGGGGGTTTCCGCATTGCGTATCGAACAAAAACGTCCACCATACTTCTTTGTGAGCAAATTTGTGGATATTGCGCGATGTTCGACTCTGTTTCGATATCCTTTTGGGCAAGAAACAATAGTCTAAAAAACAAAAAACAAAAAAAGAAAAACACTTCATTTATGCATCGAGTCCGCATCGCGCACATCAGGTATACGGACGAATGAAATAAGCGTCAAAATTAGTCAATATACGCTACTTTGTTCCGGCGAAAATGAGTTTAGGACAAGAAGCTAATTTTGTGATATGGGCCAGTATAAACGTACAAGCAGATTATACATCGATAAAGTGGGGCAGGATATACCCTAGCTTGGTATCATCACAACATCATGATGGGTATTCCCGCCAAAATTGCACCTAACAACACAGGAGTTCTACTTGCTGCTTTTCCTTCAAAAACAGTTGACGCGGTGGGGGAAGACACGGAAGATGCACTTGTCATGGTGTGGCCCATCGAAGTACCAATCTCTCCAGAGTGCATATAGTCCGAGTTTTGGTCAGCATGATCATCCTGATGAGTTCCGTTTGCTCCAACACCCGAGTTTGCGCCATTATAAGGCGCTGCAGTAGCCATAGCGGCCGAATAGGAGCCGCAGTTATTCTCATAAACGGATTTGTAGTGGGATTCCACCATTTGCGTGTAGCTGGACATCCAATTGCCAAGGGCTGCGGTGTCTGAACACATATTTGATGGAAGTGAAGACATCATTTCGGCCGAGGCCATGATGGTGGAAAGCGCAAGCAAAGACACAGTGATGAAACGCATGGAAAATGGGTTGATCTGTCGCAAAGAGATATGTGCAAATTTGTGTGCGTATTTATACCTTGAGGATCACGTTCGTTTCACTAAGACGTGAAACTCACCGCAATTCAAAAAAGCGAGATTAGCCTTGGTTTTTTTGTTCATTGCTTGCTATTCCAAAACATGAACTTCGATGCCTAGTTCAGTGCTGTGACTACAACTGTTAGGTATTCTCCCCTAGTGTTGATAACCAGAACGGCAGTTTATCTATGCTTTACTTCAGGTAAAGTGGGCGACTGAATAACGATTTATTTTTGATGCCCCTGGTCGCCTGCTTAACGAAAACATTTCAAAATGACAACCACTAATAATGAGTTGAAAGCATCAAATTTCGAGATGCTTGCTCAATTCATTCGTGTGTTTAGAGTTGCTGCATGTGTGAAGGAGTCTAGAACACGCATACATGCATAGACGATTTATTTTGTTTGCCATGAAGGCCGTTTATAAACTGATGGTCTTGGATAACGAAAAGAGAAAAAAATAAATGACAAAGCTAACTGAATTGCATAATCGAGTATGTTTTGTCCCTGAGTTGTCTGTTCTTGATGATCTCTCAGCGAATGTGGTAGGTATATTTGCACTCCACGAACAAGAATAAACAGAGTTGTCATTCAAATACGGCAAAATTCAAGCAATGTTTTTGAAACAGGTCAAAAGCACAAAAAGGCGTAACACTTTTGTGCATAATCAAATAGCCTATTCTCGATCTTGTCAAACGCGTGTAGCAGAGGCACTTATATAGCACACATTCCCATATGCTTAGTTTGAAAATACACCTCTTTTAGGTTATAGCTCGTCACAAGGCCATACGAGCTTTGAACTTAGCTGGCTACAATTGTTCTCAAAAAAACAAAAAACAAAACAAAAAAAAAAAACCCAAAATGAATAGAGCTTAGTAACAAAAGTTTATAGAAAAGTGTTACATTTATTATAACTCATCTAACATAATCAAAACAAAACTGCGTATCTAAAAAAATAATACTCACAGCAAAAGACACAAGGCCGCGGCAGCAATTCCGCCCGCAATGGTCCACTCTTGCACGGCTCTCGCGGCGCCTGCTGCAGAGGTGCGCGACGAAACAGTGTCATTGCGAGTGCCGTTACGGCCAGCGGCGCCAGAGCCAGTAGAATTGCGCGAAGTCGTAGTCCCATTGCCAGTACTGTTCAATCCCGCAGATCCCAAAGCGTCAGTGCCATTAAGGCCCGTAGCGTTAGTGCCGTTAAGGCCCGTGGCGTTAGTGCCGTTGAAGCCAGAAGCGTCAGTGCCATTGAGGGATGTACCGTTGGCGGCTGAAGACATGGACAGCGTAATGTCGTCGTCACTAGCGTTTCCGGGAAACCCAGGCATGCCAGTTGGCACAGTGGCGCCAGGCTGGTTTCCTGCAAATGTCGACAGCGACGAGCTAGAGCCAGAGCTAGATCCGTCAGCGCCAGCTCTAGGTGGCTGCAGCTGAGTGGAAGCGGCGGGCATGCTCGAGGCACCTGGCGTACCTGGGGCGCCTGGGGTGGCTGCAGGTCCGGGAGGGAGATTGAAGACATCCTTCTGGGTCTGTTCATCAACCAAGTCGCGCAACAAATTGTTAAAGTAGGTTCTGCGCTCATCGGTCAAATTGAACACCTCTTTGCCGCCGACGATGGAGGTGTCATCGATGATCTCATCAATTCCAGCCGGGTAGATCCGACCCTCGCGTCTCGAGGTGAGCCAGTTTTCGAACTGATTGGCATAGGCCGACATCTCATCGTCAGTAAAGGCAAGTCTCTGTACATCCTCAGAACGGACGGAGCCAAAGAGCACAGTCTCATAGTCAATGTTGCCAAGGTTATCAGAGCCATAGATAGGATCAGGAATGGCACCGGTGGGGACCGAGTTTCTGGGGCTGATGGAATTTTCAGTAGCAGCCGACACCAAGGCGGCGGCGCAAAGGGCAAGAATAAGCTTCATTGTGGTGATAGAACGTGGGCGTTGATATTATTGTATCTACCAAAAAAAAACAATATAAAAAAACTACATGAAACTCGGAGCCTATTTGGGCATTTATATACTTATCAAATTAGCCGGGTGTGGCTGTGAAGAAGAAAATATTTTCTTCAGCATGATGAGAACAATGGCATGCTCGAAGAGACATGTTCTTGCCAAGGTACAAATTTTTCTTGGTAAAAACGTCCCAAAACGTCTTTCCGTAAGAAGATCTAGTTTTGTTTTCTTTTTCGGGTCTTACTTTTTCTCGAATTTCTACATGTCCCTTGTGACTACCAGCTTTGACCAAAAAACAGTTATTGTGAAGCCTATTATCAGGCAAATGTGCTGATGGGATATTGACCGAGGAAACTTCTGGGCCTCAATGATTCTATTGTTCGCCCCGAAAGGAAACTATACCTGGGAGCATGGATGCAGCTTCGCATACCAGGTCTAGAAACCATTGGCTAAAAAAAGATTACGGCAAATTCATGATTCTGATGAAGGTTTTGCATTGTGCCTTAGAAAGTGTGAACCGATAAAAATAACGATTTTGTTTTTCTGGTCGATGCTTGTCGATCACACCATCGCGAAAGACGTTCGTTAGTGAAAAAAAAAAGGTTTTGTACATTGCCAAAGCCAGCCTCACCTACTAACCTGGCCGAATTGCACATACGAGCATTCCAAATGGGAATGCCAAGTGCAAAAAACTTACCGTACCTAGAGTGTGACTTGAACCCTGAATTTAAAAGAAAAAGCGTTACGGTGGCGAGCAATTATCGAATCGCCAGCGCTTCCAAATGTAATACAGAACCCACCAAACACAAGTTACGAATTTCAGTCAGGAACATGCTTAAAGAGAACTCATGCACAATAATCGATTTTGCGAGTCTTGGATTTACAAAAAATTCGATATAGCGCCTGGTGATTATGAGAAAGAATCCTGCTGACCCTTGGGCGTGTTAGTCAGTGTTGTAGGCTCGTTATGGCGGCGAAAGAATCATTCTGAAAAACCTTGTGATTTGTGGTGGTGTCAAAAGTGCAACCGTGCAATAAATCACGCACAAAGACTTTGAGCCGAGACTTACACGTGTGATTTGAGAAAAGCCCAAAAATATGTGGCTTCGACCTTCCCGATACGGAGCGTAAACGAGGCCTCGGATAGTTTTTCAATTAAGACTTCAGGCTCCAGGCCCCAGGCCCCTTGTAAATCAAATCTTCGGGCCAAATTTACAGAAAAACAAGAATAGGTGGTAATTCCGGGAAAGCGGCAACGAGTCACTCAAAACATCTACAGATTTCCTGTAGCTTTGCAAAAGTAAAAATATTTAGATAAAAAAACCTTTTGTTAGTCAAAGCTAAACATGTGCGTGCAAACAGTAAAGTCTACACAGCACCAATCAACACAAAGCTTAGATGAAAAGAGCCGTTCCGGCAGTCATAGCGGCAGCAAGCAAGACCCAAGACTCCTGAATCGAGGCGGCGCTCATTCCAGCAGATGTAAAACCACTGACGCCTGGAGTAGTAGAGTTTCTTGCCGACGTCGAGTTTCTACCAGGCGAACCGGCAGAGCCAGCGGATCCAAAGGAGCCATCAGCACCTGGGGCGCCACCAGCTCCACCTTTACCAGACGAGCCTGAAGAGCCATCCTTTCCGTCTTGACCGGGATTGCCGCCGGCACCTCCTTTACCTGAAGAGCCATCCTTTCCGTCGGTGTTAGACTTTCCTGTTTTCTCCTTCTCTTCTGTAGTGACCTCCTTGACCTCTTTCTTCTCACTGTCACCTGCTTGTTTCAACTCTGGGCGGTACGTGACTTGAGCACCCAGGCTTGCGGCCATTTTGCCCAATACGCCAGCAAACCACGCATTCTGCGCATCGGTGAAGCCAAGTCTCTTGCGCCCATCCTCATTCAAGTCTGTGTTGATCAACTCATTCAAATCAATTGGCTTTTTCGCTTGAAGATTGTTGTTGAACTTCTTGAGCACGCGGCCATACCACATCTTCTGCACATCCTTCAACTCGAGCTCGGCTTTCTGCTCAGGGGTCATGTAGGTGTTGATGAGCTCGTTGATATCGGCTGGAATTGCAGCCACTGCCTTGTCAGCCTGGGCCATGGCAGCGTCAGCTTTTAACAATTGCGCCTCAGCGTCTGCAATCTTAGCTGAAACTGACTCGGCATTCACTTCTTCAGACTGACGGTCTCCCTTAGTCTTCGAGGTGCCAGCAAGCGATGGGTCAATGAGAGTCTTGGGGTCAATGGGATTGCCCTTACCGTCCACAATAGGCCCGCCAATAATTTCTCCAAACTTGTTGTCTTCGCCGTCAATGATGATTTCACGCTTTTGCAAATCATTGCGCTCGTTGGTGCTCATGGCGGACACGGCAGCCACGCCGGCAGAAAGAACAAGAATAAGCTGCATTTTCTAGAGTTTAGAGGACTGGTGCAAGATAAGCGAGGGATTTGTGCTTATTTAGGCTTTTTGTATGGAATGAAAAATACCTTTACATGTTGCCCCTCCGTGACTTATATATACTTTCAGGGCTGATATGTCCACAGTGGCTGTTTCACCGTGCCATTGTCCCTCTTCACCGCACGGCGCCGGGATGGCGATCAAAGAAAAAAACGAACAATGGGGTAAAAAAAAAAGAATGTGGTTTGAAAGAATTCTGAGCTATTTTTGGCAACACATCATAAGTGAAAAAGCAGTAAAACCGGTTAGTGACAGATCAGACCTCCAGCAAGACCAAGGATCAGCGTTTTGATTTGGGAAAGTGCAAGGCATGAGTTCATCCAAAGCTCCAAAAATCTGCTCTTGGAATTTTGAGAACAAGGTTTCAGATCTGAAGATTGTCCATTTGAGGATTTGCGCCTGCCATTGTTTGCGTGCTCAACACGCTCAAAAGGAGGAAAGTCCACCGAATCGGGAGAGTCAAGAGCCTCACAATTGTCACGCGTTTTGCTCTTGACGGTGTTTCATTTCCATTTACATTTTTCAAAAGCAGTTGTCTTATAGTTGCATTAAAAGGACTGAGTTCGGAGTTGTGAAACATAAACAATCACTTGCTGGAGCACCCCAGCCAAGGCAATAAGGGTATTTTCAAAGATCGACGAAAAAAAAAAAAAGGGTATTCTGACCGCCTTTTTCGGGGCTCAACAATACCAAAGCTCAGCCTCCATTCAGAAAAGGTACATCATGCGCCGCCCAGCCCTAAGACCACATGTGGTCATTCAGAATTACAGGTGTAAAACATGGTAATACCGTCAGCAGCGGAATGTGTCATTTGTTCAGCACACAAAAACTACAGTAAGACCTGCTTATAAGGATCTTGGTTAAGGAGATAACCTGGCCATATTCATCAAAACACAGCGCGAGAAATTGGTTTTCACACCAAAAATGCGCTCTTTAAGAAGATATCCTGGTTACTATCTCTATTTTTGCTTAAAAGATGTGAT
Source organism: Metschnikowia pulcherrima (assembly GCA_009746055.1). Taxonomy (NCBI): domain Eukaryota; kingdom Fungi; phylum Ascomycota; class Pichiomycetes; order Serinales; family Metschnikowiaceae; genus Metschnikowia; species Metschnikowia pulcherrima. The sequence continues at coordinate 623,760 of VFXK01000006.1, forward strand.
CCTTATAAACAGGTCTTACTGTACCAAGCATTTCAAACTTTTTCTTGTGTCGCATGCATCATGTAGATTATTCTTAAATGTTAATTTATAGAACATGTTGTACTTACCGTCAATCAACAGTCAGCTGGAGCAGTTAATCAAGAAATGAGGCGCGCTAATTACTCGAAGCAGATCGGAAGAGAATCCATACGATGTTGTAAGACACAAAAGAGGCTTATTTTAACGAGTCCCGTGTCTAAGCCATATATGATTTAAAGAAAATTTGCTGAAATTAGCACGTGCAATAAAGATTGAGAATGAGTCTCTCAGTCCCGGAACACTCTTTGAGAATGAATAGAATTGAGGCGAGGGGGTCCGATCTCTACAACCACATAGAAGTGGGTTTAGTCTGGAAATGGACGAATTCACAACAAACCCGTTAATTGCAAACATTTTCTCACGAATAAGGTAAATTAATTTATCTTCTTTTTCTAGCTTCTTCGCATTGAGATCGGGGGGAGGGGGGAATGCCTTTCTTCATGGAGTGTCAGTCAATGCATGAAGCTAAATGACTATTTGCATCCGAATTGGATGATCAGATTGTTACTATTGATGTTATTTATGACAAGAATTTTGGTTTCACCAAAACATAAGCGACACCAATCACGTGTGCTGGTGTGTCATAATACTTAATGGCGGGCACTGATAGCCGTTTCCAGGAGACCATCAAAATAAGCCATGTCTCAATAGTCACAAGAAACGCTAGAAAGTAACAAATAACACACTAAAACAGTAAAGGCAGCAGACAAACACATTAAATGATAGACAAGAACTCTCGTCAAAATTCATTCCAGCGATTTCCATGGTGTAGGTGAAGAATGCTACGTTACAGTTCTAAGCTGACTTTGGAGGCCCCGCGCACCAGAAAACGCGGTGCGAATTATATGCAAGAGCCATTTCTCAGTTTGCGCTCACAGTGGCTATTGAGAAAAATCTTCGCATAAATCTGGCTGGCCAAAAGCTGCATTATTCTGGGGCTAAACCCTCGGTTGTTACATTTTCAACGTGTATGTAAAAACAGACTGAATTTTCAAACCGAACACCTCTCGGTGGCCAAGCTGGCTAAGGCGCGAGACTGTAAATTACCATTGTAATCTTGAGATCGGGTGTTCGACTCACCCCCGGGAGAAGTTCTTTTTTTTTGTTATTTTTCCCAATTATGAACTGAAATGTGCCCAAGGTTATCAAAACACAATTTCCATCATAACTCATCGATTTATACGAGGAAAATTACAGTGGAAAGTATGCAAAAGAAAAATGGGGCATAACATCAAAAGTGCTGTTCCATTTCAGCCTTTACACATACATAATATTGCCAGCTCTTTTGCCAGCTCTTTTGCATCATGCCAGACACATGATAGGGATTTAGGCTCACACGATCTTGTCCATAACAACAAATCATCAAAGTCTTACGTATTTTTTTTGGTTCGACCAAAAAAGAGATCCTAGCATGCGTAATTTGGCTCATATCGTTGGCTGTCTCCTCAATCTGCTTGCAACTTGCAAGACCATGTAATGTGCAATATGTGGAATTTGCAAAGCAGGCAAAAGTGCTAAATTCCGAGTATCAGGCGTATTTATTGCAAATAGAAGCTCGAAGCGATTTTGGAAAAGAGAAGTGAACATTTTTCTACAAGTATTTTTTGGAGAAAGAGGTGACTTATGGTGCCAGATCAAAAGCGATCATCCGAATCTTGGGGCCCTCAATATGCTTTGAAGTTTAAACTCATCACTCTTCCCCTAGAGTCCTGGTAAAAGAGGCTTATCGAAAATTTTTGGTTATATAATTTATACTTCATAATATCATATGTTATAAAAAAATGAATCACCATTTGATAGAGTGTTTTTTCTTACTTTGGTGGATGCCTAATTATCACAATAATATCACGCAACACAACCATTATGATAGCGCGGCCTGCACACTGCAAGACGCACGTTAATTTTACCTCATCTCTTCCCATTCAAGCATCTCAAATCGTATTGAAAATTCTCTAAAATACATTTACACATACTAAAATGCCGTCTAAAAACAACCCGAACAAGCCTCTGAGCAAGCTCCTGAGAAAACACAGCGCCGGTGGTGTTGTGAAGAAGAGAACGCCCAAAACTGTTGTCCCTACGAGATCCTCTGCTGGCAGATATAACAAAAATACTGCCCCTAGACCAACAGACCCCAAGGCCCTTGCGGTGTACACGGGTCCAGTGTCTGATGGCTCCGGTGTGACCACACAGACGATCTCGAAGAAAAGAGCCAAAAAATTGGAGAGAAACAGCCGTTATGTGGCGAAAAGAAACGAACAGTTAGATGTCGATTTGGCTGCGCAGAATGAGGGTATGGATATCGACATGGAGAAGCGGGAAAAAAAGCAGAAGCCTCAAACGAACTTGGACAAGGTCAAGCAGGCCCTTTGGACCGCTGTGGAGGACCATAACTCGGGGAATGTGGCCGTACAGACCACGGGCGAGGGCACCACTCTTGGTGTGCAAGCTTTCTAGAGATACGAGCAAAACTTACGAAATTTTCCAAAAAATTGAAGGATTGCGGAATTATATAGGATTCAAGAAGTCACTGGCCCTGGTATGACTCCAGCAGCATAAGATTTCCGCGGCATTGTCAGGTCCTACTCATTGTACATTAGGTAATCGAATAAAGAGCTTTTGCAAGCACACAGTCTAGAGTGTATTCATCTATCAAAGCATACTTATCTACGCTTGATTCATAAAGGACGGCCAAAAGCTATTACCAAACACAAAATTTGAGTTCTTTTTTGGACTTGAGTTCTTCTCTCCACAGCTCAAGTGATAGTGATTATTGAATTATGACTTGCAAAATAATCTACCACTTTTGTACTCCAATGTGCTCTTTCCCAATGTGGCTCAGATACGGGGGTAGTGATTCGAGGTTTCAAGTTTGACGATTTTCAGAATTTGTTTGATTTTTATGGAGTATAATCTACAGTGGAGTGCGTCATTATCATTACATTGCGATCCATGTTCTTTGCTAGAGTCATCTGGTGAAAGACAGCTGGTGAATCAGTAACTTATAAGTATATTTTAGAGATGCTGGATAGAAAAAGGCTTCAGACAGCTCTAAATAGCTGCAAGCTTTTGTTTTCGGCAAAGATGTCACGGAATACAACTTTCCCATGATCACATAATTTATGCTTGTCTGAACAAATCTTACGCTATATCAGTTTCCCCATTCAGGTCAAATTTTCAGCGTCTTATCGATATCATTGAATCCAATGGGCTCCATGAGGTGTCAAAACCTGAGAATTCAGGCACCCAGAGCTTCCGAGCACCGGATTGTCTACACTATTCGCATTCTACTTCATCACTTATACATCACATCGTATCCAACACCCTAATTACTCTTCCGTAAAAACACCCTTCGCCTTCAAGCTCTTGTTCACCGTGTCCCTCATGAATTGGATAAACTCGACCGGTTCTGGCGCGGTGAAACACGACGTGCCCGCCACAATGACATTGGCTCCGGCTTCGGCAGCTGCAGGCACGGTTTCTCTGCCCAAGCCACCATCCACCTGGATGTTCAATTGCGGGAACTTGGCGCGTAATTTCTCCACTTTCGGCATCATGTCACCCATGAACTTCTGCCCGCCAAAACCGGGCTCTACTGTCATGATAAGCACCATATCCAACAAGTCACCCAATTCATACACTACGTTTACGGCGGTGCCTGGTTTGACGGCACATGCAGCACGCATACCGTTTTCCCTGATCAATTTGATCAAATCCTTGGGGTTTTCCGTAGATTCGTAGTGGAAAGTATACTGGTCGCCGCCAGCTTTTGCAATCTCAGGAACCCACTGTTCCGGGTTCGCCACCATCATGTGACAGTCAAAAAACGTCTTTTTTTCAGCCCGAGGGATCTCCTTACGCAAACTCGACACGATGGGCGGGCCCAACGAGATGTTTGGCACGAAATTGCCGTCCATAACATCGATATGGAGCCAGTCGGCGCCAGAATCGTACATTTTATGGCACTCGCAGCCCAATTTGGAGAAATCAGACGCGAGAATCGAGGGGGCAATGATCGCCTGTACCATGTCGTGTTAGAAAAAAGGGGTTTTAGCTGATGATCCAAAAAAGAATTGGTACTAGTATGGTATGGAGGCCGATACTGGTGCTTACTATATCTCAGAGCAAAGCCGGCCCAGGCCCGCGACTGGCGCGGATTATCTCGGATGTTCTGGGGCCGATTTTGGGAAACTTCCAGAGTACTTCTTTGGGTGTTTGAAATTGTCAGATACCTGATTTAGCATACTGGTTGTTCACAGTTGAACACGATCTTGTTTCAGAGAGGAGAATAGAAATACTTTGCCAAAGGAAAGAAGGGCGATAATCTCTGTCATTCGATTGAAAGCCCTGGGCTACTGTCTCCAATAAATCATGGCCCGATAAGTTAACTACAGGTATAGCGTGCGCGAGACGAGACTGGGGCCAGGGCAGGTGCCGAAAATGCCCTAAAAACAGAGAGAGAGTGAGAAAAAGGCTATATAGCCAGGTGTTTTTTGAAAAGTAATGATATTTTTGCAATCACACAATGATGATTTATGTACCACAAAAAATGGGTTAATTATACCGGGCCTGAGTCGGAGTTTGTGCATACCCATAGATTTCTATCTTGCCGGTGCCACATAAATACGCGTGCGCTGTGAGACAATTTTAGTTCACTGAATAACCTCGCTGCGATAATTTAAAAGCCGCTCAAAATGATGTTTTGTTTTTTTCAGAAATGGCAAAAAAGGCGTCTACTAAAATAGTGACCTGGGCCACATCCTTCCATTTTCTACTCAAAACATGTGATATGTATAAGCGGGCCTTGCCATGGAACCTGGCCCTCTATGAAGTGACCAATTCCAAAGCACTTGTGGTTTATCGAGCAAAATCACCAATTGAGGAATTCCAGTTCCTGCCGAGGAAGTTCAAAGACTCAAAGTCGTAAATCATATTTGGTTTATCATACATTTGTGGGAGTGTGCTGTGTATTCTGTCATATCCTTACTGGATCTGACGTGTTGGAGGCTTGGAGCCATCTGCAGCGTCACATGGCCGGAATAAAGGTACAGAATGCACCACCGTCTCTTAACATCCGGCATATTTAGGCTACTTTAGGAAAGTGCCGTAAATCCAGCCTAAAAACACTCCAATATTTCAACGAACTGAAAACCTTTTCGCAAATAAACGTATTCACATTTTTTCCTATCTTTAATTAGAAGCAGACACTGGCCCGGCCGGCCAATGCCGTGTGCGCGTGCGGGCCGGGCCTCTCTGGGCGGTGGCACTGCCCCAGTGCTTGGCTTGGCTGGCACAGGCAACACTCGTATAGAGGCATCAAAACACACGGATTTCGGCCCGAAAGATACATTTTTTCGCATAGACTAGGCAACACTGGCCCTGGGTCCAAGTATCAATTAATTTTACATATAAATCTAGCTCTCTATTTTCCAGTTTCATTGGACTCAACTACCTCTTGATATGACCATGTCTGACGGAGCTTCATATGGCGAGCAGCTTTTGGAAAGCGCCCGCAGAAACAATACCGAGTTATTTCAGGAAATAGCGGCCGAATTCGGCGAAAACCATGAGAAATTGGCTGCGTTGATTAACGAAACAAAAGAGGTGATTCTGGCAAACTCGCCGTTACATATCGCCACTTCTAAGGGCCATTGGGAGTTCCTCGATATGGTCTTGGATGTGGAGGGAGTCGAGATCGACCCGCTCAATCGGGAAGGCGACACGCCGTTGCACTTGGCGGTGAAATTTGCCGCGCAGGAGCCCGATTTTGGCTACTTTATCGTCGATAACATGATCGACGCCGGCAGCGACGTGAGAATCGTCGATAAGCACGGCTTGAAGCCCGTGAATTACGTTTCTGATAACGAAAAGCTTCGTGCGTTGTTAGAGAGTGCAGAGTATGCCAACGGGGCCGAGTTTCAAGCCGGTAATGGTGAACTTGCCGAGGATGACGATGATGAGGGCTCTGCGAGTGATTCCGACGAGCAATAGCAAGCTAAGGAGGGCTGGGATTGAGAAAATGTGACGACTGTAATTATTCCGCGTTTGAGAGTTGTAAAAGGGGCTTTTTCTTGGAGATTGGCGGCATAAAGTACTACTTTACAATGGCTACATGGATGTCAACAGCCAGCTGGAGATACTTTCATCTGTACCAGGCTTCGACAACGATAACTGCGTTCTTCTAAAGACAAAAGTCATCTTCGCCCGTTTGAGGCCAAGACCCGAGAAGTTTTCGAGCTTTGAGCTTGAGGTTTTGTCGCTCTTTATTCGCCTGTTTGAGTTTGTTATACGAAGCAAAAGTCGGCACGTGACCCTCTGCTTGTTGCCACAAACTACGGCGGCTAAGCGGGCTGGCACCATTTGCGCGTGGTTTCTTTGCATTTGCACCGTTTTTCACGCCATTGTTGATCACGTGTGCTGTGTTTGAGATGGCAATATATGCCAAACTCACGGGCAGTGGTGTCCGCTCCGGGTCTTTCAGAAAGGGGAAGTTGCTATGACGATACGTTAGAGCTTGTAACGGCTGTTCAGGTTTTTGCAGCATTCTTTCATGAAAACATCGTCTAAAATCAGCATCAACGTGCTTTGATTCGTCCAAAACCAAGAAATTTAGGAATATAGGCTCAATTCTCAAGCTTGTGATGCAATTGAGAATTCCGGTATACTGCTTGAGACACAACTTATCGGAACACAGTTTCGAAAGGGAGAGCTTGCTATCGGCACGGCCAGGCTTAGTTCTTACAGTTCCCAAATGGCCGAAATTGGCCCTTCCCCTGACAACTTTCTGCCTCTTCTGTGCAGGCTCTCCCCAGGCAGTTTGGCCGTTGGCCACATGTGACATTGAAGCGTCACCACATGGGGGCTCCGAGATGTAGAGCGCCAATTTCATCGATGGTTTGAGCCTGTATGTTTCGGACTGGGATTGCAGACTTTTGCTATGTTCTGGACCATCATTTGTATCAGAGTTACCCACCTCTTCGGGCCCCTCGCGTGTTCCGGAACGGTACTTAGGAGTGACTGATTCCGTATTAGCAGTAGCAGACTCTAGAAGTAACTTGGGACAATCGCCTTTTACTTCCTCCATCAAATACCGATTGAATAGACGCAAACAGAGAATCTCGGCATGCATATCATGCACCATGTACCCATTGGAGAAAGAACGCACCCCATCGGGCAATGCCTTCACGCCGGTGGCAACAGATACCACTGTTAGCTCATCTCCGTCTATAGCAACAAGACCAGCAAGCACGGTCCATTCAGAAACGCCATTCAGCCTGATTGTGGGCTTGCCGGACTTCACGTTGAGTTTTCCGAACGCAGTCACCACGGCGTCTGCAACACGCTGCCCGAGATCAGTCATATGAAATCAGGTATAATAGGGTGAAAAATAGCAGGATTTAGAATACAGCAAAAAAAAGAAAATGCCAATTATGAAGCGTGTTGATGATATTGTCTTGGCATATTGCTTTGGTGAAGCCTGAGTTCTGGAGATGAGTCTTCTGCGCGACGTCTAATTATCAGGCACAATTTCGACGTTATTTTGATTTCATGATTGTTATGTGACACATAATGTTGTACTTTCTTAAACGGATCAAAAAAGTCATTTGTCTGAATGTTCACATGAACTTATAAAAAAAGTATAACTATATATCGAATAGGAAATCACCACTGGGGTTGAAACACGGATAAATAGAGCGACTAGCGGCCCGAGTCACGTGACTTTATGAAGAATGGGAGAACGCCGAAACATGCCCTGTCTCGCCAGGAGAAGCCGACCAGGAGATGTCAGTAGTAACAGTAGCATGAAAGGGCACTGCTAAGCCCAAGAAACCATCCGGTAGCGTCAAAAACAGTCATGCGGGCTCAGAGTTTTCCGAGATATGCACCCCTTGATAAATATTCACCAAAAATGAGAAGTTTTTGAGCTTTGGGAAACCCAAACGCGCTTAATACCTTCAAATCAATGAATTATCCTCAAATCAGATTATTAGAGCAAAGAAACTGCTTCAGAAACTCACATTTATCACCGCTTCTTCCGCATCACGGCACCAAGGACACCTAGGCCAACCGCAAGCACGCCGCCAGCAATGCCCAAGCCAATAAGTCCGTCCTGCGTGACCTGGTCATCAATGGCCTGTTTCAACGCCTTGAACTGCGCGTTGTCCGGCTCTTTTTCAAGCAAAGAATCGGCGTACCGCCGGGCGTTCGTGAACTCGCCCGTTTTGACGCTGCCTAGTGCCAAATAGTAAAGCGCCTCGCGCCGAAGCGAGGGAGCGTCACGGTATAATGTTGCCAAGATCTCAAGCGCCTCCTTTTGCGATCTGAGCGCGTCAGTCTTCAAAAGTCCCCATGCATAGTTGAACAGCAGTTGTGGCGACGGCGGGTGTTCCGAATCGAGCTGGTTTTTCAAAATTCGCAACTGTTCCGGGGCAATGGTCACGTTGAGCTCTTCGAGAGCAGGATAAGACCGCCTAAACATCGTTATTTTGGTGGTTTTTGTAGTGTATGTGTAGATTTATAGATACTATATTGAGGTTTGGTATGGGGCAAAGACCAGATTACAGTGAGATCTGTGGGGCCGGGCAGGCGCGGGCCAGCGTGACATCATACAGTATTATAGGTGATGATATTTTGCTATTTTAAGCGTGGGTTCTGAATTTGTGAATGAATTGATATGATTTTTGAGTGATTAGATTTATCCAATTACAGACTATAGGAATTAAGACGTTGTCTCTCTTTTTCATGTTGGACTCTCATTCTTGTCACGCCTAGAATCTTACGTTACTATAGTCCACGACTCTGCGCAGAGAGAGCCTGGGTCGAATAATCCTGACCCAAATACCAGAGAGCCAAAGCCGAAATTTGAAATGTGATTTTTGGCCAATAGCCACCGATGGATACTGGAAATGAATCAGCAACTGGGCCGGATCTTGCTAGAAACAAAAAGTTTCGAAAATACCGACCCTAATCATCAAAAATGTGCCATTCTATGTGCTAGCAGCTGGGCCATAAAGTGCTGGCCCTGGAAACGGCCCGAAAAGAAGAATGGCGCGAATTGTGGTGCTGCGGACAGACCCCGAAAGTGGGGCCTAAATCCGGCAGCCCACGTATAAGAGGGTGGGATATAATATGAATAACTCATGACATGCCAATAAAAATTTGTCCTTGAGTTTGTAAATGAATTTTGGTGTCATGTAGATGAAAAAATATTCACACATATGGCGTCAGAATGTGTTTGGCATGACCCAGAATTGCAATGGGTTGGCTGGACTCTGGACTCTGGACTCTGGACTCTGCAGAGTCAGTCGAGACTCGAAACGATACAGGGCCAGGAACCAGGAGCCAGGACTCAGGACCATGTCCGATTCGAGAAAACAACACAGCCAGAATTGTCTTCATGAGGATATTTTGATCATTCCACTTCTCGATAGTAGATTTGGCCAAAAAACAAAACAAAAAAAAGCTTATTTGATTGGTTCGATCTGTTCTCTGTATAATGGTCAATTGATTTTTAACCAGGCAAGTCCTCTGCACGGGACGCGCGTTGGCCCCAGCATGGACCAGTTTTTCTGATCATCTGAAGATTCCTCTAGATTTCACCAAAGTAGTACAAAAGCACTATTTCTCAATGACGAAACACCTGCTGCCGGGGTCAACTGGCCAAGGGAAGGCGATTGAGCCCGTGAGAACTCCCGAAAGGGCCAAAAAATCGAGGAAAACGGGCGGAAATCAAATGCTGCAGTCGTCTCTGAATCGCGACCTGGAAACGTCCATCAAGACCCCACCAAAACCACCAAAAACGACCGAAAGTCAGCTGGAAAACCAGCCTGTGGTACCAAAACGGTCTCTTTTGAACCTATGGGTACTTTCTCTTTTTCTTAAGGGCCTTCTAATGGTCGGTTATCACTCTACAGACTTCGACGTGCATCGCAACTGGCTAGCCATCACAAATAAGCTCCCAATGAAGCAGTGGTATACGGAAAACACCAGCCAATGGACGCTAGATTATCCCCCGTTCTTTGCTTACTTTGAGTGGGCACTCCTGCAGTTAGTGCCCGCTTCTGTGGCCGCCGACGGATGTCTAGATATCGTCGAAATCGGAAATTATGGCATGCCAACCGTATACTTCCAGCGGGCATCTGTAATGGCATCTGAGATTGTGCTTTTTCTCTCCTTGAGGTGGTATGTACAGACGTCCACATTACCCGCCGAGAAAACACGGGCTTTTGCCGTTGCCCTGAGCTTGATCTTATCTCCGGGGCTTTTGCTTATTGATCACGTGCATTTCCAGTACAATGGCATGATGTACGGTCTTTTGGTGTTTATGATCAATTGCGCACGCCTTGAAAGATATGTGCTTTGCGGATTTTTTTTTGCCGTGCTCCTCTGCTTCAAGCACATCTACCTCTATTTGGCGCCGGCTGTATTCATCTATCTTTTGCGGGCGTACACGCTCAACCTCACCTACGACACCAAGAAGTCTGCGCTCGCTAATGCTGTTGTCCTCGTCAGATGGAAAAACCTCCTCAAACTAGGCTCTACCGTGGTTCTAGTCTTTTTGGCTGCGTTTGCTCCCTTTGCTTACTATGGCGTGATGCCCCAGCTCATAGCCAGATTGTTTCCCTTTAGCAGAGGCTTGACCCATGCGTACTGGGCGCCAAATGTCTGGGCCGTGTACTCATTTTTAGACCGCGTGCTCCTTCAGGTTTATAAGCAGATCCCACTCTTTCAAGTTCCATTACAGAAGTTATTGAAGTTTGATCCCCGCCTTTTGGAGGTCGACGCCATCGTGAATTCGTCTACAAGAGGCCTCGTGGGTGACTCTGGGTTTGTTGTGCTTCCCGAGATCACGCCTAAACTCACTTTTTTGCTCACATTGTTCTACCAGGTGATGGCACTCATACCGCTTTTCATCCAGCCGACGTTTGAGCGCTTTCTTGGCGCTTTGACGCTTTGTGGTTACGCGTCATTTTTGTTCGGGTGGCACGTGCACGAAAAAGCGATTCTATTGGTCATTTTCCCGCTCTCGTTCCTTGTGACCAGGGATAAACGACTTTTGCGGTCGTTCAATCTCCTAGCCGCATGTGGGTACGTCTCTCTCTTCCCATTAATATTCACTTGCGAGGAGTGGCTCATCAAGGTCGTGTACACCACGTTGTGGTACTTCATCTACTACTTCGTATTCCGGAAAGTGGTTAGGATTCCAAACCATAAGAACTCGCTGGAGGCATACACCAGCTACTCGCTGTTGGACAGGGTGTCTTCCATGTACATTTTGGGGCTTATTCCCGTGACGGTGGTTGTCACGTTGATCGACCTTTTTGAGCTGAGATTCGCCATTTTGAAGAGATTGGAATTCTTGAAGCTCATGATTGTGAGCGTTTACTGCGGCGTGGGCATCATTAGCTCCTGGAATGGGTTCAACTGGCTCTACTTTGTGGACGAAAGTATATGGGATTCCGCCGTTGGATTGTAGTTTCCCTAAAAATTACTGCAGTGGCCCATGACTGAAGATAGAGTCCGGAAACAATGCTTCCCAGTCTTCATTGAACAAGTCAGATGTCATGAGCACTGGCGGGCCACCGAAGAATTCCGTGCTGGCCTGGTCCATGTTGGACATCTGCTCAAGCTCCGCACTGGCGATTCTTAGTTCGTCATCAAGTGCCGTGTTTTCTTGTGCATCATCTTGAGTCGCGCCGTCAAACAGTATTGCGGCTGCCATTCCTGTATAATTCTCAGGCACGACTGCGTTCACCGAGTTCGTATTTCTAGCCTCTACATTATCGGTTGTCTCGGCTTTGATCTCAGCGTCTGAGGCGGTTTTCTTTTGACGCCTGGCGCGAGCTTTCTTGACCTCAGGCACAGCAATCTTGAAGTCTGGGTCGTCAGCAAATTTAAGCCTGAGCTTCATGGCGATCATTTTGTGCGACTTCTCCGCCAATCGCCAAGTCTTGGAACACCCTGCAAGGACATTGAGAAAGTATTTCAACTGTAGTTTTTTCTCCGGGTCCAATACACTTGTAGTGGAGGTGAGCAAGATGACCGAGATGGATAAAATGCTGCAATAAACAATGAAGATTGAAGCTCGCCGGAGCCCATGAGCCCTCTCAAACTTTTGGATGGCAATGTATAAGTCTTCAATCGCGTTTGAGCAGACAAAGGCGGGTGAAAGATGCGCCTTTTCTTTAAAATCGCGGGTAATACCCACAAAAGGACGATTCAAACAGAGAATGAGAATGTAGTAATAGTACCGCACCACAGAAATGGTCGGGTTATCAGAGGTTACCTTCAAGTTTTCTCTATCCCAGTTCAAATCCAGGGGTAAGTTTTCCTTCCAATGCTGAATCTGTGCGTTATAGTCAAAAAGTTTCGAAAGTCGCGAGACAAGGTCGTAATCGTCATGTGTGCTTTCATCGCTGTGAAGATTATCGGAACGCGTGAAGATGTCGTTTAGCATGTTGTCGGAGATGCTTATCAAATTGATGATATTCTTAAGGGGATCCAGAATGTTCGTCACGTTTTCCGGCACGTATTTGTACTCGTCGATCCAGTCCAATTCAGGAAGATCCTCCGTTTCAGGAATCGTGGCGTCCAGAAGTTTCAAAAGCGATGGCCGGCCCAATACTAAACTAATGAAATGGTCTGCCATGAAACAGCCCCAGTAAATCCTGCTTCTGATCGAAACGTCTAGTTGTTGCAAAGCGCCGCGATGCTTCAAAAACCATACTTCTGGATTGAGCTGAAAACCCAAGTCGAACCCCATCCGCATGGCATTTCCCAGGAGCATCCACCCAGTGGAGTTATGCCCATTGCAGATATCGTAAAAGGCGAGCAAGAGAAAACTCTGTACGGACGTGATGGACGGGTGCTCCAAATTCGACAAAATCAGGCTTTTCGCTTCGTTATAATACGTGATTGACCGCGAATAGATGCTATCGACGTCAGACATCCGCGCACCTAATGCACATATGCTGAGCACCAATTCCAGCGAGCAATAGAGCGAGTTCGGCTTGGGGTGGAAAAAATCAATGAAGAACGCTTCGCGGAACACAAACATGTTGTGATTTGGGTACTGCCATGTGAAGAATAGCTTGAGGCAATGGAGCACGTCCGGGTCACGTGAGAGCGACTGCAACAACGCTAATTCACGCAGCTCTTTCTTCTGCATGACGCTTTTTGACTTTGAACGTGACTTAAAGTCGGCGTCATTCTCGTACACGCTTGTGGGGCCATAGACGGGCCTGATTTTGTTGTTCTGTGCAGGTGAATGTGCTCTGGCCAGTTTCTGGCCCGCCAGGTCGCCTGCTGGTGGCAATTCAGAAGGTTCCTCAGAGCCCAGCACGGCGTGCAGCCGCTCAGTAGCCGCCAGGGCAGATTCATCCTGGTCAGCCCACATCTGGCCGTCATTTTCGGCCGGCAGCGTCAGGGCCACGGCGGAAAAGTTCGCGTCGAAAAAACGGCTTCGTTCCTCGGGCGTTTCGAGTTTCTGGAGCTGCAAAACAAACTTCAGATACGCGTCGATCTGTTTCTCGAGCGTCAGCACGTAATTTGCAGGCGGCCGCCTCTTACGCATATCATTGGGTACGGCAATACACTCGACGCCGAGTTTCACACAACTAGAGCACGGGTGGGCGAAGTTACACTTGACTTTTCGGAGCCGGCACCTTTGGCATGAAAGCGGCATCTCGCGGCGTGATGATCCCCTCTTTTTTGGTGCCGTCAGCTCATTCTGGACGTGGTTTTGCAGCCCAAACACTTCATTTCCCAGCGCGTGTTCGGACATGTAAGCCAGGGCGGTTAAACAGGGCGAATTTTCAGGCTTTCGCGGCGAAAAAACGGCTGGTACAACTTCAGGACCGGGAGATAACAATGAAGACGTATAAAAACAGAGTTTCGCGTGCAAATGCGTGTTTTCTAGGGTCTGTGTAGAGGATGATCTGTTGAAGGATAGTTTTGATGCGCTGCGATGAATTAGCACTAGTGCTGCCTGACTGGTTATATGCAGGTCAAACGATGGCTTAATAAGTGGCTTTAAAAAATGTACGAATCTTTAGCAGCCATAAATTCTTAAAATATTTGTATGAATAAAATAAGCGATACGAAGTAAGGGCTCAGAGATGGCTCTTAACTGCTTTTGGAAGCAATTTCGAACAAATTGTCCTGACTCTTCTGGATGAAGAATCGCCAAAGCTGCATATGTGGTAAGGGCAATCTGATAACCTGAACTTCTAATGAAAATGGATTAGAGCATATTTATTTGACACGAAATATACTCAAAATTACATAGAAAAACCACACGTTTCTTTCAGGCGTGTCACTTTTGTGCCATCGATGTTTTGCCAGACCCTGAACTCGGCATCTTCATGCCTCAGAAAAGCCCGGAGCCAAAAACGCTAGGTCACGTAAAATCAGTATTTACGTACAAAATTCTCTTCTTCACTTGAAGCTAATCATCCTATTCCATAACAATCTATACGTACCACTACTAAATGGCAAATAAAATCTGGTAGGTGGTGTAGACCACAGCCACCACGCCCACCACAATGAGCACATAGTCAAACATCTTCAACAAACGCGACTGGCGGCTGTTTTTCTCATATGTCTTCAAATGAATAAGGGGCGGGTAGATGTACACCAAAGGGATGCACGCAAAGCAGCCGTTGAAACTCACAAACTTATCGATGTTGTCTGCATTGACCCATGCCAACACAGTGATAATAATCACCACAGCAGTCCTGAACAAATTCTTCATCCACTTGATGTGCGGGTTGTATTTGCCAGACGTGCGATAAAGGCGGCCTTCCTCGGAAGTGTGACGGTGCTCTTTCGCCAAGAAGAGTCTTGAGTTGAAAATCACCAGCTCGCCGATTCTAATCGCGGGGAATAGTTGCAACGGACCGGTCAAAAACACCGCAATCGAATAAAGAACCAAAATCAGCTGCACGGCCGCATTCAGCTGGGGCAAGTTCAAGATAATGATCGAACGCACGTGTTCGCCATATGCAGAATACCCCACGACTCCAATCAACACGAAAAGCGCCGTTATTGCAGCCATGGAAATCGAGAGCACCAAGGGAAACTTTTCTGGACGCGCCATGGAGGCCTCGATGGGTAAAATGAGCCCGATTCCTTCAAATGACGTCACCGCCACGCCAATGAGCATCAGCCACGTGGAACTGTTGAAATTGGTGATATTGGGACCCAAGCCTTCATGGATAAGCTGCAATCCAGAGAAATAAAAAATGATCACTAGCCCAACAAGAATGAAGAGTGAAGACGTGAACGACGTAAAGGAGAGCTTGGCCAAATCACGGATAAGCGCGAGTGGGATCAAGAGCAAACACTGCACGAGAAACATTGTCAGTTTGTTGAGCTTGATATCAAAGAAACTCTCCAAGAATGACGTCATGTTTTCTGCAGTGAACAACACGTATGTGGCCACAAACCCGACCTGCGAGATGATGATCAGCACCATGATGAAATACTTGAGCGGTTTGCCATGGGTCAAATATCCCAACTCACCATATGACGATTTGCCCAAGATTTTTTTGCTCTGAATCAAAATAATGTAGCAGAGGTAGGTGAGAACACCAAAGAGAGACATGGTGATTGTCGAGAACAAAAGTCCTCCGTTGCAGAAAGCGCGTGGCAAAAAGAGAATGCCCGACCCCACCAAGGCCTTGAACAAGAGGAAAAACGTCTTGACAAACGAGGCCGTGCCCTTTGGTTGTTCTCTCTTCCGCTGCTTTTTCGGTAAAGACGGGATCCCGCGTTCGTGCATGAGCAGCGCCTCTTCATCAAATACATCCTCATACCTGCTATCGTCATCCGTTTCCGTGTCTGAATCGTCATCGAAGTTTTCGCCCGCAAACTGACCGTAAATGCTGAGAAACTCGACGAAATTGCGCGTGAGGAAGTTTGGAGGCGCCTTATTCTGACGCAAGTTCTTATGGATGATGAACTCGCGCCGGAACCCACCTGGAACGTTGATATCGCTTGCGGTGGATTCTCTTCTCTGTTCAGAAAGAAAATCGGAAAATGACGACAGCCGTGTGAGCCTCCGGTCGTCCAGAGACCGCGCAGAGTTCGTGAGTTGCTGGTGCATGTACCGTGACACGTCTCCGCCGGGCATTTTCAACGCGTCCTGCGGATTTGCCAAGTGTTTGCTGACACTCTTATAATCCACATTTTGACTGCCGGGATTAAGTAACGACACGTGTTCATCGTAATGCAGAGAGTCTCTCCGGTCACCCAGTGACGAGTGCTGCATAAGAGCACCTTTTCTCAGCAGAAAACTCAGCGAAGGACTATTCTGTGACGTTTTCGATGGACTCAGCGAGGCAAACTCGGCGTTCTGCAAAGTTCTCCGGGACGCACTGAACAGCGCCCGTGACGGCTGGCCAGGGCCTTGTTTCGAGCGCAGAGACATGGTTGAGGGAAAATTTAGCGAAAAATTTGGTTAAGTAGGAAACCTGAAATGAAAAAACAGATGTTTCGGCTGACTTATGATACTGTAAGTTTTTTTTTTTTTTTGAGAATAAATAAATTGTGATGCGCCACGATGCGCGGCCAGAGCATCGGCCGGAGCCGTGTGAGCCAACGGGCCCAGTCGCACATGAGATAAAGGTCATGGGTCAAAAACACTGAATGGAAAATTGTTGAAGTCTTTTGGCTTTTACTATAAATATAGATAATTGAATACAAATAAATGTATCAAGAAAAAGGGAACAAAAGCCAAAGTTAAAAATGAAGAGATCTGATATTATTCCATGGGGGAGTTCAGCGCTATAGTGGCTCCTCTCTCTATGGACGGCCTCGTAAAATCCACATTCAGCTCGGGCCTAAGGGAAAAGAAAAAGAAAAAAAAAAAAAACATTTCTAGAAGCCACTATATGCAGGATATATGCGATTTTGGGCATGCGTTATAACGATCTTTATTATAACGATAATTTGACGGCCAAAATCTTGGTTTCCTATAGTAATCAAGGCGTAGAATTCCCAGTTTGTCCATTATCCGGTGATATTTTCAAGTATATCGGTACAATACTTGTGCCATTTCTTGGCGGTTACCCGTATACCTGATCAGAAAAGCACGCCCACGAATCTGCTTTGGCCCCTATCTTGAGATAAGATCAGAAAACTTGTTTCGATGACGAATTGGGGAGTATGGAAGCTGGAATACTGACCTCTGAACAACCTCAAAAGAAAACTTGATCAATTGAAGCGCACAAAGAGATAAAAAATTATAGCAGAATAGGAATTTAGTATCTTCCCGAGTAAAAAAGAAGGGCAACCCATGTAGCGAGTGTTGATGAGGAGTGCGTTGCTTCTGTTATTGGATGGGACCGCACAGGCAACAATTCTAACAACGCCATATAAATCAGCAAACCGCCACCGCGGCTCTGGCAAATGAATAGAGCCGCAGTGAAAAATGGTGCAAACTTACTACGTCAAATGTGATATCATCTTGATTGAATTGTGGAATCTACATGGATTATTTACGAGCGTATTTTTACTAAATGCATGACGGACCAACGTTTATAACAATTCTGCGCCGATCGTAACTAAAAGCCCTCTGATCATATGTTAGTTGCACTAAAGTATCTAGTGGGTACAATTTGTGTTTGAGCGTTTCATAATGCTTTCAGGTCTTATGAACTGACAGATAATTCTACTTGCTCCGAACGTTGAAAGTGTAACATGTGGTAGCGCGTACCTTCAGAAGAGCTTTGATTGTGTCCTAAATTTTAGGTTATTGACGTTTCCAAAGATAAAAACATGTGCAGCAGTCTAACACGTGAATAATAATTGTAGACAAACTCTAAAAACCCCCGGCAGATATGTACTTCAACTGTGAGCTCCTCCACTTCTAGTCACGTGATAGACATTTTGCACCGGAAGAAATGGCAGATGTGAAACGTTGCACCAGTAAAAAAAGCCAAAACCAAATATCTTCAAAAAATGAAATCGGATGGAACTCTCCGTAACTCATGGTACTCAAGGGCGATCGGACGAGCTCCTTTACACACACTATCGATGGCTATCAGGTCATCCCCACAAAGGTAAAACTTGTCAATATTCTTGTATGAGATCGGTCGTGTTGTGCCCGGGTTGGATTTCAAGAAAAAACCCATGTGAGGCTTTGTATCGTAGGAAAACCGCCCGTTCTCGTGGACCTTCAAAAACATCCCCGACTTTATCACTTGGATGGTACCCTCGATGTTGAACCTGAAAATCGACTTATCGCCGCCCGCATATAACTTGTTCCCCAGTGGCCGTACGTTCAAACACACAGGCTTATCTGCAAGTTTGGAGATGTATATAACGCCAGGATCAGCTTTAATATTGGCGAAAGCTAGCGAAGTGAGAAATGCAACCGGGAAAAGCTTCATTCTGTGGGCATGTACTTAAGATGAGCTATGATGAGAATCCGCCTTTTTGTTTCTAAGCGTACATTTAGTATTCGCGGCCAAATGAAATTTTGGGTGATGTTTGAATGTTTACAGTTTTGCCCGTTCTGTTTCAAGAAGAAACAGCATGGAACAATAGGGTTAAAAGAAGCCTTGACAATGAGCAAGTAATGAAACTGAAATTGGAATTTTAAGTTTTTTTTTCTGTAAAAACTTCTTGTAAGAGTATATAAAATCCTTACATTCAAAAGGTTTAGCCCCAGATTCACCTTTTAGAATTTAAGTTTTCTCAAGCTCATGGAAAAATAATATGAGCCTTCTGAATGGCCACACAAGAGGTATAACTATTACATGATATTTGCCAGGAAACAAAATTTTGAGAAATGATTTGCCTTGGGTGTCTTTGCATGGTGTAAATAGGCCGCTTCAACAATTTGTTCATTTCTGAATCTCATTTCCGGTTCCGCCAGCTTAATTATCTTCTGCAATACCAAATCAAGACTCAGAATATCTCCACAAGCGAGAAATTATTAGTGATCGATTACTTAACAAAAGCAGAAAACGAAATTTGATTTCATGGAGTTTTTTTTTTCATCCGGATATACAACTGGAAATAAAGAAAAAGCATTTCGCCTTAGCTGTCAAAAATTAAATACGTAGAACAATACACTTCGTGGTTTGTATACAAACTAGTTCCGTTCTATTGTTTCTTGCCATGATGTTTCATGAAACAAAAAAAGAAAATAAGATATATTCTCATTTCAATCAGTCACGAGGAGCAAAAAAAAGTACGGCATGAGTCAAGCTAATACAATTTCGGATTATTAGTGATATATCTCAGAATTTCCAGTTGTGAAAATAGTCGTTGCCCTTAAAGCTATCAAAAGAGCAATTTTATGTTTCACAGAAAAGACAAACAATAACAAACAAAGAAACTTGTATTCTTCACAATATATATCCGGATCGTATTGTCTTCCAGGCCATATTATCCCTAAATGGACGCCTGAAGGCCATTACGAAGGGGAGATTGAGGGAGGAAATACATATAAAAGGACAAAATTCTCCAATTCTTCAAGAAAAAGAGAAAAAAAAAAAGAAAAGCTTGAAAGAGTTGCAAAGCATAATATCAAAAAATCATGAGACTCTTGGCTATTTTCGTTCTCGTTGCAACATCATTTTCTGCAAATTTCCTTCACAAAGGAGCCCTATATTTCACACCCCCAGGAATATTACCACCTCCACAAGGAATCAGCTACGAAAACAATTTGCTCATTGCATCACAATCTATTTCCCTCGTGAGCTGGTTGGATTCGGGAGCCATTTATTTTGATAAGGAGAAACGGTATTTGAGCGTTGATCTACTCAATAAATTTGTATTGAGTGAGCAGCCAGATGAAAATTTCAAGTTGACCGAATTGCCCAACACGTGCTTTTCGTTCAGTTTGAGCTATAAGGATGAAAACACTTTCCAACTCTGTGAGGACCTCCTGTTTGGCCGCAAAAGTAATTGCCGAGAAAAACGCACCGTATGGTTTTACTACGAGCAAGACTGGCTGTCGCATTTTTGAAGTAATGCTTGCTTCGAAACGGGTCTTTCATGGCTCAATTGAAACTTTGTTTTGATGCAAGCGGGAAAAGTTTGGAATTCTGGATGTATGAGCCCTCATGAGGGACTACAGGCACATAGGCGGCGTGATCACGTTTTCTGTTACCTATTGATACATGAAATCAAGCAGTGGAGGGCCAAAATAGCCCGCATATCCCATCCCAACCGTATTTATCAATTACTACTAGTTACAAGAGCAATCAATACTTATTCAATTTTGAAATTTGTAAATGAATGCAGAATCTTTTCATTAGAACATGGGCAATTCATTTTTGAGTGTTCATTCAAATATGTGATTTCTCGGACTGAGCTTACAGTTGTCACTAAATCTCAAAAGGACCATAACGGATGGGGTGGAAAAGGTTTTTATTTACTCCGACCCCCGGTGGAAGTGTTGTTGTCGGGCCAAGGCCTACAAACCTGTATCATGTGTCATTTTGGACCATTCTTTGACCTTTCTTCCCATGCGTTGACACTTTTTCAGTATGCACTGGATCGCACTACAGTGACACTTGTTTAGTTTAGACATATCTTGGTTTAAGAGATGACCTGGCAGTATTTTTTTAGAAACAGTACGAAAAATTGTTTTTCACGCCGAAACTGTACTTTTTTAAAAAGATCACCTGGGTCAATTCTCATTTCCGCTCAGCAAATATACTCCCTATTAACAAGTCTTACTGTATATCGCGAAACGCATGAATATAGATCTGGCATCGACAGTAAGATCGTAATATAATAATAATAAATCTCAAATTTATTACCTTTTTACAACTCTTCGAAACAAAACAAAAATTCTCACGCTTCAGGTAGACTTAATGCATGCAAGGCTTTGCTTTTCCACAGACTAAACGGTCTGAAATCACGCGGTCTGATCAAATCCTCATATATAAGCATGACAGAGTCTTCGTCAGTGCAAATTCCAGGATATATTCCTATTTGTTCATTGCACATGTAAAACGTGAAAGTTCCCTTGTATGATAAGGTACGTGTGAAACGCATGCCATCCTTGCTTGTCACCAGAAAACCCACATGTGGTTCGTCAGTCAAAACAAGAAATCCTTCTTGGTCAAAGGCCAAGTACTTCGTATTTCTGAATAGCCTTACGGTGCCGCGCAAATCAAAATCGAACAAAGAGATTTCTTCAATTATAGCCGGCAGCAGGAATCGTCTGACCAAAAGTGGTACTGATTCCTTTTCTCTTCCAGTGGGTGTAACGTAGATGTTTCCAGGCAAAATGATGTCTGTAGTAAAAGCCCCCAAAGCGAAGAAAAGTGGCGTGAAAAGCGTCAACATAAGTTTAAGAAAGCTTGACATGAAGAAAAAGATTTGAGCTGACTCAGAAGGAAGAAGGGTATACTTTATAGCAGCGCTTTTTCTCTTTTTTAAGAGTCCGTGAGATTTCTGTTTAGGTCAAATTGTGGCTATACAAAACAAGTTTATTAACGGCTAAAACTGGAAACAATATTCAAAATTTCAGTGTCTTGATAACCAAATTAGACCCTTTTGGGTGATTATTTATTGTGGCGCTTGAATTTAGTCAAGCTTTCGAAAAATAAGGAAAGAAAAAGTAGAAGGCAATAAGTAAGTTTGGGCTTGTAATTCAAGCAGTTTATTTTGCAGATTCTGATGTAAACCAGAGGAATTATTTGAGCCTACATTCACCTGAATCCCGTGGCGGTTCGTAAGAGTTAATTTAGAGTTTTCTATATATAGTCGACCTGCTCATAGGGATCACATCTATTGAGTAGACATAGAAATAGTATCCAGTTTATCTTCTTATAAAGCGCATTTTTGGTGTGAAACTCAATTTTTCGCCCTGCTTTTGAAGAATATAGCCAGGTTATTTCTATAACCAAGATCCTTATGAACAGGATATACCGTGTTGTGGAAATCGTAGCGTCAAACTGGTAGACAAAGTCTTCGTTCCCAAGGATAGCATATGTCATTAGGCGGAAGCCAAACTTACGGAAGCGTTCCACAGCATCTTTAGTAGTCACTAGCTCGGTATTTTCAGACGACTGTATTCATATAAAGTTATGTGGAGAACTATTGAACATAATGCCGGCTCCTAATCCCTTATCAAATGTGTCAAGCAAAAACTAAAAAAAAAAAGGATAAAGATTCGATTGGTCATTCATTGCTTGCGGCTACAATTAAACATACCAGGCTGATACACTTTCGCATAGGCGCTTACTATACAAGTTCATGTTCTGACACGCCACAATAAACTGTTCATGCGATTGACTACTTAATCCATCCAATCATCTTTGGCTTCCCGTACGGGTGCAAAATGTCCTCGTACGTAATTGAAATCAGCTGGGCGTCTCGGCAATTAGTATCGTAACGAATCAGACCATTTCCGCAAAGTCCAAAAATCGACAGGTTCCGGAAAAAAACGGTTCTTGTAAACTTCATGCCAGGCTTATTTTGCAAGGAAAACCCAAATTGGGGCTCATCGTACAAGGCAAGCTCACCCAAATAGTTGAAGCCGATGTACTTTTCAGTATTTGCCACTTTAAGTGACCCGTTCATACCATATTCGAAGCTGGTCGGCCCCACTTTCACCGCTACCTTTTCGTCCACGATTCCTATATTCATGTGGACCGCAATGCCGTAGATTTCTGAAATGTATAATTCGCCGGGCCGAAGAGGCTGAAGAGCCATGGCCACGGAAGAAAGGAGGATGAAGAAAGGTATAAACATGATTAGTCCAAAGTAAGGTCTTGGGGGTGTCGTTTTCCTTTTCCTTTCTCTTTTTTTTTACTTCAGTTGGATTCGGTCTGCTTTATACAATTCGTCTTGATGACTCTGGTCTAGAGATAGAATGGCTTAGAAATTGGTATTCCGTTATTTTATATCTGGTCGAAAAAGTCTGTTTCGAACATCACTCTTGCCACTCAAATCAATAGAGTTCTGGATTAGCAATTACTGAGGCTTGAGTCCATTTCCAAGCGTTCCAGTACTTCTTCAAGACCGATGTGTTTCCTAAAAGACTTCCCAAAAGATGTTTGCAATCAGCAGTGATATCATTTTCGAGGATATCACTGAATCACCAATTTAGTCAATCTCTGTTTCCGTTAATTGGAAAAAAGGCATTCCAGAAAAGGCAAAAAACAGTTGATTCTAAGCAGTTATTCACCGAATTTCATACAGTAGTCACGCAGCCAGAATTCGCAAAACGGTCATAGTCATAACTCACACAATGAGCCGTTGCAGACGAATTTGAATTTGCGTTCATAATTACATACAGCTCAGCTTGGAAAACAGCACATCCAAAATCAGGAAGAGCTTGGAAATGAAACAGCGCCTTGAGGTGACATAAATTAAAAGAGTTGTTTTTGAAATAACCAGCAATTTTTATATAGACAGAGTTCTTGAATTCTAATTGACCCCCTGCTTAGTATGATGTGTCTAAATGGTCTTTTCTTATGCGCACAAGAGTCTTGTTTACGATTTTTTCTTTTTTTCACCGATTCAGTCTACTGAAGTTTTTTTTTCGAAAATACTAAAAAACGTATAAACACCCGCAACACCAATAAAGTCTACATCTTCACATGTCAGAAGAGTTGATTGCCGCAGATGCTTATCGTGCCCCATTAAAATGGACTTAAACTCTCCAAGTTCTTCTCGGACCAGTAATAAAAGAGAAGAGAACGGAAGAGGTTGGAGCCAATCAAGAAACACGCCCCCTTTTTTGGGTCACTAGGTTTCAACAGAGACAAGTTTTTACACCTGATCTAGTTCTCAGAGTGTTTATTGGGTTCCACGATTTGACCTTCTCAAGAAACAGTGTATCAGTGTATGAAGCCAGCCCGTCGTTTTATGATTTGAGGCAGAGTCAATATCCCGATCAAACAAAGTCTGATAATGCGTGTTTTGCCCTTTGAATTCGCATGAATTTCTGTCTGAAATTCGACTTTCAGGGCCAAGTCTCGCCTAGGTGGACGCATACCAGTTTTGAGTGAAAACAAGAAAAAATATACCAGAGTCACCACAATAAACCCATGGTTCATCAAGCTGAGCAATCCATCGCAATGACCTAAAATCACAAGACCTCACGGTAAATGATCAGGTATAGCAAGCAAATAAAATGAAAAAAAAAAAAAAAAAAAAAAACTGTTCTTCTTACCAAGTTTAATGAATCTTGCTCAAAAAAACATCCATCGCGCTTATCTCCGGCATGCGCTTCGCACGCAACACTCTCTACCTGGACCCCACATTAGATGTCAGAAAAACCACCTTTGCCATAGATTCACAATCACAGATATACTTGGCGCATGGGCGAGACTCTACAAACCCTGTTTCTTGATAGTGTCAAGGAACCTCAAAACTTCAATTCTGCCCCGGCGCCGTTCGATTTGCTTGTGCTGGACCTATTTCTCAAGCTAGAAGCAGTTAACTCCGAGAATAAGGCCCCCTTTAACTCCGTCAGCGACAAAAAGACACATATAATCGAGAGTTTCATCGAAACGTGGCGAACCCATTTCGGAACCAACATATACCTGGCCGTGCGGCTCATTTTTCCTAATAGGGATGGCAGAAAGTACCATATCAAGGATGTGGCGCTCACGAGGCTAGTGATCAAGCTTTTAGACTTGCAGAAAGGTCTGGCTGACTACCAAATGATCCAAAACTGGAAAAAATCATACCACCAAAAACTCCGGCTTGCGGACGACGCTGAACGGCGCAATTTGGGCGATTTCGCGCTCATAGTGTCGCGAATCATGCTGAGACGGCGTAACGCCGCGGACCCGGTCAAAAGCTCGGTTTCTGTTTCCGAAGTGAATGCCGTTTTGGATGATTTGTCGCTGAAGTCGCTGCTGAGTGACCAGATTGCTATTTTGAGCCCCTTTTTGGCGAAATTGACCATTCCAGAAGTCCGGTTTTTCTTTTCAATAGTTCTCAAAGAATCCATGCTCTCCTTTTTCGAGCGCAGTTTCTTTTTGTCTTGGCATCCAGACGCCTATGACCTATTCAAAGTTTGCAGCGACATCAAGAAGATTTTTTGGGCATTGACTGACCCTCAGCAGCGGCTAACGCCGTCTCAATTATGCGTTCAGCTAATGTACCAGTTTGTGCCGCAGCTGTCCAAAAAGCTCGAGATATCATATGAAGCCCTATGCAAGAAAATGACGGTACCTATGGCACGTGAAGGTAAAGACCCGAAACTAGTGGCAGCATACGATTCCGAGAAGATCGAGGGCCACTTTCTCATTGAGGAAAAACTCGATGGCGACAGAATGCTAATGCACATGAAGAACGGCAAGTTTCTCTGGCATACGCGTCGCCGGAGAGACTATACATTAGTCTACGGCGAGAACGTGCATATTGGCTCGCTTACAAAGCATTTACCCAACGCCTTCCATGAGAGCGTCGACAGTATTGTGTTAGACGGGGAAATGGTTGCCTGGAGCACAGAGCGCAATTGTCTCTTGCCATTTGGAACGCTCCGTCTGGCGGCTATCCAAGAAGCACTCAAACAGTTTGATATAGTGGATGTTTATGAAGGCAACAATAGCTGGCCATTGTTCATCGTGTTCGACATCTTACACCTTAACGGCCGTGACTTGACAAACCTTCCCTTATTCTACCGAAAAGATCTCTTGAAAAAAGTTGTGAGGGAAGTTCCACACCGGCTAGAACTCTTGCAGTGGGTGAAGGCGAAAGACCCCCAGGACTTAAAGGCCAATATGCAGAAAATTGTTTCTGAGAGCAACGAGGGCATCATGGTGAAATCGTTGTTGCTGAAGTATAGAGTTTACAGCAGGGATTCCACATGGATCAAGGTAAAGCCCGAGTATCTTGAGAGTTTCGGCGAGAACCTCGATTTGGTGGTAATCGGCAAGATTGGCCGCGTAAAGACGCTGTATGTTTGCGGATTAAGAGACGACGAACAGGGCGGCACATACAAACTGTTCTGTGCTGTGGCCAACGGGTTTCTGAATGCTGTTTACCGCCAAATCGAGCTGAAATTGTGCAATTTCTGGGTAGACTTCCGCAAGAGAAAACCACCCTCAGACGTGATTCAGTTCGGCACAAAGAAACCCGATTATTGGATCAATCCGGCAAATCTGATTGTACTCGAGATCAAAGCACGCCTGATTGAAAATACAGCTGAAACACCTTATGCAGCAGGTCTGACATTGCACAATCTATGGTGTCGTTCTGTGAGAGAGGACAAGTCGTATGACGAATGCATCAGCTTGCAAGAATATCATGACCTCAAATTGAGATACTCAAAGGACATATTCAAAACTCAGGCTGTAAACCGCGACCGCAAACGCGATTTCGAGAACCTGATTTATGTGAAATATGATAAAACAAAACGGGCGAAGCCAAATGGAAAATCACTGCTTTTCAAGAATCTAAAGGTTCTTGTCGCCACGGATTATAGAAAGAACGGGGAACTCGTCAGTGTAGACAGCATCAGAAGCACTGTCCTCGAAAATGGCGGCAAAGTGTGGCTTGATTTGCGTGCAGAAAATCCGGATGTTTTACACGTTATCATCATTGGTGAAGTCACAACCCCTCGGCTTAGTCGTTGGATCGAGGAAGGATTCGACATAATAAGGCCGAGCTGGCTCTATGAGTGCACGAAAACACAATCTTTGGTACCTCTAGAGCCGCAATTCATGTTTCACACGAATTCAGAAAGTCTCAAAACAAACTTTGAGAAGAGAGTTGATGTTTATGGCGATAGCTATACTATCAGCGCTCCCAAAAAGGGCTTCCTCAGCTACCTTTTACACCTCAACATAGATAGGCAATTGAAAGAGGCCCCGTTCCAAGAAGCCATGGAAACAAATAGTGAGTCCACGGGCCTCCATAGAAACTTGTTTTTGGGATCAACCTTCTTCATTCATCAGGCGTCAGGGCCAGCAGGGACCGCTGAATACGCCCGCATCCGGCTGCGAATCGAGCGTTTCGGCGGGCACGTGACCCTTGATAAGTTTTTGTGCGGGTTCATAGTCGTGCCAGACACATTTATTCATCGTGGTTACGCCAAGAATGCGAAGCTCCACTTACTCCAGGAATTGGCCAGCGTCTACAATGAAAACACAAGACTCGCATATATCGTGCTGGAAAAATTTCTTGGTGCCAGCATCGCGGCGGGCGAGCTAGCCGATGCAGAAGCTTGGAGCATTGAATGATTATTTCCCTCCTGAGTAATGCAAACAGTATTTTAGGGGGCTGCAAAATGCATTGAACTGCCTTAGCGCGTGACCATGTTAGTTACCGCCCTGATTGCCGCAACTTGGCGGGGCGCGATCGTGGCTTGCCAGATCTTGCTGAATTGTGGCATGATTTTTTCATGGTGGTAATTGATAGGAACTCATCTGAGTTCATGAAGAAAAAACTCGAGACAAAGTCTACTAACCTGTTTTGATTCGGTCTGGGCCGAGCATGCCAAGATAAGGCATGGCTGCATTGTTATGAGAAGCGGAAATTGTAAGCCAGTTGGGGGTGTGTTGCAAAGGTGACCCCGCGAAAAACATATTCAACCGCGCTCATTTGCTGATTCCATTTTGGACCGCAGGTGTGCACATAGCGTTCAAAGATGCTCGCAATGCCGCATGGAACACGGGACGCCACTTGTCAATGGCAGTGCTGAGCGAGTCGCGAGGCCCCGCAAGCACACGACCTTTCCGCATGCGCTTTGAATGCAGCCAATCGACCAGGCGACATATACGGCGGCACAGACAGTGCCATGAAAAAAAAAATAAGAGGGATACAGGGACCTCAAATTTGAAATGGGCACGTGGCAGAAAAGAGCAGAATGTGAATTGCATGCCGTACAGCCGCATTGCAACCGTTATTCATTCCGGTACCGGCGTTATCCTCGGAATCCCCAACATTCTTTCTTTTTGACCTTTACTTTTTCCCCTTTTGGCGGGCGGCCCCGAGCGGAGTTAGGTGCGCTGAATAGTGTATGTGCGGAGCCTAGAGGGGCAAGTGCCCCGGGCTCTGTAACCGGGACTTGCACGCAAACGCCAATTGCGCGCCAAGATCCCTGCATGCGGAGCGGCGTTGGTGCGGCGGCGAGTCACCGCATATGCACTGCGAAATCTTTCCGTGCTGCGCGCCGCGGATGTGGAAGGCGTGGTATTAAAGCAACGAGGTATCCATGCGATAACGACATTCCCAGTCGAAAATTCTCCCCACACTCGTTGTCACATCTATTCACAAACATGTTTGCACATTCACAAGACGACTGTTTCCTTTCAAGGCATAATCAGTTCAACGAGAACATCGACTACATGTCTCCGGTGGAAATCTCAAACTTTCACCTTCATCTCTGCTGGAAAGAGAACAACTCGGTATCCGTGAAGAATTCGCAGGAGGACATTTGCACGCAAATTCCTTCGACTATCTCGCGCCGCCTAGAGAATATAGCTTGGCGCAGATTGTACAAGCAGATCTACAATTTGGGCGAGGCTCTGCCTTCGATCATCAACTGGAACAAGAACCAGGATGTAACTTGGCTTTACGGCCCGAAGTACAATAGAAGCTGTGCTTTTGATGATTCGCGCTTGACTAAGATGAATTTACTGAAACTTAGCTGTGAAGAATGGGCCGACGTTTCTGACGAGATTTCGCTGGTGAGCTCCACACGTCTGATGTCGTTTGACGACCGCTCCCTGGTGGAGCTGTGTGATGATGACGAAGAAATGGAACACACAGACTTGAAGCTGGCTTTGAAGAGCGAACGCCGGCCGTTTAAACGCCAAGACAAACAAAAGAAGAAGCGCGTTACTTTCAACTACATAATCAATTCTCGCGAGTTTATGAACGGGCACTCCATTGATTATCATTTCTTAGACACGCTGTGTCTCTGAGGCCCGAAGGGCAAGCATCCACAAGGCATAATTGGGCTGGCCCAAAAGAATCATTTCAATAGCATAAAAAAAATTCAGGCATTAATTACGAGATCACATCTTTTGTAGACGGGCGCTCGAAATACCGGATCAAATCATGTTTGTCCCCACTTTCTTGAAAAAGGTGTTTTTTGGATGTCTTCAGGCTCCGAAATCCCTTGGTAGCCACAGAAATTTGCTGTCATCGAAATGCTATCAATTTTGTACCCATTGTTCAACAGACCATCCATAATTGTTCGCATTGCCAAATTGGGCATTGCTTTATCGGACGGCTCCGCGGCTTGGATCCCCGCCAGCGTGCGGCTTATCGAGAATGGTCACGTGAGATACTGCGCACAACCGGGAATGTTTAAAAGAACCCTCGTTGCTTTCGGATAAAAAGAAAATTACCTTGACAACAGCCCGCTCGGGAATTGGTCCTAATCGGGCAACCCGATATTGACACAGCAATTTGCTCTCCATCAATAAACTTTTTGTCTCGTGTCAGTTACGAATCTAAATTGGATGCTTACAATTGCTCTCTGAATTCTTAGGCTCGCCTAGCGCCGAGGCGGCAGCTTTACGGCATACAGTTGAACCAACGCCATGGTCTGCTGATTTTAAGCCTCGTTGGTGACCCCCTATTTGCTGCAGCGCCCAACACGCCTAGAAAAAAATAAGTGGAGAAATCAGAGCCAGCGTCTAGTATCTCCGCCAAATTAAGCTCTCCGAAAAATTCAGAAAAACCTTGGGATACTGAAGTGACCTGAAAAACCTACATCTATGGAAATGAGAAAGCAGCGGGGTGGTTGTGGCCAATGATGTTTGAGGCAAATTGGTGCGGAGGCAGAGATCCGCCGGCAAGAATCTCGCACATTTATTTTGTCGTAAACATCCTGCATACCAATTCATCCGCTCCGCTGGCTTTTCTATGTGCAGTCAACGATGGACGAATATGTGAAAGTTAGTGAGTTTGAGCGGCCCGAGAGAATGCCACGTTCACTCCTCTGAAGAGCCTCATTTGACTACGTTATTTTCAATGAATGAAAACTCCCCGTAACAAGGCAACAAAATGATGATGTTGCGTGATCTGCACGTTGTTTGTCCGATCTTGCTTATGCACGCGAGATTTTCCGGGCGTACTGTATGCCGGAAATTTGAATCCCTCCTCTCGTCACCTAGCAACGAGGAGTCATGATGTCAAGAAGCTTGTTTCTTTTTCTCTTGTGCGCATTAGCGATATACAGGCATGCGGAAAATCAACGTCATTACCGAGGCACTCTTCGAACTGTGTGTGCAGTCTCCGGGGAACACCGGATGCTCTTAACCCCGTTGTGGGGTGAGCCTTTACCCCGTGCTCCATGTGGATTTATTCGTTTGTTCGGATTTATGCGCTTCATACGATGCAACAATTTTTTGACGCCTTCTGTGTGGAAATAAAAAACTCGATAATCATTTATCATTTCTTGACCTACTCTACCAATTGGTGTGAAGCAGTTTAGCTTCTTTCACTTATCCTTGTTGAGAAAGGACCAATCTAACGATGTGGCGTGCTCGTGAAATGTTACTTCGTTGGGAGTGAGCTCGTATCCAGAAAGCGGAGTTGTAAGCTTGTATGGTGCTCATAATGGTTGCGTCTTTTGGGCAAAAATGGAATTTGACCCAGTTAACACTATAGAGGGCAATATTTCGGTGCGAAGAAAAATACTCTAACCAGCTTTCGTATAGAACACCCATGCTACCTTTTTCACCAAGATGCTTATAAGCCGATTTTGCTTTTCTTTTCAACACTAAGCCGCAATCTCACTTGGTACGAAGCAGATAATTTTGTGACATTTTTCAAGACATGACACAAGAGCATGCATCGAGTAAACATGACTTCGGAAGGTGGTTTTCTCTGCTAAACGTGGCCTTCGGATTGGTTATGGAAACAAACGTTCAGAATATTCATGAGATAGTATAATCAAGAACGCTCCGCGAGAGATAATCTGGGCGAAGACGGGGGAGGGGAATTGCGTACCTATCGTTTTACAGACCTATGTACTCATAGAGATTTCATCGCCATGAGTGAAATTATTGATTACTGATCCTGTTTGCCGGAAAATAAAGACGGGCCAGTTTTTCTGGCTCC
Organism: Metschnikowia pulcherrima; assembly: GCA_009746055.1. Lineage (NCBI taxonomy): Eukaryota > Fungi > Ascomycota > Pichiomycetes > Serinales > Metschnikowiaceae > Metschnikowia > Metschnikowia pulcherrima. Next base: position 654,840 of record VFXK01000006.1, read on the forward strand.
ATGATTCCATAAGCAACTTTATTTGGTAGTCTGGTCGGACGTCTCTGATTGTAGGCCAACTAGCCCAGCTGCCGATGCGCCCTTTTTAGTGTGACCCAAACCAGTTTTGAAGAAGAGCGCATTTCTATATTTTCAATTCAGATCAGGGATACCTTTTGTTTTCATAGCACTTGAGACGTGTTTGTAATGACCACATCTATTGAGCAGACGTAGGAATAGTTCCCAAAATACCTTCTTAGTGAGCGCATTTTTAGTGTGGAAAAACGATTTCTCACGCTGTTTTCGAGGAGAATAGCCAGGTGATCTCTTTTGTTAATATCCTTTTAGACAGCCTCGTTGTCTTCTGTTTCGGATCGCTTCTAGAGCTTTTGATCGCGTCTAAACTTCAAATTGCATCATCATATGGGCTTATTCTTTGTATCCACCCCAAGTAACCGGATTTAACCATTAAGGAAAAAAACTTGCAAAAAGAGTTCTTCCTTAGAGAAGCAACGAAAAGATGTTTTCTATTCAAAAACCAGATCATTTTGCTGGTCACTATTCTCAAACTCAGTAGAACGATATTCACATATACGTCGAAAACATGCACCTTGTCATATTTGTCAAAAATCTACCAAATATATCAAATCTTAGGCCGAAGATGTCGGCTGCGGATTTTGCTGAGTTGCATGTTCAGCATCCTTGGCCCGTTCGGCCAATCTTCTAACTGTTTTCAAGCTTTTCACATCATTCATAATGCTAATGTTTTGAAGCACAAATTGGTCATGCGTGGCCAAAAGGTCTGCAAGCGGCTGTTTCACTCGACGCAATGCAGTGACAAGCTCACAATACGGGCCCACGTTCTCTTCTTTATTTTGTTCCACCTCCATGTTGGGATATAGAAAACTTTTGTTTTTTTGTTCCGTGGTTTTCGAAACGCGAAAACGGACCAGCCTACCTAATGTTGAGATGATTAGCGGTAATCGCACGACCTGTAATCTTAAGATATAGGCACCATTATGTAATAAGGGGCCGATACCTCATTGAATTATACTACTACCCAACAAAATACCAATCTTTGAATTGTTTAATTGTAAGGTAGGTGACGGCTGACCTTCGGCTGTTATGTTGTGGTGTACGGGTGTGTAACACGCCTTTGTTAAGAGACGCGACGGGCCGTGACACGTCTTCCCCAGCATGAGTATGAACGATGAAGAACACACTACAGACGAACTTGATGACGAACTCGACCCTCTGGTGCTTACTCTAGGGTGTGGCAAAAAATGCAGTGCTTCAAAAAATCAATCGACCGCGCTCACGCACCACCGCACGGCGCCTAGCGAGCTCAGTACGTATATATACCCCACCAATCTCCAGGTTCGAGATTACCAGTACAATATTGTGCAGCGAGCGTTTTTCCATAACACGCTTGTGGTGTTGCCGACCGGATTGGGTAAAACTTTCATAGCCAGCACGGTGATTTTGAACTATTTTCGTTGGTTCCCGGACCTGAAGATCGTGTTTATGGCGCCCACAAAACCATTGGTGGCGCAGCAGATCAAGGCATGTTGTGGTATCACTGGGCTTCCACCGCTGGAAATGGCGATTTTGCTAGATTTGAACAGACGCAACAGGGCCAGCATCTGGGACGAGAAAAAAGTGTTCTTCACCACTCCGCAAGTCGTCGAAAATGATCTCAAATTGGGCACAGTTTCGCCCAAACTGATCGTGTTGCTAGTGATCGACGAGGCCCACCGGGCTAAGGGTAATTATGCCTATAACAACGTAGTCAAGTTCTTGGACAGGTTTAATCCTAGCTACCGGATCTTGGCCATGACGGCAACGCCTGCGTCCACGGTTGAAGGTGTGCAGGAAATCATCGATAACTTGCACATTTCGAGGGCAGAGGTACGCACGGAACGCAGCATTGACATATTTCATTACCTCAAGCAAAAGAAGATCGAGCGATTTCATGCAGGCCTTTCTGAAGATATTCAGTTTGCCATCGAATGCATATCCAATGCAATTGCGCCACTTTTGCGTGAGGCCAACGAGAAACATCTTTATGAAGTGCGAGACCCGGCAAAGATCAATGCCTTCACGGCCATGGACGCTCTGCGGCGGCTAGTGGCTAATAAAAACATCCATGAGGGCCAAAAATGGGCGGGGCACAGCATTTTGCAGATTTTGGGTGTGGCAGGCCAGTGTTTTCGGCGGCTCAATATATATGGAATCCGCTCCTTTTACAGTTATTTCAAGGAAAAGTATACTGAGGCCACGGCGAAGGCTGCAAAACTGAAGAAACCAACCAAAGCCGCCAGCTTTTACCAGCACCCGGATATTGAGAAAGTAATGCAGTTTTGTGAACTGAAAGTCAGGGACCCCAATTATTTAGGTCACGAAAAGCTAGATATTGTGGTTTCTGAGGTGAAGCTGTTTTTCAGCACGACCCAAAACACGGATTCCAGGGTGATCATCTTCTCTGAGTTCCGCCAGGCAGCACTAGATATTGTGCGTGCACTAGAGCATCTGGATAGCGATTTGAAACCGCACATTTTCATCGGGCAGGCGAAGGACACCAAGTCTGAAGAAGCAAAGCTCATGGGCACGAAAAAGAAAGGCAAAAAGGACTTGGCCGACACGGATCAGACATCTTCGGAAATGGCGCAATTGACCGGCATGAGCCAGAAGTTGCAGAAAGAAACCATCAGAAAGTTTAAAGCTGGTGATTACAACATCCTCGTGGCGACTTCGATCGGCGAAGAGGGCTTGGATATCGGAGAAGTCGACCTTATCGTGTGTTACGACTCCACTTCTTCACCTATCAAGAATATTCAGCGCATGGGGCGTACAGGAAGAAACCGTGATGGCAAAATCTTGCTCTTGTTTTCCAGCAATGAGGAGCAAAAGTTTGATAAGGCCATGGGAGGTTATGAATACATTCAGCTTGATTGACTTGCACGACCAAAATAGAATCATTCCGGACCTTTTCAATCCATCGGCAGAAAAGCGTTTCATACAAATCCCAGAGGAAAACAACGCCATCAAAGAAGAGGCAGACGATGACGAAATCATCAAACTTGCCACCAAATACATGACGGGTACAAATAGCAAAGCACCAGCCAAAAGTACCAGAAAGAAAAATCAGCCAAAAATCCAAAAAAAGTTTTTCATGCCTGACAATGTGGAAACGGGATTTCAACCCGTTAGTTCGATGTTGAAAGGGTCACAGGAAGACACTGCAGAGCCTGTCATCAAGAAAGCCAAAACAGCAGATACCAGCGAGCCTGATATTCTAGATTCGTTTCTTGACTCAGATGTGGAAGATATGATTCCGAAAGAAAGCAAGCCGCCTCTCGAAGTAGACCTCACTATTCTGGGAGGCGAAAGCGATGACTGTCAGGATGAGTCGCACAAGAAAGCGAGCCATGCGCTCGCAGCACCCATTATCAAAACAAACAGCCTTCCCGAGAAGGCAACAACTCCAAGTAAAGTTTTACGCCAACCTCAATTGGAAAATTTATTGTCTCTGAGAGCCTCATCCAGAACCTCCTCTCCGCTGCTAGGGGTAAGGAAGCGGCCTGTGAATGTCATTGATCAGCTCAAAGCACAGCAGGTGAAGAGTCAAAGTGAGGATTCACAGATTTACAGCCCTGGTATAATTGAAGTCATCAACGAGGATGACGATGACGATTTCAGTGACGACGATGAGATTTTGGCTTTAGCCCGGCGAACACAATCGAACGAGTGGCACAGCCAGGCGTCCAATTCAATTCAAACTGTGAATGAAAGCAAAAGTCAGCAACCTTATGTGGAGGAAGCATTTGAGGACATGAGTGTACAAAATGCAAGCCAATCACCTGATTTGAGCTATTCAAATAGCCAACATCAGGACTTTCCCGCGAACCCTGATCAAGACCAGATCATAGACGAGGATCGGGTATCATCAGACTCTGACCCTCTTTTTGTGATTGAACCTGATTCAGGGATTTTGACATCGGAGGAGTGGGACGAGCTCCTCATGAACTACTATGTGCCAGTTGACGCATATGAGCTCGAAAAGTTGTGTATCCCTCAAATTCGATCAAAAGACTCAGTCGCACATTTTTCCGGATCGAGATCAAAACGATTGCTTCACATTTTGGACTCAATGGAATCGATCTCCGAAGAGACAGCGGCAAGTGTAGTGGAAAAGTACGAGCATGCTGCAAAAAAATCTCTTCCGCCACCAAAGGACATCATAGAATTCGACTAAACCACCCACGCTTGACGTCCACTGTTATAGAATAATGAATTGACGACCTAGATAGAACCCAATAAACTACACCCAATAACAGGAAAAAGATAGTCTTTCGCGATGTTACAAGTGAAAAGCATATGATAGTTTCGCACCCAGAGGTGGCTGCAGTATCGGTCAAGGTTACCCGCCCCGCAAGCACCAGTATATAATCTGCGAATCTCGCCCCAAACTGGGAGAGCTTTTTTCCCCATCTTTATGCAGGGGCATTACGTGTATCAGTGAGGATTCGTCCGAGATCATGTTTTTGCTGGTTGAAAACTATAACCTGACAGCTTCCGGGTGGCTGGGCCTCGTGTCTGGCTCGCCAGGGGAATTTTTGGACAATTTTTTCCGTCTCGGCGGTACTTCCTTGAAGACCAACGGGCGTCCTTGCGTTTTTCTTTGCGCAATTGAGGCCAATTGCTTGATGAAGAATACACGGACAGTCTAATCGGGACGGAAAATACTCGGACTTTACGCTTCACTATGTTGCACCATTTTTCGTTGTAGCGCCGCCTTGTGCCTCGCTCGGTGTTGGCGCCTTCACGCCACATCTTGAGCTGGATGCGTGATTACAGATTCATCTGCAGTTTTCGTAAAGGGCCATATTAACTTCATCGCAGGACCACTTTTGAGTGCGGTGCCACCAAGGCTAGCCCGATGGTGTCACTGTAATTATCGGTCCTGACACTTTTCAACGCGCACACGCAATTTAAGAAATAAATTCGCCGATATCTGAATCGGATTGATTTTTGTTCGGAGTCTGCTTCCCAGCCTATTCATGTCATCGTGTAAACTGCAGCTCAAATCTCTGACTTTCTTCTGTCTGAAGTCACCTGCTCTAAAGTATCTTACGGGTGAAACATATATTCAACTGCGATACGTAAGTACGCTTTTTAAAAAATCGAAGAGCGGCAATGGAGCGACCATCATTTGTAATGTCTCCCAAAGCTAAACAATACAATCTGATCTTATCGTTTACACATACAAATCTGTCACCCAATGATTTTCTCCTGCACACAGGCGCAATGAGCGAGCCGGCTTAAGCTTTTTGATCACCTTCAAAATCCAGACTTCAGCCCCACAAAATTCTTACACATGTTCAAAAAATTCGGGAAAGCAGAGATTCACTCGCGCCTGAACATCAAGTCGTCGGCACAGCGTGGCTTGAAGTCGAATTTTGTCGCGCAATACGAGGCCTTGGAGCCCATCATTGACACGATCATTCCAAAAAAATCACAGGCGATTTTGGTCAAGTGTGAGGAGAAAATCCTGTTGTACACCGTCGACGGCGAAGTTGTAGTGTTCCAGACATTTGATGATTTGGTGCCAACGTTGAAAATCGTGCATAAGTACCCGGATTGTTTCCCTAAAGTGCAAGTTGATAGAGGCGCAATCAAATTTGTGCTTTCAGGCGCCAATGTCATGTGCCCCGGCTTGACGTCTGCGGGCGCAAAATTGCCCGACACCAACTTGGAAAAGGACTCGATCGTGACGATATATGCCGAAGGAAAGGACACGGCTTTGGCCATAGGTCGGTTATCCATGAGCACAGATGACATCAAGTCGATCAACAAAGGCGTTGGTATTGAGTTGTTGCACTATTTGGGAGACGGCTTGTGGCACCTTGATGAGAGTTCGTAGAGGTGCTTTTCCTGGTGAAAAGATATGGAAAATTGATGGAGAAACGGTGATTTTGGGGGAGTATTATAGTACATAAATGCGGTGATTCTGTGAAAGCCCTAGACTCTGTAGGCTGGCGATATCGTCGCTTAGGATTTGACGTGTTCCGTATGCTTGGTCATCGTTGACGTAGTAATAGATCGAGAAATCAAGGATATACTTGGCAATGTGTTTCAGAACCACGCCTTTCAAGCGAAGCACGCTGTTTTTTTGTAGAAAGACTCGCGAAAAGAGCTCGTGGTCAGGATTCGAAGCTTTTCTAATGGAGAGAACGATTTTCCGGTCGTCACTTGAAATTTGCGTTCTCGCGCTTTCATGAATATCGTATTTCATCACGAGTTGCTTCCATCTTTCAGTATTGGATATGGAAAAGTGTCCCGATTTGACCTTGGAGATGAAATAAAGTTCGGCATTTGTGATTTCCAGATGCAGCAAAAACGTGCCGTTTAGTTTATTGATAGAAGTTGGGGTCAGTTTCGCCACCCACGGCTCACAGACTAATCTGCCGATCAAATGCAATGTCATTTCTTCGAAAGAGTGATTTTCGAAAACAGGACAATCATTGATTCTTAGTTCGTTTAGATTCGGAAATTTTCTCACAATTTCATCGATCTCGTCAAAAGATGCAATTGCGTTCCTGCGAAGATCCAACTTCTTGATATGCTCGAAAATCGGTAATTGCCTGACACTTGAAATTTGGTTATCGGCCAAAATCAACAGTGTGAGAGTATGTTTGTTTAGACATAACGGGATCAGGCTGAACTTGTTGTACGATAAATCCAATTCGGCGACTTTTTCCGGGACTTGCCAATTGTTAAAATCGCAATCTTCATAATTATTCTCTGAAAGTTCCAATCTCGTCACGTTCGGGAAAAATAAGCACAGTAAATTTTGCGCAGGAATGAATGTGGCTGAAAGGGAGACACTTATAACTGATTCTGGAAAAGCAAATATACAACCTGACGTACTTTCAGACGTGTCATCCAACAAACGGTTGCCGTTCAAATTGATTGATTTCAATTTCAAAAAATAGTGCATGATTTTGTCCACCTCGCTCCATTTCATTATCAAGTTTGAGCTCAAGTCCAATGTCTCCGCGCCGAACATTCGATTTAGCTCGAAATTATTGGAAAACTCATTGAATGTCATTTCATCTGGATTTCCGGCGATTCTTATACATTGGTGATCTAGCATTATCACCTCCAAATGTGCAATATCATGCAGAATCTCATTCAATTTCTGAAACCCATAGTTTTCTACGGTTTTCGAGCCAAAGACCACTTTCTCCGATAATGCATCCGTATTAGACTCGCTGGCGTACCTTTGCGAGACTGCTTCAAAGAACAGACACGGCTTGCTGATTTTTGTGCTTGCAGCTTTCAAAAACGACCCGGCCCCGGCGGCTAGCGTGGTAAAATACGATATTCCATCTAGGTCTCCGCTGTTTTTCCCTCGTGCCGGGTCGTCCCATTCGATTCCATATGCCAAAGTTTGTGAGCCCCATACGTGTACAAACCCAACAAATCTCACTGTTCCAAGCGCATTTTGGACGGATATTCGATCCGAAACGGAAAACATATGGTGGTATATAAATGTTATAGGCTGGGATGTGGGGAACCGCACATGTAGATGCAGTGCTGAGCAAATCGGCGTACGGACTGTACGCGTACGGAGTACGCGTACGAGGTACGCTGGAACCCTCCGTACGCGTACGCGTACCGTACGCTGTACTCCGTACCGTACGCTCTGTACGCTCCGTACGCTGGACGCCTAACTTTATGCAGGAGAGAAGATATTGGAAATATTTGGTTGAGGATTTCTATAGCCACGAGAAAGATAGGATCTAATTAGATTATTTGTAAAAAAATGTCTATGAAGGTCTATGAAGTGCAGAAAATTCAGAACATTTACATATCTAAGTCTCGAAGACTTGAGTGGCCGTTGAAGTATCAACGATTACTTCGTCATCTTCAGCGTCGTCGACAACGAGCAATTCTTCCACTCCCGCATCCTCTTGTTCGTCAGTAAGTTCGATAGGCTGATCGACATCGTCCTCAGTTTCCGCATTGTCTTGGGGAATTTCTTCTTCTCGAATAATTCCTCGGGACTTGAGAATTGCTAGCATTCTTATTGTTGTTGGCAGAAACTTATTTCTCTTCTTGGAAATGATATCTCCCATGCGAGAAAATAAGGCCTCGGCCGGTGCAGACATGGCGGACGCAGCGAAATAATCCCTGGCGATGCGAGAAATAATTGGAAATGACGCTTCTCGAGTCTTATGGAATGCAACAGGGTCCTGACGCGGGTTTTCGATAGGTTCCATGAGATACCTCTCAATCTCATGCTCTGAGTGCACGACGTCAGTCTGACTCCCGAAACGAAATCTTCCAAGCCCTGGAGACGAGGTTTGCGTCGATTGCTGAGGCAATTTATTCACGGCATCCTTGGATTGGACCAGATACTGTGAATAAACGGCATAGAAGTGGTGTTTATTCATTTCTACCTTGTTGTCCGAAAATCCAGCCCCACGAAAGGTCTCTAGCTTGAACCGTGGATCAAGGACCATCGCGAGATAAAGTGGCTCAAGGCGTTTTATACTTTCATCCTGTATCGGGTAGTACTCAAGTAGCTTGCTTCGGGCTTCTGATATGCCACAGGAAATAAGTGAATTACGAATGACAAAATCGGTTTCTAACATATCGTCGAAACTGCACAATAGGTCATCGATCATGGGGATACAGTTCTCTTTAGAGGCAATGCCCAGTCTTCCAAGAGATATTCTGGCTGTATTCTCAGCGGCGGAGATGGTGTGGAAGGCATGATGAACCTTTATACCAGTTGAAGCAAGATGTAATTTTTTCAAAGAAAATGCAAAAGAGAAACTGAAAAAGGCGGGCATAAACCCTTTTTTATTTTAATTTGTAAAACGCGACGCGTCTACAAAGGCATTCAAACTAGAATTTTACAGCGCGAATCGCGAATTAAAGGCACGCAAAAGGCTTTTTGGGATTCCTTGGATACGGCAATAGCGCGATTTTCGCACCTTACCGAAAGTCAAATGTGTCCTGCACATATACCCTGCGTACCGTACGGCGTACCGTACGCATCGTACGCTGACTGCCTCCGTACGCGTACCGTACGCGTACGGTACGCGTACGGAGTACGTACGAAATTTGGTACGCGTACGCCGAGTACGCGATTTGCTCCTCACTGTGTAGATGGTGGCTATGTGCAGGTCTGGAACCGGTCTGAACATGCTATAGCTCCTGCAAAAAGAGGCAAAGATTGGGTTATCCGTAATGTTAATTGTATTTTGAGTTTGAATGCAAATTCTTGTATGACTAAATGTGTTTTGAGCACGATTTCTCGACTACATTACCTAAAAGTCGGGCTACCCTATTGTCGGAGATGATGAGACGCGTACTTTAATCAACATTGACACAAAAGAAGGTGATAAAATGATGCAAGAATGTATAAAGATAAATTGTAGAACAAATTTTTCCTCTTTTTTCTTTTAAAATGGATGATAGTCTCTTTTGGGGTCTCTGGGGTGAGAACACTTACCAGATCATGTCCCTTAATATTAAGATCGCTATGAACACCTCTCACTGTAATCAATAGACCTACATAGAACCGTCCACATGTACACCTCATTCGTTGCATATGGTCTCTGCTCATCGAGAACTTTTTCAATGCTTTAAAGAAGTCTAAGTCTCATATATTTGTATCAAACAAACCATTGGGTTATTCCATTGAGCACTTGGCTAATGAGTACCCTCAAATTCGTGAATGTGTTTTCATCGGGCCCCTCCAGACCTTATTTCCAAAACCCTCATTGTTTATCCAATATAATATCAGGTTCGCTTAAGGAATGTAGCGAAATACCTGACATTATACTTAGTATGTAGATCTTCCATGTTACCAGTCTGGCTATCTACTTGAATGAGGTGATAATACCACGCCAATATAGGCCGAGGTAGCCACCAATGCACACTGCCCTTTTCCATTGTTTAATTTTGGCCAACTAGCAATACTTCATGCCTGGCTGGAAAGTCTCGCAGCTTTCAAGACCATTAGGAGGTGCATTTCTTTGCAAGACATGTAGTGGGTGCTTGCCTAGGTGGAAGATCTGACAGATGCAATTTAGGACATGCACCAACCACAGAAGGTGTCTCGCGTGAAATAAGCCACAACAGTATGTTCACGTATTAAAAGTAGAGAAGCTGCATAACACAAATTGAAGTGATCTGTGATCCTTCTACACGCTGCCAAGCCGAGAAAACAATGCATGGCGTGGTGGCAAAGCTGGCTAGGAATTTATATATATTTGTATATAGTTTTGTGAAGGGCTGAGTGAGCAATTCCGGCTTCGATTCCCCAATCTATGTATCAAGCAAAACGGCAAAAAAAAAGAAAGAAACAAAAAATTGATTCGTTCAATTGAAAAGCTGAGATGGTATCTCAGAAACCCAGATTTGAGCCAAACCAGTCCAAGCACAATGGATGTCAACAAACATAATCTGGTCGTATTCAATGTAACGGTATTATGTGATAAGATTAAGTGGCAATGCACTGTTAGGTGTAATCACGCAGATCGTCATTTTGCACAAAATGAAAACAGTGTTACCTAGATCCTTCTTGCACTGAGCGCGATTTTGGTGTCTAGATGAAATACTTTACCAAGCGACTTTTGAACGAAAAAGTCCGGATATAACCATCAATATTCTCAAGCAGGATCTCTAAAAGTCGGCCAGAGTGATTTAGAGAAAAAATCACATCATCGGGTTTTGTGGCTTCATTTGAGAATCTAGTCTTTCCTCACAGGCTCTGAACTCTCACTGGTAAGCGAGCTTTTGCCCTACACTTCTCCTATAATGGCTCAATTCAAACAAATATTCGTTCATTACCGCTGGGGTACTACTAACATACATTCTAGCTCCAAGACTCTACGCGTCGAGGCCGAAATTGTCGCCCAATAAGCCGTCCAAGTCAAACTCTTTCGCCCATTGAGCCACCACCGTGGTGTTCTCAACCTTAGGCGGCTCCTTCTCGCCTCTGAGCGCCAGTTTTGGCGCGTTTGGATCGGAGTCAGGTTGCTGAGCCTCAGCACGTGAAGCGTTTGGCAACACCCAGCCCGTGATGCGGCCGTCACGCCAGTCATTGAGCACCGTCTGTGCGGCGGCCTCCATGTTAGGTATACCGCCACGCGAGAGCCGTCCGCGCGCACGAGCCACGTGGATCAAAAATTGCTTGGTGAAATCCGTGAGGGTCTGCAGCGGCAATGCAGGGATCAGGTAGTGCTCCTTGACGGCATCGGCCATCTTGGGGTCCTTCGATAACCGCTGGAGCAAAGTTTCCACCACTGCGACCGGGTCTTTGATAAGCTTTGGCGGAATCGCCGAAAGGAGGGCCAAACGGGCCTCGCTCACGTGCTTCTTGCGCAGAATCTCGTCCGGAAATACAATTCCGGGAGAGTCCAAAATCTTCAACTTGTTGTCGACTTTCACCTCGCGCATCAGCGTGGTCACGCCGGCCATGTTGCCCACGGGGCACGCCTTCAGCTGGCCGTGTCTCGAGGTCAACGCGTTGATGATGGACGATTTGCCCACATTAGGGTAGCCGATAACACCAACCACAATCGACCGTTTGAGGTTCAGCTTGGTGGCATATGTCTTCAACGCGTGCAACAAGGCGTTCGCCGTGACCGCATTCAGAAGATTCTTATTGTACAAGGATTGGCCCACAGCACCCGCCGACGCCTTGATCGGCACGGTTGGGAACGACAGCTTGAGGAAGTCGAGCCATTGTGTCAACACGTCGGTGGGCACCAAATCGACCTTATTAAGCACGAAAATGAGCCGTTTGCCGCCCAGCTGCAACACCGCCTGCTCCACCTTGCGAGACCGGGTCAGCTCCGGGTCACGTGCGTCCAACACGTACAACACCACGTCCGAGGCCTCGACAACAGCCTTGAAGATCTTATCGTATGCCTTGCGCGACTTATCGGCGTCTGCACGGTCGATTTCCGCGTCACTAATTTCGTACTCCACATCGTCATCGGAACCGGCCATCTCGGCGTCACCTTCGCCGCCGTCGTAGTCACGTGCGGCCTGCTGCGCCGACTCCATCAAGGCGGCTAATGACCCCTGGACGGCTGCTTGTTCGGCTTCTACATTGCTTTCCGCGTCAGATTCCACATCCATTTCCTCACCACGAGCCAATGCCTCCTCACGCTCCTGTTGCCGCTGTAATTTCAACTCCTCGCGTTTCTCCAACTCGGCGCGTCTGCCTTGTTCCAATTCCTCGATAATCTGCTCCTTGTAAGGGAAACTGGCCGGGATGCCCGGGTCCTTTTTATGCCTGGAGGTCCACGTGACGTCCTTTTTGGCCATCTTCTTGTTTTTCTTACGCTGAGCAGACGCCTTTTTCTTGATTCCCTCGCGCATGCGCGTGGTCGACCTTTTGGAAGTTGGCTTCTTGACTCTCATGCTGTTATGTGTAGAAAAAGTGGGTTTTTATGGACCTAGTAAAGTACCTTCTCCACAATAGTATGGCTTTTTTTCAGTCTCGTGCGATGCCCATCTGGTGCCTGCATGTAGTAGTTGCCGAAAGCGGTTGAACAAGATGATAAGACCCGGTCAGATTTTGGAAATTATACGTTGTTATGGGTGTATATTCGGTGGTTCGAAGACGTATATACTTTTAGTTCGAACTTAATTTTTGAATATAGTAATTTGTCGAATTTTACCATCGGTTTCAAGAAAGTGAGAGTCGCATGCCGTGTGCGCTACTCGTGGAAATCAGATACTTTGCGCTACAATCCTCTATCTCAGATTGTGACACTCAGCCCAGTTTTCAGATGCATTATTTCTGTTTTGTATGAATTTTTTTTTTGTTTCTTATTTATATTGAAAAATTCGTGGTCAATTAGGTTTCGTGTTGGTGAACTGGCCGGGGGTTTATGTTGGTATTCTAGTTAGGCGACCGACGCACTTTTGGAGACATTCCCAGTGGAATATTATATGAGCTTTATTTGAATTTAGTGAGACTAAAATCTGAAAAATTATCACTCATACCTCTCAAATGCTAAAAGAAATATTTCGTGGAAGCAAAAATTGAAAAAAAAAAAGTCATAAAACAAAAAAGATAAATTGGAACTATGTTGGTCGCGATCCGGGTATGAACATGTGAATGGCAATACTCAAGTAATTAGTGAGAACCTGGGTCTGGTTGTCTCTTTCACGAAGAGAGGTATTAAAATGTCAAATTTCACATTCAAACCCTGGAAAATCCAAATTAAAAAAGGAAAAAAGGAAAAAGGAAAGAAAAAAAAAAGACAATTCAATGATTCAATGATGAGTCGACACGTACTGCCGGTTTTTCTGTGCTCCCTTTCGGGGCACTATGAGGTCACAGGAGTTTTGCCCGCTAAGCCTAAGAGACACAAGATACTACATATTCCTAGTTTGATCTCCCATTTTCACATTAACATCCGAAAACCCGAGAATCTAAATTCTCGTTGAGTATCACTTTATGCTGAAACAAGCACTCAGATCACGTGCATCAGAAAATGTATAGTCACGTGCGCTCTGGTGATTTGGACTGGCCATGTGAAAGGTCACACACACTGTGATTGCTTGGTAAAATCACGCATTTAGTTCAGTTTCATCACGCTCAATCATACCCCACGGAAGCATATGTGCAAGCAAGATATGATTCCAAGATCTGTAAAGAGAATCAGGCATTCTTGTTCCTTCGCCATTGCCATTATATGCAGGTCGGCCTATGTTTGCCGGTCACATGATCACAGTCCTATTCCTTATTCTTCATGTACTAGTCCCATGCCGACAAAGGCTCTTGATGCTTTAATATACCGAAAATCATGCCATATAGGTGAAATTGCATACCTAAATGGTCACACTTTGTCGACGCATGGAGAGCAGTGACGTAGTGTCACGTGATATAGTTGTAGTGGTTCGGGCACGACGAAGTGGACAGCGGGGAACGAGCTATGAAAAACTCCTCTCGCTCGCACAAAAGGACTCTGGTTCTTTAAGGATTTAGCGACAACTCTAAGCTGAGTCCGAAGTATTACATACTTGAATAAACACTACCAAAGAACTCACACGTGTTCTAATACACTTTATGCAACTGTATGCAGGCGTGCAACAATGCCAAGCGAGAATTCACTCACCACTACATGCGAGATTCTCCACCATACACTCCCAATAACCATCAGCTCCTATGCGCCCATTGTTCTAATCCTTCTGAATTCGTGTTTCACCTTGTATTTTCCCGATGAGGCATTATTTTATTGTTCTAATATTGATGTATGGAACCGAAAGTGGCACCACCTCCAGTACCCCATTTGGGGTTTAGGGTATGAGCAGCGTGAATATAGCCTGTGACAATATCATATACTAAAATATTGCGATACGTAATGTTGTGATTTAAACATTAAAAAAAACATCAACGTCTGAAAAAAGACTTAACATGTCAGTTTATGGTCTATGCTGAAAAAGACAAATCATTACACCATGTAATGTTACACTTTGCTTGGCCGATCATTGTGCCCTATTATCTTCTCGTCTGGACACGTTGAAGAAGCCGCAACAAAATGTTATCAAATTCGGCTTGATTTCGAAACTAGAGACATTTATAAAGACCTTTGCCCATATCGGCAGCTTTTCATGCTTTTTTTTTGTTCAAATCCAATGTTTTTTCCGAACTTCAAGGCGCTAGCTGTTGCACTTGTGATGATTGCATTTGGCAACGCACAGGTTTTGCCCAAACTTATTGATACACGAAATTTTGCCCCTCAAAAGTCTTATTTGAACATTAAACGGTCATTCTACGATTCTTCACAGATAAATTCTGATTTTGGATATACTGAACAGTTTCCGAAGTTGAAATCTCAAATGATAACATTACAAACCACGATAAGTGACCTTTTGAGATCTGGCTATCAAGTGAGTGATTATCAAATCGATCATTTCAAGGACCAAATAAACGAATTGACGTATTCTGTTTATCTCCAGCGCGCCATATCAACGACTCAGAGAAATGAACTCTTGAAGACAGCTGATAAAAGCTATAGCCTTATTGCAGATCTTCTAGCAGCAAAAATGCCCAATAAGTATCCCACGGCAAGTGAAGACGACAGACTTGCATTCCGGGAAATGAACCGTGCACTCACAAGCATAAAAAGTGATGTTTTGAGCTTACTTTATGGCGAAAAGGAAGATTCAAAGCAGGTTTCAATTTCAATCGACTCAATTATGGAGCGCGTTCGTCCAATCCGCAAGAACCTCAGTATGTACTATACAGAATACGATTCCGACTACCGCCGAGCTGTTGTTTTGGAGAATTTTATTAGCGACGTGGCGACGTTTATCATTACAGGCCCCGATCCGTATCGCGCTCCGTTTGGGGTAAACTTGATTCTTGCACAACAAAGTAAAGGTCACTTGGAAGAATTGAGAGATGTGCTTCTGCATGTTTCTTGCTCAGAAACCAGCTCGAGTGAATTTGAATCTTTCATTAAGATTTTTAAGGCCGAGCTAAGATTACTTGGAAAGTTTGAACTCGTCAACGGGAAGATATCCCTCGAAATTGACTCCTCATTGAGGCAAATACGGCACGAGTTTCATCGCCTTAAACTCGATTTCCAATACATTGAAGAACTCGTGATTCTGAGAATGACACTCAGATTCCAGCGGACTTTGAATTCCGTCGATCACGTGCTTCACCAAATTGGAGTGCAACGTATCTTAGATGGTATAAGGCCCGGTCAGAAACCCAGGAGTTACATCCGCTTTGATACACCTTTGGCGTTCTATTTGCTCTCGTTCACTGATTTCCATAACGAGTTTTTAGCGTGGAATTTGAAAGACTCGGATGACAAGAGGAGAGTTGATGAGATGGTTCGGTCAGGCATGTTGAAACTCAAAGAAGCGAAGGGATTGGGGAAAGTTTTACCAAAACAGTCATTTTGGGACGATTTCTGAAGCCCACCAATGAGCTCTGGTCCAAAAGGATTAGCTGTGGCAGGAATGCGTGAATTCTGTTGGATATTCACTGATCATCACGTGCTTGATCGATATAAGCATAGACAAGTGTGAAGCAGTGAGATGAATTTGGCTCAACATCATCGTCTTGGTGTTAGGGTAGTATAAGGGTTGTCATTGATATGTTTCGGCACGTGGTCGTATCAGTGTTCATCAGACTCTTCTACAGTGTAACGAGTAGTGCCTTAATTAGCCATATGAATAAATGAAGTGAGTGGCAGAAATGAAGTGACTTTAGTAGTAAATTGTTATGCATGTTGCGATAGTGTCATGGTGTCTAGGTCGTATCTTTCTCTCGATGCGGTGTTGTCGGCGTCACCTCTGCCCTTGTTGCTTTCACCGCAATATCAGGCGCTGCGCCGGCCTTGTCGAACTTTGAGGTTACCCTCGTATGCTGCTGATCGTGTGGGTTTTGTGCAACGTACGCATCGGTCGCTTTGCTTTTGGACGACACTTTCCAGTGTATTTGCTCGGGAAGGCCTTGTGTCTCGAACAAGTCGCCTGCTTTGCTGTGCGAGGATGTCTGCCAGTGGATCAGTTCATCGGCCGCTGAACCTTCAACTTTACTTTGTGAAGAGGCTTTCCAATTGAGCTTTTGGCGACGATTCTTTTTGTCGGAGACATTCGCTGCTTTGCTTCGTGACGAGGCTCTCCAGTTTATAATCCCGCGAGGGCTTGTGGCTGTTT
This sequence comes from Metschnikowia pulcherrima, assembly GCA_009746055.1. Classification (NCBI taxonomy): domain Eukaryota; kingdom Fungi; phylum Ascomycota; class Pichiomycetes; order Serinales; family Metschnikowiaceae; genus Metschnikowia; species Metschnikowia pulcherrima. The sequence goes on from VFXK01000006.1 coordinate 671,535, forward strand.
CTGATGCTATTGCCTGAATGGAAGCCTGCCGCATCTTCTTCTCCTGTGACTCATCTTCCTTCTCTTCCGAATTCTCAACGTCTTCTTCGGCATGTTCTTGCTCGACACCCTCGTCGTATTCCTCACTTTCTGGCTCTAAAGGATTATTGTTGTCGTACAACAAAGAAGCATCCAGACTGGTCTCTGCTGAATCTTCTTCCTCATCCGAATCCATGGAAAAATCGCCATCAGAATCGTTCCCACTGGGCATGTCTGTTTCGTGATCGCTCTCGAACGAGCCACCGATGCCATCGGTGTTGAGGTCTGCATAGTTGCTGTTTGTGTCAAGAAGCTGGTCAAAGGGGATTCCGCTGAAGCGGTGTCTCTCCTCATAGCCGACATGTCCAGCAGTCAGTTTTACAGAAGGTGGTTTCGTCAGGCGAGTCAAGTCAATTTCCCTGCCGCTCCTGAGCGAGTCGCGCTCGACTTTCGCTTTCAACAATGCAGTGGATTTTTCGGCCGCACCATCAACACTGGACGGTAAATTCGCCGAGTTTTTAGGTGCCTTTCCCTTTTCGTTGAGCAAACGGTCGCGGCTGCTGCTGTCTGTGGGCCCCACTTTAGTTCTGATCCGGCTGATCTTGTCCCATTTGTGCACGAGTTTCGGGTCTGTCTCTGCAAACGATTCTAGGCCTGTTTGCGGAATAACAGCACATTGCCCGAGCATCAGCAAGATGAATAGAGTGCAAATTATTTTCTGTAGCAATTTCAAGGCAAACATTTTGTGGCTGCGGTTGTGTGCACCGGTTGCAAAGGTAATATTTTGTCTTTAATGTGTAGGGCAAAGCGCGCGCAATCACTAATTTTTGAGACGCGAAATCGAACTCGAACTTAACAGTTTCAGGAGCGAGTCTCTGCTCTCAGACAAATGATTGTAAAAAGCGGCTGTTTTTGGGTTAGCAAACGGTTTGCTCATAAAATCAACTGGTCTGCTGGATCCTTCAGGACTTTCGGAAAAGTTCATCGTGGACCTTGTGCGAAGCACTGCAGAGCCTGGTTGAGGCTGCGAGCCCATGGCAGAATTCCCTTCTTCCAACTCCATGTTAACATGCTCGTGTTGCTGCAAATCCAAGAAGTTGATCACTTTGTTGATGGGCGCTGCAAACACACGCGGGAGTTTGCCTTTGGCATTGCCGAGAGTGTCCTTGACAACAGGTTTCCAGTCGGACACAAATTTCCTCCTGGGCCCGGAAAAGAAGCCACGTCCATAGCGGTATATTACGTAGCATAGCAAAGTCCAGAGAATGAAATGCGGAACCCACGAGCGAGCCTCCAGGGACTCGTCGTCGCTATCCGAATCGATATCATTCAGTTTCTGGGAAATGGCGCTCGGGACCACGCCAACCGAAACTTGCTCCTGCGACTGAATCTGAGACGATGCCACTAGCAACATTTTACCTAATGTCCACGAGAGCTCCTTGCCCTCGATAGATTCCGCCGACTTGAACGGCACATGCACTTCCTCAATTTCCTTTGCTTCGTCAGAAATGCCATTATCGGGAATCTCGAGGGCAAGTCGTGGAAGTCCAAATCCTTCGTGTAGCACGTTCACCACCCAGGACGCTTTGAAGCACGTGTCTAGGAGATACTCATTCGGAAGATTCAGGTACTCCCCGTTTTTCGAGTTCTGCAAAATCGTGTCCCACGAACTTTCGCAGAATTCCTTTACCTTCTCATTGAAGCTGTGGAAGTTGTATTCACCGCCGCTGTGGAAGATATCGTTGGCAGTATACCAGTACTCAGACACGCCCACGAATTTGTCTTTCTCGAAATCCATCTTCGGCGCATGGATTCCGTTGAATAGGCACGGCTCGTCTGTGCAGGGCACGTGTTTCATCAAGAGCGGGTAAATCTCGCGGAGGCAGCTCTCGTAATTGCCCGTGCCCTGGATGGTGTAGGGTTTTTTCTCGTACATATGTTTCTTGAGTACGCTCCCGGCGGGCATGCAGGGGTCCAACACGACTTTCAGGCGCTTGCCTGGGCGCGAAGCCGCCGCTAGCAGAATGAGATTGTCAAGGTACCGTTTCCGGCCCTGGTTGGCGCCAAACCCGAGCCAGGTCTCAACGAATACGCGCCAGGTCTGCGGTTTCCCGTCAATAGTCATGAGTGTCACCGTCGAAAGGTCCTCGTCGTGCCGGGTAATCTCATCTTGAGAGGGCACAAAAGCAATCTGCGTGGACGCGCCGCCCATGTCCATGAACCCAACAGAATTCTGTGCGGAACCAGAACTTCCCGAGAACAGCAGCATCAAGTAATTAAGCGCCAACCAGCCGTAAACGCCCTCGGTCAGACCGTCAATTGTCTGCACGTGATCCTCACACGTTCCCAAATAGAATCTTGTGTTTTTCTTTACCGCCTTGCAAGTCTCGGCAAGAACCTGCTGCCGCTGACTTTCCGGCAAGAGGCGCATCCCGGCGGTAGATAAAATAAACACTGGCGTGTCGGCGATTTTCTCCGGCGGCACGATTTTCTCGGCAAACTCAAAGAGGTCCTTGTAGTGCCGCAGCCACACATTTTTGTGGCTATTCGCAAATGTCGAGATTCCAGGCAGAATCTTCATGCTCCAGCCATCTTCCTGGGTGATTTGCGGCGGGCCCGCCAATATCTCCGGCACGCCCAGTTCACGCGATTGCGCCACGTCGTCCCATTTGTAGACCTGTATACGTGACCCGGACGAACCGGAGTCAATGACTATCCCGTATTTCTGGTCCATTTCCAGGGGGAAAAATGGGTGTACGTTGGGGTTTGTTTGGATGGATATGTTTTGGTATGGCTTACGAAATCACTGATGTGCCTTATGTCAGCCAGGCGCGCGCGTTGATTTCTGGGTCGCTGCGCGGGGCCAAGGCCGCTCAGGGCCGTGCCGATTAACTGACTGTATTAAAACAGGATAGTCGAGTAAATTGGGTACAAATGATGATTTTTTCTTGATTTTTTTTTGATTTTCAGAATGCTTGTATAACTGGACATACGATTTTTGGGTCTTGAATTATCAATTTTGCGTAATATGATTTTTAAATTGGGGCAATTGTTTTGTATCACGGTGTCTAATTTGCTTGCTCAATTCATAATTAACAAAACACTGGCCGCACTTTTCGCAACACAACATTCTTCAATCTGGAATTAGCATGTTTGAGTGTCAAAGATCTAGGATACTATCCTGATACTTGAATATTGATATAGATTCAAGACAATTTCATGCTGCCGGGGAATTAGCCCGTACTTCTCTTTAATCAGATCGCTGTCAAGGCAGAATTGCCCTATCTTCAGGTGGCGGCCGCGCTGGATCTATTATTCAGATTGCTATAGTATTAAGAAACCCTTCATTACCAAGGTCTCTTGACCATTTGAAAAAGAAAAAAGTATTTTCAAAGAAGATGCCTGAAAGACCCGGTTTTCGTCTCACCAAGTATCGCCATTGATGGCCGGGCTCCTGCGCTTCTCATGTGCATCTATACAACTCGGTCAATGACCTTAAAAGCATTTGGAAGCACGGTAGCGAACCCAGATATTTCTGTCTTTCCATGACGACGAAACAAGCTTTGAGATAGGAAGTGGGGCAAGTTGGGTCCTCATTCTAATCCGAAATTTGAAAGCAAGAAAATATGGTAAAAATAGAAAAAACAAGTAGTAAAAATGGTGCAATTTGCTTCAACTTTCAAAATTGTTTAATAAAGGCAATGGAATTGATGAAGGGTCCTACTCTAGGACCGAAATGTCCACTGCGACTTGTCACAGTATTCTTTCCGAAGAAACAGACCATGTCAAATCAGTTTCTTGCAAATATTACTGCATAGAATTATGAATACTTGGGTTAAATATAAATTACTCAATATTGAAAAAGAGTTTAAAGAAAAAAAAAAGAACAGAAAAAGCCCGATTTTAGACCAAACCTTTGCACATGACTGTTCTCACTAAAAAGTCCGAGCGTTGGAGGAGCTTAGGAGGGCCCGTTCGAGCAATTAATTGTCCATGGAGCAGCAGGCATGGCAAAACCCACCTGAAATAATATTTTGGTGCAATTCAAGTCTAATAATATTTTTCAAGAACATCCCATAAATTGCCAACAATCACCGAATTTTCATTTAAATCACTGATATCCAGTCAATACCTGCCTCATCACCACTTGCCCTGTAGGGCCTGTAGGCCAGATTACCAGCTGATCTGGTTCTGCCATTCTGGTGTACTGGAGCCTGGAGGGAAGGCGCGCGCGGCCAGGTTAGCAGTTCTGAGAAGTGGGCCAGAAACCCCACATAATACTTCTAACAGTAAAAATCAGGTTCACCTGAACAAATATCATGATTGTGCTTCCAAACACGCCTTCGACGCCGAAACTGTTGAATATCCTGAACGGGAAACTGCCGCAAATCCTTTCCAGTAAGACGCTAGCCTTGCGCGCGTCTATCAATGTGACTGCGCCGGAAAACCATGCTGAATTGGCGCAGTATATGCTCAGATTAGAGCAATATTTAGACGCCATTTTCGAGGATTTAGTGAGCCAAAATCCAGGTAAGGAATATGAGGAATTGGCTGCGATTGCGCTGGCTTGCGTGCTCTCGGCCCTGATTCCATGGAAGAATGTGAACCTGGGAAAATCCACGAAATCTTTACGCGTGCAGAAACCTGCTCTAGAATGGACGCTACTGACAGAAATCACCGCCACAGCCATTGCTATGGCCCAGACGTATATGTGGCTAGGCGCTGACCTCACAAACGAATTGATAGAGGAAACTGAGCCGGCGACAAATGGTGCTATTTCAACTGAAATCGACCAGAAATGGCGCCTGGTGGCCGACTTCTACAAATCTGCGATTCTGCTTTTGGATTTTGGCCAGAATTTTCAGGCGGCAATACCTATAATTGAACCTGTGCCGCCTCTCTTCAACCCAGCGATATTTGCTCTATTCGATAAGATCTGTAACATTGGCATCCAGATGTCCATCTTATGCAAATCGTCTTGGCTCAACCGGGCCAGTTTATCGGGAAACGATACATTCTCATCCTCCAACAACGGCGTGCTATGCCGCGTCGCGATCTGGGTGTTCAACGAAGTGATGGCGTGCCAAAACTTGATACTGGAAATGGAAAAGTCGGGCTCCGAATGTGTCAACTTAAACTACGATGGCTGGCGCGAGTACTTGTCTATTTTTTTCAAATACGTGACGGCATACAGCGGGCTCTTCCTTGCGATCGAAAACTACCAGCAACAGAAGTTGGGCCAGGCGATAGGGCTACTCAATTTCTCGTTGGTAGCGCTCCAAAGTAAGAATATGGGAGACGACAAGAAAAGGGTTCGCGACAGGCTCAAAAATCGGCTTTCGGGCCGGAAAAATGACAAATTTATCGCGAGTCTCCAGTCAGTGACGGCCTTGGATATCGATAAACTGGTGTTTCTGGGCCTGTCTGGAGCCATGCTTGGTGATCTTTCGCTTTTGTTCGACCAAATCGTGCTTTTGCACTTAAAATTCACTAAGGAAAACGACAATCTACACTTTGAAGCCGTGGCAAGCTGGAAGGATACTCGTGCAGATCTGAAATGGCCGTTAGGAGCTAAGATTCCCGTGTCGCCACCAAAACAGTACTTGCCCAGATCATTATCACGTGACGTGAGTGCAGACCTTGCTGCCTCTGAACGCAAAATCTATTATTGAAAAAGGGCCAGAAAAGACTACGAGGAATTGCGCTATTCGTGAGGCTTCTGATATGAGACATGAGTCACATGACCTTAATTGGTATTAGGGGGAAATCGGAGTTCAAAAAATTGCTACAATGGAAATATCAACCCGGATTGTCCATAAAATCATAAAAGGGTATGAAAATGAGAGAAATTGACAAGTTGACCGGAAGTGTTTGCTTACCTTGAATCATTCTCAAAAATCGAAAATTAAGCTTATGGCCTGTACATTAGCCATGAACTTCCCCAAAGGCACGTGACTTCAGCCAAAACTAACATCACAGTTTGTTGATCTCCAAAAACAACCCAATCAACTAATTTCGCTTTCTTCCCCACAGCTGATACCAAGCCGAAAAAGCGCCCCTATTTTTAAAAGTCATCACTTGGTTTCTGACTAAATTCTGATCGATCTCATTGCACATCAGCGATAGCGGATAATATCCTGCACGACGCGGCTATCTATCTCCGCCTGCGCGCTCTAATCATTGGACCTGCGTATTCTTGCACTGAAATTTCTCCAGTTTATTTTCAGTTTGTTGCCATGGGCAAAATCACCAGAGTCCGTACGGGATGCTGGACATGTAAGAAGAGGTACGTGTTTGAGGAAACAGCTGATTTTTTCTGCTTATTTTTTGTTTGAAAAAAAAGCCAGCTTCGGCCGCCTAGGATGCCTCCTTACTGACATCTAGACATCGCAAGTGTGATGAAACTAAACCAAATTGCAACAATTGCGTCTCCACCAATCGGGTGTGTGAGGGCTACAAAATGAGGTTGTTCTTCAATACAGATGGCCCTTCGGAGAAAGGCTACACTTCGAAACGAAAGCTGAAAACGACCAAAAAGCGCGAACCTGACATGGACGCCAAGTACACGGCGACATCCACCACTAGCAGCATTCCAATGTCACGCACAGGCACTCTGATAGATTCTTACAGCACACAGTTGGGGCTCAACGACCACAATTTGCAACTTACGTCGTCTCTAGGCACGCTTCACGATGAATCTGTGGAACTGAAGAATGGTGCTAAAGATCAGCCATACGTGGGAAAAATCAGTCGATTAGAGCAGAGTGCAGCCGGGCAGGAAACACACGGTGCAGAGAATGGCTTTTTGAGTGATACAGAAAGAGTTCACACGCCGTTCAGCCAGGCTTTTGGCGACCTATTCACCATACAGGCAGATACAAGAGGGCCTGCCAACATACAATTGGAGTCTGCGACGGGCGCACTCCCACCCATCACTGAAAACATAGCTCCAGGCCAAAACTTAGCAGAAATGTTCGCAAATTTCGATACCGAGCTCCTGCAACTTATCGGAAAGCCGCACGTTTTCGACAAGAGTCTCAATTCTCCGCCAAACAACGATTCCCTCGTGATGCTGTACCAGGAGGAAAACCGGATGCTAAGGCATTTCTTCCAGGAACTCCTACCATTGTTGGATGCGCATCCACAGTCGCCGTGGCCCGCTTTGGCGCTCCGATATTGTGATTTCGACGTTGCTCGCTCCTGTTTCATCTCTTTAGCATGTATTCATATCTACGAAAGCAGGCAGGGCGGCAAAGAGTACTACGACAAGGGCATGGCGCATATCCATAGCACGATGACGCATCTTATTGATTCGATTTCGGCCCTGTCGCCGCAGAACGGATCTTCGCCTGATGAGTTTGATTCAGAGCCAGGAAACCCTCAAGCGTCAAATATGGGGAATAACAAAACTCGAGTGCAGCAATTTGTCATTTTGGTTTTGGTGAACGTGCACATACTTTTCGCCGTGTTGGAAAAGGGTAAGTCCTCACTCGCGCGTTACCTATTTGAGGTGTTCGGGCTGATCTGCCACGACGACGCGTTTTACCGCTCTTTAATCCATAATGAGAGTAAAGGCTCGCTAGTGGTTGTTCTTTCGTGGTATGACACGGTCAGTGCCATGGTTTCTCCCGATTGCCGTCTTCCATTCTGCAGCCCGGACTGGTACGGGTCATACCAAGACGTGGTGTCGACGCTGAAAATGATGGGCTGTCCTGGAGAGATCTTTAGGGCGCTATCGGAAGTGTGTTTTCTCCGACACGAGATCAAAAATGGCAATCTTGTTGATAACAGCGACTTTGAGGTGGTTTTCGATGCTGTGCGGAAACTGTTGCTCAACTATAGAGACTACGTTGATTATAGGGACGGTTCGGACTACATGCTACGGCTCAAGGGTGCCCAGTGCTGGAGCTTGGCCGTATACATATCGTTGTTACGGCTCTTTCGGACCAAGTCACGTGATCTAGTGATCAGGTGCACCGTCAACGAGTTCATTGACGTTTACAGGCTGATGCCCAGCGACTCGCCCGTGGTGACTCAGATGGTGTGGCCCATATACGCAGTTGGATGTGAATGCGCCACTCAAATCGAGCGTGACCAGATCCTGAAGCTTATGGATACGTTATACGAGACTGCTCAAATGGGCACATTGGCGTCGCTCAGGTGGATTGTGCAGCAGGTGTGGCTGCGTGGGATACCGCAGGAAGAAGTCTTGGAAGAGTGGTTGGAGGAAGGCGTCGACTATCTTCCCCTTTGAAAAAGCAAGCGAAAAAGTCAGCTAAGGTGTCTCCTTTAAAGCGAAGCACGTGGCCTTGTTATCACAATAATACTTTCGTTTTCTGGGACTCACACGGTCACGTGCAATAACCTGAGTGTCAACATTCACTTTGAAGAACGAGAACAAAGGTCCATGTCAGGCGCGTGCTATTATATTCTTGGGCATTTCAATGGGAACATAAGGTATGCATACATCAGGCCAGCTGGACAGGACCATCATGCTCGGCCAGAGATTGGTCACAATGGTCTTTTACACCGATAACTTCACATTATACATTTGCACCCACGCCCGGTCCAAGATAGGTTCTTGGACAGGATTGCTAGGAAATGACTCACAAGAAAAGGGGACTAAGAGCGTTGAAAGACTATTGATTATACAAAATTAGCCGTCAAAGGAATCTCGCACACTCACCACTGAACATACACCTATCACATCTGGAGGCCCGCTTTGATCCCAGCTTCCAACAACTCATCGATAGTCAGCCTTGCGTTCAGTACCTCATGATTGAAAAGCTCTCGGAGATATGAGGGGGTGTTTGCGGAAATTTGCCGGCGAAAACTTATTTTCAAATTTTCTAAAGTGGTTTCAAACCCGTACCGAATCTGATGGACATAATTTGCAGCTAGTAAATCCGGCTCGCCCTCGGAATTGCGGAACCGAGTCAACCCGATGTTGAGATTCACAGCCTCGGAAATACACCCGTATATTCCGCCCATCGAGGGGAAATTGGCCAATTTTTCAACGGCGCCTGACATTTTGCTATGCAAATAGCGAGCGTAACGAAGCTGTGCCAGCAATCTTGGCTCCTCAGGTAACACTTTTGCAACCATTTCGGCAATCGAGTCCAATTCCGCGCGTAACTGTTCCGCGTCCGCACCAAAACTATCTGGTAGCCAGCTGGTGCCGATCGTATACCCTCGCAAATCCGACACATATTCTTTGATCTCCTTTTCTGCCTGCCGCGAGAGGATTTCGTTTGCGTCGGCGCGTCGTTCGAGTATTGGATGATTCCTCAAATTGGCTTGAGTACCATAAGAGCCAGGGTCGAGATTGGCACGACTACCTATTTTCACGGGTTTACCAACCAAATTGTCATTTCTGTCGTCAGAAATTACAGCTGCCGTTGCGACGGATCTGAAGAGGACCACCACGGCCATAGACACAACACTAAAGATGAGCTTCATTTTTTCTGTGGTTAAGATGAATTTATTCAAGAACTGGGCTCTGGATGAGGACACTTGACAGCTATATAAGCTTGCTCTTTTCCGATGAAAAGTCAAGAAAGCTTGTTTCAGTGCAACAATGGATAAATTGCTTATTTTTGTGCAGGGCGTCATTGTCATTCTTTTCTCGTCAGCGTTTATTAAACAATGATTGACAATGGGGCAAATTTCATGGCTTACCCGTGATTTCAAATGACCAGATGGACACAAATTATTTGTTTTGATCTATCTGCTTGAAAGCCAGATTCACTCAAAATCAATGAGTATATCAGTGAGTCCATGATACAAAGGTCATCTGAACTTCGAAATACTCAGGGTTGGTGATCACAACCTTTCCTAGGGAATAAGATACGCAGAATCACCCAAATGAGATTCACGGAATGAACATTTTGTTGGCATTTTGGCCAACAATGAATACGCTTTGCAAAAGAAACGAGCCTTAACCCGAAATCAGCATGCCAATTTGCAGTGGCTTATTGAATTATTCAAAAAATCCCGATAGCATTGTCCTTACATTGCTATGAAGGCCCAATGAGTGATTAAAATCAGCTTCGGCCAAGAACCTTTCAAATGTTGCGGACTCAAATTTTTTGCCTAATTCTATCACGGATCGCTTTCCCCCTAATTTGGCAAGCCACATGCTGGGGAAGTAGTATATCGTGAGAGATACATACGAGAACTGACTCGCCAGTTGAATTCTGTCCGATACAACACACTTCTGGACGGTCGTATGAAAGTAGTCAGCCTTACCAATGGAACGATTTAGTAAAGGGAATTGTGCTTAACAAAGCACATTTTTGCCAAGCATGTTGCTGGAACAGTCTGTGGTGCACAATGAGTCGTTCAGGCACGTGCTGTTCGTATTATACTTGCAGATAATAAACGCCGATTCAAGGACGTTGCAACACTACAAAGGTCTTCAGGATTGTTTCATTACACGTGTGAGCATTCATTCTTATACAATAAAAACAAAAAGCCGCTTACAACTTTTGCATGGCGGCAATGTCCGTGGACTGGACGTGGTCCTCGTCCTCCTCGACGGCAGCCTGCAAGTCGTCCAAAGACACCTTGGCGTCCTCGACAACCAAGTTGATCTGCAACTTCTTGATACCGAAACCGACTGGGATCCACTGGGAAGCACCCCAGGTCAAACCGTCCATCTCGATGGCCTTGACGTTAGCCAACAACTCCTCCAAGTCGGTCTCATCGTCCCATGGCTTGACGTCCATGGTGACAATGGACTTGGCAGCAGGCTTAGGGCCCTTAGAAGCCTTCTTGGCGGCGTACTCGGCCAATCTCTCCTGCTTCAACTTCTCGGCGTCCTCGTCGACCTCGTCGTCGGAACCGAACAAGTCAACATCCTCGTCATCGTCCTCCTCGGCAGCGGCGGAAGAAGAAGATGGGGCAGTGCCGGCTGGCAAGGTGTCGAACTCCTCGGTGAAAGAGGCAATGTGGTTAAACCATCTGGCAAAGTCTGGGTAAGCCTTCTGGAAAGCCTGGTAGACAGAAACGTCGGCTTGCGTGGCAGAGGTACTGGTATTGTTAGTAGAGTTCGCGGACGGAAACTTGTTGGAAACAAAATCAAAATCCGTTTGACGATTGCTTGTGTCAGAGATTTTATTTAAATCTTCGTTCTCACTCACACGGTGGGTCTTGAATCCACCTCATAAACACGGACCAAAGATTGCGATCATCATTCAAGCATAGTCAAACGAAAGGAAATCACTCGTATAATGAGAATATTCCTATATTTTGTTCCTGGAGTGGCGACACTCTCGATGAAAAGTAAAAAAAAAAGGCGATTTTTCCGATGCTCGATTAGCCGCCAGGAGCGACGGTCCTTGAGTCACCAGATCCCTAATTCATCGAGAATTCGATATATAAAAACATACCCGTCAACGTAAGACTTGTCAGCCAAGAATTCGTTCAAAGACTTAAGGGTCTCGACCTTGGAGAAATCAGAAAAAGACATTGTGTATGAAGAAAAGTGATGGAAATATATAGAAAAAGTTTTTTTCTGGCGTTGACGAAATTGTGAAAAACGGGACGTTTTTTTTTTTCGGTGGTGTGCGCACGCCCGCAATTCAGTTAGGGCTCCACAGTGCACTACCTTGCAGGATGCAGGAAACGTTTAGAAGAGTGTAAACTGAACACATGGGACGATTGAATCAGGGATATGAAAAGGTAATCAGTTGCAAAATGGAGACCTTTGGCAAATTACCAGTCACAGGGGGTTCATTATGAAAATTTTGATGAATTGATTGGAAGCTTTTGGGTCAAAACAGCAAGTGCTTATCTGCAGTCCAAATTATCAGCGCGCGGGCACGGTGGTGTCGCACGCCAATAGCTTCAACTTCAACGTGGGGCTGAATTTGAACGATATCAATACTGGTTTTTGGGAACAGACCTGTTCTTATTATGACAACATCTGCACCGGGCGTTTTAAAATCATCCATACGCATTTTCTGCAAGCTAGCGAGAGTTTCTTTCTATCCGCCCATTTACTCTCATAGTCAGTCGATTGGAATCATTTACTTAGACCAGGTAAAGTTCGCTTGGGAGCTACAAAAAAGCCAACACTTGAATCGGTAGAATTCAACGGAAAACAATTTTTGAACACTCTTCGGCCGCCCCGCGTGGTTTATGAAATTCAGCGGCGATCTACCTGATTTGATGTCACTAATATCCCCGCAAACCATCTATATCTTCTGATATATGAGGGCTACCAACTGCCATTTGGATAAATCGTGCAACACCATTCAATAACATATTTGCTATTGAAGAGAGGTCCAAGCCGTTAGTAATGAATAGGGTTGGATATATTAGATAAGAATGAAAAAGTCATAAAATTAAAAGTGAAGAAAAAGAAATATTCAAAAAGACACCAAAAAAAAACAATCAAATGCTGCCCTCGAACTCGTATGCACACCTGTTCATATGTATGTCATGACTGGGGGAAAACAGAGACAATATCCTGGTTACTTTTTCAATGAATGCATCTTTCTGGTCTACTGAATGATCTTTTTCTGGGCGAAGTCTGGAAAAGATTGCCCCCTTTGATTTTGTTTGCAATTAATATCTGTATGAACAGGTTCACTTTACTCTTTGATCCATCAACACAGAGCGAAACGGCATTCATCGACTCACTCATACACCCAAATAGACTATAAATTCCAAGACACAATTCCAGCAGGAAATCGATTACTTTAATAAACCTCATATCAAAGTACTATAATTCAAAGTCCAAGATTTTGTTTTGTTCGAACCATCTAATCTAAGGCTGGCCTCGAAATCCGTGCCTCCTACTTACGAGATTCTCAGCACCACCAAATTATGAAGCATCTGATACTTGTCTATATATTTCTAAAGAGTTTCGTCATAGGACCAGTAGGCGCATTCGAAGGACGCGTAGCAGCGGAACTCATTGCTCAACCCGTTCTTGTGCTGTGGAAGAAACGACGTGAGCCGTGTTTCTGGGTACGTCTTTTTCATGATGTCTCTCATACGCTCGCCCGTAGAGGATATAAGCTTATAGCGTTTATCGCCCGATTGGGTCAACTCGCCCTGGTCCTTGACCAAGAGGTTGCGGGCCGCCTGTGCGGATTTGGTCTGGCACTGCTCCTCCAAAAAAGGTGGGTCTATTAACAATCTATGGCACTTGTTGCGGAGCATATCAGGAATCTCATCGGGCCGTCTATAATCGTACACAAAGAAGTGGGATTTGCCCGCCATGACACTAAACCGCGCGTCATACTCCAACAAGTAGATGTGTTTCGTTGGAATGTCTTTTTCGGGTATTCTAGTGATGGCAGCGTAAACAGACGGCGCACTGGCAATACAGATGACTGTATCGGCGTCTGCACCGGCCAAAAGCGCCCGTGCAAGTGTGTCTGCGGTGTCGTCTGCATACCAGAACTGCAGGAGCTGCCAGTCCTCTTTAAACGTGTCGATGGAAAACTTTTGCCGCTCGAATTGCTCCTCCAGCTTCTGGAACAACTGCTCAAACTGCTTCTTGCGCTGCGTCTCCTCAGTTTTGAACTGCTGGAGCGCCGCCAACGTGTCTGCTGAGAGCGTAAGCGGCTCGTCGTCGGAGTCCATCTTTGTATGTTTTTTTTTTTTTTGAAAATCGGCTTTTTTTGGCGTTTGGCGACGCTCGATTATGATTTTCGTGGAATTTGGGTCGTGCGCGCACCACATCTCCATGCCTCAATAAGGTCTGTCAATGCACCCTGATATCATAATACAGAGTGACAGGGATAGCCAAACGGCGCCAGGACTTGTTTTAACACGCGATTTTTTCACTTTTCCGCTAATTGCAGCATCCAATTCACCATTAAACCATTTCAATCCCGAAATCTATGCTGTTTTCGTGCACTTTGGGCCAGCTTGTTGGTCATGTGCAGGCGAAACTCGCTGTGCTGGATCAAATCCCGCTCGAAAAGCTTTGGGAGTTTGTTGCCACGTACTGTGATGGCAGTGAGCTCGATGGGTTCCAGAAAAACGTCGTTTGGCGCGCTTTGATGGCATCGCCTGGTGATTCTTTGCTTGAAATAGCCGCGCGCGACGAGCCCCTTGAAGCCGGGCCCGATTTGACGCTAGGAGCCGTGCTCTTGCGTGGCCTGGAGCAAGAGGTCACTGTCGGCGCGCTGGAGCAGTGCCGGTTTCGTTACTTGGCCAATACGGCCGATTACGAGATGCTCAAGGCCAGTCTTGGAGAGCTCCCGTTCCAGCTACTAATAGTTGTCGCCAGACACGGCCTGGCCGGCATTTTGAATGCGGATTTGGCCCGCGAGCTGGGCCAGGACATCCGCCTGTTGCGTCTCCGCTTGCAGAAGTTGACTGGGGCGGGGCTCGTTGTGTGCCGCAACGTATTTATCAACAAAAAACACACCACGCTTTCCGTGCACGCGAAATTTGCCACACAAAGCATACTGGGCGACAAGGATGACGAGGAAGAGAGTATCGAGGCCACACGTGACGTGAAGAAGCTCAAGCGGCTCGTGGTGGCCGCGTTGAAAACGGCACCGAACGGGCTCCGTGGCTTTTCTGACTTGAAAAAGGAGTTTGGCCTCGACCGCCTGCACCTGGCGCTGAAGTTCTTCCGCAGCGTGTGTCTCAAAATGCACCGCCAGGGCTTCATTGAGAAGTTGCAGGTGGAGCTTCCGGAGACTAAGCAGAGGGTCTATGCAATGCAGTTTGTCAAAGATTTGCCTGAGGATTTGGACGATTCCATCGATACAGAGATTGGCTCGATTGGCGAAGCCGACTCAATTGATGCAAAGGAAGACTTTGGAGACTCTGACGATGAATTCGACGCGTCGGCGCCGGAAATGCCCCTGTTCAACACGGTCTTTCCCCCCTTTCATCAGATTTTCCACCACGTGTACTCTAGCGAGGCGCACGGCTTGACCCTGGGCGAGATCTGCAAGAATCTTTTCGGCGTGGGCGACTATCGCCCGTTCAATCGTTTGTTTGAGCTGCTTCCAAGCTACCTCAGCAACTCCAAGAATTTGAAACCGACGAAGAAACTCAATGAGCCGTACCCAGAAACATCCGTGACAAAACTTTACGAGAACGAGGGCAAACTCAAGTTCTACAAATACTTTGCCACGCCGTTCTGCACCGAAGAGAAACCGAGCCCGAAACCGTTCAATTTCGTGCCTCGACCACTGAATCTCTCGTTGAGCGGGCTCCAGAAGAAGCTCCACGTGGCAAACGGGAAAATCTCGAACGCTGTTTTACAACAGAAGCGTAAACGCATGATGCTGCTCGATGGGGCGGAGCTGCCGGTTCCAGCGAAAAAGCCCAAACGTATACTGAAGTCGGCCACGCCCGTTAAAAACGAGTTTGTCGATGACGAAATCTTGTTTGAAAGCTCCCAAAAAGGCCATAAGCAAGACGATTTGAGTGCGATTGACGTGGCGTTAGCCGCTCAGGACAACCTACCACGCCGGCGCCGCGCTGCACCAAAACTGTTTGTTCAGGAAGACCCATTGGGCGGCGAGGATTCGGGAGACGATTACACACCAAAGCCCGAAGAAGAGGCCGAAGCCTATGAAGACGAGAAGATCGATGACGCAGCTGTTTCGGAGGCAGAAAACTCTGTTGCAGAAGTTACTGAGCTTGACATGGAGGTCGACTCTGCTGCAGGGCCGACCCTTTCCGCGAAAGACCTCCCCACGTTCGTACCTGCGCCAAAACAGGAGAAGCGCGTGAGAGCGTCTAATCCGGTAGTCAAGGCAGAAGGTTCAACCCGAGCTATCAATAGAAGACAACATCTCTTGGACATTATACGCGAGGAAGGCGGGGCCACATTCAAAAACGCGATGCTCTGTCGCAAATTGGACCAACGTCTTGGCGTATCGACCGCCACAGACAAGAAAACACTCTCACGTGACATTGCCTATCTTACTCAAACAGGCATTTTGGAGACCCAAAAAGTCATTGTCGAGCATGAGGGCCGCCATCATGACAAAAGGATCTTGGTGTTGAAAGACCCTAAACAGAGACCATCTGATGCCGGAATTGAGCGGTTGAAGGCCGGTTACGCTGAGCGCATGAGTCGAAAGAACTTGAAGATGTTTGAGAAACGGCTTATTCAATCGGACTTGAAACTTTATGTAGAGAAGCCCATTGAAAGTGCAGTTTCGCAAAATACGCAGCGCCGCCGGGGCCGCAGTCGACTTGCCACATTGGATGTCGATGCAGATTCTGAAGGAGTCAATACGAGGAGATCCAGAAAGGCAAAGGATGCGGAAATGGGAATTTTGGACAAACTTAAACGTTCGAAACGGCCGCTGAAGGCGCAACCGGTGTCCGTGCCCTCAATCGGCCCAAAAAGGCCCAGGCGCAATATCAAGCTCGACAAATCGGACTCCACGTTGCTTTACCGCGGTGTGGTTATTTCAAAGGCATTTCTGAAAGACGCGATCGATTTCAACCGTATCGCAGACATTATTGGGTATATCGACGAGACCGTATTGCGCCAGAAATGGGGCACATTGAGACGTCTGTTTGGAGGCGCCAGTGCAGTTGCCAAAGGCGTAGATACATTTCAAAATATGGTGATGCAAGGTATCGAGGAAGGCTACGTGACCGAGGAAGACCTTCTTGAGGGCGACTTGCAATTTTTCCTTGAGTTTTGGCGCAAGTTCGATTCCAATACGGAATTCTCAGCTTCCGACGGAATGCCGTTGTATTCTACTTTCAACGAGAACACTGTGCAATATGCTTTCGAAAAGGGCGTGGATGGTCCAGCTTTCAATCTCACAGAAGTCATCGAAGATGAATCGATGCGCCAAAAGGAGTTTCATCTCAGTCAGCATATGTTCACCTGCGCGCCGCCGCCTGTCATATCTCCAAATAGTGACGATGAGATCAGATCGGTCTTGAAGTCGATTTTTGCCAGCGAAGAAGGCACTTTCGACCCTCAAATGGTGAAAATCGTGCTTGAGAAATTTGGTGATAAGCCAGTAAGTGTGGCCACAACTGCGCTCTTGCATGCGCGTGAAATCCAGTACCTCGCTTTCGAAAACAACACAAAGTTCGTGCTAGGCGAGCGGTTCAAAGCCGCTTTGATGCTGCGTGTCTTGGGCGCAAAATGGTTTCAGCACGCGGCGTGTTTCAAAGAATTGATGTGTGATATTTCTGCCGCTAGAAAAGGCCTTCTTCTCCTGCAGGGCATCCAGGCTGGTGAAGTTGCTTGTTTACTCGAAATGGTCTCGGACGACATGGTGGACTTCACCCGTATTGATCGCCCGATGAAATTTGAAAATTACGAGTCTCGATTAGTGGACAGAGAACAGATTGGGTGTGATATCGTGGTGCAGGTAAACGTGGAGAAGGCTAGATCAGTGCAACCTGCTCGAGTCAATGTCCCTGTGAAAAACCCTTGCCAGCCACTTTGGGTCGATTTGAATGCAAGCGTAAACAAGGATCTTTGGATAAAAATCGTGATTGCATTGTTGGCGCATATAGTTTTCCGCCCTGGCATCACTGATTATGCCATATTTGAAAAGATGCAGGCCGTGCTAAATCATGCCGACTACAGTGACGCCATGCAATGGCTTCTTGATACGGGCTGTATCAAAAGAATTGACGCCGGCGGGTATTTGGCCACAAACTGCTGGCAATACATTCTTGGCGTCTAAATTAATGTTGGTTTGGAATTGATCCAGAAGTTATGAAGCCAGGAGCGCGCGGCATTGTGTGCAGGCCCCACCACGCAATGCTCATCTCTACTTTTTTCTCACCCATTATCTCAATCTCTAACTTAACAGAAAAATGGGATTAGCAGGTGTCAAGGTGAAGCAGCGGTTTGGACTAGATCCCCGTAATACCTCATGGTCGAACAACACAGAAAGATTTGGCCACCAATACCTCGAAAAGTTGGGCTGGAACCCAGGAAAGGGGCTAGGATTAGTCGAACATGCCACGACCTCTCATGTAAAAGTCAGTATCAAAACAGATAATGCTGGGCTAGGTTCGAAATTGGCAAAGAAGACCAAAAAGGACGAGTTTGACAGTGGCGAGTGCGCGGGCCTTGATGTTTTCCAAAGAATTTTGGGTAGACTCAATGGTAAAGAGGAACAAGTCAGTAGTGAATTGGATAGAAAGCGCATTGACAACATCGTCAACGGAAAATGGGGCATGCATTTTGTCAAGGGCGAAACCTTGTGCAGCACATGGGATTCCGATAGCAAGAAGCTTATGCTGGCGGCGAAAAAAAGACTGTTGGAAGATAATCTGGAGGACAAGAAGGTGAAGAAGAGCAAAAGTGAGAAGAAAGAGAAGAAAGAGAAGAAAGACAAAAAGGAGAAGAAAGAGAAGAAGGAGAAGAAAGAGAAGAAAGACAAAAAGGAGAAGAAAGAACAGAAAGAAAAGAAGGAGAAGAAAGAGAAGTTAGAGACTGAAGACAAAGGAAAGAAAGAAAAGAAAGAAAAGAAAGACAAGAAGGAGAAGAAAGAGAAGAAAGACAAGAAGACCGAAAAGCTGGCGCTGCCGAGCGATGAGCTGGGTGCCGAGGTGACCAGAGAAAGCATGCTACAACCGAGAGAGGCTAAAGACCATATTGCCACGCGATTGTCTGCCAGAGCTAAGTGGATTCGTCAGAAGCGTGCGTCAGTGATGGACGCACAAGCACTCAACGAGATTTTCATGATTACCAAATAACTGGTGACTTTTTGGTGCTATCACGTATCAATACAAACTTCATCAACATGTCAATTGGTGATCATTCACGAGCGCATTAGGCTAGAAGCGTACTTGAAATAGCACCTTCCATTTTTTCACCATTGATTATCCTTGCGTCTGGACTATCGATTATCATTTCAAGAAATCCCATTTCAAGATGTGGTTGATTCACTATTCGAATATTGGTCTTCAAGGCGACTTATTCTTGTACTGGCTCGCTCTGTCAAGCTGAAGATGAGGCTGAGCGCTAGTCATAGATACCTATCATGTTCAAGAACGCCAAATGTTGTCTTGATAGATCAGCAAATAACCCTTCAAAGAAAAGGGTGTATTATGTGAGCCCATTCATGCAAGCCCATATATGCAAGCACAAGTTTAACTCTGGAGTTTCGAGATATTCACCCAAAGTGTGCTATTGTTCATGAAAATCTTGATGATATCGAAACCACAATATAACTGCTCATCTTGTTTATTTGATTGCTGAACTAATTAGAGTGAGTGATGTTTCATGTGGGAAAGTCTCTCCTTTTTATACATTTTCCTGTCAATTTTGAATCTTTGATCTTTTCATTTGTCTCACTCGCTTCTCTAACGGGAATTGGTACGATCAAGAACGTGAAATGACGCATAGTGTGCATCCATGTAATCGCTTCGCCGCCTTTTTTCATGCTTTTTTATGTTCTGAGTCGGGTTTATCGGAGACAGTCGTCGCATCGGCAGCAATTTCGAACTGGGTAAAACTTGTATGCTCGTAGGTGGAATCAGAAAGCACATTTAAGATGCCATGACGGTATAGACCCATTAACGGTGATACTTTGATACGGCTTTTTTGCCTTTTTTCTCGAATACAGTACAGCCAGGTTTTTATCTTAAAAACACAATAGAGCAGCTTTTCGAATTTACCTGATCTTTGAGTCATTTAGAAGAAGTTACAGCCCTAAGGCTGCCAACAAAACACACGTTTTCTTGACGAAACTTGAGTGAACCTTTGCTAGTAAACCTTCCATGCCCGTGTTCTGACATTGAGTTCCTAAATGTACGATCGAGATCCAGGCTTCCCGGTAACAATCGGAAAAGGCAGGCGATAAAAAAAGGCAAAACAAAACAAAACAAAACAATCATCTACACTTTCTTTTTCTTCTAAAACTGTTGATAGCAACTAAATCATATATACTGCAATGTCTCTAAAAGAAAAATGCCGAGAAGCCACCGAGGATGCACGTGACCATGGCGCCAACAGCCACCAACTCACCCCTTGTAGCCGGGCGCGCGGCGTGGCCGGCAGACAGCCTTGAAGACGACGAGGAAGAAGACGAGGCGCTCGAGCTCAGGCCAGAGCCGGAAGAACCGGAGGCAGAAGATCCCGAGGATCCGGAAGAGCCGGAAGCAGAAGATCCGGACGAGCCGGTGGCAATTGCGTTGGCAGACACGCTGGACACAGCGGCGCTGCAGGAGCTGGCCACACTGGCGGAGGACTTGAGCGACGCCGAGCCGTCGAAATCGCACGCGGAAGAGTTTTCATCCTGGTCCTCGTAGTAGGCATTCAAGAGGTACGACAATTTCTCCTTGTCCGAGCAGAACGAGACCAGGCCGTAGGTGCCGCTGGTTCCGTTGGCGGACACTGCAGAGCAGTCGATCTCGCCACACACGGTGCCGTACAAGTCGCCATAGTCAGAGGTGTCGACGTCGTCGGAAATGACACATTTGAGCGACGAGTAGACGCAGTCACACACGGATTTTTCCGGCGTAGGAGGCAACTTCAGCGACGCCTTCCATGTCAGGGCCGCCAGTGGGCACGCCAACGTCTGTGTTGACGACGCGCCAACAGCACTGCTCTTGACCAAGTTGGGGCTGATCGAGTTCATTTCCTGCAGGTAGTACGAATAGTCCGCCAACGTGCTGACGCTCAGGCCGTCCACGGAAACCAATCCGTAGTCGTTGTCCTCCTCGAAGTACATGTACACGATACCACCCGACCACACATCGGTCATTTCGTCACTGAAAAGCGTGCCGATTTCGGTGAATTTACGAGGCCTCTCGGCGTTGCAGCCGTACTCGGAGAAAAACACCGGGATCGTCAAGTTCTGGTACTCCTCGGTCCGGTCCTTGTAGCCCGACGACGAGAACGTCGAGTCACCACACCACTCGTACATGTTGATACCGAAAAAGTCCGCTCTTTCATCCAAACTGCCACACAGGAAGTAGTCGGCAATCGCCACGCGCGTATCGGCGTCGTCGTTGGAAGAGTAGCCCACGGGGAACGTCCAGCCCTGGTCCTTAATGTAAGTCTTCATGTCTCTGACGGCGGCCTTAACGAACGCCGAGGCGTCGGTGTTGGACTTGTTATTGGTGACCTCATTTCCGGCAAAGAATCCCAACACGTTCGTGTAGTTGGCGAACATGTCGATCACCGACGTGTAACGGTCGTAGAGGTCCAAGTTCCACTCGGGCGAGTCACGGTTGATCGAAGTGTCTGGCTCCGAAAGGTCAGCAATGATGTAGATTCCTGCATCGGCAAATGTGTTCATGCACTCGTCGTGGTCCTTGGTAGGGTCCACCGCATACACACGCAAGACGTTTGTGTTCAGCTTGGCAAAGTACTCCACGTCTCTTTTACACGCATCGCCGTCGGCAAGCGGGTCTGTGTACGAAGAGTCACCGGAAGACGTGCTGTTTTCGGTGTTTTGCTGGTAAGCAATTCCACGGATCAAGAACTGCGAGCCGTTGTTCGCGTAGAAGAACTTGTTGCCCACGACCTCGATCGCCGGCAAGTCCGCGGCCACGGCAAGCGCCATGGTGAGGCACGCTGCAATATACGTGAACGTTTGTCTCATTCTATAGGATTAGATGATTGTCTAGACAAACGGAATGGTACGAAAGGAAAAAGGGTCTTGGGCGGATCTCGCGGGGGCCGCGGCACGTATTTAAACTCTTACAGTAAACACGCTCGGCGTGGCTGCCGTGGGAAGGTACGCCAGGCCCAAAAGGTTAAAAAAAGAAACGGATTCTGGCTCGAGATTGCACCCAAGTGGTGAATAATATTGCGAGCCCTGCTGCGGCCGGCATATAGTCCGGGCACGCACCAATGAACACCGAGCGTGAGGCCATTCTTCTCTCAATGCGGGCGCGTGCGTCTGCACGTTTGCCTGCGCCAGCGCGCAGTGCAGGATGGCTATGGGGGAGGCGCGTCGAAAAGGTACACTGGCGCGCGCGCCTTGTCAGTAAATCTCAGCACGGTCTTATATGCATGAATTTTCTGCAGAGGTTGGCTGATGCAGCAACAAAAGCAGATTTCGATGTGGGTTGATCCCCAGACTCCAGCCTCAGAGCCTCGCCCACTAAAAGAAGATTTACACATTTAAGATTAATTTTATAGACTTTGATTTCGAAGTATTTCTCCTCCAGCTGAACATGGTCAATCAGCTTGGACACGCAATAATTATTGCGAACTCCATTCGGCTCTTAAATCACATTTACAGTCTTTACGCGGTCGCGACAATTCTGAGATCCGAACAGGGGAGGCCGGAGGTTCTAGAGCCGAGCCGCGTGCCTGCTGCAGCTGATCGCATTTGTTCCGAAAATGGCTTAATTGCGCCACCAAAGAATACCCAGAATTAATTTTTAGGTTGACGTTATATATTGAAAGGAATGTGACACAAACGCGGTTTTGGCAGGTCTCGCGTATCCTCGAGATAGTGACTAGAAAACGTGGATATAACGATGAATAATCTCGCTGCTTAAAGTCTGCGCTACCGAATCGGTTCATGGAAAGCCACCAAATTCCTTGGAATTCGAGGCTTGCCAGAGGTTATTGTTATTGTTTTCCGGGATGGTTTTCGGAGATATTTTCATACTCAACGGTGGGTTGGTTTGGCCGTTTCGGCATCTCGGCGATTCGGCCTTTGCGTTCTTGTGTTTACATTTGCGGTTCCTTGGCCAAAAGCGTTCGACTTTGGCCCTGACATTTATGCAGTCTCTTCTGAATCGCTATGTCGTCATTGCAACATCACGGAATGCCGGGAGACGACCGTAGGATAGATACCCCGTGCCCCTTTCTCACATTCTGACACATTTCTCACATTCTGACACCCGTCTCACATTCTGATATGTTCTTTGAGGTTCTACACGTCTAGAATATGTGACTACTTTTAGTCTTCTGTGGACACCCAATTTAATATGAGTACACGGAGCTGTATAGAGACAGGAGGGGTCTAATTCGAAGTAGGATATCTCAATCTGCAAACAATTAGGCTATTTCTCGAATCTGATCATTTCTGACAAAAATGAAAGCTGAAAAATATCTTGATCTGTCTGTTCTTAGGAGTTTGGTCTTCCTACGATGGCATGGACAAGGCGATTCTAGCAGATCTGCCAAAGAATCAACGATCAGATAAAATAGTGAATTCTAGTGAAGCAGAAAAAAATTTGGAGCCTCAATTGAGGCGAAACTTTTGCAAAAGCTAAAAAAAATTTGAACTTGCGTCTGAAAAGAATATGGGTCTTTTTGCCTGTCCTTGATCAGAGTGTCTACCCTATTGAACCATATGGCCTTTCTTGTGCAATTAACTTCTATCACAGCAAAAGTTCATCCCAGGAGTAATTGAGTGAAAATTAGCTGGACATTCTCATAGTAATTCAGCTTTAGAAAAAGATCAGAATCTTATTCTGCTTGGCGTATGGTCTCGAAGCTGAAACCGTCTTTACTCATTATTTGTGACCCAGAATAGATTGGGTGAGACTTACTGCTGGATTATGATAAAAGTGGGAAAGAAAATGCATGTGATTTTCCAATGTTATTGTTATTGTTTTTTGCTCGATGCACCCGATCAAGGACTGGGGTGCCGAAATTGCTTAAGTAACTCTTTTTGAGATCAGTTATGTATAGAAAATTTCTATCAGCGTTGCTACTTTTGCAATATACGTAGTGAGCATTTTATCAAGACACGTGTGAGTTCTTTTAAAGTAGTTCTTCAAGTATGTAAGACTCCAGACTCAGCTTAGGGTTGTCACTAAATATTTACAAAGCCAGAAACCATTGTACGGTGAAAAGAGTAGACACATTTCGATACTTGTAACAAACTTTAGCACAGTTTGATGCTCAAACCATTCATCAGGTCAAGAGCATCTATACAGCGGACTTAAAAACGAGACTCTAACACCACGCTGCAAAGAAAGATTCATAATAATAACATTTTGGGCAAAACCGTCTACTGTAATACACTACTGTATAGTCATAGAATATCCAGGCGTGAAAACCCTTTTTTTGTTCATGAATGAAATTTTCCTCCCATCTTCGGCGAATTTCATCCACTTTATAATGTTTCAAACGCGCAAAAACGTCTAACACACCCTTCTGATGGAAACCCATGAACCACACCCTCTTTATAACTAAGTATTCTCCTCACACGTGTTCATCACCGCATCTTTTAGAAAAGTCATACTTTAGAAAGGTTTAAATTGTCACAATGCCAATTTTATAAATTTCATACTTAAATTTAATTAGCCAAAAAGATAAATAAATCGGAAAGCACAAAGATACGTCTTCACATATGCTCTCATGGGGACTTGTGCAAAAATTAACATACCCGCACATCACAAGGCCCATTTTGCCATTTGCCATTTTGCACCCATGCCGCATCTCTTTGCACCCGCACCGAAAACCCCAAAACCATCAATAAATCACCACCATTCCCAACAAACAAAGCAATCTTCTAGTCTCCACCTAGAAAAAAAAATGCATTTCTCTTCTTCTGTAGTCCTCAAAACCTCGTTTTTCCTCTCCTCCCTTGTGTCTTTATCACTGGCAGCCGAAAGCTCGCTTGTGGAAAACGCCAGCTACAAAAACCTTAACCCGCGGCCATACGATAACTGTGAGGCCAACGATCTCATCAAGTTATCGGCATGTTGTAACGATGTTTTGGCCGATTTGGATGATTGCAAGGCCGGCGATTTGGCCTGTGAATGCTGTGCTCTTCAAAGCATGGACCGCACGTGTTATAGCTTGTGTCCTGGAAACCCATCCACAAACTTTTTGGCGGTTTTGTTTGATGATTGCTCGTCGTTGAATGATGTCAACGCATGCAATATCCCATTCAAAAGGGTAGACGGGGACCGGCCGGCCAGTTTCCGCAATAGGAAAGCCAGTGCCGAGGCAATCCAGCGGGCATCATCGACGGTGAAGACGCAGATGGTTCTGGAGAAGGACGACAGTGTGAAACCCGCCGAAATGGATGTGGTGAAACAAAAACCCAGGATCAATTTGATTGGCAATGGCACAAGTTTGGAAGGTATGTTTTGAACTGATTTGGTTTTCCTTCTTTCTGGTTGAGTGGTATCCTGGCTGAATCTTGATTCAAGTGTGATTCAAGTGTGTTTCAAGTGTGTTTCATGTGAATTGGACTCTCATATCATCAAATGCACTTGGGCAACAATTTTGTCACTTTTCATGAGTGATTTTTCATGGCTCTCAGACTAATCACAAATTTGAAAACATAATACTAACAAATTTTCTAGCACCTATGCGTTCTTTAGGCAAGACAACCAGCCTTGCGGTCACGGTTTGTGCACTTGGCACAGCGGCGTATTTTGTATTCTTCTGACGATCATGATCATCCGCTTTAGGGGGTTTTCAACCAACGCCACTCGCCTGAAACATGATACCACATTACTTTTAGCTTACTATTTATTATCAAAATATGTTTTACAAAACAGGTATGCTTCTCTATAAATTTCCTAGTCTTTGACTGTGTCACTATTCGACCTTTTGCGTGGACTACCAATTCTTATTAGTTAATTGATGAATAGCCGGAAGAGCATAGAATCAGGTATGAGAACTTGTGTTTTTTTTTTTTTTCTTTTTCTCGTTTAAAACTTCTCTAGATCATAACCATAGACTCTCCTCAAAATCGCTAAAAATACAAACCACTAAATTCAAAGCAAGTGTGTGATTATGCCCACTCAAATAGAGGATTAGCATATGAAATAACGAAAAACAATACGCCACATACCTAATTCTATTTAATGGGAAGCCACCAAGCCAAATAGATTTGTATCCAGGAATTGACGTCGAAATTGGTCACCTAAAGTCAAATCGAGCCAGATTATACTTCCCCAGAAGTGATCTTTGAGGTGCTGTCTTTATCTTAACTCATACTTAGCTAATAGGATGTAGAAACACTAACAAATGGAGGAAGCCTATTTACCGAAACAACAAACATTAAATCTGACGCTTTTCCACGATGTTCACGTTTGAAAAAGCCGATTTTTTAATATCGATTCTGTACTTGACATGCTCTTGTGGGTCGCTTTATGACAACCTAGAAGTCTAGGTCTTTGCGTGGAACTACACTCATATTCCCCTGAGAATCTGGTCTTGAACAAACTTTTTTATAATTCGTATTTGGATATTGATTTCGCAAATATCTGTTCTATATGTTTATGCCACAGACAAGCCCAATTTTACACTGTAAAGAAGTCCAACAAAGTCCATGTAAGAGTCACACAGTGCCAAATCATGCTCAACCGGGTCAGATTGTCCTGATCAGACCGACCCTCCAGATTGTCCCGTTCAGGCCATACTTAGCCAAAACATGATTCGAATCGATGATTCTAGCAAAACCTTCGAGCACGTGAGCCACTCCTACTGGATCTAAAAAACCCACAAAAAGTAAACGCGAAAATGAGAAGAGGTACGAAAACCCACCTTCCAATCAAACACATTCTAGTCCTTGTGGGTCTCGTAGATCCAGTCGAGGGTATGTTTGATGCCGTCCTCAAGCGATACCGCGGGTGTGTACCCCAACACGGCTTTCGCCTTGGAGATATCGTGGTAACGCGTGGCGCAGGTGATTTTCACGCGGAAGGGGGTCAAGCCAGGCTCCTTTTTCAAGAGTTTCAGCACAAACAGCAGCAAGTACCCGGCCAACATGGCCACCGGGTACGCCAACTTGATGTTGTATGGGTCAATATGGCCGTCGGCCTTCCATACAGTACGTGCCAAAGTCCAGAAGTACGTTGGGGCGTCATTCGTGATGAAAAACGTCTCGCCGCCAAGCTTATACGCCTGCAGAGCGTCCAAAATCCGCTGCGCCGCCAACACGTGTGCATCCGCCACGTTCCCCACATATGTCCAGTCGAAAAGGTTGTCGTTATCGCCCAACTGGAACTTCAGCTGGCCCAAACGAGCGGCGGTCCGCAAACCGGGCACCAATTGGCGGTCTCCGGGGCCGAAAATACCCGCGGGGCGAAGGCACACAGTGAGGAGCTTCCCCGGCTCGTTCGCCGCCATCACAGCCGTTTCTGCCGCTGCCTTCGTCTCGTTGTAGCCGTCCATATGCACTCTCGGGTACGGCCACAGTTCGTTGGCGTTAAACACGTCTGCGCCGTTGAAAACCACACCCGCTGAAGACGTGTACACAAGCGCCTTGGCACGTGACGCCCTTGCCGCTTTCAAAAGCGTGTTTGTGCCGACCACATTCACCTTGTGGTAGATTTCCTGCGGCATGCCATGAATCGGCAGCGCCAGGTGCACTATGACGTCACATTTCAGGGCTGCAATTGCCGCCAGCACGTCCTGCTCCAGCGTCAAGTCGCCCTGATGGAACGTGATCTTCGTGCGGTCGAATGTGAAGTATTTCGAGATGGTTTCCGGGATTGGCCGGATGTCAAAGACATGAATGGCGGTTTCGGGGCAATGCGTATAGAATTGTTGCACGAGATGGAGCCCGAGAAACCCGGCGCCGCCCACAAGGAGCACAGAGTCAAGAGGGGCCATTTTCTGGGAGTATAGATTGATTTTTTAGGTTGTTATGAGTCTGAAAAGGCCCTTTTGTATGGTCTAAAAGCACTTATATGGTACTCAAAGATACTAGTCACCTGATCGCGTCGTACCGGAAACCTCGCGGACGGAAGGGAACGAGCAAAGCCCAGGACTGCATATAGGGTCAAATGGTGATTGATAAGTTTGGGTTCTGTACAGGTTTTTTTTTTTTGTTATTTAGGATTACGCTTTTTGCGGGTTAGTATATACTCTGGGCCTTTTGCGGATGCAACTGGATGGGCTCAATTACACTTTTCTTGTTAAAATTGCATCCATGAGAAGTCATTGTTAATACTCCCCGGTGTGCGGTCCGAAAGAGTGTTTTCTCCACAGAATCTGGCTTAAGAGCATACGTTCTTGAATTTAATACGATTTCGCCAGCGTTTAGACGTAGTGAAAAGGCGAGTTTGATCTTTCATAGGGCGTGAAAGGTCAATCTCGCAATTAAATAGGGGCCAGCATCATTGAGTAAAGACTTAAAGACCAAATTAGCAGATCTCGTTTGTTGACATCTTTGAATTTCAGATCAGCGGATTATTTCGTTCCCGGAAAGCTATTCATGTTCATAATGGTTTCCAGGCATTCACAGCAGTTTTTAGAAAGGTCGAAATGACATCAACAAACTCCACTTCCGCGTACTTTCTTCTGGCCCTTGGAAATGGTAAATGATACTCGCCGCGCACAATTGTATATCCCGCTAGTTTCCTGAGTAAGGCCAGAGAAAGATTGTGAATGACTATTTTTTATTTGAGTGTGATAGAGAGAAAGTCTTGAGGGTGCAAGATGGCCATCTTCTTTCTTTCGGTGAGTATTTACAAGGATGGTTCTCTGACTCCAGGAACACATTTTCCCTCTCATTCAAGTTCCACAACTCATGGGCGGTATCAAGAAAGAATCATGCATCTTTTGTCTTCCATTGTTTTCCAGAACAAACTATGTCTTTGGAACATATTCAGAATAACACTGAAAGAAAGGCTGTTGCAATTTGCGGCCGGTTTGGTAGAATTAAACTAAGGGCAGTATTTGAATAAGACACAGATCAGGCAACATCCCAAATGGGAGTCTGTTTCGACACACTAATTCAACTCACAAAAATAAGCAAATAAGCATTCAAAAGACTCCACTGCGATATCCTTGTTCACTTCAAGTGAGTCATGAACGTTACATGCGTTGAGCAAGCGAGCCTTCTGGCTGACCAGATGCAATCGTGATCCAGCCGATTTACGAACATGAACACTGCCAATAGATGGCGTTTTTTTTTTGCATTTGCTATATGTTAAGGCGAGCATGAAGTGAGCTCCATGTGTTTATCATTCATGAGCGGCAGAAATCAATTCCACCATACCTATTTAGATCTTGGAGTTTCTGAAAGCCTGAAAATGTTTAAAACATCAGCTGAGCTTCTCTCGGAATGTTTTAGTATGGGGGTCTTCTCATGAAACATAAGCTATATCCGGAACCATGTAAGATACACCACTGAGAAGGGGAGATAAATTTTTGACCTGCATTATGTGTCTTTCGAAGCTTCCAATAGTTCCTTTCATGTTTTTTCGTTCCGGCTGTAATCTCTCAAAGAACAAGCCACGATCGACTCTTTTCTGCCATTCACATTCATGTCATTTATTCTATCTATGCACTGTAAGATCGTCAAAACAGAAACATACTCTCATACTCCTTCACTTTTTCCTGGTCCAACTTTGCATTTATGATGGGTACTTCTGGGAACTCAAATTCGTTTTCTAGACTCAGCCCATTTGTGTCAGCTCCAATATTGGGTCCATTGCCATTGGTGTGGGCCGCTTTCTTCTCATCAGGTTTGGCGCCGAAGCTAAAACTTGGCTTGCCCGCCCCGCTTGCCTCTACAGACCCAAAACTGAAGGCTGGTTTCGCCGACTCAGTTTTGCTCTCTTCGGCGTTTACGCCTTTTTTGCTTGCTTGCTCATTGGTGTTCAAGCCGAAAGAAAATGCAGGTTTGACCGCAGAAGCTCCTTCGGCTTTACTTTCACCAAAACTAGGGGGTTTGGGCGCAGTGCTGTTGGACCCAAAACTGAAAGCTGGCTTGTCACCTGCTGGCTTGGCTCCGAAGCTGAAAGCAGGCTTTTTGCTAGAAGATTCGCTTCCTGTTGATTTGTCATCGGCGCCTGTCACCCCAAAACCGAAAACAGGCTTTTCTCCGTTCGTCTTTTCCTCTGCCAGCTTTGCGCCGAAATTGAAAGCTGGTTTGGGTTCGAATGTCGTATCCGTTGGCTTGGCACCAAAAGCAAAAGCAGGTTTGTCCGACAGCTTAGCACCAAAGCTGAAAGAGGGCTTGTCTTGAGTAGGTGTTTCGCCGCTCAGGCTTGCACCGATGTTGAACGCTGGTTTGCTTTCGGCAGGCTTAGATCCAAAACTAAATGCAGGCTTTGCCTCCGATGGTACCTTTTCCAGAAATTTTTCTGTAGCAGTGGAGATAGCTTCTGGTACATTCGATTCGCTCTCTGCCCCTTTGTTTCCTGAACCAAAGATCGGTTTGGCCCCAAAGTTAAAACTAGGTTTGCTTTGTACAGGAGATTCCGTTGTGGGCTTTGAACCGAAATTGAAAATCGGATTTCCACCGAAGCCAAACGCAGGCGCGCCGTCAGCAGAAGTCTCAACGGAGGGTTTCTTGAGAGACTCTTCTGTAGGCTTTGCACCAAAACCGAATGAAGGAGTGGCCGCAGGCTTGTCACTAGACACAATGGGGGAATCGTCGGCGACAGCGGGAGGTTTGGCACCAAAGTTAAAAGCTGGTCTTTCTTTTTCTTTTTCAGCAGCATGTGTATCAGAAGCTTGAGTATTGCCAAAGTTGAATACAGGTTTGGCAGTAGGATTGCTACCACCACTAGTCACTTTTGAGCCGAAACTGAAAGCAGGGGCAGTTGACTCTGCAGGCTTGGAACCAAAACTGAACACGGGTTTGGTATCTGTCAGCTTATCTTTCATGGCTGTGTCTTGTGCTGGCTTGGAGCCAAAGCTAAAAGCAGGCTTATTTTCGATGGTCTTCTCACCGGTAGGTTTTGCTCCAAAAGAAAACACAGGCTTGGACACAGCGGGGGTTTGCTCTTCAGGCTCGACTTCAACATTCTTCACTCCAAAAGAAAAAGCAGGCTTGTTCTCAGCGGCTTTAACGCCAAAATTAAAACCCTGCTTGCCTTCGGTAGCTTTGTGATCAGACTTATCTGCCCCAAAAGAGAAAAGGGGCTTGTTATCAGCGGCAGTCGAGCTCGATTGGGACGCTTCCTTAGAAGTCAGGGCGCCGTTAGTAGGTTTTGCGCCAAAATTGAACTTCGGTTGAGTCTCTGAGACCTTAGCTCCAAAACTGAATGCCGGTTTATGCTCCTCCGCTTTAGTCTCAGTCGGCTTGGCTCCAAAGCTGAAAACGGGAGCTACATTTTCTGCGGCGGGCTTAGCACCGAAACTAAAAAGCGGTTTCTGGGTTTCAGACTCAGCTTCAGAAGGCTTTTCCCCAAGATGAGATTCTGGCTTAAAGCCAGTTGTGGATGCGTTGAGCTTGGGTTGCTTGGCAGCTTTTTCAGAACTTGAGGCTTGAGCTTCGTTTGACTCATCTTCAGATTCAACATCAACGATCTCAACAATCTTGTCTGAGTCATCAACATTCTCAGCATTTGCATCCGCACTAGCCTTGGTGCCGAAGCTGAACGCGGGCTGGGATGGTTTGGCCGCGAAATTGAGCAGAGGCTTTTCCTCACTTTTTGAGGCGCCAAATGAGAAAACTGGCTTGTTATCATCTTTGGTAGCACCGAAGTTGAATGCAGGTTTCTTCGATGCTTCTGATTGCTGCTCTGCTGAGTCTGTAGGCGCGGATTTGACGCCGAAACTGAAAGCCGGAGAAGAGGAATTAGTACTACCTGTGCCAAACAAAAATGCAGGCTTTGTATCCTTTTGATCCAATTTTGCCGAAATCCCATTTTGCTGGCCCTCATTCAGATTATCGGATAAGGGCTTCGCGCCGAACGAAAAGGCAGGTTTTGGGGTGTTTTCGCCAGAAGGTTTCGAAAAATCCAATTTCGCACTGCCGGTTTGTGCAGCAGATTTACCGAGATTCGTTCCAAATAAGCCGTTCGCATTAGTGGATGAGGAGGTTTCGGGAACACCGGATGGGTTAGATGGTTTGGTCGCTCCAAACGAGAAAGCGGGCTTGTTACTCTCAGAAAGGAAAACACCTGACTTTTTTTCTTCTGCACTCTGAAGCTTTTCTGTCTTTTCAACATTCACAGTGTTTGTAGATGCCGAAAGGGGCTCAGTCTGCAGGCCACTTTCAGTATTTTTGGTTTCCTCAACTGGTGTTGATAAAGAGTTGCCAAATAACGTTTCGGCAGGTTTGGAAGTTTCTTCCGAAGCCGGATCTGCGGCTTTATTCTGGGCCACAGGTCTCGAAATGTCGTCTGTCTTTGCTGGCGACGAGGATTTTTCAACAATGTCGTCGTTTTTCAAGGGCGTGAAGCGACGTGGCTTGGCATAGGGATTATGGAGCGATTTCTGTGCTACAGGCTCAGGTTCTGGCGTGTCGTTACCATCCAAAATCAGCAAAAGCGAATTAGCCGCCTTGCTCCTTGGCTTGAACGCCAGGTCTGTGGTAGAATCCGCAAACGACTCGGTCAGGCCCAGTGGCGCCGCGGAAACAATACGCCGGGCTTTTCTCGCGGCAAAATTCGGCGCCTGGATGCGTTTTTTGTACGGTGCCGGGATCCCTGAAAACGGGTACACTCTTTTCAAAGAACGGGCGTCATGTGACTCACTGAACGTGTGGTAGACAGGCCTATAGTCGGCCGAGGCCATCAGCGTATTGCTGGCATTGCTGGCGCCGTAGCCGCTGGCGTTACGCAACGTTTTTTGCGAGTACTGTGCAAATGTATTATTGGCCGCACTGGCTTCCGGCAGCCGTCCCTTTTGCCTGTCTGGGGTCAGTTCGGGAAGTGGAAGCGTGACCAGGGCCTTTGAGCGGTCCAAAAGAGACATCACTCCTTCATACTCCACCTGTGATAGTGGTTTGTTGCCCTTTTCCTGGAAAAACGACAGCAAGATGCGGTTCAGGTCCTCGGACCCGTGGATGACGGTAGAAATGTTGGCAGAAACAAACAGGTCAGGTAACACAAGGCTATTTTCAGGCCGTGGCGTGGTTTGAGGCTGCATTTCGGGGGATTTTGCAGCCCCAGAGCCGTGTCTTAAAGATGCG
Source organism: Metschnikowia pulcherrima (assembly GCA_009746055.1). Classification (NCBI taxonomy): domain Eukaryota; kingdom Fungi; phylum Ascomycota; class Pichiomycetes; order Serinales; family Metschnikowiaceae; genus Metschnikowia; species Metschnikowia pulcherrima. The sequence continues at coordinate 704,276 of VFXK01000006.1, forward strand.
ATTCTTGATGGAAGCGCCCCGGTGGAGAGATATCGTTTCACCTTCGAAAAGAGCCCCGCAGGCGCCGCAGGGGGCAATTTGTTTACCCGCTGCGACTTGTCACGGTACACTTTGGCCACTCGGCGGTTATCCATGGTTACTTATGATTGGCTTCTGGCGTTATATTCGGGTTCTTAAGATACTCTATATTCTTGATTTGGTGATGGTGCGGTGAGTTTGATGGGAGAAAAACGCACCAACGTCACGTGTGCAAGCGGCTGGACTGGCCGCTTGGGGATGTACGGGTGTAATATTGGGAAAAGAAGATTTATTATGAAGGCCAATCCCTTGTTTTTTTTTGCTGGATACATCTGGTTGAGGAGTGGAGCTAGAGTGGCTTACCTAACTCTTCAAAATACCATACATGAATATATGTATAGAACCCTAGCCAGCTTCGCTATCATGCCTTGCGCTGATATCTTGGCGTGGCTGCGTATGAGAATCAATTAGGTTTTCATCGCCCTACTGGGACAGTCTGATTTGATGGTTTAATATCTTATCAATACTCTGTGTGTTGATTCTGTCCGTTTGGTGTCGTCTAAAAATTTTTTGACCATAAACACAGCTTTACCATACACCTGTGGCAGATATTTCAAATTTTGCAGACTAATTTACGTTGCTAAAAAGTGTGAAAAAAAACTCCGACGTCTGATGGTGAGTATATCCAGCTTTATACTTTCTTGACTTACGAAAGATACAAGCAAACACTAATAATTTTTCCACACCGGCGAATAGGAGTATACATGTGGTACAAAAAATGATTTCATCGATGAGCCGTGAGGCCGCGTTAGTGCGTCATTTCAAATTATACCATTTTACAGCGATCACCATACACTGTTATGTGCGCGAATTCAGCAAAGAGTGATTTTTTTTTCTTTCTCGAGAAACTGGCTCAATTTTAATTCAAACCTATAATCCTATCTCCAAATTTATAGCACATTTACGTTATTTGATGATGGCCTTTGCAGCCACTAGCTGAACCCTGGCACGTGACATCAACGTCCGATTTGGGCCTGCCTTGAAGTTGTGACCACCTAACGACCAACACGATACAAATCAAATTTTTGCAGACTTTGAACAAATATAATTTCATTCCCATGCTTAAACGTAAAATTTGCATGATTTGATTCGCATGATTTTCAGGATTTTCATTATTTGCATGGTTTGCATCATGTGGACTAGTTATTAATGATATTTGGGTGGACCGTGCGAGCGCACCTTAACTACACTGTATAGACTCTGACTATTGTAAGACGCGACACGCTCAGCGCCCCGCGCGCTCCAGCCGGATTAGATCTCTATTAGATCTTCTGGATATTTTTCTTCCAAAGCATAAACGGCACATTTTCATCATCTTTATTATCATTTTTTTCCTTATTTATCTTTTCGAACAAGGATAGATTCTTGATACGTGCTCAAATATACGCCGGGGGACCTTTCACTACACTCTTTTATCGATTACCGACTAACAGACTTCACCCTGCGGAATCTACCTTTTTCATGACTTCCAATGGACTACATCACGGACTCCGACACAGAGAACTCTCTCCCGGTGCTACCGGCCTCTAGCATTGACGGAGAGATGCTACGAGATGTTGTATCTTATTTTTCCGCGGAAACCAGGGCCAGATTACGCGCCGAGACTGAAAACACGCCTTTTGCAGGGTTGTTTGAGGAACTTCCACTGATAGCACACGAAAATGGGTCACAAAGTGGAGAATTGAGACATAGTGCTGATTCTCTACAAATTCTACGACAAAACAATCTTGTTGAACCTGTTTTGACCGAATCTGAACCTTTGCAGAGCGAGCCAGCACAGCCTATAGCGCCGACACATACCGCTGAAACAGCTCATGCTGAGACAGCTCCTGCTGAAACCGAGTTTAGGCGCCCCAGGAGTTTGCGGAAACGCACGTTTGCGAGTAGGCACCCGTACATTGCCGACCAGGCAGATTGGCTTGGCATATGCACCGTTGATAGCATAAACGAGATGTTTGATGGCGACGAGGAGATTTCGAAGGTGGTGAGAGCGCTCAATCAGCTCTATTTGCAGAAAAAGAAGCGATACCCGGAAGAAGATCGGTACCGGCTGAAGGATTTCTACACACATTTGGGCCACAGCAAACTGTTGGCGGTACGGGGCGATCCGGAAGCAGAAATCACGGCAGATTCAGGAGAGACGATCGAAAACGTCGATTCACAGGAAAGAAACTACGATCCAGAGGGTCATAGCTCGCAGATGGAGCTAAGCGCCGAGGAAGATGAACTCATACCGTATGAGGACTTTGATATTCCATATACCCAGGAGGAAACAGAAGTGCGTAATTCTCATACCGAGTTATCCCATGAAGAAGGGCTGCAAACCGGGGCCGAATCTATCAGACATGATACCTCCGTCGAATCTTCAGAAACAGAAAGTGACGGTGAGCCCGAGGAGCAGTACATCAAGGTAGGCGGTAGGTACAGAAAGGTGAGCACAATCTTGAGGGGCGTTCTCCCCGAGTCGGCAAAGAGATTAGGGATAATCGACCGAAAAGCCCCTGTGAAACGCCGCCGGAAAATCACACGTGAAGTAACGCCTCGCCGGGGCTTGGCTATTCGGAAAATGGGCTCTTCGAATTCAAACACGGCGGAGTTGGAAAAAGAACTTTACGCACATCCAGAATACGACGGCGGGCTTGCATGCGATTCCCTGGCCACGAACATAGCTTTATTATCGTCGTCCAGACCGCAGTTTGAGCGGCCCATGTTTGAGGGTGATCAACCAAGCTTCACTAGAGATGCTACCACATTCAGCTACGTTCTGGATTCACCCGAACCGCAGTACATCAGTTCAGGCTCAGACTCGGAAGTGGAGATATTGCCCGTTCAAAGAAGCTTTCTTCATAGACACAGCGAAAGCTTGTCATTCCTTCACCATCCGACAAATTTTTACCAGCACGATGACGATAATGATGAATTTACAGAGCAGCCCATGCTAGAAGCAGCAAAATTTTCAAATCTCGAAGATCAATTCTTGGGAGGTGAGGTCGAAGAGTTTGATGAGATCGACCATGATCTAGCGCGGTCGACCGGCCGACCCAAACAGAGTTCCAGAAAGCCAACTTCTAATAAATCTCGCCATACCATGACCAGGAACTCCACAGGCACCACAGGAACCAGAAACAAGGCGGCAGTTACCAGGAAAAGTCAACTGCGGCTTAAAACGTTTAGCGGGAGGAAGGTACCACTGAGGAGACCACTTGCTACACGCCCGGCACCACGGGCTCGTCCCAGTCCGTTCGCAAAAGGATCCCTGAAATCACGGAAAGCGAGAGTCTTGGATAAGCTTCAGTCGCGTTTGCCTGCTTTCCGTCAAACTCCCGGGCACAAAGCGAGTGTTCAACACGACCCCGCATCTGCCGAGTCTACAAGCGAGATGAACTCTGAATCACCAAAAAAACACGTGGTATCTAACAAAACGTTTCAGCCGCCATTGAACCAGCCATTCAGACGTGATCCTTTAGTGAGCACTTCAGTCTTTGAGGTGGAAAGTTCACGAAAATTTATAGGTCCGTCTCTGACAAGCCACGATTCCGTGGTTCAAAATTTTCATCCCACCCGTCAGTCTCTTTTGGGTTCTGTCACATCCGCCACCTTCAACTCATTGGCGGGCCTTGATGACATCAGCAGCGTGCGTGGGCTACTGGATGGCCGCGTCTTTTTTGCAAGCGAAGATAGCGTCACTATACCCTTCCGTGGCAAAATGTTTCCCCTCGCAATGTTCAGTCGGACTGAGTCTAAAAATCAGGTTACTTCGTTATTAACAATGGTGAAGACGCTTTTGGAAGCCCCCAAAGTGCTTTTGAAAGCAGACGTGAGGTTGGAAACAAACATGGCCCTTTGCTTGTTAATTAAATGGTTTCTTATATGCCGTGAAAAGCCGACTACCGATATGATTATGCTGCTTAAAAATATCTTAGCGAATTTCTCAAAACTACAAACAAAAGAAGTTCGGGCGCTGCAAATTACCATACACGCTCAGCTACTATACATGTTATGGGTGTTTTGCCATATTGAATCGAGTTACAAATCCGGGGAGAGTGCCGAGCTTTCGAAAGTTTTGACCGGTTACACTGCAGACTTCTTCATGATCTTTTTCACCACTTTTACAGCTCAAGAATTTGCCCTGGCATTTGCAGATGAGTCGTCCACTGGCAATATATCTGAAGCAGTTATGCTCATCTATACCATACATGAAGAGAAAGCGAACAAGTGGTGGCCGGCTATGGTGCAAGCAATTGATGAGATGGTCCCATTTGGAAACGGGATCACTGAGCTTTTCGACTTGGTGTACTTATTGGGCGCTATTATCCCGAAACGGCATTTCAGTTGGGCTCCTTTTTTGGCCATTCTTCAAAAATTGAAGAGTGCCGTGAATTCTCTGGGACACCGTCATTTTATCGAAACTTGTGAACTCGCACACCAGAGGCTAGAGTGGCCGCTAGAGGAAAAGATCTTGATACATTTATATGGTGTTTTTGGAGCTCGCAAATTCTCCAATTTTGCCGATGAAGTCTGTGTCCCATCATCGATCGGAGTTGTTTATTCGCGGGCAGACATTCCTCGAGGAAGCACATTCGAAAACTTTTTGGGCCTCCTCTACGTGTATATCTCCGAACTTTCGCTGGCGAAACAGGTGAAGAGATTGATTTCGAAGTTGCTTGCATCAAGCCACTATCGGTACGTTCGAGGAAGGAGAAGCCAAATTATGTTCGCCAATCGCCTCAACTTGATTGTTCTTCTCTCGCAGTTGTCAAGTGTGGATTTTGGCAATCAGCTCACAAATTTGATAACTCAAATAAGCCACTCTGCCGATTCCTTTGTATACGGCAGGTCACTTGACGCATTGCAGGTAATTTGTGATGGTTCATCAAAGAAGAATGTTCCTATTCCCATCAACTCGATTGAAATGCTATTTAAAAGTTTGACCCAAGACAATGTTCGCAAGGCAGTGGCGCCTGGTCTTTTTCAGAAGTTAATCAATTTGATGGGCCGCATATTTCGTGGAGACTCACTGGAGCAAGAGGCAGGGGTGTTCGGGTTGCTCAAAATCTTGAAGAACCAAGATCTTTGTAATGTCCCGAAGGCATCCATTATTGAACTTCTCGGAACAGTGTTTCTCGCCATTATGGAGGTAGAAGTCTACATTACCAATTTGAATGAATGGCAGTCTGCTTTGGTTGCCGATTTTCAGAAGTCCTTGATGAAATTTTTGAGTTCGCAAATGGATCGGTTGCCGGTGTCTGCACCCAACGAGGATCAATCTATCGAATCGATTGTTGAATTGACAATACAAATCTGGATGCTCTGCGGGAAAATAAGCGGGACGCAACATTGGAATAACATGGTGTATCAAAAATACTCATACCTCGGCAACCCCATCTCAAGGAACCGCTTTGTGATGTTCTTCTGCCTTGAGTATATTCAATATAGTGACATTGATGGTTTCGTGTTGCAAGAGATCGAAAAAGTGTTTCTCACCGGGCTTGTCTCGCCTACATTGTCAAAATACTCGGTTGAACTTTACCACTCGTTGAGAAACAATAATAAATCAGTGTTCTGGGACAAGGGCTCATCGTTTCAAGAAATATCATCTGTGTTCGCCCTTCAAACCTTTCGTTTGCGCATTGTTGGTAAAGCGTTTGAACAAGTGGTGACATCTCCGAGCCTTCATGACAATGAAAAGTCCGCCATGTGCTCTAGCTTTGTGAAACGTCTTCTCGATGTCTACACTGATAATCGATTTGAGCAAGGTGTCACCGAGATGTGCAAGAAGATGACCGAAATCTTGTTGAAAACGTCGAAAAGGTTCGTTTCTGGAATCGATGAATTTTGGGAACTTTCCAGCAAGCTTGGCTTACCCAACAAGAGTATTCAAAACAGATGGTCAGAAGCAGACGAACAAGGCAAAGTGCACTTGTTAAATATAGAGTTCATTTCTGCACTTGTTTACGGCAAAGATTACATGGCTGCAATGAATAACTGGACGAACGAGACGAACAATGTTCTTATCTTTACCCTTCTTGAAGTTTACTACAAAGCATTAAGCGTGAGCGATGCATACTGGGCACACATTTCTCTTATCTTGGAATACATCCTTTTCCAATTGAATGCATTTCGAATTGACACGAGCCATGCACATTTCAAGAAGTTCCTCGAAATCACTACATACTTGGCTGGCATATCGGACGTCGAGGGGAACAAAAAGTACAACCTTTACGAAATTAAAGCACTCACAGCATGTACTCTGATCCTCGAGAGCGCATTTCACATATTCAATGGCTACAAAGACAAGCAGGACATCCGAGGTATGATTAGCACTTTCGTGAGGCAATTGTTTTATCCCAAAATGCGACAACATGCCGAGTCAGTCTTCTCCGAGATCACGATTGATCAGCTACAAAGCGGAGTAACCAATTCTTACCACCCAAAGCATGAGCACACGAATGAGGAGTATCATTCGGCGTCACTTATCCTCAAGGATGTAGCCGAAGATCTTTTCGATATAGCCTATGCCGAGGTCAAGCAAGGAATCGAAAGAAAAGGGATTGACTACTTCGATTTTTATTAGCATACTGCATCATACAGCATCTAGCTTTTACGGAAGCTAGCACACATACAATTTGCATCCGATCTTTATACATACCTTTCTAATACCTTCCAGCAATGACTCACAGAAGGCCTCGCTGGCTCTTGATAAGCTCAATCTCGGCCTCAAGCTTGTCTTTACCCTTTTTGACCTCCAAAAGTGCCACCACGGCCTTTACCATTTCGTCGTATTTCGCCATGGTCTTCCGCGTGGGCATATTGGGTTTCCAGTTTGTGCCCCCCGCAGTCGGGATTCCGAGCTCTTGTAGCACATTATTGACTGCCTTGAACACAGATTGGCGTTGTTGTAGACCAGAAAGTTTCTGTGTCGACCGGAGAATAACATTTGGATTTAGACGCTCATTGGCATGGTAGTGCAACCCATAAGCTTCTTCTTCCTTTGTGGTAAGACGTTTGGCCAATAGTTGCTGAATCGCATTTGGCTCGCCCTTGACAGGTGCCTGGTTCTTCAAAACACCGGCCAAATATTGCTGCAAATGCGTCTGGAATGTGCGGTCACGTTTATGCGAGGACGACGCCGCCAGCGGAATCGGCGGCGGCACGGGGTCTGCAGGCACGTTTGCTTTTTGCAGCATTTTCTTCTTCTGGTGCTTGTCCAAAATCATCAAGTTGTTGTATAGGTTAGTGAGCCCTTGGGAGGATTGATACTGCTGCACAGACTGAGACGCCTGGGGCGAGTCGAGAAGGGTCAAAAGATTCGATCTTTCCATGAGCATTTTCTTTGCCGCGAGCTCAAACCGGCGGGCTTCAATCACAAGCGATTCTTCTTCGGCGATCTCAGCAGGCGTTCTCTTTAGAAGGCTCTCCAAGTATTGTTTGCGATCGATTTCAGCTGTTTTCGAAAACGCATCTAACAGCTCCAATAGGTTTGGGTTGCCCGTGCCCTTGTACTTCAAAATTTTGGCACAAACTCGGTAAAAGTGCTCTTTTAAGTCCTCCATTGAACGCCCAAAACACGCAGGAAACCTATCGTTAATGATATGCCACTTCAACTCAAAATCTTTACAGTACTGGAACAAGATCTGCGTCTCCTCGTATGTCCAGTCAGACTCATCATCAGCATCTGCATGGGTCGCCTGGGTTTCGTCGGCTTCACTCAGATTCAGAGCAGTTTTTGACTCTGGAGACTCAGCGGCTGCCACTTGACTTTCTGACAATTCGCCTGTTTTCTCAGCTTCTTCGTCGGCGTCTACGGGCTGTGCATCGTCTAACTTCGCCTGTGTCTTATCATCACCATTTGAGTCTGGTTTCCCGTCATTCTTCGAGATACTTTCAAGGCTAGTTTTTGAGGTAGCCGCATCATCCGGATTTCCACCATTAGCAACGTTCGTCACCCGTGAACCTTCATTTTTGACATCTGAAACACCAGCTTTTGAAGCACTTCGTGCTTTTACATTTTTCTCACCGTGTTCGCCCACTTCTGGAACGTTGTCTGACGATTCCGGCCCGAATTTTTCCACGTGCTGTTTTTCGCGTGCCTGGCGCTTAGCTCGCTCCAGTTCCCTGATTTCAGCCATGATGTTGTCATACATGGCCTCATCCACCAATTCAGGGACGTCTATATCCACCAAGAACTTGTCAAAGAAGTAATCCTTGTCGTTATTACTCGCCTCCAAAAGCTCTCTTGACCCCTTTTCCCAGTGCTTGAAAGTCGCCAGCAGGCCGCGTTTGCGGTTCGGCACAAACGGCATGCGTGTCCACGGCGACACCTTTTGCCGCCGGTCCTTGTTTTTACCGCCCATATTCACGCTGACGGGCGGGGTATTGGGACCCAAAAGATTATATAACTCACGCGCCATTCCGCCTTTCTGTAGCGACGGCGGCTCGACTTTCTGCCGTTTTTTCGCCGGCTGTGTGTCATCACGCTGTACATTGAGCACGTCAAGGATATCGTTAGCGGACATTTTGTGGGGTTTATCGTGCTTTGTGAGTATTTTAGGTTGAATATCGATGTTTAAAGAGTGAGTTTATTGTGAGACTCATCACGTGAGGAGGCTCACGTGACACTACATTGCGTCTCCATTGTCTAGGTGATCTTTTTTCTGATCACCCATATACAAAGACAAGTACAAAAAATTTCATTTCAAAAATGCGAGAGGACAAAAGACATCTTCATTGAGCTTACTTGCTCGTAGTTGTCTTTTCATGCTGAATGTTGTCCCAATGTGAGTGCGAGAGTAGCCGATGACCCAACGACAGTACACGCGTGATCGGCATTTTCCTCGAGCAGAGCCCCTCATATATCCATCTGTAATTCATATAGTGGCTTGTGATACAACGTGAGGTATTCTTGGCTGAGTGTAGTGTCACTAGATGTGAGAAGAACCGGGTCAAGCAGACGATTTATCGTATGCGACGATGAGGCTGAACTCGAAACTGAGAGTTTGGGGTTGGAAACGAGCCGATCCCGGTACATATCAGCTGATTCTACTCAATGCGGGATTCTTCTAGCCAATCAGTTGTACCCATTTGCGTGAGACGACTTAAGGCACGCGCAAATGCAAACTTCTCTTCGTCGTTGGCAAACATCGACGCCTTTTTCGCCACCAGCTTGTCGAAACCATGCTTCGTAACCAACTCGTCATCCTCGAACGTTTCCTCGGCGCCTGTATCACTTTGCCTCTTGAACAACAGATAATTGTCTTTCAGGAGATTTTCCGGCTCCACGAACAAGTCCTTAAACGGGGCCGCTCCAGTAGTGGCAATGCATCCATGCGCATCATATACAGCGTCGAGAAATGTGATGAACCGCCGTACTTTGTCCCTTACGTCAATACTCAAATAGGGAATATCCGTGATAAGAAATGCTTTGTATGTGTTGGCCAACGTGAGATAATCGCCCGCGCTTAGATTCTTTCCACAGAGCTCTTCGAAGGAGAACCGGGCCACATATGGCCTGCTGCTTAATGGCACATGAAGTGTACGGCCCCACACCGTGATCGAATCATCTGTCAGAATTGCATTCGCTGTATTTGCCTGATTGAAATATTCAAACCATTTCTCGAGGTGCTTGCGGCTTGCGGCAATATTAGCTTTGCTGTGATACTTCACACCCGGCTTTGGAAAGTAGTACACAGACGAGAACGGACGCGCTATTTTCCGATAGTCAGTTGGCGAGTTGAGATATATCACCTTGGTTTCTTTCTTGATCATTTGAATGCAAGGGATAAACAGGACTCTCTGAATACCGTTCAAATATAAATCATCGGGCGCACGATTTGAAGTTGCAAACAACACAACCCCATATTCTGGGCTCAAAAGTAGTGTAAGGAGTCTGCGTAAAAGCATTGCGTCGGCCACATCTGTCACTTGAAATTCGTCGAAGCATAGCACTGTAGATGTCTGTGCAATCTCACTCGCTAAGAGCGGGATTACATCCAAATCAAGATGATTGTGTTCTCGTTTGAGCTGGTATGAACGCTTGTGCAAATTTTGCATGAACTGATGAAAGTGGAATCGCCGTTTCGGTAGGCTGGCTGGGACAGTCAGGTAGAACAAATCCATGAGCATGGTCTTTCCACACCCGACGTCGCCCCACAAATAAATGCCTTTTACCGGCGAGTCCACTCGGCTGATAGAATTTGGGTCACCTCGACTAAAAAACCCAGCTAGTAATTTGGAGATGCCAGTCTTGGGTTTCAAGTTTTCTACATCTGGCGTAATCACCGTGGGAGGCTCGTATGACTCGAGCTTTGCGTGGAGAGTCGAGAGACTCAGGAGTATTTTGCGTTGGTATGGATCGTCCCTGAGCTTGTTGAGAGCCACCCGCTGATCGTATGCGTCTAGAGGTGTGATGTTATTCTTGGCTTCGTTGCCCGCACTGTAGAGCCTTGACCACCCAGCCCGTACATGCTGTTTGAACACTAGCCGCGATAGGAGAATGCTCATGGTGCCAGACAAAGTATGTTTTGTGAATAATCAGACGATAGCCAATTGGATTAGTAGCAAAGATCGGACGTAATATGCAATAGATCGCGCGCTCGATACTTCCGATATGAAATGGTGGTGTGCTTATCTCGGGTCCCCACAATCTTTTAATCACCGGAAGAAATAACAGCCGGCCGTTTAGTTCCTTTTTTTTTTGCTGATGCGCGCGGTTTTCAGCCCCGCATTTTCGCATGCCTCGGCGCACCTGCATCAAAACAACTCTGTCTCGTGATCCCGCATAGACACCGTCAACACTTGGCCGAGAAACTGAAGTCGTATATTGATTAGGAGCGCTGCGATATTATGAATTCTTCAAGGTCATTTTAGTGTGATCTTTTGAGAATGAGCACCAATTTGCCAGGAGGTAAGGTATTTTGATAACGAGAACATCACTGCGAGATATTTTCCACGTCGGGTCAGGGTCACACGACATATCTTGTTCTCTGCCGCTGGATCGCATAACCTCATGCTTAGACAAAACCCTGATATCACTTCGTATCGGTCATTTCGAATAATAGATCATCATTATCAAAGCTAGACTCGTGGTCTTGATGAGTTTGGCGTTTGCTTCCGCGCAGCGAGGAAAAATAATCTACCCCCTCGTCATCTTCATCAAACACGTCCTCATACTTTATTCCTTCTTTTTGTGATTCGTAGACGGATGGAGTAGTTGCTAAGCCTGACACGACCTTTTTGGTGGTATGTGGGCTAGCCACATGAGATGCATGTGCGAGCGTTGTAGCTGTCAGTGGTAATGCCACGAGGTTCGGCAACGGCGAGTTGGAATAACCAGCTCGAAATTCGGGCCTTGATTCAATTGGACTTTGTGATTTTTCATCGCCTAATCTGCCGAGCCTTGAGTTTATTGATGGCATGTGTGACTTTTCATAGGAGCCAAGCGGCAAAGAAGGTGCAGGAGACCCTGTTGACCGTGATGATCTTCGTGTAACAAGCCTGTCATCCAGTGGGGACCTCGACTGATTATGTTGGAGTACTAAGCTGGCATTGACACTGTCACTGAGATGCTGATAGTGACTCTTTAGCAACTGAAACCTGCTCAATGCCTCGAAATGAGTACTGCTGTCATTGTTTGGAGTTGTCAGTTTTGAGTCATGATTGCTATTACTCAACCGAAGCTCCGAAGTCCCATCAATCATCTGTACGAATGAACTAATATCATCATCTGCGTAAAGCCCGCTGAAAGGAACACTTGAGGAAGTCAGATCTACACTTGTCCCGAAATAAGCGTTGCCGTCCGCATTTGAGCTCCCGTGTCTCGCAGATGTGTTACTGAAACGGCGGCTTTGACGGGAGCCGAAGGAAGACGAGAAACGGGGCGTATTGGAGTTGGATTCGGGATAGTGTTCTTCGGAAGCTAGATGCGAGCCGTGAGACGACGAGATTGAGCGGGGTAACAGCGGGTTTTGTATTTGAGCATTGTGAACTGCGGGAACTGTTGATGAAGACGTGCTGCCACGCGGATTTCTGAGTAAGGCAACCAAAGAAGCATTTGATCCAGAACGGTTGCTGGTTATCGATACGCGTCGCTCCATAGAAGATCCGGTGACATTGGTCTGCGCCGAGTTAATCGTGCCGTAAGGCGGTGAGGACGAGCTTCCTATAGACCCAACCTTGAATGGCTGGATGCTAGGGCGGGGATGTGCTGCTGAGGCCGAGCTAATCAGCGTGTGTTTCTTCGGTGCAAGTATGGGCGGTGAATTGCCCTTATCCTGGATTTCGGAGGTGCAAGGCAGCACGGAGTATTTCCCTTGAAACTGACCAAAAGATCCCCTTTGTGGTTTGGGCTCGGGCGTTGGAACATACGTAGTTGAATTCGTCTCCTTCAATTGATCTGGCATTTCCTGGTGCGCTGTTTCAGGACGCGAGGCGGCGGTGACATTTACCTTGACATCCTGTGGCTCTTTTGCCCGTTCGCTATCGGAAATCATAAAATGGTTCGACAACCTCTCCTCTTGGTCCTGTGCATGAAACTTGTAGTGATTCCGGTACGCAACAGAGACACGCAAGGTTCCGAGGCTGGTGTGGATAGGAGAAAACTCTCTCTGCGTCAAGTGTGAATCCGTGAGAAGCATTTGGTGCGGTACAATCGATTTTGATAAGCCTACCCGGCCCTTGGAGTTTACAGGCTGCTTCCCGTCAATGAACCGGTTGCGAAGCACCAAGTTCTTGCTTGCCAGCTTGCTCATTAGCTTCCTCGCCTTGTACGCCGGGAGAAGTCTGACGATGCCGTAGATCACCCGAATGAGAACAATCGCCTGTTTGTACACCAGCGGGAGCTCCTCAGAGCCGGCATGAATCAGCCCGCTGCGGTCAAACTCAATGAGCCAGCGTTCTAATACAACCTCCAGTTTCTTCGAGCCCTTTTCCGCCACGGGCCATGCGCCGCCGTGATCATCCTCGAGCATCACCATTTCACAGGGAGAAAGCTGCTTGAGGTCCAAATACGTCTCTATAATCATCGGCGGCAATTGTGATAGGTCAGCATGCAGTTTCCACGGCCGGAGCTCTTGTCGCGCCCACTCACTGTCCAAACTGGGCATGTGTAGGTTGAACCATTTGTTGATTTTCGCCAGCGCGCTATTTTCACCAGCAGGGCTTTCGTACGGCAGCGATTTGGACTCAGCGGCCGAGCGTGCCTGCACGATCACCTGCAGCGTCTTGGTGAAGAAATTCTGTACCACCTGGGCGAGCTTTGACTGCCGGCGGCGGGTATCCGATTCCAGCATCGACGACAGCGTGCGATGGTCCATTTTTGGGATTTTTTTCAGGGAACTTTTGCCTCTTGGTATAGATCAGTGTGGTTATGTTTCTTGAAGCCTCAAATTTGGATTATCTCTCGATTTGGAGCCTCTAATCTAGTCCCTTTGGTTGTCCGGCGGGTACGCAATCTGATGATCGAGAAAGGCCAATGAAGTAGACAATACGCAGCTGTTTTTTTCTGGTTTTAACGGAAATGAAAGCGAAAAAAATCAATATTTCCCGAAATTCTGCCCAAATGCGTGTGTGAGTCTTTCGATTCCGTTCTGGGTCAATGTATAGTCAGCCAGTATGGATTTGTGGGGAGAGGGCGGAGATTGGCACGTGGTTGGGGGCACGGGTGTTTGTTTGATCTGAGCTCAGTTTTTTAAAATAAAAGTTTTTCGCTCCGAACTTTAACAATTACTTTTATACGCTATAAAACAACGCGCCTTTGTTTATGTTCAGATTGGCTAAGCGTGAAACTATGTGAGAAGAATGATCGAGGCAAATGGTAGCAAACCGTGGCTTCGTGTTTCCTTTCGCGCGATCTGGTGAGATAACAACGTGCACTCCGAAATCGAGACGCGCATAATTCACGAGCATGTCACGTGACTGACCACATGAGTCCATAATCTGAATACTAGCGAATCGAGAAATGTATACATCTTTTTCAGAATTGCGCGTAGATCAACTTGAGATTTCCGTGAAACCCCATTGAATGTGTACTTCTTTGGGTGAGTCTTTTTTGAAACCTCAAGGAAGCCAGGTCTGCGCCTTTCCATCCTCTCTCACGTGATCAACTATCAAAACGGTTATTCCAAACCAATCAAATATCACTCGTATATTTCGACCCACTTGCTCAAACCTTTTCAAACTTCTTCAGTTTTCGACAAAAACACTTCTTGCTTTGGCGTTATCGGCACAGATCAAGAGCGCTCTCTGGAGTTCTCTCCTCGTGGATTTCTCCGCATATGCATCCGAGACCTCCATGGCCGTGCGCTTCGATTCAGTCAAAAGAGCACTGGACAACGCCATGTGCGAATCAAGGTTTTTCCAGATATTGAAATCTCCCGGAAATAACATCGCAAACTTTTGCCACACGGCCGAGCCATCACGGCCACTCACCCGGTCACTGATCTCCTGAAGCAATTTGGGCACCTGGCGGAAATTATCACCAATAAGTTCCTGTAATTGCAAACCTTCCAATTCTCCTTTAATAGGAATATAGTAGTCCTCGAAACTGTTGGCCACGGAAATCGCACCTAGCGTCAACACCACAAGCAAAGACAGGCCGTTCTCCTCAATGAAGGAAAACAATTGGTCAATCGCAGCTTGCTTCGATTCGGGTGTGTCCAAAGCATGCAAAATCTGCGCCGTAAGCGTTACAGCCTTTTGCGACAGGCTGTGCTCCGCAAGAATGATCTGGAACTCCTCCAATGCTTCATTATACTGCTCATTAAAGAAAAACGAGAGACCAATCGCAATTCTGGATGAAAGCGCCGCTTCCCGAACTGCCTTGGATTCTTCTTCTTCCGATAAAAGATCGAGCGTGAATTGTGCATTTTCAATCGCGCTCTCGTAGTTCCCGTTCCCGAGGTACACTCTTGCCAACAGCGTCTTTGTTGTGGCCACTTCGAGCAATACAGCCGGACTTTCCGTCTTCTCAAAGCGCTTCTCAAGGATCCCGCTGAGCTTCTCCCCAATGAGTATACTCGTTTCATAGGTATGGCAGCGCTCACTCAAAAGAAGCGCGAGCTTGAGCCCGGTCTCGTTGTTGGGCTGGAACTTCAAAAAGCTCTGGATGGCAAAATTGGCGATACTGAACTCCTGGGCGGCCTCAACGTCACGTGCATCTTTGGCGCTTCCGAGCCGATTGTTGACCACGGAAACCGCGTAGCACAACTGGGCCAATGGACTGCGCCCGTTCGAAAGCACGTACGCGTGTGTGGATAATCTGGTGGACTTGGCGAGATCTCCAGAAACCTCAGCCGTCAACGAGTTGCCGAGCCAGGGAGTGGACTGTTCTGGCGCCAAGGACGTGGCTCTATCAAACGCCTCCTGGGCCAAGTCTGCGTCGCCGTAACGCAAGTATAATGCAGCCAAATTTGACCACACGCTGACGTCACGTGAATCAAAAACACTGGCTTTGATGAAACAGTGCTGCGCAAGCAGTGGATCTAACGACACGTAAGCGTTTCCTAGTGCGATCCAGTACTGTGCATTTTCAGGCTCGAGTTTTATCGCCTGTTTGAAACACTCAATGGCACTTTCACGGAACCGTAAGTTTTGCTCCTCGAAGATATTGAACGCTTCCAATAACGCCAATCCAGCATTATATTTGGTGTACGCACGAACAAGCTTATGCACTTTTTGGCCTGACGTTTGCGTTGCAGCTCGAGCAACCAAGATGCTAAGCATGGATATTGCCTCAAGGTAGCTTTTTGCGTCGAATAAAGATTTAGCAGTATCGAGAGAGGCAAGCTCATCGTTGATATTATCGACTTTCGACAAAATCTGCACAACGGTTTCCATCGGCAGATCCTCCACGTCTTGCTGCACTTTCAAAATCAATTTCAAGCACTCTCCCAACGCTTTCCACAAACTTAACGAGGATGGATTTTTCTTGGCGGCCACAGCAATTATCTCGATGGTGGCTCTGTTGTTCGAGAGCATCCGTTTGACGAAACCACCGGCAAGGAGTTGCGCACTGTACATGATGCTCTGTTCATACAAGGCATTGAGTATGCACTCCGCCTCTGGATTCATCTTTAGCGCTTTGCGCAATACATCCAATCCGCTGGCGTAGTCGCCAATCATGCACACGGCGGAGCCTAGCATGTACTGGGATACCCACGAGGACGGGTCGGTTTCGCTTGTGTGCAAGAACACCTTCATGGCAGCGTCCATGCGGCCACAGTTGAAGTAGGCCTCGCCCAATCCGATCCAGCACTCAAGGTCCATTGCCTGCATACGAAGCGCCGTCTGGAACCACTCAATGGCCTTGGCATCATCCTGCCTGTTCAATGCCGAGCAGCCCAAAACTCGGTACGGCCACGACTTATCTGTATCCTCATAAAGCTGGCTGAAAAGAATCCGCCGAGACTTTTCTGACGTCACCACGCGCTTGCATAGAATCTCCGTCACCTCCCAGTCACTGTTTTCAGCTAGGTCCTGCACGAGGTACTTGGCAGCGGTGATTTCCGCCACATCAAGCTCAAATGCCTTGTAGAAACACTTTTGGGCGCGCAATTTGTCGCCATAGTGGTCATGATAGAGCACGCCGAGAAGCGTGTATGCAGGCGCAAATGTTTTTGAGTCCTTGAGGGACAAAATGAGGAGATCGTAGGCATTTTTGAGGTTCGCTTCTGATGTGCTTTCCATCACGTGACTCTTTGCTAACCGCCAGCGGATATTGGCCCTGGTGAGGAATGTTTTGGGCCCCACGCCTTGCACATTAGCCAATGCCGACTCCAACACAGTGCGTCCTTTCGTGTAGTCTGCCTGCAACACATGGCACCAGCCAAGCTCCATAAGCGCCCGGGCGTCGTGGGGGAAGTCACGTGACACTTGCTCAAGAAGCTCACTCGCACTTTTCAAGTCGCGTTTCACCATGAGAATCAATCCTTTCCCAATCAACGCCTGCTGGTTACCCGGATCGTCGTTTAAGACCTTGTTGTAAATCTGGAGCGCGCGGCTGAAGTTCTTGGGTGCCTCGTGGTAGGTGTATACCACTGCCAACAGACACAAAATGTCGCGTTTGCAATGCACGAGGTCGATGTCGTATGTGCGCTGCATGTCGGCTAAAGCTCGGATCACCACCGTGCATTTCTCGGACGCAGCCTCGTATTCCTGCAAGTGGATGTAGTAGTTGCATACGATCCGGTGGGCAAGCATCAGATCCTGGCATTTGGCATATCCTTGCAACATCAATTCAAGCACCTCACTCAGCAGGAGGCCCTCCGAGACGACTTCGTCAACCTCAATGGCATCGCTCTCGATTATTGTGTCCGGCTCCAGCTTTTCTGTCTCGAAATAAATGCCCTTGTACTGCTCCTTGTCGAACGGGCACATGTCGCTCATAACATACAGGTAAAGCACCGCACTTAAACCCTCGCCCTTGAATTTTGTGATTGCTTTTTTGACCAAGCCTTGGTCAAGGTCACCAAGTGTGTTTGGGTCCTGGAAATCCAAGTGGAGCGACCATGTGAATAGATCCAGGGTGTCTAGAAGCACCAAGTCATCTGCCATTTCCTTGATTTCGAGGAACATTTCGTTTTTGTGTGGCATGATCTTGAGCAACGCGTACTTATATTTCAAAAACTCCACCTCGTACAGTCTGCGCAGAGTGTCGTCGTCACAGTACTCAAGATACAACCCATATAGCACCGAAACATCTGATTTCTCGCGAATCAGCCACTCCAACTCATGCAAACGAGCGGCCAGTTGCGGCGTGAGAACGCGGGGCAAACGTAATTTTTCCTTCGCCACCACTTGACGTACCTCCAGGTCCTCCCCGCTTTTCACAAGCGTCAAGAGCTTGTGTATGTTATCTGCAGGATTCCCCAACGCCGACCCAGCAATCTCGGCCAATTCCGTGCCTGGGAGCACGGACCGGAGGTAGACCTCGTTTAGGGTCTGGTCTTGTGTGTATTTGCGCTCATGCAAATAGTTGTACATGTCCTTGATTGTGTCTGCAATCGGCAATTCCAGGTCGATCTGCACTTTCAAGTACTTTGCCAAGATCTGAAAGTATTTCACGAAGTCGTCGCCCGCTCTTACCACCTGGTACCATCCACGCCAGCCCAAGACATTTTCTGGCTCGATTGCCGTTGCCTTTTCGAACGCTTTCAGCGCGTTTGGCAAGTCATCAAGCAATTGATAAGATTTGCCCTTGAAAATGTACGCATAGTAGCAGTTTTTGTCGGATTTGAGCGCTTCTTCCGCGTAATAGAGCGCGTCTTTAGGGTCGTTACGCGCGATTGCCGCTTTAGACGCCTTGAGCAGCTGTTTTAACGACATTTAGTGGTAAAGTTCTGTAGTATGTGAATGTGAAATGGCTACTGGAAGATTATCGCAGTTGCGACTCTACGTGGACGGAACAGGATGGTCACGTGACAAGGATGTGTTTGGAGAAATGACAGATTGCACATGAAACGTAAACAAAGGCCCTTAAAATACATGAAATTTTCTAAAGCGACAGGATCCGATAAAAAAATACTAAGTGTGGCATTAAAGCATGATCCAAAAAATATTTTGTGGATTCGCTTCCAACGTGATAAATAGGAGAGAAAATTACACATACAATTCCCGAGAGTGCTGGTTTCACCTCATACTTAACCCAGTTAGGTCGCTGCGTGTCGCCAGCAAAAATGGAAACGGAATAGTTTTAACAAACCGAATATTAATATTTCTCGTCTGGCCTTAAATTGATTTCTTACAGCTAACGAAATAAATGACCTGCCGGAAGTATGAATCTTGATCATGATGGACCTTACCGTATTCACTTACACCCGTGCCTCCTGAAGGGACACGATGTGGCGTATATTTGCATAAACCGATTAAATTGGTGAAATGGACTTGGAGGTAATTCGCATAGAATTTTTTTTTCACGAAGCACCGAGTGGGTTCGTGTTTTCTTGCCCTTTCTCCCGTCCTAGAACACGCGTTCGTTTGAATTGGGCATATAGGGTATCTTGAACGCGATAAACAATCCGGGTGTATCTGATGCACTTTTAAAGAAAGTGACTTATCAGAACGAGAAATGAAAGAGAAACCGTGAATTCACTCAGCTTAGCTTCACTCAAAAAGCGTGATTAAAAGGGGGCAGCATAACCCAAGAAAGCATTTGCTCACGTGATACTGCTTTAGTCACGTGATACTTGTGTGGGTCGAGAACTGGACATTCCTGATGAGGAAGATTCGACACACGAGCTCAATTGGAGGATATGCTTAAAGCAATTGTCTCATCATAGGTGGCCAAGGCATTTTCTTGCTCAATTGTAAGGACTATATCCTCATAAAAATGTTATTGATGCCACCCCCAAAGTTATATGCAGTCGCGCTGTAATTGGGATAGTCCATGAAGACTTCCAGATTTCCATTTTCACCAAGATTTCTTAATGCACACAGTTTCAGTTTGGGGATCCCCTCCATCTAGTAGAAAATGCTCCTAAAATTGTCTTTGCCGAAAAACAATACCAGAAAAACAGAAGTAGCCACAAACTTCTAGCCAGTGTTGCATCGTACAGCCCAATACGACGTACATGTCGGATATCCGATACGATGGGCTATCGTATTCGGATACGGATATCCGATCCTGTACGACGCGTACGAAAGTACGATGAATACGATGGAATACGAAAGTCGTGTTTCTACCAATGTTTTGGGGATGGATCGGCATAATCTCGATGAACGCCAGAATAATAAGCTATTCAAAGTTGATTTTGTAATCCCTTTCGACAGTCTGGTAAGTTCTTCTGAAAAATTAGTCTTGCGAAAGCTTGTCAACTTAAATAACGATGTCCACGGCAGCCGGATTTTCGCATCTGCTTGTTCTCGCAGCATCACATGAATCTCCATCCATTTCTCCATCCATCTCTTCATCCATCTCTTCATCCATCTCTTCATCCAGCTCTTCCAGCTCGTCCAGCTCTTCCCCGCCGTCAGAGCCTGAAGGAGTTTCGTTTGAGCCCGATGATGTTTCTCTATATTCGAGAAAAGCCAACAGCTTCACCGTTACCGAGAGCATTCGAGATCATTTCTTGGTGAAAACGTCATTGGTGCGGGAAAGTAACGACTCGGTAGGCGCGGACATAGCTTGTACGGCTAAGTATTCTTTTACAAGATCATAAAGAACGGGATATGATGTGCCTTTTCGGCTTGATAGATCTCGATAAGACTCTTGTATCGCCTATTTCGTTTTGTAGAAAGGTAGGACGTGAGCTTCCTCAAAAGGCGATTGGGTGCAAGTCCTCTCCTCAATTCCTGAGGTTTTCGAAGCTTCATTGCTCTGCTTCTTTTCATAGTCTCTCTCATGGCGATGGTATTCTAATCAATAGTGCGAGCTATCTTAGCCGCTGATCTGATATTTAGATGAGGAACAAACTGATAGCGTCAAGAAAACTGTATTTCAAAGACGCCACGTCACAATGAGGCGCCATCCAGCGAGTACAGCAGCAGTGCTCGAGTCAATTCCGGCTAGCATGGGTCGATAATCATGTTCTTTTCCAGAAAGAGGATGATTAGTCGTTTATTACAACCCAAACTCTCACACCCACCGAAGAGACAGAAAGCCCAAAAAAACTCACCAACTCTGTACGAAATCGTACTTTGGTATAGACGAAAGTACGATACGATGAGCCTTCGTTTTCGGATATCCGATACGATGAGCCTTCGTTTTCGTACCATCGTACAGCCCCGAATACGATGGTGTACGAAAAGTTCGCAACACTGCTTCTAGCCATACCGATCACGTATGCAGTACTCTCTATCTCGAGTACTTTCGAACTGCAATCACAGAAACGAAATACCGCATTTTCTTCTTGGCAAAAGACAGTTCAAGGAGCTTTGGCTAGAAATGGCATGCGACGCCCAAAATTTCAATCCTCATGTTCAATATGTAAACCAGTCCACGAGACTTTGTGTTTCTATGATATCAATACACAGCCTGCATATAATAATTGTGCTCTTTTTGGATAAGACGGGGTATCGTGCCTCAAGTAATATAATAAAACAAAGTCAAGGCTTTCATTACAAAATATACTGAACAAGAACGTCTTTTAAGGTTTTCTTGATCGTTTTCACGTAACAGATATGTGCCTTCCAGTCGCATACCAAGGTGTCGCTTCCAGAAATCAGTCCACTCCAAACAAATCAGTATTCTATCCTTACCCAAAAAGGGCCATAATCAGAAGCCTTTAGCAGCAGGTCGAAACATCAATCTTTTTCAAAAATAATAAAAAAAATCCACCAAATTAAGGCCCTTACCGTACACTCAATTGCAGACCATACCCTCGCGCACGTGACCGGCTCATCTCGCATGAAATTTCCACGGTGCCGGAACAACTAAATCATCCGAGACATCACCTAAACACTTACTCTATCCACCACACGCCAATCACCAAACGGGTCATGCCCTCTCCTCAAAGTGACGCGCTGAAGACGCAGTCGCCGCAGCTGTTTCTCTACACATGCCTCGCGGCCAACCACCTTGGCGACGCCGCAGCCACTGTGATCTCTACTCTCATTAGTTATGGCCGCTCCACAGCCCGAGAAATCGGGACCCGGAGCCGGCTCTCACAAAAACAGGTCCGTAGCGCGCTAGTCTCGCTCATTCAGCTCAACAGTGTGCAATACTGGCAGGAAAACGGCGGCAATTCGGCCCCGGTAGTGCACTATTCGTTTAACCCACGCGGCATGGACGTGCTCTTGCATGCGGGCGACATTCTTAGCCAGATCAAGACTATTTACGGCGAGGAGTATGCGGAAACTGTGCAGAATGTGATTGAAAACGGCTCGATTGCCGTGAAAGACTACATGTTGATGTTTGAGGACGCGCAAGTGCGCCTAGACAAGATGGCATTATTGGTGAGATTATACAGTGATGGCTGGCTTCGCCGGCTCCAAAAATTCGAGTTCCAGCCCACAGAAGATGTGTGGAACAAGATGTACCAGGAAACTTTGAAGCAAATGCCGCGGCTGGCCACCACCAGCGAGGTGAAGCGTGTGGCGGAGGCAAAGGAAAAAACCAAAGTCAAGTTATCTGCACTCCTCGCTCTGGGCACAGAATCGAAAGACGTTTACCTTGTGGAGAATGGGCTTCAGCAGCTACGCCCAGAGATTACGCTCACGTTCAACTTGAGTCGTTACGAGAAGGCCATGCGGTCACGTGCGTTTGTGGCGTTGGCAAATCTGCGCCTAGGCCTCGTCACGGCCCAAATCTACGCTGCGTGCTGTGCTTTGATCGAACAAAAGTCGCCCGACTTGCATCATGCTTTTTTCGATATTGCCGGGCTAATCGTTGACCCGGAAGAAGAACAGATGTTCTCGCGGCTGGTGGAAAACGCGCTAGTCGATGGCAAACAAACAGTGTTTTCCATTCGAGACGTGGCGCGCCATTTATCGCCGAATTTGGACTTGCGCAATTCTATCTTGACGCAGAATTTCCTCAAGCCGGGAAAAAGAAGCTTGCCCCTGGCAGACGAGCCGCTGGCAAAGAAAATCAAGCTCGAAGATGGCTCGGTGGAGGTTCCTGAGCCTGTACACGAGGAAAACTTCGATCTCGAGTTGGAAAACGGCTCGGCAGACATGCACCTGGAAACGCTTATCGCCGAGCACATGCGGCTCTTGGCTGGCGGCAAAATCGCGTTTGTGTTTGAAACCGCCCCTGGCCTGTACCTGATTCCGTTCATACAGGTGCTGAAGAGCGTGCGTCAATTCCATTACGACGCTTTGATCAAAACAACTTTGGGCGCGAATGCGCTCCGCGTGCTCAAGTGCATCAAGCAGATGAAGTTGGTGGACGAAAAAGCCATTTCCAACACGGTGTTGTTGAAGGATAAAAGCGTGAAAAACGAGGTGTACAAATTGGTTACAGCAAATGCAGTGGAGATCCAGGAAGTGCCCCGAAGCGCCGACCGTGCTGCGCTGAAGACGTTTTATCTCTTCAGACACAAGGAGGCACCTTCCTATGCATTTGTATCGAAATCTCTATTGCATTCCATGGGCACGATTCTCAGCAATGTGGAGCAGTTCAAGGCCGAGCACAAGATTCTTCTTGACAAGTGTGAGCGTGAGGATGTCAAGGGCCATGAGGAGGAATTGCTTTTGGAGTCGGAATTGAAGACGCTCAGAGACTTGCAGGTGCGTGAAATCTCCAACATCGGCAGGTTTAACCGTATCAAATGGATCCAGTTCATTTTCGGGAAACTCTGAGTAATTTGTGAATCCCGAGGTGGGTGCCACGAAAATTGCATATATCGACATCTTTTGGATTGTTCAAAAAAAAAGTATTTGCACCACAGTAGTTCTTTTTTTTACCTGAGCTTGTACGAGAAGACTGATCTTTGGTCATACATTGAGGGTGTTAATGTTTTTTCGTAGACTGAGACTTTCTCTTTTGGACACTTCAGAATACTCGGTATTCTTTCTAAAACCTTATATCATGGGCTGAAAGTCATTGCCTCTATGGAACTCTTCATGGTTGTTTGAGTCTGCTATGATCTGTGAGTAATAATCCACAAAAAGTGGGTGAGAATGGGTGCAAAAAACACTTTTTGTTTTTGTGATAGTGCTAAGTAGTTAAGGTACACATTTTCGAGACAAACCAATCAAGAAAAAGTTGAAAAGTGAGATTTATCGTTTCCTGCCTTGCGTCTTTGGCTACATGAGCAATTGGCAAGTCCTTGTATGCTTGTAGGTCCACCTTCAACTGTATCATTGTATCATAGAGCTACAAAGTCGACCCTCAAGGCTCATCTTTTGCAAAATACGATCACAAAAAGGTTGATCTGTCTTTGAATATGTAACTTTAAGTGCCGGTCATTTGATAAGCTTCTATGCCCAACGATTTCACAGTATTGAATGTCGGGGTCACTTTTGGAAAACGAAAAAAAAAAAAATGAAATTGTGATTCTTCAGCGTTTGAACAGAAAAACAAGACCTCCCAACTTACTGTGCAACATAATACAGAAACTATTCATTTCACTTCTACTTCCAGCTATCCATAAGATCATGGGTAAAGGACAAAATATGACTACAGTAAGACCTGTTTAAAAGGATCTTGGTTAGGGACATAACCTGGCTATATTCATCAAAACACAGCGCGAGAAATTGTTTTTCACACCAAAAATGCGGTCTTTAAGAAGATTACCTGGGTACTATTTCTATTTCTGCTCAATAGATGTGATCCTTATAAACAGGTCTTACTGTATTTCTGATGCTTCAAAGTTAAATTCACATTCAACAAAATTTGTCTGATTGTTTGCATGGCCCTTTCTGTGTCCACACTTAAAGCCGCTTGAGCAATGTATATCTCCGTATTCTATAGCTTGTTTCCTCGGCCACGGTCATCTTAAAACAGACCGAGGATATCGTAAATATTAACGCTGTAGTTAAAGCCGCTCGTAATATTTTGTGTTCTTTTTTCGTATCTAAATGCTTGAAGTTTCCTAATTAAAAAAATCAAGAAAAAGAAATGAGCTTGCATATTGCAAATGGAATATGACGCACGGCGAACCGAGGCACATGCGCTGAAGACTCAAATGGTTCTGATGCTAAACCGCGGAAAAAGGCAAAGAAATAAGAAATTACGGAAAGACAAAAGAGGGCCAAAAGCGTTTTTTAATTCCGAAGACCTGAATCCATCCTCAAAACTTGCATAACACCGTAAAGAAAGTCTCTCATATCGACTGGACTGGATTTCCTGCTACAAACATATACGTAAATAAGTGGCACAGGCTGATAACAATCTCACAAGTCTCCTCTTGGTGGATATGCATATTTCACTGTGGCTTAAAGTCTAGTTAATTGACTCGTTGCTAAAAACTGGTAGCTAAAGAAAGAGCAATATACGCTTTTCACTTTTGGCTGATTGCTTTTCTCGATATACGTAAATTACCCATGCATCACATCCTGAGCGCGAGTCAAGAAGGAGCGATATACGAGACTCTAGAACAATGCACATACCCCGTGATCATGTATGATTTCCGTAAACTTTAGTCGATACTCGCCGAATCTTCAAGAACAAGAAACTTGACTTTCAGCCGAATTGGGCCTGTGAATAATCAGTTCCCCCCACGAAGCAATTTGTGGCAGATACACAGGTATTTCTTTCCCAAGAGCCTATATTTCGGAGAGCCTAATCTTTCTTTTTACCCCTCGTATTTATGTCTCTTGGCTGATTCAAGACTCATTTACCATTCGAGACTTACTCAGCCGCTAAAGAAAATGCTTTTTTGAAGGCTATACGGAGATTTATGCAGCTAGATGCTTATATGCATGCGCTTTCCCCTCCAGACCTGCATGCACAACTGCAACGCGGTGCGCTTTCTTCGCTTGAGCAATTATGCATTGGCGAGTCTTGCACTAGATGTGAGTTTGGTTAAACTCGGGCGGCAAAAGTAGAAACTCGTGCATAAAAGCAATTTCGGCGGAAATAGTGGAGATCTTGAGAAACGTGCTCACACGAAATCTGCAGGATGCGTCTCGGTCAGGCAAGTGTAGCCGGAGTTGTGAAGTTGTTGCAGCCAGTGCACCCATTCATGCGTTGCAGCCTTATCCCGAAGATGCTTATTCCGATACTCGATAAATGTATAAAAGGCAATGTATTTTTCCAATATAGTCCCTGAAAAAGCTCATCAGCACATCACATCAACTTCATAGCATCCTCGCATCATGAAAGTCTTGTCGCTTCTCTTGTCCTTTTGCTTCTTGCTTAACTTGGGACTGGCGTTCTTTGCCAATTCCTTCAAGCCTTCCAAAGACCCATTTTACAAAGCACCCCCAGACATTGCTTCGTACAAAGAAGGAGAGATTATCAGGTGGAGAGATACACCAAGACGCATCAGGTCGCTTTTTGTTCCGAACTTTAGGGTCCAGTCTGCTTGGCAGTATATGGTGAAGTCGACCGACACTCATGGCCAGCCTATTGGCATTGTTGCCACACTTCTTGAGCCCAAGAATGCTGACACGTCCAAGCTTGTTGCCTATAACTACTGGCAGGACTCTGCGTGTGTCGACTGTGCGCCCTCGTACTCGATTCTTTTTGGCGCTGGGGTCGCCACCGTGTCCACTCAGATCGAGACGATTATCATGGACCAGGCACTTGCACGGGGCTGGTACGTGGTTGCCACCGACTACGAGGGTCCCAATGCAGCATTTGGAGCCTCTGTTTTGGGCGGACAGGCTGTTTTGGATGCGATCCGAGGCGCCTTGAAATCTAGTGACAAGTCGAAACTTAAGGCCGACGCTAAGGTGGCCATCTGGGGCTATTCTGGGGGCACGATTCCGCTGTCGTGGGCCGGTACGCTCCAGCCCAAGTATGCGCCTGAGCTTTCGGAGAATTTGATTGGTGTTGCCGTTGGGGGATGGGCCACCAACTTCACGTCGGTGATTGAAACGATTGACGGGACAATGTGGTCGGGATTGGTGGGCGCTGGGGTTCTTGGAATCACTACTGAATACCCTGATATCAAAAAAGATCTCTTTAATCACGTGGGCCCATGGCACGTGCGGAGGTTGAAGAAGCTCTACGACAAATGCTTGGTCGGAACGTTGCTTGCGTATTTCCAAGCGGATTTCTTCAGGAGCCGCTCGCCGATTTTCACCGAAGGATATGCTTTCTTCAAGAGACCGGAAATCAAGACTGTCATGGACGATAATACCTTGGCCTTGGATAACACGCGTCCTATTCCGGAGGTGCCATTTTTCGTGTATCATGGAGAGAAAGACGAACTTGTGCCCTTCAATAATTCACAGAGAGTTTACGATATGTGGTGCTCGCAGGGAATCAAATCGATGGAATTTGCAGTTTCGAAAACTTCAGACCACACTAGAGAACTTTTGCAAGGTATGGGTGCAGCGCTCTCGTGGCTTACCATGCGTTTCAAGGGCGATGCTCCTGTGAAGGGATGTGTGCGGATTGTGAGAAATTCCAATTGGGATTACCCAGACGCCAACACGGAAGCCAACCGTGAGGCCAGCGCTTCTCTTGAAAAGGCCATTCAGCAAGTGATTGGCCCATTCAAGTCGGGAAAGAAGGATGAAAAGTCTGCCGAGTCTTCATTGAATGCGGTTTTGGACGAGCAAGCGAAAGCTGCCCCAGAGGAAGCGAAGGCCGATCCTGGTGAGGAGCCGCTTGAAGCTCCTGGAAATCCTTCGAGCGACGAACCTGAAGAGTCTCCAGAGTCCCCTGAGTCTCCAGAACATACTGAGGCTGAGGAACCAACTAAGTCTGGAAATAACACTGTTTAGTTTTTATCTGAGTTTATGATTCTTTAATTTATTGATATTATTTATGAACTACTTTAGTTTGCCTTATTTTTATTAATACGTTTTGCAGCTTGAGATTGTTTCGCTTTGTAGTCTTGACGTGATTAGATTTTTTTTTTTTTTTTTTGCTTTTCAAGGTAATTCGTCGGGAATTGATGTTCACTCAAGAAATCCTTATCATCTTGCTTGTAGGACTGATCTATGAAAAAAAGTTAAAAGCTATGTGCTTGTTCAAATATTCTGCAATTTCGTCCTTCTTCTACTTTTGTCTATTGTCTGCAATCTCTATAAAAACAGGAAAGTCATTTTGAAGAACGACTCACGTGAATGGTAGTTCGGATCTTTTTTCTTTTTTTCACAAAGTTTATTCATCTTTACTTGGTTTGATATGACTTGGGTTTTCAAAAAATGAGTGAGCCTCGAAAATTCAATTCTTAGCTGTATTCTGGTGACCCCTGTTAATCCAAACCAGCCTGAGATCATCATCTGTGAAACGTGACCTTTTTTCTTTGTTTCATATTACTATTGTCTTTCTTTTTCTTAATGACATGATTAACTTACCTGAAGCATCTGGCTCGAGACCAAAATACGAAAAACGGAGCACATCCAGTCTTTTATTGCGATTTGTTTGATGATGTACACAATTGAGTAGTTTGCCAAACTCTATAACACAAAGAGTATTGTAAAGAGGCAAAGGCGCTTTCAGAAATATACTCTTTTTTTCAATTTCCTTTTTTTGGATTATATTCTGATTTGTGACTATTGTCTATTTTTGTCCTTCATATGCTGGGCCAAGCGGATCTATAATTCTCGGTTAATGCGATCATAGCTTTCCGCAAGCTCATGCATTTTTGAAAGTTTCAAACCTGCTTCGCTGCCTTGCGCCTTCTTGGTTTGCTTTCTTGATTTGATACATCTGATTTTTTTTTGCTTGATACATATGATCAAGGGCTGGGAGCCACAATTGCTTATTTAGCTCTCCACAAAACTAGATTTAACTTTTACGCAATCTTTCATATTTATTGGGAAGATAAGCCAGCCCAATTCAATACAAGTTCAACCACAGCACTTCAATATGGTGTTTTTGCGCTGTTTTTTTTTTTTGGCAAAGAGAAATAACCTCTTTCGCGCAAGTTTCTAATCGTAATGTTATTTAATACGTTTAATTCCGCAACAATTATTTCTGAAGCGAAATCTCGAAATCTACTGCGTATTGCCATAACAAAATTCGAAGTTTTTAGAAAAAAATGAGACAGTGTGAACAGAAAAAAATGACAATATAGAAAAAGGAAAAAATTCAAATCATCAAACGAATCGATCCATACCAAAGAATGTGCCAGACTCTCAGAGCAAGGAATCAGGATGCATTGCCCGGTAGAGAATCTCACGCGGTCACAGCTTTGGCTATCACGTGACACACGCATTACAGTACAGTATCAACACTGCCGCTAGCACAACCACGGAATTCATATTATCCTAGGTTTTAGAAAAAGGACGAAAAAATACCCTCCTCTGATGTCGCGTCTGCGATTCCCTACACTTCCCAGCGCGGAGAAAGATAAAGCCGATAAATCTTTAACGAAGCCTGGCCTGAAACCGCACGTCAATTTGACCAATAGTACGTCGTTTTCGCATGCTAATACTACGTCCGCCGATGACAAAACAGACGACCTTTTGAGCTGGATAGATAGTCTCAAGATCCGGGCACGTGACACGTTTGCCCGCCAGAGCAAGGAGCTTGTGGATCTCCGCAAAAATGCCCGGCGCGAGGAGCTCCGGCGCAAGTATAGAGAACAGATTGACCTGACGTCCTTCGACAAGTTGGGAGAGCTTTTGAAACAACAAGAAATGATGAAAAATGCGCAAAATCAGTCAATTGAGGCACATTCACCGGCTGGAAGTCTTTTTGGCCAAGAAAATGAGCCCCTTGCATCTGGCGCTCACGAGTACCGCGACTCGCCTTATCCTGAGGACGAAAGTGACGAAAACATCGAAGAAAGTGAAAATGAGGTTCCTGAAAATGAATCTTTTGAGGCTGCAAATCGCCAGTCTGAGATTTACGCTTCGAATAATGCTTACAACTCGAATTTCGACCAGGATGACGACGATATAGTCGAGATTTTATCGGACGAGTCTGCCGCCGAGGCCCCTGAGCCAGCGCGCCCACAATATGCCGAATACAGCGAGGAGGAAGACGAGGAAGAGTCCGAGCAGGAACTCGAAGAAGAATACGGCGAAGAAGTCGAGGGCGAAATTGAAGATTATGATGAAGATCTTGAAGAGTATGACGAAGAAGATGGGGCGGAAGAGGACGATGGAAATGAGGGGATTATAATTGATGAAGCAGAAGACGAAGAGTTACAAGAAAACCTTGACCAGAACAGAGCGTTCTCTGGCCAATATCTGCTGCAAATCCACAACCAGAACTCGCTTTCTCATGGCCAAAAAGTGGCCTACCATGTGCAAAACGGCAGACCAAGGCTTTCGGATTTCCACCCGCGGTCTTATACGCAGACTGAGGCCAATGATTATGATGAAGAAGATGAAGAAGATGAGGAGAGCGCTATGGAATCAGAAGATCTCAACGAAATGAGCGATAATCTCGATGCGGTTGAAGATAAGTATTCTGACGAAGAGCTCGAGGACGAGGTTGAGCAACAATTGGACACGCGCGATTATTCTGACAGTGAAAGAGAGGATTACCACGAGCAAATTGAAGGACTTGATAATCCCAACAACGCATCGTTTGAAGATCAAGAGGTCGGCCTCGAATACGGTTCAGGTGCTAGTGGTTCTATGCCGGATTCAGCTAATGTCCCGTCTAGCGCCAATATGTTTGAAGCCGAGAATTTGGCGTACCATTCTGAGTTGCAGAATCTAGCTGAGATTGCTTCCAGTGCCGCGAATGCCGAAATGGGGATCTCAAATGAGGAGGACCGTGACGATGTTATTGCACTTTCCAGTGGTAGTGAACTGCCGAGACCTACAGACAGGGAGAGTTTCCATAACTTTACAGAGGACGATTCTGCGGCGGAATCTGAAGCTGCTGAGAGTGAAAGCGAGAATGATAACGAATCATCGCCCGAGGAACATAAGAGTCCTGCACACAGTCTGAATCACAGCGTCGAAAGCGCCGATGTTGAGGCAAGCTCGCCGGAAAACCCTGAAGTCACGGCATTCCTCGATCTGTTGAGTCAGGGCGCCGGCAGTGATATGCTTGCTGACTTGGCGCAAGAAGCGCTTTCGGCGCATGCTGCTGTTGAGGCACAAATGACAAAGGAGCTCAATGACACCTTGAGACATGAAACAGAGAAGTTGCTTGCAACGGGATATGCTCAGTTTGGCACTGATCTAGAAGCTGACGATGATTCTGGACAAGCCTCTGGTGAAGCTGATGAATCTGATGAATCTGGTGACCTTTTTGGGGCTCAGAACGAACCGCTGAACATTGGTGAAGATGAGATGTTGTCTCCCGAGGAACACAGCGCTCAAGACGGCCTTGAAACTGAAGCAAAACCTGAGTTTTCCAGCGATGTTGGCACTAACGAGAATAAGCCGGCGACGAATGATCACGTGACCAGCCACACAGATCCTCATGAGGCAGTGTCGGTCCCGCCTGAGCCTGCAGTAAAATTCCGCTCTTTTAAAACCATTTCTGAAGAAGATCCAAGGAAGATCTTGAAGCAGCTAAAAGCAACACAGAAAAAATTCAATATCAAACTTGATGCTGTTGAACAACTTACAAACGAGGTGGGAGATGTTCTGCTGGAGTCAGATTACACAGATGCCCCGTCGCCGCCTCAAAGCTCCCTAGATTTTGCCGAAATGGCTGAAGTGATCCAGGAAAATGATGATATACAGCCATCTCTGGAACTCAATGACGCGCTAATGGACGATGTTGACGGTGAATCTTCAGAGGCAGAAGATGTCACCGATAAAGACCTGCAAGCTTTTTCGCAGAAGCCCGAGGTGCCTATCCTCTCTGAACTTGACGATGACGAGATGGGATCCGCTTCCGAGAGCGAGGTGCTGGCTGCCAGTTTTGGATTAGAGCTGCCAGAGTCGCATGCGGTTGTTGTGGAACCTCAAACTGAAGAAGAGACACTAGTGTTATTTGATGAGTACACAGAAGTCGAAAACACAAACTTTTTGATACCGTCAGGTATAGAGGAGCCGGAGGCTGAACCGAGTGCGCAAGTATTCACGGATCTTGCTGTCGAGATGGTTGCAGAAGCCGAGAACGACGGTTTTGCCACTCCGTCCGAAGTGATTGAGCCTGTCGAGCCATGCGAAGCAATTTCGGTGGCAATGGAGACATTTGAGGAGGCTTTGGAATATGCCGTGCCCACCTCTGTCGTTGAGTTGGAGTCTATGCGCAACACCCCTGTTTCTTACAACTTCAAGGATGTGGAAGAAGTACAGCAGGACGAGGAAAGTGAAGAGGGTCTATCAGGAGACGTGTCAATGGAGCAGAGTGAATCTGAAAACATCGACCAGATTTCCGAAAGTGAAATACCTCAAACTACACTGGTCCAAGAAGGAGAAATGGACATTGTCGATGTTCCTGTACTCGAACCAGTGAGTTCCTTGGAGAAAGATGTCGATGATCTGTCAGGCAAGACTATTGAGACGGAATCGTTTGACTCGCATGGTGAGCATGTCGAGGCCTCTGGACTGCAGGCTCAAGACACTGCGCTTCCCGATGCAAATGATTCTGCTGATACGAACCTAGAGGATCTCGAGGATTATCAGAGTGTGAACATTTCCTCGACGAGCGTAGGCTCTGAACCTGAAACAGGCGACATGGTCGAGGACGAGGAATCAAGCTCGGGGGACCTCGAAAACCATGCAAAGTCAGAGTCTGAAGCCGAGAATGTCGATATGGTTTCGAATTTGTCAACTACAACATCTGGTGCAAAAAGGAAATTGAACGAAGAACTTCGGTCTAGCTCGCCGGTTAAAAAGTTGAGAACCGCGCTCTCAAAATTGAATCCGTTTTCGTGGCGATTTTCTGATAGGTCGTCTTTGGAGCCTGAAATGAACGCGCAGGAGAATGATTTTGCGGAAAACGATGCATCAACTGAAAGAAACGTGCCCATCTCAGTTCACTCTGAGACCTCAGCAGAGAGTGACCCTGAACCTAATCAAAATGCGGATCGAAGTTTCGACGAAGAGATCGAAGAGGAGAAGTCTAGTCTGAATGATCATTCTGAAAGCGAAGCTGTACCTGACTCAGATAATACCACAGAAAAATCGCAAGAGGAGATGCATGGTGACTTTGATGTTTCTGACGGTCTTTCGGCAACTGTTGGGGAACTCGCAGTTTCAAGCCTGGAAGAAACCGCAGATCCAAGCCCGGAGGAAAATGAGTCCATGGGTGAATACCCGCAGTCCGCTGAATCTCGTGTTCCTGAAGATCGCCAGTTCGTGCCGCTCGAGTCTCCTAATCTGGAAAATCTCGGTTTTGTCGCAGACGCCGGAATAGAAACACAAGAAGACTTCGAGGCGATTGATTCGGAAGATATCGATCTTCAGACAAACCAGATGTCCGAACGGTCGTTTTCTATTGGCGAAAATGTGTCATCACGCGGCGAGTCCAGCCATGCAGACGAGTCTTTGAGCGATGAGGCAATAATCGACACAACCCCTTCATCGGCATCAGTTTCCTCGGAAAATGAATATACGCTTGTTTTGAGTGTGCCTCCGCTCCCGGCTCCTGCGTCATTCATCCGCATAGCCGAAGCTGTCAGAGAAGATGAGGAGGCGTACGAGTTTTTGAATTCTGACCACAGCTCGGCGTCTTCAGAAGTGACGCGTAACATCGCGGAGACATCTGAAAGAATTCAGAGTTTAACTCGGCCGATTCCGGAGATCATCCCATACATCGATGATGCCGTCACTCCATTGATGACCGACAACAGCCAGGAAGAGGCTGATATGCAGGGCGAAGAAGACATCATTGGCGTCGAGTCCAGAAGTGACGATAGTGGAGCGGGCGCTTTAGCACATGGCGAAATTGGTGGAAAATCGCAGAATGAACAGAATGAACAGGGAGACGTTTCGGAAAATAAAGCGAAGGATCTCGCTTTAGCCATGCCTGACACGCAGGATGCTGCGGAGGACAAAGCTGCTCAAGATTCAGTCAATTCTGGGGACTCATTGGTGGAGGAACAGGAACGCGAGCTGGAGGGCGTTTCAGCGACAAAATCAGGGCTAGACATGCTCAATGAAACAAAAGATGGGGTCGCGAACGAGCTGGGCGAGGCAGTCAAGCCAGACGAGAAGTTTGCGATGGATGTTGAAGAGACATTGGTTTCACCAGACAGACCCGTTTTTCAATTGATTCCTCCTCTGACTGAGAATCTTCCTGTGGCCGCACTCGAAGAGAATGCTCAGGTTGAGCCTGTTTCAGTGCCAGAAGAAGACCAAGGTGAAGCATTGGTGGGCATACCGGAAAATGATGTTGCCGAAAACGTCTCTTTCACTCAGCCCGACGTTTCCAGTTCTCTCCTGCCGGCGCCAGATATGGATGTCCCTTGGTTAACGAGGCCCAAGAGCAATGATCTCCAGGATCTACTCGAGCTCATGAGGAAGAAAGCTGAGCAGCAAATCGAGCAGAAGGCACTTGAAATCGGTAAGCAAGATACTGTCTCCGACATCGACACTGCTGACAGATCTGCAGATAGTGACCCGCTTGGAGTTGACCCGCCAAATGAAAGTGTATTGGGAGGGGATTCAGCTCATCATAAGATATCTAGTGAAGATGACGTCAAGCATGGCGAAAGCGATGAGGTTGATGGTCATCACCCTGAAGCTAAGGTTGAGGAGCCGGCCACTGATTTTGTGACCGCCGAAGAGGAAAAGGAAGTGTTTGCAGCCGAAAGCAGAGTTGATGACACTGCAGAAGGAAAACCAATGGATACAGGAATAATGAACGAGGGAGATAGAGCTGTCTCGTCTTTGGATGTGCCTACGGAGCAAAATCGGGAGATATTAGAGCCCGCCTCTGGGCCAGAAGAGCGGACTGCCAAAAACGAAGAGGCAGAATATGATTTGGCAGAGACGAAAGTTGAGCTTATCAAAGATGAGCCTGTAAATGCACCAGAGAGCCCCCAAACGCCCAAGAAGGTTAATATATCGAGAGCATCGGGGACTCCAAGAGCACCAAAAACCCCCAAAACGCCGGTTTCGAGAAGAGAAAATTTACTGAAAAAGAACCTTGGTCTGGTCACGCCGCGCACGCGTTATTTGAGAAGTCAAACACAACATTTGGCCACCAACATCGCGGAGAATAGTGCGGCTGCTGAGACTGAGAGTGACCACAATGCAACTATGGCGGGTGTGTCGAATGTAAAGCTTGAAGGAAGCGTTCAGCATCATGAAACTGAAGCTATATCAAAGGAGGCTGCAAACGAAACAAACGAAGATCAAAAGAGTATTGAGAACTCGTTACTTGCGGCTAGCGCAATTGAATTGTCTGCTGAAGTTGAGCCTCGTGAGCCTTTGGAAGGTGGTGAAAATTCTCAGTTAACATCCCAAGATCCAGTGCAAGATGTGAGTATACCGACAAGAGCTGGTGATCAGGTTGAAGACGCCGAAACGGAAGTTGGTGTGAACAAGACTAACGCTGCTTCACATGCTTCGCCATCTCCCCACCAAGAGACTCTGGATAGATCAGAAAGTATTCAAACAGACGGTGTGGACCATTCTCAAAAGTCTGCTGAAGAAACGTCAACAATTCTCGCTCAGAATCAAGACAATTCAATGCTCCACGTGGATGTCGGCACAGCACCAGGAGTTGAGTCGGTGCACTCATCTCTGCAACAGAAAGAGGCTGAGATTGAGATAAAGCCAGCTACGCCCAATTCATTCGAACCAGCCAGCTCTGTCTTGACTGAAAAAAAGCATCTTGTTGAGGAGAATCTGGACACAAGACCACCCAAGAAAAGGGGCAGGCCAGGGCGCAAGCCGTCTATAAAACAAGCCGCAAAGGAGAATGCCGCCCCTGATGTTGTCGACGGGTCAAGCACAACTATGGAAGACCAAAATACTACAGGTGCGAAGAAGACAGACGCCAGCGTGACGTCTTCTGATGTGAAAGGAGAGTCCATTTCAACGCCGAAGAGAAAAAGGGGCAGACCACCGAAGAATAGATCTGCAGAAGTGAAAGCTGCTCCCGTGGAAAAGTCTTCACCACTACCCGATCTAAGTCCTCAGGAGAAGCCCTCAGAGACAGAAGTAATCAAGTCCTCTCCGTTCAAAGGAAAGCCCGGCAGAAAGCCAAAAACCACAGGCGCCCAGGAGGAAAAGGACTTGTTGGCCACGCCAGACAAACACTTGCTGGTGAATACCGAGGATTCGGAAGACCACCCGGCACTCCGCACACGCCTGAAGTCGCCTATCAAGAGAAGTATACAGGAACTCGCCACTGACATTGATGCTGAGCCGATCAAGAAGAAAAGAAACCTCAGACGTCGCAAGGCGACAAAAAAAGTCGATTATGCCGAGGCTGCAAAGGAGCAAGATATGCGAGGGCGGTCCAGGAAAAGATGATTGGTAGTCCTGACTGAATAGAGTATACGCTTCTGTCTTTTTTACGCAAAAAAGCGCAATTGCCGGTTTGGTGGGAGAGCTGGTAAGCAAGTTACCGCCCTGCCCCGCGAATCAAGGCAAGACAGACAGTGAGGTACAAAAGCAGGTACGTTAAGTGTACGCCACTTTGTCACATGTGTGGATGAAAGATCCTCCTCGGTCAAACAGAATATGGTTCCCGTGAGGTGATACAATGTATACGAATTCCTTTCAAGGGCACAAATTGTGTTTTAGCTCTAACGGGTTTGACTCAAGTGAAGAAATTGAATTCAGGCCGTTTTTTCTTGGTTTTCCAGCCACATTCTATAGGACGATCAAAACGTGGCTTTGCACCTCGGCTTCAATATCAACCCTCACGTGCCGACATCCCGGACCCGCACGGCACTAAAAAAAAGTCCCGCGCCGCTTATCTACGAGAGTTCAGCCATCAATCAGTGGAGCGCTCACCTCTGAAACTTGAATATATTACGAGAGCTAAGAATGCTTCAATCTAAATTTCCCTATGTTTGTCGATAAAAATCGTGGCAAAAAAGTTTTCAAGTCTTTCGTTGTATAGATCTCACTTGACTATCTTAAATCCGTCACTAAACATAGGGGAATGGCCGGACGCGCATCAGTAGCGGATAACAATGCCCGATCAGGCATCACCGGGCGGTTGTCTGCAGGCGTATCGCCCGTCTGCAAAAATGACTCAACGAGAAAGCCACGATTTTCACGTAAACATATAAGTTCGGCGATTTTCCCGTGTTCTGGTCCATAGCAGACTCAG
Source organism: Metschnikowia pulcherrima (assembly GCA_009746055.1). Taxonomy (NCBI): domain Eukaryota; kingdom Fungi; phylum Ascomycota; class Pichiomycetes; order Serinales; family Metschnikowiaceae; genus Metschnikowia; species Metschnikowia pulcherrima. The sequence goes on from VFXK01000006.1 coordinate 741,003, forward strand.
ACTCATCAATGGCCAGCACCGTGCTTCTAGAACGACCCTTGTTTCCCGGAGAAAACTTTTTCCGCTGCCGCTATGAGCTAGGCTTCTACTATAACTTTGCCAGCGTCGCTGCCTTTTCGCAGGATGTTAAGCAAGATATCCCGTTATTGTATAGGGCGCTTAGAAAGTCGATTTTGGACTACCACATTCTTATTTGTAATGTTTTCAAAGAAAACGATGGGAAAAACAGTGTTATCCGGCCAATCAAGCTGGCCACTCTAGCTGACTTGGTGCTGTTTGAGCCAGAGCTGTTTTCGCCTCAGGGCAAGCCGGCGTCAGAGCAGTGCCTCAATTATCTATGCAGAACGAGCTTTTTCCAGTTTGGCGTGGAAAAACCGCTTTTCAAGGCGATTGTTTACGGGACACACGATGTGGGCGCCACTTTTGAACACACGCTATTCGACGGCGTGGTGGCAATGTATTTCCAGGAGATTTTGCTCGAAAATTTGGCGTTTTGCGATAATCCGCTGAACGATAAGCGTTACCACGACTTGTATGGTCCTGCACCTGAGCACATCACTCTCTCCACCACGATTTTCGACTACGCTAAGGATAAGCAGTATTTGCGGAATTCGCTCCCTCCGCCGTTGGAACTGGGCATGCAGGATCCCAGTGTTGATTATGCTGATAACGATCCAAATCACTACTCGAAAATCTGTCCTGAAGGCTATAACGAGAAGTGGCCCGGCCGGCTTCCTGCATCCAAGGACGTGTCGGTAGCATTCAAGACAATCAATATTCCTCCGGAGCAATTCAAGCAGATTTTGAAAAAATGCAAGGAAAACGGCGTCACGTTCACCTCGTACCTCAATTGCATCCTGGCGCTCACTTTGCAGCCAATTTATGGTGATAAACACTACTCTCTGAGCGTTGTGGCTATCACGTTGCGGCGGTTTTTAAGTGCGGATAAAGCTTCACCCGAGTACAAGGCAATTCTCGCCAAAGATGGCTATAGAATCTTGGGCATGTACGCCCACATGGGCGTGCCGGAAAAAATCCCGCCCTTGACGCTGTTTTCATGGGATCACGTGCGCGCCATCAATACTAGGCTGGCACAGAGCGTAAAGAATGATAAGCTACTCAGCATGCTGAAGAAATGGTACGATGAGGCCAGCTTGGTGGAGGATAATCGCAAATTTTTCGAGCCGCTTCTTGAGCAAAATAAGGCGGATTCTGTGAAAATCTCGAACTTGGGACTTGCGAATCTACCTGTTTACGAGATTCCTCAAAAATCTCCTTGGACAGTCAATGACATTGTCTTTGCACAGGATTTGGCGCCCAACGCGGCAGAATTCGTGTTTGATGTTGTTTCATCTCCTAGAGGAGGGCTCAATATCGTCATGTCGTATTTTGACCACACTTTCGCCGACTCTGAGCACGACAATTTCGACGAGTATCCTGGCATGCTAAAGAAATTATTACTTGAGCACGCTGGTGTTTTTTCTCTGGAGAATGCCAAAATATAAAAACAAAAATGTTTCGAAACAAGTACAGTAAGACTTGTTCATAAGGATCCAGGTTATAAACATAACCTGGCATATTTTTCAAAAAACGGCGCGAGAATCTGTATTTCACACCTAGAAGCGTTCTTTAAGAGAATAACCTGGGTACTATTTCTATTTCTGCTCAATAGATGTGATCCTTATGAACAGGTCTTACTGTACTCAAAAAGCAAGAATTAATGACTTTGGCATCCCACTCTAATCTTGATAATCTATATACAAATATATGGATGCTAATGCTGGTAATTGAGTCGAGGCAGAAGAATGCTTGAAACAAATGTTTCCCATCAAAAGTTTCCCGGACGACCTTGATTGGTGGCTGATTCCAGGAACCTTCGACAATACATAAAAACGTGACATATGAGTCATCTCGAGTTCTTTTCAGGAGTCAAAAGATGAACCTAAATGAAAGACTAGGGGGGCCCGATGAGAAGTGCAACAAACATTTCTCCTGAGGATGACGAAAAGCGGAATGTTGTGAATAGTTCGTTTTCTAGCTCAAGGCAGAAAAAAGTAATCCAAGAATTTCCAGCCAAAATCACAAGCTCAGATGAAATGTTTCATTGAAAACTCAAACGTGCCAAAGAACACCATGTTGACCAAGAAAGTACGCGAGATCGAAACGCCCAAACCCCGGTACATTCTCTTTTCGAAGCGCAATTTCCTATTCTTGATCGGAAGCGGTTCAAGCCCTTGCTCGAGGCGTAGAGTGTTTGTAACGATATCCTTCTGGATTAGTGACTTTATCGTGTCCAACGGGAAGATTATCGCCCAACACGTGACCCCCGACATGCCGCCTGCGACTAGGATCGATACGGGCGACAGCTGCAGCGGGGTGCCGTTGATCAAAGCATTACATGCCCATTTGAACAGCTCATACACGGCAAAGTACACGCCCGACCCGGCCGCGTCACGCAACACCTGGTACCTGTAGCCTGAATACAAGCCCAACGGCCCGTTGTGTTTACAGATGGCCTTGACTGTTTCTAGCGTAGATTGACGCACGTAAGCAGATCCTGAGCTCCCGTTTGTCGGACTCGCTAGCCCAGAATCTTTAGTTTTGGCCAGATTATGCGCAAGCGCAGCAATTTGCGAGTAAACTTTGGTAAACTCAAAGGGGCACGATAAGAGCGAGGTGCCCACACCGGCAGTAGCGCCCGCCAAGAAACACACGGGGAAATTCATCACAAACGGGTGTACTGCAGATTCGCCGATCTTGTTCCAGCCGTATAACGCATCGTACCAGAGCGGCTTGACGCCCGTGAAGATCGACACGCTTATCGACCTGACAAACGACGTTGAAAATAACGGCGCCCAAATGCCCCTATAGAAGCCCCGCACGCCATCATGCTTGTATGAACTGCGCACACAGTCAAATACAGATGCAAACTTCTTGTACAGCTGCATGCGGGTCTTGACCGTGTCAAACGGGAAGCCGATGGTGGTGGCAATGAAAGATGTGCCATACGCAATCACCGTGGACCTATACGGGGAGATCGCCGGCGGGAATACCCGGATCGCCGTCAGTTCATCGATCGCCCCGGTGATGGCCGGGATGCTGCCATTGTGTGCACGTGACATGGCTCCAGAAACGAGTGTTAGTCTTTGAAAAGTGGAACAGTATTTCGGCTTTTGAGCTTGAATATGCTTTGGCCAGGAAAATCGCTAAATTCTTGCAAATTGACTCGGTTTAGTAGGCCTTGTTTCGGTACTTGACGCTATCTGATCTAATGAATATGTCGGGTGTGTATGCAGACGAGATGGCTGCGATGCGTTGCCCAACGTGGGCAGGCCAACATGACTCGCTTGATTACGCGAACAAATTCCGCATGCCGTGACTCGTCGCTTGAGTCAGACTTCAGGATTGAATATTTTTTATTTAAACTTGTTGAATGTTGCCTAAAAAGTATAAGATTTTGGTGAATCTCGTATTGATTTCTCGTATGCACCGAAATAATGGATATTATATACATTTTGGCTTCCTCAAGCCCAAGTAGTGTTACGTGCAAGAGCCTTCCCACTGGCGTATTATATCTGAACCGCACACCAGCAGAAATAACGGTCGGCCTTAAAAAATTCAAAAGGAGTTGCTAATGCCTTTTTAGGGGCTTCAGAACCTAAAGAAAGTATAATATCATTGATGGTTTTCAAGAAAACTATATAACGCATTTCCTCAATCGATCGGGTTTGGGTTGTATCGTTTTTTCAAACACTCTTTTGAGCAAGATTGTGGTGAGAAAAATTGAATCTGAATTTACATTTTGACAAAATTGTGAATTTGAACCGGGCGAAAAAAGATAATTTCATACACCCCTTCTATAAGAAGCTTATCCTTACGATGGGATACGCTGGAAAAGGGAATACTTTACCCACCTATGACCCTTCTGTTGCGAGAGTTGAAGCGACAGGTGGGGGAAGTACAGCCTCTAGGGCGATGACAACCGAACTAGTTCTCATACGCAGCCACGCCGATAGGCATGGTAGCGAAGCTGGCTAAGGTTTTATATATATGCATATATAGTTTTTTGGAGAGCTAGGTAAGCAACTCTGGCTCCCAGTCCTTAATCAGATGTATCAAGCAAAAAAAAAAAAAAAGATAAGATGTATGTTTGGACTGCTCTAGGCGCCTCCTTTGAATGACTTGGTGTGTTCAATCTCCCTCATGAAAAGTGTCCAGTTATTAGCGCTCACAGGGATCACGTGACTGCAGTAGCATCACGTGAGCGGGTGCCGGGTTATGCCTCCTTCCACCTCCAAAGCTTGAAAAACACACATATTGCTTCAAATTTTAACGGTTCTGAACAAGAAACGAGATCTGCCTATAAGGTGTGAAAGAAAAACAAAATTGGGCGGTTTTTTACCCAAATTCAGGTTAAGATTATGCGTCACTCTAGAAATGTACTCTCTGAGAGGGTGCAGTGGACAGGCTTCAAATTGTAGCACAAGAAATATAATTGCACGCATTTCCAATGTATGAAGAAACTTGACAAGTGCAGAGGCAACAATTCTCCGGACTCAGGCATGCAGTTCCTAAGAGTCCTATGGCGCCCAGTTCTTTATCAGATGTATCGAGCCAAAAAAAAGTAGAACAGCCTTTCCAAAGAGTTATCATCACTAGCTTTGCCCGAGGCCGAGGCCGCTAATGAAAAGAAATAAATCTGCAGAATTAGATTTTTCTAGGCGTGACAATTTCCCAAATTCATCCTTCCCCACCAGGATGTCTTAGGCACCATAAAAGAGAATCATTAGACTCCTCGATATTAGAGTTTTGGTCAGTCTTGTATTGAGAATCGAGCCGCATTTAAAACATGCAAACAATGGATAAAGACGTGATTGCATACATAACATGGTTACACTGACAGGTGAGGATTTGAATGACAATATATTGTTTATAGATAAATACTGATATCTACTAATAATCTCAGAACATTTTTACCTGGTAAATTTTCGTTTCCTGACGGTCTATCCTCCGGTATGTCTCACTGCACTATTCATAGTGAAGCATTTAGTGAGTGCACCAAAAAACTCCCTTGAGCCGAATCAAGCCCGAAAGTTTCCTTCACCCTCAGAATGCTTTATTTAAAGTCTACAGAAACTACAAAATACTTACAATCACAGTCCTTGAAAGCAAAATAGCGTAATCAATTTCTTCAAGCTAATAGCTTATATGCAGGCACGCCGAGTCCATGAAGATCCACGATCTTTTGGCCTCAGCCTCGCCGAGCATACTTGGAAATCGTGGAAGGCTTGGGACGGTCGCGGCATGCCCCACCTAGGTCTTCAAAACCGATTCTAACATCCCAGTTTCCACGCAAAATCGGAATTTTTCTTGAATAAAACTTGAAAAATTCTCTGGAAGTCCCCAAAAAATATCTCAATATCTCCGAAATGAATATTTTCCGCCGGAGAAACGTGTCTCCTGAACCGGAGGAGAACCCTCTGCAGCTAAACAAACTGCGGAAACCGCCGAACACGGCGTTTCGCCAGCAGCGGTTGAAAGCGTGGCAGCCGATCCTCACGCCCAAAACCGTGATCCCGTTGCTCTTTCTCTTGGCGGCTATTTTTGCCCCCTTAGGAATCGCCTTGATTTACGGCACCTACAACGTGCAGAATCTCATTGTCGATTATACCCACTGTGACCAGCTTTCTGGCAGCGGCTACGAGAGCATTCCGGGGAAGTACACTAATTGGCACTTCCGCCACAAAAACAGCAACCCGGACTTCAAGTGGAAGTTCGAAAACACAACGGAAAACGGCGAAGTGCTGCAGAAATGCTTGCTACAATTCAATCTCCCGCACGACTTGCCGGCGCCGATCTACATGTACTACAAGCTCACGAATTTCTACCAAAACCACAGAAAGTACGTCAGCTCATACGACCTTGCACAACTAGGGGGTACTGCGGTTTCTGCTGACGACGTGACGCTGAATTGCGACCCGTTAACGACAAGAGACGGGAAACCGGTATATCCATGCGGATTGGTGGCCAATTCCGTGTTCAATGACACTTTCGGCAACCCCGTTCTCCTCAACGCGAAGCTGGGCTCGGATAACGAGACGTATGAGCTTACACAAAGTGGAATCTCGTGGTCCTCGGACAGAAAACACAAGTTTAAAAAGACAAAGTACAGTCCTGACGACGTCGTGCCGCCACCAAACTGGGCCAAGACATACCCCGATGGATACACCTCGGAGAATATGCCGGACTTGTCACAAATGGAGCACTTGCAAAACTGGATGCGTACGGCAGGCTTACCCACTTTTTACAAGCTTTATGCGCAGAACAAAACGGCCACTTTTAGCTCTGGTACATATGAGCTAGCCATTGGCATGAACTACCCGGTGTCAATGTACGGCGGCACAAAGTCACTAGTGTTGACTACCAATAACGTGTTGGGCGGCAGAAACATGAGCTTGGGCATTATCTACTTCATTGTCGCTGTGTTCTGCTTGGTGTGTGCCTTGGCGTTTTTCTTGCAGTACCTCATCAAGCCACGGCGCATGGGAGAACACAACTTCTTGCAGGACAATACACGTGACGTGCCAGCAAACCCGTTGCGTGACCAGCTCTGAGCGTGACCGATCGTGATAGCGAGAGCTTTCATGCTTGCTGTTTGTCAAATATGGAAGATTCACAGAGAGAGTGTACCATGGCAACAGGCCAGACTCCGGTTGACGATACAAAAGTGGGCCAGAAAGAAACTCAGCGGGGATTTCTTAATGTGGATTGTGAAACCACTGAGTCGCGGTTCACATGCTTTGCTCAGCTCGATCACTGTCCTGATAGACAACCATATGTGCATGTTGAAGGAGTAAGATTGCTAAAGACACACAGATTACGATGCTACTGCTGCATTAGCTGTGCGCTAGATCAAGCGGCTCGGCCAGGTTCCAGAGACGCCGCAAATGAATATGATTACGGTACAAACTCACCACCACGTGATACAAGAGTTCTGCAACAGGGGCTGATATAAAGCAGATCGCGAAGCGCGGACGATGATTGATGCGAGACCTGGGTGTCAGAACTACCATTGAACAGAACGCAGTAGTTTCCGCGATTCGGCACACGGAATTTTCGCTTGAATTCAAAGCAACAAGCATTGCCTTACTGAACCCTACCTGACCACAACTTGAAACTGATACTTTCTCGCAAGCTATTCTTATCTCCCTAAAACCAAAACCTGTGTAGTGTGCGCACCACGCGAAATCTCTGCGGGTCGCGGGTCGCACCAAGGCCAGGCCCGAGCACTACTTGGGTGTAACTTTTAGATAGAGCAAAAAGTGTCTGACAAGTCACCACCATATCCCGATTTAGTCTAGAATCTTTGCTAATTGTGCTTTCATACTCGTTCAGAAAGCGAAATCTGGAGTTTTTGACGTTGAAAAAGTACCAATTCGCTGACTTTTGCGCGGTCTGACATCACGTGAAGAGACCCGGCCTAAGCGCTTCAGACAAGACAGAATAATACGGAGAAAACGCCGAAAAAACTGGGAAAACACCCCTGAAATCTACCATGAACGTGAACCCGCATCTCCAGTACCTCCAGCTGCAGCAGTCACAGCAGCCTAGCGGCGCCACGCTGTCGCCCCAGATGGCTCAGATGCAGATGCAACACCAGCGGCAAATGCAGCAGCAAAGACAGCAGATTCTCAGCCAGCAGCTTCACCAGCAGCAACAGCAGCAACAGCAGCAACAGCAATCGCAGCAGGGGCAACAGGGACACGTGACACAAGGCAATTCGCTTTTGGCTGCATTAAACGGCGGCGGAAATGCGTCGAATCAAGGCGGCGGCGGCTCCTTAGGCGCACAGGGCGCATTAGCCGCCAACATGGGCCAGAACGGGCAGGCATCGAACGGCAGCGGTGCTGGAATCGCGTTCGGTCAGATGCAGAACCCACTGGCCCTTTTGCAGATGCAACAACTGCTCTCGCAACAAAGGTATGGTAATCCTATGGCCCAACAGAATCCCCAAAACTCTCAAAATGCCCAGAATGCCCAGAACGTGCAGAATCAGCAGCAATTGCACATGCAACAGGGACCGCCCATGCAGATGCAGCAGCAGCAGGCGCCCGTGATCAAGGAGGTGTGGAACTACAATCTTGAGTTCGAATTTAATGCCTTACGCACGTTCATTAACGACAAGACGCAAAACGTGTTTATCTCGATCCATCAGGAAATCCCGGGAATTGTGGCGCGGCCCGTGGGCACGTTCAAACTGTCGACGGATTACCACTTTCAGACATTGCGCCTGAATGCAGACTTGTTGAGCTTGATCCAGTTGCTGTTTTGCGCGGTGAAGGTGCGCAATAACGAGATAAGCAACTCAGTGATTTGGCAGTTCAACTTCCACTACGACTTGGCTAAGGAGATGTTTAATGAGGAGCACTTGGCCATGTTGGCGCTGACGCTGCAGATCAACTTCGCCCTGCACATGAGCCAGGGTATTGCTCATTTGACGTTTGCCGAGTTGATGATGGAGAGCGGTCTTCTTTTGGACCAGAGTATCAACTGGTTGAGCTACCACTCGGGCTACGATCTCGGCTTCTTGGTGAGCTTGTTGACAAACAATATTTTGCCCAGTGACGAGCTGGAGTTCTTCTGGTGGTGTGCCAAGTACTTTCCCAATTTCTACGATTTGAAGCATGTTGGCAACCAGCTCTTGTCAAGCCTGGGCAAGGCGGGCGCGGATCACTCGCTCAACTCTCCCAAGACGCCTGCGGCAGACATGGGTAAGGGCATTTTGGCCAATAACAAGCCGCTGATTGAATACTTGGCGGAGGAATTACACCTCCTTCCAATTCTGCCGGTGGTGAGACAATACTTCACCTCGCAGGGTATGGGCCAGTATACTGGTCACCAAAATCAACAGATGACGTCGACATTACACGCGTATCTCTTGATGGAGTGCTTCAAGGAACTATTGCGCCAAGCCAACCTGGACCTCACTGTGTTTGAGAAATACAAGGGATACCTCTGGGGGCTAGGCGACGTGTTAGAAGGCGCCAAGCAAGCCGAGGCGACGATGCCCTAAACCCGAGACGATGAAGCCCATGTATTAATGCAATTATAATGTACAATAGAATGAATATAAACTCCCGACAATCAAAACTAGACAACTAGAACTAAACAGTCTGCTCCTCGGCAGCAGCAGCAGCAGCCTCCTCAGCGGGCGCCGAGTCATCCTCCCTCTCAAGATCCTCAACCCTGGCCCTCTTGCTCTCTCTGCCAGCCTCTCTTTCAGCCCTCTTTCTCTTATGTTCAGCCTTCTTATCCTCGCCTTCTCTCACTTCTGTATCCTTAGGAGGCGGCACAAACCATGGGATCTTACCTCTGTTGAAATCGTTCAACACTAGTTTGGCAATCGCAGCCTCGTCTGGCTCGCCTCCCTTCAACAACCTTCCGTGTTTACGTGCAATGAGTTCAATAAACTCTGTGCTAGCCTGCTCCAACAATTCTGGGTTTTCCTCGTACTTGCTCCAGCCTTTAATCTCATATGTTCTCTCCAAATGCTTCCTCTCGCACTTCTCAAGCATATCGGGGATATACTGTTCTGGGTTAGTCACGTGCTCGACTCTGACAACGCCTCGGAACAAAATCTGCGATTCCGTGTCTCTGTTGCTGGGAGGCACAATTCCGGGACAGTCGATCAAGAAGATACGCTTCATCAACGTGATGTATTGCCACACCTTGGTCTCACCAGGAATAGGGGCCACTGTGCACACCTTCTTCTGGCGCAAAGTATTGATGATCGACGATTTGCCCGTGTTAGGGTACCCAATGAAACCGACAGAAATCTGCTTTCTGTCTGCATGAAGCGTCGAGAACTGGCGCAATAACTGGATCAACGATCCTTTACCGAACGAGTTATTGATCGACGCATGGAACGCCAAGGTGGGGAAGGATTTCGATAAGTGCTTGACCCAAGCAGCCTGGTGTGTTAGTAATGAATCCAGTGAAAGAAAAAGAATTGGACGCGAGATCATGGTGAACAAATGGAGTAAAGAAAAGTAAAAAAGTGAAAAAAAAAGTGAAGAAAGTGAAGATGTGAAGAAAAGAGTGTCGGCTTCTATACTACGGACAGACCCATGGGGAAAGGGATAAGTCCAACTCATGAAGATGCCGAAACTGTCCTAAAGTGCCAGTAAAAACTACCGGCAGGCGTGAGCAACGCCCGTGCCAGAACGGCACAGACACCCAGCGCCAAAACGGCGCCAGGGCCCACAGGCGGACAGCCTTGATCTTCCAAGGACGTAACAGGCGGCGATGTGAGTGTGTGTGGTCACGTGACCGATCGCTACCCTGACAAAGGTCTTTGGGTCCCAGAATGGGCTCTCGAGAAGTGAAAAAAATGGGGAAAAATGGAAAAAAAAAATGGAAAAAAAGGGAAAAAAGTTCACCACGAATCCCCACGGTCCAACCGGTCCAGCCGGTTTTTGAGCCAGAAGCCCGAAGCCATAAGCCCCATTCAGAGGGTCCAGAATCTCAAGAAAAAGATAATGGCCACAAAAATCAACATACCGCAACCCATGTAGGGATCAAATCACACTTATTCAACACGTAGATCAAGTGTTTGTGCGGACACTCGTCTTTGATATATTTCTCCACCGATTCACAACGCGTGCCGAGCGGGTCACGTGCGTCCAAAACATGAATGACCACATCGGAACTGTCGATGACTTTATACAACTCGTTCCAGATCCGCTTGGACTGGCCCTTATGGAAAATGGCCTCCTTGGCCTCCTGTGTGAAATCGTCTTTATCCAAGAAGGAGCCGCCCATCAACCCCAAGGTGGCGTCCAAATCCTGCTTTTCCTGGTAAGTCTGCTCGTCAGCCTGCGAGATTTCAGCCAATTCTTCCAAGGAAGATGCGGTTTGCGCCCTAGGCTTTTTCCGCTGCTGTTTGGGCCCAAAGGCGTGTGCATACAGCTCTGTCTCGATGATTTTCGCCGTCGGCGACTCGGTCTGGTCCTTCTCGTCCAAAAGCGACATGGGCAACTTGTTTCTGCGCAACAACACCGAGTAAGTGTCGTGTTTCTTGTCGCCCATGGCCTCTCTAAAGTGAGAAAGCGCATCCTGTGCGATAACTCTAGTGTTACCAAACCATTTCCTATTTGGGTCCACACGCGCAATGGGGGCGTCAGTCAGCTGGAGTGCAGCGGCCTGCACGATTTCACCCTTGGCGTTCCGGACGGCCCTCCCCGATTTGTACATTTGCAAATGCTTCACTTTTTTGGCGTCACGGTAGAAATTCTCTCCCTTCACCCGGAGGTTGCCGTCACGTTTGTCGCCCTCCCTCGTTCTGCGAACCTTTTCTTTCTTTTGCATACCCATGGCTGTGATTTATATAAATGGGAAATTTGGGAAGGATGGGTTGAAATAGTGTATCAAAAAAAAAGTGATACCCAGGGAAAAAGATAGGTTGAGAAAAAAAAAAATGATTATGGATGCGATGGAGCAGACCTGGTGCTGAGTTGTGTGCAGGAACACTGCGATTTTGCAGATTGACTTTTGCGGGCTGTTTGGGCAATGGGGAGGACGTTCGCGTGCTGATTTGATTTGGTCCGGCATAGGGCACTGAAGCTTGGACGTGAGCGATGAAATTAACAAAACACAAGCGTTATTCGATTTTAGGTATTTTTGTGGTTTTCTTGGTCTAGATCCATTCTATTGTATGGTAAATATGAAATTTCACTTAATTTTGACTTTTCCCTATGCAATTTGTATATCCCTCTAGACTCTAGTCAGCTATTATGTGCGCCCAATTGTTGGCTCATTTCTAAGCTACAGAGAGATATATTTAAAGAGACCTTGGTAAAAGTGATAAGTTCGGTGTTTATGAGGAACAACACAAGAAGTGGTTTCTTTCACACCTGGAATTTTGCTTATCAACACGAAAAAAAAAAGATGATTTGGGTAAAACTTTTGTTTCTGCTCGGTAGATGTGATCTTCATAAACAGACCTTATTGTATGTGCTTCTCGAGGTGTACAGCTTTGCTTGATGACAAAGTACACTGAAGTCTGATTTTTGGAGCACATTCCAGCCAAAAATTAAAGTTCCAGGCTTTAAAAAATAGTCAAAATTTCTTAAAACGCAACTCAACACATTAAATACACGATACATTATACCAAAGGGGTCATAAATCAGTCTGAGACAGACTCGGCATAGGAAATGTCATGACAGAGAGTGTTACTGGTATAGAAAGTGAGTGGCGTGATATATTCGTGCACGAAATATGACGTGTGAAATTCGACACTTAATTTGTTTTTAGGCTAGGGAATAGTCAGTGCCATGAATGTAATCGAAATCTAGTTCTCCAACGCTTGGCCATAAATGTGCAAAACATCAAAGAGAAAAGTATTGGCAGGTCGATTTGCGTCTTTGGGATCGATTCTGTTTGAGGAGCTAATTAGCAAAAACGACAGCTGCCGAAAACCGTTTGCGAAAAGTAAGTTTCGCCTTACGGGAAAGAACACGCAGAGAAACGTGTTAACATAAGTCTTTCTCCAATCACGTCCTTAACCAGATGTTTTAAGCAGATATGAAACGATCATAAGATGTGGAGGTATTTTACACTTTGGAAGCGAGAAGAATTGTTACAGAATACAAAAGCCTTGTATTAAGGAATCAGGGGAGTTATTGTGACCTTGTCCAAGATTTCGGAGAATTTGTTGACAAAATTTCCGTTTCTAAATTTTCAGATAAACTAAAAAACGGAGAAAAAACCTTTTCAAGACTGGAGCAAATTTGCCTGAGCCACTTCGCGCTACTCTCTGCCACCTAGATGTCCTAATACTTAGACAGGCTTCGAAGTTCATTGTGCTTTTGACGCGAGTAATTTTCACTGCTACATCATACACAGTTTAGAAAGATTTTCCAAAAAATTGGTACTCCTCTTTCTCATTGCATCAGGTTCCAGTCGTGCGGTGGAGATTTTCAAATGAGCCCAAGAAACGCCTGACGTGTCAAGACACGTGTTTACGTTTTACTCGCCAGACGTATAACATCAGCTGCGTAACATCACAAAATTTCCCGGCTACCACAAAAATATGAATGTGGGAAGCATCATTGATACCCCCACAATTTTTGGCTGCAACACTAGACGATATGAAAAAGTGGTATTCTGTGAATTCTCATTCATTTGGTCTGTCATATTTGCCCGTTTCGGACATTTCCGCGGATCCCACAAATTATCCCAAAGAAGAAAGAAAGAAATATTCATATTGCGCCCCAATCTTTAAGATCACCGTATCTGTACGTTAAAAGCAGGCTTTAGCTTGTATATGGACGTACATTTCAATTTTCTTATTGTTTGCCTTTAGTAGACTGATGACCAGCTTTTATCGTCCCACCGTAAACGTGCGTCAAAAGAATTTAGAGGTTTATGTAATCGCTCCAAAGATCCTTTTTGAACGCGATTATTCGATCAATGCAAAAAACAAACAAAACTAAAATAAAAAAAATTCACTTCGGCCTGAATGATTATCGACGGTCATATTCAAAAGACCAAGAACGTCTCAATATACTAAAACAAATTGTTGAACAATGGGTAGCTGATGCTGACGATCGGCGCAGCTTGGAAACAATACAATAAAGGCAAATCACGTTCTTTTTTTCACGGTAGTATAAAACCCCCAAAATTTCTTTAAATTTCACAAAACAGCTAAACTAGTAACGAAAAAAACAAAGATATCAATGAAGTTTAGAACTGCTCTCATTTCATTTACGTCGGTTTCCTTGACGGTGGCTGCGCTCTCTAACATAGATAAGGCCTCGCTGAAAACGCCAGCAACTGGTCTTCTTCAAAATTCGTCTCAGCCTTCCCAGACTCCAAACACTGAAAAATACGATTTCATCTCGGATTTTGATGATGAAAATCCCGATGAACACATAGTGTTCATGGACGACTGGCTGCGTGACGTTCACCAAACTTGGATGGATGAATTTATGGATAAATTGAAAAGTTTCGTGTCTCAAAACGAGTTTCAGTACATTGCATTTGAGTCTGACCACGAGGAGCTCAGAAACGAGCTTGCCAATATTGACTTTTCCGTGGAACAGTCTTTCTACGAAGACGACTTGATTGAACGCCAGCTTTCAGAAATGAGAATCTTGTTCAGCAACTTGGCTCATCTCTCAGAACTCTTGGCACGCTACGAGGATGAGTATGAGTTTCAAAATTCGCATATTCACGCAGCCATTGAACTTTTGGCCCGGGTATTACTCATAAAACAATCCAATGGCAAACCAGGAGTCGAGCTTTCAGACTACCGAAAAAATGTTTGTGGATTTGAGTCTGAAATAAAAAGAATCACGAAAGAGTACGCCGCGGACGGGTATGTGGTTGGGGAATACAAACCTTTTGACAATTATGTTGGGTGGGTAAGGAGTACCATTAGGGCATTGAACGTTGTGAAGGCCGGAGAGGCTAACTGGCAACCTTGTGAGGGAATGGCATAGCTGTGGTTTTTGAAGAAAAAAAGAGAAGAAAATATGAAAAATGCTAGGTCGAGTTTGTTTTTATCAGGGACGCAATACAGTAAGATCTACATGTGAGGTTTTTTTTGGTTCAAGAGATAACCTTGTTATACATCAAAAATTCAGCGCGAAGTGTTGTTTTTCACACAAAAAACTTTATTCTTTAAGAAGACTACCTGGGTACCATTTCTAGTTCTGCTGGCTAGATGTGTGCCTTATAAACAGGTCTGACTGTACCGTAAAACGAAAGCTTCTTTTCCTACAGCGTACCCATTTTTGCGAGCTTGTAAAATTACGAGCATTTTTGTGCGCTGACAATTTACCAGAAAGTAGCCTCATTCTCTCAAATATTTCGCTGGTTTCACACGAATAGGGACAGTACAGCTGACTAGATGCCAAGCACAGTTATCTCTGCAGGTAACAGCAGAAGACTTATGTGACGAAACTTTGTTTACGTGGAAAACCGCCGGCTCGCATTTATCGAGCAACAAGTTTCACAGAAAAAAAGATTCCGAAAATCGCCTTTTTAAAACTCCAACCGAGTCG
This sequence comes from Metschnikowia pulcherrima, assembly GCA_009746055.1. Classification (NCBI taxonomy): domain Eukaryota; kingdom Fungi; phylum Ascomycota; class Pichiomycetes; order Serinales; family Metschnikowiaceae; genus Metschnikowia; species Metschnikowia pulcherrima. The sequence goes on from VFXK01000006.1 coordinate 756,068, forward strand.
CACAGTATGCAGTCCTGGTACTTCTCGACACTATAATCAAGCCTTTAACAAGTTCGACAATGTCATTGAAATGAGTCGTTTCTATATCTTATTTCAGGAGTCAAAATGTGTCTCTTTGAGTGGCCTTCACAACATACATGAGCATAAGCTTTATAAGCTTGGTTTACATCAGATTCAATACGCTCACTGATATATAGTGATAGATCAAATGAAGTGCTTGCTTTCGCTTCTTTAGAATTCGGCCTGCAAATTTGACCTTTCACGCATCATCTATCAAAATTAATTCGGCTGACCTGGATTGGCTGGTGAACAAAAATTAGGGCAAGATTCAGGATTCGTGGTAGATGACCCCATTTTATTACATCGGGTGGCGTATAGCACTAACATACAGTAGCGCACGCGTTTATAGCATTCTTCCACAAAAGCCATAGGCAAACCCAAGCCATTCGATTATTTTCTCAATCAATATTTACTTACATCTACTTTGAAAATCAATAAAATGTCTTTTGATCAATTCAAATCATTGTTTGTGGTGAAAATCTGACGTGTTTTTAAGACTGTGTTATGTCTTTCAATCACACCCCAGATCAGGCTTACTTTTCCCGCAACAGAGCTCAGATTCCGTGAGTCTGCCGCAGTCAAGTCAGATTGATGAAAAAGTTCACTTAGTGAACAGAATGTTTGGTTTCAAATGTCTAGCAAACGATGTAGGCAATTTCACCTCGCTAATTGTCTGTGCCATATTATGAGATCCATATTGCCGCCCAAACCTCAACCCGCTAATATGTTGAGAAATGTGTCAAGCGATCGGTTGAATTTTGGTACACAGCTGTTGCCAGCCAAAAAAAGCTGAGCAGTAAAAAATCAGGTCTAGATGAGCAAGTTCATTTCTTTTCATTTCGAAGATAATTTATCTCGAGCGCGAACAAATGCGAAGTGGTCTGAATTAATAGGCCCAATTTGCTGGGCTCGAACGATAGACACTCGAATTTGTGACATCAGTCAAGACACTGGCTACAACAGACTACACCCTCAAATAGCTTCAAAAAAGTCTCAACAAGATTCCTAAAAGCCTTAACCCGTTCTAAGAAAAAGCCAAGATTGAAATAAAAGAACGATTCCGACGACAATAAGCCAATGTATGGAGTCCGAGCTGGATTGCAACATCTCATGATTTAAAAGCATGCGTTAGATGAGTTGAAATGGCTAAAACTCTAGCCAATACGCCATTGAGAAATAGGATCTTGAATTTGTAGGCAAATTGAAACTTGAACACTTCAAATAACTCAAAATCACTCAACATTGAGGAAAAGCCTTTGTGATGTGCTAGTATAGTGACATAAAATAGTCTTGCTTTGAACAGCCACTACTGGTTCCACCGGTTCGCTGTGCAAGATTTACAAATTAATTCAACGACATTCAAAACCCCTCAAATCATCGAATCTCACTGTCTTGAAGCTATATAATCATCAATGCTGCCCACTTATTTATTCTTTCAAAACCCAAATGAACATGATTGCAATAACCACTGCCTGTATACTTCTTAGCTTATCCAACTTTGCCGTAGCACATGGTTTTGGCAGAATCCCACCAAAATCGCTTCTGAGAGGACGCACTTACCATCCCTGGCACTTACTGCATAACATACGGAATTTCATAGAAACAGACGAAAAACATGAAAATGTGCACAATGAAAAGCGTCTGTCACCGGTGTTTGAAGAAAACGCCAAAGAATTCGAGCGAAGAATACTATGGTTTTTAAAGACTATGAGGATCTTTGTTTCGAACACGAGCTTTGACTATTTGGGCTTCGAATCCCAAATCGAAGAGTACAGAAACGACCTTGCCGATATTGAATTCACTGTCGAGAATAGCCCGCAGTTTGAAAACAGGATTGGGGCGCAGCTCGAATTCGCAAAACACTTATTCTGGGTTTTGGTGGCGACAACGGAAAAATTGAAACGGTACGAGCAGAGCAGATTACCGGGCCATTCGTTGGTGTTCGAAATGATGCACATAAATGTGTGTGCTATGCTTTTACTCAACGCACACGCAGAGCTCGATATTAGTATAGATGGATACTTCAAAAAGCTTCGTTTGTTACATGAAGCATATACTCTTTTGATGGAAAAGTACGACTTGATGGGTTCCAAACAGGCGCACATGCGCATTTTCGAGATCCAGGCCTTGCAGACAAAACATAATCTCGAAACATTGAGCCTGAGCTTGGAGGTGTCACAGTATTTCGTGAAGGCAAAAACGGAACCTTAGTATGGTGAAGCCTTGACAAAAAGGATACATATTTTTTACAGCTTTTTGTTTATCTATAGTTAATATTCGTGGATCCTTCCGGGTTGCGCAAAATTGTCATTTTTCTGATGGTCTTCAATTGCCTCTGAGACCGCCATCAAGCGGATTAGGGACGGTAACACATTGCTTTTCCAGAGTAGCTTGAAGGCTAACAAGCACCAGATCAAGGCCGCCGTCAAGGCGTTGTACGAGGTTGACGTTGAAAAGATCAACACCATGATCAGACTTAACAGATTCAAGTAAGCTTACATCAAGCGGACTGCTGACCACGACGCCTTGGACGTTGCCAACAGAATCGGCTACGTCTACCTCTTCAGTGTGTTGTACTTAATGAATTTAACGGACGGTGCGGGTTGTAGTGTATTTGGTGCCAATAACGAAGATTTGCAACACGTGCTGGGTGTTTTGTTTACTGCCAGCTCGACGTGTCGCGTTGGTCCCACGGGTTATTCATACCACAAGCTCATGGTGTATGAGCACTTTCGAGTTTGTCCTGAGCCGGTGCCCTCCATGGAATTGAGTGAGTTATCATCTTGGTAGAGAAAGGTCTCGTAAGGCAAATGGATGTATGAGTGATTCACATTGGCCAAAGCAATCACGTGTATCGGTTCGAATGGCTGATTGTAGAGATGTAGGTCTAATGTGTTGAGTTCTGACTCAATTTTTACCATGCTCTGGTTCAGATGGATGTTGATCTTCAACCCAACGAGGTGACCCGAATTGGCCAAGATGCAATGCCTATGACTGCTCTTATAATATGGGTGAGAATCGGCGATAGTCGCCCTTTAGGTGTCAAATTTCAACTTTCACATGAATCTTCTGTCAGGTACCAGATAAGTAGCAGCAGCAGAAAGAAACTGCTACCACCTTCCAACCGGCTGTAGCCTGATATTCTTTTTGATGAAAATTGGGTGTATGCCACAATTCAGGATAGCGGCCTGCCACTAAGAATGCATTTGACGTCGAGCTCAGAAAGCGACCGATTGTCAGGCACGTCATACGGACACTGTGATCGAGCATTTTATGGAAGAAAGGCAAAATCCTTTCGATGGGATACGCTGGGCGACAAATAACCTGACCCACCTATGAAAATACCCAGCTATGAAAAGATAAATGGACTGCTCCCGCCGTATCCTCTGAATGAGTTGGTTTGTCCAATTCACAAAACTCAAGTTCTGGCAACATACCTGCTTTGCCAAAGAAAAAGCTTTCCTCAATTTCGGTAAAATCTTCGTTCTCACCAGTGCAAGCCAGGCAAGCTGGTCAGCCTCTCAAACAACTCAAAGCATCGTCGGAGGACACTTGTCTCAAGGTTCTTTAGCATGCAATGAAGAGACACTGTATTCCAAGAGCAAAGTGGTCAAAGTACATGCTCGTTGTGTGCTAAACGGAAAAAAAAAAAAGAGTTTTGAGGCTCGCAGAAAGGCCTGTCATAATGTTTAAAGAGTTGCAGGAGGTGTGTCCAATCTCCGTCATCGGAAGTGTCCAGTTATTAGCGTTTAAGAGCATCACGTGTCTATCACCCTTTTAAGAAAAGAGAAACTAGGAATCGATATTTTGTCGACCAAAAACCGCAATCATATTTGGTTGCAAATTCCACCAGAAGTCGAATTCGGATTAAATATTCGATATAAGCAAATGCTAATATGACAGGCTATCAGCAGGTGAGGCTCGCAATGACTGTTACCGTACCAATTTGACCCAATCAGATAAACACCTTTGTTTATCACACACATGTACATGTGAACCTGGAAGTCACGACGGCAGATTTTGCCTTTGATTCATGGGGAAGTAAAAAAAAAACCCTTTATTATAGGATTTAGGTCAAAACCACAGGTCACGTGCGGCACAACGACTCTCAATTCATTGCCCCAACTGGTATCCAAATGCCAGTACACTCTGAGCAAGAAAATTGGTACAACCACCATTTTCTAATTCAATATGGATAAAGCATGACCTAAAAATATTGAGCTCTTGCACCTGCACAAAAAACGAAAAAAAAAACGCCAAATCTAGAAAAAAACTCTATTCATTGTGTGTCACGAGCAGGCATGCACGCTTGCGGTTTGTGGCTTGCGGCTGCGCACACGGGCCGGAACCTGGATGGATCACGGGTACATACATTTGCTCGCGCTATGTCTCTCTCCACACTTATTAGGGCCACCAGCTACGCCTTATATCAGCACACACAATCGCAAAAAACGCCAGAAAAAGCCCTTTTTCTTTCATAAAATTTCCAATTTATTCATTCTTACCGCTCTGAAGTACCCTTGAGATATACAAAATGCTGCGTGACCTTCTGTTTCTTGATGTGTTGCTGCCGACACAGGAACATTTCCTCAAGAAGTTCTTGGTAGAGGCATGTCTCCGGCAAGAGCTCCAGTATCTCCTGAAACCACACTGTCTCGAGTACATAGGGCCGCCGTTTCGAGCGGGGAAGCAAGGATTAGCCGCCGAGTTGCCACTTTTGCGGTTTTTCTTCCAGAATTTCATCGCCTCGTTCCCGTTTATCACCATGAATGCGAAAACCGACCAGATCGCGTTCTGGAGAGACACAGTGCAGCCATTTGTCGAGAGTTTCAACACAAAACGAGTCTCGGGGTCCGCCCTGCGCCGGGAAAGCGTGACCAAGCGGCACCAGGTGAACCGCCAGCTCTTGCGCACGCTTCTTTTATTCTATAACCTGATGTTGAGCCTGAAACGTGAATTGGAGTACCTCAATTCGGACCACTTGAAGCCGCTGGACCAGGGCAAGCTCGACAAGATTCTGAAAACCCCAAATTCCGTGAAAATGGCGCTTGACGCGTTCCAAACGCCCAGTGGGCTCGACGATTACGCGCAAATGGCATATACCAATAACTACAATGTGAATATCGTTGCCGTCGACGTTTTCGCGAAAAAACCGCCGCAGGCCCTGTCGACCTGGTCGCTCAACCCACTCCGGCTCGTGTCTCAGGCAAAACCGGGCGGCCTGCAGTACTCATGTGTATTCATTTTACAGGTGACAAAACGCACGATTAGGGATGGAAAATACACGTACAAATCGCATTTCATAGCGCGGAAATACAAGGAATGGCGCCATCTCGAACGGGCATTGAAGCAGAAATTCCCTGGGCTCATGTCGGCGGAGATCCATGCAATGCCTGCGAAAATCAAGCATGATCTGGGGGTAAGAAATAACACCACGGGAAATGATGGTTCCATGAGCAATGACTCGCTTGCAAGCCCGGCCACGAGTGCCAGCGGCAGCACGCAAGGCATGGGCATGTACGCCAACGGCAACTTCTCTACAGGAAGTGTAGATAGTGGTCGGCCACGTGATCTGACATATAAGTACTACGGCGAGAAATTGCGCTTGGCGCTCAGGGGCTACACCAACACGTTGCTTCATAAGGTGGAGATAGCGAGCAGCAAGGCGTTTCTTGACTTTATTGATGACCCGAGCAAGAATTTTAACGCGCTTTCGCTGGAACAAATGCAGGATTACGAACAGCGGATGGAGCTTGAGAAGGTCAGGCTCGCCACGCAGGAGGAGTTCCAGACGCACATTGCGAAGATCGTTTACGAGCTCAGCGGCAATTTCGAGACGTTCAAAAAGGAGCTCTTGACAGACCCGCACCAGTTGAGTGCGATATTCGAGGAGATCGGAAGAAGCCCAAACTCGCAGGAAATGTCGCCGCTTGTGACGTCATTTATTGAGTGGTGCAAGCTTGAGATCGCCGCGACACTCTACCAAATGTTCTTGACACAAGATAATTCGAGCCAGTGGTTGCAGAAATGTCGCAAATTCCACCGCGTGTTCCCGTATCGCATGTGTTACACGATCTTGAAGTATACCAACCCGGTCAAGATAATGTCGCGCATGGTTGACCTTTTGTTGATGAATGTGCCGTCTTTTGGCCGCAAAAGTGGCCAGGCCAACAATCTTCTCTCAATGATATTCATCATGATGTTAGACGATGATTTGCTGGATTTTTCAAAGGAGAGAGAAAAGCTTTTGGCAACTAAACCATTGGACCTGCCAGAATTTGAGGTTTTTTTCGAACGCATTCGTGCATATGTGCATGCGGGAGACGCCCTGCTACAGGAAGATATCCAGGAGGAGCAAATTGCCAAGGACGAAAACTATTTTCTTTCCGTGCTCAGCTCAGATTTGATTGAGCCCAAATTATCGGCGCCCGAGCGCGCTATTTTTGAGCGCGTGATTCGACCTTCTTACAAAAGCTACGAAAATCTTAACAATGGTGAATCCGTGGAAGGCGCCTCTATTTATGTCACCTTGAGACAGTACTGGCAATTGGAGATCCGAACACGTGATAAGGAAATCTTTAAGCAGCTCTGGAAGGAGCCAGAGCTTACGCAACTCATCAAAAAAGTCCTTACCGTGTTCTACCAGCCCCTCATGACGGTGATGAAAAAGTGTAATGTGCACTTGGTATTTCTTGACTTCCAGAATTTCCTAGATGATCTTCTTGCCGAGCTCACGACCTTAGATGAGGGCGACATGTACTTCACCAGCTCTGTTGAAATGTTCAATCGATTCAAGAAGTTATTGGACAAATATGAGGGTACATTCTACAGGTTTTTGCATGACTTGTACAACAAAGACGAGGGCAAGCTTTTCATGAAATTGATTGCGTGGATCGAAAGTTTCTTGGTGGCGCTCAGAACAAAGTTCACAGATCCTGAAAAAGTGCAGCTTGATTTTTCAGCGATGGTGCCTACGGAAGAAGTTGATGCAGATAAGCTCCGGGAAGACTTGAACGCGCGCGTGCAATTAATTCTCAAGAAACGGTTTCTCCTCAAGAGTTGTATGCAGTCTGCTGCAGGGGCTTCAGTGGGGGCCCACACCAAGGCTGACGCGGGCGCGCTCGGCGTTTCGACCGAAAATGGTCAAATCTTGAGCTCGCATCAAAAGGCTATTGACAACCAATGGGAGAAGCTCAACAATGGCATTTTTGACATGCAGCCGCAGGAGCTTGGGCTCTCGGGTGAAGACTTGGAGGAGTTCAATCTTACACACATAGGTGAAAAGGCAGCCGACGCATATAGAAATGGCCGTGGAAATGCGCAAGTTTTGCGCCAAATTGCCGAACTCGACCGCCAGATGAACGAGGTGTCGGACACCGAAATCCACAAGTTAATAGCGCCGATGCACGCGCAGATCAAAAAAGTTATGGGGGCATTCGCTGCTCAGCAAGGCAAGTGAAATGCTTAGCGAATACAAGCGCAGCTAGACGGATTCTCGTTTGCAAGATGTTCTAGACTCGTCCTTCACTTGCTTCTTCAAGGTCACGCGTGTTTCGGAAATTCACCATTTCGGGAATAATCTCACACGACCTAGCTAGCCGCCCAGATGTTGCCGTGTGAACCCTCCTCCAATTGCCGGTTCTGTGCAGGCCGGAATTTATACTCGCGCTGATTGCGAATGAGCCTGGGTACACAGCCCGAGGCTTCACCACCGGTTCTGATGAGGGGCGCGGCTTGTTTTGAAGAAATTCATAACTTCACGCAACTCACCTATTATATAGAGCAAAACGGAATAGCCCGCTAAAATAGTGTACTGGTGATCGTGGGTAAATCTGCGATATAAACCGTACAGCTGCGTGTGTCGGGCGTCCCCCGCTTGCATGCAAATCCGCGTAAAAAAATTGATTGAGCAGCTGCAACCTTGAGTGAGCGCGAGTTCAAAAAAAAAAAAAAAAAAAAAAGCTTAGAATTAACCGAAACACATGTGGCCACAAGGCTCGGCGACCGCTGAAGAGTATATATGCAAATGGCCCCCACCCCGGGGATTTCGAGAATGCTTTTCAGCTCAAGTCATTCTGCCCTCATTCGTTTACCTCAGATATTCTCACCCAAAACCCGGTATAGTGTCTTGATTCTAGCCTGAATCAAATACTTATCTTTTGGTTCAAAAGTCATACCGAAACTTTCGCTAAATCTATCCCACACAAAGGCTTAACGCTTCTCCCGAAAAAAAAAGACTCTCTTTATTCATAGCATGAAAAGTATGCTAGATGGCCGAATAGTCAACGCTTTCTCGAAAAAAACTGTGATCAATGTTCTTATCGGGATTCTTCTAATTGATGTCGCGCTAATGACATATTTCCAAGTACTGGTTCCAGCGACTGCAAAAGAACTAGGAAATGATATTTTTCACTCGCCGCCCACAAGTTTTCACAAAAAGGCTGCAGCCCTCTTTTGGAAAATCACGAAAAATGAAGAAAAGTACTGGCAGGCACATAGTGAGTTGAAACATGTTGTGGCAGAAATTCCAGTCAATAGCATCACTGCCCAGGAGGGGACGGCAGGGCCCAGCGAGATTTATTACGACCCCAGGTTGACGCTAGCGGTTTACTTGACGGAACTTACGAATCTCGGCAATTCCGGCCAAATACCCACCCTACCGTTCCATTGGGTGGACTGGGTGAATGTGAGCATGCCTTACATCAAGTTCGGACCGAGCAAAAGCAATCAGGTGACGTGTCAGAAGTTGAGGAATCGAATAAGACTCCGGCCCGATGTGAACAATTTCTGTAAGGATAAAGACCAGATTGGAGATGACGAGTTGGAAAGCCTAGGGTACAGGAACCGAGACCAGCTTCCGAATGCGGTGATTTTCGGCCACTGTCCCCACGAAAACCCTTCCTTTAATGACGTGCGCGTATTCATGGCCAAATCATACACGATGACGCACCTCCCGAAGCCATATAAGGTGATTATCCTCACGGATGGCGCAAATGAAGGCACATATGAGTTTATGGTGAACCAAACAAACGGTTCGGACCAGAGAATGTTGTATAGCGGCCTCACGGAGCGATATTTGGCGCTGACCAAAACAAAAGTGCAAGCGTTATTCTCCAAAGGCGGCGTGGTGAAAGTGAGCGCGAAAAACGCCTATGACAATCTCAAAAAAGCCGTGAAATCGCGTATCTTGAGCCGGGACGAAGATGTTATGCGTATGCGCCAAACAATCAAAAGATCACCTGGTTCCAGCAAAGATATTCCTCTCGGCGAAAGCCATTTCGATTACCCGAAAGAACGCATCCAAGAGCAAATCGAAAGGTATGAAAGAAAAGGCAACATGACCATCATGGACCAGTCGTATTTGGACGGACTCAAGACTTGCCTGCAGTACGACGGCACCAACGAGCCTGAATACTTCAAAATGGCGCTCCTTGATATCAGAGAACGCAAAAATAGCATTAACGATTGGGGATGGCACTACGATTGGCGGTTTTTCAATGATGCATTGTTTTATGAGAAAAGGGGCTGGTCAAAAGCCGAGCGCGTTGAGCGCACTAATATCATACTTGAACGACTCTTGAGAAACTGGAATAAATTTGCAGAAGAAAAGGGCATTGTTTCATGGATCATGCATGGCCCTTTACTATCGTGGTACTGGGACGGGCTCATGTTTCCGTACGATGTTGATATCGATATCCAGATGCCCATTTCTGAGTTGGTGAGGCTCGCACAAAACTATAACCAGACCTTGGTGGTGGAGATTCCGTCGGAGGGATACGGGAAATACTTGATTGATGTGGGCACGTTTATCCATAATCGCGAACGGGCCGAAACCGGGAATCATATCGACGCCAGATTTGTCGATGTGGATTCCGGCATATACATCGATATCACCGGCCTATCGAAGTCGACGTTTGATTTACCCGAGGAATACAACGATAAGCATATTGTGACAAAGGCTCAGGGTGACCATAATGCGGAGGTTTACAATGATCGGCGCAAGCATTTCTACACACTCCCCCAAATCCTGCCCCTACACTATTCCATGATTGGCGGTGTGCCCACCTTTATCCCTAACCAGATTGAGGCGAGACTCAATTGGGAGTATGATCGCGGGCTAGCGGATTACGAGTTTCACGATTGGTACTTTGTGCCCAAACTCCAACTCTGGGTCGCGAAAGATAAATTGACCCGAATCTTCAATGACGACGAGTATCAGAACGAGAAGGAACAATTCGATATACAAAAAATGGTGGATCGTGTCAGAGCCATGAGTGATGAAGATGGGCTCCGACTACTTCAGGACGATGAGGTCTTGACGGAATATTATCTCACCTCTAGGTATACTGAGTGGCACGTGCACGAAAAGGGGCTTTTGTTTACGGAAGACGGAAGAGACAATACTACTGCCTTGGAAGACCATAACACTCGCAGAGTCTATAATGAGTTGGTGGGAAGCGTGAAATTCTCGAGACCTTTACGAAAGGCATTATTTGAATACGAGGCGTATGACCGTTTGGCGCACCATGACTCCGCTTCCGACTAGTTTCAAATGTGATTATGAATAATGATAGATAAGCTTTTTTTCGGTATTTTCTTTTGCACGACAGTGAATTGATCCAAATCCATTGCGCTGAGGATAGCGGGTGAATCAAACTAACAGGCTCATGTTTTCATTGTAGGCTGAAAAAATTGTAAAAATCCAGTGGCGTCAAAGGTAAACAAAACAGAAATATGCTGTGAGACTAAGACTCTTCTGCCAAAAAAGTCGACTCAGTCACTATTAAGCTTATCTCTCAATCGAGCTGAGCCAAATAAATGAAAAAATGAAAATGAAAAATAAGTTCAAAATGAAAAAAAAAAAACGAGTCCCTAACTGTCTTGTGTTATTTTCAGAAAGAGCCTTATGCGACCCAACCCTTATCTATTATTCAACACAAGAAAGACAACCGCAACTACCGGGGTAGTTTTTCTGGCTGCGAATATGGGTATACCCTGGTTCTAGTCTGTATTAAGCCACATTCTTCAAAACCTTACCCACGGAACTGAGCTGGTGGAAGCTCTTGCTTCACAGCATGGTGTTTATTATCTGAAAGTCAAAAAAACAGAGAGCCATGCATACTTATATCGCTGTATCAAGTTATTCTCATCAACTTTACCGTAGGCAAATTGTTTCATCTTTTTTGAGCACAAGAAATAATTGTGGGGACGACGAAAAACAAACTTATATAAAGTGCCGAGCTTACACAAATCCCCATTAACTTCTCCAACGTTCAGCAGGTCGCAGAACTAAAACATGGTGCTGCTTGATGCAACGCCACTAGCCCCTTCTATTTTTTTTTTTTCGCTTGATACATCTGATTAAGGGCTGGGAGCCAGAATTGCATACCTAGCCCGTCAAAGAAAACTAGTCTCAGCCATTGAGGACAATACTTAAGCCAAAAAAACCCAATCAGCTCGAGCCAGGATTTGCATGTTGCTCAATTTCTCCGGAATATCATTAGCAATCGATTTTAGCCTTGTTTTTCGTCATGTTTTGGAGCATAAAGGTGGCTTTTGATGGTAATCGCATGTTGTGAGAGAATGAAACTGAACATTCGTTGATCGAAGTGCGTCTTATGCTGACGAGTAAGAATTCACATTGTAAGAGCGCCATATGGCAAGATATTATAAGTGCCGTTACGGAAATAGCAAGATTAATGGCCTTGTCACCAGGGTGCGTGTTTGTATAGCTTAGTGCGAGCAGAAACACTCACAGAGTTCAAACGAGTCAGATTCTCGGATGCAGCCAAGTATGACGAAACAACCTTTTATTTTTTTTCGAAGTTTGCAGACAAATTTCGCTAGCTCAAAATGCAAATAAAGCGCAAAATAAAAATAGACTCTAGTTCGGCAAACTGTCAATGTCTTAAGCTTTAGTGAGATCAGAATTTCCATGATAATGTCCAGAAGGCCCAAGTGCCGGTTCAATCCTGACACGGATTTCGAAACATATTGGTCTTGAAACGTAAATGGCAATGCAACGGTCCCAGAGAAGTTCCCATAGTGAAATCTTCAAAGGCTTCTATCGGGCCACTTGAAAAACCAAAGACGATTAGCAAATCTTTGCAGAACCATCCGTGCCGCAGTTTGACAAAAGTCAATTAATTCTGGCGCTTGAGACTCAAAACAATCCCGGTGCCAAACGTACCTTGATTTTGTACTAACTAGCTTCTTTTTTGCTCGTTACACACATCTGATCAAGGACTGGAAGCTGGAATTGCTTGCCTAGCTTTCCACAAATCTGTACTGGAGCATGTATGAAGCCCTAGCCAGTATCACATTCACTATACCTCTCCATTCTTAACTGGTACGTGTAGTGGGTAATATCAGACTAAAGAAGTAGAATGGTCTCAGATATAGAGCAGAGGCTTATCTGCAATTATGCAACGAAAAGGGTGAGTGGGGGTGGCAAAAGTAAGACCACGCCATTGAAAGGAACAGTGGCGTTATTGAATGACGTCACGGAGTGAGAGAGAGAGAGAGAGATTTGGACACCTTTTGGAATTAGAGTGTATTCACTACCCGCTGATCATCAGCCATGGCCTGATACGAGGGCCCTGACAGACGCGTAAGCGCATATCTTCGAGGGACAACAAATCTCAAAGTAACTTCATTCGACTCACCGCGAAAAAAAGATTGAGCGGGACAAATCTGATTCCAGTATGTCTTGTAACATCTTCGGAATACGCCAAAACAACTCTGTCTGACGATCACTCAATTGAAACTGCCATTATCCGAGCGAAGCAGAAACACAATTCGTAAACGAGAAAGTCATGGTGTGCATATAACACTCGGCAACTTGTATGCCGTCGTCATGACGTTGCGGTTCCGGCCCACCGCTAACAATCGTATTAATGGGGATCGCATATCATAGCAAAACGCTGAGCGGTCATTCAGTAAAGCATTGATTTCCAAAGGGCTTAAACTGCCATTCCCGTTTTTATCTGAACAGAGTGAATCTCGAAAAAAATCCGGTTTTTTTTGGCTTATCTCGACAGCCCAGGGTTTTGCCAAATGCATAATCTCACCTCGTGTGCCGGAGCGCCCATATTTACGAGACTGCGCGGCATCGCCATGACGTGACGACAGCTGTGGAAATTTTTGACTCGGGTTTCTATAAAAACTTTCTTATTTTTTGTTTGTTTTTGTTTTCTTTCCTCATCATAATATCCTCATTTACCCATTACTTCGTGTCGCTCTTTTTCTTTTATGTTCAGCCCTGAACTAGATCCATGCTCTGGTACTTGCAACGAATCCCCAAGAAGCTAGCGGTCAGCGCTTTGGCGGCATTTCTATTGGCCCAAGTATTCCTCTTATCATATTTTCACATTTCTCGCCCCGTCATTCAGCTCAATCCAACAAATAATGCGATTTTGCCCTCCCTGAAATTCCAGCAAAAGGCTGCAAAGTTGCTACGATCAGTTCACACGAATAAAGAGAGATTCTGGTGGACAGAAAGTGCGCTTCAACACCTCGAGGTCGAGATTTCGGCCAGCAGGTTTTTTGCAGCCCGCGGCTCGAATGGAAATGCCGAATTATTTTATGACCCTAGACTCACACTTGCTGTTTATCTTGATGAGCTACGGCGTATCGGGAACTCCGCGGAAATGCCGATGCTCCCGTTTCACTGGGCAGATTGGGCCGACGTGACACATCTGAATACACATACGAAACATGATCGAGCGAGAAATCTTAGTTGTGAGGATTTAGCAAGCAGAATACGAGGCCATCCTGATCCTGGCAGCTTCTGCAAAGATCGAGACGAAATTCCCGAGCCTGAGCTTGAGAAAATGGGGTTTAAGTCACGAGAACAGCTCCCAAAGGCGGTTATTTACGGCCATTGTCCCCACAAATACCCCGCATTCAACGATATTCGTGTGTTCATGGCCAAGTCGTACACAATGACTCATTTGCCGAAACCATTCAAGGTGATTATTTTGAACGATTCCATTGGCGGGGGCACGTTTGAGTTCACAGTGGATCAGACGCAAGACTCAAACCAGAGGCTTGAGCATAACGGGTTTGCGGAGCGCTTTGCGATCCTGAAAACGAAGAAATTCTCACGTATGATGTTTCATGGAGATATGATCAAGTTCAATCCCGCTGCCGTATATCAAGAGCTCGTGAAAACAGTAAAACCACGTATTTTGGATCCAATTGAAGACGTTATGAACATGCGGCACACAATGAAAAGCGCTGCAGGATCCAATAAAGACTTGGCCCTTGAAAAACATCATTTTCATTACCCAAAAGAGCTTGTTCAGACGCAAATTGACCAGTATGAGCAGATCCAGGCTAGAGACGTTTTTCAACAATCCTACCTCGACGGGCTCAAAGAATGCGCAAACTACAATGGCACGAACGAGCCCACATACTTCAAAATGGCTGTTTTGGACGTGAGAGAGCCGAGAAACACGAGAAAAGAAGGCGGCTGGCATTATGACTGGCGGTTCTTCAACGACGCTCTTTTCTACCGCAAAGAAGGCTGGACCAAAGCCGAACGAGCCGAGAGAGCACACATAATCCTCGAAAGACTCTTACGGAACTGGAATCAGTTCGCAGAGGAAAAAGGCCTCGTTTCCTGGATCATGCACGGCCCGTTGTTATCGTGGTTCTGGAACGGCATGATGTTTCCGTACGACATTGATGTTGACATTCAAATGCCGATTTCTGAATTGATCAGGCTCGCAAAGGATTTCAACCAGACACTCGTGGTGGAGAATCCGGCCGAAGGTTATGGCAAGTACCTTATTGATGTTGGCGCGTATATTCACAATAGAGAGCGGTCTCGAACCGGGAACCACATTGACGCGCGGTTCATAGACGTTGATTCTGGAATCTACATCGATATCACCGGCTTGTCGAAATCTGAGTCAAGATTACCGATGCTCTACAAAACGAAACCTATTGTGCGGAAAACTGGCCCCAATGACGAGGTCTATAACGATCGGCGGATGCATTTCTACACACTCCCTCAGCTCCAGCCGCTTCATTATTCCATGATGGGAGGCGTGCCAATGTATGTTCCAAACCAAATCTCAGCCCGATTGAGGTGGGAATATGAGCATGGTTTGGACAGGTATGAGTACCGCGGGTGGTTTTTCGTGCCCAAGCTACAGTTGTGGATCACGAGGGAAAAATTGGTGACTCATTTTGCAAAAAGCGATTATGTGAATGGAGAAAATCGATTCGACGCGCAGAAAATGGTTGCTCGAATAAAAGATATGAGTGATGAGGACGGGCTTCGGCTTTTACAGGATGATGAGATTTTGGCAGAGTACTATCTCACAAGCAAAAGCACCGATTGGCATGAACGAGAAAAATCGTTTCTTTTCACTTCTGATGGCAAAGATAATGTGACTGCTTTGGAGGATCCATCCAAGCGCAGGGCGTATGACGACTTGGTGGGTGAAATAGAATTCACGAAGCCGTTTCGAAAGGCTCTATATGAGTATGAGGTGTTTGACCGGTTGAACCACAAAAAAAAAGGATAAATAAACAAGAATATTTATCGGTCCTCATAGAAATATAAATCAAGCATAGCTCTGAGCCATTACAGCTGAATAGAGATGAACATTGGATTAATGGAAGAAAAAAAATGTATTTGCAGTTTTCGCAAAAGTGAGAATAATGAGATGTGAGTTGGAAACGAGAGAAAGGCGCGTCAAACAAGTTAATTTTATAAATTTTGAAAAACCACATATTTTTGATTCGGCGTTCTATTCTTTGGTAAGATTTTTAGTAAAAGATGGCCAGGTACAAAATTTTCCACAGGATTGGCGTGAGTCAAAGAATAACACGGACGTCCGCGCTAGTACATCTGTCACTCGAACAATACAGAGAAAATAAGGTCCTTGCATAAAGAGGAAACGCTGTGCAATGAGAAAACCCTTGTTTTGGAAATCAGACAAAAAAAAAGGAAAACAATTATGGTTGGCCTTGATCAATCTTACGGTACGTAATTTCGTGGTGGACTAGGTGAGTCAACTTCACCCCTGAGTGCGTTTCCATCACTTGATAAAACGTACATCGTGCAAAAATAAGTGGAAAGCCGGCTACCATGACCCGGAATTGGATAATTGATGCAAGAGAAGTAAAATGAGAAATTGACAAGAATTACTTCATTGTGTTAAACCTGGCTAGACCTGAAAGGCCAATATAACTACTATTTCAGGCTTTCTGTTAACTCTTTTTTTGCAGAAGAATTGTCGCTACAAGACCGTGTGTTCTTAAACCGACTCAGAGCAGTGCACCGTATGTGTAAGTATGAGAGAGGCTATTTAGAGGCACATTTGGCAAGTTTGCAGTCACGCGTACCGAAACGACACATTTTCGAGTGCAAGAGTACGATGATCATGAACAAGTCGGGTGGACATAGTAATAACTTGCCCCATTATCGCATGCTACGCAAAATGACGGCATGCTCCAGAAATTCCACACCCGTACATCCTGGAAGGTGGGGTCCTCCCAACCCCTATTATATCCATCTTGCACTTGCAAAGTGGAGTTCGTTTATGTTCGGTCATGGAAATATTTCACTCTAGTTATCGGAAACAATGCTATTTTGCAACTTGTGGCTTGCTTGAATTCGTGCCGAGATTCCTTAGATTTCCTGATTTAGCAACAGTCCTGCACATAGTCGAAATGAGTCCAGTCCAGTGGCATGCATGAGTGAGTCGTGGGCCACAGATGATCATGGGGATCAGAAAAAAGAAACTATGGGGCTCATTCACGGCTAACTTCATTGCTGGAGAAACCACCAACCACTCAATTCAGCAATTTTTTCATCATCACTAAAAAAAAAGGTTTTTGGTGAATTAAAATTGGAAAAGCGATTCATTCATATTTATTTAAAAATCGATTTTCCTGGTCATAAACTCAAATTTCTATTACTCATTCGCATAAGCGAAACTCACGTGGTTTCCGCCTGGTTCCGGATCGGCCCCTATTCACATGAGTGAGACCTGCACACGCATCAAAGTTTGGCAATTTAGCCTTCACCTTTCTTTTACTTCACTCATTGCTTAAATACACTTGAGATACGGCTGCTTGTATTTTTTGTTACCATAAAAACAGCCTACTTCTAGACTGAATCACTCACTTTTCTCGTCATTTGATACACTCATGGCAATATCCGTGACCATACTTTGAGAACCATATTGGCCCTGATTGAGACTCATCAGGCTATTACACCCTAGAGCATATACCATCAAAAACTCGATCACTACTCAAAATTTATACGTGCTGATATCACATTGACCTAAGTTTTGCAAAATCCCGAAAAAAAGCTGCAAAAAATCCCGTTTTCTCATTCCCTTTGCACGTTTTCGTACTATCGATAAAGCATATGTCCTCTACAAAGATAGAAACCAGTGCCAGCGGCTCGCAGGCTGAGCTCCGCAACCGGCTTCAAAAAGGGGGTGTCAAAAGTATCACAAACTCGCTGAATCCCGCCAAAAACAGGTCTGCAGAAGAGATTTTGATCGAAAAGCTCGACGCGTTTTTATCGTCGATCGAACAAAGACTAGAGCGGTTCGACCAGTACTTCAAGATTTCTGGAGATGTACTTATTGAGGACAAGGAGCCTGAAGGGGAAACTGCAGCCACTTCTCTGCGGTCACGCCGCTCGAGCTCGGCGTCTTTACTGTCCTTGAAACTGTTTTCCATGTACAACCTAAACAAGGTGTATGAACAGCTCAGCACAGTCAAGGACCAGGTCCTAAAAACATCTGTGTTGAATTTGGAGTATCTTTATAAAGCACTAGATGATAAGTACACCGATCTTTTCAACCCAGACGGCGAAAACGAGCCGGTTTCCACCTATATGGAATCGCTCAGCAACAACCGCGAGATTCTCACGAACAAAATCATCACCAACTTGAATTTTTTCGAGCAAAAACTCTCCCACATCGATTCACTCATCAAGAGCAAGACGCCTCAGGCAACGCCTAACTATGATGAGGACGCCAAGTTCAATCGATATCGGTTTTTTAACTTTAATCGCGCACTTAAAGCGGCCCAGAACGGGTACTTACATTACTATCAGCTTCCGCTTTCGTGGCGCGAAAACAGGTACATTATCCACGGGTACAGATTCAATTTGAGCCATCGAGAAATGTGGAAACTGATGTTCCATTTCAATCACAATGAGCTGGCCAATATCTGGACCCACGTGGTTGGTGCGCTCACAATGTGTTACCTTGGGTTAGTGCACTTCCCAAATACCGAAGTCTACGCAAAAAACTCGCGCATGGGGAATGCCATGATGTTCATATTCATCGCGGCAGCGCTCGAGTGCCTTATTAGCTCTGTGTTATGGCACACGTACCTGTGTTTTGCACAAATCAAGATCCGCAACCGGTTTGCCTGTGTGGACTATACAGGCATTACCGTGTTGATCACGTGCCTGGTGATAGCCGCCGAGTACTGCTCCTTGTACAATTACGCCAAGTTACTTTACTCGTTCATGGCCGTGCTGATTTGTGCAGGCCTTGCCGGGTTTCTGTTTAATTGGCTGCCGTATTTCGACCGGCCCGATTGCCGCCCGATTCGGATTGGTTTTTTCATTTCGCTTGCGTTTTTGGGAGGCGTCACGTTCTTGTGCAAATGGCACTACGAAGGCCTTGCGACTGCGTTCTACTTCTACTTTCCGTTAGTCTACAAACTGTTTGTATGGTATTGGGCGGGTGTTGTGTTTTACGGAGGACTAATTCCAGAGAGATGGAGGTACGACATTATTATCAACGAGGACGACACGTGTGGCCACGACCATAGCGCGCTGGATGTGCTTTTTGGCAATATTGAGCATAGCGGGGAGGAGGAATTGAAGGAGGTGAAGGAAAGCATGGCCAGTCATTGTGCCGTGCACAACCGTCATTCCCATGGCTGTCACGATCACGATCACGTGACCGAGGCAGACCCGTGCACCATGGATCAAGTTAGCGCTGTTAAGAGCGATGCTGGCCCCGGAGCGAGTGGTGGAGACGACCAGCAACGCGCGCCATGCACCTGCGCACAAGCGGCGCTTGATGACGACACTATGCAGCAGAACGACATTTTGAAGAAGCACTTTCCCGAGGCGCCGATGCGCACACCCTACCACGGAGACTTTTTCTCGTTGTGGTGGGTCGACTACATTCTTCAAAGCCATAACATCTGGCACGTTTTTGTCGTCTTGGGTGTAGTGGGCCATTACTTCAGTCTTTTGGGAATGTATGAGGCGATACACACTCAGCAGCAACTAGCTTAATTTCTGTGAAGTTCAACTTGTTGTCTTGTGTGCACGAACATCGCCGAACGCCAATTCGAGACATCTTTGTGTGCAGGCTATACCAACAATGCGATCTCATTGGCTGTTGCCACCATACACGATTGGGGTTACAGTATGTTGAAGGTGGTGCTCTCAGGGCATCGTTGCTGCTGCTGCAAGAATGTCAAAAAGGCAAATTTGTAAATACTCCCTTCAGTTTCGTGCCGAGGATATTTGAAAACATCGTTGACAACTTGACCCGGATTGATCTGGCAGCCCAGAAATCCTCGGCTTTGGATTGCATTAGCGCTTGTCTAGTTGACATCCGCGCTTTCCAAGAAATTTTGGCATGTCACCAAGACCCTTCCACTGGCCCACTCATAGCGTCCGTGCAGAGAAGTCTCTGTTGCTGTAAAAGGAAAACAAATGCTATAACACCAAGTCTAACGTAGTTGCAAATTTAAATACTAGTTATTGTCGAATTTCACATACAATTCGTTCCGGTGAGTATCAGATACTGTTTGAAAAAAGGAAAGTGACGTAATGAGCTTGTGACGCTAAATCCGGACTAGATATACGAAGTAATGGCATTTTTTTCAGACTCGTTTCTCGCGCGAACCTCATCAAACCTTCCCCACTTTACTCAAGCAAGACATGGTGGGGATATGTCGTTCTTGTTTCAAGTCTGTACCCGAGTCTTCCGAGCCATGTTGAACCCCGCAAACCACAACAAACGGTCTTACCCGTTTTCAGCTACAACGAGTAAGTTTATATGCTCGAAATTGAGGAATTTTTCATGTGGCGAGTGCTGATCCGGCCAACACTGAATTCCAAACTTTCGCCGTGCTCATGAGGCTGGCCGGCGTCTCACAACGACATTATGTGCATGGCCAGTATGTAGAGACATCCGTATGTACACGCTCAAACGCGACGCACGAAAAAATAAACATCACTGTGCAGGCCCGCATCTCAAATTCGCGCGTGCGACTTTTACGGCAGAGCAATCGTGAAATTGGCCCAACAATGGATATTTCATGTTCGTTCTCAGAATTGTGGCAAGGTAAAGTAGGTAGATCATTTGATCTTTTCAGAAATAAAATCGCTGTGGTGGTGATGTCCATCCTATTCATGTAAACACCAAATTCCTGAATTGCTGGCTACAGTATGTCGTGCTCAGGAAAAACTTATGCCTCGGAATCTGATGGCTGGCATGCAGGCGCGTCGCCGCCTTCGAGATGACATGCATGGGGATGCGTCATTACATAATGGTGCAACTGCAGTGTTTGCCGTGCCATCCCTAGCTGTTACATGGCGGATGCAATTTAGGCTCTGGCAAAAGTCAGAAGGTATTTATAGTAGCACATTCCCCCACCCCCAACTTCATGTAAGCCTCTATTGTTTCTGTATTTTGACGCAATGGGTTTGATCGATAGAACCGCACATTTCGGTCTTGAGGGCAGACCCCTCAGACTCATGGTCACTGTGATTGCCGTGACCGGTTTTTCCCTTTTCGGATATGACCAGGGTTTAATGGCCGGTATTATTACTGGTGACCAATTCAACGACGAATTTCCCCCTACTAAAGGCGAGAGCCACCATGCCACCGTGATCCAGGGTGCCGTGACTGCCTGTTACGAGTTGGGATGCTTCTTTGGTGCTTTGTTTGCGCTTTTCCGTGGTGAAGCCTACGGCAGAAAGCCCATGGTTTGGGCCGGATCGCTCATCATCATTTTGGGCACTGTCATTTCCGTGTCTGCTTTCAGAGAGCACTGGGGCTTGGGCCAGTTCGTTGTGGGCAGAGTCATTACCGGTATTGGCAATGGTCTCAATACGGCCACGATTCCTGTGTGGCAATCTGAGATGTCACGTGCCGAGAACAGAGGCCGTTTGGTGAACTTGGAAGGTTCCGTTGTTGCCGTTGGTACGTTTGTTGCCTACTGGTTGGACTTTGGGCTTTCGTACGTGAACAGTTCCGTGCAATGGCGTTTCCCCGTGGCGTTCCAGATCTTTTTCGCTGCAATTTTGTTCTTTGGAATCATGAACTTGCCTGAGTCGCCCAGATGGTTGGTGTCGAAGGACAGAAAGGAGGAGGCCATGTACATTTTGGGTAAGTTGAATGCCGTCCCGGCAGACTCCGACGAGGTTTATGCCGAAATCACCGTGGTGCAGGAGGCCGTCAACAGATTCTCGAGATCGCAAGTGGGTTTCAAGGACTTGTTCTCTGGCGGCAAGACGCAGCATTTCCAGAGAATGACCATTGGTGCATCGACCCAGTTCTTCCAGCAATTCACCGGTTGCAATGCCGCTATTTACTATTCCACTGTTTTATTTGAAACCACCATTTTCCACGGCCAGAGAAGATTGTCGTTGGTGCTCGGCGGTGTTTTCGCCACGATCTACGCTCTTTCCACGATTCCTTCGTTTTTCTTGATTGACACTTTTGGCAGAAGAAACTTGTTTTTGCTTGGAGCCATGGGCCAGGCCATTTCCTTTACGATCTCGTTTGCCTGCTTGGTCCACCCTACCACCCAGAATGCTAAGGGTGCTGCCGTGGGTATTTTCTTGTTTATTTCCTTTTTCGGATTCACGATCTTGCCCTTGCCTTGGATCTACCCTCCTGAGATCAACCCCATGAGAACCAGAACCGTGGCCACCGCCATTTCCACGTGCACTAACTGGATCTGTAACTTCGGTGTGGTGATGTTCACGCCCATTTTCATGAACGCCTCGGCCTGGGGCGCATACCTCTTCTTCGCCGTGATGAACTACCTCTTTGTGCCGGTCATTTTCTTCTACTACCCTGAGACTGCAGGCAGAACATTGGAGGAAATCGACATCATCTTTGCCAAGGCCCACGTCGACGGCCGCCAGCCATGGAGAGTCGCCGCCACGTTGCCTAAACTCTCGTTGAAGGAGGTGCAGGAACACGGTACCCAATTGGGTCTTTACGACAACGATTTCGAGAAGGAAGGTTTCGACGTCAAGGAAGACGTTTCTTCCAACACTTCTTCGGACAGAGCCGACGAAGGCATCTTGTCCTCGGGCCAGCAGAACACCCCAGCTGGCGTCTAATGCCCTAAATGCCGTTTACATACCCCTAATTTATTGCTAGAGTACTTTGATGTAGAATTCTGGCAGCTTTGCCAGCACACAACTTGTGATTGAAGAATGATGACTAGAAAACGGCCATCTTGGAAAAAGACCGAGTTCTTGAGCTACGCTTATGGTGCTATGTTTTATGAACGTTGGCTTTTCGGTCGACGCATATGCTACAAAAAAACGGGAAAGGCTAAAAATCGCCATGCTGAATGGCGGAGTTTGATCATGATGGTATTAACCCACCGTCCGTTAAGGGATAAGACTCGGCCGAAATCAAACCCTGCAGTATGATCCGAAAAGCAAAAAAAAAGGGTAAATAATAAGCAGGGCCAGCTATGGTTGAGGCCGTTCTGAGATCAAACACCGAAGCATGAGGAGGCCAAACAAGCTCTACTGGCACAGAGAAGTACAACACAGTTTTTCAGAAGCTAGGTGGTGATGAGTACTTCCCCGAAAAACAGATCAATCAGTAAAGTTAGAGAATAGATGGTAGCAGCAACGAAGTCATCTATCTACAAAGTGAACACTTCTAAGAAAAGTACACTCAGGTTTCAAACATTGATCTTGCAAGATTACGTCCATGTGGCACCCAGAGCGCAATATATAGAGCGCAATTTCTAAAGCGCAATTTATGGAGCGCAATTTGTAGGCCCCACAAACACCCGCAGGCAACCCCACCACACCAAAAATGCGTTTTACTTCAAACGAGTGACGGTAGATAAGAAAAGCTACATAAAGTGGAATGACGTTGAGGGATTGTGGGGTAAAGTGGAGGCCCGGGAATCAAGCTCGTGCGGAGATTGGGGTATTGGCCCTCGCGCCTAACACCGATTACTACATACAATGGCGAATCGGCCAAGGGCAGCAGGCATGATAACAATGGAGGAACTAAGGCGGGCATGCACCTTAAGCAAGATCCAGAAGGCTCTTGATACGGAAAAAAAAAACCTAGATTCTACGGATCTGAAAGATGTGTGTGCCGGAGTGCATATGAAGCTATTTCTTACTTTTTTTCTCCCATGATACTGTTGGCCCATTCCCCACAAGAGCACATCGGAACTCTATATACGGCTCGGTCCCGAGCACGTTCCGCCGCGAACCCTGCATAAAGCGTGACTCTGATCTCAACTTTTTATTTCTTTTTCCTCTTTTTCATCTGTTTCCCCTGTATGAAAAAAAGGGGAACCCAAGGCGTGCAAACGCCCGGTAGTCTTTTTTAGCCCCAGTCTTATATTCCACTCGGTAAATCCATAGACAGCACTCAGGTCACATCTAATTGTTTTTCTTTTTGATTCAATCTCCATATATTAGTTTGCCTAGCCTTGTCTTTGCTGTGCAGACTTTATACATTGTTGCCTGTTTGGGCGTCTTCTCCGTGATACTGCAGCCGCAGCCTCGCTACGCGAACAAATCTGAATTAAACGCCGCCCGCCGCACTTGCCCGCGTATCTCTAGGTCAGGCAGATTTTCTCTCCTAACCAGATATCTTTATCTCATCGGAGTTTGGTTCTGCTTTCTTTGCGGTCAAGACTTTGAAGATTACAAAGGGCTCGAATAGAAGTCGGCTTTTTTACAGCCAATTTTTTCCATTGCAATACCGGATTTGTGCGGCTGAAGATGGACCCTGCTCCAAACGCCGTGACCGGCGCACCGGTGATGTCTCCATATGGAGATGCCCATTTGCACGGCAATTTGCACAAAACTTTCATCACTCGAGACGAGGCGATAGTCAAGACCAAAGATGCACACGTGATGTCCAGATCGGGCAGCCATGCCGACGGAACGGGCGAAAACGCAGACATGACTGTGCGTGCAGATGGCAATGTGATGAAAGTGCAGAAATCCCGCCAGCGGAAAGTGTTCAGCTGCGTGGCATGCCATAAGAAGAAAATCAAGTGTTCACGAGACCACCCGATCTGTCAGAATTGCCTGAAAACGAGCGTTGAATGCATGTATTACGCGAACAAACGCGTCAGTAGAGGTGGCCGGCGCAAGCTGAAGGACGAGTCCACTGAAAAAGACGGAATGCAGGCGAATCGAGGATTTACTGAGAATAAAGAAAATACAAATGCATACTCTGAGCATTCACAGGACGCGCGCGGCAAATTGAATGGGGTTTCGGCCGATTTACAGCCGCCTCCACATGACTCCACCAGAATGTCTGTTTCCACGTCGGGATACCTGCACACGTCAGGCCCAGATTCCTTAAATCACGATGGATCGATTGCTGATTTCACGTCGTATTCGGGATCCCTGCTCACGCCGGAAACAAACCCAAAATTGCCGGGGTTTACTGAAAATGGTTTCACATCCATGAATGGGGATAAAGTTCTGGGTCCAAGCACCATTTTGCACGCGCCTGAACCTAGTCTGACTTATAACGGGAATGCTGAATATTTGAATAACCCCAGATTGCACCATGTTCCGTCCACAGATTCCGTCAGTAAAATGACCAGCAAATTTTTCCAGCCTGGCTACACTAGCAACCCTGGAGAAGAGCATTTTTCTCTGGCAATGGGGCCCATGTGTTTCACGCCTCTCCAAGAGATCGCATTGACCAATGGCATGAAATCCCCGCCGCTAAATGTTTGCGTGAACGGCAAAAATGGGGACTTTGAGCGAATCCCTGCCGATTTCGGCTTCCCGCAAAATCTGCACACCTACAACAGTGGGCCTGCTGGGCCTGACAAACAGAACTCGCTGTATTCTTCGTTTGCGAACTTCCTCGACAGCCCGAGCGCAGCAAGGCCGACTCTCGTCTCTAACCCGCTGGCCAAACGCACCACGACGTTTCTGTCCACACAAGAGATGTCACTCAACCCATACACGTCGAACCCAGCCACCACAGTCAACTTTTTGTACGGCACAAACGTGAACTACCACAACGGGGACATTTTCCTGTCTTTATTGGAACACCTACCGACAAAGGAGCGCTCTTTTGAGCTAGTGGAGCGGTATTTGCATTCCGTTCATGAGCTTCTTCCTGTTTTGGTCAATGTGCTGGAGTTTGTTGCAGAACACGATCGGTTCTGGACCCAAATTCATAAGAGGCCTTCCTCACAAAAGGAACCGGAGAATTTCGATTTGCTTCTGTTCTATACACTCTATTTTCCTGTCGTGTATGCATCCACGATATCTGAGTTTGAGGAGTACGATAACCTTTTACTAAACCAGGATATTGATAAGTATTTGAGGGCTTTCAACAAGATCTGCCAGCATTACAACTATCCACATGGGCTCAAATCGATCTCGCTTCTTTTGGGAAACGTTATTATTCAGTCCACTTCGCCCAACCCGTCAACAATGGAGATGTCGCAGATTATAAGGTACGCAAAGTTCTTGCAACTCCACAAGGATCCCGTCAAAACTCTCAGGATCAAAAACTGGAAGGTTGTTGGGTTTCGGAGGAAGTTGTGGTGGGTGATCTTTGGGCTTGATGCAATCAGCAGTCATAATTTTTGCTTGCCACCGGTTTGCCGGTTTAGTGACTTCAACGTGGAAATCCCAGAGCATCATGATCCCATCTTCAACGAAAATGGCACTGTTGTGGGGAAAAAGTTGAACGTGTCGACTTTAGCGATGACGGTGAAATTCCACTTCGACATCATTTTGAGTGATTTGGTTTATCAGTTGCACAACGGACTTGCGACAAACATCTCTAGCCTGGAAATCAACACAATCCGAAGCCAGATCTCGTCTTTGTTTGTTTACATTCATCAAGCGGTCCTGGAGATAAACGCACACTACAAGAAACACCCTCCCAGGACCGTTACTGAGATGAATATGTTCATTTTCGTGAAGCATCATTCATGGAGTTTTGCTGACAGGGCATTGATGCTTCTACACAAGAAGATTCTTCTTTCCGATCGCGGGGAAAAGGATAGTGACTCTTACCAGATGGCTTCGTGGACCAGACGGAGCGGAACGTTATCATTGAGTGAATATGAAGACACTTTCGGTCGCATACCCGAGGCTAACATCATCAAAAACTTCCACGAATCATCGGTCGGTCTTCTCCAATTCAGCCAAACCAAGCCATTCTCTTACGACGACTTGCAGACCAACTTAATGCCCTCTATCTTGCATAACTTGAATGATTTCTTGAAATACAACGATTTCATCAAGTTTGGCAAGTTCAACTGGTACGTCAAGCGGACTATTCCACTCGATTCAATCATATTGCTTTTCGTGATTATGAGTGTCAAGCTCAAGTATGAGTATATGGGTGCTGATGAATTGGTCTTGTACGTCAAGTTGGTCAACAAGACTTTGTTCATACTCAACAGGAAATACTTCAAAAACGAGAAGTATAAACGGATGTTATCCTTGACAAATACCACATGGGAGTACATTTTGAAGAAGTATAACGTCTTGCAACGGGTGACGCCGCCAAATGGCACCGCAAGCGGAAGTGTTGTGGAATTCTTGGACCATCAGGTAGCCGGGATTCTGAATATGAGCGAACTTTTTACGATTATGGATGTTCCACAGCCAGCCATGGTCGTGGATGGGAAAACGCTCATGCCACCGCATGGAGAAGATGACTCTTTGTTCAATCGGGAGATTTCGAGCAAAAAGGAAAAAGACGCTTTCGAGTATCATTCTCCAATGAGCATGAGCCCTCGTCACAGTGTTGACGACATATCCCCGCGGGTTGAGGATAAGGCTACCGAGGAGGAAAAGCGGATAAGGAAAACGGAATTGTTGCATTTGGACCAGAAAATTTACTACGATTTGCGGAACAACTTCGTGGACATTAACGATTATTGCACGTTCTACTCGTCCTTGGAGAATGTGCTTCACGCGCTCATGGATTACATCAACGACAAGTGATGTCTCTTGCTATTTATTTTGCATTTTAATGAATTCAATTCTTGCTATTTCACTGTTCCATTTTGCCCCTTTCACGCCTTGATTGCCGTTTCGATCATGCTCAATTTGGACCGCAAAGCGTCCATTTTATCGGTGAAATGCTGATAGCTTTTAAAAGGCACGTCACTTTTGAGAAAACAGCCTTTGTATGCATCTTCATCCTCTGGCCGCAAGTTTCGAAGAAGTCTCGTCCACATGGTCAAAATGTACTTTGCCGCGTTGATGGTGTCATTTTGTTTGGTCCTTCTTTCTGGAGATACGCTTAGGTAGTCGATGTTTTTGATCGTGCGCCCCAACTTATCCAAAGCCCGAAGAACGACCTTGAGCACTTCTAGCTTCAATGTTAGATCGCCATTGATCAATGCAACGGGCCTGGGCGCCACATACCTGCTTTCATAATAGTCTTCCGAGTATATTTTGAAAAATGGGTAATCTTGAGGGAGGAAAAACTTTCTGAAGAGCCGTTCCTCTTCGGGTGGCAAGTCCATGCCTCCCACTGCACAATCGAAAAGACCTCGTTTTGCGATGTTTGTTGATGAGAGTGTTTCTGATAGGGTGCAGTCATTGATTGGGACATGGATTGTGGCTGCCCATGATAAGCCAAGCAATGGTAGGAGAGAAAAGAAAAGCATTTGCATTCAGATAAAGTGTTGTTCGACCAGGCACATTTTCTTCAAAAAAATGCAAACCCGGCCAATGGAGTCAGCACTATTTATATGCGTGATTCTCGTCGATCCTTGCAACATCGGTGAAAGGAGAAACTAGAGTATGTGGACAATGAAGCATCTGGCACAATGAATGAATGCATGGTTGCAGATTCTTGTGGCAGGAATAAGTTGAGAATCTGGCTTGACATAAGAATCCGAAAGATCTAAAAGTGTCAATTTGTGGCTCATCTTCGAGGAGAATTGGCTAAATCATCTTTTTGGCAGCTATCTACGCTTTTTGCATTCATTCATTTAATCCGGTTGTCTTATACGCGTGCGGAGAATGCAAGTAGCCGCGATTGCATATGCACCTCGTAAACAAAGAGGCATCTCTGCACAACAATAAAGCCGTGTCGAAGAGTTGTTTGTATGTGTTTTTTTTTTTATTCTTTTTTCTTTCTTGGTATATTAACTAAACTCGAAGCAATTGCATATATGTGGAATTAGGCTGTTCATGACTTTATCGAACCCCCGTGGAGAAAAGTACTCTTCCATGTGAAATAAGAAATCTCTGATATTTTGACCTGCAATGCGGCCTCATGAACTTGTTGCATGATCCATAAATCACAAATCCAGTCTTCACCACTCACGCTTTAGAAAAAGTATGCTTTCATGCATCAAACAAACAAACTGCCCCATTGTATTGCTTGTAACAATGTACTCAAATAATGGCACGTCGCCCTTTCTCACTAGATGCGACAGAAAAAAGAAAATTGGAGAGACTTCATTGTCTTTTCGAATGCAACACGTGACAGATGAGTATTGAGGATACTTTTTCTGTGCTATTGTAGATGCCTTTCCTGCGTTCACGTAACACCCAGAAAAAAAGAAAAAGATCATCATGCATACAATGGATCTTATTCTCTTTGCGGCCAAACAGGAAGGCGCACAATAATCCATGACAATGCAAGAACCACACAATTGAGATTGCGACTAATGCGGTCCCTAGTGTGTTGTGACTTGGCAAACGGTCGAATTAATGTACAGCATTTGGCCGGCGCAAATAGACACCAACAATTCGGGTATACCAATCGTGTATCTGATACAACTGTGTTTTACAGCATGCTTTGAGAAGACTTCTGAAATGTAGGCACAAATCCATTTTGGCCGTCTCCCAACCACTTTCAAATAAAAATAATCTGTTCCCACCAGAGTAAGCTAACTGCGTGAATACGCTCGAACTCTTTGTGATCTTTCTGCTTATTGCTAGAACTTATGGCATGCGCACGTAACAAAGCTGCTGGAGCAGACAGTCAATACACGCCAGATCACCACACTCTGCCTCTTTTAATCCACAACAATCACATCTGCTTGCGTTTTTCTTTCATTTGGGCTTGGAGAAGAATCACGCTGAGAATTGTGCTTTGATGCTCTCATATTTTCTGATTGTTCTGCACCACGTGACTTTGACTCGTCATCGGATGTGTTTGAGCTGTAGGTTCCTTCGCTGGGCCGCAGTCTCGACAGAGCCGTGGAATCACTTCTTTTCTCCAAGTATGCATTGAGCTTTTTCTTGTTGGGTGAAGTCGATCTCTTGAGTGCGGAACCTCCGCTAGATACAGGTGTCTTTGAAGGCGTGAGTGGCGGGGTCGTGGGACGTGGAATCGGCGGCAAATCTGCCTCGACCTCTTTCTTCATTGGCTCATTCTTCGTAGCAGAATGGTCTTTGGAAGCATTTGAGGAACTGGAAGCATTTTTCACCGCGCTCTTTAGTTTCAGCTCCAATCTAATTTTCGAATTCGATAGTTTCGACTTCTGTGGCGCTTGTGCACTCTTTGCAGAATTTGTTCTCAGTGGTTTCTTCGAGTTTCTGCGCCTTAACTCGCCAAAAATGGTCTCTTTATGCGTGAACAAGTCTGCAATAAAATTCTGTTGGAGAGCTTCCGTGGCAGTGTTGAATGCATGGACGCTTTTACCTTCAATTTCAGCCGCCCCTGTTTTTGGACGCAAGACCAATGCGCCAAATTCACGACTAAGCCTTGCGCGCAAAGACTCGCTCAATTCGGCGTTCTTTGAGCTGATGATCTGCACAAGCCTATTCAAATGGGTCAAGAGCGCGTCTAGCGTGGCTAAATTGCACACAGGTAGCTCCATCAAGGTATTCTGCAAGCCCGTAACACGTGACTTGTCGGCGCTTGTCTCGGCCGTGGTGCCTGGCGGGTAGCTCAGGTAGAGTGTTTTGATCAAGTCGAAAAACGTGTGTGACACAATCAGGTCCGGCAACTCCATGAAGTATAGTTTCAAGACGTTGGTAACAGTCAGAGGATCATGCGTAGCCAAACCACCTTGAATAGCCAGCAACTCTGTCTGCTCATTGAGTTCTTGTCTGAGCTGATGCACTTTTGCAAGGTGCACTGGTTTTGTCCATAACCCAACTCTCTCCTCGTCATTTTCTAATTCTGGATAGAGCGAATCAAGGTATGAGAGCACGGCCTGCACGATAAGAGGCACTGCTTTCTTGTCCAAGCGCGCCTTCACACTCAAGTCCACACCAAACGTCTGGCGGATGTTCAGGTGGTAGTAGTTATCGTATAATGTCACGTGCGGCAGGAATTTACCTGTAGCATAGTTTTCAATCAAAAACTTCAAGTCGCCTGCAGGATGAATAGTCTCTTCCACAAGAAGCAACTTGTCACAAGACTGTTTCAAGGCACTTATTTTGTTTGAAAACGCAGCAATGAAATCGAAAGTGGCCTTTTTCACCGCCCGCAACCGGTCCAACTCGCATTTCTGCATGAACGCTAAATGGTCCATCACAGTCTCCTCGAACTCACATCTCGCAAGGTCCAAAATCTTTGCACTTTCATAGTATTGTGCATCCAATAAATCCACCTCCTTCACAAGTTTCCGGTATTGTGACTTGTCATTGTAGTCCACTGCAGCCACTCCGATAGCCTGCTTCATATCCTCGATATACGTAGAGAATTGGTTGCCACGATTTGCAGCCACATCGAGCCCTGACTTTTTGGCTAGCTCGATTTCAGACACCTTGGCTAGCTCGAAGACTGCCGGTTTCCACTGGTAATGGAACTGCGCAGAATTTATAAAGTTTTTGTTCGCCATTGACCCAATCGCACGAAGAAATCCGTTTGCAATCAAATCTTGCCCAAACAATTCGGCCTTGGCCACGCTTCCCCGCATCTCAGGCATGTGATCAAGAAGCCACTGTGCGATCGCACTTCCGGTGGAAACATTGTTGTAGGTGCCCAAAATCGGCACTTTATGCGGGGAAATCTCGATTTGCGTGACCATTTCTGCAAGTAGCTTTTGTGCCAGCGCGTATTCGTACGAGAAACCGCCAAATGTGTAGGTTACATCTGTCAGAGGGTCTTCCGCTGGTCCGGCGGCGTCTACGCTTTCTTGCAGCACATCTAGCGCATCCAATTCTTCCTCCGTGTAGTGTGTTTTGAAATCCTCAACTAAGCGACACTTGTTGAAGTACTTCTTTTGGATTTTCTCCAAATGGGCCCGGCTGGCGCTATATTGCTTGTACTTCTCGGCAATAACCTGTTCCGAGAACCCAATGCGTTGCTCGTGCTCCTTACACCATTTTGTAAAAGGCTGCAAAACGAGTTCCTGGATCTTTTGGGCGATTTCCGTATGGTACGCGCCCTGGCGGGTAAAGTTATGCCCGATTTCACCAAACGCGTTTTTGATCGTCGACACATAATCGTCGTTGGCGTGTCGTTTACTTAACAATTTTAATGACGTGGGCCCGTTCTCCAACTCCTGCCCATAGCGGAACTCAGCATCCATTCTTTTGGTGAATAATGCCACAAAATCGTCATTTTCCTTGACCCCTTCGTAAAGCTCGTCAAAAAGCGCTTCGTGGCCCAGATGGTAGTCGGCGGTCCAGAACAGGTCAGCAAACGACATGATAGACAGCGGTAAAGCTTAGAATTTTGTTGGTTTTGAGGAATTTCAGAATTTTAGAATATTTTCTATTCACTCACGTGTCTAAAGCGACTGTTTTATGTCTTTATAAATGCTTGGTCTGGGAACCGAATCGAGTACCTACGTTTGGAAATGGAATTTGTAGCATGTCACGTGACCAGTGCACCGTGTCGCGCACACCGCGTATGGACGAATACGGAAAGAGAAAACCCACCTATTCAAATGGGGTAACATGAGGATGGCATAAATTGGACTATTTCAAGGTTGAAGTTTCCAGAAGATAATTTCTTTGCCTTTTTTGAAATTTTAGAATCATATCTATATCAAAAGTTGACTATTCGATGGATGTTCTAGGCCTTCTAAAGAGAGCACCGTTGCGTATGTGCAGGTCTGTCCATTCGCAGCCACGCTGGTGCGTTGAGCCTTTTTCTATTATTAGATAGTTCTCGAAAAAAAACACTAGGGGACAGGATATGCTCTGCGGGAGATAATTCACGCTCACGGCGTTTTAAGAGTGCTTTCAAAAAAGAAAACTATGCCTCCAGGTCATCCATTATCTCTAGTGGACATCACTCCTTGGTAGTGCCTGTCTGTGCATGTGTGTTATACATTGATTTGAAGTTGGTTTAATTTCCACCTCGATTAGATTTTGGGAATTTTTGACCATAAAATTGATTCTTCGCATTGAACTTCAGTATTTGTGTTTTCGTACCCTCCATGATAGCTCCTTTCTCCATATTTAGGACATGGTCTATGATGGTCACCCAAGAGGGATCTAAGGAAAGAAACGACTTTTTTACATTAAAGTGAGGCTAGCCTTCAAAGAAATCAGTTCTGATGTAGAATTTGGGCTTTTTTTCTTTGAAGCAGTTTGATTGCTTTGTATCATGTTTCCCACACCGAACATGCATCATCTATGGAGAGGGAAAACTGGGCACTTTTTTCTTGTTTTCTGCTTCAATGATCCTCATGAGCACGTCTAGGTGTATATACTTACTGTCTCAGAGCTTACTTAGAAAAACAGACAGAAAGATTAAACAGGAATACCCGCTTAAAATGATCATATATTCCAAAAAAAAAAGTGAAGATGCACCATCGAGTGTACTATTCAATTCATAAGGGCGGATAATTGGTGTCAATCAGCCTTTGAGACGTATAATGTATAGGCTGGTCATCTTTTTGGCCCGCACTTAAAAAAACACTTTGAAACGTAGTCAATGCTTGCAATCAAATCTGGCGTAGGACCAAACATATAATCGACTAACAATGGATCATCAGTTATCGAAATGTCACTCTTTCCGTCAATAGCCTCTACCAAGTGTTATACTTATATGCGAAAGAGTGTCAGGTTCTCAGCGTCTGACTAACTAATGTTTATTGTGTAGATCATCTAGTAAAACCAGTCTGGCTCTCTAATCCAGTAGGTGGGAGAGCCAACATTTATATAGTCAAGGCAGACAATGGAGTCTGCCTTTTCATTGTTCGTGTGTGGCCAGCCAAGCTGGCCTTAACAATAGAAGGTGCATTGCTTGGCAAGTACACAGTACTTGCCTAAATGGAACACCTTACATCTCCCCCAGTTTCCATCCATGAAATCAGATGAAACTTACCTAAAGGTCGAGAGCGGAGAGAGCGATCTCCCCCTATTGAGAACATAGTCGTTGAACGTGCATTGATCGCGACTCATGTAAGCTGTTAACATGAGAGTCGCCTAGTAACTGCCGACGTTGGGCAATGTGTGCTTATAGCAAGGGCATCCGAAGTCCTCTTCACAATATAGGAAGCAAATAGAGGATTGGTCGGTGGGCATAGCAGACAGAATATAGCACATCTGTCAAGCCCATGTATTCCACTAGGCCAAGTGAATGTACATCTGCAAGAAATCGAGAAGCGTGAGCATCGACAACAAATCATTTGTCGGCTAACTTCTGGACACAGAATGGGCTAATGGTGCTCCCCCGCGACGACCGCAGAGGGAGAGTTGGGACGGAATGAAGTGCGATGTTTATCAAAGAATAAGTGTCACACTCCAAATTTCAGGATGATCTCTCAAAGTTATCAAACGAGGAAAAACTGGGTATTCCTTGATTCATTCGAGAGAAGAACAATCAGGTGCTTTGGGAGCCAACCAGAATTGGCCCGTGAACAAAGACTAGACCACTGTTGATCAGGCAACGAGAGCCGGCCAAACAAATAACAACAAGCGGCCTCCCTTCCAAGAGTCTGAAGGGATTGAAAGTGGCAGTACAGTCATCTGTGAATCGAAAAGACTGCCACGTGCAGAACAAGTATCTGCGGTCGGAAATTGGCCATGCAGTTTTCCATTGCTCTGATTTCAGCAAAATGAAGCACCCTTTCAGGCCTTTTCAACTGAGAGACTTTTACGCGGGTATCCCGAGCGAAATAGTCTCTTGCAATAGCCTAAGATAGAGTCTGAACAAAGAAATCATACTCTTCAAAGAACTAAAATCAGCCACAAGGGCAATGCAATGGCGGCAGGAAGATCATGAGGAGGATAAGAAAATCTCAACATGCAGTAGTGGAAACGAAGTTGACTGCTTGTCCAATGAAGGATGCGATTCAGCGAGTCAAAATCGGAGGGGTCGGAATGCGCCATGACCGTTCCACTTCGGTCGTAGGTGACAAGGTCGGGTTTGAGACTGGCCCGTTCGAAAAATCAACAGACGGGTGCCACATAAGTGGCGATGGGGGCTTCGTTCAACGTTCGGCGACGCCCCTCAGTTGCGATACTAACGGGCGGCTAACGCATAAAATTTGACGCGAAGTGCTTGGGTACGACCTCCATGTCAGGTTCTCAGCGTCTGACTAACTAATGTTTATTGTGTAGATCATCTAGTAAAACCAGTCTGGCTCTCTAATCCAGTAGGTGGGAGAGCCAACATTTATATAGTCAAGGCAGACAATGGAGTCTGCCTTTTCATTGTTCGTGTGTGGCCAGCCAAGCTGGCCTTAACAATAGAAGGTGCATTGCTTGGCAAGTACACAGTACTTGCCTAAATGGAACACCTTACAAAGAGTGTGAAGCATTTCTATCCCCAGCACCACCATGTTTTCAGCATCAACACCAGTACCGTAGCTCAAATTTTTGGTATAAAACAATCAATGAAATCCGAGCCCTGTAAGAAAAGTTTCCCAGCCATTTACGCTTTCTTACCCTACTTCTTTAACCAAGTTGATTTCAGGAAATTATTTCCGCCTGTATATAACTGTCTATGTATACTGCATAGTACATTTCCCAGTTGCCCTTTTGCTTGTGCGCGTCCAGGCCCATCTAACAGCCAGCCCAGCTGTTTCAGATTTTATAGGCTCGCACCAGCCACGGTATCACGTCCCACACACATTACTATAGTCATTTAAGCATTCGAAAAGTCGTGAAAAAAGACCAAATTTCGCTGGAAAAAAACCTGTTTTCGCTTCATTTGCCTTGCTATTTCCACCATCTATTCTTTTTGCTTCAAAAATTCACGGATTTGCCCCCTAATGACCCCACCTAATCCGCCCTTTGCGCCTTCTACTCCGCCCAGGCCCAGAAAGGCACATGGTTCAAATCCATATACACCCAAATCGGCCGCCACGCACCGCAAAAGGAATTTCCAGCCGGCGAGACCTTTAAAAACGCCGAAAAGGTCTCCATTCGTCGATTTGGACGCGGCCTGTGATGCAAGTCCTTGTGAAACGCCGTTTTTCGTGCGCTCGCATGTTAATTCGGACATTTTCTCGTCTCCTGAGACGTCGTTCTCCCTCACAGCGCCGCTGACCCCGCTGTCGCTTCCGGGACTCTCGTTATTTCTCCCCACGCCGCTGACAGTGGGCTCGGGGCGGAAATCACGCGCCGAAGTGACCCATATGCGGCCCTCTACTAAATCCAAGCCTCTAATAGAGAAACTACAGGATTTGGGTGGTGAGAACGGTGGAGAAGTTTCCGAAAAGGGCCACGGAAGTCTTCTAGATGCCCCTATTTTTGAAAATGCATCGTTTCTGCGCGAAATCCCGGGTTCACATCTCGTCTCTTCGCCTAGAACTCCTCCTCAACTGGCATATGCTGGTGGGTTCGAAACACCATCAAAAAATGGCTCAAATTTCCAGGAAAGCCCAATATTCGCAACAAATTCTCATGAAGACGTGCAAGAATCGGAAATCTCGCTACACACGCCCGTACAGAACACCGGAATCGAGCAAAAACCGCAATTTGAGCCATTTTCTCATTCTGATGGACCTGTTCTGATTGTTTCCGCTGCAGATCTCGAAAAAATACCCCGCATCCAACTCTCGAACCCTTTTCTCGATAAAAAAGGGGCCCCACAGTCACACGCGGAACGGAAAACTGTTGATTACTCAACGCATTTGGAGTTGGTGAATACACGCACGGGAAAGCGCAAGGTTGAACGTTTGAGTCCGGAGCAGCAACGATTTCGGCCCAGGAAATTGGACTTCACGCTGGCCGTGTCAAGTCCAGAACGGGCCAGTAATGAGATTACAAAGAAATATGTGGAAAGCCGAATCGGGAAGAACTTCAGCATGGGTGAGACGCGGCCAAAGGGCAAGCTTGATTTTGAGATCTTCAGTGATGAGTAATGAGCCTTTGTGTATGTAAGTGGAATCTGAAAGGTGATTTGTTGAGTAACAAAACCAACTCGGTGAAATTCTTTCTGGTCAGATCTATGAACAGAGATGGTAGCATCTTTTGTCTTTTTTGCCACCAAGCTACTATTTGTATTTCCCGAAGTTAAATACTTATGCCGAACCCTTCCACTTCGTTAATTCTACTTTGCTTGTCAAACTTTGTTGTAAATGTCTCGCTTGTATCACGTGGATGTCGTCAGCAGTCAGCAGTCAGCACCCCTCTAGGTCTTGCACATCAACCATTTGAAATAATCACGGGCTCAAGTCCAATATGTCATATCACGCTTGTAAAGTTTCCCCTAAGTGGTTGTGGACTGCTCCCTGTGACGCACAATTCTTTCTCATGTATTCAACCTGCACCACATAGAAGCAGCCTTTTTCGTCAAAAATAAAGTTACACCTGGTTCTATGCACGTCTTCACTCTCTGGCTCATGGCCTTCTATACTTCTTGATATTGTCCCACGCGATTGAGTTTGCGTTCGGAAGCTTAATCACCTCGACCTGGTTCAACATGCCAGGGGCATTTTTGTCGGGATACCTGGCCAAATAACGTACGGGTTCGCTCAAACCCGTATCTGGGTCGCTGTCGTCGCCACGCAATTCGCAGGGCAACTTTTCCATGATCTCTGTGTAATCTGAAGGAAGCAGGAACCGGGCGTTCAAGTCTGCCTTGTTCAACTCTGCGAGCTGTGCACGTGCCGTGAGGTTTCCTTCCACCTGTTGCTGCAAGAGCTCATCTTTCTTCTGCTGCAAACTCTCATTGCGCTGCTTCAGATATTTTTTCTCGAAATCAATCATCTTGAATTTGTAGAAGGCGTCCCATGTATCCTTCGCCACGTCTCTGTACGAGTTCACGAGCAAGTTGAATAACGCGTTGTTATGGAGCATTTCCATGTTTTCGAAATCCTCCACGAACTGGCGTTGCCGCTCCACAACAATGTCGACGTTTTCGCTGGAAAAATGGTCATGCACCAACCCCTTTATTGCCAAATCACCCCTTTTCTGTGGCTTGGTCACTCTTGCCGCCAGGAGATGCGTGCTGGCGTTTGTTTGCGGCGCCAAGTCCGAGGGGAACCGCCTGATCTTGTTGATGCGATTGACCAACGCTGCATCCTTGTAGTTACCTGAGCCCGGCCCGCGGTAGCTCTTGAAATAGTAGTACTTGAAGTAGTGCGCCTCCTGGTCCGTGCTCGATAGAAGCTGGTATAACTGTTTGGGCATATCCAGTGGTTTCTTTCCCTTTGTGGCTAGCCCTGCTAAATGCAGCCGTGCCAGGCTATGAAACGCGCTGTACTGAGCGCCCATTTCCTTGTTGGTCACGTAGTAAGTTGGCACTTTGCAGATCAGATTCACGTTGAATTCCGGGATATATCCACATCCGGGTAATACATTCTCCGCCACGTCTAGCTGGTTTGGGTCTACGTTTCCAACAAACTTTTTCTGCCGGCCCAATGCACGCCGCTGCTTTTTCTCTGCTTCTGCGTCCATGGCAGGAGCCGTGATTTCGGCTTGGCTGTAATTACTGGCGGCGGTCACGAGTTCGCGTTCGTGGGCGCTTAAGGAGGTGCCGTAAACCTTGCGATAATTGCCCTCGTGCTTGTATACATGTAGTTTGGTCAATGGCGTGAGCAGGAGGAATGTTGCATGTGTTAATGGCAACGATTCCTCGACGGCGCCATAGTTGGGGAAAACCTGCAGAATAGTGATCAATTCCTCATCCAGCGGTGGCAGTGGCGGCTTAGACTGCAGCGGCAAATCCGCTGGTTCTGAAAGCGCAAATATTGAACCCTTTTCGGGCAAAATCAGGCACAATTTCTCGAGACTCACGTAGAATAGCATGGTTTTTTGTTCCGGCGGCAGAATCACGCCGTTTTCGGCGAGTAATTCGTTTAACGATTCGTCTGAAGTTTGCAACAAATCCTGTTTTGTGAGGCCCAGCCGCCGGGTGAGATGCGTGACCACCTGGTACGAAGAGGGGTAGTTCCAGAGTGCCGCCAAATGTTTGATAAGAACGTATTGTGTGCCATTATAAGTGAAAACCGGTACTCTTAATGGAGTATTAGATGGGAAATCTCTCTGTGTTGGAGGCTCCACAGGCACGTTTTCGCGTGACCTTGTGTAAGTAAGCGGTTTTACATCTTTTTCGGGAAACGTGACTGAAAATGACATCTTGTAAAGGTGTAGATTAGGGTCCAGTTAAGCACTTTTGAATGAATATTATCGCGAGGCTTGTTTACATATGGTGCACGGGTGTGTTCCAATAAACGATTGCGAAATGATTATGTGTGCGATTCCTGAATAAGTAATGGTGTGCAATTTTTCGAAAGCGCTGGTCATTCACGGTTTTTTGTTGACATTATTTGATAAAACGGACCTGATTCGGAAAATGAGTACTTTAAAATATTTCTACTTTTTAAACGATCATAAACCTAGTCCCGTTGTCATTCTAGATAAGGCCTTAACAGTAGCAAATTATTACTATTCGAAACAATTGTGTGGTTTTTCTGAAAGTTCCATTAGCGCTACTCTCCCAACTACGAAACACATCTCAAATGCATCCACTTGCGCTTGAAAATAATAAGGGAGTGTTTCAATATTGATTTATACAAACAAGGTACAATTTCTGGCCCTTTGAGGTTTGGTGAGCTTGAAGAAGTGATATCTTCGAAGCATTTAAGATTCATAGGTGTGCACCTAAATCGACTTTGTCTACTATAATTGGTCTGATATAACAGACTTTAGATTGAAAACAAGAGAAAAAGTTGATGGAGTTTTTCCAAGTTTCATCTTCGAGAGTGGAACATATCAAAAGCTTTATTTCCTTTTTCGGACTTACATTGTTCAACTGAAATTGTTCAAATGAAACACGTGACATTGCTCCGCACATGCCTAAACTGATGGTGAACTGTGAGACTGTGTTCTAAGTGAAAAAGCAGATGGCTCAAATCCACTAACTCACAATATATATCACAATTGCAGAAGAAGAAAAACTGCAGATATCGCCCAAGCTTTAAATATTTCAGTGTTTGTATGATAAAAAGAAAAAGAAGAAAGAAAATTCGGAAGTATACCAGAAATGGTACCCCAATGCGCTCACCCGACTCGTGTCGCAGAAGTCGTTCGTTAGGAACACTAAAAAGCGCAAATTAGACGCATGCAATCGATCGTAGGCTAAAAGTATTAACAAATCACGTGATTTTTACCCAAGCAAGGAGTAGACCAAAACCCGAGGCAATCTTGTGAAAAATCTCGATCAAATTTGTAGATCATGAACACAACCATTATGTGGTTATTTATAGGACTTCTAACTCTGAGCTAGTTCCGGGGCCAAGGGCGCACCTGCCGGCCCTACCAGCCATCCCATCAGCCACCAACAAGAACCCATGGACTCACTGAACCGGATAAAAACGGATTGAGAAGAACAAAACAAAAACAATAACAAAATAATAAAAAACCTGTTGCAAACAAACACAAATACTCAAATCACTCTCAACAAAGCTTAACTCCGGCGACGGTCGGCTCGGCTTCTTGCCCGGCTAATCTTGCCTGCAACAGTGGACCTCGGCCCACGCGGTGGCCCCACACAGGCGTCTTTCCTGTGAAGGTGGGCACTCGAAGCCGTGCGCCCGTTGCCGTATATAACCCCCGTGGCCCCCCAGATTTCGCCGTAAAGCTGATCTGTAGAAAGTTAACCTTATATTTTTAATAACGGTTTCTTTTTTTTTTTCTTTATTTGAGAAGGCGTGCTGCAAAAACTGGACGTGCTGCAAACTCCACGTCATCAATTCAAATTTTAATACTCAGCGCTAGACGGAATTCTCAAAAAACTCATCCCTCAAGAAGTATGTCTGAAGCAATCACATACGAGGTGCGCGGGCGCGTGACGTTGATCACCCTCAACATCCCAGACAAGTTGAATGCGCTTGACGGAAAGCAGTACCTCCAGCTAGCAAAGTATCTCCAGGAGGCAGACGACGAAGAGGACACGGTATGTACCCTTCTCCAATCGAGCGGGCGGTACTTTTCTGCGGGCGCCAATTTCGCCGACAAGGCCTTGACCAAAGCAGACCCGGCGGTGATTTTCTCTCATGAATACTGGCTTCAAAACTTTGCTGGCCGCAATGTGTACCTCACCGATTTGTGCCATAACCATAAGAAAGTATTGGTGGCGGCTCTCAACGGGCCAGTGATTGGGCTTTCGAGTGCGATTGTATCCTTTTGCGATATTGTGTATGCTATAGATGAGGATAAGGTGAATCTTTTGGCGCCGTTCTCCAATTTGGGCTTGGTTGCAGAGGGCGCCACGCTGGCGACGCTTTTCTTGCGTTTGGGCTGGTCCAAATCTGCGGAGGCGTTGCTTTTTGCGAAGCCCGTTTCGGGCCATGATTTGAACCGATTGGGCTTCTTCAACAAGGTGTACACGGGCAAAAACTATTCCACAGAAGAGTTCAATAAGGTGGTGTTTGAGGATCTTACGGGTAAATTCGAAGGGTTGTACGAACCGTCGATATTTGCCAGCAAGCAGCTTTTGAAGGCCAACAGAGACCTGTTGATCAACTCTGCGAGCGCCCGCGAGGCGATTGTTGGCTTCAACAGGTGGATCGAGGGAATCCCGCAGGGCCGGTTTGTCGAGATGGCCAGTAAAGAGCGCAAGCACAAAATGTAGTATGGCCACGTGACTGTGAGCAAAGATGGGAAGCTTTGAGGGCACACAAGAGCTTTTGGATCGTGACTGGACCAAGCATTAGCGCTATTGCTACATATGAGCGGGCACTCTTTCGCCCACCAATCCATCTGCAAAATTTTGCTGTATCATCTGTCGATTTCGCATTTTGTTGGGAAGATGACCCTAGAAAATGTCCCATGGCCAGGGCCACTCCAAATAAGTTTAGGGCCCAGTGGTTCCAGCACGCTTTACTCTTGGAATTAAAATGCACTGAGATTCCGCTACATTCAGTAGACTTCAAGCGAGAAGTTCGAGCTACGTTCGCAATTGTATAACTCGATGATGACACACGAGTCAATTGTCATTTTGATTGATAAGCCTATTATCTCGCATTATGGTGTAGCCAAATCAGCAATGTTTTCCCCGGGTATACGATAAGAATGGTCTATAAGGATCACATCAAATGGTCAAAAACTGGAAATTTCACATACATTCTAATATGGAAAGCTCATTTGTAATATGAAACTTACATGCGCAGTCAACGTTTTGGAAGATATGGCCAGGTTACATCTTCAATCAGGATTATTATAGACATACTTCATGTACTAGCAGACCCTCACAGAAAGTGGGCCTTCAAATGCTTCACTTGATCAGGAAAAAAATTCCGAATAATTTCAAAAAAAGTTGCGAATTCACCAAAATCATTCATTTTCCTTTCAAAGTTCCAATATTTCAAATTATTCAAAACTTTATCCACTCTGAATTATCAGAAAATTACCCCGGAATCTCGACGCGCACTCAAAGCATCGTTGTGGGCCGTGGCTCGCATTCAAGAGCCAGATTCCAGAATCGGTATGATCAAGGCCAATTAAAACCCCACTTTTTGCCCGAAAAAAACACTATTTAGTATAATAATAAAAAAATATGCTGTATAACCTCCCGAATCCTTCTCTCGAAGGCATTCTTTTGGCTGTCAGCACACATAATGGCCCGCAGATTGCATTTAGCTACCCGGAACATCTATGTATACGAAAACTGAGCCGAACCGATGAACGACCAGAAGAGGCGAGTGACGACGAGGATTACGAGATTGAAAATGACTCTGAGGCCTTGGAGGCTACCAAAAGCCCTTGCGAAATGGACGTTAATAGCCCCGATTACTATCTTGGCACGAAGTATGACCTCATGACGTTTTTGGATATGCGCGAAATCCACCAAAAAGCACATTTCGGCGTCGATTCGGCGAGAAAGAGCGATAAAGTGGCACGAAATGGCCATGGAAGTAAAGAAATGCCTAAAAATCACCCTAAGGAGTCCTCAAGTCCGCATACAGGACCAGATTCGTCTGAAAGTAGCGAATCTACACCTCGGAATTCTCCGATCACACCTCAGATCCTTGGGTTCGAGCCAGATCAGCTTAGTGAGATGCTCTGTCCGCCACGGGCCATGTGTAACCGGCGCTTTGATGTGATGCTTGAAAACGTGGTCTTTTTGGGGCTCCCGATTCACGTTGACAGCCATGGTTCGTGGCGTAAAAAACAGCATGGCAGGACCAAAAGCATGCGGTCAGAAACCGGCGAAACGGCCCATCAGAGCCCACCGGGAGATGCTCTGAGTGCAGGCACGGCCATGAGCATGTTCCATTTGGTGTTCATCATGAGGCCGCCCGATATTGAGCGGAATTTCCGGGTGGACGAAATGTTCTATAATGTCACGTCCAAACTCTCGCTAGTGCTCCGGTATGAACAGCAAAAGCATGACTACGTGTGGAATGAGGTCCGGCAAATCCTGCGGTTGAAGGAAGAGTTCCGTTCGG
The DNA here is from genome assembly GCA_009746055.1 of Metschnikowia pulcherrima. Lineage (NCBI taxonomy): Eukaryota > Fungi > Ascomycota > Pichiomycetes > Serinales > Metschnikowiaceae > Metschnikowia > Metschnikowia pulcherrima. Next base: position 799,118 of record VFXK01000006.1, read on the forward strand.
ATGCGCAAATCGCTGGGTCCATGACGCAACACTTGACTCAAAAGTCGGCTTTTTGCAAGTTGATAATGGACTGTTTTCATGCAATCACAGCATCCAAAATCGCCAACCTCAATGTCAACGGCAAACTACGGCTGTTGCAGATCCCGCTCAAGATGGAGTTCCATTCGTTGCCCGACCAAACAGTCCCGTATATCCCCGGGCTGTGCCTATCATCCACAATCAACTGTCTAGGCAGCGCCGGGCTCGTGAATACGGGCGAGACGGCTCGCTACAGCAACAACAACCTCATGGAGCTTTTGTTGGGCATGGCCGCGCCTGCAGAAAACGCCGAGCCCGATGCGGACGATGACGACGCCAATTCGGACGATATCGTGTACCTTGCGCTTTTGTTATGGGACGATCCGGACGCAATTATCAGGGATATCAAGGCAGAACCGACGCTGGCGATTGCACGGTTCGTGCGCATGCTCACGCCGACGGAATCGCTTTTGAAAATCGCCCAGAAACTTCAATTGCACGACAAAAACGCGCTTAGCATGGCCGAAATCAAGTCGTTTGCGCTCCATTTGGTCTACTGGCGCCGTGCTCGCGTCATTCCACCTTTGAGCACGCGTGCGATCTATATCGTGTCACCCATGGCGCCGATCGCCACGAAATTCCACGGCGATATCGTTGAATTCAACCACACGTTCCCCACCGTGCCTTCGCTCCCGCTGTTTCTTCGGCTCTTGAGCGCCAGGTCACGCAAACCACGCCAATTTGCAGCCATCATCCCTTCGCGTGACCATAAGGACATGTACTTGACGGCGCTTGCGTGGTTGGTGCGCTACGGTTATGTGACACAGCTCCATACGTACATCTGGCTCAAAGTGCTGAAGAAAGTGAAGATGAAGGTCGAGGAGGAGCTTGAGGAGGAGCTAGGCAAGGCTCCAAAACGTGCTGCCAATTCCCAGGCCCGATCGGCGACAAACCTGCATTTGGCTGTGGACAACTCCTCCAAACAGATCGATTCGGGAGTGCATACAGGCCTACAGGACGATCCGGGCCATTTTTCAAAGGAAACAAGGGAAACAAAGGAGGAGGATATTGAGCGACTCCAAAAGAGGTTTGAGGCTTCTAGCCTAGTGCCAGATCTTGTATTGGAAGACGACGCCGACACGATCTTGGTGGACCCTGGCCGCGCCTCCAGCCTTGAGCGAAGGTGGATTAATAAGATTATACACGATGAGTGTGGCCTCTCGCCGGAGCTCACAGCAGTTTTCTACAAGCTTTTGAAGTATATGAACGGGAAAAACTCGTTGGAATTGCTTCTCCTCCGCGAAAACGTCTCGCGCCCAGAGCTCCGCAAATTGCTTCTGGAGATTGACGAGTACATCATTTCTGTCCGGCACTGGTGAAACATTCATTGACTCAAAACAGTCGTGCACCCACTTGTGCAGATCAAGCAAAGTTATTTTCTTGCGTCGCCTCCAAAGCCGAGCCTTCGATCTCACTGAAATTCGTAAAGTGAAGCGGCCGGTGCAATTCATGGTAGAATGGAAGTGGGATATCCAATTTGAGATCGTACACGCTATTGGCATCCCACACAGGGCCAATAAAGGAGTAATTCCAGATCCCGTCATCCGGCACCAAAAACGCACCCATGACTTTCTCGGTGAGAATCAACTGCCTCTTTTCACTAAACGCGGGGCTGAATCCCGCTGGTGCATTCGATACGAGATCCTTGTTTGAACTTCCCCATTCATACGCTTCCTCGGTCATCAGATACGCGGTCAAGGTGACGGAGCCGGGCGTGAAGGACACTGTTAGCGATACCATGTTTTTGTTCCAAGCATTTTCGTTGTTTTTCATGAACGTGGCCGCTGTGGTGACATCGATCGGACCCATCATGTTCAAGTCGTGGCTCTGCGTGTGGATCCAGCCAACTAGCTCGAGCAGCAGCAAGAAATCGTTTTTGCTCTTGTCAAAAAGCAACGTGGGGAATTGTATAGAGTGCGTTGATCCCAATTGCGGCACCAAGGCAATCGCTCGGATCTCTTTGATCAGACCGTTATCCTGCGGCGAAGAAGCGTAAACAAACCCGCCAATTTGCGTTCTCGTGTCTGAAATCTGCACAAGCTTCTTGAGAAGGTTCTTGGGCATCACATAAGTGTAGCTATCGTCGTCAACAAAGTCATCCGATGAGACGTATATGTTTTTTGTGCGCAAGTGTAGGTTGTTAGCGGCAATCGCACGATTCCGCCACTCGTTTTTGGAGCTGAAATCCAGCTGCTCGTAGTTGGTGGTGGTGATGGTGGTGATTTCCTCGCCATGCACGTTCTGCGTCGTGGTCTTCAATGCAGTCAACTGATTATTGGCATTGGCCATGTCCGAATCCGGCTTAGAGCCGTTGTCAACATCGGCGATTTCCTGCCGCTTCGCCGACGGCGCCCGGATCTCCTGGCCCAAAATCAAATCACGAATCTCAGACTGCGTCAACGACTGCACGTTCGCGTTGTTTTTCTTGGCGTAGTCATTCAAGATCAAGTCACGAAGCTGCGTCTCGACGTCGATCCACTGCTCATCCGTGAGAGTGGGCCACAAATGATGCGATTGTGTGGTGATGCTAGCGTCGGGCCGAAGGATCAAGTTGGTTCGTTCCTGGTTGATGCCCAACGCGCGAAGCAAGAGAATCACACGCGAAAACGCAGTGTACGACGAAATGCTCTGGAGCCAGTCGTCATAGAAGTTGAACAACACCATCTGCGGCTCGCCGGCCTTCAACACCACATCCGCCAACTTGTCAATCTTCAACGCCGCGGCAAACGGCAAGTGGAGCTCGGATGAGCGGATGCTGGTGTTGGGAAAGTCAAGCATGTGCACTTCCAACGGGTCCAACACACCTTTTCGCGTGGCAATCAACTGTTTCGGCTGCTCTTCCCTCGGTAAAGAGCGCACCAAAGCTGCCACCTCCTCTGCGGTCTTCCATTTCGCCAACTGGCCCAACCGTTTCTGGCCTGCCCACACGCTGGTGTGGATGATCTTCAAGAAAAGCTGGCCCAGTTTTGGGTTCAACATGAACACCGCGCCGTTGATCGGTTTCGTGCTGAGATTGCCCTCGAATGTACGATGAACGGTGACGCGGTACACGTTAGTGTCATCAATGAACAATTGTGTCTCGTTGTTGAACAACTCTGCGTAATTCGACGAGTTAAGTAATGCCACCTGGGGCTGCGACTGGTACAACTGTAGGCCCTTGCGAATCCGCTCACGAAGCACGTACATTGCCGGATTCGCCTTCATAATCTCCTTCATGGCATTTTGCATCAACGGCTTCATTCCACTAAACCAATTACCGTAGATGTCGTACACGTTATACGCGAGATCCACGCCCACCATGGCCCCAATCGGCGACGGGTATGCGCTGGTGCTGTCGGTGGTATAATCCAAGAACTTTGCCCGCGTGTACCGGGAAATATCATGCGAGTCGTAGTCACCGTACCGCAATTGCACGTCCATCCAGTATTTGGTCGCGGTGGCATTGTCAAAAGTGTCGTTTTGGTCATGCAAAAGCGACGGCCGCGACACGTTCCACTTGTACGTGCTCGTCAATGCAATGTCTGCCGAAGACGAGTTCATCTTGTATGATTTGCGCGGGTGAATCGCTTGTTTTTCGACGGAATCAATCCGTAACACCTCCAACTCCTTGTCTAGTACCTGGCAAAGATCCTGCACCAAGCTCTCGTGGATCTTTTGCCACAAATGCGCCCGGAAAATTTGGATGAGCGAGATTTTCAACGTCGGGATCTTGCCGTGAAGAAAAATTCCGGTCAAGTCGAGCTGCACCAAGAATCCGACATAGACATTGGCCCTGTTGATTGTAGGTGACCACCACAAGGTAAAGCGTCTGTTCGGAATCTGGCTCAACCCGGACCGCTGCGCATTGGTCAACTTTTTGAACTTGAGTGAGTCCTCAAACCCTGAGGCTTTTTCCCAGAAAAGCCCTTCCCACGAGTCGAAACCTGTGCCCTTGAAAAGCGTGTGTTCCAAGATTGTCTCAATTCCGCCAAGCGCCTGGATTACATCGGTCCTGTATGCGGATAAGTTCCAGAGCTTACCGTCATGGTGATTGTTTGTCCACCAGAAGGGGTTATAACGCGGTAAGCTGAACTGCTTGAACTCTCTTCTGATGCGGTGGCCCTTATCGTACGCCAAAGTCTGGCGGTCTTTCTGGAACAAAGTGCTGATTCTCGGCAACCCGCGGTCCCAGCTCGCCTCCATATCCTCAAACGTGAGGCGCCGGTTTTGCTCGGCCGCCTCCAGCCGCTTGATTGTGTATTCTGCCCAGACACGTTGAGAGTCCAAAAACTCGTTTTCCCACGTGGTGATGTACCGGAACACTGTGGGGATCATGCGCCCCTCTTGGTGCGTCATGCCGGCGCGGAAATGCGTAATGCCTGTATCAGTTTGCTTCGACCATTTGAGGTCAGATGCTGGAATCAAGATGTGAGAAGCACTGAGCATGCCTAGCCCGCCTAGTTCCTTGGGCGTATAGAAAACCGCAGGCGGAAATCTCGACGGCATTTTCGAGTTCAACCCCATCTTTACCTTGCTCTGGATCTTGGTTTCGCACCGCACCAACACGTCTAGCAATGGCTCCGTCGCCACAATGGCTTCCCTGTAGTACGCGAAAAGCGAAATCAACGACGTGTTCCATTTCGCCGCGATCTTGGTGAACGTCGCAGACCCGGCCAGCATGAGGATCTGCCTGATCCGGTTTTCAAACTTTTCCACATCCTCTTGTGATACCTGCAAATACGCCTTTGCCGTGCGTGCCTTCGTTTTTTGGTCCACAAGATCCCACACGCCCTCTTGCGAAGACGTATCTTCCAGAACACGGCACTTGGGCAAAATGCGTACCTCAAAACCACACAACGAAAACAACAAGTTGGAGTTTTCCGGCGAGTACACCGAGGCATACGTGTCCAGCCATTTCATCTCGGTAAACGACGACGGCACACGGCCAGAGAGTTCCCAGAAAACGGCTTTACCGAGATTCACATCGGCACGCATCAACTTCATACGCGAGTCGCGTGGCCAGCACTTGTGATTATTGTAGCCCACGACGTTTTCGAAGTTTGGGTCGGGGTTTTCAGAGAGGTATTCCAGCACAAGCTCCTCTGCCTCATCACGTTCAAACCTGAAAAATACGTAGACCTTGTCAAGGTACCGCAAATACAGCCGGATTGGGTTTGCAGTTTCCACCGTCTTGTCTTGGAACTGCATGAAAGCGTTTGGCAGATGCACGGGTCCAGCGATCTCGGCGGCCCGCTCTAAGCCCAATATCAACAAGTCCATCACCAATCCGTAGTATTGATATACAAACGATGAGAACTGTAAGCCTCGAATCAAGCCCAACTGGTTCACGTGGTTCATGTCCTTGTATGTGAGGCCAATGTTGTTCTTGGAGGTAATATAATCGGCGATGTTTGGGTCGACCACAAGGCGAATGAGTCTGTTTAGGATTGTGAAGTCGATGTTCTCCGAAAGCTTACTCAAAGTAGTGTGAAACATCACGTTAGACTCGCCGTTTTTGGTGCTCCACACATCCTCAAGGTTGTTGATTCCCTGGCACCACTTATACACCAACAATGGCGGGATTTCGTCGTCTGATGGTTTAACCCAATTGGGAAAGAGCTGCCTTTTATCGGCCTCGTACCACAAGTACTGGTCAAGGTATGCATCGGTGATTTTCTCGAGCGGGTCGATAGCATAAGTGGGCACCAAATGGCTGTAGTGGTCCATCATCTCCAACCCGGCCTCTTTGAATATGCGCTGTGTCAAGAGGTACTTCTTTATCCGCGCCAAGCACTCGTTGGGGTTATCGTAAGCCTGTTCAATGAGCGCCAACTCTTCGCGCTGGGCCGAGTTAAGCCGCGAATTGGCATTGTAGCTTTCCTTCAAGTTCTCCAAAGCCAACACCAACAACTTCGTGTCGTGCTTATATGATATAGGTGGGAAAGGAATGGGCGAAAAGCGCCTGCTTTCAAGCCAGTGTACCATGGTCTGGAACACCACGACTGCTTGGTCGGGCGAAACAAATGGCCCATGTTTCGAGAAATCATCCTGCCGTTCCTGCTCGTTTTTCACCCACAAACGCGTGAGCCGGCCCAAGTTTTTCTTAACAACAGTTTTTTCCACGGTAGCACCGCGCCGGATGCGTTCTCTGTTGTAATGCGCAATTGATATCCAGCCATCTGCTTTTCCCTTGATATAGTGCTCAATAATCTTCTCAATCGGCTTCGGCAAACCCGGCACCTTCCATGGAATGTTGGCCTTCCAGCACCGCCATGCCTCACTCAAATGTTGCAAAATGATCGCCAGTTTGTTCTGCTTCAAGCCATCAGGAATCATGTCCATTATATCGTGCATAACTTGGGCTCGTAACTCGAGGTCGTAGTACGAGTCAATCCGCTGCTTTGTGACAGTCTTCGCCACGTCGTTGGCACGGCGGCCCTCGAATTGCCGCGCAAGCAAGTTGCCCAACCACCGCTCGAGCAACGGAATTGTGCCGCGAATGAAAGAAAGCCACACGCGCCACGCCGGCTGCCAGAACCCACATCCGGGGCCCTTGCCGATCTGCCGGTTGAAATTCGAGTAAACAATGTGCTTTAAGTCTTTGCACGCACGAATCTGGTGCATCACCTTGTACTTGTACCGGTAGATGCCCGTGAGCTGCCCTAGGTGATTGAGCACGTAATGAATACCGTCTGCGAGCTGGTAGGCGTCAACGGCGCCTAGCCTAAACTGCACATGCGAGTCCACGAGGATTTTCACCACCCGCAACAACTCGCGAATCAAGTGAAACGCGTGGCCAAAACGCGACTTTTTGCGTTCCTTCGTCGTCAACGTCTTGGTAGGCTTCAAGTTGAAGTTATAGTCTAGGTGCAAGTACGTCAAACCGCGTTTGTGAAGCAAAAGACTGAGCATGTTGTGGCCTTGTCTGCACACCTGGAGCCCCGCCTCGACCCAGTCGATTGTCGTTTGCTGGAAGTACTTCGTTGCCTTGAGGGTCTGCAAAAGATGCACTTTTCGGTGCGCAGGCCGTTTCTTACCAGGCGGGTTGTGGAGCTCGTTGAGCACGTGTTTTTTCAAGAGTTTCTGGTACGACACACGCACTTTTGTGGGCACGTCACCTGGCGGCCGTTCCTTATACCATGCCTTAACGAGCGCCACGTCCTGCGCCCGCACGGTATTCCCAGCGCGGCGGTTGAACGGGAACGGCGCCCACAAAAGCTGTAAAGCGGAAGAAGTATATTCCGGCTCAAGAGGGATCACATCTTGGCCGGTGCACGCCATGAGCGGGGTAAAGTCGGGTTCGGTTGAGACTTGGGTGACGTCAAAGTCAAGCAATGCGGCCTCGGCGGCTGCGGTTGAGAAACTGTGCGGCACAATTGGGTTATAGGCCTCACTAAATCGGAATCCTGCTTTTGAGGACCCCTCTGCGGAGTCACTTATTTCCTTGACGAAATTGCAGATTGGCTCATGAAACCATGGCACGTGCACGGCCGAAACATCTCCGTTGAACAAAAAGGGATATGCGACCTTGTACTCTGTTTTCGGCAAAACGCGGAAGATAATGCGATCGAGCGCGTTGAATTCTGTATAGTCCTCGGTATCGCCCGGTTTCGCCCGATGGAGAGGCTCGTATTTCGGCCCGCCGGGCACGACCACATTAAGCGCCTTGGCCGTGAAAAACGCTGTCTTTTCAAACAAGTAATAGTAGTTAGCGTCTGTCACGTGCGGCAAAAGAGGCTGCGCCAATGCGTAAAGTGCCGCCATCAGCAGCAACGACAAGTTCCACGTGCGATACAGCGGCCCGTTAACGGCGCCGGCGGATGTCTCGTCCAAAAGCGGCTTTTCGTCGTAAAGCCACTCCAACACATTTAGGCTTGGGTCAGAAAAATCCTCATTTTCAAGCTGGACTGCATCCGGCACCACTGCATCCTCCAAATTTTCCATCCAGTCGAGTGGCGGTTCCTCGTCATCAAAGGGCGGGAACTGCATGCGCTTGAAGTGGCGCCGGTCACGCTTTTCCCGCCGCATCTGCACCCAACAGGCGGCCCACTGTGCGGTATATACGGGCTCCACCACTCTGGGCACTTCGTTCACGAACGTGATGGCCCCGGTCGTATGGTAGAGTACACGCACGTCACGTGTAGGTTCCCACGGCTGCGGCATGTTCTCTAGGAGTTTCAAGATGGCATGTGGCATGTACTTGAGGGCGCCTAAATGCGCGCGTTTGTCGGCGGCTACTTTGCGGCTCGAAAGATCCGCGTGGTCGAGCATGATCTTGCGGAGATGTTCTGGCGGCATCTCGCTTTTTATGGGCCGCACCACACGCGCCTTTTCTGATGATTTCAGTGTGTTCAGGCCACGGTAGCGCTGTTTCTGGGCGCTTAGCCACGCCTTTTTGCGTGTCTCCAACAAGGAGGCATCGAGCGCGCCATTGCCATTTTCTTGCAGCGTTTTTGCCATTTTTCTCGGCGGCTGCATCCCTGGAGGTGGCGGCGGCCTCAAGTTACCACTTTGTACAACCATTGGCGGTGGCGGCGGGCGCAAATTTGTTTTAGTCGGATTTGACGTATTGAGACCTGGGTTTGACGTTCCTGGCGGTGGCGGCGGAGGTGGTGGCGCACGCCTGCCAGCCCCATTGCTTCCAGGTGGCGGAGGAGGGGGTGGAAGCGGCATTAAAGATCGAAAAAATGCGGGTTTTGCGCAAAAAAAGTGCTACTTTTTATCGAATTTACTGAGGTTTTGGCAGATGAGCTTGAGACAAAGCGCGATGTACATGTCGATTCTGGATGCTTATGTGCAGGACGCTTGGGTCAGCTGTATGGACCCCTCCGAGATATCCTTCAATTTGGAAACAATTGTTAAATTTTATTTTTCCAAAAGGTGGCCTTAATCTTTAAGACTGTGAAATAGTTTAAAAAAGGTCTGAAATGGCTCATAATTTGATGGATCTACGCGATGCTATATATGCTGGCTGCGTCTAGTTTCTTCTACCAGGCCCGACCAGAGCTGCTCATTCGGCCTACGCTACGCATGCGTAGCTACTTTGCGTAGAGTAGCGGGAAAAAAATCTACGCTACGCATTAGTAGCGTATCCCGATCTCAACCCTACTAATGCGTAGCGTAGCGTAGAATGCGTAGAAGCTGTGTCTAAAAGTTTGGGTATGAATCATGAATGATGTCATATAGTCGATAGTATTACTGGGAATAGAGACATCAAGCAAGTAGCGCTAATTACAAATGCAAGAAACTGGTGAATTTAAGTCAGACATACAAACATTTGTTTGGAGAAAAGAGGCAAGCGCATTGACGGCGCTGATGCTTTTTCTCCCGAGTATACGTGAGGCCACTCGAGGTCAATGGTCGTTTATAGCGTAAGGTTCTCCATAGACGCCACTTGAGCCGATAAGTGAGGACCCAAATTTGGCCCAATCATCTGGTATGGAAGAGTTTCTGGCTTCCGTCTTCACGCCATTCACGGTTCCGTTAATAAAATCTCAGAACAGAGTGTCAGATGCGTTCGGCACACAGGCAGCTCTTTACAAAGTTAAACAGCTTCCAACGTGATTGAGCTTGGATTAGTCAAAGCTTAATACACGGCGTATTATTCGGGCAAAATACACTCTATTCTAAGACTTAAGGTTGAAGAAGTTACTTCAGCACACAGCTTGAAGAAACTTCACACCGCGCTCACACGGTCACGTGATCGTCCCCGATATTTAAAGACCAACAGGTTAACGCGTTTCCAAGGCACGCATGGGGTCGTTTCACGCGTGGGAAAAAATGTTGGCACACTTATCAGGGCCTGTTTCGAAATTAACCTTTGAGACACCCTTAAAATCGGTTTTCTTTTCATATAGAGATTATACTGCATACAAACTCTACGCTCTCTACTCTACGCTACTCCGTAGCTACGCTGAGACCCAGCGTATGCGTTGCGTAGAGTAGAGAGCGTAGCTGCTCAGTAGCGTAGCGTATTGCGTTCCCTACGGGGCTACGCACTTTTTGCTCTTCTCTGGGCCCGACTAACTATTCGCGCGGCAATCTCGAAAACACATTTTAGGTCAATATATGCTTTGATAAGCACTACGGTCAAAATAAGACCATTGGATTTTTTTGTTCTCACAACCTGGTAAATTGACTATTCTATTTTCATTCATCAACCTGAGTGCGGGGCTTGAACTACCCATCTCTTGCTGCTATGGCCTTTGCTTACTTTGTTTTGGCAGCACTTTTAGTTCCCTTAGTTTCCGACGTGATCCTGGTCTACTCAGACCCGCTCAAACAAGGTATACCCGTTGAGATGCGGTTTTCTCAGGCTTATGAAACTTTTCTAGCTGGATCCTCGAGATCTCTGATTGGCCTCTCTTGGGGTTTTCTTTTGCTCCTGCTCATGAATTTGGCTACTTCTATAGTGAGAACGTGCTCTGTTTATAGAAGCAGCAAATCTCACCAGAACAAAAAAGTTCCAAATCTGGATTTTTTGCGGCCCATTTTTGGCTTGGAATTGCGGCTAGTGAGACTAGGATGTTGTGTTACTTGCTGCAGAGACATATATGTTGCAAAGGCAGGGGGAAAAACTGTTTCTGGTGGCGTGATAGAAAGATTTGTGCCATATTTTATCATGCTTTTCACATATACACAAACTGCCTTGCGGCTAGTTATTTCGGCATTCGAGAAAGAATTTTCGATCAGTAATGAGTCCAAGGCTGTTTCGGTGCTTTCTTGGGAACCATTGAAGGGGTCTTTGGGCCATATCGCTGGCATTTCTCACAAGCACATTCTTCAGGAAATGGATGCTTTAATACAAATAACAAAACCGCAAATTCGTACCATATTTTGGTTGACATGGGTGGTTGTGATGATTTACAACTTTTGCAATGTCATTCGAAGCGTCGTGCATTTGTGTTACCCGAAAAAACTGGACAAAAGCATAGTATAAATGGCAGAATCTAGCATTGTTCTCTACATGGACCTAATTTTCTTTGTTGTGGCCGCAGCCCGGCTATATTCACCTTGACTTTCATGTCAAATCGCTTTTCACAAGAAAAATTTGAAAACTCATTTCATTTTTTTGTACAAGAATATGCGCTCAAGCTATTGGTTCTTGTGCTAGTGGCTGCAATTGTTAGTCGTGGTGATACTGACTGAATAATGGGACGTTTGGGCAGCGAATGGTGTCTTTGGCCGAATTTCATATCACATATGCAGCCAATTGGAAGCCACATGCCCTTTTTGTCATTCACCTTCACAGAATATTTTCTCAGGCTGCCAAAGTAAACTGGCATACACGCCATTTATGGCCATCATTCTCGGCATACGTCGAGTTAATGCTTATACACCCGCAAAATATTGGTGTTTATACAAAAATATTACGGTATACTACTGCTCTTTAGTTGTTTTTATAAAACATCGTGTGTGCGTGCGTGTGTGCGAAGACGATGTCCCTCTAGATGATTAAATGCATGTGCAACGACACGCTTTGGCGGTAGAATAGAGCCTTTGACGGCCGCAGAGGCTCTTAAGGGTTTCATACTTTTTGATTGCCTCTCAAATCGCCGTGAATTCTGGAATGAGGGGTTCACTTTGAGTCTTAGTGGTGGCAGTTCCGGAAATTGATCACCATGGCCATGTGCCTGGCAATTTAGACGAGAAAACGCAAGCTATTTGTGGGACAATACACGTTCTTCAAAGTGTGTGACTCGATTGGAACGGCTAATTGAGGCTTAGATCACCAACCAGCTTGAGTTCACCATTTTCTATCCCCTGCAATCTGCATATCTTCTCGTTTCATTTTGAAGCATTCGTTTTGTTGTTTTTCTTACAATTATCCACTTTTTTCTCTTTTTCTCTCGTTCAATAAATCTGGTTCAGGGCTTGGAATTCTTCGAGACTATTTTGCTGAATTCACATTTGCAGGCTTATCCAATTCCCATCCATTGTTCACAATTGTGCAGCTTCCATTGTATTAATCCCGTCTATTTATTGATTAATCGGCATTTTTCCGAGTTTCGGCGCAACTTCATAGCTCAAAGTATTGCCATAAATATGAGCAGCATCCCAAAAAATTATTAAAACCAGTCATCAAACAATACTAAGTAGCAATATGATCTTCACTATTGTTATCTTGGCGGCCGTGGCGACATCCATGAGTATCGAAAACGGAAGTGCGAACTTGCCCTTGAACAGATCCAGAGTCGATGGAGACGTTTCTATCGGTTCAAACAGGTCTCAAGTTTTGAGCAGTGAGTTGTTCTACCGGACTCCATTGGAAGGGAAAGGCCCGGACGGATGTGACTTCAGCGAGGTGGTGATCACTTCCGAGTATCATTTGAAACTCGTGGAGACACACCCGCAGTTTATTGCCTGTCAATCCAAGCAAGGAGATGTTGACTTTCGATTTGCCACTCGTCCTTTGGAAAGTGCCGAAGGGGACTTGGAGGTTGCGGCAAGCCCCATCGAGTCAGAGGCAACGGAGATTCATGAACCTCTCAAGAGGAGGTCTTCTGAGATGAGCCCCAGCGAGAATTCTGCTTTGGCCGAACTCATAAAGGAGTATAAGAACTTGAAGTCGAGATTACCGGCCGTTTCCAACGGTGAGATTGTTCCTCTTGAGCGATATCAGCCTATCCGGAGACAATTCATGATCTTGATCTCTAAGCTGAAGCTTCTTGATACCCAAAAGGTTCGGGTTGTTCGGTTTCGCAGAGAGCTTGAAATGCTTTCTAACACGTTTGACGAATACACGGAATTGGCCAAAGAGATGTGCGTGAAGAGCCAGGACTTTGCATGCATAGATTTCAATCAGGGAAGATTCGACCAAGAACTTGTTAACGTTCGTAAGGAATCTGAAAAGTTGCAGATCGATATCAATACAAATCAGAATAAGTCGGAAGAGCACTTGCAGACTTTTAGAATCCGGTATGATGACTTCGTACTTATCACAAGTAAGTTGAACACGGTTGATACTCGTCAGTGGGGAGAACGGTACCATCTGTACTACGTCAAAGTTCTCTATCAGCTTTCTGAAACCATGTCCAACTTGAGATTTTCTCTAGTGAGGCTTGGAGTTTCGAACTAAGTCTGCAGTATCGAGCAATTTTTCAGTTTTTTTCTTTTCTTTTCATTGCAGATCTTTCTTCAATACTTATTTTTTCATACAGATAAATTTTACCATTGTTGACACAACATATCACACGATTGCTGCCTTGTGGTGAGATCTCCACAGCATCAAACTGGTCGAGAAGGTGCCCATTTGCACGAATAGAATATCTCCAGGCGAGGGCTAGAATTATGGAAACGTCCCATAGCATGATGAGTAATCACTGCTTTAGCGGCATCAGACATTAGAGATAAGTATGCGAAGATAGTCTAAAATTGATAAACGTTAATGATAAAGACCTGTCAAGTTTAACCACGTGATGCTACTTGCATCAATCTTTACTCACAGCAGTACCTGGCCCTGCACGTGACTTCATGTCCCCAACACGTATCTGTCACTAATTCCGCGCTCCACCAGCCTCGGCGCGATACGGAACGATACGGACCAGATCTTGAGATTCATCATTCTGTCATTGAAAGCGCACTTGAAGGGCAGACTCATACCTTTTAATCATGCCTAGTCAAACCGTGATATCTGCAGCACAAACCGCGCTTACTTCCGCGGTCAACACGGTGTTGCCATCGAACTTGGCCACAAATCTGTCTGGTCACGTGACCAACGCTACTTTGAACAATGGCACGGCAAAACCACAATTAGGATTCCCTGACAACGTCTTTAAAAGTCTTTCCCTTTTCGGAGAAGCCTTAGCCGAGCAAAGCGAGCATAATGAGCACCGAGATGCGCAGATTGTGAATGTGGACCGGTTTGGAAGCCTTGCCGCTTACGCATTTTCCGTATATGGTATCAGCACGTTTTTGGTGGCGCTTATTCTCAACAGAACGTCTATTATCGCGTCGCTGGCAAGTACTAGAGCACGTTCAGTCCAGCCAAGGGGCTTCATGGCGATTTGTCGCCGGCTGCCGATTTCGCAGGGCGTTGTTTTGGCGTTCCTACGCCTCCTGGCGGTTATTATATTGGCTTTACAAGCAAAAAACGTGCTTATCGCTTTAAATGTAATTGGACAGAATGTCGATCCACTGTTGACCTCGCGGCTTGCACGTTGCATCCCGCTGCAGTATTTCAAGTACGATCCGGTCGTTCTTGCAGACGATAGATACATGAAAATGCCACGTCACGAAGTTCGTTTCGGGCCCACAACAGACATGCTTTGGCCCATCTTTATCGCAGTGAGCTACTCGCTATTCGTTGAGACATTCTCGGCGGCAATAAAAAATGAAAAGCCGTTTCTCGAAGGAGGCCTCACGCTTTTTGAACTCTCCCTCGCCATTCAAGAAATGAGTTCCGGATTCTTCTTTCTCCGCGAGTTTCGCATTGCAAAGAGGCCCTCAGAGCAAGTATTGATTGTTTGCCTTTTCCTGATTGCAGACCAAATCTCCAATCAGCTCGGTGCTGTCTTCTATTCCAACAAATACCGACTTATCCCGCTGACGATATTGAGCTCTATGTTCGTGTGGTACTTTTGCAGTCTTGTACGTGCAGGTGACATTTTTAGTTTGCCGCTGGAGATTGCGCTCACATACGCGGCGTTGGTGTTGACATTGGCCGTGACTGTAGCGTGTGCGGTAATTTTGGTATTAACTGTTCTCACGAAAGGCGCCCGGGTGGACGAACTCAATTTCGCCAATATTTTTGCCGAAGATCATCCGCAAAACGAGCTCTTCTCTCAATATCTCGGTCTTGACCTTTCTCAGGACTTCTACACGGCAATTATCAACTTGGGTATGGTGGCGGTAACGCAAGCTGGCAAATCGAGCTATTTCATGGCGTACAATTATGTTTCGAGCCCTCGCCATACGTGGCTAGAGCAAAGCTTGTGGGACCAACTCACTAAGGCATTTGACCCCAAGCAAGTGGTTTCCAACAAGCAGCAGAGCCACAAAATTCTTCACTTCCTCGATGAAAATCAAATCACAGGCTATAACAATATCATTAACAAGCCGTCGCAAAGATTGATCAACGGCGCAGACCACACGGAACCAGTGAAAAGAGTCGGCTCCATAAGCTTGCGTTTCATGTACTTCAAAGAGACTATCCGGAGAGTCGCGCAACTTTTGAGATGGGCGATCTTACACTTTCTTTTTTACTTGCCAAGGGACCGATTGTTGGGGAAGAGGAAAGATGTGCAAGACGGTGAAACAATCGACGCCTTTGAGACTAGACGCGCTCGTGCACCTGCTTTCATCAGGCATTTATTGAAGAGAGACGGGGAGGACCACCGCGTGTTGAGTAATGAGCCAGAGGTTAGTTACGCGCCACAAATTGATGCCCAATTTTCACAAGACTTATCCGAAGACGATGATTCCCCTGACTTCGACTTGATCGAAGAACTAGACCTGTCTGACTCAGAGTCTGATTCGGAAGTGATTGACATCTACACCAGCACACAGTTTCCGGAATATCATGAAGAAGCGGAGTTTGCAGTGTCATCGGCAATTAGCGAGCTAATGACACCTGACAATATCCTTGAACTTTTCGAAGTAAAGGATATCTTTCAAAATCATCTTGAATATGATTATTCCGCGACGGGTATGATGACGCGGTCTCGTTACAATGCTTTGAATGGAGAAAGCACTCTAAAAGATCAGACGTCGGAGCTACTAGACCTCATACTAAGCAAGCGTAGATTGCAAATGGAAAAGGAGGCTAAACGTCTGCCTCTCGACGACGACATGGACGACATTGACCCGAGGATTGCCTGTGTGATCTGTCAAACTGAACCCAGAACCCTCATCACCTGGCCCTGCAAGTGTTTTGCCATATGCGAAGGATGCAGAGTCAGTCTCGTCGCGAAGGGTATGAAAGGGTGCGTCTGCTGCCGTCAAGACGTGGAGGGCGTTAGCAGAATCTATCTCCCTTGAGGACCGTAAGATCTGCTCTCTTTTTGGTTTAAAATCTCATGGAGCATGGAGTTGGACTACTAAAAGGAGTTAAACTCGCTCAGAAAGTGACTAAGAAAGGAGTGAGAAGGGCGAATGTTCACTAGAGTGCGGAAGACCGAGGTATGTACGCAAATTCGCCGATCTCGTAATTTCGTTACCAATTTAGCTTTTGTGAGGTAAACAAACATACCTGCTTTTGACCGGCAAGACTCATTGTGTTCCTGCTGGCCCAATCGAACCTCTTCGCCTTCAAATCTATATAGGGGTTCAGCACGTGACGCCGGCGATTCGTCGTTGCATGCAGAACAATGCACCTATTTCCCGTTGTGGTTGTTAGCGGCAACATCCAGACACCCCGAAGGCACCGGCGCGCGCGCGTAGCGGTGAGACATAAGCAAGAAAAAGCACCAGGAAAAGCACCAGGAAAAAAAGGTGACCGGGAGCTGAAGCACACGCCGTATCCATAGCTTCGTGACACGTCTCTTCAACTCGATTCCCACACTCACTTATCCGCTGCTATGCCCAGCTCCGTTGAAGTTTCGGCGTTGCCGCCTTCGCTTGATTTTCTAGAAGCAAAACTTGGCCTCAAAGTTACATACTGCTTATCGCTCCTTGAGAACGTCCCGGGCGGCCTGATCATCTCCAGATATATAAAGTCGTCGTACAAGGATGATCCATTGCGCTCGTTGTTTGAGTTTGCATTGTTTGTCTTTGCTGTGCATTACTTTCTCTCGTCGAAGAAAAAAGAGAATAAGGCCGAGATCGTCAAATTCTCGCAGCGGGAGATCGACGAGTTGATTGACGAATGGGATCCCGCTCCTATAGTCGAGCCGGTCACCGATTTGGAACATTGGCAATTGAAAGAATATCACGTGGACGGTGAAAACAGCTCACATGTCAAACTTGAGGGCCATTCAGATCTCGGGAAAGTTGTCAACATGTCGAGCTTGGATTTCCTCGATTTTAACCCCAGCCAGCGCTTGAAAAACGCTGCCAAACAAGCTATCACTGCCAGCGGTGTAGGCGCATGTGGCCCACCGAATTTCTACGGAAGTCAGGACGTACATGTTAGATTAGAGGAAGACTTATCGCGTTATTTGCAGACGGAGCAGGCCATTCTTTACGGGCAAGATTTTGTCACTGCAGGTTCTGTCATCCCAGCATTTTTGAAAAGAGGTGACTTGGCTGTGGTGGACTCGGGCATCAATGTGGCGCTACAGAAGGCTTTGATTGTCAGCAGATGCGACATCGAGTGGTACGATCACAACGATGTCGAGCACTTAGAACAGATATTATCAGAATTGGATCCTATAGTCAGCAAGCAAAAACCATTGCGCAGAAGATTTATCATTACGGAGGGCATTTTCGCTTACACCGGCGACGTGGTGAACTTACCTCGCATCGTCGAATTGAAGAACAAGTTTAAGTACCGGTTGTTCTTGGATGAGACTTTGTCCATCGGCACATTGGGCCTGAATGGCCGTGGTGCGCCTGAACATTTTGGCATCTCCAGAGACGAAATCGCCATCACGATTGGCTCGCTTGCTACGTCGTTTGCCTCTTCTGGTGGCTTTTGCGCCGGTGTCAGGCCTATGGTGCACCATCAACGCATCAACTCCACTGCATATGTGTTTAGTGCCTCGTTGCCACCTTACTCTGCTAAGGTTGCCTCTGAGGCAATAAAGATGATCAACGAGGACGTCGACGCGAAGGGAAACTCCAAGGTTATCAGTTCGCTCAATCAGAAAATCAGAGTTTTGCACGATGAGCTTTCCAAGGCATTTTCTCGGTCCAAGTACTTCGAAGTGGTTTCTGACGGAAATGGCCCGATTGCACACCTAGGACTCAAGGCCGATTTTAGAACTCGCTTGGAATTACCCGAAATATACGGTAATGCGACGCTTCTCAATACCGGAAAGCCATGCCGAAAAGTGAACCCTTTCAGCGAGTCATACAACCTCGAGTGCTATCTATTACAGAAAATTGTTGATGAATTTCTTGCGCAGCACCACATCTTGATAAATAGAACGCGGCTTGTCTACGAGCAGGAATCCTTGCCGGTTCAGAGTCCTCACTTGTGGCTTCATGTCAGCGACGGTTTGACGATAGAAGAGTTGAAGACTGCCGCGACATCGTTGCCGCAAACCGTTGACGAGGTGTGCGCACCGCTTCAAAGTCCCCGTGACTTGCTCACACTAGAGGAAGAGTTGAAGACAAAGTGATTCCCGCCAGACTATATGCCCTACCTAGAAACTAATGCTTTGTAAAGCGCCTCACCTTGGCCAGCGGCAGGCCACGCCCATTGCTTTCATACCATTCATGCTAATTAATACACGCCTTCTCTCAGTTGCTCATGCGGCTGCGTGCATCCTTGGCAATGGCACGGGCCTCTTCGACGTCATGGGCATTGCTGAAATTGAAGTCCTTGGCCAACTCGTACGCATCTTCGTAATGCCTGTTATCCAAGGAATAACGCGCCAACCAGAGCCGCGCCTTCAGTGTCTCGTCCGTGACACCCCACTCAAACTCCTGCTCGAAACACATCCGCATGTACTTACACGTTTCTTTTGCTCTGCCCAATCTTTCGGAAATAAGCGCTAATTTGTAACAAATATGCGGCTCTGCACTGGCTGGCTCAGCTGGGTCGTCGCTAACGCGGTTCATTGTCTCAATGGCAAGCGCTTTCTCAAACGACGAAAGCGCCTCTCCCAACTTGTCGATTTTCTCGTAGCAGTTCCCGATCGCCTGCCACATGCGTTTATCCGCAGGCTGCAAATCCGTCGCCCGCTGGTAATAGTAGAGTGCATATAAGTGCATGTCCAACACCTCGTAAGCCTGGCCCAACCCGTACCACGCCCGGAAATCCTTGGCATTAATGTCCACGGCGCGCCGGTACAGCTCGATTGCCGCGTGTGAGTTTTTGAGCTCAACAAATTCGTGTCCCATCAATGTCCATGCGCTAAGACATGCCTTGTTGAGTGTGAGTGCCCTTTTATAGTACATCACGGCTTTATCATGTTCGCCTTTCATCAGGTGGTAGTTTGCCACGACGCAGCATGTTTCAGCGCGAAATTTATCGATTTGCGCCGTATATTGCGCCAAAAACGCCAATTTGGACTTTTTCTCCATCACGAAGAGCATATTCAGATACGTGTCCAAATCGTCGAGCCGCATTGGGTCATTTATGAGGATTTCGTCAAATAAGCTTTCCGCCTGGAAGTAATCGAGCCCGTGGTAGGCCACAAGGAACTTTTGGACTTTCAAAAAGGTGAAATCGGGGAAAATCTCGCATAAGTGGTTGATTTTCTCGTGAAACCCACCCAGCTGCTGGTAAAACTCTTGTAGAAGCACGACTTCGAAGATCTGAAACATCACGCCGGCGGCTAGTTCAGGGGTGGTTGTTTTCACCCGCTCGAGAAACGCAGCTGCTTCCTCGTATGTGGAGAAGGTCAGCAAAAGCTCTTGCCAGCAACTCCAATTGTACGGAAATACCTGCAACGACGCAAGCAAATGGTCCTGTGCCAACGAGTACCGTTTCCGCTTGCAGTATATGAGACCCTCTAGAAAAAGCAAGAACGCATCCGGCGTTTCGGGGCATTTTCGGTGGAAACTCTCGATTTCCAGGATGATCGAGCCCACGCGCCCAGAAAGCCCATCGGCCAAATCTTTTTTCTTCTCCGGCGCGTAATCATCGTTATTATGGCCCGGCCCATTGATCCCGAGTGGTGAGGCTCCGAAATCCAGTGCTCCACCGGCACTTTCGGCGGCCCTTCTGTCCACACTTATATACGTCGCGTATAACTTTAGGAAAAGCGCTTTTCCGCCAACACAGTCTTTTAGCACATGGGCGGCGCGCTCAAATTCCTTGCAGTCAAAGTACGATTTCGCCAAGACAAATTTGAAATGGTCTTTTTCGTCGCTGGCATCTGTTTTTGGTGTTGGTGGCCGAAATGGCTCGGTCACGTGCGCAAGCCCGTTGAGCGCCTCCAGCGCCCATTTTGCGGCGTGATATAGCCCAAATTGGGATAACGTTTGGGCTGAAATGTATAGCTCCTGCCGAAGAGTTATAAGATCGGTCATTGATGAGGAAGTAATGAGGTTCTGGCGTGAATTTGGTGACCTTTTTGTACCTTTATATGGTTATATTTGGAGCTGAATACGCGTTTCGCATCTGGCTCGGTTTGGTTTCGCTTGCAACGCGCAGGCGTCGATGTATGATAATCTATGGAGTCCATAGATGATTATCTCAAATTATCTCAAATTATCTCACTTTTTTGATTATCTGAAATAATGTTTTTCCGTATCTCATATCTCAGATATATATCTCAACTTTCAAGATACTTCTATTGCGGAAAATGCCGATATTTCCATCATTGTTATGGACTAGTTGTGAGAATTGACTTGTGCGAAAACGAGATACATATATGTATATACAAACATTACAATTTCGTTTATTTTGTGATGAAATAAAAAAATTCGATTTTGTTTTCCCCTTCTCTGCTAAGATAACAAATCTGAGATGAACACATAGGTTTCTTGTGTGAGTACTTGAAGCATCGATTGGTGAATGACTGGCCACGACCACAATTTACCATTTGCACCCAAAACAGGCCTTCTAGAAGAACGCCTCATGACCTCAACTGAAGGTCTTCAGCCCCCTTCCGGTAGACTTTTGCTCAGGATTTTGCTTCTCGAAAACGAAGTTTGATTGGGCGGGGTCAAAAAGGCGCTGCGATCCCATTTATGCATGCCAATGAATAGGGTCGATCTATAGGTCACCATCAGATACTATTTCATTCGAGTCATTCATTGGAACTTGGCTGAAATTTTATTTTGGAAATCCATTTCAGCTGTTGGTTATCAGTAGAAATTATGTAAATAGATATGTGTGATATCCTCTGTTGGGGCTCAGCCTACAGTAGATATGCACATCCGCTCAATTCTCCATTAAGGACCTTTTTTTCTTTCTAGCCTGTAAAGTATACCCTGGTCACTTCTTTATGACTTTTTTCTTGACCGATTCTTTCTAATCGACACTCGTTTTCCATTTTTATCGTCAATGAAGTATATATGGATATTCAGCAGGCCCTAGTATTATACATACACCTCTTTCAGAAGAGTAATAGGAAATGTAATGTACAATATCTCACTCGTGAAATCACACATGAACTGCAAACTCTCGACTGAGTTTTCCCAACTCCGCATCAAACAAGTTTTCTAAGAAGGATATGGTTATAAATAGATCTATGTCAAAAAATGTCTATCAAAAAAGACTCACGCCATTTGGCATTGGCTCGACAAACTCAAATACATAGGTATAAGTGAAAATTCAGGATTCTCAATGTTAAAAAAAAAGTCTTAATCTACCAAGAACTTCTTTGTTTCGGCTTAAAGGTCAAATTGGTATATATTTACTAATAAAAAAAAAGCATGCTACGAAAAAACTTGTAAAGTAATAATTTCCCATCCAGTACAGTATCGATTCTCGAACATCAGGTGCGACTCAAATCGGGCTCCGCGACCGGGCCCTGGCATCACCACCAGCTTAACTATATCATCAAAAGCGTTAAAGTTTTTCGAGATTGATATCTACAGATCTGATTATTCTAGCCCAGAAAAATCACTTTCGCTATAAGATTCTCAAATTTCAAGCGAAAAATATTCCATTTATCGGCGACCTCAACAAACCAAAAACGACATTCATCTCTTCTACTGCTCACTATGGTCCAGGAAGTCAAGGCAGAATCACTTCTTTTAGCCGCTGAAGACGCCAAACAAAGTCTAGACTCAATTTCAAAACTCTTACAATTAGCTGAAGATGCTGCCAGCAAGCGTAAGATTGATTCTGATGAGTTCTCGAAGGCACAGCGCCACGCGCTTCTTGACTCGTTCAAAGTGAAGAAATTCCACCGAGAATTCAAGGAATGGGAACACATGCAAAAGGAAGTGTTTGTGGAAACGGAGGTGAAGCCATACAACCAGAAATACGCCCAGATGTCGCGCGTGTACGCCGATTACGAGCGGCTGGCGGCGATCTTTGAGGATGCCAGAAAAACCACGCAAATTCCGCAATTCAGCTTTTCGTTGGAGACTATCAAGCATTTTGAGAACGGTGTACTTCTCGAACGAGTTGAAAAGGGTGCTGATGGAGAGTACCTGAGCCAAATCGCATTATCCAGCCTTTTCTCTCTCGATGCAGACTCCGGTTTACCACCACCGTCTTTTCAGGTGTTCAACAAGCTTGTGAATTTGGAATATAGGCTCCGCATGCTCTTGCAAATCAAACACGAGGTTTTGCTTCGAGCGAAAACGCATTTGGCCGCGAAAAACAGCCAGTGGGCTTCGAGAGACGCCAAATTGAACCTGTTTTTGGGTACAGATTTCCGGCGCGTGTATGAGGAGATCGAGAAGATCAAAACCAGCGAATACGAGGATTTGAAGTACTATGAGGAAGATTTCGAGGAAGAGGAAGAGGAACTTGATGACGATGGCGAGAATGAAGAATCACGTGCCGGCTCGGGAGACGAAAACGGCCTAGTTGAAGCGGAGGATGAGCATATGGCTGAGACACGCGAGCTAGAGGAAGAAATGGCTGAAAATATGGCGCCAAACGCAGATGAACTCGATGATCAACCGGCCGACCCTGACATGGAGGTCGAAAACCTGGGGGAGACTCCAACTGCTGAAAACAGCAACCACCCCAATATCGACACCCTAGACGAAAAAGAGGCTCTTGAGAGCAACGGCACCGTGGAAACCGCTCCCGAACAAGACCTCAGCGAGCCCGGCAATTCAGCCACGTCTACAGAAAACCATGCCGATGAAAAAGAGGACATGGAACTAGACTAGAGCGAGTGCTCGATGGTTTCATAAATGTATTAATATACCCGTTGTATCTAACCCCGGCATGCTAATCCGTCTTGAAAAGGTACTTGAACACCTGTGCCGGGCTATCGCCCTGAGAGTGTCTCCAATGAGCAACACGGAGAATCTGGTAACCAGCCACGCCTCCAAGGAAAAAGTTTACACTGGCCAATAAATAGTTTCTGGGCTTGATCGCAAACCCGGCCCAGCGGGTCCAGATCGCGCCCGTGCAGAAAAGCGCCACCTGCTGCGTTCCTGAAATCTTCTCTACGGGTCTCTGGATATCATTGAGACCGGCTATAACCAAACTCCATTTGAACACGGGCGCCCAGAAATGCACGGTTTTTGGCCCGGTCTCCGATTGGAGGAAACGGGAAAACTTCGATGCGTGTTGTGCGCTGGCAGCCATTGTTGATTGTGTGAGTTTTGGTTGTTTGGGAAGTTTTGAGAGATTTCGGCTCTCGATTTGGCGTTCGGATTCCTAGCTTCCATTTTTTTGCGCACTTGCGTATATGCAGGATTTGCGGAGGCATGCCCTGGGGATTCCGCTGACGAACTCATGCTGATTTCGTTGGGCCGCGCGTTTCGGCCAAAACTCCGAGAAATTTACACACAATTGGCCGAAACCTGCATATACAATTAATTTCATCATGGGATTTTTGGAGAGTTCTATGAAGAGTCTATACATGTGTCTTTGTTCACGTGTTGAACACTTTGGTGAGATGTTGGCGACAATATTTCTCCAGTTCACTGCGTAAATGTTAATGTGATAATGGACATTTCCACGGCAGGTTATAAATTGATCGCATCCCAAGTCAAAATAGTGCTAGGTCTATAAAAGCTCAGTATTCGAATTTGGGTATGAAGGTCACGCGATCAATAATCAGTTGAATAAGTTTCTTCCTGTGCCAGATTGTGCCAGCTCTTGAAACGTCTTCTGAGATAGAGCTCCAATTCAAGCTTATCATGATGGGTACGGCCACTAACTCTTGGAAGGAGTGACACATGTCAACTTGTTATCAGAGACAATTGGTGTGCCACTTTTCTTTCAAAATACACCATCGGCACAGACCATATTTCATGTATGTGCCCTCGTATGATCCACAGAATAGACCACCTTCCATGAATCGTATCAATGCAAACTCTAAATGTAGTTTCCCTGTTTGCATAAATTGTAGAAAATACCGCTGGTATTTTTCAAAAGATTCTCAGGAGTATCAAACTCCTTGACCTCACCGTGGTCCAAGCTCAAAATTCGGTCGCAATCCATAACTGTATCCAATCTGTGTGCGATTGTCACAATTGTCTTTTCCTTGAATTCGGCCCGGATCGTGCTCTGTATGACCTTATCTGTTTGAACATCCACGGCTGCAGTGGCTTCATCTAGCATGAGCACCTTCGATGTGTTCAATAACGCCCGGCCAAGACACAATAATTGGCGTTGTCCTGCAGAGAAATTTGACCCTCCTTCCTTCACTTTACTCTCCAAGCCCTCTCCTAGCTCAACCACTGTTTGTTTCAAATGTGAATGGGCGAGCACTTCCCAGAGTTTGTCGTCATTATGCTCGCTGAACGGGTCCAAGTTCTGCCTCAAGGTACCCTCGAACAAGTGCGAATCTTGTGGAATGATGCTAAGATTGTGTCTGAGATCAAAAAGCGAGAGTTTGGATGTGTCGATACCGTCAATACAGATTGAGCCGCTAGTGGGCGGGATCATTCTGAAAACGGCAAGAACAAGCGAGCTTTTCCCCGCGCCGGTTCTCCCGACAACACCTATCTTCTCACCGGACGCTAGTGAAAGCGAGATATTCTTTAAAACCGGGTCCAAGTTCTTGGCATATTTTGCAGAATAGTCATGGATATCGATAGCGCCATGCTGAGGCCAGCCAATCGTGGGTTTCATCAACCGCGCCGTTTCGTCCTCTTCCGTGGGTAAATCACAGTATTCAAGACACCTTTCCACGGCAACAAGGTTGGCCTCGACTTCAGCAGACATCCTCACCATTTTCTTGAACGTGTCGGTAACTTGTAGGGCGTAGCTCATGACAAACCCAGCCATGCCCGCACTAATCGGTGAACTAGTAGTGGTTTTGTAGATGAGCAATGTTGACGAGCTCCATACAACGAGAGATCCAATGAACTGTAATCGTACAGAGAGCCATCGATTGATCGACCGAAGCATGAACAAACTGCGCATATTGAAGTCGACATTTGCATTGTTGATGAAGTTGAAACGCTCTTCTTGCCGATACGCACGGATCGTTTCCACGCCGTTTAAACTTTCCTGGAAATGAGCAAAGATTGGCGAGCGTGAGACTGAAACCAATCGCTTCAATTCTCTTTGCACGGAGATGTAGTACCTCTGGTAATAGCCGTAGATGATACCCAAAAACACGACTGCAACCAAGTACACGGGTAAGGCCAACGCCACCACCGCAATCGTTGAAACCGTGCTCAAAAGTGACCCCATATAGATATTAAGGGAACGAGGGAGAGCACTATCAACTTTGTTGATATCGTTGCTGAACCGATTCATGATTCTGCCCACGGGCGTTCGTTCGAAAAAAGACATGGGCGCTTTGATGAGTCTCTGAGCCATACGATCGTGGACTCGGCGACCTCCTCGTATACTCATGAACACAAAGAACACCACGCCTTTGAGAAAATTGAGCGCGCTTGTGCTGAATCCCAAAAGTGCATAGACTGTGATGAAATGAAGCGCTTGGTCGTTGTTGTGAATATCGGAGTTTGCCTCAGACCATTTCTTGAGCCAGTAGTTGGTGGAGATCGACGCGATGGTGGCCACCACAAATAACACGAGCCAGAGCAACATGCCGGAAACAGAACATGCTTTCACATAGTTCATGTACACGCGCCACTTCACGCTACCTTTTGCAGATGTCTCCACGGTGTTTCCCGTTCGGCGTGTGACTTTTTCCTTGAATGGGTCCCATGTGAACGGAGCCAAACTTGCGGCACTTACGCGCTTTGGCGTCACCAATGCATCACTTGTATCTCCCCTATCTCCCCTATCTTCTGGATCAGGCAGGGGCGAGCGAGAGGAATAATTACCGTATTCGGCCACAAGGCTGCTGAGCTGCGGGTGGTCATTTCCCAGACGAAGCTCGTCAAACGATGCTTGCTCGGTGATTCTGCCCCTTTGAAACAAATAGATCCTGTCCGCATGCTCGAGAATAGGGATACTATTCGTGGCAAAAATAATAGTCCTTCCATCGAGAAGCCCGCCTTTGGTGAGGACTTTCGCAGTGATTTTCTTCCCGACATGGCTATCAACCGCGCTCAAAATGTCATCCAAAAGGTAGATGTCAGCACGGGAATAGACCGCACGTGCTAGCGATAAGCGAGCCTTTTGTCCGCCAGAAAGCGAAATGCCTTTTTCTCCCACTTGCGTTTCGTCCCCGTCAGGCAAGATCTTGAGATCTGGTATAAGCTGGCATGCATCAATTGTTTGTTGGTAGTAAGTATCATCGAATTTATGGCCAAATATTATGTTTTCCTTCACGGAAGCGTTCATGATCCAAGGGCTCTGTGAGCAATACCCGATTGTTCCATTCAATTTGATGGGTTTTGGTAATTGAGTCGGGAATGAAGAATCGACTGCATCTAGTTGACCCAAAATGGACGATAAAAACGACGATTTCCCCGACCCGACCCGGCCAACCACACATACAAAGTCCCCTTTACGGACTTTCATGTCAATTCCCTGTAAGGCGTACTTTTGGGTCTTGAAATCTGTGTCCTCGGATACGCTTGGTGTGAACAACGGTTTTTCCCACAAAAAAGACGTGTTTTTTATCTCTAAAGGATTCCCGTTTTCGGCTGAGCCCAGCTCGATCAACCTTGGGTCAACTTCCGGCGC
The DNA here is from genome assembly GCA_009746055.1 of Metschnikowia pulcherrima. NCBI lineage: Eukaryota > Fungi > Ascomycota > Pichiomycetes > Serinales > Metschnikowiaceae > Metschnikowia > Metschnikowia pulcherrima. The sequence goes on from VFXK01000006.1 coordinate 825,918, forward strand.
AGACAAAAACGCCGAAATCCTGTCCAAGGCAACGGCTGCCTCTGTAATATAAGTGATCACAGATGGAAACAGAAGGATGGGCCTCGAGAGGATATTGAGCAAGGTCAATGCAGGAAAGACGATTTCCGAGGTCAACAGACGTTTTTCCACCAACGAGAATATGGCAAATGTCAGGAACGACACCAAAAACGGCATTGTTGTCCAGATCAAGTTCCCGCATTGATTGACTATGCGAATTTTGCGGGAATTTTTTAGTTCCATGGTATTTCTGGCATAAAATAACCTTTCGAGCATCGGCAGTTCCCAGGCATAAAGCTTGATCGATTTCATCGAAACCAAGATCTCGTTGGTGATCCTGTTTCTGTTGTCTTTCAACTTCATCTGCGTTTTGTTCAACTTCTTCGAGTACCGCACGAAAAACGTATTGATCGGGACAAACACAAGCATGACAAAAAGACCTGCAAAAGCCGACCGGCCGAGAAGGTGGTACAAGGACCAAATACTCAAAACTAGCTCGGTAGGTGCAATAATGAGCGTACTGATTTCCTGGGCGCAGGTCTGTACACGAGGAGCATCAATCGATACAAGATTAACGATATCTCCGGAAGAACGTTCCGAGCGAGAATGAGCCGAGAGACGAATCGATTTTTGAAAAATAAGGGACGTTAGCGAGGACCTGCAGCCAAGTCCAACCTCTAGTACTTTCAACACATATTGGTTGTTGAATACGGTCTGTAGTAACGTGACCCCAAACATGCCTAAGCACAACAAAACGCCCTTTAAAACTGGCTGCAGCGGGTCGGCTAGCTTTTCGCCAATGAACAAGATAAGTAGCCGCAAGAGTTGTGGCTGTACAAAGGCTAGCAATGAGTCAGCAGTTTCATACATAAATGAAATCGCAGCCACAGGACCGAAAGCCTTTGTGATAGCCACGAAAAGCGCAAACAGCGAAGTCTCCTGTGTAGAGTTGCCAAGGTGCTTCTGTAGCCTTTTGGTATGCTTATCTGTAGTGAGATATTCGGGTGCTTCCGGGAGATCACGGTATTGCACTGTCTGGTTCACGTACGAGTTGGTCACGAGCGGATTCATCCAGGAAAACGTGATTTTTTCGATGAAGTGAGGTGGCCGCAGAAACCCCTGTGGACTTGCTTGATGGTAGTGACGCATCATCTCATGGGACTGTGCCCATGTGGATCTGGAAACCTCCATGTAAAACACAACTAAGGCAGTGACAAACGCCGTGAATTCCCAGCCGGGCGCCAGCACAAATAGAAAAAGCGGCCATTCCAGGTACAGATCCTGAAACCAAAGCATAGCGTTGAACACGGCAATTCCGGGCCAAAAAGTGAGAAGTATGCCCAGCGGGACCAACGAGCGGGTGGGTTCGATCACGTGCAACGGCAAGACAAGGAAAATTAGGGTGAATAGGAGTGCAGCAAAGGCAATGATTTTGGAGTCGGCAAGGCGTTCCACGACGGAAACTGACCATAGAAGCCGGCCAATGCATATAGTGTAAAGTAGCACCAACAGACAGCGCAACCAATGGAAAAGACCTGTGTTTTTCGGCGACAATCGGCCATATTTGGGCTTATTCGTGTATTCTAGGAGAGCCCAGCCCGATAAAAAGCCGAACAAAACGGCCCAAACGAGCACGAACAGAGTTAGAAAGCATGGGTTAAAGGCATTTTCTTTCGTATGTATAAGAGGCAGAAATAGCGCTTGGAGGCCACAAGGCGGCGGCAGCACGGGGACCATAAACGCTATAAAAAAGGAATGATTTCAAATCAACGAGTGTCTGTTCCTATGCAGGTCCTTTTCTTTTGAAATTCCCAAGGGGCTGTTATGATAAATGTTGCAACTGTAACTTTTTTTGCTTATGTAGGCCGGCCCAGAGAATGAAGTGCACGGACCGAGCAAAGCTACTGAAGGGCCGATGGCGGTGGCGCGCGCGCAGAGCCAGTTGGGACAACTTGAAACGGCTGCAAAATGTGGAAGAATGATTATTTTTGCAGCATATTTCGAGATCTGTGGATGTTTTGACTGGAATCTGTAGGAGATTTTGCACTGAAGGTTTTTATTTGGTGATTTTCACAGTCTCTCACATGTATTTGTGAGTGTTTGACGGGGTACTTATTGGAATTAGGTGCACGTGATCGACTGTTTAGACTATAGGCTATCAAGTTGGCATCAGATTCGAAAAGGGTTCTAATTATCGCCGAAGCATGAAATATTCGATGAGTGTTTATCTTGAAAGACTTAAAACAGAAGCGGTTGCTGTTTTCGTCATGCATGCCCAAAATCAATGATGGTATAATCAAATTTGTGCGTTATTGAGCACAGGTGAAAACGCGCACCTGGCCACTTCCTTGAAAGCTGTATGTCTGTTGGTACGGCCACAGATTTGATGGTGGAGGCAAGTTTCTTCATGAAGTCTGTTGCATCCATTTAAATAGCTTTGAGAACTATGGGATAAAATGGGAAATCAAAAGTTATATTATATGTCTCGATTCGAACAATTATGTGAATACAGTGGGTAATTGCTATAACGATGTCGGACCGAGAGGCCCTTTCTTGCGATAAAGGTGTGAAATCGATGTAGATGCATCTTTTGAAACAAGATCAAGTCCTTTTTTGGATGAGTGTGGTGATTTTTGTACCATAAATAAACCAATGTTGCTCGCTGGAACCGCAAAGGCTATTTGTTGATTTCGATGCTTCGTTAGAATTCCTACCGGCTCGATCTTATTCAATAACAATGGCAACACTTTCCTCATCAACTTGCACCACATAAGGTGCCCTTTGATTTTACTGGGACGCCTCTTTGATATAGATATATAAGACAATTGTTTGGCGAAATTTGCTCAATTCATGTTTACTTTAATTGGTCAGCTTTTTCTTGTCGTCTTTTGGCGCACGGTATCGCGTCGCGTCTTTGTTTGTTGTTGTGTAATGGGCGATATTTCAGCCCCCATACGCACCTGTTCGTCAAATAAAAGCCTTTTTTGTTTTTAAAAATATTATTTTTATCTTCTCCTACGAAAGAAGCCAATTCTGAGCCATGAACGTGCTTTTACGGTCCGGAACACATACAAACGCTAGAGGATAGCACAATTACATTCATAATGATATACCTTAAAGGATCACCGATATTGGAGGAACCGGGGATTTTGCGCCTTAATTATCTGGAGCCAGAATCTTGACCCTTATATTATCGTTTTAACGCAATTTATAGCTATGAGGGATATCTTTATAACGCGTGCCCACTTGCCAATGAGAGGATCAAGGCACTGTTTTTCATCGGGATATACCAAAATTTATGAAGTAAAATCCACGATATCATGCCAGACATAACCCCCGGATGTGCCAAAATTTGCAGCCATAACTTAATGATCTGATTACTTGGCATATCTCTCAGTCGTGCTTGTTTTAGACCCATTTGCGGTCCCCCTCCACTTACCAACACTCCGAAGTGAACCGACCGGCATTCCATAAACCTCTTCAACTATTCGATTTGGTCATTTCAATCAAAAACACTAATTCGTTTTTCGATCTTCTCTATCAAATCAGAAAAGCGTTGCTAAATCTTCGTCTGCGTGCATCGTCTCGCTCAGAAAGCCACCACGCAACAAAAGTCATACATAAGCCAAACCCACAGAGACATGCAGTATACACAAACCCCACAAAGTACCGAGGCTGATCATGGGTATTCCAAACAAAAATAGGCACCCATGCACGTGTCACGTAAGCCAATGTATTTGTTGTGACAATGACAAAGTTGCGTTTCATATCATCGTCATAAAGTAGACGGTTCACCCACGAAAAAATAAACGGCTGGCCATATGAAGTGGGGATCCCCACAAGCCCAAAACTGAGCCAGTGAAGCCAGTTGGGTATTTCGTATTTGGCCAAAAACACACAGCCCAACGCGACCGGCACGAAAAAGCCCATGATATAATAGTGGTTCTTGCGCCCTCCAATGTAGTTGTGTGAGTATGCCAACAGCAACGTGATAACAATCAGCATGGCCGTATATATCGAAGGGTATACGTTATACTTTTCCGGGGCTAGCTGCAACACTTTCTTCATCCAGATATTGAATGCCGGCTGACCCCACGCACTGCATGCGTTGTTATAAGCCATGAACAAGAGCGGGAACACATAGATGTGCCACGTGTCAAAAAACGAGCGGATTTTGCACAAAGTGTAGTTTTGTCCCGTGTGGATCTGTGCTCCAATTAGCCGCCGCCGTTCTAGTCCAACTAATTTATCCTCCTCCGTGAAGTAAAACGCATCCGTGGTGCTTGGAGTGTTGGGCCCAACAAAAATCGTGTATACCCCCACTGGAAAAGAAATTAATGCATCCACCACAAATAGCCACTTGAAAGGCTCAATTGACGAGTTCTCAAATCTTCGAAGAAGTGCTAGTTGCAACGGCCCGGAAATCAATGACGCCATATTCCCTGCCACGGCGAAAAACGCGCCCCGACTAGAGATTTCAGCCGCAGAATAGTTGCTTCCTAGCAAATACTCCATTCCGGGGAAATACCCCGACTCGAAAAGCCCCAAGAAAAACCTGACCGCATATAAAGCTGGTAGCCGCCGGCACGTGACCAGAAGAAGGGTGAGTGCTGACCACAAGAGCTCTAGCCCGCCCAAGTAATACCGAGCGGAAATTCTGTGTAATATAAGATTTGACGGAATTTGTCCAACAATGTACCCAATCGTCCAGAGCGTCACCAAATAATTGTACTGATTGTTTTGCATATCATAGTACTCACTCATGCCGTTGATGTAGGCAGTATTGATGTTGGACTGGTTCAAGCTTTTGATGAAATAGCCTAGCATGGCAGACGATAAAAGACATGTGTCCAACTTCATGAGATACTTCTGCTCTTTCGGGTGTTTTCCGGTCCCATCCCAGAGAAATCTCTTCACCTTGTATGCCAATGAAATTTCTCTACGTTGTGATTCTTCGGGTGAGACATGAACCGATAAATCAATAAAGGGTTCATCGACATTTCGTTCGTTTATAATTGTCACAATCCCACTTTTTTGGTCTTTGTTATCTTTTGACCTGTTCTTCCCCGGGCTTTCTGTTTTGGAATCGCTGTCGTTGGAATAATATCGTATGTCTGATCTGACCAAGCGATCTGTCTCGGGTATATCCTGGGCTTTAAAGTGCCTTGTGAGTGCTTTTAGGAATCCCATACTTGTATTTTTTATGATTATGACCTTGAAAATTTGTATTAGTGAAAAAATGAAAGTTGCAGTATATTTGTATATGTTTCATGAAGCTCTGACACACAATTATAGGAGTAGGTCTTTGTTTACTCTAGAGTGCTTTTACTCCTGATTAAGCAGAAAACTGTGGATCCAGCTGCGGTTGCGAAATTCAACACGCACTTGAGCCGCAGCCACACGTTTGGCTCGCTTCTATATACCAGCTTCGCGTCTCGTTTTATTTTTCTTCTTTTTAACATTGCTTGACATTTTGGCTTCAAAGTATTTTTCAAAGAAGTAGCGGACAATCTCAAGTAGCTTGATATCAAAGAAATCATTCAACTTCTCAACATGCTTTGTTTTTAGTATAGTAAATATTGTATCTTGCAATTGTGTATCCTCTTATCTCGCGGAATGCCTGGCTGTGGATCTGACGCCGTGCTTGGAGCCCGACGTGGATGAGACGAGGCTTATCTCGACGCGGTTTATCGTCCATCGTTATATCAAAGATCTGCAATTCTCACTTTCTTCCATGCTCCATACATCGTGAATTCTGTATGACATTATATATGGATGGTTTGTAACCGAGAATTCGAAAGAAAAAAAAGGAATTCTATAGCTATTTTGGGAGCCTCAATTGGAGATATTGATAACGTGACCCAAACTGTCTTCACCAAGCTCGTGTGTGGGGTTTGATCCTGAACTCTGTCAGCTAAGGCATGTCATAGACATGTGAGTAGTAGAGGCTGACGCCCTTTCTGAAACGCTTGCAAATGCATTGAACTCATTGCGCACCCATCCATTTCTGCAAGTGGCACTATTTTGAAAAATCAAATAATCATAGCATTACTACGTTCTGACAGTTAACTGGTCACTCATCCCTTCATATGCATGCATAAATCTCTTTTTTTTCTTGGCTTGATACTTTTGAAAAGAGACTGCTCACCTAGCTCTCCACGAATCTACATATGAATATCGCTACCATGCCTTGCGGAGATATCTTGGCTTGGCAGCCTATGTGATCTGACTAGGTTGACATCGCCCTAAAATCATCAACATCATTAGCCTCTTTGTTAAAAAATGTTCGAATTGACGTTTGAGCGAAACGGTTTTTGAAGGACTGTTTAGCTTCTTTTTTGCGTGTTACAAAAAATATCGCGACCGTCCGTTCGTTGACCCTGCGTTACTCAACATTGAATAGCGACAAAAAAACAGACAACGGGATCACAAAGTGACGAAATGTATTTGATAGAATTTTTTTTTTTTTTTTTTTTTGCTTGATACATCTGATTAAGGACTGGGAGCCAGGGTTGCTTACCTAGCTCTCCAAAAAACTATATATGCATATATATAAAACCTTAGCCAGCTTCGCTACCATGCCTAGCGGCGTGGCTGCGTATGAGAACTAATTCGGTTGTCATCGCCCTAGAGGCTGTACTTCCCCCACCTGTCGCTTCAACTCTCGCAACAGAAGGGTCAGTAATGCGAGCCCATCCGGTGATTCGCGCCGTCTCAAAGAGTACACTTTTTTGACGGTCTTCACAAACCAATTTAATTTTCTTAAGTTATCCGATGATGCGTTGACCGGCGCCAACATGGAGTTAAGATGCATTGGGCCCTCAGGCCCTATTTGTTGCCACCAAATGCTGGTAGTCTCACACTGATTATAAATGTGCGCGAGTATGCCGTCTTTGGTGGTTTGACTGAGACAGAGATGACATCGCATCACCGACATGTCGCCTACCACATCAAATAGCGGTACGTAGGACCCGAAATTAAAGAGGTGAAGGGCCGTGAGATCGTGTCTGAGTATCCACTCTTCTTTGTACAAAACTTTCCAGAATTTCTCCCACCTTTTGCCCGATTCGATCTCCGGGCAAATCTCCTGAAACCGTCTGGGGGTAAGCGGTAACAAAGCTTCCTGTTTCTTTCGACTCAAAGACTTATACTGAACCTGACTGACCTTTTCCGCCACGGCTCGGGGCAACCAACCGTCAGCCACCGTTTCCATAAGCGTGGACTCCGATGTGATGTAGGGCTGTTTCGTGACATCATATTCTGTGCTTTTGTAAGTTACTTCGCGCCAGGCTCTGATGTAGTGGATTTCATTGGAAGAAAACGTCCAATGCAAATTCTTTTCAAATATATCAGTCTTTTCAAGAAGAAATTGGAGCCAGTGAAGCCCCCCGGTTTTAAGGACTCGCGTGTGTTCATTCCCCGCGAGAATCTTAGCCATGTGATGGAGCATTTATAGAATTCTAGAAATTTTCAAGCGAGGTGTTATAAACTTCGCTTTGGCTTGTTTATGTATTTTAGCTCAACTGACCATTTTTACCTTTCGTTTATAAGTTTTTTTTATTCATGTATTTACACAGTTTGGATTTCAGCACAATTAACCAAAAAACAAAAAAGTCATAGGCCGCACCAAAAATTGCAAACTTTTTCTCTGAAAGTACCGATAAAAAAGGTTTCTTTGCTGTTTAGAATCCGTTCTGTAATTCCCGAGATCCCATATGTATCAAGCAAAAAAAAAAAAATCAGATTTCTAAGAAAACAATATAAAATCTTGTTTCATTTGGGGATTCTTTATTGGTAAACTTACGAAATCCCAATTATATGCACTCCGCCTACATATCCCATAAACAAATCTCGAGCTCCACTTCATGATTCCCCATAAACCATATTTATTCATAGAGCCATATAGTCATGCCCATACAAGAAAAGAGTTACAGCCAAATACCCGATTGGGAGAAAGCGGGCGCGACAGAACTTGAAATCCCCACAAACTTCGAGGAAGAGAAGAATACAATTCAAGATGGGAGCAAATTCACCAGCAGGGAAAAATGGGGGCTTTGTGGCGCGATGTTGTTGGGCCCAATTGCATTCGGAGGTGCAGTTTGGAAGTACCCTTCTCTTCATGCATGGTGCCAGGATAATTTATGGCTTTATGTACTTTGTATCGTCATGCAGGTGTTGTTGACATACAAGTTTACGTCTATGCCAAGAATGTCTCCTCGAACTCTTTATATGTATCTTGGTATCATTATGTGTGAAAGCTATCTATTAGGCTTTACTGTCGCTGACGTCTGGCTGCGTTGATTTCAAGCAGGCTTGAAATGAAAGCCCTTTTCCATGACTTCATATGGATTTATTCTGCGAGCAGTGCCAACTTGATGACCACTTCTCCTAAGAGAGAAATCGACAGATAATTTACCATCGAAGCTTTTGTCACTGAAGTGCCACCTTCCAAACAAACAAATCATTGTTTGAAAATGCGCTACTTTTCGACTTAAACACGTAAATTGATCGTTTCGCCATGCTCTATCTAAGGAGGGATGTAGGTGTTTACGAATGATATCAATGTTCTTGATACACTCTGATGCACGCTACTTGAAAGGTGTCTCGTACACAGTATCATACAATTTTAGAATTGATGAAGGTACTTGAACGAGAGGCCGCAGAGAGACCTACAAACGTTAACATCATTGCATTCTTCTTGTTTTGACGATAGTTGCGGACATCATTTAGACTCAAAAGTACCAAACCCGTTGATAGAGCAAACTTTAATCGGATCAAGTCTGAGCACATCCGACGTATGCAAAATGTAGCATTTTCGAAGTGAATCATATCCATGTAATAGCAGACTGGCTCGATTTCAGAAACACATGACGTACAATAACCGTTGAAACGGGGCGCGGACTCACCCCGGCTCCGAAATCATGTAGCCAATAGCGTCGCGCGAATTCACGGCGCCGGAGTTGCAAAACCTGGAGAAACCGTAACGAGATCCGAGGGTCCGACAACACGCGCGCGGGAGGAGGGAAGTTCTTCCAGCGTTTAACCACTCATGAACAGACAGATGAATGATCATACTTAGAACGCTGAGGCTTTTCAACTAGGCTTCTCTGTTTCGAGTAGAGAAAAGCGAGAGCATAAAGGTTCGAAATTGAACAATCAAATAACAATTTCACATTGGATCTGCCTTCTGTCTCTCAAGCGTGACCCCTGTTTCGAGGCCACTCCTCAGTGTACCCCCCCCCCCCCCCCCCCCCCCCCCCCCCCCCCCCGCGCCCAAACATCCGCGGGTCAGCGCAGATACCGTACCCTCGGAAGTCGACGATTTTTGACAAATTTCCTCGCTGCCATTGGCTGATGCGCGCATCCTTCTCCAGGTCTGGCGAAAAATATTATTTAACTGGGAGGTCGCCGCGAACCCAAACTTTTCTCCTTTTGTTTTTTCTTCAACAATGTTGTCTGCATCAAGAAGATCCATTGCTAAGATCCCAAGTTCCGTGCGCGGACTTGCTACCGCAGGCCTCTCTAGAGACTCCAAGGTTCACCAGAACTTGTTGGAGGACTTCTCCTTCATTCAGTACAAGAAGCAGTTGGAGAATGTCAACATCGTCAAGGAGAGATTGAACAGACCATTGACGTACGCCGAAAAATTGTTGTACGGTCACTTGGACAAGCCTCATGAGCAGGACATCGAGAGAGGTGTCTCCTACTTGAAGTTGAGACCTGACAGAGTTGCCTGTCAGGATGCCACCGCCCAGATGGCCATTTTGCAGTTCATGTCTGCTGGCATGCCACAGGTTGCCACGCCATCCACTGTGCACTGTGACCACTTGATCCAGGCCCAGGTTGGCGGTGTCAAGGACTTGGCCAGAGCTATTGACTTGAACAAGGAGGTGTTTGACTTCTTGGCCTCCGCCTGTGCCAAGTACAACTTGGGTTTCTGGAAGCCAGGCTCGGGTATCATCCATCAAATCGTGTTGGAGAACTACGCATTCCCAGGTGCCTTGTTGATTGGTACCGACTCTCACACCCCTAACGCTGGTGGTTTGGGTCAATTGGCTATTGGTGTTGGTGGTGCTGACGCCGTCGACGTCATGGCCGACTTGGCCTGGGAATTGAAGGCCCCTAAGATCATTGGTGTTAAGTTGACCGGCAGAATGTCCGGCTGGACCTCGCCAAAAGACATCATCTTGAAATTGGCCGGTATCACCACTGTTAAGGGTGGTACTGGTGCCATCGTCGAGTACTTCGGTGACGGTGTCGACACCTTCTCCTGTACCGGTATGGGTACCATCTGTAACATGGGTGCCGAGATTGGTGCCACTACTTCCGTGTTCCCATTCAACAACTCAATGGCCGACTACTTGAACGCCACTGGCAGATCTCAAATTGCCGAGTTCGCTCAGCTTTACAAGAAGGACTACTTGTCTGCCGACGAGGGCTGCGAGTACGACCAAGTGATTGAGATTGACTTGAACACCTTGGAGCCTCACATTAACGGTCCCTTCACTCCCGACTTGGCTACCCCAGTCTCCAAGATGAAGGAGACCGCTATTGCTAACGGCTGGCCTTTGGAGGTTAAGGTCGGTTTGATTGGTTCTTGCACCAACTCTTCTTACGAGGACATGACCAGATCTGCTTCCATCATCAAGGACGCCGCCAAGCACGGCTTGAGCTCCAAGTCCATCTTCACTATCTCGCCAGGTTCCGAGCAGGTGAGAGCCACCATTGCCAGAGACGGCCAGTTGAAGACTTTCGAGGACTTTGGCGGTGTTGTCATGGCCAACGCATGTGGTCCATGTATCGGTCAATGGGACAGACAGGATATCAAGAAGGGTGACAAGAACACTATTGTCTCGTCTTTCAACAGAAACTTTACTTCTAGAAACGACGGTAACCCAGCCACCCACGCTTTCGTCGCTTCTCCAGACATGGTCACTGCTTACGCCATCTCTGGTGACTTGGGCTTCAACCCTATCACTGACACCTTGAAGGACTCTGAGGGCAAGGAATTCAAGTTGGCCGAGCCAGTTGGTGTCGGTTTGCCACCTAACGGTTACGACAAGGGTGAGAACACGTACCAGGCTCCTCCTTCCGACAGAGCTTCTGTGAACGTCGTCATCTCCCCAACTTCCGACAGATTGCAGCGTTTGACTCCTTTCCAGCCATGGAACGGTAAGGACGCCGAGAGATTGCCTATCTTGATCAAGGCTGTTGGTAAGACCACTACCGACCATATCTCTATGGCCGGTCCATGGTTGAAGTATCGTGGACACTTGGAGAACATCTCCAACAACTACATGATCGGTGCCACAAACGCTGAGAACGGCGAGGTCAACAACGTCAAGAACCACTACACTGGTGAGTACAAGGGTGTTCCAGACACTGCTGCTGACTACAGAGACGCTGGTAAGACCTGGGTCGTCATTGGTGACGAGAACTTCGGTGAGGGTTCTTCCAGAGAGCACGCCGCCTTGGAGCCAAGATTCTTGGGTGGTTTTGCCATCATCACCAAGTCTTTTGCCCGTATCCACGAGACCAACTTGAAGAAACAGGGTTTGTTGCCATTGAACTTCACCAACGTGGCTGACTACGACAGAATCAACCCAGATGACGAGGTTGACATTCTTGGCTTGACCGAGCTCTCTCCTGGTAAGAACCTCGTCTTGAGAGTTCACCCCAAGGAGGGTGAGGCTTGGGAGACCGAGTTGTCCCACACTTACAACGCTGAGCAGATCGACTGGTTCAAGTACGGTTCTGCTTTGAACAAGATGGCCGCCGTTAAGAAATAAGCGGATCAATCTACTTCATGTCATATGTATGCGTATACGTCCTAATTTATTCAATGTGAAGATTATAAGCGTAAGAATAAGGATTTGTAGTCCGAAACTTAACTGCAAATTTTCGGTCAAAGTTAGATTAAGTCTTGAGTGCGCTGGCAAAAAACTAAGCCCGACGCGGGGGTCGAACCCGCAACCTTGAGATTAAAAGTCTCACGCTCTAGCCATTGAGCTAGCCAGGCTGTTTTCTGAAATTGCCGAAGCTGAAAATTTTCAGTCCAAAGAGAGGACATTTTCCTTTGTGCTATTGGCCTGCCTCCCCAATGGCTGCAAAAAGGACGCGATATTCTAACCAGACGTATGCAGGCTTATTATCTATATATTTATAGATTTTTGACTTGTTAACTGCGGCGTAAATACAAATTCTTTCTCTTGAAAACCAGATGTGTGGCACCTGTGCGGCTCACGCGGCCCCCGACGTCAGTGCCCAAATACGGTGTGAAATCCGGCGACGCGCATGCAGATACGCGCGTGACGTCATAGAAACCGCATCGCTCGATTTTTGATGTCATCCCGTATGCAACCGGAGACGTAATTTTAGTGTGTTTACGAATAACAATCAGTTGTTCCCAATGGTTCATTAAAAGTTGTTCTCGTCAAACTAGAAGTGTGATAATTGATAGGCGACCAAAATTGATCCTGATCAGTTGCCATAGACGAGGTCACTCGTAAAAACTCGATTTTGGTGGCAAATACGCGCATGTTTGGGACGCCATGTGAAATTGCGCGCGTATCAAAGCCTCGTCTTATCTTTAAGCAAAACCTCAACGACTGACTCAATTGTTGCGCGGCTAATAAGATGCATCTAGGTTTTTCGCGCGTTACTTGTGAGCTAAGCTTGAAGTTGCGTCAAGCTGGGTACTGAAGGAAGACGCAAAGATATGGAGTATGTAGAGTCAAATCGTTATCAGGCTATGTCAGGAAGTTTATGACAATCTCGAAAATTCGTCTGTGTGCAGACCAGACCTAACTTTACCTATCTAGATATGCCAACATAAAGCCATCAGGCACCCAAGATCAATGGATCTTGTCGCTCATGATTCACGAAGACCCCTTGGAATCAATTCTACTCAATTTGCTAAAAAAATCTACAAGTTTCATTCTCATCATTTACTTTTGTCGATTCCAAGCAAATCGGACTGTATATTGGTTTTCAGAAAAAAGAAAGTATTTGCTCAATCTGCTTTAAAGCAGCAGCGGAAGCGACCACTCAGGAATCGAGGCCAACAAGTCTATGAATGACAGCGCCAAGCGTGTCATGAACTAAAACAAGGTGCTTGCTTGTCATGAACCAGAATAAAGTGTAATCATTGGGACAGTGCAATCACAATAATACCGAAAAAAAACAATAACACAGCAATGCTAGCGCTAGCGATTAAGACGCAGATTTTGTCGCCTTGACTCATCCCAATGCCTTCATCACGCAATTCTTTTACGAAACCTTGTACACGCCGGGAAACCGGACCACTCTGGTTTTGCCAAAATTCGACTTTGCTATTGAAAAACTGTTTCCGTGTTTCTGAAAGGTAAAACTTGCTGAAAACGAGCAACACATGCTGCCAAATCGAGCTCTCCGAATGTTCAAAGGCCATGAGAAAGTCAATGAGTTCCACAGCATCATCCAAACGTGCCCTTTGCATAAGTTTATTCATTCGATTGGGATAAGATGTGTAATCCTTGTACTCTCTCAATTTCTCTCGGAACTCAGTCTCCACGCATGCCCTTGTAAATGTCCATGTAGGGAACTCTTTGAGAAGTTTTGGATCGAGGCATTGTCTGAACTTCTGATCAAAATCGTTTTCGACCCGAATAACCGAACTTTCAATATCTTGCTGACTCCCAACGTAAGAAGACCTAAACTTGTCTAAGTCGACCGAACAATAGGCACGGTTCTCGGTCGATAGCAAGGAAAATGCTCTTTTAAAATGGAAATAAAATTCGGGAAACAAGCCCGTTCTCTCCAATTTGAGCTTGTAAGGTACAAAATCCTTATACTCAAAGGGCTCGCTCGTTTGCTGCTGGACGTAAGGTGTCGCATTAAAGCGGAAACTTTGTTCCGGGCAAAACTCGTCTTCATAAGATTTCGTACCCAAGTCATCCATTTGAACAGACGTTGTTGGGTCGCTTTCGGGAACAGGTTCATAATCCCCCTTTTGGGAGGTCCCAAAAAGATTAGTAGTCATTGACAAATAATAAAAAAAGTCGTGACTATCGAGTTGGTTGGGCACTTGATATAACCACCGGTGATCAGCCTGCACAGAACATCTCGGGCGCATCGATTCTTAAATTTTCCGTGCAGCACTGCCCGATGTTGTGGTGAGATTTGTGCAGCGTCAAAAAAAGGATCACCATTCGCAATGATAAGGTCACGGTTTCCAAAAATAGGATATGTCTTCATGCGGGAGCGTTCCACATTTTATTTTTCGAAGTCACCAGGTCGGTAGTATCAGACATAAATATTTGAGATTGTCAGAACAGGGGTTTCAAGAGCCACAAAAAAGATGAGAGTTGGTTGTAACTCAAATCAGACACACGGGGCAACTCCCTAATTTTAGCATCCTGAGAATAGAGATAAAACTTCGTATGATCAGACAACGCGATTAGGCGCGCATACTGCCACATGACGTATATCGAGGCTTACGTACAGCACCTGGCCAAGTGTGAAGATGAAAAAATAACTTTCGCTTCGATTTAGTTGAAAGAGAAAAAAAGCGCTTCTCACGATACATAAGATCCTCTTCTAATCAAAAAGCAGCACCCCTAGCTTTTTGGACCCGTGCATTCCTCACTGTGAGCGGTGTGTAATCCATGGGTTAACAGTTACAGGAAGGTATCGAAAAGGTAACTGACAGGATATGTCAAAGTGATGTGCAGGCCTCTACATTTGTCATTACTATTGTCTGGTTTTAATTCCCGCTCTTTAAATAGTTTACTGTGATTGGGTCCCTTGACAGAAGCTGGGGCTTCAGGGAGAGCTGAACCAGATCGAAATCGCGAAATATCGTGTCACGTTTTCATGAAATGGATCTGATCTCATCATACTGTGAATTCATTGTGATGTTCTGGGCAATTTTTTGAGTGGCTTTGCATAAATAACGTCACGGATAGGGTTCCCGCGCACGCGCAGTTCCCGCGCACTCTCGCGGCTGCGAAATATTTGATTGCAAACAAAATTGTAAAAAAACCATAATTTTGAAAATCTAAACTAAAATTTAGATTTTCGGCAGGTTACTCTGGTGTATCTCAGTCCTTCACAAATTTAATGCCTTCTGGTGTCTCGTTTACGTAGCGATGAACACTCGATGGAACGGTTGCGAATCTCCGACTTTTTCGACTTTTGAGCGTGTAACTCGGCCAGATCTGTTTTTTATTATTCGTAGAGCTTAGAACCTGCTATTTCGCTTATACGCTCTTCAATAACATTCTTTTTGATTAATTTCCTTTTAATCTCAGCGAGGATGTCCGAGAACAAGTTGTGCGGTTTTGAGTGATGCGCGCAACGAGCCAATGGCGGCAAGCGATCGGAGGCGTCGTTTGTTCCAAATTCAACGGCTTGACAAGCTCGTGAATAGCGTCCTTCATTTGGCTCAGCAAATCGACAATTTCTGGAGTTTTTGGCGCTGAGCACGGCAACATCCTTCCCGATTGTGCTCGCGAAGTTGTCTGTAGATCGATCTGTATTTCGAGCGTGTCGATGACTTTTTGTTGGCTGAAAGTAACCAAGCTTGTGGCCTTGGAGCTTAATTAACCACTAGATGCAATCAGTGCAAGAGAATTTTTGTTTTGGTAAGACTTTGAGGAGGTCTTCCTTTTGGATTCACGCGCGAAGAACCCATCCCTACGCATTGATGCATTCGATCTCCTTGAAGAACGCCGTGTTGACCAGTAGCACGCTTTTGCTTTGAACGTACGTATGAACCTGGAATAACAACTTTTGGCCCAGAAAGTGCCGTATTAGAACCTTTTCCTCCGGCAATGTACGTGCCATCATTGAGACTCCCACTTCGACTCTAGTATTTTTTACCACGCCAAATCACGAACAGAATACAATCAGGTATTTGCGCATGGCCGTTTTATAGTCATTGCGTTTGGAGAAGACAAGTGTTTATGGCTCCATGTCTTTACACGGTTCTTGTTGCACACTTATGTGCCAGGGAAGGACTTTCACCAAATTTGCGCAGTGCGAGCATAAAATTCGCCATATCTCATACATCAGCCACCCTTGGCGACTAAACTCTGAATATTATAAAGGTTTTATCTTGATAAAAATATCGCCTCAAGCCAAAGTAATTTCATCCATCTCAAGTGTGCTGAAGAGCCATGCAACACGTCGCGTAGCCAAAGGCGCATGATCGTTTCAGCATCTGTAAAATTGACCGCAGCTGCACGCAAGGAGCAGTATTTGCCTTTTTTGTGAGCTTGAGAAAAAATTCAGACTCTCTTCTTCTTATTTTCCAAAAGTGGAGGGGGTACAGACAAAAGCAAATTCATGACGCGTGATTAAAAACTAGAAGAATATTTGGAAACGCGTTTCGTATGGCGTGCGCGGGAACTGCGCGTGCGCGGGAACCCTATCAGTGACGTTAGCCGTCTTCAGTGGCTTTGCTTGAATAGCCGTTCTAAACCACAGGTATTGAACCCCACAAGGTATTTCAATATGGCTTGTGGCAGAAGATTGTGACTCAGTCTGTTGTGATCGACTGCAGTTGAGCTCAATATTTAGAAAGGTGAGATCGTTACGAAGAGTCCTTCTTGCGTAATTTGTTTGATAATTTTGAGTTTTTTTCAACAGCCTGAAACAGTTTGTCCCCCTGAATGTGCCTTCTATTACTTACATTTCTCGCAAGAGCTGTTATGTTCGTTGAATGTAACTAATTTGTATTCAGTAGAACTTGTGATGTAACCAGTCTGGCCCTCTAAGCCACTAGGTGGGAGAGCCAGCGTTTATATACTTGAGAGTCACCCGACGCGGGGAACGGGAGACTCGAGACGGCCGTCTGACGAACGCCGAGACAGAATCGCCGTGGCACCCCATTCACGGCCTAGCTGCGATCGACGCAGCTAGGGTAAATGAGGTACTTAACAAGAGCATTGCAGTTGAATTGTAGAATCTTGTCTATGAATTTCAAATGCTGCGTCCAATAGCATCCAATAAAGTGTGAAGCCATGCTGATACGACTTCCTTTGAAGGCCAGGCGCTGTTTGTTTAATGCACGATATTAATCTTTGAAATTTGCGAGCCATGCTTTTGACTGAATAAACACTTTCGATAGTCTACGCCTCTCATGGTCAGTTTATCGTAGTAAATTGGCGCAATAAAAAAAAAAGAATGAAAGAAAGAAAAGAAAAAGGGAAAACCCATGAAGCTGATCTATGAAACAAAGATGATGATCAGTATGAAGTGCGAGACCTTCAAAAAGTCATATGTTAGATACTAGCATTACCCTCAAATGAATTCGCCTTCGGCTTCATAATTTATGTTTTATTTTCTTGTGAGATGAAAGTCTCGCAAATTCAATTCAACACCCTCTATCCCATCATCTGCATCCAGAATCAGTGTTTCGGAACCCATCTTTTTATCTCCGGATTCCTCATCTTGTTCCTCTCCAAAAAAAGTTTTGGGACTTTCGAGTCTAGGAGCGGCCACAACTTCCTGCCGCTGGCCTTTTTGTAGCCGCCGCAATGACACTTCCTGTTTCGAAGCTGTCCATCCGCTCTTCAAGGGGCACTCTGACGCCAAATGGAGTGGCCGTGTTTTGCACGTGCATTTTTTGGCACATTTATAGTGCGGGTGATTCCTGGAACCACATACCGTACAGCCCTTGGCCTCGCAGAGAGCAAGAGGATGCGCCACCGTACGACACAAGTGGCAGAAGTTTGGGGCACGAACCACTTCACACGACATGTTGAACTGTTTATGTGCAGGAGCATTTGGGCGGTATTTCACAATTTGAATAAGTTCGGTGGCAGTCACGTCTTGTTCATTTTTGAGCTCTTCGAGAAACGTGTTGTACTCCGCATTATCATGCTCTTGGTCGGGCTTGTACACGCCCACTTCTATATTCTGGATCCATTCCATCCAAAACTTTAACTGGTCCTGCACGACCAGAAAATGGTCTTCCCAGCACGCCTGTGAAGCGATTTTGGGAGGCACATTCTCTTGGCCCAACACAAGGGAAACATGAGTCACGTGCCGTTTTGTCTTTGTCCCAACAATTTCGGGCGAACGCCACTTTTCCACCACATCCTGTGGTGTGAGGAAATTCCATCTGAAATATCGTTGTACGTCTTCGGTCCTGTCGTAAGATACTTTCACGAGGATACGCGTTTTTTTGCCGGGATCGTGCCGGGGCTCGAAATGTATAGTTTCTTTATCCTCTTGCGGTGGCCGCCGATGCTTTTTGCGCCAGGTGCTCATCAGGTAACATGGGTTTTAAAAATCCAGATATAAAGTATAACGATATTCACCTGTTCAGTCGTACGCATCGAGGACTGCACATGGCGCAAAGACATCTACTTAGTTGGCGAGATTCGGGTCAACCAAAAAAGCCATGAAAGCTGAATAATTTCCAAATGTCGGATAAATTACATATAAATGACACCGTGCGATCGTATTTGATGTTGAATTTCGATTTTAACAGAATCTGGGCAAGCTTTTCTGTTAATGACCCCAAAAGGCTGGGTAATTTTACAACCGATACAAATTTTAAATGGTGCAATATCGAACTTTCACATTTTGTACAATTCCATGGCAAGACTAGCGTCAGTATCAAGTTTAAGTTTAAAAAAAATTGCGTACTTCTGTGGAATGACACAGATCTACAAAACCTTTTTATGTAATGAGTTCTGTCATGCACCCTATTTGAACTAATCTACTTGTGTCTCACACTCACGCAGGCAACGAGACGGAATTCGCTCGCCGAAAACAAAAAAAAAATGACTCGGCTGCGATCACTTAGCACTTACCCTCGTTATCGGTAAATACTGATTTTGATTCGACCAATGCCATACCACACGACCTTTCTCGTCGAAGTATGCACGAAATTGCTCAAATTAGCCGGCCATAGTTTAAAGTGCAATTCAAATGATTCTCTTTTGAAAAAATACCTATTTGTTATTGGTAAATTGCTATCCCCAAATGCCGAGTGAGTGGCTGGGGGGCCGCCCCGCGCGTTATCTGCTAGTGTGCACGATTTCTGCGCGAAGCCAGCTCATAACTATTCAGCAAGGTAAACGGTTTTGCCTCTAAAGGGTGACCAAAAACACCATACTGGTCGAAATTTAAAAATTCAAAAGGGTAGAGCTGATTATAGGTGAAGAAAGTTTTCAAAATCACTCAAGATTTTCTTTCAATTCCCAGTAGACAATAAAATACTCTAATTCCAATGACCTCATTCTGACTGCGGTCGAGGCTGGCCCTGCAGTGAGAGATTGCCAAGCGATCTGCGCCGACAATTTGCAGTCTTAGAGGAAAAAAAAAAAGTTTTCGATTCCCCAGCCATATTCCGTCCCCACAACTATTTTCTTTTTGAGTTTGCACGAAGTATCAACAATGGCCCAAGAATTGACCCACCCTGCCATTAAGGACGGCTGGTTTGCCGAAATCTCTGACACCATGTGGCCCGGCCTGGCCATGCTGTTGAAAGTAGAAAAAGTGTTGTACTCTCAGAGATCGAAGTACCAGGATGTTTTGGTGTTCAAGTCGACCAACTGGGGCAATGTTTTGGTTTTGGATAATTGTATCCAGGCCACGGAAAGAGACGAGTACTCTTACCAGGAAATGATCACCCATTTGGCGATGAATTCGCACCCAAACCCAAGAAAGGCTTTGGTTATTGGTGGCGGCGACGGCGGTGTTTTGCGTGAGATCTTGAAACACGAGCTGATCGAGGAAGCGTGGTTGTGTGACATTGACGAGGACGTCATCAAGGTCTCGAAGCAGTTTTTGCCCGAAATGGCAAAGTCTTACGAGGACCCCAGAACCAAGGTTCACATTGGAGACGGGTTCAAGTTTTTGGCCGATTACCAGAACACGTTTGATGTCATCATCACCGACTCGTCTGACCCAGAAGGCCCAGCTGAATCGCTTTTCCAGAAACCTTACTTTGAGTTGTTGAAAGGCGCGTTGACCGAAAAGGGTGTTATCACCACCCAGGCCGAGTCCATCTGGTTGCACATGGACATTATTTCCAAGTTGAAGCAGGACTGCAGACAGATCTTCCCTGTTGCCGAGTACGCCTACACGTCGATCCCCACCTACCCCTCTGGTACGATTGGATTCATGGTGTGCTCCAAGGATGAGAAGGCCCAGGTGAAGACGCCTTTGCGCCGCTTTTCCGAGGAGTTCGAGGACGCAAACTTGCGCTACTACAACTCGCAGGTCCACGAGGCCTCGTTTGTGTTGCCGCAATGGGCCAACAAGATTTTGAACAAGCAGGACTGACGTGACACGTGATGACAGCCTGGGTCACGTGACCTGGGTCCAGCGCACGGGCTGCGTTACGAATGTTACGGTTTTCAGGGTTTCTTAGGGAGGTAAAGGTGTCAGGCGGTGTATAGTTTCAGGGCGCCTCGATCGAGGCTGTAGGGTGTTTCGAGGTTGTCCGCACGGTTGCGAAATCTCTGGAATACACTTGCTTGTTTAACTCCTCCATGTAGATCTTTCTGGAACGTCGTAAAGCAAGGTCGAAAGTTGATAAGATTTTATTTACTTGGCAAGGCATTGATTCGACTGAGTATTTGACGAGCATGTCTCCATCTGCCCTTCAATGCAACTTGTTGATATAATTGCTCCGGTGGGTCACGTGACACACTTGCTCTTATCAGCTCCATCTCAGTACATGTTTAAAGCACATCAGACTATCCCATCATGGCTGGCCTTACCGATGACCAAAAGCGGCGCATTGTATGTGATTCAAGCCTCTATTCGGGCGCCTACTGGATAAAAAATCTCCTGAAATGTGAACCCCGTTGTCGCATGATTGAGCCTGTACTACACCCTTTTTTGCCACCACTCACATCATATACTAACAGTCCAGGAAGAAAACAGGAAACGGGCGCTAGAAAGACTACAGCAGCGCAAGGCAGGCACGCTAGGAACCGCTATTGCCAAGCAAAATGCAACTTCGATTCCCATTACGAATACTACTACTAATCCACCTTCTCTGATAGTCACTAATGCTGAGCACAGAAGTATCCCCGAACTACCGCGGGTAGAGCTCACCAGGGAGCAAAAAGAGCGGATCACGAAAAACAGAGAGCGGGCGTTACAGATCCAAAAGGAGAAACTGAAATCGTTTCGTGATGCAACGGATCGCACTGGGCCCGTGGCGGTGGTCACTGAGCAGGACAGAAAACGGTTCAAGCCAGAGTACAATCCGCCGCTGATCCAGAAAAAAGACTATATCGAGTACGATTTCTCCACCATGAAAGATAGCCGCGGAGGGTTTCTCGATGAAACAGAGAAAAATGGCCTAAAGGGCGCCGAGGAAGAGCCTCAGAGTCTACAGGAATGGAAGGAGAAGCAAAAACAGGACCTAGCCGTCAAGGAACTAGCACCGCCGCTCGATATTGCGAATGCGCCCCGATGTTTTGAATGCGAGTCTTTGGAAATCGATGCTAATCTCCATACTAACTTTCACGTGCGTGTGTGTCGCCGGTGCATGAAGGAGAAACCGGAAAAATACGCACTTTTAACGAAAACAGAGTGTCGCGAGGACTATTTGCTCACCGAGCCCGAATTAAAGGATACGGGGCTTCTTCGAAGGGTCGAAAAACCAAACCCGCATGGATTCCTGCGCATGCAATTATTCTTGAGGTTACAAGTCGAAGAGTATGCGTGGAAAAAATGGGGGTCTGCAGAAGGGCTAGATGCTGAGTGGGAGCGGCGTGAGCAGGCGCGGCTTGACCGGCGTGACAAAAGGTATCAGGCCAAAATGAAGGAAATGCGGAAAAAAACCCGTGCGGAGGAATACACACGGAAACTCAGGAACGGCCAGGCGTTGGATGACCGCCATGCACACGAGTGGTCAGCGCCGTTGGCAGTAGACGGGAACGAGAGGCTTGTGCGCAGGCGCTGTATTGACTGCGGCATAGAAACCGAGGAGATTATTATATAATCAGGTTGATGATTCGTGATGGCGAGGGTTGTTAGATTTAAAAACCCCGATGGGAAAAAAAAAGTTTGCTAAGGTGTCCACGATGACATGGTCAATCCAAAATCGGAGTTTTTGAAGCAAAAGCAGGTGATCTCATCAGCAAATTGAGATGTGGTTGTGCAGCTTTGTTGGGTGCATTTACACATGCCTTTGTTCTGATTGATTCGAATAGCTCTCCACAGCGAGTATGTTTTCTTTATTTTTATTTTTTCTTTTTTTTTTTCTTTTGTCATTGAAAGTTTTCTGAGATGTCTATGATGTTCAGCAAAAAAATTCTTTAGTGATGTTTTCACCGCTTTGAAGGTGTAAGAATTCTGATTCTATTGGATTAGTCCTGTCCAGTCGTCTGACACAATGCAGACTTTTGAGGGTTCTTACTCAAAACACAAAAATTGTAGTAAGTAAGCGAATCTGGCCTCATCCTCGATTAAGAATACAAATCTAGTGTTGCTACCGTGACTCCAGTATCTTGTCTCTTTATCTACAGTTTTTTTCCATGGTACAACTAAACATCATCAATAAGAAGTCGAGGCTCGAACAAACAAAAAGATCAAAGGCAAGTCAGAGATCATTGTAAGATGCAAAGCAACTTCGAACTCGAAAAGATTGCATTTGAAGAATGATAAATATTTTGAGTTACCCGTTTAATCAATACGTACCTTGTGTTATGTTCATCCTTTAATGCCTCCACGCGAGAGCACTTGACCCGTGTCTTGTGACATTGCATTTTGATTACGTCTCTCAATACCAACCACGATCTTTCCAGGACATAGCAGATCAAGGCTGGCTCAACGCAAATCTCGATAAGAGAAGAAAAGAAAAGATAAGGTCACGCCCAGAACTCAATTTTAAGTTAGAAATGTGTCAGGCTCACACACACTGAAGATTCCCCAACAATTCCGCCAACTTGAAACAAGTTGCGCTTACGCACATGCTTACGTGCATGACCGCAGCTTTTGCGCGATAAGAAATTAAGAAATGTCGCGCTCATTTTGCAGCCACCAGGTCTCGAAACAGTCTGTCTGAGAATTCACACATACTCAAGAGCCAACATGTAGAATGCTTAAAATTATTTGATTTTCTTTCTTGTTGATCTATGCAAACTGCATGAAAACAGTGTTTGTGGCTGTCTACACGTGGTTATGTGTGTTGGCTGTGGTAAGTGTGCCCGCGACTGAATCACCGTATCTCGTAAAGTCAATAATAAGCCTCAACACATCTGCACAACCCCATGGTGTGTGATGCGCGGGAGTAAAACTTCACCATTTTATACTCCCTCTAAAAAAATGAAATATATCGTGTGACTGATCATTTTTCTTTCACTTAATGATAGTCAAGGCCATTGGCAGCAGGCCCAAGTACTTTGTGGCGCTCAGTTTACTTGCCACGGCTGCGTTCACCATGATCGCTTTGTCGTATGAAGATGGCGTATTCATCAAGCCGATTCTTCAAACACCCGAATTTTTCCGCAGACCAGAAAACGAGAAAATACCCGGAAAAGAGAAAGAAAAATCCCCAGAAAAAGAGAAGGTGCCTGAAGTCAATTCTAGATACCATAAAGTTCTTCTTCCCGCCGGGTTTGATATCCCGGCGGATATTCTTCGGGACCATTTGAGTGGTACCTCCGCAGATGAATGGGATAAAATACAGCTTGCAAAATCTGAAATCAAACAAATACCACTTTTTCATACTGGTCTGTTCAAAACTTCAGAATCCACCTTATTCAGCTTTTCAAATGACGTCGATTGTGCAGAAAAAGGACAGCTGATGGAGATCGCCACAGACAATAGCAAGAAAATGTCGATTAATCTTAGAAAGATTCTCGAAATCTTCCGTGACGAAACCAAGCGTGACGCCGATTCCTATAATAAGCAATTGCAGCCAATATTGGAAAATTTTATGCAGGAAGAAAAACTCGAAACGTGCTGGTATGGGCTTGCCGGGTCGTCAGTATGGCTCAAGGATTATGGGGTGCACTTATTTGTATCACGACTAGAAGTATCAGACCCGGAACTGAGAGAACATCCAAGAATCAGCATGCCGTTAGCACAAATCTACGACGAGAGATGGAACGAGATTGAAGATGTCCGACTTGTGATACCCACTAATCGGGTCGAGAACTCGCCTGCATTCAACGCTAATGGACAGGACTTTGTCCTGTATAGATTCCCCCGGATCCTCCCGATCCCGTTTGATTTCGAGAGCAAACACGAGCACTGGGGCACCGAGGATATGCGGGTGCTCCTTGTCAAGAATAAAAATGGCCACGACGAGCCGGTTGTGGTGTATAACGCCTATCACGTGAGCGAGTTCACCGAGCGCGACGAGATTGTAGAGCCTGAAAATGTCGCGAGCGCTCGTGCAATGTACATGAGTTTCCCCTTCCAGCTCCAACAGGGGAAACAAACAAGAGACGAGGATGAACTGACACGTGATACATGGTATGCACGCACGCAAAAGTTGACTATCGAGGGCCAATCAGACTACAGGGCCGATAAAACGTGGGTGCCGTTTGTGAGCACGGCTGGCGACTATTCCGAGCACGTGATGTTCGTCACGCTGGTGGAACCATTGCGAATTATCAAGTGTGACTTGTGGACTGCAGATAGCCAATGCACACGTGAAGATACCCACACTGGCGGCACAGTCAGCCCGTTCCCTGGCGGGACACCGCTTATCAGCTTGAAACGGGTGGATGAAGAAAATGTGGAGTTTTTCTTAGGCTTCACTCACGCCAATTTGCGTGGTTGTGGCTGCGGAATCGAGTTTTCTAGACCGAATCTTGTTGTGGTGGCGCGCAACGGGCCCAAATGGAGCCTCACACATTTCTCGTCATATATCGATCTCGGCATGGAGATTATGTCGTGGAAGCCCGAAGATCAGATTTGCGAGGGTGTCAACGCAATGATTCCGAAAGGCATCGAGTTTTGGGATTCCGAAAGCGATATCATAAGTCTTGACGTTTCTGTGTCTGACATTACTGTCGAACGTATCCACGTGAAAGGTGTGTTTCATGCATTGGAGATCGCGCGGTACTGGGAGCTCGGTAGCGACCAGGACTTTGAAAGTCCCGTGACCTGCGCTTTGGAGGCCAGTAGAAAGTTTTGTAAGGACTACGGCAATATGCAGCTGGAGAAGCTAGAGCACACAGGCGAATTTGAGACATGACGGTATTTTCTTGATCATTTAAAGGTTCGAAATTATCAACAGCTAGGCTTACAAGACTCATCGAGAATTCCATTGCATTTCAAGCGGAATGAAGCAGTTGATAATACTTTGTGTTTTTGTGCGGAATTTGTGAAATTAACAAAAAAAAGTGGTATTTTTCTGATTTCACTTTAGAAGCATGAGCTTCTAAATTGTTTTGGCGAGCTTTCGTTGTAATCTATACTATCTTCTCTCCTTTTTTGAAAACTGCGTGAGATTAGGTAGAGTGAAACGAAGAGCAGCCTCTACCACTGAATTAGATCTTGCTCGATGGTCGATGACAAAAGAGATCAAGAGATTCATCTGAATCATTTTTTATTTTTTTTGCTTCAGGATTTTATTGTGAACCACAGTAAGTAGGCGTGGATCTCAAACATGAAACTCTTTGACGGAATAATATATGTGCTTGACTGGAATGCGCCCACGTGCCATGATTCTAGAATTCGTTTATTTCACATTTATTCGAACCGCAAGGAGAAAAGCGTGCAGATAGTGAAATAACTCTTAAGTTTGAGACAAAATTCTTGATTCCAAATAAATTTAGTCTCAGCCTCGGCCAGACTTTGCTTGTTCGATTAAACCATACCATTTCTTTTTATTGTTACGACTTCACCAGATTTGACGCCCATAAAAGCACAACGCAAGAAGTAGGCCTCTTTTTTTCATACCACGTATGTCGATTCGCATTAGCCATTACGGGTAAACCACCCCGATGCCAAACTTGAACGCAAAACTTTTTAATTCATTTGTGATTTCCCTAGTCATTCAGACGTTTCGTTTCATGTGACTGACACGTTTTGCAATATCTGCAAGCAGCTAAAAATGGTATTCAAAATTCTTTTTTATCAATAAGCCTACTTTATCTTTTCAAGATCCGCTTCCGATGTCTAGCCAATTATCCTGGATTTGTTTATACTACTTAAAAATAGTCACCGAAAACCACAACTCGTTGATCAATATCGCCGAAATGAAAGCTTCGTTCATGTCGTTATTTGTCTTAATGGTTTTACAGAGTACAGCATCCGCTTTAATAGGCGGCTACGCTTCCAAATTCAACACTTTTGAAACCTTTATCTCTGATGCAATGAAAAGTAAACCACGCACGCTCACGCGACGGGTATACATACCAGAGAAAGGGGAATTGACTCCACAGGCCGCCGAGGTGAGAAACAAATTGGAATTTTTCATAAAAGAATTGAAGTATTTTGTCCGTGATACAAGCTTTGACTATGTGGGTTTTGAAAACAGCTCCAGAGACTTGTTGCTTCATCTTTCAAATGTTGAGACAGAGGTGGCGAATTTACCCTTGACATATGCGATTGCAGAACAATTAGTGTACGCAAAAGAGATCTACAGCGTGATGTTGCGGTCAGCCCAAATTGCAAATTTTTACTGCCACGGAACTTACGAGCAAGTATTACTTCGCAAATTGATACAGCTCAAAATGGGTCTCATTTATTTGCAGGATTCACACGGCGACCCCAATACTGAGATGGACGGATACGCAGAAACAGTCCATCGGCTCACACGGGTTGTGAACTATATGGGGCAATTGTATGGAGAGATGACGAATGTGTCAATTGGAGTACGCGAGAATCTTCAAAGACAACTAGAAGAAGCCAGGAAGAATCTATTGGTTCTTTCGCTCTTCATTTGGCCTCTGAATCAGTAGGTAATATGAGTCAGACTCGAAAAAGCTTGGTTCTGTAGTGGCTAAGTTTTTTACTGAGAAAAATTGGGTAATTTTTTGATGATTTAATTTGGAAAGAAAAAAGAATGAAAGAACCAGAAAAGAACAAGCGAAAAGACTTCTCGACGTTTCAAAGTAGGCCATTATCCACCGCAAAAGAACATGAGACCCTGTACGAAGTGATATTCTTGCCAGTTCCTAGCTCTATATAGCGTAGGCTGGAGCGGGCTTGTTCAAGAGTCATACATGAAGTTGGCGGGAGACTCAATTTTTGCAAAAAATGGATTCTAAGAAATGAATGTATTCTGATGAATCATTTTTGTAAAGATCAATTATGAGTATTATCAGGGGGTTTTATCCCAGCTCAAATACCCAACATGTCGCGAAATTAGAGTTTGAGATCGAGCCCCACAATTTTCGCAGCCCAGAGTCCTCACAAGAACCAGCAAGAATAATATGTTACCGCAATTGTGAGTAGAGCGAAAGATAAGCCCTTATTCAGTTAAGCTTGTCTGACATAAATTTGCCCATACACTCGAGCAGTGTAAGTAAAAGCGGCTAATATCATCAAGTGTGTGAGGCGTGACACATCTAATTCTCGTGTGTGAGGTAACACATCTAAGAAAAAGCCAAGCCCCCCACAGAGCTTCAAATCGGAGAATATTTCTGCCAGAGGAATACTTATTGATAAAGCAGAAAACGCTTTCCTTTGCAATTGCAATTTTTCTTCGGAATGCTTCACAGACCCTTGCTAAGCAAGCGCAGGCTTTCTGTCATTATCAGTTTGTTCGCATGTGCGGCATTTTCAACCTTGATATTCTTTCATGAAGAACCTTTGCCGGCAGAGACAAATTGGGTAAATCCGCCGCTTAAGCAGAAAACCCCGGGAATACGGCTGAAGGCTCGAAACGTGCTTCTTCCGGCCGGAATTCATTTTCCGAGATACGCTCTCCGAGAACATTTAAGCGACACTGAGAGTGAGGAATGGCAGATTCTCCAGCTCAAAAAAACACTGGTGATGGAGTACCCACCACACGAGCCAGGACGTTTCAAAAGCACGGAGCCGTTTCTTTTTAGTCGGTTTGAAGATTCCAAGTGTGCATTGGAAGAACTGAAAATCGTGTTTGCCGCAGATACTCCAGCGAAAGTGCCAGTCAACCTAAACACCACGTTCCAGATTTTCAACGAGGAAGCAGAACAATACGACGACTCGTATAACCAGTTTCTTCGGCCACACATCGAAAAGTACTTGTCTCCAGACGCCCTAGAAAATTCGTGGTACCGTTTCTCGGGCACTTCTGTATGGCTCAAGGATTACAGTGTACATCTAGTTGTTTCACAATTAGTGTTTGCAGAAGACGGCGACCGCACTAAGCCAAAATTCAGTTTGCCGTTAGCACAAATTTTCGACGAGAAATGGGACGAAGTTGAAGATGTGCGGGTGGTTTTCCCTAGTAACAATGTCACGGGCACGCCCGGGTTCGAGGTGAACAACAGGACGTACATTCTGCATCGGTTTCCCCGGATTCTCCCGATCCCGTTTGCGATTGAAGAGGACGGGAAAAATTGGGGCACCGAGGACTTACAGATGACCCTTTTCCAGAACGATTTTGGGCGTGACGAGCCTGTGCTTGTGTTTAGTTCCTTCCATCTAAACGGCGAAATCGAACAAGACCACAGTACAGGGATCCGCTCGGTGTTCATGAGTTACCCCTTCCAGGTACAAGTCGGGAAAAACATTGGAAGATTTGAAGATGAGTCTGCGAACAAGCACGTTTTCACCCGTACAAAGCAGCTCAAATTAGAAGGTGAACCTGAAAAGCCCGTCGAGAAAAATTGGGTGCCGTTTTATAATAACTATGGTGATAATCAAACGCACGTGATGTTTGCCACGCGGCTAGAACCACTCAAAATTATAAAGTGTGAGTTGTGGACTGAAATTGGCGAGTGTGTGGTTGAACATCCTGGAAACGAGAAAAAACTCAGTCCGCTTCGTGGAGGCACGCCTTTTGTGAGTGTGAAGCGTATTGAGGAAGACGATAGAGAATATTTTATTGGATTTGCAGCCGCGCATTTGCAAGATTGCGGGTGCGGGCGGCGGTTTTATCGGCCCAATATAGTTGTGGTGGAGAGAAAGGGCAAGAAATGGAGTATAGTGCAAGTTTCCACTTCGGTGGATATCGGCGAAAAAATACTGTTTTGGAAGCCAGAGGGCAAAGTATGCGAGGGCGTAAATGCTGTTTTACCCAGGGGCATAGAATTCTGGGACTTCGATCGCGACATTTTGAGTCTAGATCTATCGGTCAACGACATTGCGGTGGAAAAAGTGCATTTGAGCGGTGTGCTTAAAGCCTTAGAGGATAAGAAGTATTGGGAGGTGAAAGATTACGAAAAGGGTGAGAGTCCAGTGAGCTGTGCGTTGGATTATAGTCGAGATTTCTGCAAGGCGTTTGGGCTCGAGAACCAGGGCATTTCCAGTAATTTCCTCAAATCGATTGTTCCAAAGGGGAAAGAGTGGGCCAATGGAGCGGTCTTTTGAGGTGTTCTTATACATAACTGGGAAGATACGCTTGGAAACATTGAGAAACATAAGTTGAAAGGTATGTGTTAGATATTGAGCTCTTTTTCTTTCACGGTCCAGAGGATGTGGTGAATTATAGATACATTTGCCGTTATAGGTATAGTTTGAACTTGGTGAATGAGATCAGATAAAAGAAATTGAGATTTATCGGTGTGAAATTCTCCGAAGTTTTGCTGTTCACGAATGTCATAAACGTATTATCGCCTTGTTGCTGGTGTCATTTGTGGTTGTCACCAAAACTACCATTGATCACACATGTTCATTCAGTTCACCGCAGCCGTCACGTATTTGGGAGAAACCTGCACGTACTCAACAATATAGAAAGAACCGAAACTGATAACCGTGAAAGGAATTTCAAGGTTGTGAAGAGAATCCATCTTCGAATAGTGTCTGCATGAGTTCATTGCGCGGACTCACGTCATGCGCTTTCATGATGCTACTTTCAAAATATAATGAAAGTCGTGCTCAGAAAACCAACACTTCGTCTGAAAGGAAAATCATCCCGGCCTGATTAAGCCGAACAAATGTGTATCAGTCACATGGTGCATTGGGTCGTGTACATTTGCCTCATAAGAGGTAGCTCAGGTGTGACGTGAAGGATACGCATGTATTATGAGTAAAGGTTATGAGGAATCTTAGCTTCGTTCTTCTGGAACATGAATTTCCAAGGTCGTGGTCAGCAGAAAATTTTTTGTCTTTCCTTTTTTAAATCAAAGAAACAAAATGATCAAAAGGGAACTGCCATCGAACGGTCAAAGATTCACATATCCACAGACATTTGGCCTGCATATAGTAGGCAATATCACGTGAGACTCATCACGTGAATACTGCATACTGGACCTAAATTTGGCAATAATTTGGGACTTTGAGATGTGGTGGCCGAGTGGTTAAGGCGTGAGGTGCAGGTTAAATAGCACCTCCTCATGAGCTCTGCTCTCGCAGGTTCGAATCCTGTCCACGTCGCTGTTTTTTACCTTGATCGGGTGTGTGAAGAATTCTGTAAATTACACTGTTTCGAGGCAAACACATGTTGTGGGCTTGATAAGCTTTTTAATTGAGCTCAGAATCTTGCAGTTTCTTCATTTTTTTTCATCTTGGACAAATGTAACCGTTTTTGTTGTTTTTTACCGCTTCTTTTTGTGTGCATCCTTCTCGTCTGGAGTGTATTCCCACTTTTTAAACCGAGGTTGGACAATAGCTGGTTTGTTTTCTTCACTAAATTTCGGAGAAGCGCAAGCAGTACTTGTCTTCTTGCTGTTTTTCTTGTTATTCGAAACCGGAACAATAATGTCTTTATCCTTAAAATCTTGAGCCAATTTTCTGAGGCGAACAAGAATTGAGCCCGACTCTTCTCTTCTGACAATGAGTCTCCGACTGGGTATACGACGTTGCTTATCAGTAAGCCCAATGTGAGCAAATAGTGCGGAAACAATCAACCAAATATAGTTATCAGGGAACTTTTAAGCCTGAAAGAAAGGACGCAACGACGTAATATCACAGGACTTAGCATTCTTTGACGAAAACATAAAATTTTCACCATACTATTCCTCCGAGAACAAATTTTTCGATTGTTTCGACCGCAAGTGACTTTTACTTGCGCGTGCCAGAGAGTCTTTTTTCAAAATTGTCGACATCGAAACCAGATCCACAGTAGGCTCCGTAGAGCATGGATGTCAGGGCAAAGTTCAACTTGAAGTGAAAGTAAAATTCCAGGAAGTCAAGCAAACAAAAGAAACAACAAAGGAAAAAAGATGGTATGAAACGTATTCCAGCCACTCAAGGGGCTCCATGATTTGTTTTTGCACGATTTGATTAGCGTCGAACTAACCGGTGCAACCCCCGACGGATATCAAGGGTTGTACCTGCGAGTGAAAAGAAAGGTGAACTGGCGGAAATTTTTCAGCCTTTATTTTCGAAAAGAAAGGAAGGAATCCGTTTCATCACCAATCGGAGACTCTTATGGGATAGTAGATTTAGTCGTATGAACGTAAACAAGAAGGCTTCTTGGAACAGTTAGCTTGGGTGTTCACGATACACGAGAAGAATAAAAAGTAGATATACTTGAAGTGGAGCAGGTACATAGAGAACAGAAAAACAGAAACCTCCCAAAAAAAAGTACAGCTTATTAGTATATTTTTCCGATATCCTCTCGCCTCTAGGCTCTTTTTTGACCATACAAGATCTAGGCCCTTGGGTGGGCAGTGCGGGTCCAGAGACTTCTATGAGATCTGATCTGATCTGGCACCGTACATTTTGCACCCATCAAAGCCTGTAGCGACCCACCAAGTCACATCAACTACGCGGTGATTTCCACATCAAAAATTTCGAAAATCTTCGAATAATTGAAGCATCTCAATTTTCTAATCTAACCCGCCACCAATTATCAAATCATTTTCCACACGCATAAGTATAACCACCCTCGCCACATTCTCTTTTTTTCCACCGTGTTCGATGGCACGCCGTTGCGAACAATTTTGAATTTTGGAACGCCCAAATCAGGGTCGTGCGCGGGCCAAAGAAGCTCGTGGAAACTTCTCCAGACTCTTCAGCGCGGCTTCTGCGGGCGGCCCCACGCGTATATAATAGGGCCAAATTCGCCAGCTTCAGAAAACGCTCTCCAGCAATTTCTACATATCACTACAAAAATGGCTGACAAGGTTGAAACACACGAATTTACCGCTGAGATCTCTCAGTTGATGTCCTTGATCATCAACACGGTGTACTCTAACAAGGAAATCTTCTTGAGAGAATTGATTTCGAACGCTTCGGATGCTTTGGACAAGATCCGTTACGAGGCTTTGGCCGACCCTTCCAAATTGGAGAGC
Organism: Metschnikowia pulcherrima; assembly: GCA_009746055.1. NCBI lineage: Eukaryota > Fungi > Ascomycota > Pichiomycetes > Serinales > Metschnikowiaceae > Metschnikowia > Metschnikowia pulcherrima. The sequence goes on from VFXK01000006.1 coordinate 858,233, forward strand.
GAGCCTAAATTGTTCATCAGACTCACGCCAAAGCCAGAGGGCAAGATTTTGGAAATCAGAGATTCTGGTATCGGTATGACGAAAGCCGACTTGATCAACAACTTGGGTACGATCGCCAAATCGGGCACTAAGGCGTTTATGGAGGCCTTGTCTGCAGGTGCGGACGTGTCGATGATTGGCCAGTTCGGTGTTGGTTTCTACTCGCTTTTCTTGGTGGCTGACCACGTTCAGGTCATCTCTAAGCACAACGACGACGAGCAATACGTGTGGGAGTCGAACGCCGGCGGCAAATTCACCATCACGTTGGACGAGACCAACGAGAGAATTTCCCGTGGTACTGTTCTCCGTTTGTTCTTGAAGGAGGACCAGTTGGAGTACTTGGAGGAGAAGAGAATCAAGGAGGTTGTCAAGAGACACTCTGAGTTTGTGTCCTACCCTATTGAGTTGATGGTCACCAAGGAGGTTGAGAAGGAGGTGCCTGCCGAGGAAAAGAAGGAGGACGAGTCCGCCGACGACGACAAGAAGGCCAAGTTGGAGGAGGTTAACGACGAGGAGGGCGAGAAGAAGGAGGAGACCAAGAAGGTGAAGGAGAATGTCACCGAAATCGAGGAGTTGAACAAGACCAAGCCTTTGTGGACCAGAGCTCCTCAGGATGTCACCCAGGAGGAGTACAACGCGTTCTACAAGTCTTTCTCGAACGACTGGGAGGACCCATTGGCCGTCAAGCACTTCTCTGTCGAGGGTCAGTTGGAGTTCAAGGCCATCTTGTTTGTGCCAAAGAGAGCCCCATTCGATGCCTTCGAGTCCAAGAAGAAGAAGAACAACATCAAGTTGTACGTCCGCCGTGTCTTCATCACCGACGAGGCCGAGGAGTTGATCCCAGAATGGTTGTCTTTCGTTAAGGGTGTTGTGGACTCTGAGGACTTGCCATTGAACTTGTCCAGAGAGATGTTGCAGCAGAACAAGATCATGAAGGTTATCAGAAAGAACATCGTCAAGAAGTTGATCGAGACCTTCAACGAGATCGCCGAGGACTCCGAGCAGTTCGAGAAGTTCTACACTGCTTTCTCCAAGAACATCAAGTTGGGTATCCACGAGGACCAGCAGAACAGAAATGCCTTGGCTAAGTTGTTGAGATACTACTCCACCAAGTCTACTGAGGAGTACACCTCTTTGTCTGACTACGTCACCAGAATGCCAGAGCACCAGAAGAACATCTACTACATCACCGGTGAGTCCATCAAGGCCGTTGAGAACTCTCCTTTCTTGGACGCCTTGAAGGCTAAGAAGTTCGAGGTCTTGTTCTTGGTCGAGCCAATCGATGAGTACGCCATGACCCAGTTGAAGGAGTTCGAGGACAAGAAGTTGGTTGACATCACCAAGGACTTCGAGTTGGAGGAGACCGAGGAGGAGAAGGCTGAGAGAGAAAAGGAGATTGCCGAGTTCGAGCCTTTGACCAAGGCCTTGAAGGAGATCTTGGGTGACCAGGTCGAGAAGGTTGTTGTCTCCCACAAGTTGGTTGACGCTCCTGCCGCCATCAGAACTGGCCAATTCGGCTGGTCCGCTAACATGGAGAGAATCATGAAGGCTCAGGCCTTGAGAGACACCACCATGTCCTCTTACATGTCCTCCAAGAAGACTTTCGAGATCTCTCCTAAGTCTTCCATCATCAAGGAGTTGAGAAAGAAGGTTGACGCTGACGGCGCCGAGGACAAGACCGTTAAGGACTTGACCACCTTGTTGTACGAGACCGCCTTGCTCACTTCTGGTTTCACCTTGGAGGAGCCATCTTCTTTCGCGGGCAGAATTAACAGATTGATCTCTTTGGGCTTGAACATCGAGGAAGAGGAGGAGGTTGAGGCCGAGGTCTCTGCTGACGCCACTGAGGAGCCAGCTGTCGAGTCCGCTATGGAGGAGGTTGACTAAACGAAGTTATGTATTTTAATGCCTGGCACAACGATATAGGCCAGAGAATATAATGTGAAAAGTATTCCAGATAGACAACCGAGATCCTGTAGCTTTATTCAACCGTCAATGCTTCCTTGACCAACTCATCTATATACTGTAGCACAGACAGGGCCTGTTCTCTCACTAGCAAATCCGAATCGTGGCTCTCGATGTATCGAAGCACCGTCAAGACTTTTTCAATATGATATTTCGGAAACGGCACTTTATCCGATTTCGACGTGCCGCACACCAAATCGTTAATCAAAACAATCGCAGCTCTTCTCATGATCGCCGCATCTTTATCTGTCTCCAATTGCAAAACGCCAATCGCACAGTCAACTGCATTTCCGACATTCTCCAAAATCCCCAAAATGTTGGTGTTGCAGCACGTGCCCAAAAGAGACATGGCCGACATTCTAAGGCGATTATCGACCATATCTGTGTCGCTGGCCGGCCTGCGGATAAGCGCTAGTGCAGATTCACATACGAGCTGCGCCATTTTCCCTGAAAACGCCTCGTCTTGCGCCTGGATATAGCGTAACAACACCTCGCCGACTCTCAACCGTTCATCCAAATCCAGTGGCTCAGACTCGCTTTCAACGCTTGTTCTTTTCTCGTTTCCACGGTATATGGCCGTGAGCACAGGCAACACCTGGGAATCGTCTAGCGCAAGCAACGCATCCAAGCCTTTGATGGCGTTGAGGTAGATGAACGGATCTGTGTCTTTGAGCTGAACCAAGTGGAGATTCACAACAAAGTCTACAGAGATCACTGCGCTTTTCTGCTCAACCAATTGTCTCAACAAGTATAGGCCATGTGCACGAATGGGCACAAGCGGGTCGTTGAGATTTGTGATAGCGCGCGTAAATGCCCGTTTTTCCAACTCCAACTCGGAGTCAGGCGCCTTTTCTTCCTCAAGAATGAGTCCTATTCGGGTGGCCAAGCTTTGTCCGGCCTTATTATCGTTATACTTCTCGGAAAGGGTTTTGCGGATATCGGCAAGCACAACACGACACGTTTCGTCGAGTTCTGCCGGCTGGGTTTCCGAGATGATGGCAGAAAGAAGCTCCAACACGACATTCACCACTTCATGTGGGTTTTCAGTATCCTCCTCGTCATCCGAATCGATATCGTCCGATTCAGCTATAACGATATCGTTAGATCCAGAAATCGTAGTAGGTTTTCGCCCCAACACTTTCTGAACAAGCTGTAGAATATCGAGCGGAGTTTGCGCCAATCTGTCTTTAAACTTGTTGCCCATGTTCTCCAAGAGCCGCAAATCGACCAATTTCATGAACGGATTCTCATCCAAAGATTGTGCGTCTTTCTGGCTATCCACCCATTTCGAGAGCAACGATACGAATGTCTTTTTAACGATATTATCGTCGAGCTGTTCCACAAGCGCAATAAATGCACTGCAATTATTATCTAGCAGTGTCATAAACAGCAACACTTTTTTCTCTGCATCGATACGTTCAAATGCGTTGACGTCGCTGCTGTAGATCTCCACGAGCTGGTTAGGACCGAGTCTGAACTTCCATTTTTCCTCCGCCACAAGATTCTGGCAAATACGATCTAGCTGTACACAGGCATTTTCTTCGTCTATGCTTATCTGCGTGAAGAAACTGACCAAGACATTCTGCGCAACTTCCGCCAGTTTTCCGTTTTTCTTTAGGAAACAGTAATACAGCCAGAATGGAATCAAGATTGGCGAAAATGTCGCATGCAACAATTCTTTCGGGAGCCCGCGATTTGTTAGTGATATCAAAACATTCACATTATTGTTGACGTCTCGCTCACTCACCAAAACGGCTTTTTCCAGCTCGTGGCTCGGGTTAAAATTTTGCCATATCCTCTTCAAGAAGAAATCCTGCACAATGCGGTGGTTTTTGGCCCACAATTTCTCGATGAAATGGCCCACGCAGGCAGATATCGTGGGCCTGTTGATGTTCACGAGTATGTCATAACACTGTGTGCCAAGAGATGAGAAATACTCGACTGAAGAGACCGATTTTGGTTTCAGAAGCAACACGCTGGTCACGTGATCAAACTTTTCAATATCAATCTCGTCATTGTTCCGTAAGCCTAGCACAAATTCAACCAAAGTTAAAACTCCGTCACCTTTAGGTGCCTGCGAGGGTAGAAGTTGAAGCTGCTGCATCACGAATGTTTTAAAATACGCAGGCGATGGTGTTTGTATGAGCAAAGAGTAATCCTGGTAAAGCTCATAGGTGGTGGCAATTTCCGTGATTTCCGCAAATTTTTTGGTGTATTTTGACCGTGCAGACATCTCGAAGTGCGGTACCGTCATCAAAGTGATCGTCACCACCAAGAAGTCGGAGAATCCAGACCCTTTCATGAGGAGGTTTCTCGCATCTGAATCTGTCGAGAAAACATGCATAAGTTTGTCATGAAGGAGCGATAAGAGCTCGATATGAGCTGCGTATTTCTCCACCGCCGTTCTGGCGTCTTTATTGGCCAAAATTGGCTGCACTTTCAACGCTCTGTACAGTGGCCTGCCGAAATCGTTGAGCCTACGTTTTTCAATAGGCACGCCTATGCCAAAAGAGGAGGTGGCTGGATACACTCCAAGCAAGATGATGAGATTGACCAATTTCCCAAAAGTTTTGATATCATGGAGCGAAATCGTGATGAGATCTTTTTGCAGCAGTTTGGCCTGCGCCTCAAGAGAATAGTCTTGGATTTGGACAAGGTAGTCTAATAGTCTCTCCACGACCATGTAGCGTAGAGTAGTTTGCGACAAAGACTCGAATTCGGCCGGGAAAAACGTTTTTCCGAGACTTTCCACGGTCACGGTTTCCAACGGCTCGCTGAATTTCGTCTCAAGATCCTGGAATAACACATCGAGCGGCGAATCGCCCATGAATTCGGGCCTATTGAGGCCCTTCCGGTGCGGATACACCTCATCCTTGCCACGCTTCACCGTGGTCGATTTCCGCGGGACAAACGGGTTTTTGCGAGCCGTTCCATGTTCAAGAGCCATTTTTAAATGATACCTTTTGTCAACAAAGGCTTATACTTCAAAAAAATACGCTTCTCTTGTGCTTACTAAATTGTGGAGAGCCTATATAGTGTGGTGTACGGGTGTGCGACACGCATCGCTACTCATCTGGCTCTGAACCGTGATTCTAGCGATTTTATAGGGTACTGCAAACACACGAAAAGTCAACAAAATCTCTAGTTTTTTGGTTTCATTATCATGACCGTCACCTCACTCACCCAGGAAGAACAAGACGCGATCATCTACGACGCCAGGGAAGGCGACCTCGAGTACCTCCAGGAAGTGTTCACGAAAATCGTTCCTGGCAGCCTACTCCCCACAATAAGAGATGAAATCACGCTCAGCACCCCCGTGCATATGGCCGCGGCCAACGGGCACCTTGAAGTTGTGAAATATCTCCTTTCGCTCGTGGATGAGCGCGAGGCTGCCGAGTTGGCGAACGCAAAGAACGAGACGGGAAACACTCCTCTACACTGGGCCGCATACAATGGGCATTTGGACGTGGTCAAAGTCTTGGTGGAAAATTACGGTGCGGATGTATACGCGAAGAACGCGCTGAGCCACGACGCTCTTTTTGAGGCGGAGAAAAACGGCCAGACGGCAGTTGAGAACTGGATGTTGCTGAAATTTGCACCTGAGGAAACTATCAGCGTAGAGGACGTGGGCGACGATACCAAAATCACATACACGCCGGGCCAGGAATCGTATGAGATCGACAGACAGGCCGCCGAGGCCGCGGCCGTGCTTAAAGCGAAATCTGGTGTGGATAGTGCGGATGGTGCGGACAGTGTGGACGAGGTCAAGAAACAGACGGAAAAGTTGCAGATCTGAGTCTAATAGGCGAGGGTGAACTAAAAGGTTTTGGCTGTGGCCCAAGGCACGGGCCATGGCATTCCGTGCAACAAGTGGACCTGAATAGATGGGTTTACACGGATTCCGCACAATAGATACTATGAGCAAGTATTGAATATAACAGACGCTTGGACAGGACAAAGAGTGCGTTAATATATTTGAGCAGAAACTTTTCGTACGCTTGGGAAGAATACCGGAGTAAGCGAGATTCTCCATCTTCTGTAGTATCTCGTTTTCGTAAGTTCCATAGGTATCCAGATTCGGGACTGATTGCAAAAGTGAATATCTATTTTTACTTATTGGAAGAAGTCAGCTATATGAGATTATGAAATTAACCCATTTAACGCTGTTTGATGTCTGGTGAGATTCATCGTTGGTTTGAGGTGATCATTGACTTGGCCTGTATACGCAATCAAATGGTCTTTCCAACACATCCTGCAACATACCAAAGGTCAAGTGCCATTCACGGTCTATTTGGAGTAGTTTCATCGCAATTTAGAGTGCTTTCGATTCTTTTCGACAGTATTCCTCGTAAGGCGACATCCAAATTCGGGAAATGCTTTGCCACAAATTCAAAAAAAGCCACTCTCCGTGTCGGAGTTGTTTTTCAATGGTTCTTGCGAGCTGGCTTAATTTTTGTCGGCCACATACCACTTTTCTTTCCTCTTTTCTGCAAGTGTTTTCGGGTCTTTCCATCCCTCCACTTAGCCATTGTATGATTATTAACGACTGAGTCATTTACGAGCCGTGCTAGCGTTCAATCCATTTAAAGTTGAACAAAACCAAAAAGGGAGAAGGGTTGGCTTGTTTCAAAAAGAGGTTACTTTTTCTTTTTGTTTAAAGATATATCACATTATATGATATAGAAAAAACCTATAATAGATCGCAACTTCACCCCAGGCATCGTTTGGCGACACGAGGTCCCTCATCGGAAATGAATCCGCTTTGGAACCTCTACCCAGAATGGACTCAACTAACCAGATTTATCAGACTGTCATCGGCCCATGGGGGTTTTTTTGGATGGTTTTGCCGTACTTATTAAGTCTCTTTGTTGTACAAGCTGTTCATTGTTGCGCATGCTTCAAATAACCGATGAAAATGAAGAGAAAAGAACAGTGCTTTTTTTTAAGGTACAAATCGTATCAACAGGAAAGCGCAGTGCTGTACGCGACGTACTCTACCAATATTGATGAACAAGTATACATTCTAGTTATGCACAAAAAGGGAACTATCGGTTGCGACCATTTCGCGAAGAAAGCACTGTTTCCCGTCCGATCAACGTTAGTTAAACTTCGCAGAGCTGTACTGAGTAGTGTAGTGGGAGACCATATGCGAAATTACAGTGTTGCAATCTTTTTTTGAAAGTTGCCTACCTTTTTTTGGTTCTGCCTAAAGAGCTCATTTCTGCGCTCAAAACTTTTTGACTGGCGCCTTTTCTCATGCTTTTTCTCTTCGATGGTAACGAGATTGTTTTTGTGGTCTTTTGTGGAGATCCTTCATTCAACGTACTTTTCTGCCTGTAAGAGAAAAAAAAAGCATGGAATGCTCAGGGTATAACATAACCCAAAATCAGCTTTCCATTGCTTTGAGATGAAATGTTGCGTATGCGATATCTTCCTGGGCCTGACTGACCGCGGAAAAACATCAATGCTGTTAGACAAGTATGGAGGCGTCCATTTGCAGTCTGTCAGAAGGCAAGGCGTTCCCCCGAAAAAAAAGTGCTTCGCCAAAATAAATTTGTTTCGATATGAAAAGCAGACAAGGATATCGGGAAAACTTTCGCTTTTATCGTGTGGCGCTCGACTTCTTCGCCACCTCTGCTAGTTGTTCGTCCCTCATATTGGGTTTGGATGCAAATGCGGACGCTCACAGCATGTGTTCTGCTAGAATTCGTATTGTGTTTTTTTTTTTTTTTTTTTTTGACTATACTCCAATATCTTCCTTTTTCCAATTCATTTCTCCTTGATTCTTCAGATGATTACGGTATTCTCCATGACTTACTTGGCTCTGCATCATATAGTATTATTCAAAAGCCTTTCCCTTCTTTGGGGTTTTGCTTAGAGGCGATCTTGTGCGCATGCTAGCGAAGGGTGTAAGCCTGGAAGATGCTTGCGTCATCAACAAGAAATGCATCTTCACCTAGATTCCACTAAAGGTCATGCTTATGCAGCATTATTCCCCAAAAACCGCTTGATTGAGATTTTGAGAACTAGAAAAATGCTTGAAAAGTTAAAATTGAGTATTTTGTGACGATCAAGCTTTTTAGACTACGATCTAAAAGTCAACTTACGCTCACTAGAACGCAAAAAATACTCACCATTCTCCAATCTCATAAGCACAAGATAAGGCACGCCATAATTCTAGAAACCTAAATAAAACCAACCCAAAGCCACAAAACGCATTCTAGACGTATGCTGAAAACATTTCTTCAAAAATTTAAACAAAATACGTTCATTTATTCCCAGTTCAATACCATACACATTATTTTCCAATACTACCCACGGGCCACGGCTTCATGGTGCCTCACGCGGCGCGGGTCGTGTCGCGCCCACGAAAAAAGGCGAGCGAAAAAAAATGTTAATGCCTGATTCAGCCATACTAAGACTCTCATATATACCCACAAAAACGTCATATACAACATGAGCGACTTGGGATTTGACCCAAGCTTGAAGAAGAAAAAGAAGTCAAAGAAGGCCGAGGACGTTCCTGCGGCCCTGGCGGCTGCATCGGCCCCTGCAGACATGGACGAGATGTTTGCCGGGTTGAAGAAGAAGAAGAAGTCGAAAAAGACCGGCGAGGACGCCGACGAGTCTGCTGCTGCGCTGCTGCCTGGTACTGCCTCCGTGGATGACCTTGGCGAGTCGTTGGGTGACTTGGGCTTGAAAAAAAAGAAGAAGAAGTCGGCGAAACTGGCCCCTACAACCGATTTCGACCATATGTTAGAAGAGGCCGGGCTTGATGAAGTAGCAGGCGCGCCTGCCGAGCAGGAAGACAAACTGTCGACCCAGGCACGCTTGGGGCTCCCCTATGAGGACCTTTTGCTGCGTTTTTTCTCGATTTTAAAGCAAAACAACCCCGAGTTGGCCGGCGACCGCAGCGGGCCAAAATTCAAGATCCCGCCACCAGTGTGCCAGCGTGAAGGTCTGAAAAAGACGCTTTTCGCCAACGTGCAGGACATCGCCACCGTTTTGCAGCGGAACCCAGAGCATCTTATCCAGTTTTTGTTCGCTGAATTGGGTACCTCTGGCTCCATCGACGGTGAGAAGAGATTGGTGTTGAAGGGTAAGTTCCAGCCAAAGCAAATGGAGTCTGTATTGAGACGGTACATCATTGAGTACGTCACGTGCAAAACTTGCAAGTCGATGAACACCGAATTGAAGCGTGAGTCCGCTAACAGATTGCATTTCTTGAGTTGTAAAGCATGCGGTTCCACGCGGTCCGTATCCAGCATCAAGACCGGTTTCCAGGCCCAAATCGGCAGGAGAAAGCGTGTTTAAGTGCACACGCATCCTTCCACGTGTTGTATCATATGCAGGATTATCACGGGGCCATCTTTATTGGCTCTTATGGCTTTGTTTTGCATTAGGCTCATATTGGTGATACATGCTATGATAGGTGCATAAGTTGAGTCATGGTGGAAATTTGGGGGAAGGCAATGGCGCGGCGGTGGCGCCGATAAGGGCGTTGTTGACTTGTGTACATGTGTATAGTAAATTACAGTCTCAAAAGAAGAACATGGAGTTGATTAACTGTACCAGATAGAATGTTCTACATTGAGACTCGAGGGGCGGGGCTCAAAGCAAAAAAGGCTTTCGATAGCAAGCTTGAAACTTTCTACTGAAAGCCGTGCTCACGCGATCGGCGTCGATAAACCTGAGGCAGAAAGACAAGAACACTAATTCTTAGTCATAAAGTCGTGGTAGCTCAGGAAATATCTCTCGTTGTCTGTGTGCAACCGGTTCATTGCAACCATTGTGACAGATTCATTGCCACTTCTACTTACCGAGCGTCTCCACGAGCTTCTTCAAGGGCACGCCCCACGTGCTCACGCCGCTGTTCATCATCATGTAATTGAGCACTTGGGTCTTCAAGGCACCACCGGCCGCCTTTGCAGCAACGCCGTCGACTATCTGCGCTATGAACCGCTGGTGTGGTGATGCTAGCGACGGGAACGCGTCCACCAATCGTTTCTCGAAGAATTCCTTTTCCCGATCGGCAAGCCCGGCGGAAGCGATTAGGTCTCGTAGCCTCGCCTCGCTTTGCTGTGCGTCAAAAGAGTCGCTTCCTGATTCATCTGCTGGTATGCACGTGGGAACCTCAGATGGAGTGGTCTTTGCCGGTCCTTTAGGGGGTACAGGGAGAGAGCACGGAATGGGCGGCATCACCAGGCTTCGTGAGCTGCTTGCGGAGCTCTCGCTCGAATTGGAGCCGCCAATAATAGGTACGCGCAGCATGCGTTTGCGAGCCTTCGCTGAGCTTGTGCTGGAACTTGTGCCGCTGCTGGATGTGGGCACGGGCACAGGACAGTCGTTCCAGCCCTCCATGAGCTCTCCTCTCTGATACTTAGTCATTCTGAGAAGGGGCAATATTTTTGAGTCTTGCTTATTCACAGCTCAGGAGAAACGAGAACAAATCACGATCTGGCAGGTATGGTAATTCGATAGACGTGTGGTCACTCCTTGTCACTCTCGCTATGTTTAGGTTATGAAAGGTTCTCGAAACCGAAGCGGCAAGGGTCGCGACCACGTGTATGCACACCCACGCAGGCGTGCATGTCAAAATCCTGTCTCAGCCATTCTCGAAATTAGTATTTTGATTTGCAGCTGTTGAGCCCAAAAATCAAAACATAAAAAAACACTGACAAAGTCCTAGTTTGCCGCGAGTTTCAAAAATCGCAGCCGCCAATTGCACGCAGTGGGAATTGTCCCAAAAATATGACCCAAAACCAGATACGTTCACGTTCACGTACCAGAAGTCGCTTAGAAACCCAAAAGCTGTACTCCGAAAGTCTAAATACCGTAGCGTTCTCCAAATAAACTGCTAGAATCTCCCAGGTTGGTGTCTAGAGTATGAGAAGCACCTTGATCGTCTTGATTGTTTTTTTTTTTCTTTTCCCTTACGCGTCCCCTTTTGTAGGATCAGAAGGTACTTCTGCATCCACACAACGGGCCACATTCATGCAGCAGTCTCTCGGCTCAATGGATCGAGACATACCAAACACGGTATCTGCGTAAAGCACTACTAAGACTTTCTGGCAGAAAGAAGCACGAGATTGACGGACCCAGTGTCGCCTTCGAGATCACCTGTACCACCCATTCATCACTGTACTGATCACATGCTCATTCAAACTATTGCAAAAACAGTAAGTTGCGCGTAGATGTTTCACTTCTCATTGACATATTCAGCCCATTAATCCAGGTAAACTTGAAAAATAGCGCGGTTTTGTTGCCAAAAGCATGGTCTCAGGTAACTCTTGACCGTAAATCCAGGTCCGGTCTCAAGCCAAGATCTTTATAAGCACGCCGGACTGCAGTCTTTCGTACTTTCCAAATCCTACCTAAACATCAAGCCGCTTGAAGAAGCAGTAAGCATTTTTCCAAAAGCTTGCCCACAGATGGGCGCTCGGTGGCTTCCACTTTCAAACACATCTTGATCACGTCCATGAGCTCGGCAGAATATCCCCTAGTATCCTGCGGGATCTCATATTTGCCCTGTGATATGGCCACGGTCAAGTTTGCGCCTTGCTCGATCTCCAACTTCTCAAACGGCGAAAATCCAAAACAGCACGCATATAACAAGCAGCCCAACGACCAAATATCCGTGGCCTCGGAGATCTCCGCGTTTGTCGCCACGTCCAAAAGCTCAGGAGCCCTATATGGGAGTGTACAGTGCTCCTGGGCAAAGTCCGTCAAGGCCAAGGCCTGCTGGCGCAGTTTCACCGACACACGTGCCTTCGAGCACGAGCCCAAGTCGACCAAAACAGGCAACCCTTCTGCAGAAAGCATGACGTTTGCAGGTTTTATATCCCGATGTGCGTATGGGCACAGCTCCTGCATCTCCGTGTCGGCGGCAAACGGCCCGTCCTCGTCCTGCAACATGGCGTCCGTCTCTGTATCTTCATCAGAGACATCACCTCCTGCCGGTTTCTTGTAGTCATGCATCACCTGCACGCCCCTGAGCACGCCAACGAAGATTCTGAGCACTTCTGGCTCCGGAAGCGACGCGTTTTCTAGCACGTTGGCGTTCAAAACATCTTGCAATGACCGCTCGAAGTAAGGGAGCAAGATATAGAACGTTTTTGCGCCGCTGGCCTCGCTGACCACGGCCTCGTCGATGGTTTTGACGATATATGGCGAGTTTAGCGCGCCAAAACGGTAGTAACTCTTCACCTCCCGCACGGCATTGCTGAACGTGGCATCGTCGCTGCCGTAAGGACACCTGATCTTCTTCATGGCATAGACCAGCGACGCATTGCCCGATTGGGACACCAAATAGACGTACGAAAAGCCGCCTTCGCCAAGAAGCCGGAGCACGTGATACCTGTGCCCATTCACGGCGACTGTGGGGCGCAGGAGGTTGGGCGCACAGGGAAGACACTTGGCAAGAACGTTTAGAAGAATATCCATGTTTTGAATTGCTTTGTTTCAGATGGTGTAGACGCGGGTTGTATGGTTTGGTATGAGGTTTTTTTTCTTTTTGACGTAGACCAGAGTTTAATATGGCTGAAGAATGCGTTTAAGCCAGCCGCGCCGCGAATCATGGACTTGCCAGCAGCCAGATCGAAATGGGGCCTAGCTTGGAATTGTGTCAATGGCCATTTTTTTTTTTAATGAGAAAAAAAATGAGATTTTAGAGCATTCAGTGCTTTTCAAAAAGTAGTATAAAGAAAAAATGATGGGTGCTTTTGAATGACAATCTGCTGTGTGCTGTCAAGTTCAAACTCAAGAGTAATTCCATTGGATCCACAGGTGCCCGAAAGACTCTAGTGTTGTAGCAAAAAAGCGTCTCATGTTATCATTCTCAGACATCGTGACATATGAAGAATCACACAACTTCACAACGAGAAATTACAGAAAAAAGATGCGATTGTGATGTTTTGATCAACAAGCAAAATAGAAGAAAAAAACTGCAATGTCATCAAGATGGAATATGTCATTATTCTCTGCGGTTCAGGGTTGTAAAATGGATGTACATGCATGGCTCGCTTGCACCCAAATCTCGAGCCTATTTACTCTTCACGCTTCAGTGGCCTAAGTTGGGAAAGGATTTCGAAGATTCAAACTTTTTATAAAATTTGGTGTTTGAATGAATTGGTTATCCACTAAATCAAGCTATTTCTCTATATTTCTAATCAAATTAGTATTAAGTCTAGACTTCATTCGAGCTTAGCTATTTGATCAGTTTTGGCTAGGGACAGGTTGTGCAATGTGCGGTGCGGTGCGCACTTCTCTATCATAATGCCTTTGAATATCAATCGCTCGAATAATGCCTTTCGCAAACATTGAAAATGAGTGTTTCTCCACCGAATCTCGATAATTCAACCAATGCCGTCGCCAATGCTACCCCCAATGAACCACTGGCCGATGGCGATCAGAACTTGCTAAAAAAAATGGCGGAAATCGAATTTTTGCCGGACTTATTTGCGCTTCTTCAACGGGTCGAAAATGGCGAAATTAAGAGCCAGGATTTCGATAACCACGCCGGCTCGATCCGCTTGAAACTCAGCACTCTCAGACTGCATCTACAAGAAGTTGACGGGATCTGTGAAACTGTGGAAGAGCGTGAGGAAAAAATCAAAATCTTGTCGGATTGCAATGATCGCAGGGTATCGTTTTTGAACGACTTCAAGAACCGTGTGCTCAACGAATTGGACGCAATGTAAGACGCTGGCCATGTAAAAGAGAAAGAAAGAGAAAGATATAAACAGAAAGCAAAGATGTCGATCATGTACCTGACTATAAGCGAGCTGGCTTGAGGAAAGGACTATTGGTGATCATCTAAGAATCTGCTTCTGCGCTTTGAGTAGCCTAAAATGAGATTAGGAAAAAGAGAAAAGTGCTGACGGCCAGAGACCACAACCTAGCGAGAAACGTGATTTAATATCCATCCAAACTGCTCGATTCAGCGTTGATTTGCGTGTCATTCTCTTCGGTGTGATCATGCACAACTAATATATGGTCTTTCTACCTTTCGAGCTTGTTCACTCTCTAAGATTTTCCGGGTCATACATCATATATCACCGATTCGCTTCTGAAGTTTGCGTTTTGGTTATCAATGACAAGCTGCATATTCGATTCTCCCCTGATAATGTATCTTCAGAAATCTTCTGTGCAAATGAGCATTCACGACCGGGACCCTGAAAAGAGACTTAAGGATTAAAACAGTATCGATTAGGTGTTTCTCAAGTTGTTAAGCAAAATGTTCTCTTCAAAAAGACGCATGACGAGACCCGAGTGCTGGATATGACGCAATTACAATATATCAAGACAAGCGAGAATAGTGCAATACAAGATAGACACAACGATAGAGAGATGTTGCATCATCATATCTAGAGTTTACGGAATCACCAAAGAATTCAACACCTAGATGAACCCGAGAGAAAATTTTATTGAGAGATTCACCAATGTGCGCTCGTGAGAAAATGAGCGATTGAAAACTAAATATCCCTGAACAGATGTTTGCTGCGATAGCTCTTTTTTCTGGCTTCATCCCTTCCAGTCAACGCCGTCGCTTGGCCGAAATATATTTCTCAAAAAACCAAGGACCATCTTCCTTGAAATTGATTTTCTTTTGTGAGGAGTTGCCTAAAGTTTGAATTACTGCTAATTAACCAAATTGACTTCAAGGCTCTTTAAGTGCTCTCTCTCTGTGAGAAACGCATTTTTTGCGTCCCTCTCTGAGCTTACGTAAGCCAAAGCCCTGGTCAGGAATCTTCCACGGCCTTTCCAAATCGTAATTTGGCTCGGTTTCATTCCCCATGTATTGATTTTCCGAGACTTTGATTTGATTGAAGTTAGAAAGAAAAAAAATAGCATTACCAAATACCTCGAAGACCCGCCTGTATTCCGTTCCGGTATTGAGTGGACTCTTGTACATTAACCGGGCCGGACAGGACAGGACAGGTCACCATGTGGTGGTGAGTGAATGTTATTATTGGCCATAGATTGAAACAAAAAGCACAAATTCAGGATACCCAGCGAATACAGAGCCAATAAGTTTCATTACCCATCATTAAACTTCAAAAATTGTTCACGGCTGTCAACGTAAACAAATCGTACTATATACCAAACCATATATTATGTTGTAGCGTTGTTGAACCCCGAATTATGTTCTGGGGAAGGGGAAAAGAAATGTGATTGCAGTCAGATCAAGCCGAGCTCATGGGTTTAAAGAATCGCCGTGAAAAGCTAATTTGAATTCACATTTCACAGATACTCGTCGGCTTTTATTTTATCTCACGAGTGTGAGGCATGAGATGTGTGAGGCCAATCTGAGTACCAGTGGTGGTGCGGCTGCGCCCAAGGGCCCAATGCCCATCATCGTCCTAATTCCGAAACAGGCCCCATCAGATTCTTCCTAGGTTCCTTCGACAAATTACAAAAGCCATACAAATATCGTACAAAACGGCCCACATTAGTATTAAAAAGCCCAGGATACTAAATACGGAGAAGGTAAAGCTCAAAATAAATCAGTACATTATATCATCAGCATGTCCTTTAAATACTTATTCCTCTTTCTGGCCCTAACTAACAAACACTGGCCGCGTCCGTCGCGGTGGGCGCCTGCCCGCGCATCCCAGGGCCAGGCCGCGGCATTTCCACCAGTCTCCAGAATATACGTCTACTATTCATATAAGCCACATCCACTGGTCCCGTATTTTGCCACATACAATGGAAATCCCCGATTTGAAAAAGCTCAAAGATATGCTCCGGGCCACGCCCGCGCTTTCGGTGGGTATTGTCATCTTTTCTGTGCTTTTTTACGTGGTTTACCCGTCGGGCCTGACCGCACTTGTGCTCTACCCGAACGCGCCGCTCAAACTCAATATGAACGCGATCTCGTTCTATATTTTCCCACACGTGAACTTGTTACATCTTGTGATGAACTTGGTGGCGCTTTTCCCGCTCATATCACGCTTCGAGCTTGCTAACGGGACCGTGAATACCGGTGTTACATTGAACTTATTGGCCGTGGCGGCTGCGTTGATGTACTGTGTCCCGGGTCTTTTACTTTTCCCCAAGTCCGGAGCCGCCGGCTTGCTGGGCATTTGTTTCTCGTTCTTGACGTATTACTGCCACAAGGAGCATGTTCAGACGCCGGTGTTGTACAGGTTCAACGTGGCCCTGCATGAGGTGCAGATCCCAACAGAATACTTCCCATTCATCAATCTTTTCCTCATCGCCTTGCTCGTGCCGCTGACGTCGTTTTTCGGCCACTTGGCAGGAATCGGCGCGGGGTACTTGTTGGCTTTGGACTACTTGAAATTGTTATATCCGCCGCTGAAAGTCGTGTTGTTTATTGAACGCAAATTGGCGCCTGGAATCAACCAGTTGAAACGTCTTGTTGACTTTATTTCCGAGGAAGATGCTGTTAGTGAACGTGGGGTTGCATACAGACCGCTTTTCCTGACCGATCTTGAACTGGGCGTGCCTGCAAGCGCCCCTGCCGCAACCGGGCCTGTGGTCGAGCCGTTCGAGAGAAGGGTCGATTCGTAATTTGAAATGTACGATAGTTTTTATGTGTGATACGATGTGATGTTTGATAACAGCAAAGAAAGGCTGGCACGAGGCATGGATTGAAATCAGGCTACAATTAATATGGATGGGGGGTTTAATGTCATGAATATGAAAAGGTGTGGATTAAAAGAGAGATTCTAATTGGGCTTTTTTCTTTGGCCGGCATTTTATATTTTCTGCTTGGCGGAAGGGAATTTTCTCAAAGGGGATTCAGTAAAATCGAGAATGTTTCTATTCTAAATATACTTGTTAATATGTTGTGGTGAAATCCTGAGCATATCCTATTGTTCGAAAAGAGGCACTACTTCTCAAGCGCTTGTAGTCTAGTATACGCATATACAAGCCAGTGAAAGTGCTCCTGGATGCTTTTTTGGAGGTACAAGCATGGAGGTCATAAAAAGGATTTTGCAATTTTTCGTTTGTCACTGTTTTTTCGAGATCTGATCTTCGAAATTTTTAATCCTTGATAAGTGGATTGGAGGCAGACGCATAATGTTGGCTCGCAATGTGGGGCGGCCAATGCATGTCAATCGTGCAATTATCACATTCACCAGTGGGAGAGCATATAGAGATAAATGATAAGAATAGCTCAAATTGTATGAAATATCAACAAAAATGTGTCAGAATGGGTCCAAAAGTGGGAGACGATCAAAGTCATGTATACACATACTCTGGGGGTGATCCCATGTGCCTAGGTCCGATTGTGTTTCTTCTATAAGATCTGTAAGACAAGACTTGCGGCTTACATGCTCATTTCCGAAACACGAAGCGATGGATATTTCTTGGTTCCAACCAGAAAAAAAAAAGAAAAAAAAAAAAAAAAAACAGAATGTAACACGTTGTGTGGCTCGATTTGGAATGAGGCTTGTGAATTGTCAGATGTGAAGTTGTTACTTGGTTCTGGGCAGACACAGGCGAGACTAATGATCCACACAACACACCGTCTTTGCTTCATTCTTCATTATTCCATTAGCTCACTCGGCATCTAGGCACTCGACACTCAGCAAGCAACCTGATTGCTGCGACTCACAAATCTTATCAAACTGGTCCACGTTTCTGGTTCATCTGAGCTCAATTATATCGCGCCACCCGGCCACTGACACTGACACTGACGCAAATATAGATGTACATATGAATAAAGATATATGAATATTTCCCGGAATTTAAATCAAAAACTGAAACACAAAAAAACTTCTGTGAAAGCCAAAAAAGGGTGAACTATAAAAATGGCTTCCTGGCTCAATTCGCGGGCGCCTGCCTCTGTGGGTGCGAAAAGCATGCGCCAATTCAAGCAGGCGGACAGTACACTATTTTGACTATCATGGGGCCAGGCGTCTACGAAACCCGTGCACCTGTTTTGTAAACATACCCCGGTCTTTCTGGATCGGTCCAATCACCTATTCGAGGCATAAAAAATCGTGGATTTTTGGCACCTTAATACCCACTTTTTTCTTCCCTCATGGACCAACGGCCAGAACAAGGCCACTGTGAAATTTTGAGTTCCACAGCATGACTGGAGACGTTTGTCGAGCGATTACGGGAAAAGCACCACGAAAAACCGAGAAAAGAAAGAAAAGGCGTCTGAAAAAGACCCCTTCACAAGCCAAGCAAGAGGCCAAGCGGCCGGAAAGTGCTGCAGATACATTAAACCCCCAAAACATGACTCCTCCCGCCTTGGCGGCGCCATCTGACGAGGTTTGCCGCCCGGAGCGGCCTTTTACCAATACACATGTTTCGGGCCATATGAGCCCCAGGAAACAGGCGTTAATGCGCCACAAATGCACCAACGAGTCAATTGCCGAGCCGCTGTTTGTGAGCGAAGTCAAAGAATTCAAGCGGAACCGGAAACCCGTGCCGAAACCGGCGTCTGCAGATGCTGACGATGGGAAATACTCTCTTTTGCTTGCTAACCAATCCATGGAAGAAAAGGCTGCACTTTTCATGGCGCCCGCGGCAAGGATAGTACTGTACCATGAGCATCCACAAGATAGCCCCTTACGGGCGTCCCCAGGAACGCTTTTGGCGCACGGCGAGTTTGAAATCTTCCAGCTACATGGAGGTGACGTGACCTATTTGGCATGCGGGAAAACTTTCGTGTATCCACTCCTTCCCAGGCTCAAAATCCTACGAACAAGCTCCTGCGAGTTTGTGCTACCGCTCGTGAATCCGCAGCGGTACTGGAAGATCAATATTGACACGAATGATGACACTGTTTTCCTGCACTTGGAACAGGTGCTACAAAAAGTCGTAAAATACACTAATTTGGCTGTTGCAGAGCAGCCTGCAGAGACTATAGAGCAAAACGAAGATGCACGTGCCGGCCACGTGACAGAACCTTTGCCCATGAAGACGCTCGAGCACAAACAGGCACATTACACGCCATTGTTCAACGATATTCCCGAGTCGCCACCCTCGGCCCCGATATCGCCGCAACAAACCCGACTTTACAAGGATATGCACACTTTCACGCCGCCTGATGTTCCTTTCCCGCCCTGGGAGCTGCCGGTAGCGGCTAAACACTCTGTGCAGTCCGTAACTTCTGGAATGGCGAATTTCAAGCTTGAGGACCGACAATTCCAAAATGAAGCTGAGCGTAAGAAGCTAGTGCATACGCGGCCCCATGTCCACTCGAACCCGTTTTATCATGACCAAATAGACGGCTTGCAGATGTCTGGGTCAGATCATCAACTTCGAGGACATCACGTGACACACAAGGCTAAGGATGCCTGTTCAGAGTCGTCGTCAATGGACTCCTTGCTAGATGAGTACGAAGAGACTGTACTGGTAACAAAATCCATACACCACAGTATTTCACGCCCACAATCGACCGCTGCATCTCATGTTTCGGCGGCGCGTTCAACGGCACGGTCTGCACTAAAAACCGTTCGCGGGATGTATGATCCCGAACCTGACATGGAGCACCGCCCTCGGGCCCGGCCGCACATTGATCTTCTACCCGCCACATCGCTTTCGCGATACGAAAAGGCACGCCACAACAGTCTAGGCGGCCGCTCACGACAATCCTCGATCAGCGAGTTGTACTCGTCAACGTCCAACTGGATGGAACCGGGCCAAATGCGCGCGAAAGTAATCAGCTCAAAACTGACGTGTTCTGTGGCGCCCCAAAACCATTACTCATCAAAGAAGGAGGACTCACAGAACCTAAGTGAGACTTATCGTGAGATTTATCGCCTGATAACGTCGCATACTCCCGCCCATGTTGCCGGCAACGATGGCGCAGTAGCCAGTGCGCCTGTGATTCTGAGAAGCAAAGAGTTGAATCCGCCCATCAAACCGCAAACGAAAAGCGCTGGTCTAGGTGAGGTATATCCCGGCAAGCACGTGAATTTTAAAGCCTCCCATAAAAATATGGGTGCTACACGAGGCCAAGGCGACGGGCTTAGCTCGCTTGAAGTGTTTAAACTACTCAGTGAGAGGGACAAGTGTGCACCACAGGCACCGACGGGTTTAAGAAGACTTTTCGGCTGGTAGGCTTTTGGCAAATAAAGAGATACAGAACACTTTTGGATAATGATCTTGAACTTTGAACGCGGAAAGGACTGGCAGGCATGCAATTCATGAAAAAATGCGGTTTTGGATCGGTTGGTAGCAAGCGACTAGCTGCGCCATGATTGGACTGATTATTAGAAAGTGTGCATGTATTTACCAGTCGCTTTTGTTGCAAAGGCAAAGACAAGTGAATACAGGTTGGAATCATGAAGCACAAAGGATCGCATAGCATGGAGAGGCCGATTGGGTTTCGTTTGGTGAAGAGAGAATAATATCTTCATCATTTGAGCGTGATAACCTGAAGAGCAGTTTTAGGAGAATGGGGGGTGAGATCGTTTGTCAGATTTGACTCTTGCAAACAACAATTTGATGAGCATTCACTGGCTTTGACTGTAGTCATCTGGGTACGAGCAGGTTTCTTTCAGCCTGAAGCATGTTTTACGCCATGGTATGCATTATTATGAGGGCAATTTTTTGTCATACCTGCTAAAAAACACCAAACCAAGGTGGAGAAATAAAAATGAAATCATCAGGACATCCATGCATGATATTATTGAATGCTGAGGAATTTCGGGGTGCATAATCAACGTGCACCGAAAAACGTTCTGTTTGATAGCAACAATAAAGATATGAACTGTCTGTCTTGTGAAATGCACTTGAAATAGCCATGCTAGGGATTCAAAACAAAATCGTTCTCGACGCCAGTAGTTGTAGCTCGAAATTCCACAATCAAAGCACGGAAACATCGCCTACAAAAACACTTAGGATTTGCTGGAAAATCGATGGCGCTGAAAGGCCAAGATCTAATGTAAGTGCATTCATGTATATACAGGGTTCATCACAAAGGCTACAATTGAGGAGCGCCGGGGAGCGGGTTGCCGTTGGCGTCAACCAAGCCCTGCTGCATCAACATCAACTGCTCGTTGCCCGCAGATTCAAACTGCAAGCCAACACCCAACCTCGAGGCATTCTTGCTGTGGTCGATCTCGCCCGCGAACAAGATCGAGACCGTGGGCAAGACGCGCTTCTCCATGAACACGCCCACCTTACCCAAGGTGTCGATCTGGCCACGGAACACCGACTGGCGGTACTCGTACTTTGCGCCAAGCGTGGTCTGGCCCTCGACCACGGGCTCGTAACCGATTGGCGTGCCCATCAAGGAGTCGGTCACAGGTCTGACGGATGCAGCCAATTGCGTCTCCAAGCCGGCCTCGACCTTGTCGGAAACCTTTCTCCAGAAAGTACCCACCAACGCGCCCTGGGCCTGCACCTGCGCGGTGGCGATCCAGTTGCCGGCGTTGTAACGGGCGAAGTAGCTGAAGGCGGAGTCAGGGGGAAGCGAGACCGCCTGGCGCGAGTACATGGCCTCCAAACCGACGGCAAATTTAGGGGTCAAGGACTGCAACAAGGAGGCAACGGCCACACCAGAAAAGCCGCCGTTAATCAAAGAGGGGTTCAACAGCTTCAAGTTCACGGAGAAATCGTTGCCCTGGTAGTCTTGCTCGAGCTGGCACATCGCTGGCTGGCCATGGGCAAGCTGCAAGGTGAGTTTCAGGATGTTATGCGCGTCCCAGCCGTAGTTGACCTTACCGCTGAAGGACAAGTCGTTGTCGACGTTACCCTGCACGAAGAAGTCCTCCTTCGCGTACAAGGCGCTGAATGCATACGGCGGCAACGCGTTCAGGCCCATCAGCAACGTGTGCGAGGTCTGGAACGCCGGGTTGAGCGAGAACGCCTTATTCAAATCGGCACGCAAACCCGTGAAAAAGTAGAGGTTGACGAAAACGTCACGTGTCACCTCCTTGGACAAGTTTTCGAGTGTGCCCGGGTTGGTCAAGCCCAACAGTTTGCGGTGCTCGGAGATGTTGGTGTAGACATCATTCAAGTATGAGAATACCGGGTTAGACAGCCACAAGCCATGCTGTTTGGGCATTTCGGGGGCCAAGGAAGGGAGCGTGGGGATCGCGATCTTCGAGAGCTCGCTCGCGTGCTGGGTCTCCGACATGCTTGCTATGTGAAGTGGTTTTTGCAGAGGGTTAAAGATGGGTTTATGGATCTTTTTGGTAGCGTTTAAGAGATCTGTCGAGGTGCGAAAAATTTGGCGGGCCGGTGGTTACGCGTGGGCAGCGTGAGGTTTGTATGGGCGTGCGCGTAAGTGTCAGCATGGTGCATGGCTCGGAAAGGGTTTAGAAGGGACACCAATTCGGGGACAAATGTGACTTTTTTTGGAGTTTTCAGCGGAATTATGGATTTTGAGACCAAAATGCAGTGAAAATGGTATTTTGTCCATAAATGTATCATGTTTGTTGGACAGTTGCTGCTGGGTGTTTACTAATAAATAGCACTGGTGACTGGCCCGCGCACGTCCGTCCATCTAGCAAGCACAGGCATAGTGGCAAGCTTATGATGACGTCAGAGTGAACTTCATGATTTTTTTGAGCTCGTTTGGCGGGTAACTTCATGAAGAAACCATGAGCTTAAATAGAGTGACTGGAAAAAACGACTGGGTCTTGAAAATGATCTTTACGTGAGTGGTCTAAGATTTTTGCGTTGTATCTCGCAGCAATTAGACTCGAGGGAAAAGTGGTTGCGGCTGCGGCTGCGGCTGCGAAACTCTAGTGCTTGATTGTTTTCAATCTGATATGGATTCTGAGGTCCCCCTCTTTTGCAACATGTTGTGCCATGTATGTTCTATATTGATTGGAGCTTGATACGAAATTATTTTGCTTTCACGCCTTGCGAAAAAATTATATATTTCTTCACTTCTAAGTTTGTGTTGACCACTGGGTTACATTGTATATACTTGAGTGCAATATAGGCATAGTGTGCTCAAATTGAGCGAAGGAAGTCTTCTTCGTTTGATGTAAAAAACCATTTATCAGACAAAAAGAATCAAATTTTGCGGAATCATGAATTCGCTGTTGTTTTAGAATACATCTGATTGTGAGACATAGGCTATGAAGCTCTTACTGAAAACAGTCTGTCCTGCATCGAAAGATTGCAGTTACAAACACAAGTCAATGATTAAAAAACTAACTTCACTGAAATTCGACTGTTATGATGTTATCATGGCCCAGGAAAACTTTCTGTTGAAGAAGAACATGTATAGTTTATGTGGGCAAAGAGGTCTGATTCTTGTAAGTATGGCCCACCGAAAGCGCGAAAGACCATGGTGTTAAAGAACATAACCAGGCATTCATTCACGTGATGCTACAATAATTGTGATTATCAATTATTCCAGGCGACATGAATTGAAAACTTAAATTCACTGAGACCTTTTCGCTAGAAGCAGTTCATACATCTAATCACAAGTGTACAGTGTATTTTTTCACCCACTGTATCACAATGTGACGGTAATCTCTCTATAATATAACTAAATCACGTGATCCAACACAAGAGACAACGAAGACTGCTGCGTAATTGGGGAAGTCAATCTGTGAATAATTTCTCTGAAATGAAAGCAGATTCAGCTTCACGTATCTAGCATACCGGATGACGAAATCACAAATTCATGCAAATTTCGTTACTCTAGCCTCGTCGCGACTTGGTCTAGCAGGGTTATTAATGCAAGAAATACTGTATCAATGGCGAGGGTGAGCTGTGTGGTTCTGCACATGATTCCAAATTTGTCTTGTAAAAGTTGAATAAAAAAACAGTATAAAGTCAAACTAATTTTTCCATACTCAAAGAGATATTAAGTTTTTTGGCGAGGCAAGCAATTTGAATTTGGGCTCGCCATTCTTTTGATCAGGGATTTATATGCAACACCATGTCAAATGCTGCTCATAACCGTACAATAATATCAATAGACATAGATCGAGAAAGCAGAAAAGTATGCCCCTTATTGAGTTGCACCTTTTTTTTGATGATGATCACAAAAAACCGTGGAAAGTAAGATTATGATTCAGTTTTTTTCAAATATGGGAACAATCTTCAAGTATTTCAGCTCTCATCGTCTGATTTGTTCTGCATGATTTTCGATAAACATCACAACAAAACTGTAAGCTTGGTTCCCGCGAGATATTTTGAATCTGCATCTTACGAAAGACGGTAGACCTTCTTGAGTTGCAACTGGTTTCTGGAAGGTTTGAGAACATATATGAGAAAAGACAGTTTTGCTGAGTTTTTGCAAATTTTTCTTTTTGAGTAATATTAAACGAAAACCTTTGGTGCTCAGTTTTCTAATGATAGACTGCTCCTACACTTTTTCTTCAAGCTGAAGTCGAAAAGAAAGGAGACAAAAAAGGCAGCGAGGGTACAACAAGATTGCAACCGTAAAACACGTCACCTCTATTTTGTTGATGCTTTTTTAAAAAAATTATTAGCATATGACCAAAAGTGTTGGTTCTAAGTGAAGAAGAACAATTACAAATTAACCGTCATCATTAACAATTATGACATAAGAAATCACAGCCTATCACTATGTTTGGTCACTTGATTTACCGCGTCAAGGAACAAAGATTTTTGTTATGTGTCGCACCCCGTTGACGGATATTCCCCGTTTGCGAATATTCTGATTTTCGAGTGATGCTCCCATGTTTGGTGTTTCGGGAGATGTTGTTATCTTTTCATTGACTGTTTTTGAAGCCGAGTTTTCCAATTGATCAGAAAAATAGATCAAATGTGGGCCAGAAGTTTTGGTACCAGCCACTACATAATTCTTCAGTGATCCGCGCGCCAAATATTCGCGAACATAGGATTATACTCTCAGGATTTTAGGTAAGGGAGTACATTAGCCCCTGAGCCTAATTTATCACATAAGCAACTCTTTTTTTGCTGACTTTAGAAAACTCTATAGGATAATCTGCCATCTCAGATGTCTGACACTACTGAGCTAATGACCATCAAAGATGCGGTGGAACGCTTTTCGTAAGCTTAGCCCCTGCATGAAGAAATATCCGTATTCCCGGAAAAAAGGCATTGTCTACGAGTTAAACACTGCATGATTTGCGCTCTAACAAAACAATTACATCCCTTATTCTGATGAGAAAAAAAAAATTTCCACAAATTGCTCAAGCTTCAAATCATCTTGTTTCATTTTTCGAGATGATAGATAGGTGAGGATGATTCTGATCAGTAAATCGTCAAAAAGCTGTGTTATATAAACGTTTGTAACGGGTTCATGAATTGCTTGCAATAAGAATGTTGGAGCTGATGCAAATCCGGGGCCCCGCAAGAGGCGAGCTAAAACAAGCCCTCGAATTCCAGGCAGGAAATTTTGTCATACCAGACAAACGTCCTTGCTTTCCATCCCCTAAGTGGTTGCAGGGCGCACGCAGGCCCCCCTAGACCACCAAACGGCTCATTGTTTGCGGGTGATTAGGGGGTCAATGTGAATTTGAATTTGCGGGTTTCAATCTGTAAGAACGCAACCCAAATCTTGGAAGTTTTCAAGTAATAATCAGAATCGAAGAACAGTTTGTGTGCAAATACATAAGCTAGAATTGCTCGTAATTGCCGAATAGGGAATACATCATTTTGAGAAGCGCGAGACAATGAGACTTAGTGCATGCTACTGTTAGCAAACGGACTGATTCTTATTGTGACGCATCTTCCAATCGTTTCTATGCATCAATCCTTCTTTGATATATTGCTCGTCTCCTCTGTAGTCCTTAAGACCTACCAGAATAACCATTGTCTTTTGCAGGGGATGAAATTGACTAAGGCGTACCCAGGCGTACCCAGGGGTCTTGTCGAATCCTGGCAAGTATATAAAATACGAGGGATCTAATGAGCACAGGAATAATTGTTTCGACAAGCCAAAACAATCAATATGATATCCGAGCCACAAATTGCCGACAATGATAGCGAATCCTCGAGGAATGCACGTGAGCGGCGTCACAGGAAACACAAGTCTCATCGCAAGATCTCAAAGCATTCACTGAAAAAGAGCAAGAGAAAAGAGAGTGGTAATTACAACAAATTTGTTATCAAATCATTCAAAAACCTGACGATTCATGGCTTAGGCACAAATTTCTCTCCAAGCTCATCCCAGAAGGAGAAAGAAAACGTGAGAGCGGATGTCCATGAGCATGTCAATGATTCGTCACCAGAAGAGCTCGGCACCGCATCGTACAGAGACAGATCTATTGATGAGAAGATACTTGCGCTAAGCAGATTGCGGGACGAAATTCGTTTTGGAAGAGAAGTATGCGCTTATGGCGAAAATCGTATCCCCCCACACATTTCTCCAGAATACTCTCAATGTGGCAGTCAATTCGCCAATCATCGTCTTTCTGAACAAAGAAATGAAGAGCATGGTGACATAATGATTCTTGACCAAGAGGCACCGATGCGATTTGGCACTCTTTTCGAGAGAATGCAAAGTCAAGGCTTAACAAACCCACGGGGCAATCAACCCGGGCCGTTTTCGGAAGAGCCACTGAGCGAAAGTGATACGGAAGAGATCTATTCAGCGGATGAGTCGATTTCACAAGCAAAAGAACTCAATACACTGCATTCCGCTGAAAAAAGCAAGCCTTTTCTGATTACAGGTGAAGCCAGTGCCAGTTGTGTCAAGGCACCCATAAAGTTCAGTTTCACCTCCAAGAGGGGGAATCGAGGAACGGCATTGCCACCAGAAAGAATCTTGCGTTCAAACACAATTGAAAAGACCAGCTCTGCCAAACCGAATATTGATTTGCCGCAACACTTTTCTGGACTTTATCAGACCGCACTGAATAGTGGTCCAGGAAAGTCCCTTTTGCCTCTAACGAATCCCATTTCACCCTTCCGACTGAGTTCCAGGCAGGTGAATATTAATCGGTCCCATAATTTCCCCGGAAGAATTTCGTACTTGAGAAATTTGGCGCCTGTGTCCATAACACCAGATTCAGGGCCAGGGCCAGGCTTTGTTGGCCAGAGACTCCTCACTAGCCCCGAGCAAGATGGTGCACAAGGCCTTCTTGCCATGAGAAATGGTCAATCTCGCCTAAATGAGATCACCGATCAATCCGTTGAGTTGAGTCTGATATCCGAATTGCGTGAGATCGATCAGAACGAGGAACCTGAGGATTCAGGCCAGCCACTTTTCTGCCCGGTAAATGATGACGGTTCTGCACCTGCACCTGCACCTGCGCTTGCACTTGCCAAACTCGAAAATCAACAAAAACCTCAAAATCAAAGCCTACCTCAGCCAACCCTTTCGAGATACCTGTTTGGACCCGACGAGAGGTGTTATCCATGCCCTCAATGCCCAAGAATATTTCCACGGAGAAGTACTTTTCAGGAGCATTTATTGGTACACCGAGAAAAGCCGCTCAAATGCGACGATTGCGGAAACGTATATAAGAGCCAGACTGCCTTGACTACCCACAAAAGGGCGTTTGCGAGCGACCCAAGGTTCAAATGTGAAACCTGCCAACGCAAATTTTCGTATAAAGGAGCCTACAAGAAACATTTGAAAAAGCACATTCATTCGGAGCCTCATCAGTGCAAACTATGTGATTTTTCTACGCGAAAAAGTGACGAATTCATTCATCACATGACAAGACACAGAATTGGGGCTTGAGGCGTGGGCATCCGGATTTGGTGTGGTATTTTTGACAGATGTATCAGGCTGAAACCAGTAAAAAGAGCAAAAACAAAGGAAAAAAAGAGAAAAAAAGAGAAAAAAAGAAAAATAGCGCAGAATATAGCTTTTGTTATCACGTTAAGTCAGCTGTTCAAAGTCTCACAGTAAATGGTACATTGAGCGCGAGTACAGCTTCTAGCCTCAGCATCTCTCCAGAACTCTGTATAAGGTAAGCATTGATCAATTCATCGTGGGCCTTTAAACATGAAACTTTTAGATTCTGATGTTTTTTGCAAGTTCTAGTAA
The DNA here is from genome assembly GCA_009746055.1 of Metschnikowia pulcherrima. Classification (NCBI taxonomy): domain Eukaryota; kingdom Fungi; phylum Ascomycota; class Pichiomycetes; order Serinales; family Metschnikowiaceae; genus Metschnikowia; species Metschnikowia pulcherrima. Next base: position 886,119 of record VFXK01000006.1, read on the forward strand.
ACTCGAAATTATCGAACGGTTCCAAAGTTCATGCTCTCTATTTTCCGAATCTTGTCACTTGAAGACCTTTTCGTAAGGATTTTGGATTACAAGGTCATCTGGCTGTATTTTAAGAAAAAAAGAAAAGAGTCTGCAATGCGGAATTTGTTCTTCTTTTCAAGAGTGCTCTTTTTAGGAAAATCAAATGTCTATTATTCTACTTTTGCTCAATGCATGTGATCCTTAGGAACAGGTCTTACTGTATTACCTTGTGTAGCGCGGAAAGCTAGCGCGTGATTTTTGAATACGAGATCATGTAGGCTCAGAATTCTTGACCCATGATTCTAGACCAGCCTTAACTAAAAACTAAACTCTGTATTCTGTAAAAAAATACTTTGTTGTGTATTGACTATCAAAACATTATCATGAAATATCAAGAAATGTCTACCATCGTTCTGCCTGTGACATTGGCAATTCATGTCTTGCACACAACATCGCACAGCCATAAAGAGCAAACTGTTAGTTATTCTCAAAACAGAGTGTCAGATGCGTGGGCACACTGGTAGCTTATTACGTGAGCTATCAGCTTTTTAGCTTTGTTGGGCGAAGAATACTCTAGGCTTAATCCACGGTGTAGGATTTGGGCAAAATCTACTCTATTCTAAGGCTTGAGTTGTAAAAAATTACTTCAGCACACGGCTTGAAGAAACTTCACACCGCGCTCACACGGTCACGTGATCGTCCCAGATATCCAAAAACCAACACAAACAGGCTTGTGTTGATTATCCTGCACATGGCACACATGAAGTAGATTGCAGTCAACATCAGCATCAACAAGATTACCCCAACATGGATGCCGTCCCTGTCCTGTCGCAATATTACGTGGTCCGCGGCCCGCCAGTCAAAAGCGATGAGAATGAAATGCTTCTCGGTTTAGTCCCGGATGAACCTTCTTCCGGCGATGAATCCGCACCTGAAACCAGTAAATTGCCCGCGCGTTCAGACTCATCTTCAGATGCCTTTCCCAAACAGAAAAAGCGGGTGTTAAGTCTATATACAGAGGCAGAAACAAGCGCTCATCTGGATAACGAGCCTGTAGAAGAACACTCGAGCAGTTCGGGCGAGGAAAATGCGGTAAAACCGGAACCTTCCGGCGAAGCTGTGGCGGCTACTGAAATTGGTACAAAAAAGACCCATATAACCGAGGATAGACTAGAACGCTCGGAATTTTTGAAAAAACTTAATGAATTGGGTCGTGAAGAACTTGCTGACCCCAAAAAGCGCGCACACGATAATGAACACGCGTTTGCTGACGCGTTCGATGGCGACTCTAGTCCAGACTCGTACAGGTACGAAAGCGACTCGGGACTGGATCACTCAAACACCTCCGAGATCGATTCTGATGGCGAGAAAACGAAAAATAAGAAAAACAAGAAAAGTAAAAAAATTGGAGATGATGCAGTTGAAGCAGGGCCCAACACGTTTCCGTGTCTCGAATGTACAAACGAATATGCCAGCCAAACGGACTTGGATGCACATTCGGTCACGCACAACAGGGTTTTTTTCAACTGCACAGTCTGCTACAAGCAGCTTACGACCAAACTGAGTCTAATGCTACATATGAGACGGCATACGGGCGAAATGCCGGTTGCATGTACGCTCTGTGATTTCAGAACATACTCTCAAAGGGGTCTTATTCCGCACATGAAGAGACATAATGGTGAGAACCCACATGCATGCGAGGAATGTCCCAGAAGCTTCAAGACCGAAAGCGCGTTGGTGGCCCATATTCGAATCCACTCGGGTGATGTTCTGAACAAATGTACGGTTTGCGAAAAACAACTTTCGTCGAGAGAGGGCCTAACAGTTCATATGAGGCTCCACAGTGGAGAAAAGCCATACAAATGTGACGAGTGCGGCAAAGCGTTTTCGCGGAGCCATCATTTGAAAAGCCATGCTTTGGTACACACAGGCGAAAAACCGTGGAAATGCACGCTTTGTGAAAAGGGCCTTTCCACGAAAAAACGCTTGGAAGACCATATGCGCACGCACACTGGTGAAAAGCCGTACGCATGTGACATATGTGGCAAATGTTTTGCCGCTTCTGCAAATTTGGCCAGCCACAAGGAAATCCACGCGGAGAAAAAACCCTTTGAATGCCACATTTGCCATAAACGACTAAGTTCAAGACAAGTTTTGGGCGTGCACATAAGAAACCACAATGGCGAAAAGCCGTTTCAGTGCAAGCATTGTGACAAATCGTTTTCGGCCAGCGGCAGCTTAATCAAACATACTCGCATCCACACGGGCGAAAAACCGTATGAATGTAAGGTTTGTCACATGCGTTTTGCCATCAGTGGCAGTGTCACGAAACACATGAAAATACATGCGCGTGAACAAGAGGTGGCATAAGGGGAATATGGTCAGAGTAATGTTCATTGGGGATAAAGGGTAAATTATGATGTGGTTTTTTTATTTTATTTTTTTACTTTGCACGAGTATGCTGAAAAGGTATATCTTTGAGAAATGTCCCCCGTTTTGTTTTTTGTGACACACTATTCACTGATCACGGCCCACTATGTCAAGAGAAAAGGCGATAACTCGAGGGAAAAGAATGGCATAAAACTCTGTGATTCGCCTTCTCTGCTATAGTTGATTTTCGAATCGCAGCAGTGCACTGAGTGAAACCGGAAATTATGTCACAAATTGGTCAAATGTAACAAGTGTATATATGCTAGGTGTTCCATTCAGGCAACCACTACAGGTGTAGCCAAGCAATGCACATCCTGTCTTGACGCCAGTAGGGCATGCTAAACTTGAAGTTTGGTTAGCTAGGCACAAACTAGAGCTGGCCAAGCATTGAACAGTGGAAATGCAGCACCCAATGGTGGCTGCCTTGGCTTATAAAGGCCTTGTATCAACAGGCACCTTACTGCAGACCTCAATCGATAGTCAGAACCTGAATATATATATATATATATATAATATTTTTTTTAGGCTTTTAATGTCGAACGAGAAGAAAATCTTTCAATCTCCAGTCGAATGGTAGTGCTTGTGAAATTTTTCAAGTGCATTGAGCTTGAGAAATATCACGCGTGAATAACCATTCAACAATTTCCCTGCCCCCTCTTTTTTTCATTTTTTTTTTTTTTTTTTTTGGAAAAATTAGAAATGCACAATCTAGAAGAAAAGAAAACACTTTGCGTGTTTGATGACACAAAAATTCATTGTATTCGGTACACTGACGGAAGTGCCAATGAAAGCAGTGATCAGAGCCTTTCTGTTAGGAGACCACCAGATGTACGGGTGTTCCGGTTTGGGACTAACCGCTTGCCCCATCAACTAGTGAAGGCCGCGGTAGTCAAGGTGGTTTAGTTGTATGCATGGATCTGGGATAAGGTCGTAGACTAACTCCTAACGTAGATCCAGTATAAGTCTAGCCTCTTCCTCAGATCCAGGGGCACACCCCTTCCTTTATACTTGACTACTATTTGTGTGAGACTACGGGAGTGTCAGACGCATGCCTGCATATGTCTGGACACCCGAATCCTACTCCTATCACTTTCTTAAATAGATGCTGAAGGCATGTCCCGCTTTTGGACTAGCCTAGAAGTGCAAGCTAGTCATTAATGCAGAAATACATGTTTGAGAGAACTGTGTTGCTGGGGAAATTGCGAAATCTACTAGTTACAAACAATCTCCATGTACAATTGTCCTTCTGCCTCTCGGTGTCTACAAGCCTGTCCAGAAAAGGCTGGAAAGCCCTCATTTCGACATAAAGTTCGCTCGTCATCAATGATAACTTTCACTTTCATCGACGTTTGCTCGAAGATTGGACAATTTCATTTCTCTTGAGATCAAGATTATAGCTGTTGACGAACCATTTTTGAGAATAAGACATTCTATTACACACAATTTCCCATTTAGCAGATTGACTATATCTGTTATCTCCTCGATTGAAAGCATTTAGTGATATAAAATCATAATTCCGGAAATTCCACCCCGGGCTTATCCAAGAGGAGTCGATATTATTCCTAAGACATGCTTTAGGTGAAGTCCAGTAGGTTTTGCACTTATGCATTGAATCTCTGTACTGTCTGCTTTGTGAAAGGTTTCTCGCTAATCATTATTTCTCTCTAATTCTTCATTCGTTTTCAAGCTTAGCCAATTTTCATTATCAATATCAAACATATGTTTGCATCTATTCATTTTCTTATCGATCTATATTGTATTTCAAGACGCAAAACTTGTTCAATGTTTTGGCTGCGAATTGCCTGAACGAGCTTACATGATCGCCAATCTCCGCTTCAACGGCGCGGCTGTTTAAGCGCATAAGGCACAAGAAAAAAACCGACGAATGACGTAATCACGAGCAAAGCAAAAAATGCTCCTACACATTATAATATGTACCCGGAAAAAACCTGAGAGTCGGATATTCGATGAATACTTTTTTGATAGCGGGCAAAAACACGTTATTACAAGTAGACGGTATATCCATCTGATTTCTAGACCATCCCCGAAAATCACTGTTTAAAGTGAATGCAAAAAGTATGCTGCTAGAGGGTCTCGGGAAATGGGGGTCCGGTCAGGTGATGTTCGCGCATAAACTGTAGGCAGGTATCCGTGGGCGCGGGATGGAAACTGTCTTTATAACTCCGATTCCCGAAGCAAACTAGGAAGGAAACCAAATTTTACACATTTCGTTTTTTGTTTACTTTTGGTCAGCGTTTTTTTAAGAAACAACAACTGATTTTGTGAATTCTTTGATATTCACATACCCCTTGCAGCTTACACTAATTGCAATTGCCATAGTATCTACCATACTACCATGTCGGTTGCTTTGGTGAATGGCACTTCTGCCGTGACGCTATACGCGCCCGAGAACGTGCTTTTCGGCAAAACCATTGATTTTTACTCGAATCTCGTTGGATTCTCCGTGGCGAAGAAGGAGGACTCGCGTGCGTTATTGGCGTCGGAAACCGGTGTTTCTGTGAATGTCGAGATCTCGGAAAAGAGTTCTTCCGGCGACGAGATAGCCGCCCAAAGGCAAAAATTCACCTCGGAAGCCTCATCCAGTGACTGGAGAGCACGCGGCTCGCACGTGACTTTGGCCGTGTCGAGCTTGAACCTGTTGATCTCGGCGCTTCGGGCTTCTGGAGAGTCTGTGCAGGTTTTCCCCAACGAATTGTACCCGACGGAGGCATACGTGATTGACCCCTTGGGCCACCTTGTGGGCTTCACCAGCTCCGAAAACTTGTTGACGCTCAACCCAAAAGTCGAGAAGCTCGAGCAACCTGATGCGGGCGTGTCCGAACCAATGTCGACCTCCATGTCCGAGTCGAAATCGAATGCAACGCCTCACAAACGTAACATTGCCGTCATGACCTCGGGCGGTGACGCCCCCGGAATGAACGCGTGCGTGCGCGCTGTCGTGCGTGCGGCGATCTTCCGCGGGTGCAAGGCTTTTGCCGTGATGGAGGGCTATGAGGGTTTGGTGAGAGGCGGACCTCAATATATCAAGGAAATGTCGTGGCAAGACGTCGAGGGATACCTCTCTGATGGCGGTACTAACATCGGTACCGCCCGTTGTATGGCGTTCAAGGAGCGTGCAGGACGCTTGAAGGGGTGCAAACACATGATCGATGCTGGAATCGACGCTCTTATTGTCTGTGGCGGAGACGGTTCATTGACTGGAGCCGACCTTTTCCGCTCGGAATGGCCCTCGTTGATCCAGGAGTTGAAGGACACCAATGTGATTACCGCTGAGCAATTTGAGAAGCACAAACACTTGAATATCTGCGGTACCGTCGGGTCGATCGATAACGACATGGCCACCACCGACGCCACGATCGGCGCGTTCTCTTCGTTGGACCGCATCTGTAAGGCCATTGACTACATTGACGCCACGGCCAACTCGCACTCGCGTGCGTTTGTTGTGGAGGTCATGGGCCGCCACTGTGGATGGTTGGCATTAATGGCCGGTATTGCCTGCAGCGCCGACTACATTTTGATTCCGGAAAAGCCTTCTTCCAGCAAAGACTGGCAGGACCAGATGTGCAACATCGTGTCTAAGCACCGTGCTCGTGGCAAGAGAAAGACGGTGGTTGTGGTGGCTGAAGGTGCCATCACCAGTGACTTGGAGCACATTTCTGCCGCCGACGTCAAGGACGTGTTGGTGGACCGCTTGGGCTTGGACACCAGAGTAACCACCTTGGGTCACGTGCAGAGAGGCGGTACTGCTGTCACTTTCGACCGTGTTTTGGCCACTTTGCAAGGTGTCGAGGCCGTGAAGGCCGTATTGGAGCTGACGCCAGAGACGCCATCCCCATTGATTGGTATTGAGGAGAACAAGGTCGTGAGATTATCATTGGTCGACGCTGTCCGTATCACGAAGTCCGTTGCAGACGCTATTGACAGCAAGAACTTTGAGCAGGCCATGCGTTTGCGTGATACCGACTTCTCTGACTTTTTGCACAACTTCATGGCCATCAACTCGGCCAACCACGAGGAGCCCACGCTTCCTGCAGAGAAACGCAAGCGTATTGCCATCATCAACATCGGCGCCCCCGCCGGTGGCATGAACTCGGCTATCTATTCCATGGCCACATACTGCATGTCGCGTGGTCACACGCCGTACGCGATCCACAACGGTTTTGCCGGCTTGGCCCGCCACGAGTCTGTGCGTGCCATCGACTGGTTGCAGATTGAAGGCTGGATGTCCAAAGGTGGCTGCGAAATTGGTACCAACAGAAACACCCCAGAAGAGACTGATCTCGGCATGATTGCATACTACTTTGAGAAATACGCCTTCGATGGGTTGATGTTGGTTGGTGGATTCGAGGCGTTTGAGTCCTTGCACCAGTTAGAGCGTGCACGTACCATGTACCCCAGCTTCCGCATCCCCATGGTGTTGGTGCCAGCTACAATCTCCAACAATGTGCCCGGCACAGAGTACTCTTTGGGTGCCGACACGTGTTTGAACTCGTTGATGGACTACTGTGACATTGTGAAGCAGTCTGCGTCCGCAACGCGTAACCGTGCGTTTGTGATTGAAGTACAAGGAGGCAACTCGGGTTACATTGCTACATATGCCGCATTGGCGTGTGGCGCCCAGGTCTCGTATGTGCCGGAAGAGGGCATAGACTTGGCCCAGCTTGAGCTTGATATCAAGTCGTTGACGGAATCGTTTGCTGTGAGCCCTGGCGACTTGACCAAGAGCGGCCGTTTGATTTTGAAGAGCATCAACGCCTCCAAAGTGTTGTCGACAGAGGTGATTGCCGATATCATGAAGCTGGAGCTGAATGGTGAGTTTGACGTCAAGACTGCCATTCCAGGTCACGTGCAGCAGGGTGGCCTTCCGTCGCCAATTGACAGAACACGTGCATGCAGGTTTGCTGTGAAGGCGGTGCAGTTTATTGAAGACTCCAGCGCCGATATCTCAGCGTACAGAAATGCCGAGGATTTCAATGCTGATGACAAGGCCAGCAGCGCCACGGCGGCCGTGTTGGGTGTGAAATCGTCGCATTTGCGTTTCACGTCGATCAGACAATTGTACGATTACGAGACCGAGGTGGGCAAGAGAATGCCCAAGAAGATTTCGTGGCACCACACGCGGAAGATTGCTGACCAGCTTGTTGGCAGAACCAAAGTCGCCAGCAAATAAGCTGGAGGCCACATGATTTAGAACCTCGGAAAATCAAGAAATCAAGATATCTCATACTTTGTTTATAGAATTGTAAGTGCATACAAGCCGAGCGCAGCCTGTGTAGAGCATAAACACTCATCAACCGATCTATGGATACTAAAAATCATATGTCGATCTCCGCTATCCTAGCGGCCCAAAAGGGTATGTTTGTCTATTTATGCTCATTTGTAAAAAGAGACCCATTTCGGGTTTTGGAGCACATTTATCCTATAAGCCTGCTGCTCTACAGGGCACTAATGGTCGTGGTTGAACCGATTCTTATACTAACGTTTAGAGTTGCTACAAAAATGTGAAAATCCCGATTTTTTAACGGATTTAAAGACTCAAGTGTTGAAAACCAACCAGAATTATGTTGATTTCGTGAATAGTGGTGGAAATGTGACGCTGTATGAAAAACGGCAGGTGAAAACTCACATGGCAAAGCTTTTTCTGGCCATAGAGCGTGCAGAATACGATACAAAGAAACGATTTGCCTTTGAAGGCCTGCCTATTCCTCCAGCCACGGCCCCCAGGGAAAAAGCTTTACCCGGAAGTCTATCAACGGAATATGAACCTCTCAAAATAAGCTCTAGGTTCGAGAAAACCGTTGTGATGGGAGCACAGTATGCTAAGCTGCATGTATACCTAGAAAATCTCGGCAAAAGCACCATTTTGGGTTGTACAGATGCGGAGTTGGCGCCGTGGTCGGTTCATGCGCAGGATTTGATTGCTTGTAAAGTGGCGATCAGGTGTGATGGGCCTATTATTCTACACAATGTGAGCGATCTGATTCTCATACTAGAATGTCACCAACTCCGGATCCACAGCATGAAAAATTGCCAGATTTTTGCAAAAGTCAGCAACAATAGGGTGATTATCGAGGGTAGTAAAAATTTGACGTTTTTCGGATATTCTGGAACAGAATTGACTCTGGCTTCTTTTGCTGTGGATGACTTTGACTGGCCCACTTCAGAGGCGGAAAACCCGCACTATAAATTGCTGGATCCACAATATGTTGATAACGATGATTTTGAAAACGCAAGCGAGTTGCATCGAATATGGAAAAATACTGCTTTTGAAGAGGGGTGAATAGTCACGTGGACTAAAAGTCACGTGCTGAGTGTTTGAATTATGGTGTGATGTTGTTGACGGATGAGCTTACGATTTGTTCTCTGGCCCAGTACTTTAGGTTTGCACCTAAGCTTGGTATTACAAAAGTTACACGATGTGGTCTGTATGAAGAATTGACTACAGGACACAAATTTATTCACACGTAATGAAAATACCTCCAATCAGATAGTGTACCTAAAGAGCGGGTTCTGTTTGTCCGTCAAATCAGCGAACTCGTGGTTTTCAAGCATTTGGAACTCCCGCACCAAGTCACTGTCCATGTTGGCGTCTCTTCTCTTGTTGTCAAGGTAATAGTCGACCCAAAGAATGATCATCAAGACAATCACAATGCTGAAACACGCAACCATGGCAACCACGGCACTTGTGTACGAAGGTGCCTGGCTGGGAATGAACGTCTGTGGGCCGATCAAGTTACCGACACAGTATCCAATCAAGTAGATGGCGTTTGTAGTGACCTTCTTCGTGTGACCAGCACAGTTGGAAGCAATCAAGGACAAGATGAAGATCGACGAAATCGCCAAAAGAGACGTCATGGTGTAGCCAGCAAATTGCAATTTCTGATTATCCGCAAAAGCAAGGAAGCAAGTAGCCATCAAGACAATGCAGAATGTGAAAATCGACCAGAATAACCGCAACTGAATAAATCTGTAGCAGTAGCAAATGGCCACAAGGCCACCAATCTCAACGGCGCCGGTAGGCATATTCATCAACAACGTTTTTCCGGTAGAGTAACCCAACTTTTCTTTCAACAAAATCGACCCGAAGTTGGTCAAACCACCGTTCGGGATGTTACACAAAACACCCATGATGAACAAAATCCACGTCCTGTAGTCTAGTAATGTCTCGATCAACTGCTCCTTCTTAAAGTGCTTGTTGCCGAATCCCTGCTGGTTACCCCGGATTCTTTCCACAACCATTTTCTTTTCTTTTTCGGTCAAAAACCAGGCATCTGTTGGTTTGCTAGGAATATGGAAGAAAATCGCGACGCCAAGAGCAATAGTGATTACACCAGTGATGATAAAAATCAATTTCCATGCGGCGATACTGAAGTTTGCTTCGTCCCTGTATACATTGTAGGCGATTGCCCCTGACCCAAGCATAGTGCCAATACCGTTAGATGCAAACCAAAATGCAGTCCTGAGAAACACTTCCTCCTTTTTGTACCATTGAGCGGTGATGATCGTGAAAGCAGGAGTGATTGATGACTCAAGAGCGCCCAAAATCACTCTCAACACGACAAATCCAGGGTATTTGGGGACAGCATGCAAGCAAAGAATGACTCCCCAGAGGACAATGTAAAAAGACAACATCCATGAAAGCTTAAATCTTTGAAGAGTGTATGACCCAATGAACTCATAAAAGAGGTAGCCAAAATAAAACGCAGACCCAGCCCACGAATATTGGTCGCCCACCATCTTCAAATCTGTTCTCAACCCAAGAACCGACCCGTAGGAAATTGTCTGTTTGTCCATAAACTGGACGCAGTAAGTTAAACAAATCAATGGTAGTAAGTAAAAATCGATCTTCCGAAGCAACTTCTTGTCTTCCTCTGGATCCACCTCAAAAGCCTCATCGATTTCGGCGTATGCGATGGCTTCATCTACATCGCCGTCAATTACAACTGGTTTGCCCGTGTGGGGTGACACAAACGTGGTGATGCCATTTTCTTGTGAGAGTATTTGTTTGATGGCAAACTCGCTCCCATTTTTCTCGGAGTCCATAATGATTATTGTTTCTGATTTGCTTACTCTCCATGCTTTCAGAGAAAGTTTGACTTAAATATCGAGTTGGAATTGCAATTCCGAAGATAAGGCGTAGGCTTGCCCGATTGGGTAGGACGGTGTTTGAATGCATGATAAGAATGGGTCGACAAAAGAGATTTCGGGCCGGGGGAGAATGCTGGCGTTTCGGTAGGCTGATTTTACCCAAAAAGTTTCCTGCGGAACATTATAAGAATCCTCTCTCTTTTTCACTCGGGCTGATCTGACAGTGATCTGGTGATGACGGTGGATGTTCAAACGTTGATAAATTTGGAAAATTGAATTCTTGCCAGCGACTGTGAATTCGTATGCCTGTATCGGAAAAGTCGCGATGAATTCCGCGTATATGCCCGAAAAAGCATTTGAAAAGGTGTCACCGGCGCGCCGCGCAGGGTTCTCGCGCTATCTTCCCATGATAACGTATCGTATCGCGCGTTATCTCGAAGCCTAAAATCCCTGCGCAGCCGAAGTGCCGGAATTTGATTTATTAGCGTTGCTTTTTTTCTCGCGGCACATAATCAATATTATCTTTCTGACTTTGATAGATATGCTCGAGAAAACAGATAAGCCTGCCAAGAAAATTGCCGGACACTCTTTGCACGTCGCAAAGGCCATCGCCCTTTGCTTGATGGCTTCCTTTGCAATTTTGAGTGTCAGAAAAACCCCCCTTTTAGATCACGTCAGCCAAGAAAAAACGCACGTGTGTCATATTTCGAACTACGTTCGTCCAGAAAGCTATTTCCAAGACAACAGCACGTTGGTTAAAATTGTCCACGATGCCGATTTCAGAAAGAAGTCAGCGGCGAAACTTTCGGCGGCAGTCAGGGTGGCTACCCACGTGAGTGACACAGCGCCTTCTGTTGAAGAAGACCCGAGATATTGGCGAGAGAAATTTGGTCCCTTTCACTCATTTTTAAAGTCTACCTTTCCGCTGTTGTGGACTTTTTGCCAAATCGAAAAAGCGAATGAATGGGGTTTGATAATTACCTGGACCGGCTCGGACCCCGAACTAAAGCCCATTTTACTCGGTGCGCACCAAGATGTGGTGCCCATTCAAAATGCAACACTTAACCAGTGGACTCACCCGCCTTTTGATGGTGTTTTCGATGGAGAAAAATTATGGGGACGCGGCTCAGCAGACTGCAAGAATTTGTTGATAGGCCTCTTGGAAGCTGCAGAGGAGCTCCATGCCAGTGGGTTTAGACCAAAACGCACGATCATTTTTGGATTCGGATTTGACGAGGAGATCGGAGGCGAAAATGGGGCTCGCTATATCGCAGACGTCCTTCGCCAACGCTATGGTGAAGACGGACTATATGCCGTCATCGATGAAGGCGGGCAAAGTCTCGTGAAACATGGAGATGTTTCTTTGGCTTTGATTGGCACATCCGAAAAGGGTTCTTTGAATTACGTGGTTGGTTTAAACACGCCTGGTGGGCACTCGTCTGTGCCCCCGGATCACACCTCTATTGGTATCATCAGCGATCTTGTGACGCGCTTTGAAAAAGCACCTTTTCCGCCAGCATTCACGCCACGAAACCCAACTTTTTATGAGTATCAGTGCATTGCTGAGTACTCGCGCGAGTTGGATCAGAGCCTAGCCCGTGCCATTCGAAACTCGGCAACATGCGCAAAAGCAAGCAGCTTTGTTGCCAAGTCCATTCACGACTCTGACCTAACCAATAGGTATCTTGTTACCACCTCGCAAGCCGTGGACATCGTCTTTGGGGGCGTCAAATCCAATGCTCTTCCTGAATATGCGGAGGTTCTCATAAATCATAGAATTGCGGTGGAAAGCAGTGTGGAGCAAGTACTCAGTCGAAACTTGGACTTGGTGGTTTCTGTAGCAGAAGAGTATGATGTGGGGGTTGAGCACGGCGAACAGGTAATACGTCCCCGCACGAAGAATGGGCACTTTTCGGTCAACAACGCTGCACTGCTTGAGCCTGCTCCTTTTACCCCGCTTTATGACGACCACTGGAACCTTTTGGCCGGGAGCTTGAGACACGTCTATGAAGAGGTATGCGCCGGGACAATGGGCGACTTTGAGGGCTCCACGATCATCCCGGCGCCAGGCATGGCTGCAGGAAATACGGACACAAAGCATTATTGGGGACTCACGAACCACATTTATCGCTATAGACCCGGCTTGGTTCCTTCGGTGCAAGCACATGCCCATGGCGTGGATGAGCACATTGTGTTTGATTCCCATTTGCAAATAATCGCATTCTATTACGAGTACCTCCAGCTGGTGGACTCAGCTCGAGACTGATCGAAGTTTCAAAGTATTTTTGGACGGCAGCCTATTTTTGCTTTGCTCATTTCCAACAGTATAGTTCTTCTCTTCATGGTGAATTCGCTCGTTTTGAAGGAATTCATACTATGATCGCCCTGCGTTTTCATGCGATTGTCTGTAAGGATTTCGCGCTTGTTTGCAAAGGCTTTGGAATTGATTTATATGGTCCTTTTGTCAGTGCAACAAATAAATCATGTTCGATCTGTGGCCTCAAATAGTTCAATTTCGAATGCCAGAATCCAATCCCGATGCATGGATGCGCGCACAATAACCACTCTGGTCATCTTTTTCCGCTAAATAATCCGTGTTCAATATCCGTGTGAGGAATTTTGTGCAGTTATGAGAAATAGTCCAGACTCTCGACGCTCTGCCAGGAAAACGACACCTCATTTTGGACAAAGCCCGCTCCGCGCGAAAAAGTAGCGACGGCGGCTTTTTTGGTGCCATAATCAAAAAGGGCTGCAATAAGAGTTTTTAATGTTTCAAAAATTTGCCGAAATCAGTTTTGAGCCCCCAAAGATGTCTATGTGAAAAGACTTGTATTAGTTTAGTCGATCACCCTTAATTGATCGTGAGGATTACCAGATCTAAATTTCCAACACTCATGTTTCAGAAGTTCATGACAATGAATCGATTAGTGTAATCTCTTTTGATTGACGGGAATGGACCTGCTTTGTGAGAAACTTCAGTATCACACTTTCGTTTCTTTAATCATCCTTGAGAACCATACTAGTGTTCTTCTCGTTATTGGGTACATTTCGGAACCTTCCTATGAAAACGGAGAGCGGGCAAGATCACCTATCTGAACACAGTATCATTGTATCGTGGCTGCATAAGCGAAAACGTGACTGAACGTTTCTGTTGACGGCAAACAATGACTCCTATTGTTTCAGGTGGCTGCAAAAAAACGCGGGGATTGTATCCGTCAGACGAGCCGCGTGATGCCGCACATCCGCGTGGAGCCGCTCGCGACCGTTGATACCCGCCATTTGCCGCCATTAACCGCGATAAACCGCGCTTTCCCGCTATAAGCCGTTCACAACCGTTACTAGCCGGGTCCCGTCAAGAAGGTTCAATTTACTTGGTGCCAGCGCGCCGAATATATAATTTGGCAAAAGCCTCTGAAAGAAGGATCGAATATTTTCTTATCATTACTTTCTAGACAACTTTGGCCTTCAATTCTTTTTGAAAGACCCTATCAACAATGGCCCCCATTATCACTAAAGCCCCTTCTGAGGAGCCAGACATCCAACATGTCTCGGAAAACGAGCAGATCCCTTTGGGAGAATACTTATTTCTCCGTATTTGCCAAGCAAACCCAAAGCTTCGTTCTGTTTTTGGTATTCCCGGCGACTTCAACTTGGCTTTGTTGGAACATCTTTACACTGAGTCAGTCGCCGAAAAAGTCGAGTTTGTTGGATTTTGCAATGAGCTCAACTCTGCATATGCCGCGGATGGGTACGCGAAAGTCATTCAAGGATTGAGCGTGTTGGTGACGACGTACGGCGTTGGGGAACTTTCCGCTTTGAACGGTATTGCTGGTGCGTTTGCTGAATATGCCCCTGTATTACATATCGTGGGCACAACTTCAACAAAACAGATGGACCAAGCAAGAGGCGCAGAGCCACTGAGTGTGCGCAACATTCACCATTTGGTTCAGAATAAGAACGCGTTGGCTGCGCCTGACCATGATGTGTACAAGTCGATTGTCAACAACTTCTCTGTTGTCCAAGAATCATTGGACTCTGACGCGCTTTCGAATTTGACAAAAATCGATAAAGTCTTGGCCACTATTTTGCATGAAAGAAGACCGGGGTACATTTTCATTCCCAGCGATATCCCCGACATAATGGTGCCCAAAAGCAGGCTCGATGAGAGATTGGAATTTGGTGAGTTGACTGATGAGCCTTTGTTGGCAGAAATTTCACTGAGAATTCTTGAAAAGTTGTATGCGTCTAAACGACCCTCTGTTCTCGGGGATGCGTTGGCTGACCGTCTCGGAGCCCAGGACGCCTTGGACGGTTTTGTCCAGTCTTTGCCTAGTCAATTTGTCAAGTTGTTCACGACGCCACTAGGACGCAACATGGACGAGACTTTGCCCAATTTTGTTGGTGTTTACGGCGGAAAGTTGTCGTCTGGTCCTGAGGTTACCAATGCACTTGAGAAACAGACTGATGTTTTGCTTGCACTCGGACATTCCAATAATGAGATCAACTCCGGTGCCTATTCTGCCAATTACAATGAAATCAGCGACTACGTTGAGGTGCATCCTGATTACATCATGATCGATGGAGAACACATTCAGACGAAAGATCCACAGACTGGCAAGAGGCTGTTTTCAATTGTTGACTTGATCGAGCGCCTTTCTGCCGATCTCAAGGTAAGCAAGTTCGCACACAAAGATGGCATCGATAACATTGCGGTGAAGCCTGCGCTTAAACAATTCGCACTTCAAGACGATGTGCCTGCCAAAGTTATCACTCAGAATAAGTTGACCGACTTTTTCAATGCGTACTTGAAGCCCAACGATATCTTGATCTGCGAGACTTGCAGCTTTCTCTTTGGAATCTCAGACCTCAGGTTTCCAAAGGGCGTCAGCTTCTTTTCTCAGAACTTTTATGGGTCTATCGGTTATGCGCTTCCGGCAACCTTTGGTGCCTCTAGAGCGGAAAAAGACTTGGGCACAAATCGGAGAGTCGTTTTGATTCAGGGAGATGGATCTGCTCAAATGACTATTCAGGAATTGTCTACATTTTTGAGGTACGAGACCCAAGCACCAGAAATATTTCTCCTCAATAACGAGGGCTACACTGTGGAAAGAGTCATCAAGGGTCCTACTCGCTCTTACAATGACATCCAGGACACCTGGGAATGGACCGAATTTTTCAAGATTTTCGGCGACAAGAATGGTGAAAAGCACGAGGCTGAGAAGGTCAACACCACAAGCGAGCTAGAGAGTCTTTTGGGCCGCAAAAGCAGCCGCAAGATTCGTCTATATGAGCTAAAGTTGGCGAAATTGGATGTGCCACAAAGATTCAAGACCCTACTTGGGAAGGATTGAGTGGTGGCTTGGGAAATGAAAATAGTTAACATAGTATGAATGCAAAGTCTAGCGAGAAATACTGGTAAGATACTAAGGTTCATGAGTTCTACGCTATCGAATATACAAAGAGTTGTAAATTTCAGCTAAATAAGAACTGGGTGTAATATTTCTCGAGAAAACCGGTGTGTTTTGGCTTAGTCCAAATCATCTGAAAGAAGAAAGAGGGGAAATCCTGGTTTGATGAGTCTATCAAGCTTAGGCCATGTAACAAAAAAGCGCACGGAGCCCATCTGGGTTGCTCCTTGAATGAACCCTCCCTAAATGAACCCAGGAATTCAGTAATTTTCTTTGGTATGGCATATAAACAAGATAAGCTTTGTGCACAAATTATACTAGAGTGTTATGCATGAGTGGCGCTTCTTCGGCTTCGCATACCGCAAGAACAAACAAAACCACTAGAATTTTCGAAAAAACTGATTTCAAAATAAACTGTTGCGGTGACTTTTAGAACAAGATTCGTGCTAGCAATGTAGTGTCGATCTTTCAGCAACTTAACAAATGTGCACACCGTGCAATCATGAATATACGATGAGATGAATATGCTAAATAATCGAAGCGGCCATGCAACCGACTGCCCCTCTTGCCATCCAGAGCCGTGCAATAATTTGAGACGCCGCAGTATGTTTCAGGGATAAAGTTTTTTATGCAGGACTCGTCGCTTATTCTTTCCTGCGTCGGCGAACTCAAAGGCCGTAGGGGCAGGAAATATATGCCGACAGTCAGCAAAGTGCCGCAATCGATTGGGTTGCGTTGATTTCGGGCAAGATACTGTTTTTCGTTCACTCTTTTGATTGGCTCGGCTGGGTTTTACGACCATAGAATAAGGTATGATGCTGGTGTCACGAATACGTCACTCTAAAGGCATATAGTCGCCCCAGCATCTTTTTTCAGAATGTTGGAAACACAGCAATATGGGGTGATATCATAACAGGTCAAAATGCCGCAGAATATCTTTTACATGCCGGAAAAAACAATCTTGGCAATGCAGGGAAATGTTATTTGCCTCGGCTAAATATGCCATATTTACCTATGAAAAGGGGGTTGCATTGGTCGGGTTGTAATATTATTGGCGAGTTGGATTTCTGTTGCCCGTTTCCGCCGCTGACATCATCAATAAGCGTGCCTGCCGTATCTTTGCTTCTGCATAACCGCAATTTGCCGCGTTATACCGCGATTTGCCGCCACATGGGCCTGATAATCTTGGGTAAACCGCAATTTTTGGGAAGCAATTATATTGCTTATATGAGAGGATTGTTTCCTGCTGAATATTGTTCCGGTAACTTTGAAGCTCTCTTCTAGCAAAAAACTGTCATATTTGCAAATCCTCCGCAAAATCTGCGAAAACAAGAAAATAAACAAACACTAGCTAATATGGCCCCTATCATCACCAGAGCACTTTCTCACGAATCCATTGCTGAGTACAGATTCGCAAAACCGCAGATTCCATTGGGAGAATACCTTTTTCTCAGAATCATCCAGGCAAATCCAAAAATTCGCTCGATTTTCGGAATCCCCGGAGACTTCAATTTGGCGTTATTGGAACACCTCTATGCAGACTCGGTTGGAGAAAAAGTGGAGTTTGTTGGTTTTTGTAACGAGCTTAACGCCGCATACGCCGCAGATGGGTACGCGAAAATCATCGAGAGCTTGAGCGTGCTTATCACGACATTTGGAGTCGGAGAGCTTTCTGCTTTGAACGGAATCGCCGGTGCGTTTGCAGAATATGCTCCAATTTTGCACATTGTGGGCACAAGTTCCACCAGGCAAATCAGCCAGGCCAAAGATGCCAAAAACGAGAATGTGAAAAACATCCACCACTTGGTGCAGAACAAAAATGCGTTGGCTCCTCCCAACCACGATGTATACAAGTCTGTTGTGGAGAATTTCTCGGTTGTGCAGGAATCCTTGGACTCAGACATGTTGTTGAATTTGGAAAGAATCGACAATGTATTGACTACAGTCTTACACGAAAGACGGCCTGGATACCTCTTTATCCCCAGCGACATTTCTGATGTTCTTGTTCCCACCAGCAGATTGCAGGAGCCATTGGCCATCGAGGAGCCAGCAAATGCAGCCTTATTGGCGGAAATGTCCGTCCGGATCTTGGCCAAGCTCTATGGCTCAAAAAACCCATCTATTCTTGGAGACGCGTTGGCCGACCGTTTTGGAGCACAAAAAGCATTGGATTCATTTGTGGCCAAATTGCCCGCCAATTTTGTCAAGCTCTTCACAACGCCTATGGGCAGGAATATCGATGAGGCTTTGCCTAATTTTGTTGGCGTATACAGTGGCAACATGTCGTCAGGTCCAGAAGTTGTGGAGTCTTTAGAGAAGAACTCTGACTTCTTGTTGACTCTTGGGTATGCCAATAACGAGATAAATGCCGGCGCTTACTCCACAAGTTTCGACCACATTCAAGACTATGTCGAGGTGCACCCGGACTACATTTTGATTGATGGCGAGTACGTGCACACCAAGGACCCGGAAACTGAAAAGAGGCTGTTCTCCATTGCCGATTTGATCGATAAACTTGCTTCTAGCTTCCAGGCTTCCAAGCTTGTGTATAACGATAATATCGTTAACAACATTAAAGCCAGGCGCCAGATCAGGCTGTTCGCACTGGACGATACTGGACCTACAGAAATGATAACCCAGAACAAATTGACGGATTTCTTCAATGCTTATTTGAAACCAAACGATGTGTTGGTGGTGGAAACATGCAGTTTTCTTTTTGGGATTTCCGACCTCAAGTTCCCCAAAGGTGTTCTGTTTTTCTCGCAGAACTTTTATGGGTCCATTGGATATGCACTTCCCGCGACATTTGGGGTGTCGAGAGCGATAAGAGACTTGGATACAAACAGAAGGGTTTTATTGATTCAGGGAGATGGATCCGCCCAAATGACAATCCAGGAATTGTCCACATATTTACGGTATGAAATTCAATCGCCCGAGATTTTTCTTTTGAATAACGAGGGATACACTGTGGAAAGGGTCATCAAGGGCCCCACGCGCTCATATAACGATATCCAGGACAATTGGGAGTGGACTGAATTTTTTAAGATTTTCGGCGACAAGGCTTGTGAGAAGCACCAGGCGGAAAAGGTCAACACAACAAGTGAGTTAGAAGGACTCATTGGAAGGAAAACAAGCTCGAAAATTTGTCTTTATGAATTGAAATTGGGCAAACTCGATATCCCACAAAGATTCAAGACGTTTCTTGCAAAAAAGTAGTGACACAGAGGTGAACGCGCAGACTCGTGACTGATTTGATGATAAAAAGCTTGAAATGTGTGTTTATGCCAGTGAATCTAAGAAATATAGACAAAAAAAAATGAAGCACGTTATGCCTTATAGCAAGTAAATACCTTTATTGCACAATCGTCATCAGCGTGTTGAATTTTTGAAAAAGAATATATTAGCTCAAATCTTATGATGTAAATTTCGTTGGGGCTTCAGGATACCAAAGCTTTTTTTTGCGCATTGCGAAAAAATATTACTGTAGATCTATTGGCCATTTCCCATTTCATAATCGCAATGAGACTCGATTGTGCTTTTGAAAGCCCGCCTGGAAGTTTGGTCCGCACAAAAACACTTGCACCAAACCTCTGTTTGACAATATTGAATACAATCAAATTGTTGGAAAAGAAACATTGACATAAACCGATATTTATCAGAATTAACGAAGAAATCTTCAATGATGCTTCGGACTCACATAATCCTTTATTCAGTTTCGTCCTGCGGGTGATGAGAAGTGGCGTGGCCGAATATTCTGTGGTGCCCGCGTGATTATCATGCATCTTATCTACTACATCTCCGCATACACGTGCGAGGGCTGCAGGAGGCCATCCGCAACTATTTCATCTGTGATTTCTTTGTTGGTCTTTCCAGCTCCGTCCAGATCAGGTGAATCATGTCATGAATAAAGCCTTGCACTAATAAACAATTGCGTGTGTGTGTGACTTGAGTTGGTATGAGTTGTCCCATGCGCTTAACTCCGGCTTCGCGACCACGCGTACTTTTTTTTTTCTTCTTTTCTTTCTCTTTTCTTGACGCCAAAGCTGGGCGCGATCACGCTATTGAAAGCAAATTGAATTTGGCCAACCTACCCAAGTGTGGCGCGCGACGAATTTCAGGTTTCCGTGAAACCCGTAATTCACCGGTACGACCGATCATTATTGTCAGTCTTGCAATGAAAAACTTCGTATTTTGATCCAACGATTGTTCTTGAGTTTCATTGAGTGACAAGCCACTTTTGTCCTTGAACATACTTAAAGGTGAGGCTGATTTTTTTTTTTCAGTCCGAGACGCGGAAAGTGCTTGCGAAATTCGAGATATGAGTATGTGCATTTACGAGCAAAACCAAAAAAAAAAAAAAAAAAAAAAACAATTGAATTCGTCGAGTATGACAAAAATGAAATACTAAAATCTCATTTCCGCTCAACAAAACTTCAAAACGCAAGCCAAAAAGGAAGAAATTGCATCAAATAAGAAGTTTAATGCTTGAACGTGCAATGAACTTTCTACAGAAATACGTCAACGACCGAAAATAGTTTTGTATCTTCCAGTATAGAAAATAAGCTTTGACTCGTACTTATGTGGCGTTTAATTCCCGCCACACCCAATTCGCCGTTCTCGTATTCGTATTCTAGTTTTACGATCGATGGTATTTGCAGCCCTTTTTGAAACGGTATATATTTCTTTGAGAATCCAAGGTAGTTGTTAAACTTCCTGAAGAAACCAGAATGGACTCGGAAAAGAACGGCGGTGGGCTTTCCATTAGGCAAGTGGAGTCACGAGAAGATGGCATAAGGACATTCTTATCATCCCGCTCGACCAAACCTGTTCTCCTCACTACTGATGCTGATGAAGCCATTGGGTACGCTCAAGCCGATGATACATTTGTGATAAATGCTGATGAAGACAAACGATTACTCAGAAAAATCGACTTATATTTGTTGCCGCTAATCTGTCTCACTTATTGTGTTCAGTATATGGATAAACAAACAATTTCCTACGGCGCCGTGCTCGGACTTAGAAAAGACTTGAACATGGTGGGAGACCAATATTCCTGGGCTGGGTCTGCTTTTTACTTTGGATACTTATTCTACGAATTTATCGGTTCATACACTCTCCAGCGATTCAATCTCTCGTGGGTATTGTCTTTCTATATTGTACTCTGGGGCATCATTCTTTGTTTGCATGCTGTCCCCAAATACCCTGGATTTGTCGTGTTGAGAGTTATTTTGGGCGCTCTCGAGTCATCAATCACCCCAGCATTTACAATCATTACTGCGCAATGGTATAAAAAAGAGGAAGTCTTTCTCAGAATCGCTTTTTGGTTTGCATCTAATGGTATTGGCACCATACTAGGCTCCGGGGCCATAGCGTATAACGTTTACAGAGATGAGAAAAGCTTTAGTATTACACCCTGGAAATTGATTTTCATCATCACTGGTGTGATCACCATTGTTCTTGGAGTCGCGATTTTCTTCCATATCCCGAGCAAACCGACAGATGCCTGGTTTTTGACCGAGAAGGAAAAGAAAATGGTCGTGGAGAGAATCAGAGGTAATCAGCAGGGATTTGGCAACAAGCACTTTAAGAAGGAGCAGTTGATCGAGACATTACTTGACTACAGGACGTGGATTTTGTTCATCATGGGTGTTTTATGCAATATACCAAACGGTGGTTTGACCAACTTTGGATCGATCTTGCTAAATGAGAAGTTGGGTTACTCTACCGAGAAAACGTTATTGATGAATATGCCTACCGGTGCCGTTGAGATCGGTGGCCTTGTGGCCATTTGCTACTGCTACAGATTTATTCAGTTACGGTTATTTTGGTCAATACTCACTTTTGGAGTTGTATTAATCGCAACCTGTTTTCTTGCTTTTGCAGATAATCACAACTTGCAATTCGCGGGCTACACAATGGTATCGCTTCTGGCTATTTCTTATATTTTCATTTTGTCTTTGATCGCATCTAATTCGGCTGGGCATACAAAAAAGGTGACGACAAATGCAATTTACCTCATTGGCTACTGCGTGGGTAATTTGATTGGCCCCCAAACATTCGTTCCCAGCCAAGCGCCTTCATATACGAGTGCTGTGGTAGCCATGGTGGCGTGTTTCAGCATCGTAATTGTCTTGATGATCATTCTTTGGGTCGACTATTATCTTGACAACAAAAGAAGAGATGCCAACATGGATAGCGAGTTCGTGAAAGAGTTCCAGATGCTTGAGAACCACGAGTTTGCCGACTTGACAGACAAACAGAACCCGCTTTTCAGGTATACTCTTTAAGCAAAGATGAGGACAAAATAAAAAGTCATGGATGTTACATAACCCAAACCTAATCCTGGATCGATATTTTCGAAAGTTGTAACCAATTCCAGACCCTATTTCAGCTTTCATTTTTCCAGGAGCATCAAAGAAGGGGGTTGTCTCTGGAGGTGAATTTTCATTCGTACCAAAAAAAAAGTTTTTTTGCACCGAAAAATAGAATCTTGAACATCTGATCTCAGTTCGATGTAGATCATGTCAAGTCTTACCGTCTTGGCAGCAGAAGGCAGTTTCTTGAATAATGATCTGTATTCCGTAGGTGACAGGTGGTGTCTTTATCTGATTACACGCTCCCATTTATTTATCTTCTAGAAGAAAGTCGATGTATTCGGTTAGATGCATTTTCGGGTTGTCGCCATGTTCGATGTTGATACCAAGAAACTTCTTAACCACGCCAAGATCCTTTATTTTAAGACGCAATCTGAGGCCCTTCTACAGTCTCTGATTGGTTTTTACAACACAAAAGAGACCATCAACATATAGTGCTATGATCGATTGACTGTGAACCAACAATCGCAACCCGGATTCTCACAAGAACCTTGAGTTGTGTTCTCGTCATACATCAAATACTTTCTCTATATCATTCTTTCTTTCCACTTTGCACAACTGTTTCATGACGGGATAAAACTGTGGCTCCAAACTGTACAGTAATACCCGTATGAGGGAGGTCTCTTAGCATCTTAGCCCTTAGTGTGTTTTCCGAGAGAAGTAATCGAGTACCGAAGAATCAGTGCGTGCAGGAACCCACGTATACCTGCATATGTTTCGGGTTTTCGTGTTTGCTCCAGATGCACTGGTGATTTACAAAGTTTCAACCTGCCTGTCAGACCGACCCTCTGTCAACAAAAAAATGGTCTGCTGATAAGTAATAAACACTCACGAGGCGGGGTTTCCGAGAAATACACTAGAAATACTAACATTACTTGATGTGTTCGAGCTCTTGCGCGGATCCAGGCTTCGGGAATAATTTTTTATGATCCACTTCAGATTTGCATTTTCGAACTCCACATAAAAAATCAAAAAAGACATCAACTCGAGTCTCGGAAAACTCAAAACTTTGAGTTGCTTCTAGCCAGATATCTATCCGCTCAGCCCCTACAGCCCCTATGTTCAATCAGCTACTACCAGATACCTTCGCTCACGTCTCCTTTGCGTTGAGTAGAGTGTATACAGGAAGCACGATTGATCTGTTATGAATTGTGATTTGTTGGTGATAAGTTTGCCACCCAATAATGCATCCTTGAAAAAATGACGCCCCTTAAATCCGGGAAAACCTTCTTGGTTTGACAGACCCTTGGGCTCCTGCTCATAACCATTCGGGGATAAGTGGCATGAGATAGTGGTCTGATACTGTTTGAGGCAAGTATTGCCGGCGGTTTTCTGCATATGAATGTCGGGCAATAACTTTATCGTTTTCATGGACCACGCCCAAAGAAGGGGTTTGAACATGGTTCGAGGTCAACATCGGAATCTTACACTCATGAAAATTATACTAGTTTTCAACGTTTCGATGGCGATTTTTTTTCCGCTCCGTATGATGTGGATAACCATGTGTATATTTACATACAAACATGATCTTAAACAGCGGAAGAACGCGCTGAAAGTCGGAACGGCATTTTTTGCATGATCCATACAAAGCAAAACAACACATTTGCGTTGGGCTATTCTTTCCAGATAACCTCAGCGGTATGAAATACCCCCTAATTTTACCCGAATTGCTTTTTCCTTTTTCTCTCCCTTGTTATGCTTCCTTGGCCGACGGCCACAGAAATAAAGTTTTATGCCGCCTTCCGTGCACACCTGCGTCGTACCCATGCCTGGCCCGCTGGCACCAGATGATCCCGAATCTCGAAAATCCAATTATATTTTTGGGTTGACTTCGTGGTTCCAAAAAGTATAAAGCCGCTGGCAATCACCCAAAAAAAGTACTCAATTTTCCATTGCTTCCAACAGTTTTCCTTTTTCTTTGTCAATCTATTTCTACTTCTGGACTACCCAGGACTGACAAGTATTTGCAGCCGCGAAACCACCATTCTATAATATGGCACCAATCATCACCAGGGCTTCATCCGAAGAATCAACTTTCCAGATTAAAGACGACCAGATCCCCTTGGGAGAGTACCTTTTCCTCAGAATCTGCCAGGCAAATCGAAAACTTCGCTCGGTGTTTGGCATTCCCGGAGACTTCAGTTTGGCGTTATTGGAGCATCTCTATACCAAGCTGGTGGCAGAAAAAGTTGAGTTTGTTGGTTTCTGTAACGAGCTCAATGCGGCATATGCAGCAGATGGGTATGCAAAGCATATTGACGGCTTGAGTGTCTTGCTTACGACTTTTGGTGTGGGAGAACTATCCACTTTGAACGCCATAGCTGGCGCATTCACAGAGTACGCCCCAATCTTGCATATTGTCGGCACCACATCTACGAAACAGGCGGAGCAGTCCAGGGCAGCAGGCACGAGAGATGTAAGGAACATTCATCACTTGGTGCAGAACAAAAACCCGCTTTGTGCGCCCAATCACGATGTATACAAGCCCATGGTGGAAAGTTTGTCTGTGTGCCAAGAATCCTTGGACATGAATGGCGACTTGAACTTGGAAAAGATCGATAATATCTTGAGAATGGTCACAAATGAGAGAAGGCCAGGGTACATTTTCATTCCAAGCGATGTTTCCGATATCATGGTTTCCGCAGGTAGGTTGAATCAGCCGTTGACCTTTAGTGAATTGACAGATGAGTCTGCGTTGAAAAACATGGCTGTGAGAATTTTGGCAAAACTTTACAATTCAAAAAGCCCTTCGGTACTTGGCGATGCGTTAGCAGACAGGTTTGGGGGGCAAACTGCTTTGGATAACCTTGTTGAGAAGTTACCATCGAATTTCGTCAAGTTGTTTTCCACGCTTTTGGCCAGAAACATCGACGAGACTTTACCGAACTATATCGGGGTCTACAGCGGCAAATTGTCCTCCGATAAGATTGTCATTGACGAATTGGAGAGAAACACCGACTTTTTGTTGACCCTCGGCCATGCTAACAACGAGATCAATTCCGGGGTATACTCAGCTGACTTATCTGCAATCACCGAATACGTGGAGGTGCATCCAGATTACGTTTTTATTGACGGCGAGTACGTTCTCATCAGAAATGCAGAAATTGGAAAGAGAAAGTTTTCAATTGTTGATTTGCTTACTAAGCTTGTCTCGGATTTTGATGCATCGAAGATGATTCACAACAATCATGCTGTTAACAACATTAGAGCGAGGCGCGAAACCAAGCTTTTTTCGTCATTGGATACGGTTTCGCCTGAAGTGATCACGCAAAACAAGTTGGTTGATTTTTTCAATGACTACTTGCGGCCAAACGATATCTTGTTGTGCGATACATGCAGTTTTCTTTTTGGTGTGTTCGAGCTTAAGTTCCCGAGGGGCGTCAAGTTTATTGCACAAACCTTATACGAATCGATCGGATATGCACTTCCCGCGACTTTTGGCGCTGCAAGGGCCGAAAGGGATTTGGGCACGAACAGAAGAGTGGTGTTGATACAGGGAGATGGTTCTGCCCAAATGACAATCCAAGAATGGTCCACATATTTGAGATACGACATTCAGTCGCCAGAAATTTTTTTGCTCAACAACGAGGGCTACACGGTTGAAAGGATGATCAAAGGGCCCACTCGGTCCTATAACGATATTCAGGACACCTGGAAATGGACGGAATTTTTCAAGATTTTCGGCGACGAAGACTGTGAGAAGCATGAGGCTGAAAAAGTCAACACCACAAACGAATTGGAAGCTTTGACTGGGCGCAAAACCAGCGAAAAGATCCGCTTGTATGAACTCAAGTTGAGCAAATTAGACATTGTGGATAAATTCCGGATTTTGCGTGAATAGGCTGGGCCGGGGCTTGATCTTGTTGTTGTATGCAGGAAATACGTCATTGCCCGTTAGACGTGAAACAGTGAAGCATCGTACGTTTGCTAGAATTGAGCTTGGTTTTAAGTATTTATCTTCATTTGACTTGATTTGAGCTAGAGATGTAGCACTTTTCGCTTTTTGCCTCACAATTCTTTTATCTACACCTCTTCTGATCAGTCATGAGCTCTCGACTGTTTGGGTCACGTGACGTTGCCTCATTGCGAATGACACCCGCTGGCGTGCATAGTACACGCATGCATTGCACAGAGACAAACAGACTGCGCCCAGTTCCGAGGTTGTACCGGCGAATGACAATTCACCGTGGAATGTGGGTAGTGCAGTCATGATACACAATCAACACAGTGTTTGATTTCATGCGATATTCAAGTCCCATGTGATGGCTGATTAGAAGCCGGATAGGTAATTCTCGGTAGTATTCACGAAATGGGACTAGAAGCACGACCGTTGAATTAAAACTGCGCACCGTTATATGTGTAGTCCCCACATTTTCCGCTGCGTCGGCCCGAGGGTGTCTATACCCCACACATCGGCCCCAGCGAGACCCAAACTGGTATATAAATTTCCATGTCTGCTAACGTTTTCTTAGCCGGTTTTCACAGGTTATTTTTTTGGATCCGCAAAACAGATTCACTGTTCATCTCCCACATTCTTTCACATATAACAGACCGAACAACACCCGAATTACACATTTTTCGTCAGACGTACCTCTTTTTTTTTCACGCACGATGCCCGCTTCAGTATTTGCTTCGCCAAATGCCGACTCCGTTTTTCTTTCACCAAAAGAGACGGGCGTCTCTTACGAGCAAGTTCTTAGCAAGTATGTGCCGCTTAAAGGCTTTTCCAACGCGAGCGGCGTGCCTGGCAGCGCACAGAACGGTTACTCCCCGGTATTCCGCAGCAACGCGGTCGGAAGTGTAAAGAAGACATTATTCCCGGAACTCAACACGTATTTTGCGCTTTGGGAAAACGCGGTTGCGTGTTTCGGAGATAAACCCGCTTTGGCATCCCGGCCGTTTAATTACAATACCAAAATTTCCGAGCCAAGGTATGTCACAGAGACATTTGCACAGGTTGATGAGAAAAAACGCAGCTTTGGCGCGGGCTTTCTCCACTTGCTCCAGCACAGTCCATACAAGAAACTGAGCATTGAAAGTCACGTGAAAGTCGATCGTCACTTTGAAAACTGCCAATCGTACAATGCCGAAAATCTTTCGTTTGTGTTGACGATTTATCTGGCCAATAGGGCGGAGTGGGTCATCACAGACTTGGCGTGCGTGGCCTATTCGGTGACAAATACTGTCTTGTACGATACTTTGGGGCCCAATGCGTCAGAGTACATTTTGAATCTCGTGGAATCGCCGATTGTGGTGACGTCTTTCGAGCATATCGAGGGAATTTTGGAATTAAAAAAATCTTATCCAGAAGAGCTCGAAGCGCTCATTTGTGTGGTCTCAATGGACCCTCTTAATTGCCACTCAGACGCCGAAGCGCATGCGCTTATCCGGAAAGCACGTGACGTTCAAATCGAACTTTACGACTTCGATCAAGTTTGCGGGATTGGCAAGCTTTTTCCCCGCACGGAATTGCCGCCGAAATCGGAATCCGTCTATACAATCAGCTTCACGTCAGGCACGACTGGGTCCAAGCCGAAAGGCGTAGTGTTGACCCAAGAAACGACCGCTGCAGGCATCACCTTCACAATCTGCAACGTGCCACACATCAAAGATGACGTGGAGATTGTATTTTTGCCGCTAGCACATATCTTTGAGCGCCAGTCGTTGGCTCACAATCTCACTACAGGTGGCATGTGTGGCTTTCCGCAGATGAACGGTTCGCCACAGACATTACTTGAGGATTTGCGTATTTTGAAACCAAAACACATGTCGAACGTGCCACGCGTATACACGAAGCTCGAGGCAGCTATCAAAAACGCCACGATTTACCTGGATCTGGCGATGAAAAAGGCGATTTTTTCGCATGTGGTCGACACGAAGCTTGGGCGGCAATCAGGGGACGGCGTTAAAGGCACTCATGTGATTTACGACGCGCTTTTCATCAGCAAAGTGCGCAAATTGTTGGGTTTCGAGAATATGAACCACTGTATCACGGGCCTGGCGCCGATCTCACCGCTGACAATCAAGTTCATGAAGGCTGCGCTCAACATTGGATTTGCACAGGGATACGGCCTAACTGAGCTGTTTGCAGGAATGTCGTTTGGTGACCCGTATGAGCAAGCATCAGATAGCTGTGGCGCCCCCGGGGTCACGTGCGAAATCAGGGTTCGTGAATTGCCTTCCATGGGGTACTTTTTGAACGACCCGCGTGGCCACATGGGCGAGTTGCAGCTCAGAGGCCCGCAGATCTTCAGCCACTACTATAAGAATGAGGAAGAGACGGAAAAGAGTTTTGACGGGGAGTGGTTTTCGACAGGGGATGTGGCTAGGATCGACAGAAACACAGGGAGACTCTATATCGTTGACAGGGTCAAAAATTTCTTCAAGTTGTCGCAAGGCGAGTATGTCACCCCGGAGAAAATCGAGAATGTGTATCTTTCCTCGAATTCCGTGCTCACGCAATGCTTTGCGCACGGCGATTCCACCCAGAGCTTTTTGGTGGCCGTGGTTGGCGTGGATAAGGAGAAGATTTTATCTTTTTTGAAAAAAGAGTGTGGAGCATTTTTATCTGCAGCGCTGGACGACGTGGTCTTGACTGAAATCAACAAGCCTGAGAATAGGAAGTTGCTCTTGAAACGGTTAAACGAAAATGTTTCGGGCTTGGCTGGATTCGAAAAGTTGAAGAATTTGTATGTGGAGTTCGAGCCATTGACACTCGAAAGAGACGTGATCACACCCACGGTAAAGCTCAAGCGTCCAATTGCTGCAAATCTCTTCAGCGCTCAAATCAAGGAAATGTACAAGGAGGCCTCGGTGATGTCTGAGGCAAAGCTTTAGAGTTCCATGACAAGAAATTTATAATTGGTGTTTCCAGAATTTTGCGTCTCTGGCAGTGGCTAGTGTCGACAGATTATTTATTAACATAAAATAAAAGATTGATTGTATCAAGAGGTTTCGACTACTGGCGAGCATTAAGAACATAAAACTCGAAAAAAGAGGATTTGATGGGCGCAAAAAGCAAATTGTGAACCCTGAAATGGGCAAGAATGAAGTGTAGATCAAGTTTAAAAAATAAGGGTGCAGACAAGCACAAAGACTTCTTGTCACGTGACTGGAGAACTTTAGTTCAGCACAGGCCACCACGCAAACATTTATATCTATATAATCGTATTGCTCACAATCTTACCAGCGGAGATGCGCCCTTTTGAGCTTCAGATGGAGGAACACCACTTTATCTGAAGTGAGGACTCAGTAATAAGTTTGATCGTTGGATACATTTCTTTGTTTAGTTCGAGAAGTTTCAACAGAATCCTGGGGTGTTCCTTATCCGTCAGGTCGACTCCAACAAGGAAATTGTAAGAAGCAGCGGCGTTTTCAATTTGAACTTCCTGGCACATACCTGAATCCAGAAGACTTCGCAACCACTGAATCTCCTCAGCGGGCATGTGGAGCCCAGGTCTAATCTTGGAACCATCTTCAATCCATTCGTCACTTTTCCGAGAGAGAAGGCAGTCATTAACAAGAGCACCATAGGTCAGTTGCTTGTCAAACACGTAAAACTCGCCGTTCTTGAATATAATGGTTGCATGCACCTCCGAGATAAGTTCTCCATCGAGGTATATATAATTCTTCAAGCCGGCACTCGATTTCAGGCTTCCGAGAGTTATTGTATCAGATTCATCGAACGGCAATTCGAAAGACGCATAACTTAGCCGGGAAACAGGAATCAATCCCTGAGGAATCCTGGGTCTGGCGTCGGTTAATTCATCCGAGCCTTTGCGTTTCAGCGTAATTCTCTCAATGTCATTTCTGAAGCAATCGAAAGACTCGGTTTTCATCTTTAAAAAATGGATTCTTGTCTAGTTCAGAAAAAGTGGCTAAGTGGAGAGAATCTATCTGATGCCAAGCCAAAATTTGGGCAAATACTAGTCTTTTTGAGAAAAACAATGGTCTTTATAGTCTATTTCTGCCAGTATTGTGCAGCCTTTTTGTTCACGTGTGATTGGCTACAATGGCTGGTGACAAGACGAGGTGCATTGTTTGGCAAAAATGCAGCACTTGCCTAAACAGACTCGGCCACGCAAATCACAGGCTGGTTGGAAATTTTGAGAGTTTTCCTTTGCAACAGGAGAGCAATCAAACGCTTTTACAGACGCCGAGTTACTTTCCCGTATAAAATACGGCACCTCGCGTTGACTCGAATGCCATCTGTGTGTAAACCCACAAACCCTCGACATTCCCTGTCGAGAAATCATATTTTTGCACCCACATCGTGCCACAGACCTGCGTAGATCCACGCGCGCGTGACCGGATAATGTCGCACAAATGTCGCAAACAACAATGTAAGAATGTCGCGCTTACCTCAGGTCCATCAACAGCGCGAAGACATGGCTACCATAACTTGTTTCTACCCATATACACCTCCACAAACCACAATGGTATGTCTCGAATATCGCTAAAATATCATGATTTATATCAACTTTACTATTATTCATACTAACATATACAGACACTGACGATTGCCACGACGCTGGCGACGACGCGTGACCTTAACGGACTCTCATTGATCGCGTCGCATTCGCATATTTCAGGGTTGGGCTTGGACGATAATTTGGTGCCGAAGGAGTCGGCGCAGGGGATGGTGGGCCAATTAAAGGCGCGCCGAGCCGCCGGGTTGATTTTGAAGATGGTCCAGGCGGGCCAGATCGCCGGTCGTGCCGTGCTCATTGCGGGCCCTCCTTCAACGGGTAAAACCGCTATAGCAATGGGTCTTTCGCAGAATTTAGGCGTCGAGGTCCCCTTTACCGCCATCACTGGCTCAGAAATTTTCTCGTTGGACTTGTCGAAAACAGAGCTGTTGACTCAGGCGTTCAGAAAGTCGATCGGGATCAAGATCAAGGAGGAAACCGAGATTATTGAGGGAGAAGTGGTGGAAATCCAGATCGACCGTTCGCTCACGGGCGGCCACAAGCAGGGCAAGTTGACCATCAAGACTACGGATATGGAGACGATCTATGAGTTGGGCAACAAGATGATCGAGGGCTTGACGAAGGAGAAAGTGTTGGCGGGTGACGTGATTCTGATCGATAAGGCGCTGGGTAAAATCAGCAAATTGGGCAAATCGTTTGCCAGAGCACGTGACTACGACGCCATGGGCCCGGAAACCAAGTTCGTGCAGTGCCCCGAGGGCGAGTTGCAGAAGCGCAAGGAGGTGGTGCACACAGTATCCTTACATGAAATCGACGTCATCAATCTGAGGCAGCAAGGCTTCTTGGCACTTTTCTCGGGAGACACGGGCGAGATTCGTTCGGAGGTGCGTGACCAGATCAATACCAAGGTGGCTGAATGGCGCGAGGAGGGCAAGGCCGAGATCGTCCCTGGCGTTTTATTCGTTGACGAGGTGCACATGTTGGATATCGAGTGTTTTTCATTCATCAATCGTGCGTTGGAGGACGATTTTGCGCCGATCGTGGTCATGGCCACCAACCGTGGTGTCTCGCCCGCCAGGGGCACCAACTACCGCCTGCCCCACGGTGTGCCAATGGACTTATTGGACCGCGCGATTATCATCCACACGCAAAATTACTCCGAGGATGAGCTCCGCACGATCTTGGCTATCAGGGCACAGGAGGAGGACGCCAGCTTGTCAGCGGATGCGTTGGCTTTGTTGACAAAGATTGGCGCCGAGACGAGCTTGCGTTACGCGGCAAACTTGATTGCGGTGGCGCTGCAGCTTTCGGCCAAGAGAAGGGCCGCCGAAGTCGATCTCGCTGATGTAAAGAGAGCATACACGCTCTTCTTGGACCTGGGCCGCTCTGTGCAGTTTGTTTCTGAGTTTGCCTCGCGGTTTATCGACAACGATGGGAATGTGACTCTCGGCAGGGACGACGACAAGATGCAGACGGACTAGGGTTTGTCTAGGGTGCTTTTAAAAAAATTGAAAATCGATACGTTGTCAGGTGTAGCATGTAGAACGGAGATGAAAGTCCACAATCAGAACGTAGAGCGTACTTATGATCGAGTGGTCTGCTTTCATGTATTTTTGCATGATGACATCTGACTGGGAGCCAAAACTGGTTACTTAGCTCTGCACAAAGTCATACATATTTCTAAGTTTCGTGCTACTGAAGGGAACGACAAACAGCGAATGGAAAAATATATTGAGACCCACTACGAATTAGGCATTTTACGTCATTTTTCTGTTGCTTCATGCACCTTTACATCTTTTAAAGGAAAGGAGAGCTAGAATTGCCTAATACTAACATGCCAGAATTTAGCAGGAGGCTAGGCGGTTCCATGTTTGCATCGACAAGTTTTCTTTGCATCTCTATTCGATATAAAGTCTCTAGTTTAATGAGTTTGCTCAAAGGTTTACTACGTTTTCCAGATTTCAAGTTTATTAATACAGAGTCCACAGTGGTAAATCACTTTCATGCGATTGCCGGATCATGTAAGTACCATAGAGCCACCTGTGAACACCAAAGCAGCAAAAAACAAACACAAAAAAAAATTAGAAATATGAATAAAGCAATACATTTCTCCCAAACGGCATCAAAGGGAGCTTGTAACAATTTCTCACCTGGACTTAAAGCACTATACATGATGCATGTTTGTCAACTTGTTTTATCCTTCTACAGTATTGCGCATTCTGACTTCCTGTTTATGGCCAGAGTCCTGAATGATGGACCTGAAACAGTTCAACGTCAAAGTCAAATCGCTTTTTTTGGCTCATTCAAAAACCCTAGAAATTTCAAAAGCATGTGGCGAATCCATAAGTTGTCTCGTGGTAGCTACACTTGTTTCGATATACTCCATCGGTTGATTCCGAAAAATTGAATGAAAATGTGTAAGTATGTAGAATTGTAACTGGAGGCAGAGGCTCTGGGGGAGAACAGGAAGCTATGATATACCTTTGTATGAATCACGTGCCCTTGGTGTTCAAAATCAACGCAATGATCAAACCGTATAACCCCAAAACCTCGGCGAAGATCAAAATCAACACAATCCCCACGAACAACCGCGGCTGATGCATGTATTGTCTCACACCTTCATCGCCCACAATTCCAATGGCATAGCCCGAAGCCATGCACGCAAACCCGACGGAAAGTCCACATGCTAAATGCATGATACCTTTGAAAAGTGAGTACTCTTCGGATGGATTCAAGCCACCGGCGATCAACACAGACACCACAAGGCCGTATACGGAAAGGATTCCCGATAAAACCACGGGAATCAACGACTTCATGATGAGTTCGGGCTTGAACGTACCGATTCCGGCAATACCTATCCCGGATTTGGCCAGGCCCACGGCGGCGCCCACACAGGAGAAAACCATCGACGCGGCACAGCCGGCGAGGCCCAAAAACGGCGCAAAAAGCGGCGCAAGCTCGTCGCTAGTACTCATTCTTTGAAGTTTGTGCTTTTTTTTGGAATGGGTATATCTCGTAAGTTCGTAGTGAGCGTGGTGAGATCCGGCGTGCATGCTTGGCCTGGTCGTGCGCTAACCAGAATAGTGAGCTGCTTATCGGGACGAGATAAGGCCTTTCTTGAATAGGCGATAATTGATAGTACATCAAAGTATGTATGTTCTTCTTGGGTTCTTCTTCAAACAGTTGAAATCCTTACTATTTTTAGAAGAATTTTTAGGGTTAGTATCCGATATCAGGACCTGAGTCACTCTTGCCGCCCTCAATTTCGCAGCGAGCTGATTTAGGGTCACCCGTTTTTAGCAAAAGCATGACCCTTAGTTTTACGACCGTTTTTGAACTTGGCCACTTTTTGCATGAAAATATGCTAGGTTGAATATTAACTGGGGCTCAGCTCAATCGTCTTTCTTGTGGATTCCTCTGATCATTTCGTGTCTCAAAGCTATATGCAGTCATCTGAAACCTATCCGACCTGATTGACAACCACAATGGTTGGGGAAAGATGGCGTGAAGGCGCTTTTTTCCTTACAAAGATTGAGAATCTTGAGTTTACCTGATCTGGAAGTATATCGATCGTGGTCCAATTTCGAAGATTTCCATCCCTTAACATCTTAAGTCTGTACGATTTGCGCAGAAAAGAAGCTCTAAGCACGCATTTTCAGATCTTTCTGGTAAGTTAAACTTCATACAGCTCCTGAGGCGTCATTTTTACAGCATTTTATTGACTGGTCATCCATTGGCTTCGTCCTGCACTATATATCCTGCATTCAGATCAACACTATATGCACTCCCATCAACTCACATAAACAACAAGCAAATTAACCCGAATCCATTCAACCCCACCCAGCGCCGCTCCATGAGTGCGCACGAACATTACCTGAAGATCCTGCTTACAAAGCGGGAGCTCGCTCATGTCTACAGGCAATTATTCTATGCAGCGCAGACCAAAATCCAGCAAACCCTTCCCGGTTGCGAACCCCACGACCAGTTTCTGACCCAGGTGCAAAACATCATCAACAAACGGATCGAGGACACGTTTGAGAGGGCAAAGTACGCGTTGATTGTGGACGGCATGGACATGGCCAATGATGACACGTCGATTAGTGAGCTTTTCGCAATCCGCCCCAACGAAGAAGTGGTACCCTTTGACACCGCCTTGAATCAGCAATTGAGAGACTTGATTGAGCACGTGGAACGCGAAACAACAGAGGTCACGCGGCTTCGGCGGGAGTTGCCGCAGCAGGCACGCGCCGCGTATGAGCAGTTGGTGGCGGACACAGACGCCCAAGTGACGGAGATTGTTAAAGCCATAGAAAACGGTGAAGATCAAACGGGAGTGCATACAAATGATGCCGTGAATGGTTCTGAGGCTAAGGACGATAAGTTCAAGGAGATCGAAACCGCATTGGAAAATGGGCGCTCGCCAGTGCCGAATGCCGAAGCTATTAAGGAAAGGTTGCTGGCTTCGATCGACAACTTGTATGCTTACAAAAATGAGCTACCTCTGCTTGGAAGCGAGATTCGTAGTTTGGCAGAAACGGTGGACGTGTTGATGCAGATATACGAAAAACTGCGCAAGGAACCGCAAGTATACGTATGAGAATTACGTTTATCGGGGCGTTTTAATAAGGCATGTCTGCTCGGAATGGGTGGCTCGAGTGTAGCGCCTTTCCATTTGCTTTGATTCTTCAGTGAAAACGAAATCCGATAATTTTTGAATTTCTTCAATTGCAGATATATCCATACAACGATATGCAATGTCAAAGAGCCACGCCCAGTATGTTCATTCCGTTAAAGAGGACTTCGTCGATTTCTTTGCATGTGATTTCTGGGGATTCATGCGCGAATTTGCAATCAGCCCTGCCACCAAATGTTGTGGTCCCGTTGAATGGTCGCAAATCAAGTTTTTAACTGTAATTCTCGCCCACGGGCCTGGGTCTGAATTGTGATGAAGTTCATAATCAGAGAGAATATCGATCCTGTGTGTGCACAGTAGCAATTCTAGCGAACCTGTTTAAACTTGCACCCAGAAATTGTCTTAGTTCACCTCATGTACATCCTAGTAAAATATAATTTTGATGGCACGGAATAGTTTTTGTTTTTGTTATTCTTTTCCCGTTGAATCGATAACAGTGTGTTTACCAGTCACAGATTGTAACGGAATACTTTCATGCAGAACCGGCGGAAAGCCATTCCCCAACGAGCTTCTTATAAACTTACTAGTGTAAAGAACTGTGTTCATGTTTTGAGTAAAACTTTGGGTGGTCTCGTAGAACTCGAGTTTTGTGGGCATACTGGGAGGAGAGCAGCAGCAATAGCTTTCGCAGAACAGTGATCGTACAGAAAAATCCATGAAGGAGTATTTCACTTCTCGCCTCCTTTCCTCCAGGTGGTTCCATGAGGCTGATCAAAGCCCTTCGTACAACAAGGTAGTTTATCACGAGATTTGAACGTTTCCGAGAACTGGGGGCCGTGAGTTTGAGAGCCCATTATACTATATCATAAATCGCTCTCTGGTCGTTGCATACTATGTCTATTGGTTGTAAGGTTCTAAGGTCAATCAGAACTTTGTAGCCTGTATCTCATGACAGTTGAGACGGTAGTTTTTTTTTTCTTCTTTTTTCTTTTTCTGGAGGCATAGCATCAACGTGGGCTTGTTCAGAATGCTCACCACGAAACCGTCTCACACCTTCTTTTCAAATACACTCCTCCACATTTTTAATCGTGTCACGACTCATCTCAGAGCACATCTGCGTCTTTTCTCCTCTCTTAGTTTATGACATTACGGAAGGTTCTCATCTGAGTATGACACACACACGCCCTTCAACAATCGCAAATCCTGTAAGCTCATAGAAACCCCTAAAAAAATCGCAATTTCACCTGCGGCATCGGTTATCGATACAACATCCTCAATCGGACAATTAACCCACCTCTGCCTTAAATGAAGTCAACTTGGAGTGGGTCCTCCCAAAAGTGCGAGAATGTAGTCGATTCAAGAGGGGAGCGAGCCTTTTTTTTTTTTTTTTTAAAGATATATCACATTATAGGACGCTCTCGCTAAAGTATGACAGGCACACCCAAACAAGCGCAAAAACTATACAACATATAGAAAAAACCTATAATAGATCGCAACTTCACCCCAGGCGTCATGGGCTCAAAAGAATTGTAGCTGAACTGATGAAGGGCTGTAAAGTCTTTTCGTACAAACCATTCTAGCCTGCACAACTCTTTCCAGCGCTGCGGCTTCTTGCTTCTCGGCATCTTTCCAGATATCTCCATTTTTTCCTTAGTCAAATAAATCCGTCATTGTGCTGTTTTTTTCACTTGCCTTTGTTCTTTGAAAGTGATTTTGATGACACGAATTGGGCCTTAAGCCAAGATATAGGTCGTGCGAAATCAAAATTCTTGTGATCGAAAAACAAAACAGGCTTCTCTCTCATTATCGGGACAATTTCCGGGTTTCAATCGAAAACGTTCCTTCTTTGCAGTGTTATTTCACTCCGTATTACACCTTCATCAACAGGATCCCTTGGCCCAGTTGGTTAAGGCGTGGTGCTAATAACGCCAAGATCAGCAGTTCGATCCTGCTAGGGATCACTTTTCCGGGCGTATGGCGCAGTTGGTAGCGCGTTCCCTTAGCATGGGAAAGGTCTCCGGTTCGAATCCGGATTCGTCCATTTTTTTTCCAAATTTGACTCTCCAGACAGCAATTACACCGTGTGCGCTATTAATAAAGTTTGTTGCTTCGTGGGAGTGGCAATGGCATGGGGCAGAACTCCAAGAAAACCTCTCAAAGAGGATGTTGGTGCATGCGCTGTGGCAACCTAGCAGAGGGCGACATACCTCTACCCACTTGGTTTGCTTGCCTGAAATTCTTGAAGTTCTCATCTGGTAAGTGAGGGAATAGCATTGACCCCGCATGATGTATCGATAAGTCAATCCCTCTTGGTATGTTGGGCGGCAAATCCCCAACGGCGAATAAACCGATCCAAAACGACGACCACCAGAAAAGCGGACCGTCTTTTGATGCGGCAAGACGCTATTTTTTCATGCCATGATAGATCGACAGATGTAATCGGATAGGGCGTCAAGAGAGTTGATAAAAGCCTTTTGCGGAGTTTGTAGAGCTAAGCGGTTCGGGCGGCCACGATCAAATCATTTCTCGCTTTCATCATTCGTATGTATGATATTGTAGCATTGAGATTCTGGGCGAGCCCTATATTTTTATCTTTCTTCTGAGTGTGGCGATATAAATGAATTGTTGGGGCGAGGAGTGTGGGGTGGTTAAGCGGGGTGGATCCCCTCATATGTACAGGTGTCCCAAAACAGGGGGTATGGTCACGCTTCATTGAAACGGACACGATTGGATTCCTCCTCTTAAGTCTCGGTTTTGAAAAAAGCCAGGCTATATTCTATCTGATCTGCTGAAGACCATCCTTTTGAGACCATAAGCCGCCTTTCATAAGAAATTTCTAGGTGCAATTTCCTTGCGCAGGGTTTACTTTAGCTCGCGACAGTGTGCGTTACAATAATAGCACGACATGTAATTTCGAGCATTGTTCATTATTATCCTGTGTTCACCCAAACACACAAAGTATAGCAAATACGTAAATTTTTAAACATAAAAGCTCGCTATTTTCTGAGTTGACGCAAAAAAAGAAAAAATAGTTCGGAGTCATTACCAACTCAGTGAACCGTCAAACCGCCAGACTATTTAGTAAATTGAACCTTCGGTATGTGGTTTACAATTTCACTTGCCGTTTGTTTTTATGATAGTCAATATTCTCGAGCAATAAGCCCACGTTGCATTGATTATAAACTTTTTTTTGGCTAAAACATGTTCATGCTACCTGGCCGTATATTAGTAGTCCAGCCCAAGACTTGATACGGACAACCAGCATCTAGTTCCTTACAATTTGCGGCTGAAGCTGTCGCTTGAGTCTTCAAAAAAAGCCCGACCTATTTTCAATTTTCCCAAGCGACGAGTTGCGTGCTTCTTCAGTAGCATTGCCCGCATTGACCAACAAAAGGCGGAAATTCTCGGGGATTTCCAAGAGCTCTTCAGTCAAACACTTCACCAAGCCTTGGTCCTTGTCCAAAGGGTCGAAATCTCTCTTCTCACCCAAGCTTATGGCGGTTGTTCGCTTGCCCAAAGATTCAAAACGGTAATTCTTAGAATCATCACCCAAACAGTCTCTCAAGCCAGTTTCATCAGTCGCAGACGTGAAAAGGGCCAATACAATAGCAACATAAATTGAGAGCGAGATTGGAAGCATTTTTATGTAGTTCTTGTTTGTTTTCAGGAGAAGAATTGATTTTTTTGTGGTGGTTTTTGTAATATTGTGATTGTGCTTTGGCGTTTCGCGAAACCTAAAAAGTGAAATGTCGTGGTGGGAAATCGGAGTCGAATATCAAATCATACAAAAGCTGCCATTGCTCGAGAAAAACTTTTTATGGTATATTCATATCCAAATTAGCGCAAAATTTGTATTTCACTTTCATCAAGGCCTAGAATGGATCTGTGGTTTTGATGTACGGCTGGTGCTTCGTTTTGCAGCCACTGAATGCAATGTGTACAGTTGCGAAACGGGGTTCGCGCAAGAGAAAGCTCGCATGATTACCCTCTTTCTGGTATTTTTGCTTTTTTTACGGCTCAAATGAGATGTTGTTGAAGTTGAGACCCTTAAATATTCACAAGTTTTGAGAACAAAGGAAAGGGATGAGATTTTCTGAATGCTGACGGAATAGATGCTCGTTTTACTTATTGACTAACCGCCAGTGGCCATAACCATGGATAAATGAATCATGCTTTGTGGGTTGATTTTTCAACAAGCTTCAGGTATCCTCTAACGCTGGGTTCAAGTAATACCTCATTGCAAAGAACATTTGGCTCACGAAAAAGTGTGGTCTTGACTACAATGGGTTCAAGACATTTATGCAGATGAGAAAACCAAAAAAAAAACACATTACTGACTGATAAAGAATACTTTACTCACCTAATATGATTTCATGCTGCGTTCTCAAAGCAAAAGAAAGAAAACATTGTTTCAAACCAGAATTCAGACCGCCCGGGAAGACTCTGCGCTCGGCACAATATGCATACGCATGTCTCGCTCGCCATACCAAAAAAAGAGACCATACGAGAAAAAAGAAGAGTAATGAAATGAAAAAAAAAGCCTATAATTGAAAAGTAATGCGCTTGAAAAAGGAGTTTGGATTCCACATTACACTCTCTGTTACTGACAAAATACACCTCTTGCCGATAATATAATGGTGACATTGCACAAGAATGAACTTGCATTCGCAGCATGCAAGGAAGTATTGGACAAAACAATCCATTACTTTGATACTACGACCACAGGCGTGACCAAAATCTGGCTGGGCGGCGGCTACTGTAACAAACACCTACAGCAGGCGTTTGGGTCAATGGCGCATTGCTTGAAACTGTTACCTACAAATAAAGGCATTCCTGCATTCTTGAAAGTATGCAAATCATACAACGTCACGATGGAAGACTTTGTACATGCTTATACCAATGCCAGCAAGTTCTTGGTCAGCCCTGTCATCGATTCAAGTACCGCCAACAAACACAGCTTGTACTATCTTCCTGTAAAACTCAATCAGGAAACGCTAAATGACGCATATGCGTTGACGTTACGCAGTTACTACACATACAACAAGGCCAACGGGTTTGGCATGGTACTCATCGGCTACTGGCTATTACTTGTGTTTTTTGCCGGATTCTTGCGATTGGCCAGAGCCATGTTTCCACAGGTGATGAACTCGTTCCATGGGAAAGTGTCGAACGCTTATAAGAGACACGTTACAATGCCTGCTCTCGGCAAAAAGAAAGTGGTCACGCGTGGAAACTTTTTCAAGGTTTTTGGAGGTATTATACCCACCAGAATGGAAACGTTGTATCTTGCTGTATGGTTTGTGTTGGTTGTTATTTTCACAGTCACCAATTTTTGCTATGATGCCGTAAGTGTATTCTGGCTCACGAAGAGCGAGGCCTACGGACGCAAAGTCGCCGATAGATCTGGCGTCATGGCGCTTTATTTGATACCACAATTGATCCTCTTTGCCGGCCGCAATAATGCCTTGCAATGGATTTCTGGGTGGTCATTTGCAAGATTCAACACTATCCACCGGTGGATGGCACGGACGACCCTAATTTTGATATTAATACATGCGCTTAGTATGTTTTTCAACAACATTGGACTCGATTGGAATAAGCTCAAAAACACGCTGGCCTACGTTCAGTGGGGCTACCTTGCCACGGTTCTTTCCGCACTCATGTGTTTCCACTCGATGTCGTTCTTCCGAAAACACTGCTACGAGCTTTTCGTGTTGAGTCATAATATAATGGGCGTGGTTTTCATTGCTGGTACCTGGCTTCATGTGAGAGAGGCTGGGTTCCAGCTGATGATGTATGCTGCAGCCGTCGTTTGGGGCTTTGATAAGTTTATGAGAGTTGTGAAGATGGCCCAATTTGGCTTGAAAACAGCCGAGATACAGCTTTTTGGTGACGATTTATTGAAAGTGAAGATTGCAAGGCCCGCTAACTGGAAGCCATACCCGTTTTCGTATGCATTTGTCTACTTCATTAGACCCTCCAATTTCTGGCAATCACATCCGTTCACCATCGTTGACTCTATTGTCGAGGAAAACACGATATCGTTCTACATCAAGATAAAAGGCGGCATGACGAGTTCCCTTCATCGATATTTGAGCCAACAGCCGGAACAAAAGGCAAGCATTAAATGCTTTGTAGAAGGCCCGTATGGGAATATTGCTTCTTTGCATACTTATGAGACAGTATCTTTCCTCGCCAGCGGGAATGGTATTCCAGGCCCCTATACGAGTTTAGTTGACCTTGCTGGTAGATTCTCACAGCAAAAGCTAAAGTTGTACTGGGTGATTCGCCATTGGGAATCTATCGAGTGGTTTATGGAGGAATTGAAAAGTATACGGGGGTTTAATGTCCAGGTATTTGTGTTCGTGACCCAGTCTGACAAGTCGTGCGCCAATCAGCAGATTTCCAAAGAAGCTATTAGCCAAGACGGAAAATCACCCGATATCGCAAAAGCGATTGAAGACACGAAAATTGTCTTGGCCCGCGACGAAAACCATGACGAAAATGTCGCACAGATTATGTCGAGCTTGGATTTCGTAGAGTTCAGACCTGGAAGACCGAATCTCGCGGAGATTATTGAAAATGATATCCAAGAGTCTAGTGGCGCAATTGCCTTTGTTGCATGCGGCTGCGACACCTTCACAGACAATTCCAGAAGATTGGTGATTGATAACTTGACACATGGGAAGCGCGTGGATTTCTACGACACGAGAGAATTGTGGTGACGGAGTTTCGCCGAATTGTCGTTGATGAGAAATTATAGTTCATGATCTGGAAAATCTTTTATTTCGAGGCGAATTGCGATTTGAGGATATATCCCAGTGGTATTTGTTATGGCTAATATTGTATTATGTAGGCAGGGCGCAGACGCTACCAAGTATTAATTCTACGAGTAGAAACCAGAAGCAGAGAGCATTTCAAAGGGTCACGTAAATTAGTAAAAATGGGCTGAGTCGAATGATGAAGCTGGCAACCTGAATTGACAGGAGGAAATTCCCATTTCTTCAAATACCCGCTTAAGGGCTTCAAGATTATGTGAAAACTCTGAGCAGAGTGCGAAGTATTGTATAGTCAAATCTACACTACGAAAGAAGACATTCATGTTACGGTACTCACGGACAGAGCTTCGTTGTATTTTTTATCATTCTCTCAAGCTAAAATACATATGCATGTGATAGTTTCTGTTTGTTTTGTCTCATCAGGATTAGGGTTATGTGTTGTATCCTCGTCATAGTCTGAGCAAGCCTCTGTTGGTGCGACCATCGTACACATCAGGATAGCTTCAGACTCACAACCATGAGACTAAATCCAGCGAAAGCACACTATGCAAGCATAAACTGAGATCCTCTTCAATATCAGCGTAATTTTTGGTTTGTAAAAGGAACGAATTGAGACAGACTGATCTAGCCTCTGGCACTATCGCACAGTAATTCTTATCGATTGTGTACACCTCAGGTTCTACGCACGCAAGTCTTAAAACTTATCATGAGGTGTAATTACTCGTAGTCCATACTCTCAGGAGTAAAGCAAAGTTAAAAAAAAAGAAAAAAACAGAATGACTTTGCAGAAAAATAGGCCGTTGATACTTTGTCTCCTGGCCATTATATGCAGGTCATTCACCCTCGGCCGACCCTCGGTTTGAGAATCCCGGAACTCGCCAAACACGCGGTCCGGCCACCATCTCATCCCACACATAACCTTGCATATTCCATAGATATACCATCAAAAACCCACAAAAACCCACAAATACATGTCGCGAAATAAGGAGAAAGCGCAGGCCGGGCTTAACCGCTACTATGAGCAGAAAATGCATGACGCAGGAGTCGTCACGGCAGATCCTAGCAGCCGGCCTCGCAGGGTTCAATCTGTGCAAAGTATAGCCGAAGCCGAGCTTTGGAGGAAAACAGTTTTGAGTGAATTTCTGGCTAAAATGCTGGCGATTAACGATCCTTCGCTAGGAGATGATGAGATTCGAGAATTGAACGAAGCTTTGACGAAATTGCATAACGAGAAACGTGCATGGGAGTATCATATTCAATCTTTGGGCGGAAATGACTATATCAGGTACGAGCAAAAACTCGGCACGAGGGTCGGCGGCAAATTGTACTTCGGAAGGGCGAAACAGCTTCCTGAGGCTAGAACGGCTGAAAAAATCAAGCTAGACTCTGAAAAAACGCACGATCTGGGACCGTCTCTAGATTATTATGGGGTATATGAGCCTCAGTGGAAAGGGACTATTGATGCTAGCAGAGAGAAGGTTTTGGAGGAAGTGAACAACGCTTTGGGCACGCAAACATTCTCTGAAGCTGATTTGGGAAAATCACACGAGGAAAATCACACACAAAGGGATGTTGAAAAATGGTTGGTGGAACGGAAAAAGCGCGAGCTTATGGCCAAGCTTCTACT
The DNA here is from genome assembly GCA_009746055.1 of Metschnikowia pulcherrima. NCBI lineage: Eukaryota > Fungi > Ascomycota > Pichiomycetes > Serinales > Metschnikowiaceae > Metschnikowia > Metschnikowia pulcherrima. Next base: position 929,929 of record VFXK01000006.1, read on the forward strand.
GTGAGAAGGGAAAGAACTAATGCCGAAGGTCCTCTTTTGGCCCAGCTGGAGTCATGCAAAGAGTAAAAAAGATATCTTTTTGAAATTTACGCGTGGTTTACTCGATTGACGATCTTGGGTATATGATATGATGACATCGCACATGAAACTCGAGACCTTCCAAACCAAAAAGAAGAAGGTTGAAATTATCGGATTATGCTCCGAAGCGCAAAAGTCTCGTTTGCGAAGTTCTCCTCAAACGAATGCATTCTCACGGCATTCTTTCATTCTGAATATAATGTGGCCGGCCTTCCGTTGAAGATGCCTCATATTTTGCCAATCACACGAATGCACAAGTTTTTTCGCATGTGTGAATCTTACGGACTTGTGCATGGACACTATCTTGACTTTATTCCAAATTCTTGCTTTTGAAAGTAGCTTGATACAAGATGTTTAGTCTTTTTTTTTGCACCGAATTCCGCAGCCAGTCGTAACCACGAACGAGCGCAATAAACGGGCAGTATACAAAAACAAAATGACTTTATAATTGTCAGGTTTGCTGGCCACGCCTCCCCTTATACTCCCTAAAAGCAGTTCTGATTATGCGTTCAGTGAAGGTGCCTTATAATATATTCCTAAATTTAGTAAATAACGTGCGCTACCACATATTATTCCCCAAGATGAAATGATGAAATGGTTTTTCGTAAATCAATGCACTTGGCAATGTTCCGTACGACAAATAATCTGAAAAAATCTCATCCTGCAAAATGTCTCTTATATTTAACAGATTGTACATTTCTCATCAGCCGCGCCAAATAAGTTCACCCCAAATGGAGGTGCCTGCGCGCGGCTTGCATATAGCCCGGCTTTCAAGTGATGCAATGCGCCGTTGTTTGTTGTGATTGAGGCCGCATTCGGCAGCGTAATCAGGCCGAGCCATCTGCCAATCTCAGTCCGAAAAGGCACCACAATTCACCGTCTACATATAGCAAACACAAACAAATACAAGAATCACCAATAAAAAGGCACAAATCCCCAAAGTTCATATAACTATCTGTCATGGCATCTCCAGTGCGGAACGTGGCTGCACGCTATTTGGACTCCCTCCCGGAATCTAGTCCTGCAAGAGTACCTTTGGCGCAGGCGACCAAATTCAACATCCAACAGAGCCCGAGCCAAACGCCCAAAAGCCCGAAAAAGCTAGAATCTCCGGATTTGGACGATTTGGCCCGCCAGATGAATATCGAGACTCCAGCTCGAAAAACAGACTTGCTCCGTCTGAGGTATGAAACACCTTCGGCAACCGTGTCAATGTTCAAGACCACGCCGTCCACGAGAAACTCCGCGTCAAAAGCGAGAAATGAGTCGGTCAAGAAATACACAAACGTGCCCGTGGAGCCGCTTTCAGCCAGCAGAAATCGCTCCTTGTCAGATACAAAGGCGTACGAGTACCTCTGCCGTGTACAGGCCATCAAGAACTGGCTCGAGGCGGTATTGGCGGAGGAAATCCCACAAAGCCCGGCCGAACTCATATCGCATGTTCAAAACGGGATTTATTTGGCCAAACTCGCCAACGTGTTCTTGCCGGCAAAGAAACCAGTCTATATGCAGGACGCCCGGCTTGAGTTCAGACATACCGAGAACATCAACCGGTTTTTCAAGCTCCTCAAATATTTGGACATTCCCGACGTGTTTCAATTTGAGCTCACTGATCTCTACGATGCCAAAGACGTACCGAAAGTGTGGTTTTGTCTCCATGCCATAAGCTACAAAATCAATACCCTAAATCCAGATTTCCCCGCCATGGAGAATTTGGTGGGCACTCTAGACTTCTCTTCACTGGACATCAAAACCGCCAGCAGGGCTTTACTAGGCCACACATTGCCGAATTTTTCCAGCGCTGATAACGCCGATGTGGCATCTCCAGGCACAAACGCTTATATGAACAAGGCGTTATCTGTTGCATCACCTATGAAATCGCCGGTCAAACCTGCACACAAGCTGTTTTCGCTTGAGACGAAATCGGGCCTGATTGTCGACACAGAAAACCCGTTCTTGGTGAAAAACACGCCCTCGCTTGCGCCTCTGTCTGCAAGCACATTTCGCTTGAACAGCGTGAAAATGCCCGATTTATCTGCACGCCAGGCAGACCTTGCTTCTACCAGACTGCATATACCCACAGACACGCTGGAAACGCACCATACGGCCGCCATTGATGAGCATGAAACGAATATCGTAAAGCTCCAGGCGCTCTGCAAGGGCTCCTTGCTCCGATACAACATGTTTGTGCGCAAGATCATGCTCAAATCGTACGATACAGAGCTCACCACGCTTTTTGCAATCATGAGAGGCAATATGGCCAGGGCAAAATCCGTGCACCGTCACCGGGACGAGATTAGATTTTTCGAAGACGAGATCTTGCGGCTCCAGTCGATTGCTAGAATGAGACTTCTGCAGAACCTGCAGCAGCACGTGCTGCTTTCTGCCGAAAAAGACACTGTGCAGGCCTTGCAGCACGTGATCCGAGGTCTGTTAGTGAGACGGGAAATAGCACGCAAACGCAGTGATTTGGAAGAATTCAGTGATTTATTGACTTCTTTCCAAAGTCGTGTCCGGGCCAAACCCATATTCACGAAAATCTCACCCTTAATTGAAAATAGGGCGCTAATTGAACATAGTGTGGTGCAAGTGCAGTCAATTGCGCGCAGAGCATTATACAAGAGTCTGCAAGACAAGGGCATTATCTCGCATTTGAGGCTGGATCGGGGCCTAATTGAACTCCAGAGTCTCATAAGGGGAGCGCAGGCGAGAAATCACGTGAGGCGGGAACTTTGGGTCCTAATGGCCGAAACCGCGCCGGTGACGGAACTTCAAAGTATTGCTCGTGGTGCCATCACCAGAACCAGGCTTTGCAACAATGTTTTGATCACGCTTATGGGCGAGGATATCAATATGAACCGGCTTTTTGCCAAAGCAAGGGGCAATTTCGCACGTGACGAGGTGGCATACAAAAAAGCAGTGTTGCAGTATGTGGAGCAGAGCCAGATCGTACCTATTCAGTCTGCATTCAGAGGAATTCTCCTAAGGTTCAACAAGTCAGTGGATATGGAGGATATTTACGAGAAAGTCGACTCGATCATTATACTCCAGGCGAAAATCAGGGCGAATTCCGTGAAATCGGAATTTAGGGCGGTTGATCACCATTACAACTCACAAGTGGAAAAAGTGATCAAAGCTCAGGCCATTCTCCGCAGCAAGTATACCCAGGATGCATACAAAGCGTTTGTGATGATGCAAAACCCGCCTGTGGACGTGGTGCGGAAATTTGCATATTTGCTTTCAGATAGTGGACCAGATTATGAGGAGGAGCTTGAGTTGACCCGGCTCAAGGACGAAATCATGGATAAATCGAGAAATAATGAGGATTTGGAGGCGCAGATCGAGAATTTGGACATAAAATTGAGCTTGTTGGATAAAAACAAAATCACGATCGAGGATTTCATGAAACACAACAACAAATTCAAGACCCACAAACCAATTCAGCAAAGTGCAGGGGCGAAAAGGAGCCTTGAAGGACTCAACAAATCTGCGAAGAAGCGCATCGAGATATATTCGTCAATGCTTTATTTTTTGCAGACAAACCCGGCATATTTGTTGAGGTTATACGAATCGATGTCGCCGCAAGATTCTGGCAAAATGTTGAAGAGCCTTCATTCCCTCGTGACGCAAATTTTCTCGCTTTCGAAAATCACAGCCAATTCGAATTCGAGGGAAGAGTATTTCTTCATGAAGTTTGTGTGTGCCTTGATGGCCAGTGATATGCAAACGCGTGCCCAAAACATCGCCGATATCACCAAACTCAAGTCGACTTTTTGGATCACGCATTTATTGGAGTTCAACAATCAAACGCACCAAAGAAGTTTTTTGAAAAAGAAATTTGGCTCGGTCGTGGAACGTATCATCGAAGACGACGAGGTCACGTTTGAGTCAAACCCGTCGAAAATTTACCATCTCATGAGAGCACAGGAAATAAACGTTTACGGCCAAAGTGATAGATTGGAAAACGTCACGCCACAGACTGCTATCAAGGACGAAAAAGTTTCTGCGCAATTTGTTCAGAATCTCATGGCGTTGAGAGATACCACCAGTGAGGTGATGGAGAGTTTGCGGCATGGCGTAGCGAAATTGCCAATACACATGAGAATCGTGGCAAAAGAAGCATACAAACTCTCGCATGCACACTTTCCTGAACACAACGAACAGCTGCACTTATCCGTGGCCGGTGTTGTTGTGATTAAACATTACATTGCAAGCATCATGCAGTACCCCGAGAATTTCGGCTATTCCACAAAGGATCCCATTGCCGCTGATGGAGTGTATCCAGAGAGAATAGGAGACAACTTGAAGTACCTCAGCAGAGTGCTTTTACAGGTTTTTTCGATGAAAGCATTCAGCGACAATTTCATGAAACCATTGAATGATTTTGTGCTCTCGTACGTTGACAGCACAAAAGCCATCGTGCGGGATATCATCAATGTGAGCGATTTGGATGTGGAGTACGAAATGAATGCTTATGACGATTTGGTGTCGCACGACCGGCCGCAACTCACGATGAAAGTTAGCGATATGATCGCATTTGAAAAAATCGTATCGCGTAACATCGATATCGTTACCCGTGGCAACGATGACCAGCTTATAACGATATTCACCGAGCTCAACGATTTGGTGAATTCCGCTAACGATTTTGTCACCTTGACAGAAATCGGTAGTCTCACAATTACGCTTTCGCCATCAACACTGGAAAGTTCGGCGGCAGATTCAAAAACAAAAAATCTAATATCGCAGGCTAAAAGGTGTCTTTTGTATATCATCAGAGTGCAAGACGGTGATGATTTGCTTGAGCTTTTCGTGCGCGGAATCAAGCCTAGTCATGAGGAGAAATTCCGTGAAATTATCGAGGCGGAAACGGCTGAGAAGTCGCAAAAGCGTGGAATCACGCCATATGGTAGATCTTCGTTGGGCGATTTGTCTGGAATGAGCTATGTGAATTTGAAGAAGTTGGCGCTACAGGTCATATTGCAGTTGGAAAAGCTAGGTGTTGTCACCAGAAAAGACTCATTTCAGGCGCTTCTAAACGAGGTCGTCTCGGATATCAAAACAAAGGATTCGCGGAGAAAGTCCAGGAAGTCGCAATTATTGATAGCCGGCCAGACCGTGACTAAGCTTCTTGAAAAGGAAGTCTTTCTCAAACGACAGCTCAATGACTATAATAAGCACATAGATGGCGTGCTAATGGATTTGCAGCGGAGACCCAAGGACAAGAAAATCTTCAATGTGATACCTGTCTTCAGCAAACAATACTTCTATCACCGCCAGCTCAAGAAGAATAACCGCTTGCCAAAATTTGGGTCCTATAAGTACTCAGCCAAAAAACTCATGGAACAAGGTGTGGTGAAGGATATTGGCGGGGCTTTGCATAAAAAGGCTGCCAGTTCATCAAAGGTTGAATTTATGTTTAGCTGCCACAAAGCCGGTGTCTTTGTGATTGAGGCTGCGAACGGAACAGTGAACATCCCTGGAGCTTGCAATACCATCACATTAGATAAAGTATTGGACCATCAGTATGAGCGGAAAGCGCAATGGGTAATGTTTGATGGCATGGTTACTTTCGATACGGAGAATCTTGCCGCGCTCATCTTCCGCCATTTTTACGACATAAGAAAAGATTAAGCGTCCAATAAACGATTTATAGACTTTTTGCGTAGACTCATTTGTGCAATAATTCGTCGATCTTCCGCTCTAGAGCGTCGATCTTGTCGTTTCTTTCAATGTTGGCTGCGGTCAAAGTGAGCACCTGTTTCTCCAAAGTTTCAACAAGAGAAGCGAGCTTATCAACGGTAGCTCTCAAGGTTGGCTGACCTGCGCCAGTGGCAGGTTTTGCCGATCCTTCAAGTTGCACAGAAGCAGCTGGTTTTTCAGCTGTTTCTTCGGCTTTCGTTTGAGCTTCGGTTTTTTCCTGCGAGGTCGTAGCGTTCTCAGAAAGTTTTGGCTCAGCGATTGGCTTAATCTCCGTTTCAGCCTTCTTGACAGATTCCGACTCGGGCTTGGTCTCATCCTTCTCAGCAAGGGCCTTTGGCGGTTCAGACATCTCATTCTTTGACTCTTTGTTCTTAACCTCGGAAGAAGTCTTTGGCTCAGGCTTGGCCTCTGGCTCAGTCGTCTTCTGTTCAGCATCCTTTTCCTCTTTTTTCGTCTCCGGTTTCTTCACCTCCTCCCATTCATCGTCCTGGTCGTTGCTCTCACTGACACGTTTTGCATCCTCGTCATCTGACTCGTCCACCACTTTGTTGAGGAGGTTCTCAACCTTGCCAGAAGATTTCAACACCTCATCGACAGGGCCGGTACTGCGCACAGAGGACGGTGATTGTTCTCTTTCAGATGCAGCAGGCTGCTTTCTTGGCGAGCTTGGTTTTGTGCTGGGAGCAGTTGGGGCCTTTGCCGAGAGCTCAGCCTTGCGTTCCGAAATGCTAACGCCAGGAGAAGACTCCTTCACCTCTGGGGATGTACCGGCGTATATTGCCTCCATAGGCACTAACAAAGGTCCGTTCACGTCCTTGCCCGCAAACCACTCGGAAGCGGTAAGGGCTGGCTGGTCTGAGGGTGCGTCGGGGTAAATATCCAGCTGAAACAAATCCAGCTTGCGTGGCACAATGAACAGAATCGGCTCAATTGCGTGGTCGTTCACGGTCTTGTACGCCTTCAAAACCTCGTTCTCGCGCATGTTGACAAAAGTTTTGGGTGCTGCGGCAAAACCGCGCTGAGCATCCGTCGATGCGTATTGCGAGATCTCGTGAAGCACATCGTTCTCGTACTCATAGTATCTGATGTTACCGTCGCCCTTTCCGGCCAAATAAAGGATAGAGTTTGCGTCGTCAAACACGGGAATGAGTACACCCAGCGAGGAGTCGACAACCATGAAACCGTCAATAGGCCCCGCGCCGATGTCGCTAGCATCCCAGATGCCTACCTGGCGGTCCGAGAGCCTAGAAAAGCCCGTAGTACACAAACGGTCGGTGTTGCCAAGCCAGACGACGCGCGACGCCTTGGCGCCCGTGTGGCTCGCGCCCTCGGAAACAACCTTGCCAGTGCGGAGGTCCCACACGCGCAATTTGCGGTCTCGCGAGGTTGTGGCTAAGAGCAGGCCGTTATAGTTGAACGCAAACCACGTGACCAAGTCTGTGTGCTGCAACGTGAGCTCTGTCTTGCCTGTTTCAACGTTCCAGATCCGGACCGTGTAGTCCATCGACGCAGAGGCCAAAACGCCAGCGGCGCAAGGGTGCCAGCCAATGTGGCCTACTTTCCGCGTGTGCCCCGAAAGCACCTTCACGGGCTCAGTTATGTCCATGCAATTGCCGTCGCTGTCGCGGTAATCGCGGAAAGAATAGTCTTCGGGAATTTCCCAGAGCAAAATTTGCCCGTCGTCAGAGCAACTAGCAATCTGTTGCGGATTGAACGGGTCAAACGCTGTATCCAAAACGGGTCCCTTATGGCCCCTGAAAAGCGACACTGTATCGGGCAAGCGGCCCGTCTCGCCCACGGGGATCACCGCAAAAGCACCGCCGCCCAGAGCTTCCCACGTGACCGAAAGATATTTACCATTGCATTGAATGATGTTCGAATCCCACGCGTTTTTTGTCACCTTCAAATTCTCATAGCAAAGCTCCTTCTTAGCCGCCTGGCCAAACACGTGTCTGTACTTCGAAGCCCGCACGAATTTGCCGCTAAATTATTAGTATGATTAAATTGGAAACAGAGTGAAGAAATTTATGAGGAAAAAGTGGCGTATACGTACCTCATTGTTGACTTATGGGGTATATTCTTTGATATTTAGAGTAGTTATGAGACTGTTTTAACGGCCGCCGAACCGCGCACGGTTTCGCGCCGCAAGGGATCATTTAGCCCAGACCTGCATATAAACTTTTTTGATAAATTCTGTCTTACGTTAATAATAATCATACTTCTGTATTTTCACGCTTCAATTTGAGAGTTCACGTGGCCCCGTTTGTACCTGATTACGGTTTGTTAATGAGTCTGAATTTTTCAAAATTTTGTGCGATTTTGTTGTGATGCTGAATGGAGGCTGTGGGGCCGCCGCGGGAAACGCATAGCCCTGCATGTTTACTACGTGGCCCGCTATGTTATTATCATATGGCGTGTTAGCTTTTTGGGTTTAAATATAAGGGGCTGATATAAAACGATTGATATCAAAACACCATGTCGCTACCACGTGACAATCCGACTGTTATGGAGGCTCTGTGATGGGGCGAGGGTCCATGTTCCGTCCGAAGTCAATCTATGGATTTCCAAAAATGACACGGTCACGTGATCAAACACGTGCATTTGTTTCATCACTTGCCAACGCTACCCATCCGGTTCTTTACTTACCCACTGACGTGTTAAAAATCATGCTCTTTTGTGTCCTTTTCCTACAATTTGGTGACTTAAATTGACGATGAAATGGTCGTGTATCGCTTAAGTCAATCAAGCTTCAGGGGTAAGCAAATTGGGACTGGCACTAAATGCGCCCCAAGATCAACAGGAGCAAATATCGAGTAAATGCTGCTCTCAAGTCTGCCAAGAAGGACCATTTATCTTTACACATAATGTCCCTGGTCATCACAGAGGTGGTATCGGAAGAAAAGCTGCTTTTGTATGAGCTTTTGCTTTGTTGATATATTCCGAACAGACCAGTATGGTCTTTTTTCCATAGATTCCAGAATACTGCCACACAGGCTTTCGCTATTGATCTTGGAAACAAATTCTGGTTCGCGGCTTTTATTGATGTTATACCGTCATTTTGAATTGAGCTCACCCCAATCAATCACTGCCCCTGAAGCTTGAATGTACTATGTGTCGTTTCATTTGAGTAGTATACGTTCAAAACTAGTCATGGCAGCAATGTGGAAACTCGACAATATCATCACCATCAATGATATGCTGACTTGAGTTGTTCCAAAGCCTACATTGGCCAATGTATCCATACTCATAAAAAAGATGTCTAATTAAACTCGCGTATTCGCGTACTATATCCTAGGGCTAGTCAAAGGGATGTGTGCAATTCTTCAAATGGAGTGCATGTCAATATCATCGACCCCACCGTGCAGCGCATCATTCTGCTCAATATACTGGATAATCATCTTTGGTGCATAAATCTGTAAGGTCGCTGAGATGTATGGAAGGGCATCATGGATAAGACTAATGATCTGCGTGCACGAAAAGCTACCGCTTCCCAAAACGCACATATCGTTCTTTAAAAGATCCTTCATCTCCCCCGGATGCACTTGACTATGCCACATGGTTTTCTGCAGAAACACATTAATTAGAGTTTTCAGGGCCAACTCGACGTTTCCGTTATAAATTCTTGAGAACCGGGAGAAGCTTTTCAAGACGCGGCGGCGCATTTTTTTGATGGTGACTATGTTATCAACAATATCATCGAGGATCGTCTCAAAATGATCCTCAAGCAGGTGAAGCTGTCTCTCGACGTTCTTGAACTCCACGTGCATATTTATGAACTTGGTTGCGCAGGTCTCGAGTCTTTTAGTCCAATAGTCCCGGTCGATGATGTCATTGTTAGTCATGCTTTCATGAAGAATCTCAATCTCGTTCACGGTACCCTTGCTCATCGAAAATAGCTCTGCTCTCATCTTTTTGATCACCAAAATCTCGTGGATCAAGTTGTAGAGCTTGTTGTTGCAAGGGTGCACCTGATTGTCCAAGAAATGGAGAAACAACCGAGTAAAATCTCCCACAATGTCGATCAGTGTATCGCGTCTGAAAGCCCTGATTTTCTCGTTGATCCTCACAATTTCAGCCTCGAAATCTGAGCTGAAGACTGAATCATTAGAACTGTGCATCGAGTAGTCGCTGGCAGTATTAGGAACTTCCACAGTCCACGTGGACTCGGATTCGGAAAGACTGTTGCGGTCTTCATCCCCTTCAAACCTCACAAGTCTTGGCTGGATGGTTCCCGCCAATTCTGGCTCGTCTGCAATCTGCATGATGAGCAATTTTGTCTTTATCCAGAGCGACGTGGCAAAATTCAATCTTTTGCGATATGTTTCTGAGGAACTGTCCAAGAAACTCATGAGGTACGTGAAGTGTTCAAAGCGCTTCTCTAAATCAGACTCAAATACTGGGGTCGGTCTTATCGGCGTCGCTGCTCTCGGTGGGGACCATTTATTTTCTCTCACGACTTCATCATTCCCAAGAAGTCTCTCTGGAGATGGCAGCTCCTCGATTTGATGATCATATTCAAGAACCAAGCCTTCAAAGCGGGGATCAAACAGCGGCTGTAACTCCGAATGCTCTTCATGTGCCGTTGAAAGTGTACCCTTGGTTTGATCGCTTCCAGAATCACCATGTCTTGGTGGATACATCCACTCGTCCAAGGCTTCATCGGGCGACGAGGCTTCCAAAATTAGTTTTCGTGCGGCAAGGTCTGCCATTGACAAAAGCTGTTCGGGAGAATCTGAGTTTTCAAAATTATCAGCAGAAGTTTCTGTTGGCTGAAAGGCATCTTCCAAGTCAGAATTCTCTTTCTCTGAATGTACCTCAGATTCGTTTCCCGCAGAAGCGCCGCTCAAAGAAAGGTCTTCCGATACGTCTTCATTGCTTTGCGAAATAGCAACTAATACTGACGTGTTCTCATCGGAAGTCTCTTCTCCCGGCAAGTCAGACTGGGGTGAATCCTTTCCTTTCGCAACCACCACAATTTCCTGCACTGTGGTCTCCGATGAGTGGCTGCCTTCCAATTGCAAGTCGTTTGCTATTCCGAGGGACTCAGTGCAAGCTGGGGGTTCTTTTGCAAGCACGGGGGCTTTCACCTGTCCCGATTCTGGCTGAGCGATGTACGCAGAAGAGAGATCGCTGGACCGCCCCTCGCCAGCTGGACCCTGATTTTTGGCACCACAGGTGGAGTTTTCATGCGGTTTGGCCTCCGTAGCACGAGCAGGCGACGAGCAGAGAGAGTCCAAATAAACGCTTGGAGTCATCTCTGCTGGCTTCCGCTGAGTCAGGAGCTTTTGCCTTTCGGCTTTCTCCTTGGCCCTAATTTCCTCCACAATGTGTCTGGGAGTCCCTGCTGCCAAATCAGCCAGTGTATAGAGGAAAAAGTTTGGGTTTTCCACATCCTTCATTCTCAAATGAGGCGTCTCGGTCAAGAACTTGAGAAGGATAGGCTCTGGAACGCCCGCTTTCCCCATGAAATGACCGCTACTATGGGCCCACATTTCCGGCATCTCAAACACTTCAGGCCCGTACATGATTGGGGCGTCGGGATTCTCAGGAATGTAATTTGCAGGTCTAGGCCCTAAATACCCCTGACGGCCGATTGGGTCTGCCTCCGGTTCAATACTCTCGGATTGGGCGGCATCAGCCAGGGGGCTTTCTTCGGCGGGTTCAGCAGGAATAGCCGGCTCGGCCTGTTCCGTAAAGTCAGAAGGTTCACCAGGACCAGGACCAAGCGGAGAAGGGCTAGAGCTGGCTTTGATGTGGTCGTCAGAAGTTGACTCCATCTTCTCCTGAGACTGTTCTTCGACGACAACAGACTTAGCCGCTCCCTGAAGACCGGACTCCAAAGATTCAGTGTTTGACAAATGGGTTTCTGGCGAGACAAACACTTTGCGGCGCTTACTGCTGCCGCTGAGAGGTGTGGTATAAGTCAGCACCGACTCGACCTCCGACGAGACCAAATCAAATGTCAGCCCCGCGTAGAAAATGGGGCTAACTTCCCCATTAGGAACAGTGACAGCAGGGAAAAAGTCCGTGAGATCCACGGAAAGCGGCCGGATCATACATCCACTACGCTTCAAGGCCCTCTTCTTTCCCGTGTCCAATTCGGTTTGGAATGTCTCCAACGGCTCCCTTTCGGTATGCAAAGCAGGGCTCTGCGGCGTCACAAGTGGCTCCTGAAGCGGGCTTTTGCATCTGAGACGAAGCACCGGCGGAGACAAAGTATAGCTGAATCCATCATCCGCAGAAGAAGGCGTGGCCAAACCAAACCTGGAGGAAAGCTTTTCTGTGGGAGAAAGCCCGTGGTGTTGCGTCGCGGCTGCAAATTTCGCAGCCAATGGCTCTGCGACATCCAACGACACGACGGTTTCCATATTAGTAGCAAAAGTATCGGTAAGTGATTGCAAATATTCTGAAGTTATTGGAAGCAATGCATCAGACGTTATAGAGCCAGTACTTGTAGCGATGTCGTATGCGTTTTCATCGACTTGTATGGTGTCTGTACACTGAGGCTGGTTGAGAGTCGCGACATCTGGAAACGCACGATCAAAACTGGCGAGCAATGCCCGCGCATCTTCCCAGTCCTCGGAAGTCGCATCAACTGTTTCCGAGGGCTGTTCCGGGACGCCAGCGGTGTCAGGCGTCAATCCTCGGATTTGCGCTTTCGCAACATGTGTGAGGTCACACTCGATTTCATTTTGCGCGGGCGCAAAAAAGTACATGGCGGCAAGATCAGTCGCGTCAAAGTTCACATCCAAGTAATCAAAATCGTTTTGATCAGTTTGTTCGAATGGAGAAGTCAGATTTTCCTCAAAGGGATAGTTCTCCGCGGAAGGGGCTTTCACAGTCATAGACGTTTCCACAGCCTTCGTTGGTGAAGTCAGAACTTTATCATCAAAAAGAATTGCCTCTGGTGTGTTCCCCCCGTTCTTAACAAATTTTGGGAAGCTTGGCAAGCAATCAAAACTTGCCTTCAAAAGAACCGAAGGGATACAGAAGGTCCCCTTCAATTCTAAACGGGAAATACTAGGCAGCACGCACACGTGGTGAAGCTTTCTCACAAAAGCCCAAGCTGTTCGAGCCAAGAACTCCAAATAGCTGGAGCTGAAAGAGAGCATTAAATCGTTAAGCGCTGTGAGAGTGTTTGCCGCGAGTGTTTTGTGGCCAGAAGTGGTGTAGACAAGAATCAACACAATATTCAAAAGATTCTTATCTGGAATAATTCCACTTAAGTAAGCCGAGAGCGGTTTCAACGCCAATGGTGTACGAGCAACTGCCGAACTTTCATAGCTGGTAGTGGCTGAGATTTTTAAAGTCGCGTCTTTTGCAGTTTCGCTAGAGTTGCAATATCCCATATCATGTTCCAATATGTCAATATATGGACTGCGATGCAATGGCGTGAATCCCGTCAAGTTAGACATGTACAGTCTGGACTCATCATTATCAAGGTTTGAATTATCAACAGCTTCTCTTGCGAAGTGCTGGCTAGAGTTTAAGGCCAAGAATTCCGGCGAGTCTAACATGGAGGTTCTGGGCTGAACCACTAAAGAATTTGCAGCCACGCTCCCGTTATTTGACCGCATCCATTCTGGTCTGTGACAAATGTCTCTAATAGAGCGAAGTGTCCTTGCTCCTCTGAGCCTACCACGAAATTGAACTACCGCTTGAGATTCGATATGTGGAGGTTGAGCTGCTTGAGAATTGTATTCACGAAGATTAGTCCCGTGCGAAACCCTGTTCATTCTGCGAAAAACGTGGAATCCGAGCGGAGGGCTTTCTGATGAAAGTCTTAGGTCCATGATTCTGAGGCCTCTGGAGCCAAAAAAGGAACCCATCTTGCAAAGTCAAATGGGCTCAAAGATTTTTTTTTGAGTTTTTTGCTTTTTTCAAATCGCTTATCAAAAGCAAATGTGGTAGTGAATGCTTTTTATGTGGTTGCAAAAAGCCTGAATGTAAGATAAAGAGTTGGGGCTAGGTCTCTCCTGAAAGAGAATCGATAGAGAAAAAAGAGAAAAATAAAATAATAAGGGGATACCCACACCATATTAATATCAGATGGTGGTATACCGTGGCTGGCCAGAAAATCAGCTGCATACTTAAAAAGTCAAAGGCAGCAGACTTGAATTATTGTGATTCATGTATGCTGTAAATGTGTATACAGTATATACAGTCTAGAGGCATGGCCGCGCTTAGCCAAGGCGCACATTTGCAGTCGGCCCTACTAGGTCATACGGACTTTTGCTGTGCGCTCGTTTTTGCAGTCACGACTTTTTTTGAATTGAGCCAAATCACAGAAAACAAAGAGTCAAAGAAAAAGGTTCGCGCCGGCAAATGGCTCTGGGGCTCGAGAAGTGCCACTACTCTCTTGCGAATTAATTTTGAAGGGGGCCAAATACGACTGTATCACTTTTCATGTAAACAGAAAAGCCCCCACCTTGCAGAGCCACCGGCGGCTAAACCGAGTCTATTTTGCATGAAGTCATTAATCATTCGCAGACATTCCAATTTGCTTCGCGGTAAGTTCCTTTTCGAGTCACGCGCAATGTTTCGCGAGGGCAACTAAGAATTTTGGTTTTTCTAAGTCTTCTTTTAAAGAACTGGTCACTTTTGTTGCACTTTGAGAAACTTTCAATTCAGAATGTGGTAAAACTAGCAAGTCACAATTCCTTCACTTATTTCGGTGCATTCTTATTTCAGGCTCTGTCACTTCTTCAAAAATGCCTCCCTTTCGAGTATTAGATGCGCAATTCGAATTTTCTTTGGGACTGAGAGTAATCTCTGAAAAGCAGAGGGCTTGCCATGGCTTTTTCTCTTTTTTTTTTTTTTTTTGCTTGATCCATCTGATTAAGGACGGGGAGCCAGAGTTGCTTGCCTAGTTCTCCAAAAAACTATATATGAATCATATATAAAACCCTAGCCAGCTTCGCTACCATGCCTAGCGTTGATATCTTGGCGTGGCTGCGCATAAGCCCTTAATATATATTAAAAAATGGGCTTTTGACAAAACAAAACAAAGCAAAAATACTTTAAACAAAGCAGATCTCCAGCAGAATACACAAAAAGAAAGAAAGCAACAATATACATTTACTTCACGTTAATACTCTGTTTGCCCTATATAATCAAAAAAATACCGAAAGGAACAAAAAAGAGAACAGAAGAAGAATAGGTCATTCACCTGACTCTGACCCGCTGAAGATCATGTCCAGCATATCGCCCTGGACCAATTGCTCATATATCTGCCGCTGTTTTGCCCGCACAAATTCAAGGCCCTGGCCGACTTGTATAAGGCTAGTATCTTGCAAATACGTGCGGAGCGCAAGGTCCGCGTTTCTGTTCCAAAGCGCTTTTTTCTGGTCGGGGCCAAGTTTCGCCCAATGCGCGTGCCACACAAATACTTGCTCGAGTGTGGCCCCGCGCAAACATTCACTAGGGGTCTCAGTGATTTTCTTAATGAGAACAGTAAGCAAGTCATCTGTGGGAAATTCGTCATTTTTGGGCCACATTGCCAACGGCACGTGACTCGCAAGAGCAAAAGCATATTTTGCAGCACATGTTTCGGCCTCGGTGTTTGGATTCGGCGTAACTATATTGTCTAAATGGGTTTCGGCACTGGCCTGATTCTGGCCCTGATTCTGGCCCTGGCCCTGCTGCGCGATCAGTGTGAGGTACCATTCGCTCGCCATGAGCTGCGCTTTTAACCGTAGATCACGCTGTTTGCGCCGCGCCTTATTTTTCTCCTTGACGGTTTCTTTGCTATTGTAAAGTCTGGAAATTTCACTCTTACTCTTTTTTTGTGCATCTTTCTGTGGTGTTTGTTTACTTTTGTCTACCCTGTATTCGTCACTTGCAGCTTTGGCCCCGGCAGAGTAGGCCCTGCGCACAACACCACTGCGCAATGCGGCCACTGCCTCAAGAGGATGTTTTGGGTCACCCTTTTTCGTATCTAGATGCCGTCCATACGTGCCTTTGCGCGAGAATTGTTTCCCGCAAAATTCACAGATGTATGTGGAGATGTCATTGGCTGTTTTTGGCACTGCATGCTCCGATTTTAGACTGTTTTCGTTTGGTTTGGCGTTCTCCATGGGGGAAAAAAGTAGCCTCTTCCGGTGGAATATGAGCCTCAAGTAATGTGCAAGATGCAGGGCAGTTTTTTTCCTGCACCACTTCGTGTTTCAATTTCTTGAAAATTGAGAAGTTTCTTTGGGGATTTGAAAAAACTCATATTTGGATCTTTCGTCATCGAGGTGAGGAAATTAAGTTCTTTGCATGCTAAACTTTTTTCGAAATGAGCAGCATCAGAAGTTAGTTAAATCTCATACGCTGCCAAGCCAAGAAATCAACGCAAGGAATGCTAACGAAGCTGGCTGAGGTTTTACATATGTTCATATATAGTTTTGTGGAGAGCCAGGCAAGCAACTCTGGCTTCCAGCCCTTGATCAGTTGTATCAAGCCAAGAAAAAAAAAAGCCTTACGCCAAATCACAAGATATCACATGATATATGGCACGTGATGTACGCATCTAAGAATTAGACTCACGTTCTGAGATTTACCAACAAACTGCGGCACTCGCAATTACCCTTTTTGCAATAGGATTTCTGGTTTCTAAGACTTTGAACGTCGGGAATTCTATACAGACCTGTGATGATTTGAGGCTTGATTATAACAAGTGAAACTGAGAACGTTTGATCAATGCAGGATTCCAGGATCGGAAGTGGGGCTGAAAGCATAGCCGGACCTGGCGCTTATAGTCATGCAAACGTCTCCGTCTCAGGGGAGTCTGGACGAAAACCAAGTTTTTTTACGGATCGCTCGGCGGCTAAAGCGAATTCACTGGCCAGAATTCATGACTCGTATATCGATACAGACACTGGCGCTCATGAGAATGGCGCAGACCATGATAATCCTGTCACAAGAGCCAGCGCTTATTCTACACATGGTAAAGGTGAAGAAAACCGTGACGATGTAACTCTCGAGGCTATTGAATCTGGCCGTAAACGGGCATCCAAAGACAACAATGTGGGCACAAAACAAGGAAAAACGCGCCGGTCTCATCAAGCGGACGATTTATCAGGGATCCGCTTGGCAAATAGCTATTCTTCCGGCAAACATACGATTGTTTCTTCCAAGAATCAAGCCAGCAATGCATCAGACGAAGAACCAATCAGCTCTTTCGAAACGCCCGACTCCTTTAATCTGCTGGAGGAAACTTCTGACGATGAGCAAGTGGTGTGTAAAGAATTGAAGCGACCCTGTTCAGAGCCGGGTTCCCAATTTCTCAGTTCTGGCGAGCCGTCAAGCGAAAAACTCAGCGTGCGGTCAGAATCGCTCATGCTCGAGTTGAAACGCAAAAGGGATACGTCCGAGTTTGATTCAAAGCTAATTTGCTTACCACTCTCGGGTTCCAAATCTCACAAGGAAGATAGCCTGCCTGACGAAAGCGCCTCATACACTGAGAGTAGAAGCACTCAAGGGGTGGAACTACAGAAGCTGAGCAATGCTATCGTGCCAATTCGAGCCGCTCGAAAAGATTTGCTGATAAGCGAACTGGGGGATCCATGCAATCACAGTCTATCACAAGACTTGGACAGTTGCGCGGCAACTCTTCAGCTGCAAAATGATTACCGGGTAGACGGTGTGTCGAGAGCTCAAGGTAAAAAAGACGATTTACACCTGCCTAGCAATTCATTCGCTGATGAAACAGCGCAGAGGTTGCAGTCTACGAGCGCAAATGCAGTTGATCATAATTCTAATGCTTCAAACCATGAAGATTCCACGCAACCTGCAATCGGGAGATCTTTCGTTGTCGATCTCGTATGCCGAGTGTGCTCGAGGACATGTATATCCGTTAGTCAATTGACTATTCACATGAGAAGTCACACTGGTGAAAAGCCATTCGCGTGTGCGGAATGTGATAAGAGATTTTCACATAATGGCGGTTTGACTGTTCACATGAGAACTCACACTGGTGAAAAGCCATACGCCTGTGCTGAATGCGATATGAGATTTTCACAAAAGGGAAATTTGGCTACACACATGAGATCCCACACTGGTGAAAAGCCATTTGCATATGCGGAATGTGATAAGAGATATTCACAAAGTGGTCATTTAGCTGTTCACATGAGATCTCACACCGGTGAAAAGCCATTCGCGTGTGCGGAATGTGGAAAAGCTTTTTCCTATAATTGTAACTTGACTGCTCACATGAGATCTCACACTGGTGAAAAGCCATTCGCGTGTGCGGAATGCGATAAGAGATGTTCACGGAAAGCTAATTTGGCTGCTCACATGAGATCTCACACTGGTGATAAGCCATTTGCGTGTGCGGAATGCGACAAGAGATTTACACATAATTATTCTTTGACTAAGCACATGAGGATTCATACCGGTGGAAAGCCATTCGCGTGTGCGGAATGTGATAAGAGATATTCACAAAAAGGTAATTTGGCTGCTCACATGAAATCTCACACTGGTGAAAAGCCATTCGCGTGTACCGAATGTGATAGGACGTTTTCACGAAAAGGTGATTTGACTGTTCACATGAGATTTCACACTGGTGAAAAGCCATTTGCATGTGCCGAATGTGACAAGAGATTTCCAAGGGGTGATTATTTGGCTCTTCACATGAGATCTCACACTGGTGAAAAGCGATTCGCGTGTGCGGAATGTGACAAGAGTTTTTCACGAAATTATGATTTGACTACTCACATGAGACTTCACACTGGTGAAAAGCCATTCGCGTGTGCTGAATGTGAAAGGAGATTTCCAAGGGGTGATTATTTGGCTCTTCACATGAGATCTCACACTGGTGAAAAGCCATTTGCGTGTGCGGAATGTGACAAGAGATATTCATGCAGTAGTAACTTGGCTGTTCACATGAGACTTCACACTGGTGAAAAGCCATTTGCGTGTGCGAAATGCGACAAGAAATTCACACATAACAATTCCTTGACTAAGCACATGAGGATTCACACTGGTGAAAAGCCATTTGCGTGTGCGGAATGTGACAAGAGATATTCATGCAGTAGTAACTTGGCTGTTCACATGAGACTTCACACTGGTGAAAAGCCATTTGCGTGTGCGAAATGCGACAAGAAATTCACACATAACAATTCCTTGACTAAGCACATGAGGATTCACACTGGTAAAAAACCATTCGCATGTGCGGAATGTGACAAGAGTTTCTCATGGGGTGATTTTTTGGCTGTTCACATGAGATCTCACACTGGTGGAAAGCCATTCGCGTGTGCGGAATAAGGTAAGAGATTTACGGGGATGGGTGCCTATGTAATTCACATGAGATCTCACAGTGGTGAAGAGCTATATGATTTCACCAGCTGTCTGTAAAGGAATGTCACAAGAGGGCATCTGGTGAGACGCTGAAAAGTGAACACCCACGAATGCTCATGCGCGTGCTTTGATTGTCAAAGTGTATGCTCGAAAATACAAATTGGTCAGCAGGGCGGGTTATTACATTGGCGATCAGTTCTCATGCCCTAATTGGTCCTGTGATGACGGCCACAAAAAGTCAGAAGTTCAAAAGCCTAATTGCATCAATTTTCAGGGAAAACTCAACGCATGTGCCAATCATTTTCACATTATGACAATGCATGTCTAAACGTGCTCACGAGGACGTGTTCATTTGCGGTGCTGTTCCACTTGATCTGTAATCATTTATGAGCATGCCTTGGCTGCCTAATAGAACAATAGTCATCACCCGACCAAGTTGTTACCATTGCCAAAGCCAGCCTTGTGTTAATTATGCTGGCAATTTAATCATGAGAGTGGATTTAGGCACCGGCGAATATACCTAGGTATTCGCACTCTTGCGAGTTGAACTACCCGATCTAAGGTGTCTTTGAAAGGTATGCGCATGCGTTGTTGCATATGGCGGTTAACATCGTTGAAAGAAAAATTAAAAATAAGGATGTTTGGTGACTTTGTGCTCACACTCGTCAAAAGCCATGCAGACGCTAGGTAGAAGCTCCACTACAAGGAATGTGCATACACACAGCTCTACAAAACAGTCACCTGCAAATAATCATGCATTGTGCTGTATTGAGGGCCATGACTGCTGAAGAAGCTTGCAGTTCTAATGGGAGCCAGCACCCCTGCTGACACGCTCCAACACGGCTCGTACGCGACCTCAAAAATGTCCATTCCCTGAATATCGGCGGTAAAACCGTTCAAGGCGCGTCTCAAGGCGTCCTTTGAGGATGCATACACCATCTTCGGGCAGGCTGGTGCGGTGTTTGGAGACCACGTGTAATGAACAAATTCAGTTTTCTTGTCTCGCCACCGCCGATTTTGTACTCAAAGTCGTACACGGCGCACTTGCATCGGTTGCCCGGCAACTCAGGCAAAAATGACTTTAGTCGTCGTCCGACGACGTCTTGTCCACGACAATCGGCGTTTTCTCTGGGCTCAACGCGAAGATGATAAATTTGGACCTCTTGCTCAACTTCAAGTCGTTGAATGCGGACAAGGACTCGCCGGCAACGGTTGCTCTGTCGGTTTAGTATGGGGTGTGTGATTGAGGGTGCAATATCATTATCGTGAATGGCTTTTTGAAGACTGTGATAGGTCTCGGGAAGGAATTGCGTGGTAGTTTTGTGTGTAATCAGATTTCTGTTTCGTTAACTTTACTTGTGGTGGCACTGCAGCGGCAAGCGTTGGACTTACCCCTGATTGCGGGAATCCTGTGAACGAGAATTCTACCACTATGGGAGTCGAGAAAGTTTCGTTGGCAAAATATCAACTCGTTGCAGAAGCAAATTATGTCAACGCTGCAAGCCCTAGAACCACCACCTGGACGAGTACTTGCACGGACTAAAAGGCAATTTTACGCATGCGCATCAACCTCGACTCGTCGCCCGCTACGTAGTTGACAGAACTGTCATTCTTTATATTCTTATGGTGCCTCGTGTCGAGGTGAAGTATAAAGGGTCGAGTCTAAATCGTGCCAGAAACCGAAACACGAAGGATATGAATGATTGTTGTGAGAAAAAGAGTCTAGCGAAAATTTATGTGTCGCTTGCGCAACTGGGTGAGGTCTTTTAACTGTGAAGCATCGGGTCACAAGGGTACCTCCATTCCGGATTGACACTTATATGCAGTCTGAACTGCCTACAAGGATTTCAGTTCAGGGCAATTTGGCCATGTTTTTGAGTGAAGTGGGAAAGAGGTATTCTCAGAGCAAGCTTAATAAAATACCGATGAAAATCCTATTTCAACATGCGGGCTAGAATGAAACTCCTCCCGTGTAAAGACTCAACACACTAGATCGAAGCAGTTCTTATGTTTCACATGCACCAATCACCACCTTGTCGATGTACGAAATCAACATCTTTAACAATTCATCAAAAATCGCTTCAAACTGTACAGACCTCTCACAAATGCGCCCATAAACGACTAAATGTGTTTGTTGTCTGTATTCATCTTGATCAACATATCTCATACACGAAAACACATACACAGATCAGAAAGTTGGAACAAAGAACAGAATATCCAACCAGTCACCTAAAACTGCCCCGTTCAAATGAAGACGTTCTTTTTTTGGACCACGAATTTGCATGTGGAGGAAACTAATTGATGATCTTTTCTTAGCTAGATATACCAAGACAAATTACGCGTACTCATAAGGTCGAGTCTTCGCCGTAGCTCCTCATGATTCCCTTTTAGGTCTCACTCAAAATCAAATAGTGATAACGGCGACGGATAAACAGTCTATTCTTTTTGCTCACTCCCGAATAAGAGCCCGTGAAACTTCTCGGCGCTACCCGATGATAAAGATTTGATCAATTTTTTTTTGAAAGAGACAACTTCAAAGATTGAATCACGTTAGCGCTAAGGAAAGCGGTTCCTTTGTATTTTGCAATAATGCATTATGCCAAATCTATGGAGATATGATTTATGATATAGTCTTCTGCTTAGCACGTTCTTGAGAAGTGAGTAAACTAACTAAACATAAGGAGGCAGAACTCAATCACTGGCAATGTAGTCGTTTCGGCCAGAGCCCCGGATACGGACTGGTCACAATCAACATCCAGTCACCTATAAACCAGAAAAGGAAGCGCCCTAGACTTAGAGACCCTATACCTCCATCGTGTCTCTAATTCAAAAAATATTTCAGCGCTACCTCGTAATAATGTCCTAATATGGCAACACGATGAACAAATTCCGCCACTCTAAAGAAGAACAGGTATCCCATACATTGTAAATATAGGCTTGAATAGCTGTTTGAGCACCCACGTAGAGCCAAAAGCGCATAATTTTTAGCAAAGTAAAAGCTCTGTGGGTGTAAATACATTTATGCTCGAAAATCTCGACAAAGCCAATCTACACTGCGAGGTGTTCACACTGGCATCTGAAATCATTCTATATATGAGCCAGAAATTACCGACGACACTTCTCAGTTAAGAGAAATCATCCCCAATTTACTGTAACACCCCTTTTCTAGATCTCAATCTTCATCGAGATGTTTCGCAACTCCGACACGTAGTTATTTTCGACCGAGTCGCCATGGCCGGTAACGACTTTCAATATGAGTTCATTCAACTCAGCCGAGCCGAGAATGTCAACGTGTTCGGCAGTTTTGGCGCCTCCACGGATATCAAACCGGTCGGGCTCGTGTTTCATCTCAACGATCTTGACTTCAACACCCGCAGGATTGAATCTCGAGTTTTTCTTCTGCCACTCATGACAGATCATGTGGGTCATGAGCGAGACTGTTCCGTCTCCGTCACCAAAGTAGACAGGGTGATCGCTTTCCGTATCCACAACCAAGGGAAGCCCCGACTCCTTCTCGCCCTTTTTGTATGTGTATGCTCGTTCGGTAGGGTTTCCCACACCGTAGAAGCAGTAAATCTTCATATCTGGCGCGTTTGGAAGCGCGATTTCGAGCGGATTTGACCACTTCAGCGGATCCTTTTCGTTTGCCCTGAGCTCCTCATCCGTGCGCGCGACCCCAAACGAGTAATTTTCCTTGATTCGATTGCTCAACCAATCCGGCGAGATCTCTAGAAGTTTCTCGATACTATCATCTAGCGTGAAGTCCTCTTCAGTGTGCGTGATGCCCACCTCACTGCTGGCGCTCTCGTCACGTGACCGGTACCGTATAAATTTCCCCAAAGTGTGGTTTTTCGGCCCCTCGATTGTCACGCCCACGTCTGCCGTCAAAAGCTCGTTACCCGGATCGTCAGGAGAATGGGTAAGATTGCCCCAAATAAGCTCTCCACCCTTGGGGATCATGGCCGGAATCCCGCCGAACGTGCGGAGCATGTCGACCCTTTCCTTTTTCGAGAAAAACTTCTCGAGTCCGTAAACGGCTAGATAATTGAGCTGGACTGTATCTTTCATTTCTCCCGAAAGAAGGGCCGAAATTGCCTTGGGCGTGCCTAAGAGCGAGCCGCTGATATCAATCACACCGGCCAAATTGTCGTTACACCAGCTCGGCCCGCCATTGCCGTAGAATTCGCCCTCGGCCTCGACCCATTTCATGAAATACAAGATTACCTGCAGGCCCATCAGGTGGCCCACCAAGAAGCTTTTCTCGCCGGTCAATTTCTTCGTCGTTTCCACCTGCAACTTCAATTTCGTGAAGTACGCGTCGCGCCGCTCGAGATCCAAGTACGCCAAGCGCCAGTCGTAGGTGGCACTGATCATGTTTTCCGGGCCATATCCAATAACGGCCAAGTTTTGTAGAACCTTGTTCCAGATCCAGTAGCCCGCCACGAAGAAATCGGCGGCATCAAAGCCCAGCGACGCACGCACCTTCACGTTCGGCGGATCGAGGCCTGTTTCAGGGTCCAATTTGATGTGTTTGAGCCAGCACGCCTTGTCCAAAAACATGGTGCGGAGCATGTAAAAAGAGCCCCAGAGCCGTTTGCGGAAATGCGGCAAGGAGGGACAATCTCCGTCGGCGCTTACGCCCCAGGATTCCAAGCCGGTGGAAATCACGCCAGGGACCATGACAACATTGTATTTGGACGTCAAATTGAGTTCTTTTTTCATGCGCATGCCGACGGAAAAGGACTCTGCCGATCCCTTGAGCTCGTTCTTACCCGCCTGGCCGTCAATGATCAGCTGGAGCCCCTGCGGCATGGAGTATTTCCAATCTTCCACGAAATCATTGAACGAATCGTATGCTATCAACCGGTCAAACTCCAGTTTTATATCTTCCGACGACATCGCCGTTAACACTACAGTGGCGATAAGCCCTAGCACGGCGCCTAGAATGAACGTGACCCGCCGCAGCTGGTAGAGCTTCCGCTGAAGTTTGTCGTCCTTTTTATGTGGCTTTTTCAGCGATTGCTTCGCCAATTTTCCTGTTTTTTCCGATGAATTTTCATCATCGTCGCCACGTGACCCTGGGCTATGTACCTCGGCGTCTCCATCAACATTCTCGCCGTCGGAAGCCTTTCCTGAGTTTGCTCCCTTGGCCTTCCGCGGCTTACGCTTTCTCACATGCAGAGAACTCAGCGGATTCTCGGCAGATTTCTCTGTAATTTTCAGGTTTTCTGTTCCCAGCAGCCCTCTAGAGCTAGGGGTGCTTTTCTTTTCGGATTTCGCCATGTGGAAGCGTGAATTGGCAGGAATATCTATCGCTCTCAGATTATACGAATCGCACATGCGCGCCACTATGTGGTGTTTGAGACAGTCCGGCATATAAGGTATATGCAGTCCAACATTAGGTGATTCCACTTTGAGGCATAAACACGGTAGATTATAAGGTTCACTTGGTAGATAGTGAAACAGCGGTAAAATAGTGGTACGGAAAAAGAACTGTTTGGTAATAAAAAGCGAGATTTGACTTGTATTTATATATATGTAGACTTATAAACCTTTCTTTGAAAGTTCTCAATATATGTTGTGTGGGGTTGGGGACATGAAAAAGGCCTGCACGTGACTACAATGTGTCCATTTCAAAGTGAGATCTACGTGCCATGTCGCCTAACCATGCACGGACTTTTGGAGCTTTTTTGAGTCATTTGTTGGCTAATTTACGTATAAAAGACTCCAACCGAAAAGATATGTATACTTTTTTTATTGACTGGACTATGACTTATCTGGTGATGTGAGTGGAATGCAGAATGCTTTATTCTCGCACGTGACTGCACTTATTTAGCTGGCGCCTGGCGATATCATTACCTCGATGATATGGCACACTAATTTTTTTGCCCCGACCATGTGATACACCAACAACGATAATGCAAGGTTTTTTTTTTTTTTGAAATGAAATCAATTTTGAAGAGATTCATAAATAAAAGAGTCGAGATTCTCTTGGTTCCACGTATATCTATTTCAACACAAGACGGAACTCAATTTGTATTTGAGTGCAATGACCTAAAGTCGTCGTGATCACAAGAAAACTCGGGTTTAAGTTGCGACTGTCGAGCTGGCTTGTTGTCACATATATGGTCTGCTCGGCCGTGCATCATGCCACAAGATGAAACCCACTCATTCAACTAAAAGAGAATATAAGTTCAAGGTTTCGTGAAATTTCTTGAGAATTATAAAATTTGATTCATCGATAATTTCGAAAAATAGAAGTGTAACATGCTCAAGATTCCAAATTAGTTGAAAAGCAAAATTTACACGAAAAGAAGTTATACTCACGAAGTCGAGTTTTTGCGTGGATGCAAAACTCACGGGCCTGTCTTAGCATGTCTCGGCCTCGTCAGAAGCAAGTCTCAAGCAGACTGAGAAACAAGTGTCACGAAAATGCACCTTGTAACAGAATTATCATAGCATTATGTACCATAAACCTAAGCATGACAAAGTTTAGGTTTATCTTCTAGTTAATAATCTATGATAATGATACATCAAATTAATGACCCAGAAAAGTTCACGAATTCGTAACTCATTGACCCCACCTAGCTTATCACTGATAAGGCTGGGACATGTCCCAGCCTCGAGGTTGGTTGCATGGTGCGTCCACGCGCGTGAGGATGTTTTTGAGCTCTTGACGAAATAAAATTCGAACCAGACTTTTCGGTCCAAGATTAAATTTGGCTATATGTAGAATCAAGAATTTTTATGTCTCAAACATCGGCCGCCTTATGAAAAACAGAAAAAAAAGCGAAATCTTGTAGTTGACTTTGGAACAGAATGAAAAATAACGTGTAAACCAAGACCTTCAAGCACAGGCAACCAGCCAATTTGGCGGCTTCAAACAAAATAAAGATTGCGCCAAGCCACACATCGAGCCAAGCTGCAAGGTGGAAACATCACCTGTCACAAGTCACGTGCCAGACACTCAAAGGGCGTCCATGGTGAAATCGTACTCGATCCCCGGCGTCACGCTCGCAATGAATTTTAAAAAAATCACCAAGTACTGGTCCACGCGAATCCCTTCGTCGGTCCTCACGGCGGCAGCGCCCCCGCTTGCCAGCAAGTCGGGGCTAGTCACATGGTCCTGCATATGGTCCAAATTGGCCCTTTTCGTTCGTGCGTGCTCCATGAACACTTTCATGACTGACAGGTGTTTGCATGGGTGAATAGACACCGACGTCGTGTTATGGGCCATTGGCAACGGCTCAATTGTGGCGGTTTTATCCTTGTGGTCACCAGAAATATCCTCATACATCTGCGGCGGCAAAAGAGGGATCCCGTTGCCGTCAAAGCCTACTAAATATACCTTTGGCACGCGATACGAGGTCGAGTACGCGATGTACAAGTCGTAGCGGCGGACGTTTGCGTCGCCCGAAGCAATATTCGTGTACTCTTCCGCATCGTCACGTGCAAAATCGTCTTCGGCGTTTTCCTCGATCAAATCGTCGAGATCCTGGGTCTGTTCATGTTCCAGCACGTGACCTGTCGTGCTTGAACGGAACAGCGGGATCCATTCGGCGTCTGTTTCGGTAGTTTCCGCGCCATATTCACTCATGGAATTGTCCCCTGGGAATCCAGCATCATCATTGGCCTCGGGCAAAAACGAGGCATACCGCTTGTACGAGGGCACGTGCCGCGTGACCAAAAACTGTTTGTCGGCGGGTAAAAACTTCTTGTGGAGGTGTTTTGGCCCGGACCCCCACGCCCATGTGGGGAACTTCAGCACCAAGTAGTCACCTGCCAAGACAAATTCATCGGGAGAAATCTCGCCCGTTGTGCGGAAATTCGACTCGTGATTTATCGGCGTGAGATATTCTCGAATAGATGACCATTTGCTCCGGATATTCATTGCTGTTATCAAAAAAGGTTATAGTATTGGTAGTAGTGGTTGTGGAAATAGTCTACACTGTGGCGATAACGCGCACTTATCTGTATATCTGTCGCCGGTGTGCAGATAAGAGTGATAGGTGGTGACTGGAGATTAGTTATGACTAACGAAGAAAAAAAGGTCGTGAACGGTAAATAGGAAAGCCTTTTTAAAAAACGAGATTTTAGGTGGATGTTTATGCTGCTTTTCAAGCCTTTTATCGGGGCATCACAGATGGGCTATCGATAGAGGTCTCTGCTTTATGTTTGAGACCGTTATACAGTAAGACCTGCTTATAAGGATCTTGGTTAAAGAGATAACCTGGCTATATTCATCAAAACACAGCGCGAGAAATTGTTTTTTCTCACCAAAAATGCGCTCTTTAAGAAGATAACCTGGTTACCATCTCTATTTTTGCTCAAAAGATGTGATCCTTATAAACCGGTCTTATTGTAGTTCTTTAGTTCGATATTACCAAATACACGCACTAATTAATAATGGAAGGATACCGTGAACATAACCTGGTATCAGCCAGCGGCTGAAAATCAGCAAGTACATGTTGCAAACCCATATGAACTCCCGAAATGTGTACACGAACTTTTTTTTTTGGGTGACGTTATCTGATTGAGTCATTGATATTTTCTTGATGGCGCTATCTTATCATGCCTCGCGGAAGCCACGGTGGCTGTATTACACCCGTTTTTCGTTGCCTAGGCTTTGAATTGATCGGCTAAGGCACGTGAGGCTCGATTCCAGAATCGTGTTTTCAGAAAAAGATGTCTTTTTTTACACTTGTGATTGTCTTTTTCATATAAAGTTTGACACTTGAGAATACAGAGACTTTTACTTGTGAGGGGGCACCGTGCTCTTCTGAGTATATCACTATGTGACACTATACATGTGTCTTAGACTTAGACTCGGACAACTGTTCTTTGCTTGCTTTTTTATTTTTTTGGTGCTCTATGGCTCTGTGTTTTCACTGAAAACTCTGGATCAAGCTCTTTATTAAATAGAAGGACCCACGGGAGCGATAGAGGGCCCGGATACTTTAGCGGAAAACAAAATCACCAGTACCGCACTTTTAAATGAAAGAAAATGAGCAGAAATATCAACATTTTCTCTGCTGATAGGCTAGGGGTAGAAATTTTGGGAAAATCTTCTGCTGGAGATTTGAGACGAGGGTCACGCTATTCATTTTTACTCTATTCGCAATCGAGGCTATGTTCACGTGAAATAGCATATTACACAATGACTTTTTTTTTTTTATCTCAAGTTGAGTCAACAAATTTAGAATAATCATGCAAAGAAGACCAAAAATGTATTGGGTTGGATCAAAAGAACATGTTAAGTTCAATATTTGCCTGGCTTTTCAATTAAGCTCAATGATCGAATTTCTCAGTACTGATCAATGCTTGATACTCATGCCAATTATGTGAAGGAAAAGAAAGTGTTCCGATGATACAAATACAATCATTCTTACACAAGCATTTCAAGACACCTCATCATGACCTTTTCTTGCCACGCTCAAGATTTTAGAAAAGATGCTACGTCATCGTAAGTCTTCGAAAGGCTCAAAAAGGCCCCAAGAAGGCCCCAAAATCAGATTGTCTCTCTTGGCAAAGTGACATGGGCGAAGTTCAGAAGGTCAAAAGAGCATAGTTATCTTTCAGCCAAAATCACGGACATGACCTTTTTTTATACCGCAACACTTTCTCTTCACGAAAAGTGAAACCTCGTTACGTCCATCACCATAAACGCCTGCTACGTTGAGAAATTTGTTTGCTATTCTACTTTATCGATTCATCAAAAGGAAGAAAAACCACTTGCCATGCGATTTTCCTTGTTTACGATGACATTGACTGGAGTCTTTAATGTCGTTGAGGGTTCCTTCATGGAGATAAAAGGAAGCAACATTTCGTCTCAGGACACCCTCCCACAAAGAAGCCCACCTATGTTGCCCCAAATGTCAAAATTCAGATCCACCGAAGCTGACTCGGATGGTACATTTGATGACACTTTTTGGTCAGTTCGCTTTCAGGAAATTCAATTTTTGGAAGAAAAGTTGGAGTTGTTTTTAGAAGAGTTAAAGTCTTTCATTTACGGAAGACAGTTTGATTCCGCCGGATTTCACTGGCTGGCAGATAGTCTATTTTCCGAGCTCACAAATATTCGTGATTTGGCCGAAATCACTCTTTCCCCGCTTAAGAGTACTCTTCAGGGCACCGTATTCGCCCAACTTCGATATGTCACAAGCGTATTTTATCTCCTTATAGACTCAGCTGAATTATTGGACTTTTACTTGGTGAAAAACGGGCCAGCGCAAAAGTTGGTTGCTCGCTTAATTATACTCAATTTGAAGCTTATGCGCTTATTTGATTCACAAGGCCAGCCGATTTCAAGTCGGTGCAATTATATCGATACGGTGGCTCGTCTTGCCACGAGAAAAAAAGAATTGGAAGATAAATTCGGTGGCTTCAAAGTTTCTAACAGACTTCGCCGGGTCTTTGACTTTTATAGTGCGCAAGCAGATGCCTCACTTAGTACGTTGGCAGAAACAATACCACACTTTGAGATTTAGTGGCTGGCGACGAGTTTTAAAAAGAGAAACTGAACGGAATCGAATTTTTTCATTCTGATCTTTTTGTTTTCATTCAATCTAAGGGTTGTCGAAACACGTTTCTCAGAGACTCTCATCAACAATCCTAAATATAAGTTAATGATGGTTTTATTGTGCGCCTATTTGCGAGGGTCAAGAACGTTTTTTTCAATTGTGTGATTCACGGCATGACACTTTGAGCAGCTGACCACCTTTCTTTCTGCTAAAACCTCACTTAAAATTTGATTAGGACTAATTTTCCGTACCTAGGGTAGTTTCAGGCCAACCATTTGCCCTCATATGCACTTGAGGGTGTCGGCCCCACACTGTTGAACCTCGAAGGGGAGTTCTCGCTCGTCTAGTGGCGCTTGGGTGTATGCTTTGTGGCAAACACAATTTTGATTTTTTCGTTAGTCATGTATTGGTAGTACAGTTAGACCTGTTTAAAGGGACCTTGGTTAAAGAGATAACCTGGCTTTATTTTTCAAAACCAACGCGACAAATTGTTTTTACACCAAAAATGCGCTCCTTAAGATGATAACCTGGGTACTATTTTCAAAAGATGTGATCCTTATAAACAGGTCTGATTGTATATGTAAGGGACACTATCGCGAAGAATATGTGCCTGAGAGGAAAGTGGCTCCCAAACCCCAAGCATCGGTGAAAGGTTAGGTGTACGTCAATTTAATTGCCGCAGAGGGGCCTATTAGACAACTCTGATGATTTTGTTTGGCTACCGTGGTGGTGTGGTTGGTACTTTGGCTTGTTAAGTTGTGGCTCAGTAGAATCTGCTTTAGCCATATAGAGCTGAGAATGTGTCGTGTTTCTGGTGCAGGGCTGTAAATTAATCGCTCTCGCTTATTACCAGATACATGACAGATCCAGATTTTTTGATACAGATAAAACTATAACTATTAATGGCATCACTAATCAATTAGCTATTTCTGCAAGTCAAAAAAGCCCAGAATTACTTTATAATATAATGAAATTATTCAATGGAAACCTTTATTTAGATGATGCAAAATATAAATCCTATAAATGATAAGAATAAGAAAGTGAAAAAAGAAAATATATATATATATATATATTCTTGTGGGAAGCGTGAAATCTTCGAGGCTATAGGAATAATTTCGCCCATAAAATAGCCCATTGCCAGGCTTACAGACGGTGCCAAGAGATGAAATAATTTTCGAGCTTTCCAGTTTCTTGCCCAATATCTTATCTTCACCAAAGAATCTTTTGCAACATATGCTTTCTCGACTAACTTCAACTGATTGTTGTCTCTCAGGCTGTCGAAAAAGCATGCTATTCTCGGTGAAGCCCTCTGATACTTACCCCATGTTAAGTCACGGGTATTTTCCTATCAACGAACAAGATATAGAAATTCGTGTTTTTTTAATCCCTTCAGCTCAATAGATGCTTTTTTAAGTGTGAAATTGAGTATTTTCGTGTTATTCATGTTATGGTTTATACATTCCAGTAATGACCTCCACGCGGATCTATCTAAACTCCTCCGTGAGCAAATATTTTTTCAATTCGGAAGAAAGAAACAGCGATATCTTTGAGCAGCACAAAATGGTGTTACATATCCTTGATTTCTTACTGATGACTGTCTTTTGCATCCTGAGCATCCAGATCGTGTTTTTCCATGTGTATGGCCGAGAAAAAAGTTTAACATGGTTTAATTTCGTGAATATGTTGCCTGACGCGCAGACGCAGACTTGAAACAACCCTTTTTTATGTCTCTTTTACGTTTTTTGTATGGTAGGCTCATACAGATTTTCGAATTAAAGTACATAGATATAGACTTTAGTTTGCTTCCGTTTGTCAGATGCTTTATGTTCCTCTGTGCCATCGATTTTACGGGAAGTCTACAGCCACGTGATTGAGGCTTTTGAACTAAATATTTATATTTCGATATTTCCCTTATATTTGGTGCAGACCTACATTCTACTAGAAAATGCGAAAGTACAACCCCCTCTTTTGGCCCAGTAAGCATGTGGTATGACCGTTTTTTGCGTTAATGTGTTTTTTTTTTTTTTTGTTTTTTTTTCGCGTAAGCATAAGTCGCATGCGGTCAATCGTCGCTTTTCACAGTCCCCAAGTATGGAGACAGCAGTGTCAAGCATTAGCACCTTAATCTTGATCAGTAAAGCCCTATTACATAATACCGCGTATTTTGCGCTCTGACCCAATCTCCCCACTGGCCCGCGCATTTAACATTCGGTAGCGCTTCACAGTGCAAACCGCGCTAGGTGAAAAAGCGATTTCTGCGCCTCAAAAAATTGGTTGTCATATACAAGGTAAGTGGAAAGAGACATTTCATCTAAATTTTCAAAAGCGACATCCCATTCATGCAAGTTGTGGGTGAGGCGCATAACCGTGCGTGTGAACGATTCTGTGCATAGGTCGGGGAAGCCATTTGAGTCATACAAGCCCAAAATTTGCACATTGAGCTGAAGAATATGTCGTAACAAGACGTGCTCTGGTGCACTGGTGCTGTAGAGGCTCATAAAATAGGCACAATCGTGCATCACATGGTACATGCGCTGCGCAAACGCAAATTGCGCACAAAGATCTTTGCGATCCAGAGTCACGTGTTCCAACAATGGCTTCATATCAGAAAAGTGTTCACCCAAGAAACTCAGCAGGGCGTCGAAACTCGCATAGTCGAATTCTGGGCCCAGAACAAAACTCCACATCATATCACTGGCCCAATCAATTTGATGCGCGATCTGCTTTGTCGCAGTCTGCGGGGTGATGAAGAATCGTTTCGTGAGGTGGCCGCGAGGCGCTATGATGTCATTGGTGCAGATAGCCAGAACCAGGTTCACTGCAATGAGTAGAGAAGGAAAAGCATTCATTCTCATTTTTCAAAGAATGTTGTTTTTCCAAATTTGTGCAGAGCAGGATATTTGAGACTAGGTCCCTTTCATCTGTTTTATACCCCTTGGGCGGGTCAACATTTCATGACCAGATCAAGTCTTGGCTGGTGATGTCTTCTTGGTGTCAAGTCGCGAAATATTACTTTGCATGCCAAATTAAGGAACACGTTTTCAATACAATAACAATGGGAGTGAATGTATGTCACACTCTGGTGTGATGCCGGTGGTGAATAAACAAGACTACTCAAATTACAACCTAAAAAATTGCTATTGACAACCATATAAATGTATGATCTAGATCTGCTCACATGACTCACATTTATTGGTACATGTCTGGCTCTTTTCAAGGGTCTCGAAAGCACATGTACATGAGCATGTGATAAACTGATAATTGCATGAATGAGTTTTCCGATCATAACCGGAAATATATGTATCCTTGAATTGTGGGTGACTTGCTGGTATTGATCTATATCCTTTTGCAAGCCCCGAAAAACAATGGATTTTCAGCAAAGGAATAGCACTCATTATTCATTTGAGCGTGTCACTCGTTTGCAATATCAACATGGCGAAATCGTCACGTGAGAGAACTGTATATGACACAGAATATGGCATTTGCGACGATTTTCAAGAACACGTGGAAATAGTTCTGGACTTTTATGCTGAAATCATGGCAAAATTATAGCCTCAATCTGCCTTTGTGAGTCTGACCGCGAACTCATCAATTCTGACTATTGGGTGAAATGTCTTGTGGTCTTATCTACAGAAACAGTTGAGGATGGGCAATTTGGCCGTTTCATGCATCTTTCAAATGCAATCTTGGGATTCTCAGAAAATGCCGGAAAAAGCGCCATTACGTCATCATGGCACTGACTTATTGTGCTGTGTGTGTCATGACATAGTATTGAAACATTAATGCTTGCGCCTGGCGTGCACCACGTAGGCTGAGTCGATCATACAAAAAAAAATTAAAAAGAGACAAAGAAAGAAAAAGAATATTCCAAAAAAAAAAAAAGTCACACAACAAATGAATTCTCTTTGAAAGCCCAGTTCCAGGTTATCTCACCAAAATCTTTACCGATTTGTTCCCTGTTTGGCTCATTACTAATGCTTCTTCAAATAACCGGAGAAAAAGTCTTTGAATGAAACTTATCCAGCTTATACATAAAGCAAGAAGCTTCTCACGATCGGCTGTAAATATATATCTCATTGAGTGTGGATTGTTAATTTATCTCCAAGTTGTTATTTTATTCTGTGCGAATGATAGGGCTACGAGTGGCAAGAAAAGCATAAAAAGGAGAAATCTTAGAATCTGCTTTTCGTAAACCCTTTTTGAGCAAAATTTAGTTTGATTTCATCATAAAATAAAACTTAAAACATGCTCCAAGTCTAGCTGAAACCAATATGTCATTGCAGAGACTAAACACAGCCGGTAAAAACATGCCTATAGAATTTTCCCGCCACTTTATAGGCCATAGCTTTGGATATGAAAAGAGATGAATGAACAATGTATTTAACTTCTTGATATGTACAATTCGAATCTCGATCGCCCTTGGTTTTCCCAGATCATTGCACATTATCTCTCTATCTCGGTTTTTTCATCTAAAGTCTTTGGACGTTTCACTTAGCAAAATCCACTCAGGCATTCCGCATGAGAAACACCGGAATGAAATGCACACGAAGTCGAAGGTTGAATCTTATACCAAGTAATTCGGCTTGGCGACAAGTTGCAGAAACGAAAAAAAAAAGAAAAAAAACACCTAATGCGGGTTAAACTTCCCAAATATAAAACTTTTTAGTGACATGCCACTTTCGCAAATGCGCCGCCCCATGAGCGCATCCTTTTTGGAAAGCTTCCGTTCTGAAAATTGATCAATTTTTCATGAATCGCGTTTTTCTTCTTTTAGCAATCACTTTTTTTCTCTCGTTTATTGAAAGTGCACATGTGAAGCGAACTGTACCCATCGGTTTACGAGGGACTGAGATCCCTAAAAGTCATACTTTGGTGTCTCAAGTCCAGCAAGCAAGAAATGATACCGAAAGCAGAAAAACGCAGTTGAGAAAATTGAAAAAATTGGAAAAATTGACAACAAACGCTCAAGGAGTCAGTTTGCTTAAAGTTAAAATGAGACTGTTTGTTAGACTGGTAAAAGCATCCGTGCTTGACAGCCGATACGATGCAACCGGCTTTTCCTGGCTGATCGCGCAACTTTATGGACAACTCAGAACAATTTATTACTTGGCTGATCTATTTGCTCCGCTCAAGGAGAAAGACCTTGCGCAGATGCATTATGCCACATATGTATATCATTTGGTGGATGAATCCGCGAACCTTTTATGGTTATATTCATCTAAAAGTGGGCCCGCACAAAAGGGTGTGTGCCGTATGGTCAGATTGAACTTGAGGCTTTTGCATTTTTTTGATTCCCATGGGAAACCAAGGCTGAAACAACAAAATTACAAATTGATGGTGATTCGATTCGCGAACGAGAAGAAAAATTGGGAAAGGGTCTTTTATCGTTTGAAAAATGTGCCTGTGGCCACTTGCCTTGACTTTGACATTCAACTTTCACGAGCCAATGAATCGCTCCGGTCGTTGGCAAGTAAAATTCCAGGCTTTGCGATTTAAACCAAAATCGGGGGAATTTTGCTGATTGTGAGAAATGGGGAACGGAATATTGGTTGAAAAGTCTTCTTTTGGTATATTTGGCTTCATGATTCATGACTTACCAGTTCAAATATCCAAAGAAAAAAATTTTCCATTTTGTTTTTTCTTTTTCTTGGTAATGTAGATATTATCGTGATTTTCAAGGTGAAAAAAAAAAAAAAAAACATGGTTTGTGCAGATGCTTCGGACCAGTCGTGAATGTACAGAATCGGCTTGAATAGCTGGCCTATAAAATATTAAAGTTTCCTCAGAAGTTGACAATTTTCTAAAGAAATTCGAGAATTTGGTTGTTCGTTTTTGCTTGGTTACATTTGATTAAGGACTGGGAATCAGTATAGGCTACCTAACTCTCTTGAGTATGCATCATTAATTGTTCTCGTCTAGTTCCTTATCTGCAACAGTTTGGTATGAGCTGAACTTGAGAAATGCAAATAAAGTACGATAAAAGAATTTCATTTCTAAGGTTGGTCTAATATCAAGTTGGTGTAAATTAAAACCTTCTTGCTTTGCTCCTTTTTTCTATTTTCCGTTTTCATGCCTGAATTCATAATTTTTTAACGCAATAAGAGGGGAAAGACTTCAAGCCTTTGTCTTGTACGACTTCACACTTGCCCATTACAAGAAAAGTACTATAAGATTTTACTTCTGTACAAACTAATTAGCATTTCTTATGAAAGTCCAAAGTCTCGCCAATCTCTCAAAGAAGCATACTGAAGCAAATACTGTAAGAAGGTATGTGAGGGTCATATTTATTGAGCGGAAAAAAAGTAATACCCATGATATCTTTGTGAAAACCCATTTTTGTTATTTCGCGTTGGTTTTGACAAACATGGTCAGTGTATTTCTTTTCTAAAGGCAAAATCCCTATAAACTACTGTTTCCGTACATTTATCTCGCATATCTCTAATGACTTTGATGTGTTTGAACCGACAGGAAGAAGAACACAAAGTTTGTTCAAAAGAACACAAAAACATACTTTGGAACTTAAATTGGGTTTTCTGCAAATTAAAAACTTGTTTTGAACTATACATTAGCGTACACGTGATCTCACTTGGATATCTTTATGTCAAGAGTCAGCTCTCGTACTATGACACGCAAAAATGTCATTTTTGGTACATGGTTTGCGAAACTGCCCAGGGTTCTATTGAGATTGAGGGAAGCGATATTGAGGTGCGGCAAGCAAAATTAAAACGCCAAGAGATCTCTGGAATTTAGTCCCGAACTGAATGCTAGACATAAGAAATTGCTAATCGAACAAATGTTGCCGAGTTGGACCAACAGACACAACCCGAGATAGCTAAAGTTCACGGAACAAACTATAATTCCATCTCAGTAACAGTCATCGCGTCAAGCTTGCGGTTCAGGTTGCAGCTTTTTGTAACATTAATTAATGTTGGTGGGGTCCAAATGGCAAGGTTTACGAAATCTAAAGAAGGAACGCTTCTTGGCATATCAGAAAACGCCTTGAGAAGTAAATTATCCCTCAACTTTGATAAAAACCCATTTTTACGTAACATTCGGCAAAAACGACCCCCGCTCACAATTAGCCGAGGCGCAAAAGGTCGGAAGTTTGCCCAAAAAAAATGCCTCATTATTGGTACATGGCTGGTTCTAGAATTCAGTGTTGATTTCTAGATATGTGGCATGACCATGTGACACGTGCGAGCGTGGTATGATATCACCAGGGTTCTTTCAAAAGAGCTCAGGACCCGACTAATTGTGACAAAAAAAAAAACTTTCATAAAAAAAATGAATCCCCCAAGGATCACCCTGCGGATCACCCCGCGACTTACGCTTTATAAACTTTAGCCCAAACTTGTAAAAAAGCTCGATGATTATCGTAAGAAGCCGCTTGTAAGCACATCAAATCTAACACCCTGTTCCTGGATTGACCAACACTGCGCCCGCCCGTGCTGTTGTATACCTTACCCACCGTGTGTACTTTGCATGAATAGCTACTGAATTAGTGTGTAAAGCTGCGGAAGCAGATGCCGAGTTTCTCGGAACGGCGAGGGCCGAGATTCGGATGATACCTGTGGAATGTCGGCTAACATTGTACAATTTCAAGTTGAGATGTTTCCGTGTGGAATATGGCTATTTTCGAGTTTTCAAGCTATGGGTATTTTCATTAGAGTAAATGGTTTGGGAGCACTTAATGATCTACTCTCCTTATCAATGTAAAAACTGAAATGCGCCAGAATTTTCAAACTTCAAGCATGCAAGCCATACGTTTCAAGGACTCTGTTTGGGATTGGTAAGCAGAAACCGTCCACTACAGATACCTAATGTCAGTGCTTTTCGGGTGGGCACACAATATCATCGACCCATTGTACGCGTGTTTTATCCAAGCATTCTTGCCCATTGTTCGTGGCGACCCATAATATGCGTGTACCTTCATTGTTCCGCTCGTTATGAGAAGGTCCAAACAAGGCGGCGTTATCTTGGCACGAACGTGCTTACAAATTGATTTTGCAAGTTTGTAGTTATCGAGAAAAAAAAAGAGATATAAAAGCACCACCGAGATCCACTCAAATCTCTAATTTTCTCATCACAATCTCAGAACACATCATGAAGTTGACCATTTTCGCTTTGCTTTCCGCCGTGGCCCTTGCCTTGACCACAAACATTCCAACTCAAGACAATACGTCGGTTTTGAACGAGAGTGACATTCCAGAGGGATTTCCAAGGAATGTTGAGGAGTTGGGCAAGATGGTGGACGACTTTAACGCCGCGCTGGACGCCGCCTACGTGGACGGAATCAATGTGGAGAAATGGTTTTTGGCCAAGGAGAAACTCCTGGCTTTGGAAACCGCGGCCAAGTGGATCCATCCCAAATTGACCAGCCACGAACAATGGCACATTGACCACACGATCCAGCAGATCCATGAGTTCTTGGTGCCACGTCGTGACGCCCAGGCCGCTCAGGCTTGTAGAAATGGCAATAGAAGCGCCTACTGCGCTTATTTCAGACTGGCCCAGTAAACAAGAAAGCGTTGTGCTGTGCTGAAGCTTGAGTTGCATGCATTTTTCATTGACTGATTCTCACGGGTTGGACAATGAGAGAGGCACCATGCAAGAAGCGTGAATCAGAAGAAGAAAAGATTGGAGAGTGGAGAAAAGATGTGAAAAGAAGAAAAAATGAAAAAAGTATAGCTATTGTTTTTTTGTTGTTCCAAATAGTTATCAATGTTTGCCTTTACCTAGACGCGCATCCTGTAGAATCATCCGATGAAATTCGAAAATCTGCCTCAGATCGCGAGAGTTGAGGTAGTTCATGAGTTTTTCCACTGGAACCCGAAATACAAATCAAAACTTCCAAATCCAACACTTCTGGCTCCCGGTCCTTAAGTAAACATTTCAGAAGTCTGCTACGTTTAATGACCCAAATGGGTTCACATAGTAGAAACAAAAGAACCACGTGTGATCTCTGATATCCCTTTTTTGTTGTTCAAGTAGAAGTAGGCTTTGGAAAAACAGAATGGGAGTTTTTTCAAAGATGGCGCTTTCAATGACTTACAAGATCAGTTGCACACGGTAAGCGAACATTTTGCGACCCAGTGTTTTTGTCCGGAAACATTGCTCTGAAAACTGTTTGTTTTCTTGGCCATTTCTGATAATATCGTCCATTTTCTCAAATAACACAAGAAAAGTTGCCGATTTAATTGCGTGAGCGCTTAAACACGAGCGGTGTACCCTGACTATTTTTAGTTTGTCTGGCCACAATTCAGCATGACAGGGAGTGTATGTCTCGGCAGAAACGGTAAATGGCCTAGTCACAACCCACAAACATTTCAGCATTATTTTGAATAACACCAGCAACAATGTGTACTAGGAACATTTAAATGTGTTGAACGAGCACTTTGAAGCGGGTTAAAAAAATGGGATACTGAATTTTTCTCCTCGACCGGAGTGAAGGCGGCTCCTAGTTATGTTGCAGTCAAAGCAAAATTCAGTTTTGTGACCGCACTCGAGTTTCCCTCTTTAAATTCTTCTCTCAATTTGGTTCTTTCTTTTTTTTTTTTTTTTTTTTTTTTTGGCTTGGCCTCATGTTTTTTCTTGGAAGACCGATGTGAGAAATACGCAAACGTCTAGACTTTTCTATGCATTTTGTCTCAGCAGTCTTTTTCAAGAAAAACATGCCTGGATTCAGTTTCTTCTTGCGGAGCTTGGGCCCAATCGATCTCAAAGAGACATACGATTACTGATTTCAAGAAAACAACTCGCCCTGGTACCAAGAGGTTGTGCTTCAAACAGAAAGAAATAAAGTTTTCCCTCATCGAGTTAATGAACATTCCGTTACAGTCATCACAACTGCGTAGTTTTGCATAAGTTATGACTCATTTGAACAATCTCTAGGTTTGTCAGTCCATGCCTGACTTTTTGGGCAACAAAAGGCGCCAGAAGCGCGATGCCAAGTGCGCCTAACCCTGTAAACTGGGACTTCAAGCGAGACGCGACTAAGCGAGCCTGCAGCCCCAAACAAACAAATGGACTCCGAAATAGGCAAGTCTTTAAATGAGCGTAAGCGCAAAAACAAAAAGAAAGAGACCCTATAAAGTGTGCTGGCTCCTAAATCTTGCAATGTTTGGAGAACCTTGAATCATGTTTCAGTACATCTTTCGGTACATTTTGTTAAAATGATTGCGTGAGTGAAATCACATCCACGTTAAACGAGCTGTTTGATAATGCGACTCGGCGTTATAACTGAAACGTGTTCCATTGTGAGAATTCCAATGATCTCGTCTGCTCGAAAAATGGGGAGAATGCGCATAAGATTATGCCTGTAAAAAATAAAAAAATTGCTCGCCTCGCCTCGCCACAATACTTATTTTGGTATTTCCCATACGGGACACCGCGATGATTCACGCAGGGCTGCATTAGTCTGCACCATTCGCGAAGATACACGCGATCATCGCGTAGGGTGTTCTCGTAAAGCTCTAGCGCGTCATTTTCCTGATTTTATCTTGAGAAGTTTTTTGAATGTTGTAAAGCTTGACGAGCTAATGAATACAATTTCACAAAGAAGACAAGAATGGCGAAACTGTCGCACAAACTAAGGGAAGGGTAATATTTGATATGATGGTGCATGGGGCCAGTCGCGCTATTGCAGCATGTGCAATGACATCGACTAATGGCCAGAGTCTCTAACCGTGATATCTCCAGGTAAAAGTTCTTGTCAACAAGGAATCAAGGAAGAGAAATAGGTCATTTCACGAATTTTTCTTCATAATTGACAAGTAAAGCTGGGAATCTTTGTTAGCGTCAGAATTTGGGCTGTGACTGATGTCACTCAAGATTTATGCATTCGAAAGAGGCTTGACAAATTGTTGTTAAGCCCTCGCGCGCGGGGCCGTGTCCGAAAGCCGGTTCCTCAAAAATAAAGCGCGCTCGCGCTGGAGGATACTCCGCATTGGCCAACAAGCCATCAATAGCAAGTTAGCCAAAAAAACACCCATCAATCAACAACCATAGCTGTAGCTAAAAACATAGATGTAGCCAAATTAAATCCATTGGATTGTAGATCTTACAACGTTTGTGTTATCTTCAGACGTGGTCACTGGTAACGCGTTTCGACGCGCTAGCCGGGCCGCAGAGCCTACATGCCACGCTCCGATGCTACACGAGAGAGCATGCTGCTTCTGAAACGGTATTAAGGATTGGCTAGATGAACAAATCCACCGTCATATTTTGCCCTTTCACTCTCAAGTAGACCATAAGAGCATAGTTATCGACTGTCTTAAGATCGATTGGATTGCTTTTGTTTTTCGCCTTTTCCGCCATCCCTAGAAGCAGCGTCTTTGTTGAGTCCTTTAGTCACGAGTTTGGCCCAACAGCGCGTGCCCGTCGCGATGCAAAACGAGTCTCCCGTCGTGCGGCACTCCTGCACACAGCCACAAGTAAACAAGACACGCTGGCTGCGCATGCACCGCACCGCACGTTGTGTTTTGATTATGGTCTCTTCTGGCGAGCCCAGGGCCGTGCTACGCGGTGCTCATAAACGCAGCACTCGCTGCTTTTCGTACCGACGCCAGATTCCAATATACCCATTTATTTTCCTCACCAAGTCATTTTAAGCTCAGGAACACAATAAGCCTCTTCCATAGGTCATTTACAAGTCAATTTTGTCACGCATTCCAAGATTCATACTGTTCCACTCGCTCTCTTGCATACCTCCGAGCTTTGTGATACACGGTCAAACAAGCTCCTCCCAAGATAGCACTCAGAGCACCGCATTGAAGACGTGACTGCTCCACACAAAAGGCTTCAAAACATAATTAGAAAGCAAATCCAATCTCTTTTCTGGCTCAGCTCTCTTCCCAAAAACAATTTCGTCATTTTCCCATCCTTTTTCATTGTCTCTCATCATCTGGAGGCCCTTTAGCATATCAGCATCAGCACCAATAGTATCTTTACACCAAGAAAGATCACCAAAAATTCAAAAACGAAAACAAGGAAATGCCCGTCTCCTCCACGCCATCAAAAAGAGTTGCCTTAGCGCCCATCAACGTGAACGTCGCGTCGCCACTCCAGAACTTCAAAAACCGCCATAGTCACGCGTCTAACTCCTTGCCCTTGACGCCTATAAACACGCCGAAAATCGGGCTTGTGAAGTCCATGAGCTCGTTGGCGCCAACAAGTGTAAGGGGCCTGGGCGCGCCGGCGGCTAAGGCCCGTAAATTGGAGAGCTTTTCCGAGTACAAAATCACCCACAGCAGAAACGTGAAGGCGGATTTGGCTGCGACAAAATTGAAGCTCCGGTTGCAGTTGGCGTTTTACAAGTTGAAGCTGAAACGTGACGCCGCCATCGCGTGCTCGCCCAACATTCGTGTCACGAAGAAAAGCCCTCTTTCTCAGACCCTGTTGCTGCCGCGGCCACAGAGTTTTTCCCGCTCGGCAAATGTGAACTTACAAAAACCTAGAGTATCCTTAGCTGGCCCTAGGCTCAGTGAGGTTGCGCTGGCGAAAACGGCAAATGCTGCAAAAACAACCGAGTCAGAGATGAAATTATACCACATAAAGCCGCTGTCTGTTTTTTACAACTCTTACTCGCAACGTCTTCCCCTCACCAGCGCAAACACGCAGCGGCTTCCGCCCGTGCATAAGATATTGCGCACGCCGATTAAAGCCGCTAGCCGTGCATTGCTGCAGCTAGGAAACTCGCAGCCAATTTCTAATAGCGATGAGACAATTGACGAGACTGCTGACGAGACGTGTGGGGGCGACGCTCTTAAAAGGAAAAGCGATATTTTGGGCTCGCTGCCCTTGCGGCAGAACAGTTTTGGCACGCCCAACAGTTTTTCTGTAGCGAAATCCTTGTTGCAGCTCGGCCTGGGCTTTTATTGAGCGAGCAAAACCATGGCTGACCTGTTCTACCAATGCATGACCAAACTTTTTCCGCATTTTCGAAGACGAAAAGAAGGATCAGTCCACGAAACACGAGTCAAAATTCTCGAGGCACCCAAAAGTTCACACATGTCTGATGACCCACGCACCTTGTATCAATACCTCTCCTAATTTTTTTCATGCTCCCGCGGATTATATCTGCGGAAGCCTTTTTGTATAATTAAAGTCACGATATCATTTAATTTGAACGCACTAGAAGCTTGTAAATGAAAAACAACTTGACTGTCGTTCCAACGCGGTAGATTCTTGTAGACGGAGCTAAACACATGGTCGCAGATGGTAGGTCATTACATGTGCAGCTAAAAGGTACCCAAAACATATTATAGGCAGTCTTCAAAGGAAATTGTTCTAAATGAGTAAAAGCGAGTTTTTTGAAACAAGATTTAAGAAAGTATTCAATGTAGCAAAGACTATTCACTCCCAAGTTGAAGACATATGTCTCGTCATATGATTGTGCGAGCTTCCGAGATTCCCCGGGACAAAGTAAGAGCTGCTTGTTTCTAAAACCGCATCAAACATCCGGAAAAGAACTTATCCGCGAGCCGATATCTCGAGGAGCACACAAAAAGTTTGGCTTCTTCTCACAATTTTCATTGAATCATTTGAAAAGTGGCTCAGCTTAGCTTCGGGAATCGCAGATTATTCGGACGTGCGGAAAAACGATTACGCGTTCCAATTTCAAGTGTGGATTCCGTTCCTCCGCGCTGGTGAGCCATGCACCCTTTAGTAAGCAGCCACAGTCCTGATACGAATGCAATCCGTGAACACTCCTGTGGCACAACCCACAGTATGAGTCAAGTGTGTCACACTGATTATTTTTAGTTTTTTGCAGCCACCGCGACTTGTATAAATAGGGAAGAAAATCCCACTCGTCAATTGAA
Source organism: Metschnikowia pulcherrima (assembly GCA_009746055.1). Classification (NCBI taxonomy): domain Eukaryota; kingdom Fungi; phylum Ascomycota; class Pichiomycetes; order Serinales; family Metschnikowiaceae; genus Metschnikowia; species Metschnikowia pulcherrima. Next base: position 973,328 of record VFXK01000006.1, read on the forward strand.
CTTTTCTTTCGTCACTCTCTACTTGTTTTTCCTTCTTGACCCCGGATTGCACAGTACTCGCATTTCCCCAACTCCCTCAGCGTTAAATCCAAGATTCAAGATTGCGAAAGCATACAAGCTCCAGATTATCGATTATTTTCCCAAACTAATCATCTTTTTCTTTTTTTGATTACCAATCTCACCAATAACCACTCTCTATAAAATGTCTTTGCAGGGAAATCAATTCCAATTGGCTGATGGCCACAAGATCCCAGCTGTGGCTTATGGCTTGGGCACCAAATGGTTCAAATTGGGCCAAAATGACGTTGACGAGAATTTGGTGAAAACGTTGAAATTGGCGTTGCAAAAGGGATTTGTGCATATAGATGGTGCGGAAATTTACAACACCGACGCCGAACTCGGCCAGGCAATTGCAGACTTGGATAGACAGAAACTTTATATTACTAACAAGTTCCTGGTGGGCGATGCAACGCATCGGGGGAAATCGCCACACGGGTTGCCGTACGATTCTTTGAAGCACCAGTTGAAAACTCAGTTAAATACTGACTACGTGGACTTGTACTTGCTCCACTCTCCATTCGTCGATAAAGAAGCTCATGGTTTCACTTTGGCCGAGGCATGGCAGTCGTTGGAGAAACTCGTTGATGAAGGATTGGCGAAATCAATTGGCGTGTCGAATTTCTCCGTTGAGGATTTGCAAGAGATTTTGAAAATCGCCAGGATCAAGCCTGTGGTGAATCAAATTGAGTTCAGTGCGTTTCTCCAAGACCAGACTCCAGGGGTTGTAGAGTTTTCGCAAAAAGAAGGGATTTTGATCGAGGCGTACTCGTCGTTGGGCCCTATTACTAAGGGCCAGCGCGGCGAGCTTCATGAGTTTTTAGAGAAATTGGCTGGTTCTCATAAGAAAACGCCCGAACAAGTTTTGTTGAGATGGGTCTTGCAAAGAGGTGTTTTGCCCGTGACAACATCTGCCAACGAGACGAGAATTGCCCAATTTTTGGATATTTTTGACTTTGAGTTGTCTGCCTCGGAAGTCCAGCAGATTTCCCAGATCGGTGAAAAGCTGCCCACTTTGAGACAATACTGGTTGCCAGAATACTCCAAGTACGACAAGAAGTAGTGTGTGGAGGGTAGCATACCCATTTTTGGGTGAAGATTTAGTATGAGTTATTCATGAATACCCAAAGATTAGACCATATATCATCACTGAGTGAATAAATAGCTTTAATGTTGCACATGTTTACTATTTTACAATTGTATCTTATCGCATAGTATTCCATACAGACATGTGTCGTTTTCATCGCATCAATCACCTTTTCTGTCCATTTAGAGACACAGAAATCTGGTCGACAGTGTCGCAAACTTTCTTGATGTGCGTGTCAAACTCGCTATAAGTTTGTGGCTTCTCACCGAAATGGACGTACCCTGAAATCTGATCGATTGTGGCGCCGTGTGGGAACTTATTCGAAATGATCATTTTGTATAACAAATTCTCAATATTCACCACGTTTTCCGGCACCAAAAGCAATTCTCTGATTCTATCAAGGCTTATTGTGGTGAAATACCGTGGAAGCTTGCTGAGGTTCACGTCCAAGTGATTTTCTAGCAAATTTTGTTGCCTAAACTGGCTTATGCTGCGTATTTGGTAGAATTCCAGGGTCAAACACTCTAGCAATTGCTTATATGCCGCAACATTAGCAAGTTTTTCGTTATTTGCTAAAAACAACAACACTTCTTGTGATATATTCAAATCCGGTAATACCTCCTTTTTTATGTATTCCGAAACGCCTTTCTTTCGGTGGTCCGATTCACAGAGCAAGTAATATGCTAGGATCTTCCTTCTTAAGTTGTCAATCACTAGATTTTCTTTGGCCGATTCCAGGCCCGATACCATTCCCAATAAAGCGATTTTCTTCGTCACAAGATCCACTAATCGTAGCTGCCTTACTTTTGGCGAGAAGAGAAAATGGTAGTCGGTCAGGAGATCATTATACTTGATTCTCATAAGCACAGTCAGAGCACCATGGCTGAGAGTATTTGTTGTTGACATATATGAGAGATCTTTCAAAATTGCCTCGATTCTAGCAAAGTCAATATCGGTATTTGCAAAATATAGACTCAACTCGACTTCAAGGAGCTGGCATACCGGTTTCTGCTGCGCTGTAGATTCTGAGTTTAGTATGGTCGTGAGACTCTCTATGTTTGGGTACGGACACGGCAATGTGCTGAGAAAGTGCTGCAATTTGTGTAGAAGAGTATCTGCATCTTGCGACAGTGAAAGAATCAGCAGAAGATCAGGGCCAGCCTGATACGCAACGGATTCCATCATGGGTTCATTAGAAGATCTGGTCAGGTTGATATGAGGCTCAGTTCAAGTGATCATGTGATTGAGATCTAGTCACGTGACCTAGCCCACTGGCAAGACCTGGGGGGGACCCAATAACGTTTCATCTTTTACTGCACATACAGTAGTTCAGTGGGATTATAAAACGATATGCATGCCTCTAGCGAAAAGCTTCTTTTTGGACTTATAACTGGCGCTGAATACAAAAGCTCCAGGCCTTTGGCACCATCCAAGGTCGTATCTGGGGACCGACGCGTTCTCGTATGCGCCGATGCCGTCGTTCCGCGTGTGCAGGACAGGCCTCGTATAGCAGTACGATGTATACAAAATTGCATGATGTGAAATATCCACAAAGAACCACATTCTTTTCGTTTCTTATTCTTCTCCAGCATGTGGATCAAGCTCGTGACCATTCTAGTGGCGGCCTATGCTTTCCTCGAGTACAGTTTCCTTACCTGGCTCCCCTCGCATTTCCGGTTCGATAAGCTGGTGCTCCAGGAACTAGTCCAGGAATCAGTACATGCCAACCCAGACGGGAACGCCACGGCAATCATGATGGACTTGACGCCACGTCTTCAAAAAGCGTACCCTGGTCTTATCAACGATTTGAACTTCGACGATTGGGTGTATAACAATGCCGGCGGAGCCATGGGCACCATGTTCATATTGCATGCGTCGATTAGTGAATATTTGATCTTTTTCGGGACCGCCGTGGGCACCGAGGGCCATACGGGTGTGCATTACGCAGACGACTACTTCACCATTTTGACGGGCCACCAGCTGGCGGCGGACCCATTTTCGCTTGTGCCGGAAATATACTACCCTGGTGACCAGCACCATTTGGAGAAAGGTCACGTGAAGCAGTACGCGATGCCTAGCGGAGCGTTTGCGTTGGAATTGGCGCAAGGGTGGATTCCAGCGATGTTGCCGTTTGGTTTTGTTTCCGTAGCATGTCTGACACTTGATTTCCACTCGTTCTACCGGACTGTGTACTTTACGGCGAAAGACATGGGCAAGCACTTGTTGCAGGGCAAATTCTGAGGCTTCAAAGTTAGGGAAAAGTCAGGAAATTGCGAGCTTTCTCTTCAAAAATGTTAATTTTCTCTCGCTTGATCTTTGGAAGTCGCATGAGCGAGGCGTGGTTTTGCTTGTGCATCGATTATTATGATTATTATAGATTCTAATGGCCATGGATACGAATAGAATATTGTATCATTGAAAAAAGGGCGGAACCGATCGATCTCGTCCGGTTTATAGCTCAGGATTCTCGTAACGGCTGAGCTTTCTTTATTTTTCTCATAATGGATTGTAGAATACACTTTTTCATATCATAACAATGACCAATGAGGCATCGCTGTGCATCGCTAGACACAAGAAAGAAAAGAAGGAGAATTACTGAATAGCGTTGTGGCTAATACCAAGAAAATGTTGCAATTTCCGTGAGAAATCACTGAAGAACCTTGATTATGGACGAAAATGGCCATACTGTGCATATTGTGTTGTGGTCCCGATTTACCCCCTTTACCCAATTGGGTGCTAGAATCCGCCGTGCTCGTAAACCGTACATTATGTGCACCACCAAAATAAACAAAAAAGGCGATTAAAGGGTATAACGGGTTCAGTAATGGGCATGATCGGATTTCATTAACAGAAAACACAGCCGCCAGAGTAAAAATAGGCCGTAAACACATCTATGTCTTAAAATAGTAGTTTCATATTTATGTGAATGAATTATCTCCTCCTGTTCTTCCAATTTAGTTAATGTTCTTATCGCCCACGCCCGCGCTGAGTTAATTTTAGTGCATGCCGAAAAAGCCAAATTCGTCCATGAAATTCCTGGATTAGGACTCTTTCTTGTATGTTTTATGTTCAAATTGGAAAATTCCAAAATTCCGACTAAAATCAATTCATTTGAGTCCCAAAAATACTTATTCGGGAAACTTTTCTGTCGCACCCGGGTTCTTATCTTCGGCTAATTTGGGGCGGACCGGCGCCGCGCCCATACTGTCCAAATCACTGATGCTCATTTTCTGTCAGTGGTTATTAAATCCTCTTTTTCTCACCACATTCAATTAAGTCACAAATAATTATTACTAGCACAACAAACAGCCCTTATAGCGCTTATTCCTTAACTTTTTCCTCCAAAAACACCCTAAAAAATTCATGTTCTCACGGGGAAACGATGAGCAGACCCAGCTCTTGCCCAGCATGAGCCGGAACTCGATGTTTTCAGATATAGACGAGCAGGAAATCGTGGCATACGTGCAAAATCGGCGGGCGTCGATCGCTTCTGTTGGTACGGGCAAAATTCCGCTGCAATTTGCGTTGCATCCAAAAGTCTCCCGGGCAAATTTGGCCGATTCTTTGCATGCCGTGAGGTCGACAGGGACCCACCCAGATTTCGGCGGGAACCACGATATCAGTGACATTTTGTCGGTGCACTCGAACGCGATTCTCAAGGAGCCCGAAACTTCATTCAAAACCGAGTCGAAAGTGCTTATGCGCTACTCCTTACCGCTCGTGGTCACGTTTCTCTTACAATATTCACTCACGGTTGCGTCGGTGTTCTCTGTCGGGCGACTAGGCTCCACGGCGCTCGCGGCGGTCTCCTTGTCCTCAATGACGGCCAATATTTCCGGATATGCGATTATCCAGGGCGTGCTGACGTGCCTCGACACGTTATGTGCACAGGCTTTTGGCCGTAAGGACTTTAATACCGTCGGGTTGCATTTTGTGCGGTGCACGTACCTTCTCATGCTCTTGTACGTGCCGATGTTTGTGCTCTGGGTGTTTCTCTCACGGCCAATCTTGTCGTTTTTGGTCGGCCTGGAAAAGGCAGACTTGGTCCATTTGGCCAGCAAGTATTTGCAGGTGTTGTCTTTGGGCTTACCCGGGTTCATTGTTTTCGAAAACTTGAAGCATTTCTTACAGTCCCAGGGCATTTTCCACGCTTCCACGTATGTTTTGCTCATTTGTGCGCCATTGAACGCATTTTTGAATTACCTCTTGGTATGGGACAAAAGGGTAGGGCTCGGGTTCATTGGTGCGCCGCTTTCGGTGGTGATTACCAACTGGCTCATGTGCGCCATGCTCATGACATACACCTGCTATGTGAATGGATACCAGTGTTTGCCGCGGGAAAAACTTTTATCCGGCACGTATTTTCGAAACTGGGCAAAAATTGTCAATTTGTCTGTACCTGGCGTGCTCATGGTGGAGGCCGAGTGGCTAGCGTTCGAGATCATCACGTTCACGGCTTCCACGTTCGGCACAGACGTGCTTGCCGCCCAGCTGATCGTGTCCACAACCTGCGTCTTACTATACCAAGTCCCATTTGCGATTTCCATTGCTGCGCTGACGAGAATCGCATGGTATATCGGCGCCGCGTCCAAGAAAGCCGCTTTGACCGCCACACATGCTTCTTTACTCATAGCGCTTGTTTTGGGCACATGCAACGCGATCTTTCTCTTCCTTTTCAGACGCTTCTTTGCCTCGTTGTACACCAGTGATGAAAATGTGCTCAATATTGCCAGCACTGTATTGGTGATTGGCGCCATTTACCAAATCAACGATTTCTTGGCGTGCGTTTCCGGTGGCATTCTACGCGGCCAGGGTCGACAAAAAATCGGCGGGATTTTGAACTTGGTCTCGTATTACATGATTGCGTTGCCGTTTGCGTTTCTCTTTGCGTTTTACTTCAAGTTGCAGCTTGTGGGCTTGTGGCTCGGCATGATCATTGCGCTTTTCTTCGTGCTGGCATCGCAATGTTACTTTGTGTTTGTCAGCGACTGGGATTTCATCATCAGAGAGTGTATCAACGAAGGAATTGCTGAGGAGGGCAATCTTCATATTGATGCGCATTCGACGGTCCCAGCCATGCTGTCAAATCACCTAGTTTAAACACCGGGGTTGACAGGATAAGGATCGATTCCAAGGGTTGGGGAGAAGGTGGCCGGGGCGAGGTTAGGCTGCTGGTAGTGACACTGCTCTCGGGCAAACCCACTTCCGGCGGCTTCGCCCACCCTCGGTTGCCAAGAGAATATTCATGTTTCAGGTCCGAGACTCCTTTTGATGGACTAGAGCTCATGATATTCTCCCCGCCCGAACAGTATTTTGATGAAAGACGACACCTGGCGGTATCATAACACTAGACATATATGATGCCGTCAATTTATGATGGGGAATAATCCACTATGGCTTCTTTTCTTGTTTGAATACATGAGTAAATGACTGAATGATGCCTTTGAGGTGAAGATCAGAGCAATTGATTTGCTTGAAATTGTCTGGCTTGCGTTTCAGCCCAATGGATCAACCGCTTGAGCATACACAGGCACGTACTAGCTGGCTGACAAGAAATGATACTCCCATTGTCTGATAAATTGTGTAACATTCCGTGACCTTTTCATGACATGGCGGTGGTCAACATCTAGTCATTTCACGCTGCCCACCGCATCCGATTACTATAGGAACATGACAAAATATAAATGAGCCCAGCAAATTCGTAATCATCTTCATTTGTCGAAAGAACAAACTGTACCAAAGATGTCATATGCTTTAGAACCGATTGTACACTCATTAAAACAACGCAAGTGAACACGTAGACCTAATGGTCGGGCTTCACCACCCTAAATTCTGTAGCGTTGTAAAAGCGTTTCCCGATGAACAGTTGTAGCATTAATTCACATCGCTTAAACATTCCACCTATGTTTATTTTCAGGAACGGTAGCACCTGATTGGCGGGCGGACTTGTCTCATGCAAAACATGTTAAATGAGCGTGCCCCTTTTTTGGAATCTTACGACTCAATCTGGCAACACGTCTTCGCAATAGGCGCGCGACTAAGACGCACTACGCATATACTTTCCTGTTTTGGTTTGCGAGCACGCGTGTTTGCGAGCAGTCACTCCACTGTCCGAAGTCCAATGCCATATGGGGAATGTGAGTTTTTAGTACCATTGGGAATGCTTGCACAAGCTTTGAAGATGTCAACGTACACATTTTTTTGCATTAAACGAAACATTATTGTTTTTTTTTTTTGAGCACTTGTCCTTGTAACATCTGGCCTGGAGATCACCGAGATGGCCTCGCCTCGGCCCGAAGCGCAATTTGCCGCAACAGAAATAGAATTCGTGTTCAATGCTCTTATGCGCGCAAATGCCTTGAGTCGAGCGATTTTCAGCTCGTGGAGTTACTCTTTCTGCATTTGACAAAGAGTCCTGCACAAAAGATAGCACACGTGTATGGGCAGGGCGATCCACCGCACAAATGCATGGGTGAAACACGGCATGCGTCTACGAACAAGAGGCGAAGCCTGCTTCACGGCTGTATCGGTCCCGTCAAAAAATGGACAATGGGGAGCGTGAAAAAGTAAATACACCTCGCCAAAACAAAAACAAACACTGAGAGCAGGGCACACAGCATGCTGTTCGCAAGGGCGTATAATTTCACGCCACTCTTCATAATTCTCGTATAACACAGCGGAAATGTAACGCCGTAGTATTCGTGAATGTGCTTGCTGCTTGTGCAGACACGGCCACACGTACTGCAGTGGGCCCCGCGGGTACGCATCAGTCGAGCTCGGTTACGCTCGCTTGCGCACGCGCTCGTGCAGTTAAAAAAATGTTATCTCAGCGCGCAGCGTTTGAATGCAGCGGCATGAGCCGGGCGAAAATAGAGGCACACTTTTTCACTCTGCATGCTGCCGACAATGAAAGCTTACCGATATGGCCATGGCCGGTCTCGAATTAATAACACATAGCGTGGATCTTAGTCAGACCCATTGTTTGCGGTCTTTTCCAGTGTTTTCATTTCCTATTATACTTAGCACATCGTCTGTTCCTTCGACTTTATCTGCCGCCATCTCCCATAGCCTACCAAGATCGTTTTCTCGCTTGATCAAAAAAAAAAGGGCATATTTGAAAACTTCACCAACAGTATCCAAAAAAACGAACATTTTCCAATTATGACTATACACGACACTTACGTCTCTGAAACGGTGCTGTTTCACCAATATAAGTACCCGGACGCACTATGTGAGGCAGAAACTATCGTTCATGAACAGGTTTGTGAAGAATACATGGAAGACATTACCCGAGTTATGCATCGGGCACTAGCTGTGGCCAAGCCAAACACGAAGCTTTTGGCCCACCAGCCGTACCTCAACGCTGCTGCAAGATATAAGCTAGTTGACTTTGCCTTGAAAATGCTGCAGCGCTTAAAAGTGCTACCGTTTGTCTTTTGCCGTGCGGTTCGTCTTTTTGACCGGTATTGCCTGAAAAGAGTAGTTTTACTTGACCAAGGACAGCTCATTATCGCCACGTGTCTCTGGATTGCTGCGAAAGTGCAGGGCGGAAACTGTCACTTTGCCAACCTCGAAACCCGCTCGGATATACAAGTCCGGGGAATCCATGATGTAGGATACGGTCCTGGTGGCCGTTTTCATGGACCCACGCAAAGATATAGGGTCCCACGACTCCGTGAGTTGGTGCGTTTATGCGGTTCCAGGTGCGGGTACTCGCCTAGAATGTTTGCGCAGATGGAACTATACATTATGGCATCGTTGAATTGGAATTTGACCGAACCGGGGATCGAGGAGTTTTTGGTTTCGCTGGAGGAATTAAGAGTCGATGCTAATGTTGCAGAAAACCACGACTTCTGGCGGATGAAGCAATTCTTGGCCTACACATCCAGTTTCTCATACGACATTATCAGTTATGACGCTAGCCAGGTTGCTAAAGTGGCCGTTGACCTTATCAACCTGACGTTCATGATTCCACAAAATGACCGGCGCTTCCAAACCACAAGTCCGTGCATAGATAACCCATCTGCCGTTTTTGATCCTGGTGTATATAATGCTCTTCGAAAGCATATGATTGCGGCCGTGGCTAAGGCGCCCATATACCTTTTAGAAAGTTTTAACGACCGCGGCCCTCACCAGCTCTTTTGTCTTTTGAGCAGTGCAAACTACAATTTGTCGCTAGACATCTCGAAACTTCCCAGCTTGCTATCTGAAATTCACATGCTGCCCAATACTACCCCCGTGCTGGCACACCCCTGTTCCAGTCCCGATATCTTTAAGGAGTTCACCTATGAATGTGTCACGGAAGTGGCCAAAGGCGCTCAAACCATTTCTGATGGCACTCACGGCGTTTCGACCACGGACGATTTGGTTCCTAGTGTGAGCCGCCGGGCATATACTGGTATGCACACGCCCATGCTAAACCCGCCCAACATGAACAGTCACGTTTACCCAGCAATTCTTCCGCCGTCTAATTTCTACGCCAAGACGAACGATAGTTTTGTCAGCATGCGCTCGACAAATTCCTCGAAGGAAAGCGAGATTTTTGACCATGAAAGAACCCGTTTGGGCACTTGTACGCCTGCGAGCAGTGACAGCGGACACCGCAAGGGCAGCGTCGAGGCATTGCCGCCCGCCAGAAAGCTACTGTGATCTGCTTATGTCACCTAACGTTTTTTTGGATGAAAACTTTTTTTTTCTATTTTTAGACTTTATAGTATATGTATTTTAGAAACTTGTTATGTGATCGCACTGAGAATCTTATGCATGAGTATTATGCGTTGGCAGCTTACAAATATTGACTTATCTAGCTGCCGTGGCGGTATTTTGTAGATTCCAAAAATAACTTCCTTGCTACGGGCCTGATTACAGCCTCATTCATCGAAAAGGTGACTCAAAGAAGGTAAAATTTCCCATATTGGATACTCATAAATTGGCGGCGAGGCTGAAGAGAGATATGTTGGAAATAATCGCCCTGATTCTTCATCTCTTTCAAAGTTCATTACGAGCTTCGGTCCAGTCTTTTATCTGCTGATCCGCGCCAAATTTTTGGCGAACGCCTGGCCGCAAAACTCGTGTATGCACGGCACAACCTCACATGCAAACGGACATATTTTTAACAGTCGGACATCCACAAGCGACCATTATATGGCCCGATTAGGATGCAAGGGCGGCTTTCTACTTGCGTTTGGTATTTTTCAGTTTAAAGTATTACTAAAGGGCCGTTTGTTTTTTTATTAATACAAGTCTAGATGCTCCTGGGCGCAAGATTCAAGGTCGGTGATATTCACATGCGGCAACAGTCAACACCCCTGCGTCACACATTACGAGGTCCCGGATTTGTGCTTGATATTGCGTTTATGCATAACTGCAGACACAGCAGTTACGACAAGCGACATTGACGAGCCAGCCACCCGTTTTCTCACCCACTTGCCGATAACATTTCTATGGATTTATATCTTTTAGCTATGAATATATTGCGGCGGCCAATGTCGCCGTGGCAAGAAGTGTCCTTCGCAGAGAGAAATTCGAGCGGGAATGCCAAGGGCTATATTCGAGAAGAAGAAGAAGAGGAAGAGGAAGAGGAAGAGAATAAACCTTAATAAAGGTATTTCAAGGAAGCGAAATGAAATGATATGTGTTATTCAGGTACAGCCTTCACCTCTTTTGCCAGCTTCTGTATATCGTCTAGAGATTTGCACGATCAAATGGGGATTGGCTTGTCTCGATTTAATCTACTACAGTAAGACCTGTTTATACGGATCCCATCTATTCAGTAAAAATAGAAATAGTACCCAGGTTATCTTCTTGAAGAGCGCATTTTTGGTGTGAAAAACAATTTCTCGCGCTGTGTTTTGATCAATATAGCCAGGTTATCTCTTAAACCAAAATACTTATAAGCAGGTCTTACTGTATATCCAAATTGTCGGCCCTTGAACAAATTTCGATTACAAGAACACAAAAATAGTCGCGCTTATCATAGCGTTCGACTGTTCATGAATATATCAACGAAAATAAAATTCATCAGAAAGCGGGACTAACGCCAATTCTATTATTAGCCGCATATCACGTGACTCATCATGTGGACCGATGGTGGCTCAGTGGGCTGTGTAATTATATTCAGCTGCATTTTCAAGTGCGGTGAACGTTTGACACAGAATCTAGCATGACGTTTCCGGAGAATATTGGAAACAAAATACGGGTGTCTCGGAGCTGCTTTGCAAGAACCGAACTTGCTTTTTACTCTTCACCAGACCGCCTGCCAAGCTCAGCTGAGAACTTTACGCTTGGCATACAAGTCACGTGACTTTAAATACCGTGTTGTAACACCACCAAAACTATTCTTTGTTTTCCATATCACTGCAACAGAAAAGGTACAAGAAAGAACACAAAACAAGTGTCTGCCGTGACCGACCTAGAGGATCCAAAATTCTATCATCATGGCTGGAAAAGGCCGATTCAGAATTCTGCCCCACAGCCTTCCAACCTGCACATAACCCGCGAAGCAAACCGCATGCGCGCCGCGCTGCCTACAATAGCTATTTTTTTCCTCGACTCTCTAGAACAATCAACATAGCTTTTATTTGGGTAACGAAACAAGATCCTTGAAAACTTGGTTTACTATAGTCGTTTTCACTCGCTCTTTTGAATTTCACGAGACTTTTGAGACTGCAAATAGAGCCAACTCACATTTATATTTATCTGCCCAGATCACACATACCCCTGGATCAGCTAAGCGCCCATACCGCCGAACAAGCCATCTTCAAAACAAGCACTAAAAGAGCTTGATTCCTTTCAAACTTTTGGAGTTTAATTCGCACACCTTTCACATACAAACAAACCAGAATGCGTTATCTCAGCGCCATTTTTGCAGCACTTTTCCTGATACAGCATGTGCTCGGCGAACCTAACATGGAGGAGCTCGAAGGCACGTGGCTGTCGAAACTGAACTCAGTGTTCACCGGGCCGGGATTCTACGACCCGGTCGATGAGCTTCTCGTGGAGCCCGCGCTTCCTGGAATCTCTTACTCCTTCACAAGCGACGGCCATTTCGAAGAGGCCTTGTACAGAATCACGTCCGATCCCTCAAACCATTCCTGTGCAATCGCATCGATTCTGTACCAGCACGGCACCTACGAGATTCTCTCTAACGGTTCCGTCGTGTTAACACCAATTGCCGTCGACGGGCGCCAGCTTTTGAGCGATCCTTGTGGAACGAACGCCGAAAATGCTCAGTACACGCGTTACGTACAGCCCACGTGGTTTGAGAAGTTCCAGGTCAGTGTCTCTCAATACTACGGCAGATACATGCTTCAAATCTATCAGTTTGATGGCTCGCCAATGCAGCCATTGTACTTGGCGTACAAGCCACCAATGATGTTGCCAACGGAGGCGTTGAACCCAACAGACAAAGCTTCGGAAACGGCCTCGTCGTTGCGCCGAAAGATCAAGCGCTCGTTGGAAAACCAATACCGCACAAACGCAGTTAGAGACTTCTCAAGCGGGAAGGTGGACGCAATCTGGTGGGGTGCAGTTGCGGTATTGGGCGTTTCCTCTGCAGCCTATGTCCTCAAAGGTTAGATCGCATGGCGCTTTTCGTGCTGCTATCAAAGCCTGTTGTGCTAGTTTCGAACGAACCTTAAATATGCGTACTCCTGCCAAGCAGAGAACTTTAGACTTGGTGCATCGTGCTCACTGAGAGCGGGCCCAACGCTCGTGTGGGGTTTTATACTTTTGACTATAGCATTGACCGGAATGAGGTGTGGAAGCGCGGTCAGGCGGGCATATTTATACGCTATGTTTACCGGTCTTCCGTTAGCGCACACCCCGGTTTACTCAAAAGCCTTGGGATGCTAGAGGCGATCACACCACAACTTTTATTTGGTAGAAGCATCGTTCACAATCAAAACCATTCTCAAACACTTGTCTGATGCGCTTCACCAGTTGAACTCCATCAAATCTCTATTATCGGTATTCCTGTAAACATGTTTCAGAAAAGAGAGTAGCACTTTTCTACGTATGAATTTATATCGTGGGCGAAGGGAAGTTCCTACTATTTGGCTCGCAAGAACGCTGCCTTCCAGTAAACCTGCAGCGTCTCAAACTTTGGTCATGATGTAAAACTGTCTTTCCAAACTCTGGTCCGATTAAACAGTGCTCAGTAAGTAGAGACAAGGGCCACATCAATATCGATTTATAAGGGAAACACTAGCGTCAAGTTACTACTGAGTGTCATTCGCCATGTGCTCGAATGTACTGCTTCATATTTCATCTCTTGCGGTTCTCAGTATAATAATTTACCATCTGTCACTGATATGCCATAGTGTGGTTATAATCATTTTCGGACTGCATATGACAAGGCGGACTGCAAAAGTGCTAAATTGACCTGGTTGACCGCGCGTACAGAATTCGTGTGCGTACCAAACCTGCACCTACGTCATCGTAACATAGAAGCGATGCGCGCAAATTAGAAAACTAGGAAGACTTCAGAATAAATAAAAAAAAAACCCAAAAAGATTGCAGCACCATAATTTCGCATATGGTCTCCCACTACACTACTCAGTATGGCCCTAGGAAACTTAACTAACGTTGATCGGACGGGAAACAGTGCTTTATTCCTGGTGTGGCCGCAACCGAAAGCCGGGGTTTGGCTGCAAGGCTATACCCCTGCTAGTGACGACCAAACCGATAAGAACCCTTAATTTGTTATGAATTACTCTTTGACAAGTAACTTTTACATTCAGCATATCTTTTTGAGCCCGTCGGCCAATAGCATCACGCTGTTGTGTACTGCAAAGTACTGTAACTCTCTTAGTCCTGCACATTATGCGTCAAGTCACCGGCCTTGACTTTCTAACTCATTTTGCCTGAGAATTAAGTTTTTTTTGTCATTTGAGAAAGGTCTCACGGTTGAAAGTTCAGCCACGGGTTTCAGAAAACAAATCAATTATTGATTCACCTGCGTGCTAACGATAAGAGTGCAGAAACGATTATATGCACGCCAATATCGCATGCTTACAAATTCAAGACGACTATCATGGTTGACTTCATCCCACATGATACTGAGTTGTATGTATGACAGAGTCAAAATTGGGCTTTCACTAAGAATGTGACTCTGATCCAAGGTACTTTGACACATCAAATACGCATTGCGCCTATTCAGGCGTCATCGAAGCCGGCTCATATAATCCAAGTTGACTGTATACTATGCAGGACCACTGTTTGCACGCTATTTATTAGCAAATTAACTGAACCAAGGATACCATGAAAACACGCCAGATCAGTTCCAACGAGTCCAACCAGATTAAATACCACTTGGGAATGTACGGATTCTAAAAGAAAGTAGCAGATATTGTCATGAAACGGTGCCTCCCTCATTAGTCAGCGCAAACCTTATCTCTGAGCAAGTCTTCCCACACGCAGCGCTGATATTTCTCCGCAGCCACTTTCACCAAGATTACCCAGCCCAGATGATTCGAAGCGGGAATAAAATTCCACCGTGGAATCATTTGAAAATGTATTTAAGGCTTGTAAATCCCAGACTTTCATGTTTTCAAATCTCCAGTCTCATCGACAACTATTTAATACCAGTCCCATTTATACACACTCGCAATGGTCAAGGCTTTAATCGCACTCACCAGCTACAACGGCAAGTTTTTTGCCGACGGCGCCAAAACAGGCGTTTTTTTCGTGAAAGCGTACCACCCATTTGAAGTTTTGGAAAAAAATGGCGTCGAAATCACCTTTGTTTCCGAAACGGGTACTTTTGGCTGGGATGAGCATTCACTCAGTGCTGATTTCTTGCAAGGAAAAGACCGCGAGGTTTATGAGAACGCAGAGCACCCTTTTATGCAGGCTATCAAAACAATCAAGAAACCAAGTGAGATTGACGCTTCAGAATATGACCTCTTTTTCGCTGCCGGGGGCACGGGTGTCTTTTTGATTTCCCCACGGCCACGGGCTTGCAGGCGATTTTCTTGGCCATCTGGGAGAATCATGGAGTGGTGGCTGCTGTGTGTCATGGCCCGTGTCTTTTTGAGAACGCACGTGACTCAAATGGCGAGTATTTCCTCAAGGGCAAAAAAGCCACCGGCTTCACCGATGAGGGCGAAGCAATTTTGCAGCTTGACCAGATCATGGTAGATTTGAACTTGAAAGCGCCAAAGCATGGAATTGAAGCAAATGGCGGGTTTTATGTGCAGCCTGCAGACCCATGGAGCTCATTTACAGTGACTGACGGGAAATTTGTCACTGGCGTGAATCCAGCTTCAGCGAGCGAGACCACGCAAAAGGCTATCGATGCTCTAGCGTGAATGGTTTGAGTGATTGAGTTGTTCTCAATTTCTAGTTCACTTTTTATTTTTTTAGATTTGATTTATTGACTTTTACAAGATTGAAGTGCAAACAGTAACTGTGAAAGAAATTTGTCTTTTTTTTGTAACCACAGCTTTGTTAAACAGAGCAAAGTATGCAGGGGCCACTAAAGAACCTTCTTTTTAGATAGTATTTTTAATAATTCGAAATATATGACATTTTTTGATGAGCCCAGTGTATGTCTGGGAATTTGCAGCCACTAACAACCACTTGCACAGTAGAGTGCGCGGACCTTTTGTTGTGTCTAATTGCAATATCGAGTATTATATCGTAAAGGCATGTAATGTATGGAATTTGCATTATTTCTTTTTGAAATCCTTCATTGCAATTCACTCTCCTTGTAATCTTTAGGCGTTTTTATTCATCGAATTTCATACTTTTCGCAATACATAAATATTGGCGATGGCCCTGGGACTTTTGGAATTGACAATGTTTGATAAGTGTTTGGTAGTGAGTGGCCTCTCTGCATTCTTGGTCACTTGGATTATCAAAATGTGATTTGAAACGCTTTTCACACAAATTGAAGATTAATTCTGCCTTCAAGCAAGATTTATAACCGGTACTTCCCCCTGATAGTCAGTGGCCACGTTGTGATACTCGCATCTTCAAACATGTATAAGAGGCAGCATTAAAATCAAATTTCTTCTCATTTTTATTTTTAGAATCATGAATGGTCAAATTTCTCTCAAGCAACCATTCGAAAGAAGAGAAATCAATCAAAATACATAGGGCCCTGCTTTCTGGACTATGCCGTGCCGGGCTGTGTCATTTGTTTCGAACATAAATCAGGACACCCTAATGTTCATTGGCTTATATTAGTGAGCCCGAGCTGATATGGTCTACAAAAGCTGCTGTTCAATAATATCAGTCAATTCTGAACCTTAAGTTTTCTTATCGGTATCGCTTAAACCTTTACTCAGCCACGTCTATGCAGTCTTGTAACACATACCTGTAATTTTTTTTATCCTTACTAGTCCAAACAAAAGAAACACCACCAGAAACATGCATCTATAGTAAAATTTCCAGAGTTTCGAATCCAGAAGATTGGTCACTTTTGTAAAACATTTTTATTGCTTTTCATCATATCATTCACCAAACGATTTAGTATAGGTCTCGATAAGCCTTGGGCCTTGGGCCTGCACAGCCCTTGCCTCCACAATAAGTCACGGGACGTGCGCATTACGGAATCATACTATGAAGCGATCCGCCATTCAACAGAAATATATCATTACCCCAAAAAACGACTTTTTTAACGGTATTTTTGAGCCCGATAATTGTATTGTTAGAATCCTGAATTGACAGAAAACAAGCCCCATAGACTCTTTTACCGATTAAAGGTATTAGTCCCCAGATACATATCCCTTTATACTTGCCACACTCAACCTTGAAAATGGCTTGGTTTGGAACGGACCCCGTGGCGGAATTGGACGCCAAAATCGAGGAGGCAACGTCGGAATCGATCCCTAATGGAGAAATGGATATGGCTGTGGCCATGGAAATCACAGACGTGATCCGCAGCAAAAAAGTGCCGCCGAAACAGGCCATGCGGAGCCTCAAGAAGCGTCTTACGAAAGTATACGCCAACCCAAACACATTAGCCGCCGTGTTGAAACTCGCGGATGTGTGTGTTAAAAACGGCGGCTCGCACTTCTTGGCGGAAATCAATCTGAAGGAGTTCATCGACTATTTGGTCGAGTACATCTTCAAAGTACATTATGACGTCAAAAACTATAAGGTCTACTCATCCGAGGCGAAGAACGCGATCGGTATGCAGATTTTGAAAATCGTGAAGGAATGGCTGCTGTTTTTCCCCGACACTCAGGGCAGTTTTGTGAGCAGAACGTACGCCAATTTGACGAATCAGGGGTACGAGTTTCCCGCCGTCGACACGGCGTTCGCAGGCACGGCGCGGAACTTTGTCGACACGGCCACGCCACCAGACTGGATCGACGGGCCGGAATGCATGATCTGTTACAACCCTTTTTCGGTCATGAATCGGAAACACCACTGTAGGGCGTGTGGCGGCGTGTTTTGCCAGACGCATTCGGGCCACAACATCCCCTTGGTCTCATTGGGCATTCTCCAGCCCGTGCGTGTGTGCGATGACTGTTTCCAGATTCACAAGGGTGCAAGGAAAGAGCCGCTGGCTCCTGAGGGTGGGCGTGCGAAAACCATTTCAGCGCCTGCGGACGACGAGGACGAGCAATTGAAGCGGGCGATTGAGCTCAGCTTGCAGGATACGGGCGTGCCTGTGGCATTTGCCGCCGAAAGACCGCCTTCCCCGCCGCCAAGTCACGTGACACAAGACGATGAGGATGACGAGCAATTGAAGGCCGCTATCGCGGCCAGTTTGGCCGAGTACAAACAGACCCATGGCCCGAAACCGACCCTGGTGGCCCAGGAGCCTACACATGTGCAGCCGCAACCAGAACCAGAGCTGGAGTTTTACCTGAATATCATGCCTTTTGATGCTAACGCGTACCTGAATGAGCAAGTACAAAATGACACGCAAGCGCTGGCCGGCGGCTACAACCCGTTTGTCCAGCAAACAGCCTCAATGCAGAACTTCCACTCACCGCAACATCTGCTGCAAATCCAGCAACAGGGCATGCTTCCGTCTGGGGCACCGCCGGTCACGCGCCCGCCTGTCCAGGACTTGACTGCACAGGAAGAAGAGGACATCAATTTATTTGTGCAGCTTATGGGCGGGATTAAAAGCGATCCGGTCAAGCAGGCTAATATCTTGTATGACCAGAATTTGGGCGAATTGCACGGAAAAGTCGTCCGCTTGAAACCAAAGTTGAACCGCGCTCTTCGCTCTTCCATCGAGAAGTACGAGACGTTTTTGGAGATGAACAACAAAATCAACTCTATCACGCGCTTATATGATCAATTCTTGGACCATAAGCTTAACCAGGCTTATAATAAGCATGCAGTGACGCTGCCGGGCTCTACATACACTCCCATGGAGCAAAACGTGACTGGTCAGCACAAACAGCAATTTTTCATGGACAGAAGCAGCACGCAAGAGGTTTTTGCACGACCCGCGGGCTCGGTGTTAGCAAGTCCGCAAACCACGGGGGTTCAGCAGGTGCGTTACCAGCAAACCGCGCCACAGGAACTTCCTTATCAGCCTACTGCGCCACAGTTCTCGTCTTACCAGGCCAGCACTCTGCATGGCGTTGCACCTGAGCGGACTGGGCCACATAGAGTGGAGCATCAGCCCACGGGTGTTGACTCGGTTATTAATCAAGCCACGGGATCAAATTCTCAGCGAGATTCTTACCTTTATCAGCCTCACGAATCGTATGGGTCTGCGCCGGAGCCGGAGTACGAAGTGGAGCGCCGAGTACCAGAAAATGACCATACCCATCGTACTAGTGTATCAGCTCGCAGAAGGTGCAGCTCGGCTCCTTATCCAGAAGAGCCTGAAGCTGATTTTCAAGGAGATGTTGATTACGAACAGAACGGCCGTGCAGGTTATGGCGATGTGCAAAATCCGGTAAATGAAGAGCAAGTAGAGAATGCCGAGAGCTACAGAGACCAAGGCTTGCCTCAGTATCCTCAAGTGCCATCTAGTCCTCCTAGCGACGGTTTGAGCGATGCAGAAAGTGTCAAGAGCCGGTATCCCGCGTTGGAAGATGAGTTCAGCGAGAATACAGAAAACCCCGTTGCAGGCGGTCCACGCGAACATGCGTCGGCACGGTTTCCGCTGTTGAACGATCTTAATCTCCCCGACTTAAACGTCGAGCCCCTCGCCGAGTTGAAGAAACTGACGACAAACGAGTCAAAAAAGTTCCGTGCGGAACCTGAGTCGCTCATAGAGTTATGAGTGCTTGCATGCATGAATGGTGGCTTGCGATCTACGTAAGGAGTGCTCCAAGCTTCCCAGCGACCAGATTACTTCCACGTCAAAAAATTCACTGCTGATCCAAAGCGGTCAAAGGGTTTCACTCGTTTGTTAACTTGATGACTCATTGAACTATTTTAAGATTTCTGCGTACCGTTACTTCTTGGCGCTGGGCTGCCATCATTTTTTTTTTTTCTTCCTTCAGATTGCGCCCGTTGCCGCGCGCGTGGCTCATGTGCACTCCGCGTCCGCATATGAAAGCAAAAACTTTTTTTCAGGTTTGCAATTCTGCTTCTTTACCTTTCTTCCCTAGAAACCTTTTCCTACTACGAGAGCTGCCGCTTGAAGTTCATCAGCTGTCTTACTCACAAATCCAGTGAGTATAAGAGAAAGGAATTCCCTATTGCACAGAAATCGCCTCGATTGTGACCTAGCAATCCAGCAACGAACCGACCCCACGCTGATTCCAAGTTATGGCACCTTCCGTTGAAGTATTGAACAATGCATCCCCCTTTTTGATCAAGGAAGATGCGTTCAACAAACCAATCATCTCAGGTGATAATGTCTCTGAAGACTATGAAATAGTTGAAGAGCAAGTTGCGCCTATTGATTCCAATGAGTCGCAAACTTTAGTGAGACAGGCATTGCTTGCGCAGGTAGATCAGATTGATCACGACGTATGCGCCGCAGGAGAAGAAGACTCTTTCTTCGTGGCGGATTTGGCCCAGGTCGCGAAAGCATACCGGCTTTGGGAGGAAAAGTTGCCGCAAGTGCATGCGCATTATGCGATCAAGTGCAACACCGATGAAAAAGTGGTGAAGTTGTTGGGCTCTTTGGGTGCGAATTTTGACTGCGCCTCAAAGAACGAGATTGATACCGTTTTGCGACTTGGTTTTGACGCGTCCCGGATTGTGTATGCTAATCCGTGTAAGACTAACTCTTTCATTCGTCACGCTAAGAACTCCGACGTGAACTTGACCACTGTCGACAACATGCAGGAGCTTCACAAGTTGCAGAAGTTTCATCCCGGCTGCAAAGTTTTGATTCGGATCGCCACTGATGACGAGTCTGCTCAGTGCAGATTATCCACCAAATTTGGCTGCTCCTTGGAGACGGCTTTGGACGAGTTGGTCCCTGCGTGCAAAGCCTTGGGAATTGACGCAGTTGGCGTGGCATTCCACGTTGGGTCTGGTGCCAAGGATTTCGACTCAATTTACCAGGCGGTGAAGCAGGCACGTTTGATTTTTGATAAGGCCGAATCTTTAGGCGTGCCCATGCACTTGTTGGATATTGGTGGAGGCTTTGAGCGCGAGACATTTGAAGAATCGTCGCGTATGGTGCGGTCGTCATTGAGAAAGTACTTTCCAGCCGACTATGTGGAGAAAAATGGTGTCCGCTTCATTGCGGAGCCCGGCCGGTTTATGGTTGCTAATGCTTTCACCTTGGCTACCCACATTATTGCGCGTAGAGACTTGGACCGCGACAAAGACGGCATGGAGGCTATGCTTTACATCAACGATGGTGTTTATGGCAACTTGAACTGCATTCTTTTTGACCACCAGCACCCGACAGCAAAAGTCTTGAAGAGTGCAGGACATGTGCTTCCTGATGATGTTGAAAAGGCGGACAAGTTTGCTTTCCTGATTTGGGGTCCTACCTGTGACGGGTTGGACTGCGTTTCGCCCCGCGCCACTTTGCCTGCCAATGTGCAAGTTGGTGATTGGCTTTTCTTTCCCAACTTGGGTGCGTACACTTCAGCTGCTACGACCTCGTTCAACGGGTTTAGTGGCAGGGCGCTCGTGAAATACGTTTCTGGTGTATAGGGGCTGATGAACTTCAGCAGCCTTGCTATAAAATAGAAATTGCTAAAAACTCGCAAACACGTAGTATGAAGTAGATGGCCATGGCATCGTAAAAAGCCTATATGCTCAGACCCTAGTTCTAGCAATGATCGGTTATTGGTGCTAGAATTATAGACTTAGGCTGCGCGCAAGCAACTTTTGGCCCCGGTTGCGGCACACTTGGTGGCTAATTCTCACGCCTAGTTTTTGCCTATCTGCCTGCCTGCCTGCCTGCACTAAACGGCCGCAACGCACTCCAGGAAATCGAGGCACGTATGATATATGCATAGCCATACCAAGAAAGATGATATTCGGAGCCACAAATATCTATGTATCCCAATTATCTAGTCTCAAATGATCATTTCTAGAAAAAAAGTATTCAAATTAACCCTTTTCTGGCCCTTTTTGCATGACCCTTTTCCGTCACTCCAGCATGCCTCATTCACTCACCATCCCGGGGCCTGTATCCACTACCGCGATCATGCTCACGTTTTGGGCCCTGCGCCTTTACACCGCACACTCCGCCATAGGCTAACAGTCAGAAAGGAACTACTTCCCAGCGTCTACACTAACACGCTAGAATTTTACACGGCCCGTGATTCAAGAGCATACAAGCCATAACTTAGGTAAAACTTTCCAATTCACAGAACTGCAGCTGTTTTTTTTTTGTTTTTACAGCCACTGCCCCCTGAACTCTAACGGACCCATTTACCTTTACTTTTTTTTTTTAGGTTGTTGCAAATCCATATCCCGCCAGCGCAATGTCGAACGCCAGGGAGAATCGTGACCACATCCAAAACGCGTTGCAGGCGATTTCGCACTCGCAAGGCCAGCCGAGCGCCAACGGCGACGACTTGCGCATATATACCACTGATGAAGGCGACAAAATAGACACCACGGCGCGGGTGGTGCCTTCCGTAGCGTACCCGGCAACGTTCTCGCCCGACGATAGCGACGTTTTCTTGCGCAATGGCTTGCCCAATTGCGAGTTTTTGAAGAAACACTTTTTCGACGAGGGCCGCTTACAGGAACACCAGGCGCTCAAGATCCTCGCGATGGCCACAAGGGCGTTGGCGCAGGAGCCGAACTTGCTTTCTGTGCCGGCGCCCGTGACAGTGTGCGGCGACGTGCACGGGCAATACTACGATTTGATGAAACTATTTGAGGTGGGCGGCGACCCGGCGCTAACAACGTACTTGTTCTTGGGCGACTACGTGGACCGCGGCCTGTTTCTGATTGAGTGCTTGCTCTACTTGTACGCGCTCAAGCTCACGTACCCGGGCCTGTTCTGGATGCTCCGGGGTAACCACGAATGCAAGCATTTGACCGATTACTTCACGTTCAAGTCTGAATGTGTCAAGAAGTACTCATTGGACGTTTACAACGAGTGCTTGCAGTCATTCAACGCGTTGCCGTTGGCCGCGATCATGAATAAGCAGTTTTTCTGTGTGCACGGCGGGATCTCGCCCGAGTTGCGCTCGTTGGACGACTTGGTCAAATTGGACCGGTTCCGCGAGCCGCCGACGAAGGGGCTCATGTGTGACTTGCTTTGGGCGGACCCGGTCGAAGACTACGATGACGACAACATCGACCGCACTTTTGTGCGCAATACAGTTAGGGGCTGCTCCTACGCATTCACATACAAGGCGTCATGTCAGTTTTTGGAGAAAACAGGCTTGCTTTCGATCATTCGCGCACACGAGGCCCAAGACGCTGGTTATCGCATGTATAAGCGCACGAAGACGATGGGGTTTCCGTCATTGTTGACCATGTTCAGCGCGCCTAACTACTTGGACACCTACAATAACAAGGCCGCGGTCCTTAAGTATGAAAACAACGTGATGAATATCCGTCAGTTCAACAGCTCGCCCCACCCGTACTGGCTTCCGCAATTCATGGACGTGTTCACATGGTCGTTACCCTTTGTTGGCGAGAAAATCACCGACATGTTGCTTTCAATTTTGAACATTTGCACGGAGGAAGAGCTCGATGAGGAAACCCCGATTGCACAGGCTGCAGACTCGCCTCAGGCGTCGCCAGTTGTTGCCAGATCAACAGAGTCGTTTGCCGATGCCGCCGTGCAGTCTGAGTCGGAAGAGCCGACGCTCGAAGAGAAACGCCTCGCTTTACGCAACAAGATCCTTGCCATTGGTCGCATGTCGCGCATGTTCCAGGTCTTGCGTGAGGATGCCGAGCAGGTCGAGCGACTTAAAAACATGAACGAGGGTGTTTTGCCGAAAGGATCGTTGTCGCATGGTAGAGAGGGTCTTGAAAACGCCATTACGACGTTTGAGGATGCCAAAAAGGCGGACTTGGCGAATGAGGCGTTGCCGCCAACGATAGACGAGAGGGAGAAGCGCGAGCAAGAGAGACAGCAGAGGATCAAAAAGGAGCTCGATAGCAATACGGGTCACAATCCTGTATTCTCGAGACTTATCAGGAAGCTATCGGGTTAAGAAATCTGATTTTTTAATGAGTCACACAAAGTATGTGTTTTTGTGATTGGCCCTGGGCACTGGTACAGAAGACTATACGAGAGGGCTTGGGAGTAGCAATCTATCAAAAGGCGCTGCTTAGATAATAATTTCCGTGGACTATACTAATCGAATCATAGTGAAACAGTAGTAAGAACATGCGATAATGAACATTTTGATGATCATCTTTTTAAAGTGTCGTCGTCGTCTTTGCAGTATCGCGCAGCGCGAGCTTTGGGCATCGTGCGAGGTCTCGTGCTGGTAAGGCGCTAGCGAGGTGGCCTGAGGTTATCGCACACACTTTGTTTAAAAAAACATCGATACGTCACTCTGGGCTCAAAAAGTGTACCATTTTCATTCTTTCGGTTTATCTATTCAAATTGTTTGCTATCTACACAGACTCATCACCTCCAAAAAACGATCTAAAATGGCGAACTTTCCTCGTATTATATACGAGTGCCCAAACGTGGAAAACACCCTTCCGCTAGAGCTATTTCGAGCTCAGCTGCCGGCTCGGTACTCACAGGCTGACGGAGACAAGTTGGTGCTTTACTCGGGTAATGCGAGCTGTTTGCTCGAGATTTGTGACGCAGGGTCGGTGAAAGTTGATGAGAAGATTCGGGAAAGCGGGCCAGAAATCGCCGTTTTCGTGCTCGACATGAGTCTCGTTTTCTGGTTCACAAAGCCGTGTACCCAGCAAGGCCAGGAGTTCGGCGTGGATTTGCCGTATCCCCTGATAGCCTTGCACGCGTTGAAAGAAGTGGGAAATGAGGTCGTTTTATACTTGCAAGTGCTTTCAAGTGCAGTCTTCCAGACTTTGGGAGAGTCCGAGTTTACGCAAACCGTCGAACTCATGATAAGAGTCAAGAGTCCGACATCAAGCGAAAATATGGCCAAATATCCACTTCTATCACACAACCACTCGATCCAGCAAATATACGAGGCTTTAGGAACGTGTTCGGCGATGCATTACGACTCACAGTCCGAATCTGATGAGAATGGCGGCGAAAACTCGGATGTTTTCGGGCCTGGCCATGAATGGATCACTGCAGACACGCCAAACGCTCCTCAGATTGAAGTGCCAGCGAGCTGGGTCAATTCTGGCGACGCGGACGATCTTGGAATGGCTGGCCCTGATGAAGACTTGGATGGAGAGGCGGGTATGAATGTCGCGGTAGAGTACGTGACGGTGGCAGGCGTGGTAAGGCGACGGGCGTCGATTCTGGAAGAGGCGAACAAACAGAGGAGAATTTCATGATGACAGTGTATTTGGATGAGGCGAAGGTTACCTAGGGTCGTGCAGGATTTCATAGGGAGAATACAGGGCAGGTGTTATTTCAAGCAAGGTCTTGTCAATAATCATGTCGCTAGAAAATTCTGCTTTTTCAGGCTAGCTTGAGGGTGCGGCATGGAGAGGTTTTTTTTTTCTTGGTGAGACCTAAACTCTGGACGGCTGGAAAGGCCCAATGCTGTCGTTGCCATGACTAATGATTGAACCGCTCGTTGTTTGTCTCTTTTTAAATGAAAGAAATCGTTGGAACGCCCTTGTTCTTCATGTGAGCTCGAAAAAATAGGAAGCATGGCGATGAAATGTGGGGTATCACTGTCTGATATAACCTGTTCACAAAGATTTTTTTCGAGGCCCTGATTTTCAACATTTTGATCGGATCAGAGCATGGCTTTTAAAATCCGTGTTTCCACCGCCTTCACTTGAATCGTGAAACATCGTTCAGCATCTACGAAAACATCTGAAAAGTAAAGCGTTAGTACGGTGTTTTTCCTATCCAATGAAATAGAACACTTTGTGACTGACGTCAACAGACGGTCCCTGAAAAGCAGATGCACGGA
Source organism: Metschnikowia pulcherrima (assembly GCA_009746055.1). Taxonomy (NCBI): domain Eukaryota; kingdom Fungi; phylum Ascomycota; class Pichiomycetes; order Serinales; family Metschnikowiaceae; genus Metschnikowia; species Metschnikowia pulcherrima. Next base: position 998,855 of record VFXK01000006.1, read on the forward strand.
TATATATGACAAACCGGACTCACTTCGTTGCTCCAGGTTCATTGTTTGGTACGCCCAAAACTGCACAGCAATTTGGTTATTCCGCAAACCCTTTTGATAGAGTAAAAGAGTGTTTTGCAAATGACGTTTACAGTTCGATAGGGACAGACAAACTCAGCGAAGAAGCAATGCTTACTTTTCTGAATGTCTCCGTTCTTTCTTTCTTTGTGTAAAAAGGATCCATCAGACCATTTACGAAGTGAGTACAATCATACCAAATAATTCCCTGAATGATCATTCCGCGGAATTCCTCGTGCCCGCGATAGGCGAAAAGGGTTAAAGCTGCCATACTTGAAAAAGAAGCCGCCGATTGATTTCCTGCATACATGGCCCGAGCATGTCTCCCAGCCCAGATGCATATCTGGCCCATCAGCAGACTTGTGAGGTGATCAAATCCACATCTAACTACCCTCAAACCCCACTTTATAGACATTTTGAGGAACCATTCCCTCGTTTACTACCAATCATAACACCTCCCTGTATATGATGAAAACGCCGGAGGATAAAATCCAGTTCAAAAACCACTTTTTCAAGCTCGGACAGGGCCGGCTAATCCCGGCCACAGATGATAGGTTCTATCTGGTGTTTTGGACCAGTCCGAGAGACGCCACAGACATTCTCGATCTTCTCACAGCATATGACGTGCAAACCGTGCGTGACCAGAACCTACCGAACATGCTAGTCTTGATCCAGGTGCTCATACAAAAGCTCTCCGCGTTTGCCCGGGGGCCGCCGAAGAAAAACCACCAGGAAATACTAAATTGCGTGCGATTTCTCGCGAAACTTCTACCGTATCTTTTCGAGCTCCCACAATACCACAGTGATATCGAGCTGAGGTTCTTCTTGAAGCCCAATTTTGACCCAATCCGCTTCCTGACGGGGTCGGCGCCAAGTTTATCCGTGCATGCGCGTGGATCTTCCGATGATTCGGCGTTAGGCGTCAGCCTCGTTTTCTCGCTCGTGAAGCTCCTTTTCGTGCCGAATTTCACAGTCGACGCAAAAGCAGCCCGCGCTGATGGCTCACTCTGTCTCTGGGAGCAAGGGCTCGCCAGCTCGGCCAGTTATCAGCCGCCAGACGCTATTTTCGACAGCCATCGCAGCGACATCCTCACATTGCTCCTTGTTTTAGTCTCAACCACTTTCTACGAGCGCGTGCCGAACGTGGTTATCCGCGGGTCGGTATTCACAACTTTGCTTGTGGTTGCTGTGTCGAAACAGGACTTCCTCAGTCTTATATGCAGTCTCACAAATCTAGTTTGTCGTTCGGGAAGAGCCCTGAAGGGCGATTCCGGGCTTGAGCAGGACCACACGAGCTTGGTGCAGCTGCGGCTTGTGTGCCTGGCGCTAGCGCTGCAGTTGCTCGCGCTGATGCTCGTATACGCCATGCCTGGCAGACAATATACCAGTTTTCTTGCTGAAAACAAGCTTGTCGAGACAAAACCGTCAAATCGCGTGCGAGCGTTTTTTGCACGGCTCACCAAAGAAACCGATTTGGCCTTCTTGGCAACGCATTTGCTTGGCGTGATCCGGGCGCCACTTGTTCCGCTCGAAAACCTGCAGAAACAGAAAACATACCGCAGAACACCGTCCCCGCTGGCGCTTAGCGCCCTCATCATGATCTGGGAGATCATTCATTGCAACGTGCAGTTCGGTAAGCTCGTGGCCGGCCGTTTTGCCGTCCAGCTCGTGCCCTGTGTATTGTATCATGTATTTGCATTTTACGACGTTCCGCAGCACGCGCCTTCCGTGAAAGTGGCGGCGCATTTTCTTCTCTATTTGAGCTCTCAACATGCCATCATGAAACCGCTACTAAGCCCGATGCTGGACTCGTTAATGGAGGCGTTTCCGCCCGAATTCCGGGTCCAGGGGCCGATTTCTGCACGTGACTTTGTCACGATCCATGCATGCCAGATTTTGGTTGCACTCACGGCAAATTCGTCCGCCAACAAAACGCCTGCAGCGGCCGATATGCAGAAACTGATTTTGCCCGCACTCGTCGAGTGCTTGTATAATATGATCCCATGCACAAACCCAACGTTGATCGGCACAGACAGTGTTGTGAAGGGGCTAGCTAATCTGAATCCTGCAGGCGGGCTTTCGTATGCTGCCTGCATGTCCATCAACCAGGTGCTTTTGCTTTTTGCAGCAAAAGACTTTTTGACGAAATCGCCAGGAAACGCAGAAATGCTAGCGTTTTTATTGAGAGCGCTCTGTGCCGCTGCCACGAAAACGCCTTCGGCCAGCAGAATGTTGTTGTTATCGTTTATCGAGGAAGAAGCCATGTATAACAATATCTGGAACACTATACATGCCTTGGACAAGCACTACTTCTGCGGGAAAACAAGCCAATTGTTGAGTGTGCAGGAAATTGAGGAAGAAGCTGAAGGTCATGAAATCGACAAAATGGGCGAAATCGGTAGAAGTGGTGGAAACGTCAATTCTCCAAATCCTGATGCGGCCCAGGCAAATATGCCTGCATCCAACAACATCAACGATTCGTCGGACCAGGTTTCGATCGACTCCGAGTGTTCTGATGAGACAGAACCCAATTCTCCAAATCCTACATACAACGCAGACGGTGCCGACGGCAATAATCTGCTCGAGAATAGCATCAACGAGATTGAGGAGCGTGAAGTGGAGGAGGCGCTCAGGCCCAAACCGCCTGCGGGCATGTCGAAAATTGCACGTGAGAAAATGTCACGTGACACACCCATTAGCGTTTCTTGGGGCGGCAACGAGGCGCTAGAAACGATTTTGATTTTCTTGATTCCAAAGCTTAAGGAAAAATTGGGCGATTCCCGGAGCTCCAGACGTGGTTCTATACAGGATCAGTTCAGAATCGTGAAAATGATTGAAAATTGCTATTTTGCAGCCGAAATCAAACAGCACCGCGAAAAGCTACATTACGATTTCTGGCCAGATACGCCTATCCCAAAATTGACCGTGCCCTGGAACTACTTGTCGCTAGGATGGTACGTCTCGATGCTTGCACGTGACATTTTCTCCGGCACAGAATCGGTACGTCTATTCATGGGCGCAAACCGGTCTCTAGTAGGTAACATCTCGTCGTCACTTGCCATGTTCGGCAAGTTTGCCACCAGCTGGCTGGGGATCAGCGGCACGAAACCGGTGCCGGCACGACAAGATGCTGCAATCACCGAGTATGTTGACGCAAACACGTCGCTAACAAATGTGTGGGCGCATACCTCGGTGAAGCTTTTCCGTATGCGTAAGCCAGACGAAGATAGGGGCTTGCAGGCTTTTGGTATGAGATTTGGCTCGGTCGGGCTGGCTACAAGTGTCAACGACATCACCAGTTCGTTGGTGAAACGATTTAGTGATTTCAGAGGTAACAATCGGTCCAGTGTTTCATCAGCCGGGTCTGGATATCACAACATAGACGAGATTCCCGAGGGCGCGAGGCTCTCGAAAAGAAATTCCGTCAGCTCTTTACATTCTTTGAACACGCTTAACCGGGCCCGCTCAAACACGCCGCGCAATTCAATGAGCAATTGAGCTTGAGCGAGGTTCGGATAGATTGTGGTACGTTATTCGAAGCTTTATCGAATTGGAGTTCTGTATAGACTGTACCAATTTGCTCTATTGTGTAGATTTGAGGGACGCTTTTAGCTCTGGTTAGTTATGATACCAAAATCTCGAAGTTCTCATTCAAATCAAGCCTACAATGACATATTCTTTTGAGCTCAACATTCACTTAGCTCTATGCATGCGTCTCGGCGTCTCTGCTCTGGTGAAATTGAGGAAATAATGTGTATGCAACACTATAATTGCACATGCGTGGCCGCTGTAAGGAGTCGCCAAACGCATCAAACAACGAAGTAAAAAAAAGAGGAATTGGTGGAAGCGATGACCGTCTTGGAGCAGTGCGGCTCGGAATAAATGTTTTTTTCCTTGTTTTCTTACTTTTTCTGCTCCTATTTGAAACTGGCTGAACCCTCATTCACCCGTTGCTGTTGAAGTTTGCGTGGTAAGTATTCTGAAGAAGTCGCTACCTAATGTTAGGCACACTCGCCAAATCGGAAGCTTATAGACAAGCTCGGTTTCATTAGTTGATATGCTAATTGGTATGTAGGCAAGCTTGAGGCAAAACCTGCCACTCACGAAACAACCTCTGAGGCACTCATAGCTTGCCGGAATATGGCACATATCAAAGGACATGTATGGCTCGCTCGCTATACACACGAGCAATCGCTAAATTGCATGGTAAGAGCACTCTTCAGGAAACCTTGATTGTATGTCCAGCGGGGCAACTATCGAGCCGATCATTCTTGGTTGCACTATGCAGCAAAGATGAATTCACGCAAATTCAGTTTATGCTTGTTTCTTTTATGGCTTTTTATGCCCATCGTATAATACTATAGTAAGGCCTGCTAGTACAGATGGATAAAGAAGGCCAACCTCGAAAGAAAATGGAAAGAAAATGAGAGAAATACTGCACCGCTTGTTTCATTCCTTATGTCTCGCACGCTGATGAATAAAACTATCTCGTCGCACACTTCACGATGCAAACAATCACACTCTTTAATTCTATTTCGTACTATTTAATGTTCTTCTACTATACACACTCAGCGTCTGCGGCGTCTCTGGACGAGCTCAAAGCCATCCTCGTCTATGATTGGTTGTCTCGGGCCCTGGTCAATATCCATATCGTCGTGAGTCACGTGCGCAGGTTCAGGCGTGCCGTCCTCAATTTCGTCGTCTCCGTCAGAATCGTCGGAATCATCAGGATTATTGGGATCTTCGCCAATCTCGACCCTATTTCTCTGACTGCCGCTCTGCTGCCGAAGCTGGAATTTGGCGTATAAGTCATCCACGCGTGCGTAATTTTGCATGGCACATTCTCTGTAGATCTTCATGATAAGGTCACTAATAATAAGCGCAGAATCGTTATCGACCTCGGTGTCAAACTCATCCACCATGGCATACAATAACGTTTCCTCGATCAACACCAAGTCCACGGCTTTTTCGTCAAATAATTCGATCACTACTCCCAGGAGCCAGTCCCGTTTATCGGCCAGATTTGGACCTCCCCACGAATTTTCCACCGCGGTGGTTAATTCCTCCCATTTGTAGATAGCCATGCACACCCCGAGCTCAAACTTGGCCTGTTGGCGCGGGTCGCCGAAACGAAGCGAGACCTGGTCGCCTTCGACCTGCACGAAGTCCGTTGGGTCAATAGAAGACATGATGGTGTTTTCGAGCTAAGAGATGAGCATCTCGCGAGTCTTAACTGGAGAGGAACACCCGTGCACCACGGCATCTGATGAGGATTGCGTGCAGTAATTACTGCCAAAAGCAGTAAGCGGGCCGATGCGGACGTCCGCTTGCGTCAAGGCGCGTCAAGGTGCGTTATAAATATAGAATTGTTAGTTGTAAGTATTTGAAGTGTGCCACGCGTCACTCAATTTTGGGAAATTGGCAGGCTCCAGTGGTCAACATTGTGCTTTTTATTGCATGTTGCCACGTATGGCCCAGCTTGTTTTTTCAGCGTTTTGAGTGAATTATACTAGTGGCACTCCAATAGACAAGAGCATCATTTGCGGGACCCACATAGCAAACGATGATGTGACAGAGGGAAGAGAATTTACGCATTCTGATTTACGTGCTACATTTTCATTCATGAACCAGAAAGATTTTACTTTTACATCGGCGTCACGTCTCAAGTAGGACGAGTATTTGCATTTTTCTTCTTTATTTCTTGAATGAGAAATACTCTGAATCAAGAATTGTTGTTTACAATCGAGCACCTTTTCAGGTCCAGCATTTTGTTTTTCATATGTTCTCAATATCTCAGCATTTTATGGGACGTAGGGTATGCAACGCAAGTCAAATTAGCTGTAGTGATCACTTCTGTAGCGAGATCATGATTCCAATTGAAAAACGTGATTTTTACTGCATACCATGAACAATACGGGGAGCCTCGAACAAAGAAGTATGCACGTCTTCTCCCAACATGATTTTCCATTCTCCTTATCCTCTGCGTATCACTTATTGCTTGTACCCCTAAAACATAGCGGCAATATCAGGATCCAGCTTCAAAGCCAGCATGACATCATCCTGGGATAGAGTCAAGCTCACGCTCCGGTGTCGCATACTTGCCACAGGCAGTTGTATGAGTATTCCTTGCTCCACCAACTCTGCCACAATCTGAGTCAATTCTGGTAGCCGCACGCCCGCTTGTCCCAGGGCAGGATTTTGCCCGTATAGCAACAGCACGTAAGTTTCTGCCTGCCCTAGCGGTTTGAGCGCGTGCGATGCACCCTGTCCTGTTAGCAATTGGAGCTGACTGCGCATTTCATCGATGACATCACCCAAAAGCGCTTCGCCACGGCCCAGACGCCGCACCTGCAAGAGCACCGCGGCTAAAAGCAACTTCGCCGCAAACGGCAACCCGGCCACCGCTTGTGCCATGGGTGAGTTCACAGTTTCTGCAATGGCGCGCGAAATATGCGGGATGCGCACCGCGTATTTTTGCTGCTCTGGCGGCAATTCCAGATCTCGGGCCCCGTCTTCATGCAAATAGTCATTTTCGGCGATTTCGACCGCCCGACGGCAAATCGAGAGCGCCTGCCGCGCATCACCAGTCACACGTGACACTTTCTTCAGCGCGAACCTCATGGCATCGGGCAAGATCTCAACTGTGCGCTTGTTTGTCTCACTTAATAGCGTGAGCCTATGTGCAATAATGATGCCCAACTCCTCCTCCGTGTATCCACGAAACGCGTAGCGACGAAGTCCCAAGCGAGAAGCGGTTTTGTTTGTGAGGGCCTTTTCTGGCAAATCCATCGTGTTGGCCACCGCCACGACTATAAGTCGCAGTTGCTCGTAGGTTGGCCAATTGAACAAGTTGTATAAAACAGTTTGGGATTTCGTCAAAAGCTGATCTAATTCGTCTACAAGCACAACCAACGATTTTCCTGGCGCATCCTTGGCGGCTTTTTTGAAGTGTGCCTCGAGCAAGAGGTTAGCGTTGGCAGGGGTCACTTTGATCCCGCTGATGTGCTCGTATAATTTCTCATATGCAGCACCAGGCAGTAAGAGCTGGAGACAATTGATTTCTAGGTACTCGAACGCGTCCGTATAGCCTTCAGCGGCACTTTCATGGAGCGCACCCACGACCTCACGCACGGTGGCGGTTTTCCCGGTCCCCGGAGTGCCGCTGAGGTATATGCAGCACCCGGTTTTCTCTCTCAACGCAGATTCTAGCTCGGTGTAGACGTGAGCAAATTGTTCCTCACGGCACGGGAGCAGAGCCACGCGCGTGGACAAATGAAGCTTCTCCTTGAGTTCACGGAACGCCTCCTGTGCCGCCGAACCGGATTTCCCGGACTGGTCACGTGACCACGATGGTAATTGCGCAAGCAGCGAGCCAGATTTCACCTTGAAACCCCGTTTCCGCGGCGAGAGCACATCAATGGCCTGCTGCGCCGCTTCGCCGGCCCTGGTATTGTCACGTGCCCGTTTTTTCGGCGAGTTTGCCGCCAGAGGCCGTCCCCTGGCGCGTTTTTTCGCCAGTTTCGGCGGTCTTCCCCTTCTCGCCGGCTTTGCGTCCTCATCGTCGCTCTCGTCCAGCGTGAAATCCCTCTCCGTATCTGTCAGACTCAAATCACTGTCTGACATCACATACCGCTTCCGCTGCGGCGTTGTTTTCGGGGCCCGCTCATGGATTGGTTTGGGTGGTGCACGCTTTTTCACGGGCGACACAATGATCAGCGTTTTTTCCGCCACAAACTCAATTGCTCGGCTCAGGCTCTTCATTAGTAGGTCATGCCACGCGGAGAAATCGAATTTCGTCAGAAACTTCTCGGCGTACCGGTCTGTGGCACGGCAGCAGAGAAAAATCAGGGACCCAATCACGTCGTTAGTGTTTTCGCCGGTTTTACCGAGCTCGGCAAATTGTGTTTCGGAAAGAACTTGCACTTTCTCAACCACATCCCTCAACAAAACGTCGTTGACCTCCGACGTGAGAAGTAGCTCGGCGGGATGGAATTCTTCGTGATCGGGTGTGACTTCACGAGCATCCTCTCCTTTTTCGTTGCCGCTCTTGGGTTCGTTTTCGTCTTTTTCATCGTTTTCGACGTTTTCTTCTTTTTCCCCACTTTCCTCATTGGGCCTCACGAGCGGCGCTACCAAAATCTCCAAGTACTTATGAATCCCCGTGCATATATCTACAATCACCGCATGGTACGAATCGCCGTCAGTTTCGACTTTCTTCGGTTTGCCGCTTATTAGTATGCAGTCGCCCTTTTTTAGCGTGGTTCCATCACTTTCCCTGGCCAACTTTATGCCTTCTTCGGCGGGCTCAGAAGCGCCTCTTCGGGTCCGTCTGGTCGGCGTGGACGGCTCCAGAAACGCGGGCTCGGTAGTCGCTAGCGTCCAGTCGCCTAAATCCTTGAGTCTCTTTGCCATTTTGAATTCCCAATCAATTGAAAAAATTCGATACTTATAGTGCTTTTTGTGGCACAATTGGCTACTTTTATTTTATCACGATGCGGTGTAGAGATGATAGATGCCACAGCCTGCGATTCTTTGATTCGCGTGGTGGTTTGTGGGGACCGATGCGCGGCCGTTACATGAAGGATAAGAATGGGAGAACAATGAAGATTTTAGTGGATAATGGTGGGTAAATGACCCTAGTGAGGGGTTTCAAGGGGTTTGTTTTTGAATTTTGTTGAATTATGGATCTGAACTTTTGAAATGATTATAGAAATGTTTGGTTTTAGGAGGGAATGTAATTATGGTGCATTTATTTATGTTCTAGTTTTTGTCTGAAGAAGGCTTAATTGCTTGTGAATGCACAACGCTCACCCAGAAGGTCCTGATATGAGTGAAACATAAAAAAAAAGTTTATGATCAAAATCTGGGCTTAGCTGAAAAGAAAGAGTGAAATATGGAATATATGGTACTTGCTGGATTGCATACAAATTTCCCACGGCAACAAATGAGACCACTGTGTGGAGAATTGATGTGCCGCAAGAAGCGACATAATCTAGGCTTGTTCAGTCATACCGTCACTTTGCGAAAAACGGTTTGGGATAAATTCTGGGAAGATATTCAAGAAAAATCAACTTGATGATTACTTCTTCATGAGGGCTATTCATGTCGCTTCAAACTCATATGATTTGTGCCGATCACGTGACATGGACGAGCGAGGTAAGCCGATTCCCAAGGGTAGAGGCCCATGCGATTAAGGACATTTGTTTTTCTACGATACTTTAGCTCTAGCCGATTTTATTTCCCTGATTGGGCTTATAAGGATTCTGACTCCCCCAAATTGGATGGACCATGTACCATTGTAGGAGAAGACCTGTGTGCAGTACACGTCAAATCGAACAAGACCTGCATACAAGGGTCACATCTCTTCGGTAAAAATGAAAATGATACCCAGATTTCTTTCCTGGTGAGCAAATCTGTAGTACAGAGAAATATTAGAACATGAAAATATTCGAATGCAAACCTAGCTAATCATTCCGACTAAACCAGCTATGTAGTGGGTTTACTATGCCCCCTTCCAAATCTGCTAAGTGTCACGTGATGGCGGTGCAGGAGAGTCACTGTATGCACACCCAGGGAAGAACTTCTTGCTCAGTTCTCGCTCGTACCCTGCTGACTTTTCCCTTCAACAATCTAGTTATATTCGTAGACTCGGATCCAAGTACCTAGATACTCGAAACAGATGAATTTGCAGCTGAAACCAACGGATATTCATTTACCCTGACAAGTAACTCTGATGATTTGCGCACTTTGGAGACTGCATATCATATATATTTACCTGCACTCCTTCCATTTCCTGCTCTGGCTGCAACACGAAAAATTTTAACTGCATGTTTGAATTGAACCATTAGACAAAAAAAAAGGGCAAAAAGATTGCAGCACCACAATTTCGCATATGGTCTCCCACTACACTACTCAGTGTGGCTCTATGAGGCTTAACTAACGTTGATCGGACGGGAAACAGTGCTGTTCTCATGATGTGGCCGCAATCGAGAGTTTGGGTAGCTTGATCATTCATGTCACTATAAATAATTTGACCTGTTAAACCTATGAGTCAGCCTTTAACACTATTGAGCGCTTTATCCGCATTTATTGCTAGCATTACCAATGATAAGGCAAAAACTTAGAAAATTTCGGTGTTTTTTTCATCTTTACACGTTCTGTGACCGCGCCCCGCCTGGGCCTCCATAGACATCGGAGGTGGTCGTATCGATATACCGATATCCTACATTATTTTTCGGCAAACCTTCAAATAACTCAAGTCAGGAAAAAAAGGCTTACGTCTGAAAATAAATAAACAATATGAAAAGAAAAAAATGGATCGCGCCGATCGATCACTTGAGTTTAAAATACATGACTCGTAAAAATTGATAGAGATAAGCTCACCGATACACGTGTTCATCAACTTCAAACATTCCTCGAGAATCTTGTCTGCATGCAAGCTTCAGCAAAAATAGTCCCAATCTCTAGATCTGTCAGGGCCCCAAAACTGGGCTCAAATAGTTATCGATTCTCATTTCTAATGTACTCACGGCTAGAGCCCGCCTTTCCTCATGGATTGGCCCAGAATGTGCATGCCCAGAAAAATAAGCCCATATTTTTGCCTGGATGTATCTTTGTTTTTATTGTTGGTATCTTCAAAAGTATGCAAAAAGAAAATACTATGAATTAAATTCTCTTTTGCTAGTCTCATCAGTTTAGCCAGCCATTTGTGTCTACTCACGATACCGTTTCGAGCCACACTCTTCTGAATATTCTATGTTTACAAAGTTTCGAAAAGCTTCACAACTCCAAAGTTTCCTGGGAACTTAAAAAAAGTACCGCATACATTGTTGATGATTTCTTTTTCAAATTGCCGGACTTTTTGAATCGCTTCTCATTCTCACGTTACCCACCACCCGATTCTTATGGTGCATTTTGTTTCTTTATGAACCCAAGATCTTTTCCAATCCTGATCTATCTTTGAGTATCCCCAACTGTGTTTAAGCCATAAATCGTTTCAAGCAGAAAATGCATTTTCAAGCGCTTCTTAGATTTACTGGATTGCTGATTTGCCTTCTGCCGTATGCCGTATGCCGTCTGCACCTCCATGATAGGTACGTCTTGGCCCATATCTGGAAAGGGGAAAAAGAAAATACAAAATTTAAAACCTTAAACAAAACGTCTCCTGTGTCTGTCATGTTATCCTGGTCTCAGTCGGTTCACTGTGTCTTTATTACTCAATAAAGTGTAAACCGAGTCTTCCGACTTGCAAGTGGAAAAAATTCTTACTGATTTAATCGCCTCACTCTCCCGTCTATTATATTAAAATACACAAATTGCTAGATATCCTGGTCTCACCGCAAATTATGTAAGACTATCGCATTTGAAGCCTTTTCCGGGGAAAATCCCACGGATTGAAGTACCCGCGCATCGATTTTCTTTGCTGAAAGTGAGAAAGCCGGGTGTTTTTGCTTAAAGTGACAAAATCGGGATTTTTTTGCTTTCAAATCAGCAAAACTGCATCTCTCCCGTTTCCACGGCTCTGTTTTGGTTTTTTTTTTGAAACATTAGCAGCCTTCTCCAATCCTTCATCCTCTTGGCCAAATTTCAAGGATTCCCGAAATGAACAAGAACAATTCATGCAACATTTAAAGACTCAGGAATGAACGCACCTTTTTTAAAGACAATCTGTGACATTCAAAAATCTCTACCGGGCCATAAATGTCACAAAACCAGCTCCTATCCATGAAAAGGCCATCTTTCCACATACTAGTCCCGGCCTGCGCATTCCAGCTGAACAGACACGACTATAAAGGCATAAAAAAAAACAGTTACTTGTAGATGAGGATTGGCTCGCCAACATTGACAATTTCATCAAGGTTCAACCTCAAATCAAACGCCTTTGACAAGATGATCTTGAAGATTTTCTGCACGTTTATCGAATGGCTTGTTGAGCAGAAAACCACCGGCAGTTTCATGGCTTTGCCGAACTTCTTCGCCTGGTGTGTGATTTCAAGCTGATCCTGCGGCAGCAAGTCGATGAACTCGTCGTATTTTGTCCCGATCAAAAACGGGATTGCGGTCTTGTTGAAGCCGCGCACTTGTCTATACCATTCTTTGATCAGATTTAGCGTCAGTTTCCGCGTGAGATCAAACATGAAAAGGATCGCCACCGCGTCATTCAGTACGAGCGGGAGCATGTTGATGAACTCCTTCTGCCCGCCCAAGTCCCAGATGGAAAACGTGATGTTCGTGCTGCGGATCAGGATCTTTTTGTCCATGAAATTCACGCCTAGGGTTTGTATGTAGTCTTCATCAAACAGACCCTCGACATACTTCACCATGAGCGACGTTTTCCCGATCTGGGAGTCGCCTATGAGCCCCACTTTGAGTGCCACCCTGCGTGTGTTAGTAATTCCTAAGATTTTGTCAATAGTATCTTTGAGAGCTATTGGAGACATGGCGTGACCTCGATTCTTGTATGATGCATGGAAAAGTTGTCATTTACACGAGAATTGCGCTCTTCGTCGCGTTTTTTTTTGCCTTTTTCTCTTCAAGTATCGATTTTTCCGGAATATTCGAGGCCCAAGAGATGGGCTTATTGTAGACGCTTCATGTCAACACAACAATCCAACATAATGGAGTAACAGGGTATAGTATTATGTGTTTTTTCTCTCTTTTCACTTTCTTTTTTTTCTTCTGTTCAGATTTGAGTGCCCTATCAATGCAGAATTATCCAAATCAAACTATCCAATTCATACATACTGGTTGCTTTGCTGGTCGTGTTCCATAATGTTTCAATGTTGGGGTTTCGGTTCGTTTTAAGACATGTCCACGCGAAATGCGGGCCGCGCCCATGATCCGGTATTTGCATCCGCGATTTCTACAGGAGCAAATTGGGGTAGTGGAGATGATGTATATAGTTGGGAATAAACACAAAAAAAAACGTGGTTTTGTTTTGGAAACTCTGGGTGTTTTTCAAATATTCGGTTTTATTGTTTTTCATCTGACTGGCGAATAAAAGGACTTTGCTGACTGGTGTCCTTCAAGGGTCTGTTGTGGGAACCGGTGTATGCAGGCCAAACGCGTGCGGCGAAATGAAAACACTAGGTTAGGGAAATCGTTTTTCCGGAAAATCGGATTTGACTTAGATTCAAATTGCAATTATTGAGGCTGAAATCACTTCTGCTACTGGCAGTGTAATATTCATTGGTAGACATTGTCAATGCGCTTTGGGTGAGCCGAGCTTTGCACATTATTCTCCTCACTACGATAGACTCCGATTGCCGTCATCCAGATATAATGGGGATACACAAATTGAGATGAGAACGGTCATTTCCTTCACTTTGATATCTTTCTTTTCGATTTCTTGAAGTCGTATGTAAATTTCCACTCTTCTAAATGGAAATGGGTTTCATCTGATTGGCGAGCATGAAGACAGGAAGGAGAGCTAGATGCGAAAAGGTAAATTCGAGTTATTCGAATATTATATGAGTTGACGAGCACTTGTGAGGCGAATAGGAATTTTCACCGAATTTGAACGAGAGTGGTTGATTTTTCCCAAATAAAAAAGAGCCTTTTGGTAACGTCACAGCGAAGTTTAAAAGAAAAAGGCTCCGGATCACATTCTGAAATACTGACAAAAATCAGCGAGAAAGTGATTTCTTCATTTACTGAATGCAAAGATATACTGATGGAAGACATTGGCATGGCGCTAGATCATTTTTTAGAGAATTAATGGGCCATGGGGTGATGTTGAATGGCCTTTTACATACAGTAGCGCATTCAAGGTTCATATGAATCATTTTCACAAAGATCAAGCTGGTTTCTTTCGGGATGCCAACCTAAAACGTAGGTCACAATAAGTTAAGATAAACATAATCATGTTTTTGGAAGGTGCATGTTGGCACAAATTGGTTCGCTTGTGGGGTAAATTCATATATGTGTGTAGGAGAACAAACGTTTGAAAATGAACAGACACTGGCCCCGAATGTTTAGCTTATAATTACTTTAAACTGGGAATAGTTTCAGATTTTTGAGCCCCGCTATTTATCCTTTGAGTTTTGGCTGTTATACCGACTAGATTGTGATGTGGACTTGTCTAGCAACTCGTTACCTGAAGCCTCCTATATACTTTCTCTCAGAGAAACCTTTTCTGCTAAAATGCACGTAAACGTGTATCTTACGAGGCAAACAATCATCATGAAATGAATGACTCAAGCATGTAAAGGTTTAATGAAGCTGCCAGTGGTTCCGTTTCATAATGCACAAAAATGGCACTGATTTCTGGCGTTTCGAAACATAGATAATGGCCAATGAAGCGAGAGCAAGCAATGGAAAGCAAGGTAGTTTGACGACTCATAGCATGTTAGATTTGCCGTTTATTCTGAATACTAGATTATCGACGACAGCATTCATGACCTTGAATGCTGCTTTTCGTTTTTCTAATTTGAATGGCAACTAAGTTATCGATAACGTCTCAGGCTCATATTTACTGAAAAAGCAGTAGTATAGCCTTCTATAATCGCTTTCTCATCGTTAATTCACAGGCAAGGTGCTCTTTTAAGACTTTTCAGTACGCTCAAAACACGCGTGGGTAGCGATTTGAATTGAAGACATTACTGGAAACAAAAAGTGACCTTGGTCATGGAGAATTTCCGGCCACCGCACAAAATTACAGCCACCGGACAGAATAACTGCCAATGAAGCGGTCTGATTACTAGATCGATGCTTTCTTTGTTGAGGCCAGATTCTGTTCAGAGTCAGTTTGACTCGAAACACAAGACCTGCTACTTTGTGAAGTCCTGCGAAATGAAACTCTACAAAAATGCTCTGTATACCTAAGGCCAAGAGCAGTCATGGTCACGAGTTTAGTAGGCGGTATAGTCCTGGAACTAGCCGAGGAAAAATGCTGGTTTTCTGTGAAAAAACCTTAATCTGGCTCAGAAACTACGTTCCACACTAACTTCCAGTCACATCTCGTTCAATGTGACTCTCTAATACAGCACTATCTGCTCATGAGAACCAGGCCTACTATAAGAGGAAGCGAAAAAGTCAGGATAGTCGCCACAAAGAACGAAATTCAGTGACTAAATTTCACGAAAGCCATCTTTTTGCTTTATCGCTTCCCTTCATTTCCCTTTACTTGACATTTAGATCAGAATAATGAGCAATTACCCTAAAAACATGTCAAACTTCAGCCTGGAGTATGGAACAGTCACGGAGAGCGCACCGCAGTGCGGGCCTCCGCCACTTTCACCCACCGCACATGCCAAAAAGACAAAAAAAAAGACACCGGTGAAACCCGATCCAAAAGCCAATTTTGAGAAATAAAAATCCTTAGACTCAAAACATACATTAGTCAAAAACATAATCTCCACATCTAAACCAATAATCAACAACTACAACCTCTCCTGCCATTGCGTGTATGTGTTCCACATCTCTAGGGCACGAGCCCTACCCAACTCCCACGCACGTGACCCAGTAACGTCATACGCACTTCCGGCTGGTGCAAGTGCGCATCTACAGGACGGGCCCCCCATGGCTTGCCCAGCGCAGTGCGCATTGAAAAAAAAAAACCGCCATATATTATACCCAAAATTTTTTCCCACCGCTCTTTCCTAAGTTAAGTAATACATCATGGCTGTTGGTAAGAACAAGAGATTGTCCAAAGGCAAGAAGGGTATGAAGAAGAAGGTCGTCGACCCCTTCACCAAGAAGGAGTGGTACGACATCAAGGCCCCAACCACGTTTGAAAACAGAAATGTCGGTAAGACGTTGATCAACAAGTCCACCGGTTTGAAGAACGCCTCGGACGGCTTGAAGGGCCGTGTGTTCGAGTTCTGCCTCGCAGACTTGCAGGGATCCGAGGACCACTCGTACAGAAAGGTTAAGTTGAGAGTCGATGAGGTTGAAGGTAAGAACTTGTTGACCAACTTCCACGGCTTGGACTTCACCACGGACAAGTTGCGTTCGTTGGTTAGAAAGTGGCAATCGCTCGTGGAGGCCAACGTGACCGTGAAGACCGCTGACGACTACGTTTTGCGTGTTTTCGCCATTGCCTTCACCAAGAGACAGGCCAACCAGGTGAAGAAGACCTCTTACGCCAAGTCCTCTAAGTTGAGAGAGGTGCGCAAGAAGATGATTGAGATCATGCAGCGTGAGGTCTCCAACGTGACCTTGGCTCAGTTGACCTCCAAGTTGATCCCTGAGGTGATTGGCCGCGAGATCGAGAAGGCCACGCAGTCTGTGTTGCCATTGCAGAACATCCACATCCGTAAGGTTAAGTTGTTGAAGCAGCCCAAGTTCGACCTCAACGCCTTGCTTGCCTTGCACGGCGAGGCTTCTGGCGAGGAGAAGGGCAAGAAGGTTGCCTCTGGCTTCAAGGACGTGGTTTTGGAGACCGTTTAGGCTGGCGTTCGCCTCTGTGCTATATATACTAGTAACACCATTCGATAATATCTGGCGATTGTAGACGGGGACGTGTAGGGGAAGACTATCTTTTCAGCTGTTGGGAGACGCAGACACTGCGACCAGCTTTGTTTGATGGGTTTTCTGGTGTGTTAAATGGCTAGGGATTGGATTCTGTGACACTTTAAGCGACCACTCTTGGCTGTTGGCTGTATGGTGAATGATAATGTGTTTTTAGACACTGGATTGCTCTCTATTGGTGTTGACGCACGGCGATTTCCGAGACATTCGGCTCAAGTGAATCGTATATGTGTGTATACCGATACGTCATGTGTGGAGGGAACTCCATCCGATCAGAATGCAAGGCCGTATACGTTCAACTCATAAACCAACACGTGAAGGGCTTATAAGCTTATCTAGTTGCTGGAAGGGGCTATATTTTGATGATGAATGACGCTGGAATCTGCTGGCAGCGCCATTTGATCATCAATGTATTTTTAATAACCCTTTGGGCCGTATGCTTTCCAGGAAACGTCCTTTGAGGCACTAAACCATGGTGTGTATCTCGGAACAAAGAGTTCGACCTATATCTTTTGTGCAAATTACACTTCAAAAAATACACGATTCAAATGTCACTTTGATTCCATTTTACATCTTTTGAGAAAACTCATGGCCTGAGGCGAATTTGGCCGTTTTGTAGCTTGGCTCATGCATGCAAACATGAAAGTAACATTGAGAATCCGGCCAAAGTAAAGAGAGAAAAAAACTCTCTCAAAAAAAGCTTATAGAATGTTTGGTGTTTTCTAGAAGCCTCTTCGAAAGAAACTCTCTTGAAAATATTCAACACTCAAGTTAATAAAAAAACTCGCTTGTTCTCATATCAAGGAGCTAATATTGGCAAACGCTTGATTAGCCTCGCCAGGACGCTGTTATAGACGTGTACTTACACATAGCAGAGTCTGCGGTACGCTTGTGAAGAATGATTATCAGGAAAACGGGATCCCGCAAATCAACCTGAAATGAGCACAGCATCGGGCAGCATGTTTGGCTATGCCTCATATGAATTTTTGTGATAAGTCTGACCTGCAACTCTAGGTTCAGAGATGACAGCCAGCGATGATCAGACCTACTACCAACCGATGCTTGTTTTGGTTTTTCGACATTGCAGGATCATACACGTACTTGAAACTTCGGACGGTTCAAAAGTCTTCAACGTTAAGGAACGCCCGACAAACCGAGGGCTTGGTAGGAGTCACAAAAACAACTTGGTCACACAATACCAACTTGCCGTCACAAAACCAACTGGGAAATTCAAAGAAGATTGGGTGGTGCGAAAATTCTCAACATCAAGGAGCAGGCTGCAAAAACCGGATTGGCGTCAGTAAATCAGCATTCTGACACAAACCCAACCCGGTGCCACAAACCCAATTTGAGGATCCAAAAAAAATAGGATGATGTGAGAATTCTCAACATTCAGGGACGGCTTACAAATAATGAGCTGGCGTCAATTTGGTGACGCAAAACCAACTTGGTGACACAAACCCAATGTGAGAAACCAAAAGAAGATTGGATGGTGTTGTAAGGTGTTCCATTTAGGCAAGTACTGTGTACTTGCCAAGCAATGCACCTTCTATTGTTAAGGCCAGCTTGGCTGGCCACACACGAACAATGGAAAGGCAGACTCCATTGTCTGCCTTGACTATATAAATGTTGGCTCTCCCACCTAGTGGATTAGAGAGCCAGACTGGTTTTACTAGATGATCTACACAATTAACATTAGTTAGTCAGACGCTGAGAACCTGACAGGTGTGGGAATTCTCAACATCAAGGGGCGAGCTGCAAAAACAGGGTTGGCGTCACAAAACCAACATGGCGTCACAAAACCGGTCTGGTGTCACTAAAGCAAGTTGGTCATTCAAGGAATATTCGTTTTGTAAATCGCGGGATGGTCTCACAAAAGCAAGTTGGTCATTCAAGAAATATCCGTTTGTAAATCGCGGGTTGGCGTCACAAAACCAATCTGATGTCACAAAAGCAGGTTGGTCATCCAAGGAATATCGGTTTTGTAAACCGCGGGTTGGCGTCACAAAACCAATCTGGTGTCACAAAAGCAAGTTGGTCATTCAAGGAATATTCGTTTTGTAAATCGCGGGATGGCCTCACAAAAGCAAGTTGGTCATTCAAGAAATATCCGTTTGTAAATCGCGGGTTGGCGTCACAAAACCAATCTGGTGTCACAAAAGCAGGTTGGTCATCCAAGGGATATCGAATTTGTAAACCGCGAGTTGGCTGCACAAACCCAATATGGTGTCACAAAAGCAAGTTGGTCATCCAAGAAATATCCGTTTGTAAATCGCGGGATGGCGTCACAAAACCAATCTGGTGTCACAAAAGCAAGTTGGTCATTCAAGGAATATTCGTTTTGTAAGTTGCGGGATGGCCTCACAAAAGCAAGTTGGTCATTCAAGAAATATCCGTTTGTAAATCGCGGGTTGGCGTCACAAAACCAATCTGGTGTCACAAAAGCAGGTTGGTCATCCAAGGGATATCGAATTTGTAAACCGCGAGTTGGCTGCACAAACCCAATATGGTGTCACAAAAGCAAGTTGGTCATTCAAGAAATATCCGTTTGTAAATCGCGGGTTGGCGTCACAAAACCAATCTGATGTCACAAAAGCAAGTTGGTCATTCAGGGAACATCGGTTTTGTAAACCGCGGGATGACGGCACAAAACGAATCTGGTGTCACAAAAGCAAGTTGGTCATTCAGGGAATATCGGTTTTGTAAACCGCGGGATGGCGGCACAAAACGAACCTGGTCATTCAAAGAATATCCGTTTGTAAACCGCGGGTCGGCTACACAAAACGAATCTGGTCATTCAAAGAATATCCGTTTGTAAACCGCGGGTCGGCTACACAAAACGAATCTGGTCATTCAAAGAATATCCGTTTGTAAACCGCGGGATGGCGGCACAAAACGAATCTGGTCATTCAAAGAATATCCGTTTGTAAACCGCGGTTGGCGGCACAAAACCAATCTGGTATCACAAATCCAACCTGGTGAAGGTCCAGATCGCAACACAACAACATAACAATCAGTTCCTGACTTACGTCAAGGCTAGCGTTTCGTAATATGAGGTTGAGAAGCCTCATCATTGGTCTAATCTTGATATCTGCCTAACAAAAAATCTTACAAAAAAAAAGGAGAGAGCAATAAGACTTCGTGAAGCATAAATTGAGTGAAGCCGGCCAAAACGCCAAAAGTGTCTTAAGTCAAGGAGATGCCATTTTGTATGATCAACGCGACCCAACCTCTCCCGGACATTTTATTGTGCACAACCCCAAAGCGGAAATGTTCTAGACGAGATGCGCATATGTAAACCCAAAACGTATTTGTCAAGGAGAAAAATGAGGTGAATGGCTGTTTTTTGTCTCACCATGACTCACCATTTTCTTTGTTTTCATTTGACTTCTGACAGGGGTGAAGAACCGAGAACGAGGCTTATGCCGTGGTTGAGGTCAGGAGTTGTGCGCACGTGATCACGAGCACGGTACATGAGGGACACGCAATACTTGGTGAAATATTCACAAACGTTACCAAGTTTTGTATCCAGGAAATGGCTTGCTCTTGGCTGGATCGCTTTTTTCCCCGTTTGAAACTATGTGTGATGTTGGTACATTAAGGTTTTGAAAATGTTACTCGATGCACAATCCTTTAGCTTGATTTTAAGGTATGTGTGTGGGAAAAAGAGCAATCACTTCGAGAGCCAAGCCCACTAATTTTTTCAGTTAATGAAGAAATCTTTTTTGTTTGAAAGATATTGTCCTTCGTATTGTCGGGAAAATTACTAGTCAAATGGTCTCCCCGCCCGTTGGTATCATTTATTCCAGTCCTGGTAAGCTATACACCCGCCGTTAGATTAAAGATCAACCACGCATATTTCGACCCCAAAATCTATAACAATGTTCCCTCAGGTGAATTGTTATAAATTGAAAAATACGATATTCTCAAAGAGGGGCCATACGGCTGGGCTTCATCTCCAGTTGCCACGAGTTGGTTGCTTCACACACCCCTTGCCGCATGTATCCCCACCGCGGCCCACTATGGAGTGTACACACGCCTATTTTCCTGCATGTGCACGCGCCGCGCGTCAACCTCCGGGCCTTCTCAATGCACTGAACAAATCAACCATCACGAACGCGCTGCATGCAGGCGCCCGTTAAGCCCCAGTGCCTGGCGAGAGAATGGCCCAGCAACCCAGCGCATTCTTATCAACTAAGCCAGTTTTTCTCCTTGATTTGTAGTCAATTCTGCGCGTGAATCTTTCTTGTTATTCAGATGACTAGTGTATGTTACGATTTGCATGGCGGTCTCGGGTCGTGGTTGCGGAGCCAGTTTTAGCGAGCTTTTACAGCCAAGCTCGAGGGTTTTTCCGGCGCCGTGCATTCTTTAAGGATGGTAGTCGCCAGAATTAACAACAATCCCTTAATTTTTTTTCTTTTAGCTATTGATTACTAACATCTCAGGACCGCACTCCGAAAGACCACGAGCCGAACGGCTCTGCGGCAAATAAGGACGACGTTGCACAACAAAATCGTGAGCGCAGGGCCAAACAGCCGCATGTGCAAGCGCCCGTGGACGAAAACGAGCAGGAAAAAGCGGAAAAAGAGAGCAATGGCAAGCAGGCCAAACATGCTAAAGCCCAGCTCAAGCATAGCAAGCCCACATTTTCGTGGAAGCCGATTGGCGCCTGGGACATGGACCCAAACGTTGACAAAAAACGGGCGTTAGAAGTAACCAAGGCAATTGAGGATTATGTGATTGACCATTTCTACGGCGACTGGTTCTGGAACACGGTGGTTCCCGTGGGCGTGTGTTTTTTTGCGTACATGTTTGCTCGCTGGGGATTCAGCGTGTTGTGGCTCATTGTGGTGCTTTTATGTGCCAGTTCTGTCTACAGGGCCGAGTTCCGGCGGTTCAACAGGGACATCAGGGACGACATGCAGCGCGTGCACTCGCTGAACCGGTTGGAGGACGAGTTGGAGACGATGGAGTGGCTCAATTCGTTTTTGGCCAAGTTTTGGGTGATTTATATGCCGGCACTTTCCGAAATGGTGCTTTTCCAGGCCAACGATGTGTTGAAAGACCAGGCGCCAGGGTTCGGCATAGAGGCGCTTTCGCTTGAGGAATTCACGCTCGGCTCAAAGGCGCCCCGCGTGGACCTGATCAAGTCGTACACCCGAAAGGGCAAGGACCACATTGAAATGGACTGGGCGTTCCTGTTCACGCCCAACGATACCGACGACATGACGAAGAATGAGCTCAAGAAGAAGATCAACCCGAAGGTGGCATTGGGCGTGACGGTGGGAAAAGCGTTTATCCTGAAGAGCTTGCCCATCTTGGTGGAGGACATGTCCTTCACGGGCCGCATGAACATCAAGTTGAAGCTCACCGATAGCTTCCCGCACGTGAAGTTGGTTTCTGTGCAGTTCCTCGAGCCACCGGTGATTGACTATGCATTGAAGCCCGTGGGCGGTGACACGTTTGGCATCGACATCATGTCGTTTATCCCTGGCTTGGCCTCGTTTGTGAATGGGCTTATCCATCTGAACTTGCGCCCAATGCTCTACGCGCCGAACTCGCTCGATATCGACGTTGAGGAGATCATGGCGCAGCAGCTGAACGATTCGATCGGCGTGTTGGCGGTGAAGGTCAAGCGGATTGTGGATTTGAAGAGTGCTTCGGAAATCAAGGATAACGTGTTCAACCCGTATGTGGAGTTGACGGTGCTGAACAACGGCGAGATTGCAGAGCGCACGGCGGTCAAGAAGAATACCACCAGCCCGGTATATTTGGAGACAAAGTACTTGCTTGTGAATGCTTTGGAAGGCAACCACTTGGTGTTCAACGTGTTCCACTTGTTGCCCGATAAGATGGAGGACCAGCCGTTGGGTATTGTTGATTTCTCCTTGGCGGAGTTGCTCCAGGAAGAGGTGCAGGAAAACGTGACGAAGAACATTCTCGAGTCCGGTAAAGTTGTGGGCAAGCTCGAGTTTGATTTGCGCTGGCATGGCGCATTGCCTCCGCAGGTTTTGGATGATGGCACCAAGGAGGAAAACATTGACCTGGAAACCGGTATCATGAAACTCTCGGTGTTTGGCGCGCAAGACTTGGACCTCTCCAGCTCGGTGATTGGCATGTTGAACCCGTACGCGGAAGTCTACGTCAACCACGAATTGATCAAGACCCTGAGGCGTTTACGCAACACAAACGAGCCCGATTTCGGGGTCACGTTCGAGGCCTTGGTCACGCAACAGCTGCAGACGCTGGTGCAGGTGA
The DNA here is from genome assembly GCA_009746055.1 of Metschnikowia pulcherrima. Taxonomy (NCBI): domain Eukaryota; kingdom Fungi; phylum Ascomycota; class Pichiomycetes; order Serinales; family Metschnikowiaceae; genus Metschnikowia; species Metschnikowia pulcherrima. The sequence continues at coordinate 1,021,640 of VFXK01000006.1, forward strand.
TTGTGAAGGATTCGGCCGAGGATGCGATTGTTGGCCGCTTGGACACTAACCTCCAAGACTTGGTTTTCGAGTCCTCGCGTGGCCAGCAGTGGATCACGGCGCCACCGGTGCTGCCCGGCGGCAACCCTGCGCATTTCCGCATTGGCGCCAAGTGGAAGGCGATCGCGTTGCAGAATGAGGAAACAGAGCTCTATACGGACGCGCCGATTGGCGGCTTGAGAGTGCATTTGCGCGAATGCAAGGGCCTCATCAACCTCGAGTCTGTGGGAGACGTGGACCCTTACGTGCGGGTCGTGCAGAGCGGCAAGCTCAAGGCGAAGACGCCTATTATTGCCAACACTTCAGACCCTTACTTCAACCAGGTGTTTTTCCTTCCCGTTGCCAACGAGCACCAGCATATCTTGTTGGAAATCATGGATGCCGAGGCCGAGGGCAAGGACCGGGCGTTGGGCCTGTGTGCAGTCTCGATCAAGGACTTCCTCAAGAAGAACGTGGAGGGTTATTACTTGGGCTACGACGGTGCTGAGGAAGTGATCCTGCAGCCCGTGCTATACAACGGCCTGAGCCACGGCACCATGACGTACTCCGTGCTGTTTGTGCCGACGCTCCCCGTGTACACGCGCGCACAGGCGGAGAACCTCGACGAGCTCAAGCGGTTGAAGCACGAGAAGGCTGCGGAGGAAGAGAAGCAAGATGCCAAGAACCGGGAGTTGATGAAGCAGCATCCAGGAGAATACGAGTGGGTTGAGATGCAGGACGACGAGCTCCCCGAGCCGGCCAAAATCGAGATTCCGCTCGAAAAAGCCATCAAATATCGCTCAGGTTTAGCCATCGTGCTGATCCTCAAGGCCCAATTCAGCAAGCCCGACCTCTATGTGCACACCTTGTTTGATGACCATGCGTTTCCTGCAAACGTGACGCCCAAGGCGGAAACGCGGACGTTGACGCTGAAAACCGACGCCGAAGCTTTCATACGTGACTTGCCTAATTCGAACGTGATCTTCCGGATCGCGAAAAAACGTGAGGTGGAAGACTCGAAGCACGTTGTTGCAGAGAAGTCCTTTAGCACGTTGGACCTCCTCGAGCGCGCATATCATAAGCCGCTCAGCATCAAAATCAACGAGAAAAACACGTTGGTGGTGCAACTCGAGTTCATTCCGTCCGCGGTGAAATTGGCGCCCTTGGACACCGTGTTGGATGTTGGCCGCGTCAAGTTGGACATTTTGGCGGGCGAAAACTTGCCTCCTGCAGACAGCAACGGCAAGCTGGATCCGTTGGTGGTTGTGAAATTGGACGGAGTCGAAATCCACAGAACAGACAAGAAGCGCCGCACGCTCGATCCGCTCTGGAACGACGCGATCGAGTTCCCCATGCTCTCGCGCTCGCGCCAAGTGCTTTTGCTCGAGGTTTACGATTGGGACTTGACCCACGACGATAAATTGCTCGGTCGTGCGCGCGCCGATCTCTCTACGATTGTGCCTAATAACTCCACGCCGTTCAAATTGGCGTTGGACACGCAGGGTATGTTGAGCTTGCGCGCCACGTTCCGGCCCGAATACGTGCGGCCGTCGTTGGCGGCTAAAGGTGGCTTGCCTATTGATTTGCACGATATTGCCGGCGCGCCGTTGAAGATTGTTGGTGGCGGTGCAGGCTTGGCGACAAATGCCGTGGGAAGCGGTGTGGGCTTGGTCTCGGATGGCGTGACCAAGGGCGGCCAATTCTTGAAGGGCTTTGGCCGGAAACGGAAAGAGGGGGGCCTGGCGCAGGGTACTCCAAAACAGTCAATTGACGAGAATTCGCTTCGGACGGGTAACACCCGTACCTCCGGCGCCGCCAACAGCAACAACAACGCCGACAATGCCGACTCGGTTACTGATTCCGACGCCGGAAGCGGTAAGGATGATGACAAGGATAAGGACGGCGACGAGAAGGAGGATAAGCGCCAGGGCGCGCCTCCTCCAGAGGAGCAAATCAAGGATAACCGTCCGCCATCGATCGACGGAGCAGTGCCGAATATGGCGCCCGAATTGTTACCGCCACCACAGAAACCAAATGAGTTCCAGGGCCATCGTCGTGGCGTAAGCGGCGCTAGCGGTATCAGCGGCAGCACCGACATTAGCCGCAGCACGCTGAGTCTGGGATTGGACGGAATTCCCGGCCGCATAAACATTCTCGCGGGCACAGGTTTCCCCTCTACGCTGTTGGAGATCAAGACCACGATCGTCACCGCAGCCAAGACCAAAGACGTGCACAAGACGCGCGCGACGAAACCTATTGATGGCGGCCATGGCTGGAACGAGACGTTTGTGTTCCGGGCTCCGCCCGATGCGCTCTTGTGCTTCACCGTACGCGAACACCACCATTTCGGGAAAAACCGCGTTGTGGGAAGCGCCGAACTCCGTTTGCTGGAGTTTGTCGATACAGACGCCGTGTTGCCGCTCCAGGTTGGCGCCGGCGAGTTGAAGGTTAATTTGCGCTATGTGCAGACGCAATTGTGATACCCATCCATCTTTAAGCGTCCAGAAACGTTAAAGTTTATATAAATAGCTTTAAGAGCCTACTAAGCACTGCCTGGGGATGAATTTGTAGGGGGTAGAAGACGATCTGTGTGGTTTTGAGTCTGTGGTGTATGCTAAGCTTGATCGTGTTCATCATTTGGACTTCAGCCAGCTGACCTCGCTTTCAGATGCATACAGCGGGTATTTCGTGGTTGGCTACGAAACGAATTGTATCAACAACCAGTTATTATTCGTTTCATTCAATGTTAATTGGGTTTTTCTCTTCTATTAATAGAATAAGCATGATACTTTAAACGACCTCTTCACTGCACAACGCATAAATATTTACTCTTCATGCGATCGATCAATTTCCCTTCAGCTAGTCCTTTTGATCAATTCGGTCATATCTTATTTTTGAAAAGTTCATCGACTCAATCTACTTAGTCTCACTTCAAGCTGTATACTGTATTCAGGTAATGTAATCAATTCCAGCTAATGATCGCCGGTGTGCTCTTGTGACAGATACGTGTTATAATTAGCAAGCCTCGAATTTGCCTATTGAATCGTCGCCAAATTGGTTTTTAGACTAATCTTACAACTTTTGAAAATTGAGCTAAGTTCATACTCGTCACCACTTGGCCTCTTCAGAATCTCGGCGAAGGCGCTGGTCACTAATTACCTGCGCAGACGCATACCCTTTATCAGTATGAGTATCTTTGAGAGAAAGAATAATCACAAGAAATCGCTCCTTTTTGTCGGAATCACGAGCATTCTCGCAACTACAGTATGTTCCGTCTTTCTTGTCGAGCATTCATGGGGCTGTCACCCAATATTATGAATTGACCCCGAAAGCTAATTGATAGCTTCGCACGTGACGTCTTTGCTTGCGGTATGCCATGACATGACTCATCACACAATCGACGAGATCTCAGAAAAAGAATGCGATTTCAGCAGATCACGCCTATGATGATCTTCAAATAATTCAGATGAAAAGAACCTCAACTCTTAGCTCTTCTTATATCACCTTGTTTTCCCCACCTTGTTATGTAAGCCGTCCACTATGCGGCGCGATTCCACCTAAAGACTGCAACCATTTGCAGCTAAAAGCTGTCACGACTGTCGCACGTGATGCGCGTGACTGCTTTCCTCTACGCAGTAGGACTCCAGGTGCGCTTCTGCGACTGCAGGAAACCCTCACCTCCCGTGCACCGGCGCGTGCACTCCCCAGCTCGAGAAAAAAAAAAATTCGTGAGAATTTTACGCATGGCCTTGAAAAAGATTCCATAGCTGTTTTATTCTATCACCCAGAACTAGACAAAAATGAGCCAGATTGTATGTTGACCCTGACCTTTACGTGTCATTTTGTCTGATGAATCTGAAAGCACGCATGCCGCCATATGAATGTGAACGAATGATAAATGCTGAGTGGGATGTTTTTGCAGACATATCGAATATGAGAAAACGTTATATGAAACGGACTATAACAAGCAACACGCTTATATGAGACTTGAAATACGCCTATTATGGATGCAAAGCAAAGATGGTCACATTTGAGGGATTTCCGGCTTTTGTATCGAATGGAAATGCCGGCGGCTAATTTCACAAAAGAGCCGTCATTATGAGTCAATGACCCCGTATTGCTTTTTCAACGCACCCTGATGCATCAAGTCCCAACATTACAGCACACTGCAGCTCCAGTTTCATCAGCATATGTAAACACACTGATCATATACTAACATATAGCAACCAAAGTGGTACCCATCCCCAGACTCTTTCGTCCCAAAGCAGGCTAGAAAGACTGCTCGCCCACACAAGTTGCGTGCGTCGATCGTGCCCGGTACCGTGTTGATCTTGTTGGCCGGTAGATTCAGAGGCAAGAGAGTCGTGTACTTGAAGCACTTGGAGGACAACACCTTGTTGGTGTCTGGCCCATTCAAGGTCAACGGTGTCCCATTGAGAAGAGTCAACGCTCGTTACGTCATCGCCACCTCCACCAAGGTCAACGTCGAGTCTGTCGACGTGTCCAAGTACAACGCCGCCTACTTCGCCAGAGAGAAGGCCACCAAGACCAAGAAGTCCGAGGCCGCTTTCTTCAACGAGGAGCTTCCCCAGAACGAGATCAAGGCTGAGAGAATCGCCGACCAGAAGACTGTCGACGCCGCCTTGATTGCCGAGATCAAGAAGACCCCATTGTTGAAGCAGTACTTGTCCACCTCGTTCTCTTTGAACAACGGTGACAAGCCACACTTGTTGAAGTTCTAAATGGAGAGACGAATATAATTGCTACCCTTCCCATTTTGACTTGACCTGTGTAAACCTTTCTATGTATACTTAATACACTCACGAAACAAAAGCGTGATTTTTGTAGGGGATTGAATCACAATCAAGTCATGCACGGCTTGATGGTAGATTTTGACGGCGAGCTCACCAATCGAGTGACAAAACTGGAGTTTTATGTCCCGCTTCAGCCATAGTTAAGCATGTTTCTCGGTTTATGTGTTTTTCGTTTTCGGCATAGCTAGAAACATTATGACCAGGACAGATCCAGAATGTGCCTGCTATGGTAAATTCCAGAATATTTGTGAGTGGCCAACGTCACGTGCAACTGATCATGTGATGCCCTTTATTGGATACTCTATTCTTTCTTTGCCTTAACTAAAGTGTTCATCAACGATTTTGAATTGTATACCGTATTGATACCTCAATCAAATCAGACAAATTAAATACTCTTTTTCACGTTTTGAGCTGGAATAATGTCAGCGACTGCGTCATATATAGAGCTTTCGGCCTGATGTATGCGGCATATTTAGTGGAGAGCATACATAACAGAAAAAACAATGACATCGATGTATTCATGATCAAAACACTTCGCCCTTTAGTATTTTAGGCATTTTTATCACCTTTGAGAAAATTCATTTGACGTATATGGACACAAATGTCATATTCACAAAGATGCAAAGACGAAATGATGATGGTGGTCGAACCCTAACATAGAGTAGCGTTGTCTATATGCAGTGAATGTAGACCAAAAAGGCCCGATGAGCTGAACAAGAGCTACTAAAACTCTCAAATGGTCATTCACACTGAAATATATTTCAGAAGACTTAACTGTTACGACATCACGGCTTCACAATAGTGCAGATTTGATGGATTAAAGGACTCGGCATCTCGTGATATGCAGGCATGCGACTCTTGTGAAAAGTAACGCGATCGAAAGATAGGTAAGGCGAAAAATCTTGTTCTCTTGATACGCTTCATGAGTAAATTCCAGGATTGGTAATTTTTTAGGCCTGTAAAGCTATTTAGTCACCCAAGCTGCCGCAGTCTGCACACATAGGTAGCCAATTAGCTCCAATCGTAAACACCCGTACATCTCCAGATATGGAAATATATTGCATCATAGCAATATCCTCCAAAAATCTACCAATCGTGCTGGGACTTCATCATTACCTCTTTGACGCCAACTTAATCCTTTTGTCTTTATGCAAGAAAAAAAAGTGAGAAATGACCAGAGCCCAAAAGCCGCAAGCCGAAACACCAAGAGTACATCCGTACCTCCTGCACGACGCAAGAGTGCACACCAGCTCATCTCCGCAGTGCGCACCGGGCGATGGCCAAAATTTTCCTATAGTATATAACCAGCCATTTGCCAGTACCCAATTCAGGCACACATTAAGTACTAATAACCACCAAATTAGTTCAAAATGCCCGCTATGATCCCCCTTAGCACATACAACTTGGCGCTCCAGCCATTCACGCCCGCCCCCGCGGTGCAGCCGGAGTACCCTGTCGCTGTCAGAATCACGTTGGCTGCGGTGGATTTGGAGGCCGTTGACGAAAAGGCCGAGCCTTCGACTGTGCGGATTTTGAAGAGCCGCAGAGAGTTTATCGACGACTACAGCGACCTGGACGCCGAGGAGAGCGACGAATTGGACTCGGACAACGAGGCCGAGGCTGCTGCCGAAAAAAGCGAGAAAAAGGGCAAGAAATCACTGAAATCGGCCCAGAAAGCCGCTGAGGAGGCCGAGGAGGACGAGGAGGAGCTGTCTGGCGACGACAGCGACGTCGAGGATGACGCCGATATCGAGGAGTTTGTGCTTTGCACGCTCTCGCCCAAGGTGCAGTTCCAGCAGACGCTTGATTTCACCATCACCCCCGAGGAGGAGGTGCACTTTGTCGTGACCGGCCTGTACCCAGTTCACTTGATCGGTAACTACATCCTGCACCCTGCCAACGACTCCGACTCTGAGGAAGACGAGGACTACGACTCGGACGAGTTGGATGACGACTACTACCAAGATGCAGGAGCAGAAGATGCCGATGGCGACAACTTGACTCCCGACGAGGACGAGTTGATGCGTATTGAGGATTTGGAGGACGAGTCGGACGTTGAGCGCAAAATCGAGGAGTTGGTGGAGCAGGATGCTCTGCGTGGCAAGAAACGTGCTGCTGAAGAAGAGCCCAAGAAGGCCAAGAAGGCTAAGGAGGACAAGAAGAAGGTGCAGTTCACGAAGGAGTTGGAGCAGGGCCCTACTCCACTGAAGAAGGACAAGAAGGCTGAAAAGGCCGAGAAGTCTAAGGCTGAAAAGTCCGAAAAAACCGAAAAAACCGAGAAGGCCGAGAAGAAGTTCAAGGTCAGCACGCTCTTGGGCGGTGTCGTGACCGAGGACAGAAAGACCGGCTCCGGCGCGTTGGCCAAGCTGGGCAACAAGGTTGGCATTCGTTACATTGGCAAATTGAAGAACGGTAAGGTGTTTGACAAGAACACTTCAGGTAAGCCATTCGTGTTCAACTTGGGCAAGGGAGAGTGTATCAAGGGCTTCGACTTGGGTGTCGCCGGCATGGCCGTGGGCGGCGAGAGACGCGTCGTCATCCCTGCCAAGATGGGCTATGGCTCGCAGGCATTGCCTGGCATCCCCGCCAACTCCGAGTTGACGTTCGACATCAAGTTGGTGTCGCTCAAGTAGTTTGTCCTGCACACAGGGCATGGTATAGTCACTCAGTAACCCAGGTAGTCAAAATATAAGAAAAGGTAAGAAGGAACATCGGTGTAGTATTTGCATAGCCGTGCCGGGCATTGCACTGGCGGTACTGGATGATGGTACTTTTAGGCATTGTACAATACGCCGCTTCTATATGACGTCTCTTGAAAGAAGATGAAGCCTAAAATTGGCGTCATTGTTATCAAGCACTCCACTCGACTTGAGTTTTACACGCAGCTCTTTGATCGCTAGAGCTCCTGTGGTAGGAGAACTGAAATGCATGAATTTAGTGAAAAAACCTTTTTTGAAAGCTTCTTCCCACATTCAGCAAAGGCGCGTGGCTTTCTACCAGTGAGGGCCCCCATTTGTATGTGCTATATACATGCGGAGCCTAACGTTTTTAAGCCAAGTGGGCGTAGGACGGCTTTTGAAACTGCTGACTCAACATGTTATGCACCGATGTCGCAATTTGGCTTGACAACGTAGAGACATCTTGCGTCACACTTCTGAAGCCATTTATAACCCTGTCCACATTCTGATTACGCAAACTAATCGTTCTCCGCTTTGGATCTGCTTTTGGGTCACTTGGTTGGGTGTGGGCATTGAGCCCTTTAATCGGAGAAGTGTTCAGTGTCGCCGTATGTGAAATATGGCCTTTGTCTTGCCAAATGCTGCATACTAGCCCAACATCTTGATACATGCCCGTTGATTCTCTCTTGAAACAAATCTATCAATGTCCTGGATGTAGAGAGTGCTTTCATGCATCACGTTAACGGCTGGCCATCCACTACCTTCTAAATAAGGCGAGATTTATGAGCGAGCCAAAGAGCCAGCCTAACGCTATCATTACTCCCGAGAACACGGCAAGATCTGGTTTGTTCATCAGGAAAATCACATTTTCGGGCTTTTGTACTGCAGCCACAAGACTCAGCGCCCATTTGCGCAATGCGTACCACGAGTCGATACCGAAAACAGACACGTGAAAGCCACCAGTTTCTCTTGGCGGCTGCAAAGGTTCCTTTCTTGTTTCGCGTTCACTTGAATCTATCATTAGTGGCGCAATTTTCTGTGAGAGCTCGTGAAGTTCCAGCGAGTACTCGTCAAGTTTCTGCTGCACTTCTTCTTGGAACGCATATACCAATTTGCGGCGTTTCCAGGGCTCTACGAAGAACGTGGCCGTGGCAAAGAGCATGATGTTCACGCCCATAAGCATCCATGTGCCCCACGTCAGCGCCTGGCGTATCTTGTCGCTCCACAATTGCTCTTCATGATACCGTGTCAAGATCAGTGCTGTGAGTTTGATATGCACGGACTCCACAAAGTTTTCGGCGTCGTCGAGTGCTTTTTTGCACATGACCTCTTCGTTCTGGTTGCGGTGGTCGTTTTTGTACAATTCGGTGAATCGCTCCACGTCTGCAGGCAGCCACGTATGCTTCCGTGTCAAGAGCTCATTGATTTCCTTTTGCAGATCAGACCGGTTCTGAATCGCTTTTTCGTACTTCGCCTTAGCCGCCCTCACCGCCTCCCGTGCCTGCTCAATCTCCAGCTCGGCTTTTTCAACCAAAAGCTTTTGTTTCTCAATATGAGAATACCCGGTGGCCTCATTCAACAGCAGCGCCACAACTTTGAGCGATTCCTGTGCTGCGGCCCATTTGGCGTGTGTCCATTTTTGTAAATGCGCCCGGTACTGCTGAATTTTGTCGGAAACCTCTTTTTGAACTGTTTTTATGTCAAATGGCTTGCTCTTGTGTGTCAGACTCGGCAGACTATGGTCGTTTTTCACCGCATATGTGGTTTCTGATAAATCGGCGTCTTTCTTCAAACTGCTTTCGGCCAGATTCTGGACATTGGACCTGTCTATGGTGGAAGAAACGTCATTTTCTTCACCGCTCTCAACCGAATTCGCTCTGAATTCGTGCTGAGGAGTGTTTGAGCCCTGATTTTTGCTAATTTCTTGTTGCAGATGCTTTTGATTCTCTAGTTCAATCTTTTTTTCCCGTAATTGTGTCTCTAGTTGTGCTTGTCGCTCCCGTTCCACCCGTCTAGCCGCCGACATGTTTGAGGTCTCAATGATCTGCCTCAACTTATCATCATCATACTCGGAGGATGCTGGTGTAGTCAGATTTTGGCCACTTTTCGTATTTGCAGCCTCGTTTTTGCTTTTATCGGTGTCTGAAGGCTGCCCGGTTGCCGATATCGGCGGTTGCGGAAACGCCTGGCTCGGACCCGAATATGACCGTATATGTTGCCCTAATTGATAAAAAACCACGCTTTTGTGTCTTTCAAAACATGGCCTTGCAATACTCCTTCGTAGAAGAAAGCCATTCATATTATATTATTTTGAAAATAATGATTTTGTGGCAGAATAAAGCAATGAATGAAAACTGATTTCTTGACTATGGTATATTATGGGTGGAGCGCGGTGCCGAGATCGATCGATCGCGGGGTCGAGGAGCTGAGAGGCCGTTCGGTAGGCTGCGAAAACCGGAAATAGTCAATTAAGTCGCTAAAAAGACTAAACGGAAGCAAATTCATTGAAAAAAGGCAAGATTTTGAATCTGTTACAACTTTTCATATCAGAATTGAAAAAATTGTTTGTTTTAGGTCAAAATCTGTTTTTTGCAAGAGGTATTAATTTGTAGCAGTTCTCAATTATTGCTAGATTCTTTTAAAGATGTGTAGGTGGAGGCGGGCAGGGTTGTGACCCTGAAATAATACTTTTCTCCTTTTCTCTTTAAATTGTTGAAATTACAACCCTTAGGAATCAAAAGAAACATGGTACTGGAGCTGGCCAGGGTGTCACTTATATTCACATCGTTTTATGGAGAGCTAGGTAAGCAACTCTGGCTCCCAGTCCTTAATCAGATGTATCAAGCAAAAAAAAAAAAAAAAAAAAGTTCTATGGAGAGCTAGGTAAGTAATTCTGGCTGCCAGTCATCGATCAGAAGATGTATCAAGCAAGACAAACAAAAAAAAAAAAAAAGATTGGTAGTTTTAGAAAGACGTATAGAGCGGAATCAAACATGTCGAAAAATATGTCCTTCGCCGAGTACTGGGACTCTTTTGCAATTCGCCTGACTAAATCTAATCATAGTCCACAAGGCTCTTACAAATGAACGGACAAAACGTTCTTTTGCCCACGGTTTGGCCAGATTCGAGTAAATTCGTGACTCAATGCATTGCAAGACATTCGTAGTTCCCCAAATCTCATAGCAAACGGATTGCAACTAATATTCAGTAGGTCCCCAAACCAGCTTCAAAACAGTCTGGGCAAATAATCCAAAAAATTTCATCAAATTGCTATATAATGCAACGCAAATCTGTATCCTATTTTAAAATTCTCAAAAGTTTTTCTCAATCAACTGTCTCACAAGCATCCAGTCGTTTTCGTCAACGTAGTCCAACACAATGATCCCGCTGCCCTTGTCGAAACTCTCCTGCAAGTTAAGCCCCGCCATAGCCTGCGCCACCTGCTTGGGCCAGCATGCGTGGTCAAAGAAATTCGATCCGGACGTAAAGTTCACAAACAATTTGTTATCTGTATTCGTGGCATTATGCTCTGCCGCCTTTTGCGCCAAATTCTTTACATAATCCACTTTTTTCGGAATATCGTCTTTGCTTTGAATCTCGCAAAAGTCTTGCACGACAAACGCGCCGCGGTCATCCTCGATCGTATTGTATTTCCAGGAAGCAGCGTCAAATCCAAACTGGGCCCTTCTTTCGTCATTTTGGACCCCAAATCTACGGAACAAGATTGCTTTTCCACGAGCATCGCCCAAACGGGGCAAACCCGTGCCCAAATACCATTTGTCCTTGTTTGACTCGATGTATTTTTCCCACACCAAATTGGCAAATTCGTCCTGCGCATTATCCCATTCTCCAGTCCCCTCCTGTTTGATCAGTACAATGACAAACTCAGACCGGTTTTCGTTAAGGAAATCGTAGACTTCTTGCAAAGTCGAAGCGAGCTTTTTCGGAATCGGAATCCGTACAGGAAACTTTCCGTGCACCACAGTCAATTCATTTGCATCAGAGCCTGTTTTCAATGGATGCTTGCCGACCCTCACATCGAGAAATCGGACACCGTGTTTCAACTGTTCCGTGACAGAGCTGCCCTGGCACTGCACAGAGGGCAAAGCTGTATGACAGGCGGCAGAGTTGTGGGTTCCAGGGATGGAAAGCGACCCGATCTGGGTATCGTCGTCCAATTCGCTAAGCCAAGTCGTGTAGTTCACCATATTAGATAGGAAATTTGGTCAAATTAGAGAATTTGGGAAGAAGGCAAAGTTTGGAAAAGTTAAAGATGTTGTAACGTTTTCAGTAAGCTTGGTGCGCTTTTATTTATGGTTGTTGACGTATTTTTTTTTTATTCTATCAAGAGGAAAACAATTTCAGGCTTATATAGACGTGAAAGGAGTTGAGTGGATGCATGGAACACAGCAACGGTGGGGGCCTGCGCGTGCATATTGCATTAGCCATTGTGCAGGTACGCTGTGTTTCGTGGGGGAATCATGGCTAGGTCCGCCACACAAGGTGGGGAAGCACATGGGAAACTTTTGTGATTGCCATAAGGCAACTCGAGATCGTGACGAGTAAATTCTTGATAGGACCTGCTTTCCGGTCAATTTTGTGGAGTTAAAATCAACGTATATTTCTCTTAGCTTGCAAGGATTCGACTGCTCGTGTCAGAAAACATGCCGAGAGCCATCTGTATATGTCTCAAGCGGAAAACCCGTCAAAACGATATTGAAAAATCATATCCGTCCAGACTCACAAGCCGATGTACTTCAAAAATCGATCATTGCTCGAAAAAAACAGCCCAGTCTCACTTATATAGTCTCAAGTGGACGTGCGTGAGGCCGCGATAATTGCGCCTTGTTAAAAAGCGGGGATTCGTAAATTGACCTAAGATATACCACAAACATATCAATTTCAGAGCTTAGGATAGCCGCACAAACCTTCATTATCCACTAAAAATGCGTAAGATCTCATTTCCTTTTCGGTAATCCGATAAACCGATGAGTTATACATGACAGGTGACCTCCATGTCAGTAATGTACTGCAGCAATAATTGGCAGAAAAAAGCCTAGCCGTACTACCAAGTTCCAGGCTGTCACGCGAAGTAGACAATAATGGATTGTGAACAGAGTCAAAAGTTATTACTTCGTTCTTGGTGTGAATAACCTGCTCAACTACCATATACACGAGACCCAAACAACAGCCGAAGCGATCCTCCGGCTAGATTGTAAAACAGCACGCATGAAGATCGCTGAAATCATATACTCCCACCATTATCTCTTTTAATGAATTCAAATATGATTCACAAGAAAATCACCAGGGGATCCTATTAAAACCAGCATTCCACCCTTTTCTTCCACCCAAGTGCAACACACAAAATCATGCATCCAAGTCATAAGCAGTGAGCTGTTATTGAATGGAACCAAATCAGCCTGGAATTTTTAGTGGATTTTCAACTATGAACTTGAAGTCAAAATGCACCCTTCCTGCTACCCTTGCAATCGTAGCAGCATTCCACGATCGATGGTCCTTTCCGTGATTTTCCAACCACGCAAGTTTCTGGCGTGCACTCGTATACTGAGACGCAAAAAAGACGTCCATTCCAGGCGGCAAATCCGTCAATTGCTGGAATAGATAGCCCCATAACTCCAAAACAGCGATATTGCTTGAAATCAAATCATCATAATCAATGATGGTTTTCTTGGGGGCACCGAAGGAGTCTTGCAACGTTATCAAAAACACATTGAGCTTGACAACCGAACGTGCTAACTGTTGAGAGGTCTTGTTTGAAGCGAAATAGCGTAAATACTCCACTGCATGCATATAATCTCGACGTGTCGACTTGACAAATTCGAGCTGGCTCAAAAGTAAAGTGTCGGTTGGGGCTTTTTTCTGCACACATTCAGCAACATCTTGGATATCACGGTCGATAAGTGGTACAACTTTTGCGAAGGCCTCGCTATCAAAAGTGCGCAGTTTTACAAAAGACGTCATGTATCGAAAAGTGATAGCGAGTCGATCTTCGGCTCCGGTAATCGCCTCTCCTTGTTTATCTGGGCATGTGAAGAGTTTGGGTAGTCCCTGGCGTCCTGGGCTTCGACCTGACACTATACTTTCCTCTCCAACAGGAATCGAGAGGGAGAATGTAGAAAACGGGAGAGTGAAGTAGATGAAGATGTGTATGAGGTATTTGCAAAAGTCTCTCATATCTTCCGGGAATGAGTTTTTTGATTTGGCTCGAGTTTGTGACGTGATAATTAACGTTTCCTAAATGTTTTGGATTCGCCTTTGCTAAAGTGTGATTTGCCGGAAAGGGCTGCTATAAGTCACACCACTTGAAATTAATTGAAGGCGCAGACTTCCTGTTTGAACAATAAGAATGACCACTCCGAGAATGAGATTATCTCAGCGACTGGTATCTCGTTCGGGCTGAGACTTTTGTCGTCACAGTTTTTGTTTAATTTGAAAGACTTGGGTTTTTTTCAATTGGTCAAGTATGCAAGAAAGGGAGAAAAGCTTTCTTTTTCACTTAAGTCAGCCGTGGTTCATGTGTAAAGCCACTTTTAAAGCGCCGCTAACTTACGACTTAGCACGCTGAAGGTTTTTAAGCATGAATAGATTGCTTTGATGGCACTACGGATCTAAAAGCATATTGTATGATAAGAAAAGATCATTGACAATTCTATGCAGTCAAATAATGGAATTCGCCGAAAATTTCAATCTCAAGCACTAGAAGATGTCAGTACGTATTTCATTTCTGAACGTCGTAGGGTGCACTGAAGGAGTTCGAGAGAAGCCAGCAAGGTGCAGATTCATGAATGCATCGTTTGATCGAATCTGATTTGACAAGTTAAAAAAAAAAAAAGAAAGAAACATCAACGGTGCCAAATTCGAACGACGGCTGATCATTGAGATATCATGCTGTCACTCCAATGGTGATGCTCGATTCAGCGGAAAAGAAATGATTCGGGGAAAAATGGTATATCGAGCTTGAGATAATTGACGCATACTGCTCTCTCCAAAACTCTGAAGACCACCAATTGGTCAGTTTCTTGGCAATGTTCCTTTCCTCAAATGTCTAATTTTGCTTGTGCCTTGTGGCAGGAACGAAATCATTTACACGATCACAATATTGAGTTGAAGCTCCCATATTCATCTTTAAACGAATATCATTGAGTCAGATAGAGTACCGGATAAATTATATAATCGTGCGTCATTTGAAACCGGGGCTAGGGTTGCCCAGTAGTGATCAAGCCATGTCATCATGAGATTACCATGAGTATCGAATTTTGAGGTTGTTTCAAATCGAGAAATTTTTGCCTATTACGGCAAATTCATCTCTCTTCGTTTTATTGCTTGCATTTGAAACCTGGCTTCGACATGCATCGGGACCCATCGGGCCCATTGTCGTGGCTCAAAGAGGAAAGTGGTCCTGACCTTCCGCGCGTAGAGATGATAACGCCTTATTTGGACTGTGTTCATGTGGTCTTTTGAGAATAGTATAAAAACTCTGCTTTCGCCTCAATATGTTCAGTTTTATTCATCATCAACAATCCAATCAACTTTATCAACAATGGCCGCTCCTCAAACCTCGAACAAAAACAACTCTGCCCCAAACAAGGACAACTGGTTGACCGCCACCACCAAGACTGGCTGGTACTCTTCTTGTGTCATTGCTTAGACGCTTTGAACCCCAGATTTTCGATTTAAAAAACGCTTTCAGCACATGGTAGATGCTTATTATATATGTTACTAGAGAATCATATACATCCTAAACCAAACACGAACGATTGTAAGTTTAGCCTGTGGTGTTGCAAGTTGCAAAATATGCGCACGTGACTCGCCCATACTGAATACCTATAAGCTATAGCTATACAAACTAGCCTAATTTTTGTATTTTCTGAAATATTTAAGAACCATTTAGTGCAGATTTTGACTTTGCAAGTACTAGAAAGAAATTTGTATATGTAATTGTAGTAATGTATCAGCTTCTTCACAGTGTTCATAACTCCAGATCAAACACTGGTTTCGGCGTACCTAAGCCATCAGTATTTCCCACGTACGCTATAAAATCGCTAGAATACAGATTAAAAAATTACAAATTGCATTGTTTTATACATAAAAACTCACTCAAGAAACAAAATCATGCCATATTTCGTGATACTCTGCCTTGCCCCTTGTCTCAGGTACATACCACGAAATAGCACCAAAGTAAAACACCCCAAGCACGAAAAACACAAAAAAAACCCAACCATGAAACAATTCCTGCAAAATAGGAAACATGAAGGCCACGCAAATATTCGCCATCCAGTTCAACGAGGTGCCGAACGATTGCGCCACGCCCACGGCCTCACTGCTCGATAATTCGCTCACCATGAGGAACGGGATCTGGCCCAAACCAATAGAGTAGGCCACGACAAAACCAAAACAGCCCAAAGCGGCAATTGCGTCTTTTTGCTTGATGAGTCCTGCAGAAATGACCACGGAACATGTGGCCATGCAGCCGACGGAAAGAAGCAAGAACGGCTTGCGGCCCCATTTGTCGATGAACGGAGACACAGCAAGTGCCGAAACCACGTTTGTGAGGGCCAAAGAAGACGTGAGTATAAGCACATTAGTGCTGGCAGGCACGACATTCGACAAAACGGAAACACCGTAAAAAGTAATGGCGTTCATGCCACAAAGCTGCTGTGCAGTCATGATGATGGTGACGGCGATCCATTCTTTGCGATATTTCGCTTGAGACACGTAATTTGCAAAAGAGGATGTTGCCGGCTCAGGCTGCGGGTCAGCGCCACTAGTGTCAACAAAAGGCGAGCTTGCGATTTCGCCCTGTGACTTGAGTAAGTGCGCAGTTTCTGGATTTCTTGAGGGTTCCACCGAAGACAAGCTTCTGTAGTGGTTAATCTCGTGCCGCGTGGCCAGTTTATTGGTCCTCACCGTGTGCAATATTTCACTGGCCCCGGAAACGTCCCCTCTTTCCATTATGAGCCATTTGGGTGACTCGACCGTGGTGAACATGAGGGCAAACTGCAAAAGCCCCAAAAATGCGCCCGCCACAAACAAGTTCCTCCATTGCTGGTCGTTGCTCCATAAAAACGCTATCAATTGGGCAAACAAGATGCCAATTGCAACGCCAAACTGGAGCAAGGATCCCATGAGCCCGCGATGATTGTATGGTGTGAGTTCACTTACGAGAATGGGCGCGGTCACCATACTTGACCCAGCAGCAAAACCCGTCAACAACCGGCCAGATTCAAGACAAAACACGTTTTTCGAAATTGAAATTAGTGCCGAACCAAGAAAAAACGTGAATGCCGAGATTTTCTGTAAGTGTTTTCGCCCAAAATTGCCGTTCACCGTCCTAAACCCGACGATAGTAGACGAAATGAGGCCCCCCAATGTGAACATAGTGTTGATGTAAGCAGTTGACGTGGGGCCCATTCTTATGCACTGGTCCAAGTTCAAATGGCCCCAGAACGTGTCTGCATATGATGGGAATGGCCCAGGGATGCTTTTATGACACGATAAAATCGCCTGTGGAGCATTGAATACTGCAAGATGAAACCCAAATTGTAGTGTGCTCATGCAGCTCACAAGCGTGGCCCACACAAGGCTCCATGTGATTTTGTGTTCTGTATTTGGACTGCTCATTATTTCAGAAGAAGGGAGTTTCAAGGATTTCGAGGATTTTATCAGGATTTTATCAGGATTGATCGGAATGTATCAAATAAAGACTCTTATTGTGACCGATCACGTGCGTGGTTAGATATTGGCAAGAACAATGGAAAAGTTCTAGCTGGAACGCCAAATAAATTCAAGCCCAGTCAGTTTGAGAGGAAAAATGAGAAATCTGAAAATTAAATCCAATTTTCGTCAGCTCAAAGAATATATAGACTCTTTTGTGAATGTGTTTTTGTCGTGGCTAATATTCTTATCAGTTGTCACTGCACACAGTTGTAGAACTTGGAATCAGGAATGAACAGACTCTGGACGGCTATTATGAGCTTGAAAAGGAGGTTTATGTATAAAAAAAGAAAAAAATGAAAACAGAATGTTAAATGAAAACGGATCATGATTGCATATTATACGTTTTCTAGAACGATTCCAAAATACATGGGTTGCATAATCTGTGGTTGCTAATCTCGGGGTTATCCGAGGCGATCCCACGACCGGTACGCCGGTGTGCGCCGGTTTCTCGCGGGTAATCCGAGTCATCCCGTGGGCTTAGAGAGGCTTATCTAATCGACTCAAACACATCATTTCTTTATAATGTCACGATGTTTTGATTTTTGAGGCGTGAATGACACAAACAATGAGATTCCGAAGAAAAGAAAAGGAAAAAAGTGCAAAAAAGAATAATGAACATGTCACAAAGTTGGCAGAAATATGTACAGTAAGTCTTGTCTATAAGGATCTTGGCTAAAGAGATGACCTGGCTAATTCTTCAGAAAACAGAGCGAGAAATTGTTTTTCATACCAAAAATGCGCTCTTTATGAAGATGATCTGGGTACTATTTCCATTTCTGCTCAATAGATGTGATCCTTCGAAGCAGGTCTTACTGGTAGTAGTAAATTGAGATCGAGCATGAATCAAGCATAGTCTATCAAGTTCATGAGCATGATGCGTTAAGTTACGAGAGAATGTAAACATCGATCGATTTCTGTACTTATTTTGACATTCACTGCTTCGTTCGTGGCTTTTGCGGATCCGCTTTCTCGCTGGACTCATAATTCAAACTTAAGAGAATACATCCACCTTCAAGTGGAGAAATTACTCAAGGCAAGGAGATTTCGATCACCCACCCGTTTCTACAAGCAAGAATTTCAAAATCAAACTAACGCATATTTTTCAGAACTATAAATGAGCTCCTTCAGGGGTCAAGCCATGGGTATAAAAAGAGCAGAATCTTACGGTATAATCAGGCCCAGCTCCACGTGATCTGGATCCTGCCCAACAGCGCATCCGCAAGCTGGTCAAATGCCGCGGGCGAGAAGTCCAAGTCGTATGGCAGACATCCCTCGCATCTATCAACAGCGGTCACCTCCACAGATTTGCCCTCGTAGTGTGCAATGATTTTCTTGCCACACAACGTGTTACGGTTCGGGTTGCCGTTGGGCGTGTACTCATCAAACAAGCCGTGGCCAATGGCGGCGATGAAGTCCGTGTCGGTGTTTGTCCAGCCACATGCCCCAAGCCCGGTATCGTAATAAGTGCCGTCGCCCGAAAACACTTCTCCGGAAGCGCTAGAAGTTGCAGTAGAACTAGTGGTGGAAGGCGTAGTTGTTGTGGGCTCTATGGTGGTGGTTGGAACAGTTGTAGAGGTTATAGGCTCTGTTGTGGGCTCTGTTGTGGGCTCTGTCGTTGGCTCGGAGCCAATCTTCACCTCAGAATACGTCTCTGTGGATAATTCCTGGCTAGCAGCCGGCGTTTCGGCCAGAAGAACGGTTTTCGTCGTTTGTGGGAATGCAGACGTGTATTCGTCATGTCCGGCAACAATCGTGGTGTATTGCGTTACGGTCACCCACTCCACGTGGTAAACTGGAGAAGCGGCTGCCAATGCCGAGAAGAGAATTGCAACGGGTGCGAATTTCATGTTGCTAGGTGTGATAAGGAATGTAGAGGGTCGGAAGGAAATGAGTGGCTAGTCCGAGGAATGAGGACACTGGGGCAATTGGCAAGCTATGGCGCTAGAGTGGGGTGACTTGAAAGATAGGTGATGAAATTATCAGGCCTTCTTCATTCACGGTGTACTCTGGCTGGCTTTATATTTAAAGTGCTGGCAACCGGCTGCATTCAGCACACGCGACACGCAGGCACCGCACCCGCAGGAGAAGGTGCAGTGAATCGTGATGATGCGTGTCTGAAACACCTCCTGACGTAAACACTGCTTGTTTTGCGAAAAGTCTGGTTTTCGTTTTTATTATTTCATGTTCATCGAAAGGAGAGAGAAAGGCTTTCAACTTATACATTCTATTCAATTAATAATAAGTAGAATTCAACGTTTGCACTTGTCTGTACGTCTCCAAAGATTGTGTGTGCCTGTATACGCGCGTGGAGACGAGAAGCGCGCCTGCAGCATTCTAGGCACGGGTGCAATTTTTAAGGTGGGTGCCTGCCCCAGGTGCAGTTACGCTTCAAATAACGAGAATGCCTTGGCCAAACAAGAGACATTAGCCGAAGTCACGGTCTCGCCAATCGATACAATGCAAATATGTTCCATTGTTCCAACTGTTTGTTTTTAACCCCTTTTCACTTCTTGTATGATTAGAACGACATTTGCTTCTCATGCTTATTTCTTGACGCCTCCGAGTCGCGGTGGGCTTATTTGGGACGGACTCGGCTATATTAGGCACTCAACCAGCGCAACTATTCAATTGAGTAGACTCGAGACTGGATGGAATCAGAAAGATGGAAATTGGAATGTGTGTGATGGTCGGCTAGACAGATACCATCCTTTTTCTTTTGTGTACGATTTGATGTAACTCAATGGGGAAGGGGGGGGGCACAGGAATTATTGTAGATTGTCTCAGACAATAATAGAACTCTCGCGGCTTTTTTATTTCTGCTCTATACATGTGATTCAGGACTGGTACGAAGGAGTCATAATCTGAGTGTTTATTCTTTCTCTCTTCTACTGAAATCTGTATATTTCCGAAACTGGGTGATCCCAACTTTTACACCGCCACTGACACTAATCGTGTTCTTGAAGCAATAATTTTTGATAATTTTTTACTTGATGAGACTCGGCCAGCCATATCATAGCATACACTGACAAACAACATTGAGCCCTGATAATATTAGAAAGTTAAACCAAAATTTCATGTGTATTTTTTTATTTGAGAAGATATCCCAGGCATGTATCGAAGGCTCGACTATGGCGATGATACTGAAGGACTCCAAATGCTGCTCCATTCTATAAATAGACACTCTGTCCACATGCGAGAGAGTTTTTTCCAACCGACCAAGACGTTGCTTCTTTTTTGCTGGATACATCTGATTAAGGACTGGGAGCCAAAATTGTTTACATTTCTCTCCACAAAACTATATATGAATGTATACGAAACCTTAGCCAGCTTCGCCGCCACGTCTTGCGTTGATATCTTGGTAGCGTGTTGCAACGCAATCGTGAGTGCGGCAAATTCATGAACCATTTCCCGCATGTCTCGTTAATGGATACATCTGGTTCTTGAGTTCATACTTACGCTTTGAATGAACAAAGCTGGTGACAGTTTCTTCTTCAATAGGTTCACTCGAAGTAGAGAAGAGATCACTCAAAGTATTCTTTGAACGACTTTTCTCTCACACCAAGTATCTACGATCATCGAGCTCCGCGAAAAGGAGCACACAAGGCGTTGCCCATTTTTTTTCCATCTTTGCTTGCGTTTGAGTGATATAGTGTGACTTGTTTATTTATGATGATCTTGGTTGAGGAGATAATCTGGCCATACTTTTCTAAAACAGTGTGAGGACTTGTTTCCACTTCAAAAATTCGCTCTTTGATAAGAGAACCTGGGAACTTATTCCATACATGACCTTCAAAAAACGGGTCTTATAGTATTCACATTGCGTGTTACAAGAGTAAACACTGTAATCTCAATCGGGAAATTAACATCGGGCATAAATCTGCCACCCTTTCTTTCTACAACGAGTAAACCAGCTATAATGCCATCAATTATGATTTGATGCCACGTTCGCGACAATGGAGAGCAATTTTCGTTTCATGCTTCCATTGTGTACGGAGCCAAGAGAGGTGTAAATTGCTCACACTGTCCCGAAATGGTCTTTTCTCTATTCGTAGTTCGGAGACCATTGTTTTGCAACAATATTTGGGTACCGGAAAAGGACCTATTCAAAACAAACAGGTCACTTGACATGATCTACGCAGGCCATAGCATGAAAAGCAGCTGTTACAGATCTTCACCACGTGAAGAGATCCCCTCTTTCGAGGTTGATAACAATGCTGACCAAAACTGGAGATATTACCTGACAAAACTTTGGCAAGATTAAGCTTGATGAATAAAAAAACGAGCTTGAAAGGAGATTTTCGCTTTCTTGAGACTATAAAAGCACACATCTGCCAAGAAATAGTCCTGTATTTCCAGTAAATCAACGTGAAATGTATAAATCAGTTCTTTTTGTTAAAACTATCGCTCTTTTGAGGCTTACATTCGCCATTTCAGAGTCAAAAATCTATACAGCACATACATATATTGAGTTATTCGAGCACAAAGTGTTGCCCCAAGCTCAGCTTGCCGAGACAGAATGGATTGATGACGATTATTGCACCGATGCCAAATCTTGCCCTTATTCTCACATCACACAAGACTCACTTCATCCTACTGTTACTGCTGCTCTAGAGAAAGCAAGCATCACGCAAATGTCACCAGAAACTACTCTTACAGGAGACTCTTCGCCGAAAATCATTGGCCACACTCCCAAAGTCTTTTATGAGGAAACAGAAAGTTTGCTTCAGGAATACATGAGGGCAGTATTGGATATTTACGATGCCAGGATCGAAAAGCCCGGGGACTGGACCGCACAACTAAATGAAGTGTCGCAAAAGCTTCTAGTTTGCGACGTCGGAGGACCATACAAGACTGTTTCGGGAGTGTCTCTCAAAGAGTATAGGGAAGAAGTACAAAAAGCCATCATTTACTTGAAAATGACCTACAGGACGGTCGAAAAGCAACTACACGCGACCGGCAGACGTGAAGCGCTAGCGTACATCGAAAACCAACTCAAGGAGATTCTCAAAAACACCGAAAACGCGGTGCATTCATATAATCACGCCGCGATCATGGAACAAAAGTGGCGGTCGTACTTTTTGGTGAGTTTGGCAAATGAGCGGCTCAGTCCACTCCAGTTGGAGGACCATGCGGTGCTCGACCGCTTTTGTGATATTTACAAGATGGCATATAACTTGCCCACGGAGGCTTCTTCGCCAGGCGGATCCTCTTTGGCAAATACACCTTGTGCCGAGCGGTTGAGACGGGCGTTCCAGGTGACACTTTACTTGAGAAAAGTCGAGTTGAAGAAACTAAACTTTGATGAGTTCTGAAGAATTGAAAAAGAAAATTTGCCTTGTTTGAGTCTTTGGCTCGGTAATGTGCACCACTCAAGTACATGACTACTTTATGAGAGTGAAGAAATACATGACCTGTTTCTACTACCCATGATGCGTAGAGAGTCTCCAGGTAAATATCCTAACCGTGCTTTAGTCGGCCTGAATATATTCAAATATCCCACAAAACTGAACACAAATCACAAATTTTTGGCTTGAGATCTCAGTACTGTACTTTACATCGATAGGAAACCAGACAGTTGAATGTGCTTTCAAACACTTTTTTCTTTTCTACAGTTGCTAAATAACAGACTCTGACAAGGCCATTTTTGGATCCATCATTGCTCATCAGTGACAGCTGACGTGACCTGTCACAACGCACGACATGACGTATCACGCTAAACATTCCCCCTTAAAAATAAGCTTTTGCTTATAGCAATCACTCAGCCACTTTTCAACCCATCTCCACCCCCCTGTTGGGCGTGCACATAACTTTGGTTGCGACTACTCAACAGTGTGGATATATACGTTGAGCCGGTTTTTTTACGGCATATTCGAGAGTAGGGCTTGGAAATCCGTAAACTTTTAAGTATTGTACCCTCTGTGATTGAAGGCCAAAATCTAAATCTAGACCACCGTTTTGTTGCCTGGATTGCCTATCATTTATAGTAGGTCGTCTTGACCTGGAATTATATGCATGCTCGCGAAGTTATTTGAATTTCCCTCGCTCGATGAAATGCAAGTCACGTGACTTTCACATCAAACGGCAGCGGGCGAGCCCCTTTGCATGCAAATTTTATAGTATTTGCGAGTGGTTTGGATAGAAAAAGCCAGTCTCAGGGCAGACTTTGGAAAGAACAGCCCTATTGATGCATAATTGGTTTTATTTCGTCTGACTCCGACGGTGCGCATACACACATACTTTCAAGTTTCTGAGTCTCTGAGGCACCATTAAGTAGAGCAAACAGTCACGTGCCGCAACTACTCTCGCATTGATAACTTTAAGGAGGTTCGCCTGCTACCAAAGCAGCATTTTTTTTTGCCAACTTTATGTGCTTTAATTACTTATCACCGTGGCTGGCTTGTCTGCAGTCCCACAACCCTTAGCTTGCTTAGCGCTGCGGCTGCTTATCTGCAAGCTTCCGTAAACGGCCGTCTGCGCAAAACAGAGACTTTTGTCAGCCATTAAGAGCCCGAGGCGCCATACCAGAATGCTTTCACACACAGCCCCAACATCGCCTCACTGAGGTTACCTCAATAATGATTGACAAGTTTTCAAGAAGCCAGAAAGCAAGAAAAAGAAAGTTTTGGCGGATATGGGAACCAAAATCTAAACACCTCAGAAATGGTATAACCCTCAAAATTCTTCTCCCACATCACCTAGTTGCGGCCACGGCGCACGCGGGTACGCATCCGGTCCGGGGCGGCGTGCGTCCTCACAGATTGCCCAATGCACGCAGTGGTACCCTCTAGTAACCCTAAATGATGTCATATTAACAAAGGCATCAAACATGTCTCAAGTGTTATGAACCTGTTGACTAGACTAGACTCGGCTATGCAATAATAAACGGAACCCCCCCATGTTTGGCTGTATGGGCCAGAACTTTCCAAACACGTATGATGATCCTAAGATTATTGGTAGCACAAATTTCTTGGCCCCACCAAATTGCACCTCACCACCCAATCATGAGAGGGGAGTCCCACCCAAATAACTACTATTGGGAGTACCACTTTGGAATTTTTGAACAAGTTTCTCCTCTTTTTGTGCTTATGCTATATTAGCTGGTTTTCCTCTTTTGTGCACATTCCCGTGCTGGAACGCAAAGTAAGCCTTGCTCAGAAAAGTCTCGTGTTTCCTTTCCTTTTTTTGTCTTTGAGAATTCTTATTTTGGCACTGTGCTCAATTGGGTTGCTTGCTGCTCCTGCGTCCGGCAAGTGGCACATATCTACCTCAGCCCTGCCTCAGATTACGTATCCACCAGGAAAAGAAAAGAAAAAAAAAACCAAGAAAGAGCCGCCGACATTTCTTACACCACCATTCGGTTTTTTCTTCTTCTAATCGGTTTTCACAAATCTTTTGAACAAGACAACATCATTTTTTTCTTGCCCGCAATACTGACGTTCTTACGTTTATACGAAATTGTATACGAACCCTCATCGGCTTATCTAGGCATCGGCCCGCGCAATTTCCCCTAAAACCGCCTACCCGCCGCCGTCCCACAGTTTTTCAAATTATCCCCCAATTCAGCCACATAGATATTTTTTCACAAAATTAGATAATATGGTGTCGCTTTCGATGTTCAAGCTGTTCCGGCGCAAAAAGACCGCCCTGAAACAAGCGCCGGCAGTGCCGCCGAAAAAAATGGCTGCACAAACGGCACCGGCACCGGCGCCGGCGCCGGAATCTATGGTTAGTCCGCCCGACCCCGCCGAGGGCAAGCAATTGCCCATTTTACCCAACTTGATCGTGCCAGGACCGCCCACGCCGCCGTCTCAGGATCCACTGTACCCTAGTCTTGTTGACGACTACGCTGTTTCTGAGGAGGCGGGCCTGGCGGCTAGCCAGGAGGCAAATCTTCGCCCTCCCGCGCTCAACACGGACCAACCAGTGTTTTCTGCGCCCATGTCGCCCGTGAGTCGGCGGCTGTCACTTTCGAGACACCCTCGTGCTTCGTTTGTGAGACACCTGCGGGTATTGAGTGGCACCAGCACGATCGCCGGCGGGTTGAACTCAATGTTCTCGCCGCTGCAGGCTTTACGCCACAGACAAAAGACCATTATCACCGACTTACCACCCGAGTTGCTGCCCGTGGTGAACTTGAGCAATGCACAGCGGCTCCGTGAGTATGTGAATGGCTCTATCGGCATTTTGACCGAAGACGGCCAGTCGTGGCTCACGGCAGACGCCTCGTTGACAGGTACAGAGCTCTCAATCTGGATCTTGGGCCACTCAAAGCCGCGGTACTTGAATATCCAGGACTGTAGCATCGTGCCCTCCAAAGTTACCGTCCCGGGCGATGACAACTTACACGACTTGCTCATTTTGCAAGACTACGACTTCAATGTTACCTCGCTCCGCTTTGGTGATGTTGCGGACATGCACATGTGGCTTGCAGCGATGCAGTTATCCAAGTTTGAGCACACCTCGCTCAACGAAGCATTCACCGCGGTGGTATTGTCGTTGAAAGGTCCTCAGTTGTCTGACATCTACACATTGTTGGCGCACAAAAAACGCTTCACCAGGTTCGAATGGTGTAACCTCCGGTTGCCGCAAATCTCGAACAAGTGGATCAAGGTGTTTATGGCGATCGTCCCAGGCGACCAGAAAAGGAAAGGCCGCGTGGAGATGTACACTTCCGAGAAGCTCACCAAGAAAAACTTGATATTGTACGTCAACGATCTTTCTTCGGTGTATAACGTGTATCCTGAAGCCCATCACATGATAGACTTCAACCTGATTATGAAGTTGGAGGGAGAAGCATTTGTGAATAAGCTGTATGAGCATTTGTTCTCTGGGTATCCCACACCCAGCTCTCCCAAGCCACGCTCGCGCCCCAGCTCAGTCACGTCTTTTGGTTCCTTCAACCCACCCACACCCGTTCAGGCGACGGGCACAAGATCCAGAAGCACTTCTGTCAACTCAACGTCGTCTTTTTTCAATCAGGCACTTCCCCCTAATCCACAGTCTCCTGTGACTAACCCTGGGTCTCCAACAACGAAGTCCAAGCACTTTTTCAAGAAGCAGGCTGTCAACAACTTCGTGACCACAAATTACTTGTACTTGATGCCTGAGGCACACCCAGGTGTTTCAGCCATAGAGATCATGCTCCGCAACTTTGTACACATCATAGACGCTTTCAAATTGTACGGACGCCCCGAGCATCTCAATAGCGATAAGGAAGACCCCGTTTCAATGCTTTTTGGATTGCCAGCCTTGCCTCATTTTGGCTACTTGGACATTGAAGATGCATATGGGGTCGTTGCCGCAAACTTCGACACCGCCCGTTTACAAAACTGGGGCCAAGGTGACTGGAGATCTTGCTTAAAGGAGTATTTGAGTTGCAAGCAAAAGGATGAGGAGTTTAAAGGTATCGGAAATATCTACGAGCTATTCAATTCTGTCGATGTGGAGAGCGATGAAGGCAATACTCCAGATGGGGCTATTTCGCCCATTCCCCTTGTCACGAAAATGCAGAGTCTGCAAAGAGATAGTTCACCCTCGAAGCTTCGAAATGCGCAAAGTTTTCAAGACTTTCAGAGAATAGTCGATGACGGAAATTCAAGTCACTACAGTGCAGAAAACGAGTCGGCGGAAGGGTTAGGGAAGCCAATAGAGTTGAGAAAGACTCCACGGAGTTACAACGACGTCTCTAACGGCGCTAATGGTTATAACAGCTCCAGATCGAGGACGTTGCATCCTATCGTCGACTTGCCCACGCCAATTGACGATGCTCATGCGGCGTCTTACTTCAGCAAAGAAGGACAGATCCCGTTACAGCTGTAGCAGGAGAATGAACCGAACAGTCTTCAACAAAGGGTGGAGAGATCAAATCTGTTTCTCGAGAATCAAAGAAGGCCGATGTTGCAAAATGAGCACGTACCTCTTCCGGGGCTCATAAATATCACTATAGCTCAAGGTGACTGACTTATATCACGCCATACAACGGCGTGCGTAATCTTTCATCAAATAATAATCTTTTTTTCTTAAAGAATGACTTCATGAATCAGACGATAATGTTCGCGTGTATTTCTTTTTCTATTTGTGGGAATTTCTGAAATCACTCCACTCGAGACCATCTTTCCGAAATTTAGCGCGGTGGTTCAATGGTTTTTTATGCGGTCACACGATTTTTCTGCGAATGGGAATGCTGAGCGAGATACGGAGACAGAATGAGGTAACTAACCGAGCGATCTCTAAGATTAGTAAATCATTTGTAAATAATATGCATTAACATCCGGCTCGGCATAGAAGCCCTGCGCCTAATTCTGATTTTCGATGTTTACCTTTCATCTTGTCCGTGACCGGACACGTATCCGCCTAAAGGCCATGGCACGCGTTCGTGAGACGTGGCGCGACACGCACCTGCGCGCCATGCAGCAGCTTTCCCCGATCTGGACAGAATATCAATACGAGTACTGCATAGTGTATCTCAACCAGCAACTCTGATTGCACCGAGTCTCTGCGAATTAAACTTCGAGTGACGAAAATCTTAGTAATGGGCTCGAACCAAACAAAGATTCGACCACAAAAAGTTCTCATACAACATGTATCAATCAGTACCACGATTTGTCAGCGTTGCAGTAAAATTTGGTCAAGCTTTGAGCTTTGAGAAAATTCTGGAATTTCAAAGCCCGAATCCGTTCAGGAAATATCGTCAAACAGAAATTCGAACGGCAGGATCCGGGCGTTGCTCCACGACGCGTTCGCGCGAAAAGACATGCGCGTCGCGCGTCACGTGTCGCGTCCGGCACGCGCAACGGCCGCACACGCGCATCTCGCGCCATACAAAATTTTCCCCTTCCTACCTCTTTTCTCGGTTCACAACAACGTGATCGCCGCTTCTCGGATATCTTATACAGTATGTGCCCAATATAAATACCCGCGGACCCCGTCTTTTTTTTGAGCTTCATTTTTTTTTTTTGTACAGCATCGTCAGATACTTATCTCCTCTATCCAACCCCTTGCTATTACCCGCCCCCATACCCTTTCGCATTTGCCGCCGAAAGAAACACACTCACTAACACCCAGAATGTCAGTACAACAGACCCCAACCAACGGCTTGACCGGTAAGATTTCCAGCCTCGAAATGGCGGGCCTCAAAGGTTCGTCTTTGACCGACAAATTAGCCGCCGAGGCCGCCGCCAAGGATTCTGCTCTTGCCTCGGACTCGCTCGTGGGCAAGCCTAAGGATATTGTGCGTCCCGCCAACATCAAGGAAGGAGGTGACATCGAGACCGCGAGAGTGACGAAGGAGATTGCCGAGGCCGTGGAGGCCCACAAAGAGTTCTTGGTTCTGCACAAGGTGCACCGTCACAAGTTGAAGGAGCAGGAGAAGGAGGAGCCTTTGTTGGTGGAGAACACGCGTCGTTTCGTGTTGTTCCCCATCAAGTACCATGAGGTGTGGCAGATGTACAAGAAGGCCGAGGCGTCTTTCTGGACCGCGGAGGAGATTGACTTGTCAAAGGACATTTCCGACTGGAACAACAGAATGACCGACAACGAGCGCTTCTTCATTTCGCGCGTGTTGGCTTTCTTCGCCGCCAGCGACGGCATTGTCAATGAAAACTTGGTTGAGAATTTCTCGGCTGAAGTTCAGATTCCTGAGGCCAAGTGCTTCTACGGCTTTCAGATCATGATGGAGAACATCCACTCTGAGACGTACTCGTTGTTGATCGACAGCTACATCAAGGACCCCAAAGAGGCTGACTTTTTGTTCAACGCCATCGACAACATCCCTTGTATCAAGAAGAAGGCTGACTGGGCCTTGCGCTGGATTAGTGACGACGACGCCTTGTTCGGTGAGAGATTGGTGGCCTTTGCCGCCGTCGAGGGTGTGTTCTTCTCCGGTTCTTTTGCCTCGATCTTTTGGTTGAAGAAGAGAGGCTTGATGCCCGGCCTCACATTCTCGAACGAGTTGATTTGCCGTGACGAGGGCTTGCACACTGACTTTGCCTGCTTGTTATTCTCCCACTTGAAGAACAGACCTTCACCCGCCATTGTCGAGAGGATTGTCACCGAGGCTGTCACCATTGAGAAGGAGTACTTCACCGACTCCTTGCCTGTGAGCTTGTTGGGCATGAACTGTGACTTGATGTGCCAGTACGTTGAGTTTGTCGCCGACAGATTGCTCGTGGCTTTGGGCAACAAGAAGGTGTACAACGTCACCAACCCATTCGACTTCATGGAGAACATCTCCTTGGCCGGAAAGACCAACTTCTTCGAGAAGAGAGTCTCGGACTACCAGAAGGCTGGTGTCATGGCCAAGACCAACGACGCGACCACGTCGAGCCACTCCTTCTCCTTCGACGAGGAGTTCTGATTGCACATAACATCTTGCCATTTCGGTTTTCTTAAATTTCTCGGGTACGTTCTCATGATCATGTTTTATTAATATGCTGGGCCCCTGCACATCTGGTATGGGCTCTGGCCTTTCATTTCATTATAGCAAAAAATATAAAGTAATATAGATATTGGAAAGTGATGGTGTAGAACTCAAGATAGACGCTCACCGTGGCACAACAACAGGATCAGAATCTTCATGTCAAGATGATTTGTTATCAATGCGTATTACAGGTTAAGATATCTCTTCCAGACTTGATGTCACATCATCGCACGAGGAGCACCTATTAGACACCGTGACTTTTTGCCAAACATATGTTTTGAAGATTTATTTTGTTAATCGAACCAGCCTAGGGGGAAAAAGAGTTCACTCGACTACAGCGACAATTTATGTCTCCAAAAAGGGAAAGTATGTTTTTGGAGTCAGAAAAGTCAAAGGGTCAGTGAGTATTGGCGCGAAAGCGAAGCAAGCCCTTTTTTCGTGTTGATCTCCGAAGAAAATGTAAAGGAGACAATATAAACAAGATGAAGGCATAAACATGAAATTGAAAATGAACGTTTGAATAAAACAAATGTTTTCCATGTTCTGCGATGATGCTACAAAGTGTTGTAGCAGTTCCTGTTCACTTAAATCACATCTAATTGAACGAAAATGAGCGCTTCGAAGAATATCATTCCATAAATAGCACGAAAGCGGCAAAAGTCACTTGTTTTAGAACACTTAGAAACAATATCTCCAGGCTGATTGCAATAAAACAAAATTTGCATCCGACAAGACCCGTACATCCCCAAGATGCACATGCACTCATAACCACATCATCACCTATCTAACCTACTTCGCGCCAGTCACACCTTTCTTTAGCAGCATCACGCACGATGGGTAAGGGCAAAAACAAGCCAAGCGAGGAGCGCGCCCAGAAAAGCCGTACCTCCAACGGCCACCGCGCAAAACAACACCATATCCGTAAAGGCCGCCAGGAGGAAGGCGCCAGTGCCAAGCCTGCCGCTGACAGGTTCCCTGTCAAGCTAGCCATGTGGGACTTTGACCACTGCGACCCGAAACGGTGTCTGGGCAAGAAGTTGGAGCGGTTGGGCTACATCCGCAATTTGCGTGTTGGGCAGAAATTCCAGGGCGTGGTAGTATCGCCTAACGGCAAGGGCGTAGTGTGCCCTGATGATTTAGAGATTGTAGAGCAGAACGGTGCAGCGGTGGTGGAGTGTTCGTGGGCGCGGCTCGACGAGGTGCCGTTTGCGAAAATCGGCGGGAAAAACGAGCGGCTTTTGCCCTATTTGGTGGCGGCAAATACGGTCAACTACGGCCGTCCGTGGAAGCTTAATTGCGTGGAGGCGTTAGCGGCGTGCTTTGCCATCGTGGGCCACGAGGACTGGGCGTTGCAACTCCTAGAGAATTTCTCGTGGGGGCCCACTTTTTTGGACATAAATAGGGATCTTTTGCGCGTTTATCAGCAGTGCACGGACCTGGCATCGGTCGAGGCGGCACAGGAGCGCTGGATGGCGCAATTGGAGGCCGAGGTGCGCGAGCGTAAGCAGCAGAGCTCAAAGGGAGATGTGTGGATGATGGGCAACGTCAACAGAAAAGCCACGGATAGTGGCGACGAGTCTGAGGACAACGATGATGATATTGATGGAGAAATTGAGAATAATAGCGAAGAAAACGCCGTTAAGTACGACAAATTCGGAAATGAGATTATTCAGGTCAATGGCACTGAGGATCTGGATTCAGATGATTCTGGTGAGTCTGAGGAAGATGTGGGCCGAGTCAGGTATGATAACTTGGGCAATGTCATTGAGGATTCTGATACTGATCCAGATTCTGATTCAGATTCAGATTCAGGTAATATTTCTGGGAACGCAGAGAGCGATATCGTGGATCTGAAATACGATAGCTTGGGGAATATTATTCGCGCAGACGATTCCGACCTTGGATCAGACAGTGAGACGCAGGATTCCGAGGACAGCGTGGTCTATGATAAGTTGGGGAACGCCATCGGCAAGAAAGACGATATTTTGAATGGAGTAGCACAAATTTCCATTAGTCTGCTGTAACCATACAGACTCTATGATATGGCACTCTTGGCCGCGACAGTCATGGAACATATTTGACTATATTTTCTCTCACTTGTTGAGGGAATCTTTCACTGCATCGTTTTTGACACAAAGCCATCAGCGCCTATATTCTCAGGAGTCGAGAGGGTAGATCAGGCGCTGAAATTCAATGGTTCTATCAGGCCGTCAATTGCCGCAACACGCAATATTGGATCGAAGCCTGACCATACTACTGTGGCAAGGATCTGTGAAAAGAGGCCACGCTAGGGAAAGAATGGAATACGCTGGGGTGGCCCGCAAGACCTTCCAACTAGCCAAGAGCCTCGCACCATATCCAGAGCAAGATAGACCTTGGCGCAGAATCGTGGTACTTATCTGTTTCCGCCTTTCATTTCAGCGCCCCTGCCTAAGGTCAATTTCACCATACCACTCACGAGCCGCATGAGAGCAAAATTGCGTTCAAAGTCCATAGAAGTGAACATTCTACTCTGTCACTAGAATTAATATATCATACACACATCTGATTAACTACTTTCAACCAGCTCAACTTCGTTTCCCCACAATATCAACCACAGCCGCACCGCAGGGCCAGGTCACGTGACCCACATGCTCAAGACACGATCGCCTAATGAAACTACACTTATTTTATAGCCACTCAAAAACCACATTCTACTCTTTTTCATGGGCAATGAAACGGGCCCGGCGCACACGCGCATACTCAACCCGCTCCTCGATGCAATTTTCAATCCTAGCGAAAAGTCGCCATTGCGGAACACGCTTCTGGAACTTGCCCTGGCCCATTCGGATTTCTCGATTCTCGTTCCGCCGACGTCTGTGCTTCTAAACTGCACGGATTTTTCTCTGCAAAGTCTCCGGGAGCTATGCTACACCAACGACGAGTTCGTGAGGAGCCACATCATACGCACGACCTCGGCGTCGCCGGCCCCGGTGACCCCCGTGGCCAAACAGCACCTGCTTATATACAGTACCATGAACGGGCGGCAGATCTTATTGAAGAACAAAGCAGTTTTCTCCGGTAAGGGCTTCAAGAAAAGCGTGCGTGTACGCGTCACAGGAGTGGGCCATTTCGTGGCGTTTTCAAGTCTTTTTCGCAAGGGAGCATGCGTTTCCTTGATATACATTGAGGCGTCCCTATACGGTCCCCAGCCGGCGGTAGAACAGCCGCAGAAAGACGCCATGGCGCTCCATAGGCTAACCGGAACAAGCCTGAAACACCAGCAGATTGGATTTGAGGAATTACTCCGGAAATTCCCGCTCCTATCGAAAACTATGCTGCCCAGTTTCTACTCCTTATTCCACCATAATAACCGCGAGTTCCAGGCGCTCCGGACACACGGCAAGTTGTCTCTCGCGGAGACAAAACAGTTGTTTGAGTTGCTTGTGCATAGGGCAACGCAGGTGGTGCAAAAAGCCGTCAATATTGACTCTGCCGATGGCGATCACACCTATAATTTGCTACAATCGCTTAGTATGCAGAACCCGGGCATGGACATGAACAGATTGGTCCACGAATACGTCGAACTCCACATGTACGACCGCGTGTGGCTGCTGATAGTGCTGCAGTACTCGAACGCCGCTCCTGGTGAGCGGATCGATGACTGGGAGTCTCCCAAGTTTGTGCTAACGCACGACCTCTACAGAGACTTATCGTGTTTATCTTTAAACCAGCTCGACATCCCCGTGACTGACCCGTGGGACTTGAACGTGCTTCACCGGCGCGTAGCCGACGCGATCAAGGTATTCTCGGCGCTTGCGGGGCCAAACGTGACCAATCAGCGGCAGAAAATCGCGGTCATCAAAGATACAGTGCTGACGCTCACTACAGACACAAAACACACGTTTTCTGGGCCCGTAATCGATGCAGATACATTGATTGGGCTTTTGATTATGGTGGTGGTGCACTCGAAAGTGCCGAATTTGGAATGCCATCTTTTCTATATCCGTCATTTCGGGCTCTCTCATCAAATCGATGACCCGTCAAGTGCCGGGTCGGGGGACGACTTGGGATTCATGAGCTACATTCTCAGCAACATCGACGCGGTGATTTTCCATTTGCACGATTCAGGCACGGTTTCCGAAAACGGCCATTTGGCTGACATGAGCCTGGCGTCGGCGAAAAACTACAAGTTCTGGTATGCCATCCAGAAACAAGACATCAAAACTTTAGAAACGTTTTTGGACGCGGTGAGCGCCGAATATGAGGCCATGGAATTACCAAGGCAACACGTGTTGCGCAGCAGAAACATTAACGGCGAAAGTTGTTTCCATTTAGCGATCAGGACGCGGAACCCTCACATCTTTCTGATGCTTTTGCGCAAATCTGAGCCGTGGATTTTCCTTGAAGATTTCATTTTCGACAAAAACACGTCGACGAACCAGACTTTGCTCATGACTGCACTCCAGGAGGAAGTTCCTGAGATCACGTGTGAATTGCTCGATCTACTCTTGGGCAGTATGACGTATGAGGAACAATGCTTGTACTTTAATGCCAAGGACACCAGCGGACGCACGGCGGGGCACTACTTGTCACACGACCTAGCCGCTTTGGACCGGATCGGGCATCTTATCGATTGGGAGGCGAGAGACGCAAACTCTCACACGCCGTTGTTCAGCATGTGCAGGTGCTACGACCACGCCGAGTACGAGAAATTGGTCCAGAAAGCGTTCATGCTCGTCATGGCAAAACATCCGTCTGGGTTTATAACATACGACGCACACACAGACAAGGCAGGGAACACTCTATTGCATGCGCTAGCACGTGCCGTGCCGGAGACAAAAATGCTTAGCGAGCCACGCGTGTTGGTCAACGTGAACGAGATCAACCACAAGGGCGTGACCCCTGCGGCGTTGTCAGTGCGATACAACCGTGTGGAGAATCTAGAGTGCATTTTCCGCGATCCGCGGCTCATTTTTGACCACGAAGAGCCAAATTACTGCTATAACCTAATGGACTACTACTCATTCTCTGCCAGCAAAAGCTTAAGTGGACCAAACGAGGAGTTTCTGCGTATTGAAGCGTGCGTGGCGAAAAAATACTTTGACGAATACTACCCTCTGCAAAATAGTATTGAAATCGGCTTTGTTAACGCGAGGTATGACGTTTCCATCAGCGACTGGAACGTCAATATCTTCCACCGTCGGCTGAAAGCGGGGATGTCCGTGGCGTCAAAATATATTGCGTTGGACAAATTACGTCTCTTCTACATGATATACAGGCAATCCTCAGCCATGAGCTTTTTCCCCTCGGAGGATGTGTTTTGGATGAATTTTATGCGTGGCAAACCGACGGTGCCGATATGCGCAAAGTATAAAAGCAACCGCATGCTCGAGCACTTATCAATGTTCTTTGCGCTAGCCAATTTCCTTCGCCAAGACGCGAAAAAGGTGTTCCTCAAGACTTTCGCCCGATGCTGTAAAGACAGTTCTGCACTGGGATTGGAGATGATGAAAGAGGCTGCGATTGCACGCGAAAACGCACGGAACGCTGCAGGCGACATCAAGCTTTCCCATGCAAACGTCAGCGAGATTTTATACTTCATTGAATTCTCGGTCGCTGACCTTTCAAAGTACAGGAACCTTCTCAGTCAGCTCAACCGGTATACTGCTTTGGGGGCTGTGCGTCAGAACGACGTCCGGGGCGTGACCGACCACTTTTTTCGCAACATCAGCGGCTTGGGGTTGAAAAACGATGATGATATTTGCGAGGCTAGGCGTATCGACTCCCCCTACCTCGAACTCCAGAGGTATGTTGCATGGATCGAGATGTGTGCTGACGAGTTGCTTTCCAGGTGCAGGCAAGTCACAGAAAAGGCCCGTAAGTGGGAACACACATACACAAAAATCAAGACTATCAACGCGGACATTCACAAGTTTGAGGATTTGGTGATTCCGCAAAAGCCCGAGACTCCGCTGGCGGAGGCAGGGAATGACGGTCCCGCTCCCACGAACGGCGAGCGCTCTATCTCGAGAAGAAGCACGCTTTCGCTCGAGGAAATACCCGCCGAGGAAAGTCACGAAGAAATCTCGTTCTTTACTTTTGGGATCATCGATAGCAAAAAATCGCGGTACAAAAAACTTGTGCTTGCGAAATCCGAGCAGGTAAAGTTGCTCATGGATCTCAATGTGGATTTAAAGCTTGAGCACGAAGCTCTAGCCGCAGAAATCTCGCAATTTTTGGAATACCGGACTGGAGCACTAAAATTCGCAATAAAGCAGTTTACTAAGAAGTCGTTGGTGCTGTTGCGGAACCGCCACTACGAGCTCTCAAAGCTACTCTGTGAGGCCAGAAAAAGGCCCAATAATGCTGGTTGAAGAGGTAGACAGCAAAAAGTCATGAAAGCCTGTATTTGAACGTCCGGCCAACTCATTCACCGACTTGCTAATTGCCTGCAATATTTTGTCGAAGGAGCCTGAAGCGTCAATGTGTACGAGTGGCATTTGCATCCGGAACCTTCTCGAACACCCGTGCACCACGAGGATCGCGGGGGCGCACATGCAAAAGCGCCCTAGATCTGGGCGAGTAATATTCGTACAGATATACTAGCACACAACAAAAATGGCAGTGACTAACAAAGACTTGGCGTTGGCTATCATCAGATTCTTGGAAACGAGCGTTGCGGACAAAACTGTGAGCGAAGAGTTCTCGGAATCTATCGATGTCGCGATCGACTGTATTGCAGACGCCTTTGAGGTGGAGAAGGCCGATGCAAACACGGTTGCCACGAAGTTTGGCGGCAAAGATTTGCTTGCGGCGGTTAACTCTGGAGCATCAAGTACGGAAAGTGCCGAGAAAACTGAAATTGACGCGGAAACGAAGGCACAAGCCGACGCTTTGAAGGTCGAGGGAAACAAGGCCATGGCAGCCAAGGATTTTGCTGCCGCTGTCGCGAAATATACCGACGCGATCGCGCTTGACCCAACCAACGTGGTGTACTTGTCAAACCGTGCCGCTGCGCATTCATCAGCGTTGCAGCACGATAAGGCAGTGCAGGACGCAGAGGCGGCGATTGCCTTGGACAAGTCATTTTCCAAGGTGTACTCACGCTTGGGATTGGCGCAGTACGCGTTGGGCAATGCCAAGGAGGCCATGGAGGCCTACAAGAAGGGCATGGAAGTAGAGGGTGCGCAACCTTCTGAGGCCATGAAGAGGGGCTATGAGACGGCGAAGAAGCGCGTGGAGGAAGAATTGGAGAACAGTATCAGCACGACAGAGCCTGCTGCGGAACAACCTGCCGAAGGCGCTGCTAGAGGCACTGGTGCCGGTGCTGGCGGACTTCCTGACTTGGCGTCGATGTTCGGTGGCGGCATGCCCAACATTTCAGAGATGATGAATAACCCACAGGTGATGCAGGCTGCGCAGAGCTTGATGTCGAACCCCGGCGCAATGGAGGGTTTGATGAACAACCCTATGCTTCGTCAAATGGCTCAAGGTATGGGCGGTGAAGGTGGCCTTGAGGGGCTCATGAACAACCCCGCGTTGCAGAACATCGCCAAGCTGTTCATGGGTAACCAGGGTAACCAGGGCAACAGCGAGGGCGGCAACTAAATCATGACGCGATGAGCTTCGCTTCTTCCTGTGGAAGAATATGTCCACTCTCTAGCTCTGCTGAGCGCCCTGGTTTTGCTGGAAGTACGTTGCTAATTTGCATTTGCTGGTAGAAGGCGCGGCGGTGACCGTGTACGTTTTACTGTACCTAAAACAAACCGTTGGTATCAATCGTAACGACTCTATAAATCTGTTATCTCGTTTACATTGTAGCTACACAAATCAACTGTTTGATAATTGATTTGCTGATCAAAATGTGAGGCTGTTCTTGTTTCGAAGCATTTCTCGAGCTTCACAAAAAAAACCTTATCTGCAGGCCACATGTTTACATAAAAGTTGACTAGCGTCGTGGATGAGATTCGAAAGGCGCGTCTTGGCAACACATATATATACACAAGAGCGGGATCTGAACGTCTTAGTCTGGAAGATTTGGGCAAATTGAAAGATCGAATCCCTAAAATCGTTTTTTTGAGCCGAAAATACCGCAATTTGGCCAAATAAACATCGCCTTGGTTGTGCTCACTATACGCAAAGCCATCAGACTCCAGAGCACATATATACCCAGGCATTTTGCACCAAAACCCAGCAGAATTTGCCTCAACAAAGTCTCTAGGCAACCGGAGGCTGAAAAGAGTATCCAAACGCGCTTTTTCCCGCGAAAAATAGCCAAAAATTGGCGAATTGAGCCTCAAGACAGCGCCCAGGCCACCTCCTGCCAAATCAGACCATAGAATGCCTCTGCAGGCGCCCATTTCGGCCGCCAGACAGTCGCTGATCAGCGTGGTCGTACGTGTGCGACCTTTCACCACCCAAGAGCAAAACCGGCTCGTGCGCGAGCCCCGCACGCCGCTTTTCCCCGGTGATGGCGGGTTCTTGCAAACCTCTGGCAAGGAAAACGACCCGGTGGCGGTAAAAACTGCGCAACACCCGCAAAATATGCCGCATGGGCTCCGCAAGATCGTGGATGTCGTGGATGACCGCATGCTTATCTTCGATCCGCCCGAAAATAGTGCTTTGGGCGCGATGCAGAAACGCGCATTTCCACATGGGCCAGCACGAGGACGAATACGTGACCATCGGTTTGTTTTCGACGGCCTTTTCGACGAGCACGCGCTGCAGGAAGAAGTTTTCTGCGCCACGACCAAACCCCTCCTTGACAACGTGCTTGATGGGTACAACGCCAGCGTGTTTGCATACGGCGCTACCGGATGTGGGAAAACTCACACGATCCTGGGCACGCGGCAGGACCCGGGCGTGATCTACCTTACCATGGCCGCGTTGTACCAGAAAATCGGCGTGCTCGCAGATACGCGCCGTGTATCAGTGCTGGTGCTGTTTCTAGAGATCTACAACGAAACAATCCGTGACCTCTTGGCACCGGAAACCCCACCTAAAAGGCTAGTGCTCCGTGAAGATGCCGCCCGCCGCATCGTGGTGGCAAATCTACTGGTGCACACGCCAGGCACGGTTGATGACGTGATGCAGTTGATCACGCGCGGCAACGAAAACCGCACGCTGTCGCCCACGGAGGCCAACGCCGCGTCGCTGCGCTCGCATGCCGTGATCCAAATCCACGTGAGCCTGCACGCACGCACGGCGGGGCTAAGCGAGGAACACACGACCGCCACGCTTCTGGTGATTGACTTGGCCGGCAGCGAGCGCGCGGCGGCGACGCGAAACCGCGGCGCGAGGCTTCACGAGGGCGCCAATATCAACCGGTCTCTTTTGGCCTTGGGCAACTGTATCAACGCGCTATGTGACCCTGGCCGCCGCGCGCACGTGCCGTATCGTGACCTGAAACTCACGCGGCTCCTCAAATTCTCCTTGGGCGGGAACTGCCGCACGGTGATGGTGGTGTGTGTGTCGCCGCTGCTGCAGCACTATGACGAGACGTGGAACACGCTCCAGTACGCGGCACGCGCGCGGGAAATCAAAACCAGCGTTTCCCGGAACCGCCACAATCTAGACCGCCATGTCGGGCTGTATTTGCGCATGATCACCGAGCAACGGCAGGAGATTGACGAGTTGCGCGCACGTGAGGCCGCCGTCATTAGCGAACACGCGGAAAAATTCAACAACAACAACGCCGCTTGTCTCCAGGCCGTGCGGGACATGGCGCTGTCGGCGCGAGAAACTGTGGCCAGGCGCCAGCACGACCAGTGGCGGAAATGTTTTCTGCTTGCGAAACGGAAGTTTTTGCTTTTGAATTTGCAGCAATTGCACCAGATTTCGCGGCACGTGGAGGCCCAGCATGGCCATGGCCGTCCGTTGCTGGCGGCTGTGCGCCGCTTGCTCGTGCAGTGTGAGCAACTCCAGGCGAAACTCAATTCCCAAGTTGTAGCTCTTGAACGGTTTTATGACTCCGGCTCTGACATGGATGCCATTATCGCCGATCACGTGACCCACGCTTTGAAAAAGTGCTCCGAATTGGACGGCTGGACCGCAGCCCACACGGACTTGTTCCACGACCTGGCGCGTGCTCTCCATGACTCTTTACAAAGGGACATATTGGTGAATTCGTCGGTCTTATTTGATTTTCTCGTGGCGGAGTTGGGCTCATATGCGTTCCCGCTCAAGGCGCTATGTGCCAGCATTGATGTCCTGCAGCGACACCGCATTGGCGCCGAAACAGATCTTCAGAGTGACGCCGACGACACCCTAGATACAGTCTCGGCCGTTTTGGAGAAGATGAATGACTCGGACTACGACGTCGCCTTGGAGGAGGCCACAGCGCGGTTTATCGGCGGGAAACATGGCGTGGAGGTCAAACCCGAAGAGCAGGAAGGGTCGCCGACGCTTCTGCCGGTAGACCTCCATGTTAGGGCAAAAGACAAGCGCCAGTCGCTGCCGCTGCGTGACTCACCCGCCTCGAAGCGCTCTGCGAAACTGACCATGCTCCTCAAGCCCTCGACGGACGAGTGCGATCTCAGCCTCGACGATTCCGCATACAAGAGTGCCATGGACGACGACTCGCCGCTTTTCAACCACGTGAACCGGTCCGTGCTAGATTTCGACGCCCTTGACGA
The DNA here is from genome assembly GCA_009746055.1 of Metschnikowia pulcherrima. Lineage (NCBI taxonomy): Eukaryota > Fungi > Ascomycota > Pichiomycetes > Serinales > Metschnikowiaceae > Metschnikowia > Metschnikowia pulcherrima. The sequence continues at coordinate 1,061,922 of VFXK01000006.1, forward strand.
TGACCATATGCTCACCTCACCGCCCGGAAAACCCCCGCAAGCTGAGCCTCGAGGCCGGCTTCCCAGGCGAAGAAAATCGGTATCTTATAGCGACACCCAAGTTGCATTGGATCTGCACATGCTCAAGCCCTCGCTCCTCAACAAGCAGGCCAGCACAATCGTGGCAAATGCACGTCCAGAACTACAGCCACACCTGCCACCACCACACGAACCGTACGCGCACGCCAACAGCAGTATCATGGACTAGTAGTTTGTGTGTGGTGTGAGATATGGTATTGTAGAACATGGAGTTTGCGGTCTGGCTGGGTCTGGCTGGGTCAAATAGGGGAGACGGGTTTCTCAAAGAGTCAAGTTAGATCGCATGCTTTTCTTGGTTCTTGAATATCGACAATTTATGAATAAGCTGGGAGTGAAATGGGCCCAATATCCGTGCTGGAATGTGCTTCGCCTGGCGACTACCTCCTAATCTGATTTAATTCGGGATAGCGTTCATTTTTGGGGGCTTTCACGTCATAAACAGCTACCCTTGGCTGTAAGTCAGCTGAATTCGAAACCAACGCATGGCCCAATATAAATGCAATTAGTATATTGCCTATACCTAACCTGAACAAGGGTAGATTGTACAGAGTGCGTCACAAGGCTTGTGAAAAGACTCTTACGCATCAATATTGCAGATTCGAAAGCGTTTTCTTTAAACTGGGCGCTATACAAATCACGATCGAAGACTTCACACGCCAAGACTTGCTGGCCTTATGTCTTTTCATAGCGTTTTTCCGTAATGGTGTCATGCGTCCCTCAAAAAGCAATGTCAGTTTGACCCAGCGAAAAGTTGATGACAATACGGCGATGAAATCCAGGAATACTTTGATAGAAACCTAAGTTCAGCACATGAACTTCTTTGAGTGGCATAAATCTTTCAGCCAATACATTCGAAAAGAAGAATATTGGGTTTCATCAAACTATGGGTCATGTGAGGAGTGGATTTATGACGAATGCCGCAATGAAGGCCAGTCGCTTGAAAAATATTCTTACACTTTCTTGGCGATACAACTTCATGATGATCAATGGCTTTACGAGAAAAAACCTGGCCTTGCTTTTTAATTACGTGAAGCCGTTTTTTTGTTGGTTGTTATTGTGACATGCAAATATGCAGTAGTGACCTTTAATGCTGATGATTCTCGTCATCTAAATGATCAAAAAAAAGAGTCCGTGGTTTCCTCCTTCTCATCAACCCTCGCCAATACACCCTGTGAGGCCATTGTATGAATTGATCTGGTTTCGATAACAAATAGGGAAAAAAATGAGGATTTTGTGACAAGAATATAAAATCTGCGATTTGCCAATTTTCTTATGTGTGATTTTCAAATGTGAATGAGATTTCCAAACCTTTCGATTGAAAAGATTCTGGCAACTTTTGTATGTTCTTTTATCCGCTTTCTTGTTGAATCTTGTTCCCCAATTATCCTCCGCGAGCCTCACTTTGGAAGCTGCTCTGCGCACATCTAAGTTCTCACCAAGCCTCAGCCAAGCTGACTCGATCATGCAATACATAAATTATGATAAGAAAAATAACTCTTAGGTAAATGTTTCATAGTTTATTTCGAACCATAAGCTATATGTGCTAACTAAGCTCACCTTTCATCTAGTTCTCGACGTATCCCAGACCATACGAGTCACCACCACCACCAGTGGTACCAAATCCCTTTCTTGGGTTTTCGTAATCGTGGTCGTGACTACGCGCAGAGCCAAACTCGTTGGAAGAAGCGAATTCGTCCTGGTTTCTGCCTGATGACCCATACGTGTCCCCACCAATTCCGGAGTCTTCACCGTAATCGTCGCCTCTATTCGACCCAAACTGCGCCGAGGCGTTGTAGTCGTTCCCGGAAAAGCCCGGCTGGTTTCCGGTCGAGCCAAATTCGCTTTCGTGGGTCACTGACGACCGGTGATTATCGCCCGAAGCCAGATACGTGTTTCCGCCCCTGCCAGAGGAGCCAAAACCTTCATCTGCGTTGCCGTAGGTGTCCGTATTTCTGTTGGATGACCCGAAAGTGTCGTCATTTCCCGCACCGAAGGAGTCCTGGTTCCTGCCAGAAGACCCGTACGTGTCCTGATCCTGTCCAGAGGATCTGTACGAGTCGTGATCTCTTCCGGACGCGCCGTAAGAGTCATGTTTGCTCCCCGACGATCCGTATGAATCGTCCTTGGAATCTTTGCCAAACGCGCTCTTGATTTTGTCTCCAACTTGTCCCAATTTCAGCTTATGCTCCTGGCCATAGTTATCGTTGCCGGTGCCGGCGTAATCGTCATTTGTATTGTTCCAAGACATATTGTAGATTGATTTTTCAGAAACGTTGTTATTGAATTATTTATTTTATTTCAAATTTGTCTGAAGAAGTCAATTGTGGAGCATTTATAGTGAGCCATATCCGCAAGTGTGGCACCGTTTGCATGTGTGAAACAGCAATTGTAAGCCATTGTGCCGGAAAAGGGGTACATGCGCGTGCTGAACAGGGGAATCTGTGACGAGGCGTTGGGTCATGAGGACCGATCTGACCCAAACTCTTTGATTGCTATTTTGGTACAACTTAAAAGTAGTGCATGACCGTGGAATTTAAACGAATCGCTCAACTGCAGGATTGTGTTATATGCAGAGAGCAAGGTGCATTCTTATGTGTAGAAGGCTTTTCACATGCAGAGCGCGCATGAAGTCAAAACGTGGGGGCACTATCTCGACAACCCACCTCGAAGCTATTGGAATTTCACCATGAAACACGTCATGCTTTTGTGCATCTTTTATTCTCCCAAAACAGTCTCTTCTTTTGATTTGGTAGCTCTATGTTGAAAGTGCATGTGCCATGCAGAGTCGAATGCTAAATTCTTCACTGTTGGCATGCCTCGAAAGAATTTACGGTGAGCACAATGGAAAGAAAATGCTTCAAATATTTTATTGAAGTTTCATGCATAATTTTGGCGATGGGCCACATAAGATACCATTAAGCCAAAGGTAATCAAAACGACGTCGGTCTTTACATAATGACGCAGTCCTTATCGTGGGCTTCTTGCTCCTGGGCGGTCTTGTCCTCCGTTGTAGGCGGAACATACTTTTTTGTTTTCTTCAAAACTTTTGTGATCGCCGCTACCTTTTTGCTGTCATTGATTCTCAAGAGGGCCTTTGATTCACCATTTTCAGCCGCCTTAATATACCATTCCTGGGCCTCTGTGGGGTTGGCGTCACACCCGATACCCTTATCTAAAAAGTTGGCCACGACGAACTGAGCTTTGGAATGATCACACTTCGCTGCCCGCATAGCCCACGAAAATGCCTCTGGGGGGCTGTAGGGCAAGTCTGGCTCCGAGCCAACCATGTACCAAGCACACAATGCCACCATAGACAGTGCGTGTCCGCCCATAGCAGCCTTTGAGTAAAAGTGAATCGACAAGTGGTCATTCTTGGGGACGATGTCGCCGGTCTCGTAGTGGCGACCCATGATTGCCGATGCCTCGATATTTCCGAGAGCAGCTGCTTGCGTGAAAAGCGTCAACGCATATTTCTCATCTTTAATCAAGATGTCCGAGTAGCCTGTTTGATATAGCTTCCCGAGCTCGTATGGAGCAGCGGATGTCAACTCAGTTGCGACCTCCAGGGCACGCTCTAACCACTTGATACCCAATTTCTTGTTGACAGGCGCATCGTTGATGCCCATGCGGCCGTGAAACAAATAGATACCGAGTTTGTACATTGCCGCGGGGTGATTTTTCAGAGCGGCGGTCTTGAGGAACTCGACGCCCTTGCGTGCATCACGACCAGTGCCCAAACCTTCCTCGTAGCAGTGCGCGGTCCTGAACGCACACTCCCTATGGCCGTGCTTTGCAGCAGCCAAGAAGAGGTTGAAAGCCTCCTTGTGATCAGGCTTACCGAACACGCCCGAAGCGAGGCAATCTCCAAGAAGGTATTCAGCTTCTAGATAACCTTTATCGGATAGCTTGCGCAAGTAAAACTGGGCTTCTTTGAGGAGCGAAGCCCGCATGTCAGCGTCCAGAGAAGACAGAGTCCCTGGCTCCAGCGCGACTGACGAGGCCGAGCGCAAATGAGTGCGCTTGAATTCGGCTCGCTTCAGCGGCGGCGATGCTTGTGACGTTGTGGGCCGCAATGCCTCGCTGAACGCTGACGAGCTCGAGCTTGAATCGATATTGAGAGCTGTCTGCAACATGTGCAGCGCGTATTGGTACAAGACTGCAGGGTCGTTCAGCTTACGTGCGTTTTTGCGGTACATTTCAAGTGTTTTCATGCGCGGGATCAAGCTCTGGCCGTTGTTGCCCAAATGATGGTAGATCAAGCTCTGGTTAAAGTCGTTTTGCGCGTTTACCGACAGGGTCAGCGACACCGAGCGTTGGTGGCCGTAGAGAGGCAGAGGCACCTGATACAGGCCTAATGACAGGCTGCGCGACTCCTGGTGCCGGTGGTTCGCGGTGACTGCTTGTGGGTGGTGGATCAACAGGTTTTGATCTGGGGTCAAGTAGTTCTGCTGATCAGTTTGGTGGTTCTGGTCAAGATGCGAGTCTTGGCCCAAGCCAACTTGGAGCAGCAGCGCAGACAAGTCGTCCGGATAGAGCTTTTGCCGCGAGAGTTGCTCGGTAATATCGGGAATGTCACTCGTGTATGAATTCTCGGAGGTGACGTTGAAACGGGGGCTCGCCAACATTGCCGGGTCGGCCGGGCGATTCAACTGGGTCAGCGAATCGAGAGGCGTTGAAGGGTCCGCAAATTCACCCGAACTCAGCGCGAACTGTTCGAGTTCGCTCACGGGGTACGGCGTGGGCTGGGCGGATTTTTGTCTGTAAGGATGCACGGCCATAGTGCAAAGCGGGGTTAGAAAATGCTGCACTTTTCAGCGTCGGCGGCTAATGGGTCCAGGGGGTATATATATAAACCTTTCGCTCAAGCTTTTCCGAAAATGATAGATGAAAAGAAGAAAGGACTTCAGGGATGCTGGCTGTTATTCTGTGTGGGCCTAAAAACTTTATTTCTCAACCCGTATGTTCTTGGCAGACAGAATTTTCGCACACGCAAATGGGACTTGGCACAGAGTCAGGAAAAGCTCACGGGCGGCAACGAGTAATGACAAAGGCTAGGATTAGCTTTAAAAAAATGTAAAGAAAAAAAAATGGGGTTGCCGTGGTTGACTTAAGTAAAAAAACCTTTTGCCTTTTCTGGTGTTGGCGCCCAGTTTGTTCGGCTTGTGCTTATTATAATAGTGGGCAGCAGAAGAAGAGGGCCTGCTCGAACTTTCTATTTAAGACGGAGAACGAGGGAAGCGCGAGAGGCACGGTGACGTGAAGCCGCAGTACCGCAGCACCGCAGCACTGGCGCTGATAAATAAACAAAAAAAAAAAAATCAGTATGCTACACATTATGTCTTTTCACCAGATATTTCGATAATGTTACTTTATGCGTGGCTGGTTTCAAGTTTAACGAATGAGCCTGACAGATTTTATTTTTGTTTTTATGGTAATTAGTCTAGGTATACATGGGAGTATACATGAGAGTATTCGCATTGGGCTACAACGCGAGGCGGATCTTCCACGGCCAAATCCGGAAGGGGCGGTGCGCTAGAGCCCTGGCGTTTGGGGGTGACAGATCACACGCATATAAGGAATATTTATGGGTGTTTTTTTCAAGTTATTTGTTACTTCTTGTGTGCTTTCTGGCTTTGAGGTGTCGCTCGCATGTATGAAACGTGAGTGTTTCTTCATCATACCAGAAAAGTCGTAACGCGAAACGGCTCAGAGATTATACGAATTTCTGAAACGTGGTGCCGCACTGCAGGAGACCTGTGTATAAGCCATGCTCGCGTATCGACAATTGTCCCTTTTTGAGCGGCTCTTCGAGTTGTTTGTTGAGTCAAAAAAGGCAACTCTAGGCCATACAGTATTCGGGAAATGATGCCGATAGCTTGAGTCTTGCATTCATAGGCAGTCAAGGTTTATTCTCTGGCTAAGCGTGACTTGTCTTGCCTTTTCGAATTTCTGTGGCTCGAGTCTGGTACTCATAAGCCTTGTCTTGAAAGAGGCTTTTTTTGAAAGATAGTTTGACGCTCAAGGTCGGCAAGTTTTTTGTAAAGTGCACTTGTGCAGCGAAAGCACAAAAAAGACGCGTCGTATTTCTGGAATCCTGGCAGTCAGCCCAAGTGGTTATGAATACGCAGGTGTATAAATAGATCTGACCTTGCCAATTGCGCGTTCGGTCATCTATAATTGTGCCATTGTCACGCAAAACATAATGTGTGCATAAGTTTATACATAGAGAAAGTGAATCAATACAGCCTCAAACCTCAGGCTTTCCCATTGCGCATATGCACTAACCTCTTGAGCTATATCAGTTCCTTATGTAGTTGATTGCAGTAGTGGTTGAGAAGATCCAGGTTTGAGCGTTCTTGAAAATGATTCTTTCACTTTACTCCCACCAAAAAAAAATTGTTTGACAAATGATCTCGCATAATGCTGATTCAAGTAGGAGTTAAGGCGAATGTCCCTTATCGCTCCCAAGAAGGTAGAGTTCAATCAGTTTCAAAATTGTTGCCCTCGGAGACCACACAATTATGCAAGCAACAAGGCTGAATGGTCAAGGAAGTGAAGTTGAGGCTCTCGGAAAGTCTTTCAAATGGCACCCGTATTGGCTACTGTGCTGACGAGATAGCTCGCCAAGGAACGTCGTAAGTTGTGCAATTGAGCACTTTCAAGACTTTGATTGCTTCCGCCCACATCCCACATCCCACGATAATGGCATTCTCACATGACCTGTCACCGAATCAGACCCCTAAGAACGCCACGTAAACGGCCAAAACCGCCGCAAGAGCAAATCCCACCACTTTCAAAAGTGCATCTGAACCCCTCCGTTTCTCGCCCTCGTGCTCAGCCAAAAGCCGGGCGCGGTCTTCCGGGTCTAGATCCGCAGAGTCCAACAGGGCCGTAGCGGCAGTATTTTTCTGATCCTTTTCAGCGATTTCACGTGTCTTGGCCTCTTCCCGTGCGGCAATCGCATGCTTATTTGCCTCGTTAAGATCCGGAAATATCGCCGCAAAGCGTGCATTTTCCACCGTGTTCCATTTCTCGCTCTCCGCGGCTAGTTTCCGCTTCACCATGTCTGTAGTTGTGATGGAGCCCGTCGTGTGTTCTTCGCCCGTCATAAACGACAAAAGCCCCGTCAAAATCGTCAGCACACTCCACGCAGGATTCCACGTGTCCGGGTGGTAGTCACTCATGCTCAAGCAGAGCCGCGTGTTGCATTGGAAACGGCCATTCGGCGTCACCATGGAGATCGAGGGCGGCTTAAACGGATATTCAGACGGAAACCGAAGCAAACCATGGTACTGTCCATTTTCGTAGGGCGTGCCTGGCGGGCCTGTGATGACGTAATGCCATTCCAAGATATTCTCGTCGTTCGGCTTGGCAGTGATGTAGGGCGAAGGATTTGCCTCGATCGTTTTATACTCCTTAGTCAAGCGTTTCTGCGCCTGTCTCGAGACCATGCTGTATTGTTTGAGAAAAATATGAGTTTTTGAAGGACCTATAAGGTTTTTCGATTAGTAATCTCGAAGTGTAAGCTAGACAGAAAAAAAAAAGGTAAAGAAATCCGATATAGCTGAATTCGAATGCAAATATTATTGAGTGTGAAATAAAGTGTGGTGTTCATATGAGCTTGGGCTTGCCGCGGAAGCACGGAACTGGTGATTCTTCGGGCGTGCGAGGCACGGGCCAGATCTAGAATCGGGCATGGGTCTTTTGGGGGGTGTGATAAAGTCTAAGCAAGAAGGAAAATTTGAGACTTTTTTGAGCTACTTTTAGTTTTTGATCATAAATTCACAAAACTCACATATCTTTTATTCATTTTTCGAGCTATAAAATGAATCGTTGAGTTAACTCTGTCCGGTCGATATTGCATCCAGCGAGTCACGTGCCAGCCCAGATACCAGCCATTGGTGAGGATCAAAAGGCGCACACATATGGAATCAAAAGAGAATACGCTTGGGAGAAATTTGTGATGGAACGTGGTTCTAAAATGCCTTGATTGTCTATCTTGATAAATATGTTATGAATAACCATAATCCGGTTATTTAGACCGACTGGTTTTTAGGAGATTTTCTAGGCTTTTGGTGCCTTATTTGGGCCCGCCTTGACCGATTATTGACTCTAATTTGTCTTTTAAGATCCACATTAGTAATTCTTCTTGGTACTTGAAAATTTGACAAATACGCCAGAATTGTATACCCGGGTGATTAAAGGGCTATTTAGAACCCTTATCGGTTCTACTTTAAAGGGTCTTTACGATTTTTCAAGAATACGCTTTGGCTTAAGCTTCGCGCTGTCATATTCTGAACTTGTGGAGACAATGCTCTCCATATAGGTGTTTGAAGAAAAGTTTGTAAAGACTTGAAGCGGGCCTGACAACTGACGGCTTTATGAAAGAAACGTAAAAGCCACTATTCCGAGTTCGCCCACTAATACAAGGGAGAAACTCATTCGCTCAACACTGGGATGTTTCCGCACAACTCACTATGTGCTATTACTATACTATTGTCTCAAACGATTGACGAGCTCAAGAAAGCCTTAGTTTGAGATTGTCTTTATCGTGTTTGAGTCGAGAATTTGATGACATATATCAATCTGTCAAGAAATAAAAACTGCCTCATTTGCCCGGACTGAGTTCTGCGTCGGTGTTCATTCTACCTTTCCCCAGTACCCATAGAAAACGCACCACTCAATCGTTACGAAAGGAGTAAGCGCTTAAATCTTTGAAAAGAACTAAGTTTTGTAAGCCGGTTGACATAATAACTACTGAAATGCATCCCGGAGGAAGCGCCTTCAAGATAGCTACAACCACCGAGATCACCACAAACAATCATCATCAGTCTGAATTCACACAATAAAAACGCCAGCGAAAGTATCAAAGGGAACTGAATCTGGTCAGAATGATGCACTTAAAAAACTCTAGCTGGAAGACACCCGACTCTTGGGATGTCACAGCTTTCGGATTCCACTGAAACACTGCCTCGGCCCCGGTGTTGAACTGGAGGAGGCTTATACAGATAGCTCGCACAGTTATCCAAATGCAAGGAGAAGGGCAATATAACTTTTTGGATAATTCATCAATGGCTTCTTTGACGAGTGACAAAGCGGCAGAATTAAGAAGCCACAAAAAAAGAGCCGAGTATCATTCGTCATTTTCCAAGAAATCATTGCTTTTTCCTCATGGAAATATGCCAAACCCCCACTAGTCTATCCAGAAAGAACCTAGAGCGAAAGAGCTGATGCACTTTTCTGTGTTATTGAAACTTTTCATCTCGACGAGGCAAAAGTCAAAACTCTCTTTCCCAAAATTCCTGTTTGCGATTTTGGGGGAAGCGCACTTCAGAAAATTACTGGAACTTCTGACGGATCCATTTGCGATAGCCATATCAATGATGCTAAAATGAGCCTACTGCATGACGTCTACACACCTTCGGTAAAAATACCCTGTGATGTGATGTAGAAAGCGAAACGAGAAACCGATTGTCACGTTTATGGAGGCAACCAATGGCGAGACTTGACTGTCAAGCAGTGAAATCCCGAATTCCGGTCTCGATCGAAATTAGACTTTCTTGCTTTCTTCGTTATCTATAGATAACGCGCGTGGCCGCGTTTTGGCACCAAAAGAGGCAAGTGCGAAAGTACTCTGTTCTGCAGGCAAACCTGCCCTTAAAAAATGCAATGGCAAGAATAATCGCCAAAACCCGCGTATTAACAGAAACCAGACGGGAGAAAGCTTTAGATGAAACATGTATACTACCGTCTCACGCCGCAATGGATCAAAAAGAACTTAAATGATTGTCCATCTGACTGATTCTGGATTGATTCCGGCATGGTGCGTGCGCATCGCCTCGCTCGCGTGCAGGCCCCGAACGTTTTTTTGCACCCATCTTGGTTCTCGAGCCCCGGGCCTGGAGCGAGTCGCATAATCTATAGATAGCAAGATTTGCTATATAAGCAGGGCAAACAATGTGGCCCGAAAAAGCCAGAATCCCTATCAAATCTCTCAAAACACGCGTTACTGTTTTCGAACAAAACAGAGAAAACCTTAAGTAACAAATATCCAGTGGCCCGTGCCCCCGAACAAACCCCACATTTTCTTCTCTCTTTTCTCATCCGGTACTATCATGGCTACAGTTGCGTCCGCAGAGTTGTCTGCGGATATTCTTGCCGGCAACGTCCGCAAGTCTATTTCTGAGGAAACATATAATCGGCTGTTGGCAGAGACATTCACGGAACTAGTGTCGAAAAACACCGGCTTCAAAACGGCGGTTTTCGACCCGCAAAAGCACTTGGCTTACTATGCGCAGGGCCCGTTGCAGCAGCATAAGTACGAAAACACAAGGCGGATCACCATGGAGGAATTGGGGCTTACCAACAAGTTGCAGATCTCGCCAATCGGCGTGCTGGACCCGTTCCCGCTTTTCACCGATGCGGCAATCGATATCATGCGAGCCGAGATCTTGCAGAAAGACGCGTTTTTGAAGCACGCCAGAATCTCATATAACCTGACCCTGAGCTTGGACTGCGTGCTCCGCGGGTACGTGAAGGAAAAGGATGAGGTTTTGACGCCATTTACGTATGCCGCTTGGACGCACCCAAAGACCATGGAGCTAGTGCTGACCATGGCAGGGGTGGATTTGCAGATAGTCATGGACTACGAGATAGCTCACGTGAACATCGGTATCACCGACGATGCCACCGCCGCGGCTCAGCGGCTGGAGCACGCTATGGCCCAGCGAGAACAATTGTTCTCTGGAGAAAACCCAGAAATTGCCGAGATCCCGGCGATTGTCGGGTGGCACCATGACTCGTACCCGTTTGTCTGTGTGCTCATGCTTTCGGATACTTCCGACATGATTGGCGGCGAGACTTATCTCCGCATGGGCGACGGGAAGTTGGCACGAGTTTCGGGGCCACAGAAAGGTTCTGCTGCCGTTTTGCAGGGCCGCTTGATCAAGCATTTGGCACCTAAACCATTAGGCGCAGCAGAGAGAATCACCATGGTCACGTCTTACCGTGCAAAGAACCCGCAACTCCACGACGGGTCAGTTTTGGGAACTGTGAAGCCCGAAATCAACTATGGCTCGAAATACTCGGAATTCTACCGCCAGTGGGTCGAGTACCGAGCCGAGGTGATGAAAGCGCGCTTGGATGCGTTGACCAGCAGCATGAAGGAAGATGCTTGTTTCAACAAAGTCGCCACGACCAGCGCGTTGCGTGAAATCGAGGATTATTTGAAACATACTTATAAGGAAATGGAGATGACGAGCGAAGAATGGGCCGAGGTGGCGAGGAAGGGGTGAGTGGGCCCAGTTTAGCCAGGTAAATGAATCACACTAGAATAGTGGGTGTATACTGTTCCGTGGATCGGACTTTTTGTATTATTCGAGTATCAAAATTATGAATATACCACGTTTCTTTGACCATCCCAGCCCCTTTAAGACCCACTCTTGGGGGAGCCTACTTTGCCTAGGGTGATCCTAGTATCGTTGAACTATAGATGTGGAATGACGAGCGAACTTTTTTCCGATTTGAAAAAGAAGATGCCAATTTCAAATACTAACCCTGATGACTAGAAGATTAGCCCGAGCCATTGTGGACTGCAGTAACATCATGGAAACTAACTCGTTTGAGCATATTCTTTTCTCGAACAGCATCATCTACACCACCATTTGAAAAGTCTAGCAGTTCCAACATTATCAACCTTTGGCTCCAGATCTGTCTCATTCTCCTTTGTTACATGAATCAAAGCCTAGTTTAAAGTCCGGTGAGCGAGGTTTCATAAATGAATGATTACACAGTGTTATTAATTAAGAGTTTCTCTCTTTTTTCAAAGTACAGCATGTGCTGAAGGCGGTCTTTGCCAAGCAAGCACATGTCACATGCTGTAGATTCTCCTCAGGGGCAGTATCTTCTATTCCCATCCGTCACAACATCGTCTAGCGAGGTTCTCAAGGGGCTACAGGCAGCAGAGTTTCGCCCAAAAGCCCTTTTTCTCGTCTTCGTTCACTTGTTGTTGCTCGTACTGCGTGACGCGCTGCGTGGTGGCGTAGTTCAGCTGCAGGTTGCGCAACATGGCCTGGCCACCCACGGTGTCGTTGTTTCCGTGAGCACTCAAATTCAGATGCGGCGGCAACTCCTGCTTGATTGGCGGCAAAGGGCGGTTGATCAAATGCTGCAACTTCTGCTGGTGCGACTGTGCTGCGGACAACTGCTGTTGCTGCTGTGTGGACTGACTGATGTTTTGGGATAAATTATTGTTGGCTGCGGCACTCAGAAGCGCGTTGCCGCCCTGGGCTCCATGGTGAGGCCTGTTTCGGCGCAGCTCACGGTGGCGGCGGTCACGATCGTTGGGCGGGTTAGGGTGGCCGTAGCCGTGCAAGTTTGGTTTCTTGTTGATCGACGAGTCCCATCCTTTGCCGCCATTGAGGTGCATCCAGTCAAAATCACCGTCACAGCTGAGGCCCATGTCGTCCAATGCTGACAACAACAACATACGGTATTCCTCATAGGCTGGTTCTGCCTCAAACGGCAACAGACGTACGGAATCCAAATATTCCGCAAACTGGCGCGGCAAGCCCTCGCACAAAAGCGCGGCCGCGGTGGTGCGCTTCTTGTCGCCAATCTTCTCGTACTTCTGCTTGTTTGTGGGCGCCTTCAAACCCTGCCAGGGCAATTGTCCACGCAAGAAGTAGAAGAACACGTGACCCAACGCTTCCAAGTCGTCACGACGCAGCTGTTCGCGGCCCAAGTGCGTGTTGATCGACATGTACCGCGCTGTGCCGCTCAACGACTTTTTCTCGCGGTACGGGATGTGTTGTTTCGTGCGTGGGTCGCGGTACTGCTTAGCCATGCCAAAATCGATCAAATGTACCTTGTTTTCGTTGGGGAACCCCTGGCGGCCAATAAGGAAGTTATCTGGCTTGATGTCACGGTAAATGAGGTCGTGGCGGTGCACTTCCTCAATCAAATTTAACATCTGCACGGCCACCTGAACCACGGTTTTCACCGAGAAGCGGCGCCCGCACCAGTCGAACAAGTCTTCGAGCGAGGGGCCCAACAAGTCAATGACGAGAATCAGGTGCAACCCCTCTTGTCCAAAATAGTACGCGTTGGGGATCCCGTCGCATCCTTGCAAGTGTTTATAAGTGCGGTATTCGTCGCGCAACTGTGGCGCCTCCGTTTTGCGCGGCTCGAACTTGATGGCCACGGCGACGCCATTGATGATGTTGCTACCTTCAAAGAGCACACCGAAAGAACCCTCGCCAATCTTCTTGCCTATCTTATAGTGCAATCCGACCACGGAGTTGTTGTTCAGGGACTGTCCAGAGACGTTCATTGGATGGTTTTGAGTCAGGGCGGCGGCGGCGATCGCGGCGGCGTTGGACATCAGCTGGCCGGTCTTCTTGGGGGGCACGGCCGTGTAAGACAGCTTGGCGTAGTGTGACTCCTGGCGGCTATCCGCAACTGTTTGATGCGGCGGGGAAAAAGGGCGATTTTCGAGCGGGAAAAAAGCGGTCCCGGCGGCTAATTGCGAGAAATTTTAGAAATTCAGGCGTTTTGAAACACGAAATGTGTCTATACACGGTGTTTGATCCGTGCTGGAAGTCGGTTCTGCGGCCAGATCTGCGGCGCTAAACAAGTCCTGGGTCAGCTGCCGTGTTCAATAGCGTGATACGAACAGAGACTTCTCGAGAGAGTCCGTGCGTGATTAATTTGATGACTAATCGTCCAAATCAGGAAGTATCAATGCGATAATATTGACTCTTTTGGGGCACGAGTGAGTCTTTGATGGCCGTTTCTTTTTTTTTGTGTGCTCAAAACGTGGGTTTTGGTGAGCGTCTCGAGAGCAAAAACGACGTGGGAAAATGTCGCGCACTGTGCTTGTGAGCGAGCTCCGGCCGCTTAGCGAGCGAGCAACTCCCGGCTAGCCAGTGGCATGGTGAAGAAACCAAAAATGGACTAAATTTTGGGTACTAAACCTGAAAATGGGATTATTCTACTATCAATTAGTGATTGAATGAATCTATTTCACGCCAGAGGCTTGGAATATGTTAATTATTGCTGGGTGCTGGTGTCAGCGATCGATAAGACCGGGGTTTATCTGCAGGCGGCAGAGGTCAGCGCCGCCACGAAACGTGATCCGTGGCGTATATATTGAAAAACCACGTGCACAACTGTATAGACCAGAGAGTCGAAAACTTCTGAAAATAATCGAGAAAAATCAATTTTTGATTACAAAAAAAAAGGATTTTTAGTCTGATAAATGCATTAATCAGAACTTTCTTGGTAGAGGGCGGTATACGACGATGGCTTGATTGGCGCGGGCTCATGTTTGGGATTGGGATATTCGAAACAACAATACAGCTCGGTTTGAGATTAGAGTGATCGAGTTGCGCACGACCTTTCTGATCGCACTTAATATCTGGCTGTGATGCATAAGAATTGCACGTTTATTGAGATTCAGATGGCTTTTTTTTGGGCTCTTCACCATGTATTAGAACACGTGTGAGTTCTCTGGTAGTTTTTATTCAAGTATGTAATACTTCGGAATCAGCTTAGAGTTGTCACTAAATCCTTACAACTGTATCACGTGACACTTGGACTACTTCTTGGCCTTTGATCCTATGCGTTGACACCATGTGCATAAATGGTTTTTTTTTTTTGTTTTCGTTGAATCAACTTGTTGAAAGATTTGAGAAGGAAAGAAAAAAAAGAAGGAAAAGTGATGAGAGTTCCAATTGCCCCCATTTCAAAAGCAATGAGTCAACAATGACTCAAGCATGCTGTGAGCTCCTTGAAGGTAGACTCAGTCGCGACTCAGAGAAGTCCTTTTTAGACGAATTTCAATAAGTGCATCTTCGTCATTTTGGAGTGCCTCAAGCTTTAGTGAAATCTTTCATTTCCCATGATTTTCTTAAACTTCCGATAACAAGATGTGAAGAAAACCATTGGTGCTATTTTATCAAAGAGAAGATGTGCGCTCCGGAGTTAGTCACTGTGTTCAGATTTACTCCAATTTTTTTCAAACGCCAAATGGCGCATTACTCAATTGTGGTATCATTAAAATCCAAATTGATTTGAAAGTAGTAAACGTAATAAGGACAAAAAATTATCACTTGGCGGGACTTCGCTCTTGCAACAAAATACTTGGCGAGTGAACCCTCAAACCTTGCAGACAAATGGTGTTAGGAACATCATGCATTGCATGGTCTTGAGTCTTGACCAGTATTTGGGTCAGCATTAATAAAGAGGGAAAAAGCAATTTTGAGTCTGAAATCGTTCAATCAGGAAACTTGAAAAGCCATATAAGATCTATTATTCAACAAATTTTGTAGGAATAGATCGAACTGATATTTCAGCGCCCAGTTACTGCTATAAATCATCATGACGTAATCGAATCACCCACACTTATTGTTGCACATCACGCCAGCAAAAGGATACGGACAAAATCGAGTCTGATGATAATAATCACAGGTGAAATTTAACGGGAATAAAACAAAAAGAAACACAAAAATAAAAACACAAAGCAGAACGGTCCAAACAAGAAAAAAGAGTACGTATTCACATGTATGCCTATCCCACTAATCGTCCCCGGCTCGCTCGCTGGTGCCGGTATGCGCGCTCCCAAACCGGCGATGGCATTGCTGCCGAACCGAATTCGTGACCGTTGCAAATGTTGATAATTCTGAAAAAAATTCACTCATTTGCTACCGAATCGATCAATATTCTGATCCTTATTCTTTCTACGCCACACTAAACATGTCGTCGTCCTCGCTTGACCAGATCATGATTGAAGACATTGCCCGTCACTGTCCTCTGCAGTTTTTGGCATTCCATCAATGCATGGGCAAACCACCTCTGGAGGCCGACTGTGCCGCCGAGCAGGTCAATTTGTCTCGCTGCATCAAGCAGAGCGTGCCTGTATTCCAAAAAATCCATGGCGTTTGTGCAGGCAAACTCCAGGCCTACGAGCTGTGTCTTCGCATGAACGGATCGAGTCAGACCAAATGCCAGCAGGATTTGAAGGAGTTGCGAGACTGTGCCCTCGGCGCAGTGACGAAGTAGGTGATTCTGGCTGTATATAGAATAATGAATAGTGATAGACTTTTTGACTAGGGCGGTGTTTTTTGCTTGCATTGTCCCATATACTAGCTTGAGGTGAAAAGATTGAAACTTACGCGGCAAAGCCTGCTCTTGGTATATTGATCTAGAACATGCCACTTGCTTGAATGAATAATATGTGACCTAACATTATTTGTTTATGATAACGAGCTTGGTGCGTCAGATTTTAGGGCAATGTCCGCCAGCGTACAACAGAAATGTTGCCGGTATTTGAACCTGGGTTGGGGTCACGTCTTTTTTTTAATCACGCAAGTCATGACCCGGCTTACGTTTGTGCAGCATACTTTCTGCAAACCATTCATGCTTCTATGTTTGTAAAGGCGCCGAGTTGCACCTTTTGCGCAATCTGATTCGGCTCAACGTGCGTCTTTTGTGTTTGTAATGTTTACAACTGTTTCGGCATATTAGATCCACTGATACCTACATCTGCTGTAAAATCAACAACTTGCATCAACTTAGGCGCATCAATTGTTTGAGCGGGCCGATTTGGATGGAAGAGTTTAACCTGTTCTAGAGCGCGTGAGTTAATTGATCAGGTCTCAAATTGGCAATTCATGGGCCATTTTTCAACTCCTAGAATTTGTGTCTTAGAAAGATCAAATGACATTTGACAGAATTTCCGGCAAGATAAGGTACCCAAGAACGGGTGAAATAATTGGCAATCCGACAAGATTCTAGTCTGGCACAGCCTGACTTCTATTCCCCACGCCGTGGATTTCATCTGCACCAATCCTGATCGCAGGTTATGAGAAAGTAACTTCATTCGAGAGGAATCACAGCGATTGAACTAATAGTCCAGAAAGCCATAACTTTCCTTTGCTTCCTAAATCTTTCTCCAGGTAGCAGTTTTCAAGAAAAGAACTCTCTTCCTGACGGCCAATTCATTATCGACGCAAAAGACATGATGCATCAGGTCGATTGGAAATACAGTCTCCAAAGAATAGACATGAAGCTTGGGTATATCCTTCACATGTGTGATTTTTCCAAAAATTCACCTCCTCCAAAAGATTGCCTCGTACAACGTTTGAAGAGTGACATTGTATAGCTAAATATCGATCGCTTCATTCGAGCTGTAACTTGATTCTCGCGTAAACCACTCTAATTCGTCTCACACACTAAATCATAATTTGACGTTTATACATGATAATCTGTAGCCAGAGTAAGAGAAGCTTCACTAAATTATCATACTTTCCTATAACCAGCCACTGCAGGGCATGCAATGCGGTCTCCAAACCTCGATTTAGACACTGTGGTGTTTTTCCAAAGTTTCACCTCAATATCAAGCCAATTCGATAGCCACAGTAACTGGCGCATAACAAATTTGCTTGTAAGAAACCGGCAGTCCAGTGGTTCTTGTCTCCTTCAAATATAACTTATACTTCGCTCTCCTCCATCACCCAGCAAATACCTCCCCATCCCCTAGTAATCACTCCACCATCTGTGAATGACACCCCCTCAATCCCAACACCCGAATGCTTCCACAAATTCACCCCATTAATTCTCTTCCTCTACCAAAAGAGCACAAAACGCAAAACACATAAAGAACATCTTAGCCAGCACTGAAATCACTGCGCCAAGTACTTCTGGGGGATGTTTTGGATCTTCACCGGGCTGACGTAGTCGTGTGCCTGCAGCCGGCCCCCAGCGTTCGAGTGAGTCTCCTCGATCTCGTGTTCGTGGTGCAACATCTCGTGCTCGATATCCTCCTTGTGTTTCGTGTGCACATCTGGATCCTGGTCACGGTGGTACTGGTTCCAGTGGTGGTTTTCGTATTCTGCCTCGAAATCCATATGGTGACCTGGCCCGACGCCGAAATCAGGCAAAACGCCGCCTTTTTTCGAGAATTCGAGCCACGCATCCTTTGAGATGTTGCCGTCACTGTCTGCACCCACGAGACGCGAGACTTCGCTGATCACACGCTTTTTTGTGCTTTCCGAAATCGTCTCTGCATGGTCATGCTCGCCCATGCCGCTGCCGTCGCCCACCACCGAGTCACGCGTCAAGCCATAGATGTACAAGATCTCCTTCGGCGTCCAGTATCCTCTGTCCTGCAAATCATGAATGAGGAAGAACGCTGACGCATCAAAACTGTCCATCTGATGTTCTTCCTGCATGTGCCATTCCTGCCACGAGAGTTCCAGAGGCTTTGCGGCCTTGGCGGCGTGAGCAGTTGCTAAAGAGACCGCTGCGAGGACCAGCGCGAGAAATTTGAGCTTCATTTTGGAAAGTTTTGTGTGAAATCTGTGCACTTCAGATCGAAATCAGACAATGACGTAACAAGTGCTCAGATCAGGCTCGATCACACCCGTACATCCCCACATAAGCCTATTTTGATGCATACAACGGCAATATGATGGAATGGTTTACGATTTGCGGCAGGCGTATATGATAGAGATTCATGAGAATTGAAGAACAGGGGACCATTCCTTGATGAACCTTGTTTTGTGCTTGAATTTCACTAACGTGATCGGGCAAAGCTAGATACCATGGCTTCCAGGGACTCTGTTGTATTGAAGCCGACGCGATGTTATCTACTACGCATTATCTGAGAAAAAAATTACAAAGATTACAGCTTATCTCCAAGATGACGGAAGCAAGCTGTACGCCTCACTTTCATTTAGGTCACTGCATATCAATAATTGCTTGGATGCAAATTCTACGCCTGCCCTGGCACGCGCGCATGGCGCCGGACGTGAGAAAAGTTAATACATATATGATCACTCCTTATACGAAAGCAAAAGCCGCTTCACAAATAGATGAAGGATGATGTTGATTCCGTTTCTGGGTGTGGAGGGAGGAACACGTACGTCTTGCTTCACGGATGTGTGCTTTTTCACCTGGCGCTGTGAAATGATTCAAGGAAGAAAAGATCATAAGTCACGCGATGTAATACTGCCGCAGATGCTATGAATTAGCAGCGCAAATATCATACCCAATTCATAATTGAAAAATCCACTGGAAGTACCGATAATCCTACTTCATCAAATTTTTCAAGCTTGTGGGCATTCATACTGACTATCTATCATGGAAAGTCTGGGGCCAATTCTCCTAGGAACGCGCAAAGTTGCAGCAACTGGCGGGTGCCAACTGAAGATCTCGAAAAGACTACTTACTCACTGTTTCTTACCAGGGAATCGATCCAAACACAGGGGGCAATCCAAAATCTTAAGTTCTTCAGACAATGCATTTTTATCACCGAGAGATAGTCCTTGTTTTATCAAATACTCTCTCTAGCAGAGTTCTTGCGCAGGCCCTGACCCTAGCTGTGGGCCGGCGGCACGCTACTATTTACTACAGTAAGACCTGATTCTGAGAAACATGTCTATTGAGAGATAATAGGTCAATTTTCCAAATTTTACCGTTCAAAATCGCATGTGTGGTATTCAAATCCAAATTCATAAAGTCGGAGTCAACAAGCCATGGCCTAGTTTTGTATCTTAAAGCATGATTCTTAAAACCAGGGCTCACTGCAGTCGACTATCCAGGCCCCATTCATTTGCCCTCGGAAGTCGCGAGGCCCCGAAACTTGCGCGCCATGAAATCGAATCATCATAAATCGCGGCCCGGTTTCCCCACACGTGAAAATCCATCTGAATTCACCCAGTAAAAGCCATGAAGAATGAAAATCTCCCCGTGAAACCAACAGAATCACGTGTTGGCCGCGAGAATCAGCGCTATAACCCGGAAAGTGGTGCACGCATGGTCGCTGGGTGCATCTGCTTCAATGAGTCAAAGGATAAGGTGGTGATGGTGCTGTCGAGTGCACATAAGGGCCAATGGGTGTTCCCTAAAGGCGGAATCGAATTGGACGAGGGCGAAGATTTTGTCGTTAGCGCTGTGCGGGAAACATGGGAGGAGGCTGGATGTGAGGGCCGTATCATGGCGAAATTGCCTGTGGTTTTGGACTCTCGGGGCCGAAAGGCGCCTGTTTTGAATGCAGAGGAGCGGGCACTGGACTGGGACCCGAAAAAGTTTGTTCCGAAGCTGGAATTCCATTTTTACGAAATGCTAGTCGAAAACTTGAGCACAGTCTGGCCGGAACTGGCTGCTAGAGAGCGCCGTTGGTGCACATATTCCGAAGCAAAGCACGAACTACTAAAGGCAAAACGGCCTGAGCTTGTACAGGCGCTAGACGCCTCGTGTATTGTGAAAGACGTGGAAAGCTGCAAGACAGACCCTTATTGATTATCCTGACGCTTCTTTTTTTTTTATTGTTATTTATTTTCTTCCTCGCTCACTCGAACGCTTATTCCACAGAAAAATAGTGTATAATCCAGACTGCAGGAATTATTGACTCTTTAGCTCGAAAAAGAGATGAGAGGAGAATTCGTGCCATTTGAAGAGCACACGTGGACAGCATCAGCGTTTATACGGACTAAATTTCTGTACATCGTGCCAGCTCTCCCACATCAACAATGTTCGACGATATCCAATACTCGTTATCAGAGTGTGGTCTCACCCGAAGGAACATCAATGTAATGTTTCTTATCGTCCATGACAGGTAACATTGAGTTGTCGCCCTCACGCGTCCAGTCCCACCAAAGCAGCCTTCTCAAAAATCATATGCCACTGATCTATCGGGTCTACTTACTTGAAAAAGCTTCCCATTAAGTTTGCCAACATGTTGTTCCCGCCCTGCGCCGAACCCAAGTTCAACGCAAAATATTCTCTGCCCAAGTACTCCACGGGCGCTGTAAGCTCTTTTTCGGCCAACAATGGCTTGTAGTGAGTGTATAACTTCATAAATTTCTCACCCGACTGACTCTTGCGCAATGTAACAACTAGCAATTGCAAAAAGTTCAAGAGATCATGGTGCTCAAAGATGTGCAAGTTGTCGGTCTGCTCTGGCGCCTCGCCTGTCTTCTCCAAATATTTTTGTACAAATCTTTCCATCGCTGCTTGCGCAAACTTGACATTCTTCAAGTACGCGTAGTTTATCACGGCACGAGCCAAAAAATCTCCTGGATCGGCCGATTGGTTCTCGGAATACCAAGAGAACAAATAGTCGACATAAACTGGCAAAGACTCAAATGTGCCCAAGATTAGGTGCAATTCCGCCACAGCAAACACCTTATAACGGTCGTCCTCCGTGGGCTGTTCTGGCACTGCCGCCAAAAGCTTTGTGCCAAAAATGTGGTGCAAGCTAGCGTCACCGAATTTGGCTCCATCGAGCTGCGCCCATGTCAACGCCTGTTTCGCCAAGTCACCAATGCTAGGCTCAGCGTCCGGAAGAAGCGACACCAACTGGATCAATTTGGCCCGGTGTTCCTGGCCAGGGCCCGTGCTAGCACATTTGACGCCAGCCTCTGTGTAAACCTGAATTAAGTACGAGATCAAATCGCTAGCGGACGCATATTCCTTGTTTGTAGCCAAGATCGATGCGCCTTGGTCCAAAATCTCGATGGCTAGCTCGAACTGCTTGGCCTTCACATATCTGTTCGTGATTGTGCGCAATGTCTGGTGGGCCTCGTAGAAATCCTTATTGTCAATTCTCTGCTGGAACCGCGCAATTGTCTTTTGAAGCTTGTCACTCATTGTGATTTATGTTTTTTTTTATGGGCGGAAGCTTTGTTGTGGAATTAGCTTTGACGACACTTTTGAGATTAGTTTGGACGTGGTGAGAGATATGAGGAACTGGCCCGCGAATCTGGCAGCAGGCGCGAAATATTGGGGCGAGAAAATGGCGCCAACTTGGCTCTGATTCAGGCTTTTCGCGGATCTGGCCTGAATAAATGATGTCCAAACAGGGCCGAAAACCGCTGGAAGGGCTGCGAAAAGCTACCCGCGGGAAACAGAGTGAGCGGCACGATGTCATCAGATCCGTCAATTTTGAGGATTATGGAGTCAACTTTGCTTTGATCCTTAAAATTAGTATGTCTGATCGAATTGAGAAAGAATAAAGTGCAGTTTTGAGTATTTTTTTGTGGGGGGAATTGCCAGTTGGCTGCTTAGCGTTAGCGACAGAGGGCCGGTGCTATGGCCAAACACGTCCCAGCCTGGTAGAAATCCTGATCTCGACAAAGAGTCCGAATTTAGAAATAAAGTCAGATTTTATCCATCAGCTTTTAGTTAATAGATTTTGACACATCAAATTGCTGAAATTCAGACCCATAGAAGTTTTTTTTTTTTTTTGACGTGTTCAACTAATATGGATGACTTCAGTCTTCACCCTCACAGGCTAATGAGATCTGGCCCCGGATGCTGACCCGCTCTGACCGGCACACAGCACAAGGCCCGGGGCCCAATGACTGGTTTTCCCGTGCACACCAAGATATCGATAGATCCAGATCATTCATTTCTGAACGCAAATCATGAGACAATCAGCATCCCTACTCAAGCACGTGCCGCTCATTAAGTTCGTCGGCGGCCCACACCATGGTACGTAATTGCGTTTTTGAGAAAGTGCAATCAGATACATCGCAACATTGTGAAGCGAACATAAACCCGGATCTCACCGGGACATGATTACAGGAGAAAGTCTACCCAAAATGCCAAAACACGAGCATTTGTGGGGCAATTTCGGATACAAAATAGGCTGGGATCTAGAGTAAAGTGATATTGGGGGAAAAGAATCACGGGAATTGATTTGGATATGGCCGACTTTCATGTTCTTGAGCACACAATCTTCTGGCCCAAAACTTCGGAGCAAATACTAACCCAACCAAGGTGCTTCTGTAGCGGCAAAAGTGCATCCGCTTTCATCTACGGGCAAAATGCCATCTCTTCAAAAGGCGGTTTCGTCGCATCAACTGTCCTGGAAGCCTATTGAGCTTAAGGAAGGTGAGGTACTTTTGAGAAATCAGTTGTCTAAAAGGTTCAGATACACAGTCCCAAGTGCCGAGGAGACTGAGCAAATTGACAGCGGCGGTGCTGACCTTGTATACTGATCTTTGTGTGTTGGAGAGCATTTGAGATAACAATCGCAGAATATTAGAGTAAGAAAGGCGATCTCCAAACCGAATAAATTATTGAGAGGACACAGAATGTTCTCTCGCAATCAAATATTCACGAAATGAGCGTAGGCCTTGAAATACACATAATAAGTGCAACATGTTTTCTTAAATGATTCACTTATAAGGCGAGAGCATCATCGCTGTCAGTGGTTCCGTTTGTGCTAATTCATTTCTTGCTGGCATATGAGTATCTGATGATTCTCTATAGAAGAATGCAAGGCTAATATGACAACTTTTCGAGTCATAAATGATTATTTCAGTCGCATATGAAAGGTTTTGAGGAGAGTGAAAACTCGCTTCAAGGCTTAGCACTACGTAGAAGGAAAAACTATAAAGAAAAAACAAAGGAAAAAAAAGAAAACGGGCAAAGGGTGGCTTTCTGTCGTGTTCAATCGACTACTGACATGCAACCCAATTGCTCATTTAAATTCTTCGAAACTCAAAGGTGGTGCCTTGCCGGACCCGTCCTCTTGGCTTTACGAGGGCATTAAAATAAATCTCTCGTTTTAATGACAAGCCTGATTCGGAGAAACCAAAAAACACAAAATCTGGCTCAAATCGATATGGTAACTGTGATCCTCGTGAGCAATTCTGCATTTGTTCAACACCATAAATCATGCAAGAAGAGGAATAAAGGTACATATCCAACAAAATATCCACGAAACTGCTCAAATTTAGACCCAAAAAAAATGTCCCGATGATTTGATCTTTCCCCACATCCACAAAATTCTTACGATATTTGCAATCGACTAATCTTGCTTCCCATGAGAGAATCATATTTTTTTTTGAAGGCAGATTCCAAAATGGTAGTGCGCACCTCACCATGCAGACTCGCCACTTGAAAGCGCACCACATAAAACTGTAATAGTATACTAGGTAGTCCGCCAGATCATCAGCAATTCCTCGATAAACAATCCAATCATAACTCAAGATTGCATAAGGGTATTCTGATTCACACGGCAAAAACAAAAATAGTTTCAAACAGGAAAATCACTCAGCTTTTCAACCTCAAACACCCCCAAAACTCAATCTAAATAGCCGCGCCTAAATGAATCACGATCCTTTCGAGTGGGGCCGCCCTAGCAACGAGACTTACGGCGCATACAACGCCAAAATTGTTGGCGCTGGCAATTCTGCGGCGCAGGCAGACTTCCCGTCGATGCACACGCAGCAGCCGATCATCACCGGAACATCTGTGTTGGCGCTTAAGTTCAAAAACGGCGTGGCGTTGGCCGCCGACAATATGGGCTCTTACGGGTCACTCCTTCGCTTCAATAACCTCGAGCGGTTAGTGCGTGTTGGCGCCGAGACGATTGTGGGCATTTCCGGTGATATCTCGGATTTGCAGCACCTCGAGCGTCTCTTACACCAATTGGAAACAGAACAGGAGGTGTACGACAGCGATGGCGGCCACGGATTGCGCGCACCACACGTGCACGAGTACTTGAGCCGCGTGATGTACAACCGCCGGCTGAAGATGGACCCGTTATGGAACGCGATCATCGTGGCCGGATTCAACGACGACAGAACGCCGTTCCTTAGGTATGTTGACCTTTTGGGCGTTACCTACGGCGCGCTGGCATTGTCCACGGGCTTCGGTGCCCACTTGGCCGTTCCTTTGTTGCGTAAGCTCGTGCCATATGACGAGGACTACGAGAAGGTCACCGTCGACCAGGCGAAAGAGGCGATCACTGACTGTATGCGTGTACTCTATTACAGAGACGCACGGGCGTCGGACAAGTACACGATGGCGGTGTTCACGTTTGACAACGGCAAGGTTGACTTGCGCTTCGAGCAGAACCTCAAGGTGGAGAACCAAAACTGGAAATTCGCCAAGAATGTGATTGGGTACGGCAGCAAACAGTTGTAAGCAGCCAAGATGGTGCCATGACCATTGATGGAATCAGCAGAGCCCAGTGCATTACAGGCGCAATTGGCTGTGCCAGCTTACACTCACCTCGGCGGTACATACTGTGTCTGTCGATATTTGGGTGTTCATGCCCGCCATGCCTCCCTGTCGCATGGCGCAGACAACTGAGTAAATTAGAAACCAAATCGATTTGGCTGCGATTGAAGATCGTTGCAAGTAAATACTTGGTATCCTCGCTGATGTCCAATGATAAA
Organism: Metschnikowia pulcherrima; assembly: GCA_009746055.1. Lineage (NCBI taxonomy): Eukaryota > Fungi > Ascomycota > Pichiomycetes > Serinales > Metschnikowiaceae > Metschnikowia > Metschnikowia pulcherrima. Next base: position 1,087,193 of record VFXK01000006.1, read on the forward strand.
TATTTCCCACGTAAACATTCGTAGCTACTGCGGTAGTAACTGGTGAAAGAAACACGAGCGACACGCTTGCTTGCGGAATTCGCTCTATAAATTGGCGTGCCATGATTAGTCTTTATAGTAGATTGTGCCACAACTAAGCCGTGTGATAATTTTTTTAAGAGCGATCAGAATCGAGTTCCTGATATGGTGTTAATAACTGAATTGTTGTTTCTAATAAGCTCCCCAAGGGATTGAACAGATACAGCAATCAAAATATCAGCAGCATCACTAGTATTGTGGCTAGCAATCGATGTTAAGTTTATAATTTCTAGAGGTAGATTCTACATCAGATTTTGCAGGTTGGAAGCATTGAGCATTGGTGATTATGATAGGAGATCAATCTTCGCTTCGATTCGAGATAATAAAATGAAATCGTTAATTCTTTATCTCTCGTTTGTGACTGCCTGGCCGAAATATATCATCAATCGATCAATCAAATTTATTATGTTTTCTAGAAGAACTCGATTATGCAAGGCCACGCCCCTATTCTTCTTGGCCTTTCGGGCGCCAATGCCCAGTTGGTGCAGTCCGTTTACCAGCCATGCAGACTCGGGGCGCCCGAGCGCAGATACGAGAAAGATGTGGTTAACAGAAGACGAAAGATAATACTGAACTGCAATCCTTTTTTCAATTTCAAGGGTATTCCTTGGGCCAGGTTTCATGCTATGAGTGAGCGAAAGAGCCCTTTAATGGGCATTCTGGATTCACTTCAGAGAAGCGACTTTTCGAACCCCTTTTTGTTACCACGGTAGGCCGGGTGCATGGATGGAAAAGTGGGCCGTTTTCGCGGGATTTTGTCGTGCTGGTACGGTGATCGTGTACACGCCGCCCGCAGAATGGCAGCTTCCATGCAGACAGCCGAGTGAGGAAACGTCCGGCACACGCGATTGTCAAGTGGCTTTCGCTACTCCACCTTTCGTTGATAAGGCGGTCTTTTTTCCGCGTTAAATAGTGCGTCCGGGGACGTTTTTTCGACAATTTGCGCCTAATTTGAGCAGAAAGCCAGAGCTATTGCGAACATACTAAACAGGCCCATATCAAGACATACTCGCAACGCTCGCTTCTACCAGAGATTGGTTGCTCCACCCCAAATTTAGACTGATAAGGATTCGATTCGGATCTCCGTTCACATCAAAATTTCGAAGTTTGCAAAAATAGATCATATGAGCTTTGAAATCACGTTTTTGGGCACGTCTGGGGGCCCGCTGGAGCTTGGGAATTGTGCCATTTTGGTCAAACCGGCGCTGCTACTGTACAGCGCTATCCTAGGAAGCAGAGACCGACCCCTATTTTCGATAGACGCCGGGTCAGGCTGGCACGCGCTTGCAGAGGTCATTCTCAGTGACCGAAGATATGCTTTGGAAACGCCGAGCCCTCAAAATGGGAATCTGGGTCAGTTAGCTTTATACGAAGATTCGCTACAGCCGCACGAGTACTTGAATGTGCCATATACATACCCATATTCAAAACTAGAAGGTTCTCCATTGATGATTCTGCAGCAAATATTCTCCAAAATGTCTGCCCTGCTACTATCGCATCCTCATTTGGACCATATCCAAGCCATGGTGCTCAATCTGGCCGGTGGTTGCGAATCACAAGAAAAGACCACCGTGTACGGGTCTAAATTTACTACAAATGCTTTGAACACCCACGTTTTCAATGGCGTGATCTGGCCCGACTTGGTGCTGCTCGGCATGCTTGAACTAGAAACCGTGACACAGGAAAAGGAATTTAGTATTGCTCAAAACCGATATAAGGTGACCTATTTCGAGGTATCACATGGGGTAGTGGCTAACAAGGGCCGCCACGAAGGCCCCTATTCGTCGCTGGCTTTCCTTGTTTGTGATCAAGAAAATAGCGCCAAAATGCTTGTTTTTGGTGATTTCGAGGCTGACTCGATCCTGCGCGAGGAGAAGAATTCCGTCATATGGAAACACGTGGCGCCATATATCCTAGACGGGTCGCTCAAGTGCGTGATTCTAGAATGCTCGACATACAGCAGGCAACCGGGTGTCAATTTGTACGGTCACATGACACCAGTACACGTGATGGCGGAATTGCAACGGCTAGAAACATTTTGCGCAGAGAAAGCGGGCAAAAGGCAAAGCTCGTCTTTTGTCAAGAATTTGAATGTTATTGTTACCCACGTCAAGGAAACCTACGACTCAAGGGATCCACGGCGCAGGATTTTGGAGGAACTTCAACAGCTCAACGATTCGCTGGGCTTGCATTTGAATATCTCGATCGCTACAAATGGCATTCTGGTGGTGGTGTGAATGTTTTTTATTTATTTCTTTTGTCTAATTTGCTATAACGACTATAGAGCAGCTTGTCCGGGCTATGTCTACGGTGAGTTTCGAATCTGTGCCCCAACACTTATTCACATATGTCTATTTATATTTGGCATATTTTTTTTCCTAGCACACAATTCTGTGCATCAAGACTTGGAGTTAAGTAAAAGTGTTTAACCTTACAATATGTGAACCAAGGCGGAGATATCACACTGATTCTTCGGCAATTGAATATGGTGGCTCCAACACCTTGACAACTGCTGAGTCGATCAGCTTGTAGCAGATTGATCGCCAACATATGTAAATCCTAAATTCTTGCAAATTGAAATTTGACAAAACGGTCTTGGATTGCATTGTAAAAACATCTGTATTTCTTCTATATCATTTTTCAATTGTGAAGTCACAAAGGCAGGCTCTGGCGTAACGGTCATTTTTTCGAACGCGAGCTAAAGATGCACTCATACAAAGTGCCCCTGGGACACGTCACCTCGTTTACGCGAAGTACCGATAAATTGTCTCGCCGTTTCTCTTGGCCTTTAATCTCACCTAGCTCAATTCACAACGTAGCTCTCTGCGGCCAAGTTCAGGTGCAAGGCAAATGGAAGAGAGCGCTCGTCGTCGTCGTTGGAGACCACGTCAATGACCAGCACTTTGCCGAACGAACCGTCGGCTTCAGTGACGCCCAGGGTGCGTGAGGTGTGGAACGCAATCTGCATCGGGAACAACGAGTCCTCGGAGTCCGCAGGCACGGAGAATTCAAACGATCCGGCGGCATCTTCGAGCGCTATTTGCGCCAATGTGAATACAATGCCTTCTTCGGTCACGTCATACGATACGTGACCCGAGGAGTCCTCCTTCAAGATCACATCTTCAGACGCAAGCGGCACCAAGATCTGCACGTCGTCAAACAGGGCTTGGCCCGGGTGTGCAGCCACATACTCGGGCGTCAACTCATACTCCAAATTGACATCTGCGACACCATCGTCTAAGCTAACCCACGCCGTGAATAAGAGTGGCACCAATGAGGTGTCGTCGTCCTTGGCCACGGCCTTCCAGCGCAACACGCCTAAGCTCTGGTCGTTGCTGGGGAACGGCTTGTTGCGGTCCTTCAAGCCAATACTGTTGGCTGCAGAAAACAAGCCCTTATCGACGTTTGGGTGCGTCTTGTATTGGATGCCTGCTTGTTCACCGACAGTCAATAGGATCTTGGCGCGCGCCAAGCTCGCGTCGCTGATGCGCAACGAGAGGTCGCCCTTGACCTCGGATGCCGCGACGCCGCCCTCGCGGTGCAATTGCGCAGTGATTTTTTCGTTGACCGTGATCAAAATTCCCGGATTCAGCGGTTTTTGCAGCACGCTTTGCAGGGGCGAGGGCAGCACCGACGCCGACACTTGTTCGGGCTGGCTGGCATTTATGTACGCGCCTTGGGTCGTCTGGTGAGGCACTGGGGCCTGTTGCTGGTGTGGGGTTGTGGATGTGAGCAAAGGCTGTCTGTGCTCGGCCATTGTCGGTTTTGCAGCCTTTTTGCCCAACTGCAAGCCCTTGCCGCCAATCGCGCGCGGGGCCGCATACGAAGCCTCCATGTCAGGTTGCGCGCGAGGCAGCTGGCCGTAGCTGGGTCCCTGAGAAGGCGCTGTATTATAACCGAACGCCTCCTGCAGCGCTTGTGGTGCCAGCGGCTGATTTGCACCGAAAACAGCTGCTTGCTGCAGTTCCATGTTACGGCGCGCCAACTCCTTACGCTGGATTTCTTTGGCACGGCGCCTGCGCTCCTCGGTGGCCTCCATTTCCTTGTTACGCTCGATAATGTCCTGGATTTTTTCCTCGTGCGAATCCATTTCCAAAAAGCTCTGGACTTGCGATAAAGTGAGTTTCTCGCGGTAGCCCAACGTGACGATTTCGTCAAAAGCACTAAGCATTTCAAACGCATTGTTGAAGATTTCTTTTTCGTCGACGCTTCTCAACATGTTGCTCACAACAGACACGAATAGGTGTAACGTGTCGATATCCTGCAAGATGTTCAGCTGTTTGTTTGTCAAAAGCACCACGTAAAATTCCTCCAACGGCTGGTACACGTACCGTACGCTACCGTCCTCGACCGTGGTATTCTGTGAGCCCAGGCTCGATAATAACGCCGGGAAATTTGCCAAGAGCTCCGTGATCCGGTCCTTGCTTAAGTCTCGGAATTGCCTCGACACGAGTGCTTTGCCGCCATGTGTGCAGATGGATACCGCAAGAACAGCCATTTTTCAGAAGTGTGAAGCTTATTTGAACAGGGTTTCTAGCGTGCAAGTGTGACTTGTTAGGGCCTTGGGAAGAGTGTTTTGGTCGACCATGGCCTTTTTTCGAACACGAGGCCGGTTTGAGTGCGTGTGCGTACCAGATCGCGGTCCCACATGGTGTTCATGAATGGGACATGAATGTGGATTTAGTTTTCTTTACTCGGGTTTCAATTTTTCGAGGATACTTTGATTTTCTTCCTTGTGTTCGGCTTTGGGCTCACAGGTGAATCACTGTCATTTTTTTGTTCTACTTGCATCAGAAACAAGGCCCTTGCGCTACTCGCGAAATACACAATGACGTGTATCTATCTTTGGTAAAGTTAAAATAAGACACAGTGAGATAAATAAACAAATGAGATCCACATGATTTTAGGTTTCCCTGTAATGTTTTTTTTTTCTTTTGTCCTTGCGATTACGAAAACAGGCGAACTTCACCGAGCTTCGCCACGCGGATAGACATACTTACATTCACAAGGTATCACAGCGCTTCGGCAAATATAAAAGTAACCGCGCATTCTCGCAGGTAAAATTTGACCAACAGTGCGACCATTTTATCGCTTTCCAGGATCAGCTGGGTGGCATGTCATTGGAGCAGAAGCGACGGGAGATGTTCACTCCGCAGCCAACTACTATTAGCCCATGTATGCAAAATGCATAGCCATGATTGCCTTCAACACACAACCCTTACTTTGTCAAGTGGATGTCCATTTCGATGCCGTCATCCTTATTCTTCACCGCGTTTTTCTCGTTGAATAACTTTTGCAACTCGCGCTCGATCTCGGCAATCAAGGCGTCGTAGCCGCAGCTCTTGGACCGCACTCTGGCTTCACGTAAAAGCCGCTCCGCTTTCTCGTATTGTGAAAGGTGTAAATTCACGACCCCTAGCCCATACGTCGCCAAGGCGACTGTTTCACCAATCGTAGCATTCTCTTTGACGATCTCCTGCGGCAAAGTTTTAGAACCGCTGATAACAGACTCGTACGTGGCGACCACCATGTCAAGCAACTTCTCCTTGTTTGCTATTATTTCCTCATACGCGCGCTTGTCGTCCTCCAGCACAGACTCAGTGATTTTCTGTTTGATTTGGGCCGCGTCGCCGTCCAGAACCAGAATTGGCTGAAGTGGGTCGTGAAGCGCCTTGACTTTGGCATGGTCGACTCCTGCAGCGGCTGCAAATTTCTTACGAAGCGCCTGTTCCTCGGCTTGAAGCTGTTCTGCCTGAAAGTACAAAAGCAGCGCGGTGTTGCATTGCGACAAAAGCAATTTATCGGGAGAAACTCCAGCGACTAGCATTTTGCTGGTCATTGAAACACGGATGCTGCTGGCGGCCTTAATGTCTCCGACGGAAATGCATATGGCCGCCAAGATATCCATGGCGCTGAAGAATTCTTCGGCGAAAGGCTCCCAAGCCTCTGGATTTGTCTTCAAGACAATCACTTCTTCGGCATTGTTGTTTTTGAGCGCGTTCGCTAATTCCTGCTCTGCCTTAGGGTCGTTGAGTTGCTTTAGATTCTCTAAATTGTCTTTATTGGCCGTCAGGTTAAGCAAGTCACCCGGCGCAAGCAACGAGACATCATGAGACCCCATACCCATCTTGCGATTAGCTTCTTCTTGGGCTATGAGCAAATGTGTGATCAATATTGCCTTCGAAAGCAGCGGATTCTCACGGTTGAGCTCCACCAACTTGAGCGCTATGCGCAAATCCTTCTGGATAAGATGGCCACGGTGGTCTATTCCGGTCACGCGTGCCCCCTGGACCGAATCGGGCGCCGCCTTCAACACCGAAAGGTATAACGTGGCGATTTCATTATATACAAACGCAGCGTCATCCAACATGCCCAACCGCTCGTACATTTCACCAACTTTGAGTTGGATTCCTGTGTATTCGTCCGAAAGACGATCCATTTTCAATTCCCTACACTCCTCAAGCGCCTCTAAATAATGTTTCAACGCCAATTGGTAGTCCTTTTCGCCCTTGTCAGATTCCGCCCACAACCCTTTCCGCAAAATTTTAGCCACAGAAGGAGGAAAGGTGTGTTTTGGCCACCACATGTAGTATGCAAACGCTGTCAAAGATGCAAGGTATAAGTTGAAATTGATAAACCTTTTGAATTTGGAGGGCGGCGCCTCGTAATTAGGGAAATGCGAGTAATTGTACGCCCGCGAGAACACTGGACGTCCCGGTCTGGCTCTAGGTTTTAGACCAGGACGCCTTGTTTTCAAAAACGCCCGAAACATGTTTCGTATAGTGTTGTAGAATAGGTTGGGTGCTGGTTGTGGGGTTAAGAGTAGCCAATTGAGACCAGAAGATGAATGATCTGAATGGCTTGGTGCACGGGTGTTTCGCTTTAGGTTGGTAAATGTCTCACAAATCCTCCTTCTTTAACACACTGCGTGATTTTGCGAATCTTCCCACCGCCGCTACACATCCGAATTCCAATCACCAAGTCGGGTTTGTGCCGTCAAAGTCGTCTAGTGACACGAATCCTTTTTTTTTTGCGAACTCCATCTCCAAACTTCTGTTGACTTGCTTTTGTGTAATCAAATTGGTCTTATGTCCTCAAATTGGTTGTGTGACGCCAACGCGCGATTTGTGGTCATCGCTTAATGTTGCAAACTCTATTTACAACCTTCGTAGGATTACCAAATTGGTTTTGTGATTTCAAATCGGTTTTGTGACGCCGAATTGCTTTCATGACGCGCAAATTGAATAAAATACGTGAAATATGGAATTCATGTCGAACTCAGTCATACGACGCTAGAATTTGAGTTTGGGGTATTGCAGAAGTGCAGACGTTTCATGGCTAGGTCCACATAAACGCATCACATATGTATTAAACTAGATGAAGTTTAGTTTCAAAATACTTCCAGATATCCACATTTAATGAATCACACCTCCGATAAAGATCACGACAAGATAAGGGGGTTCATCCTCCATCTATTTTCATATGTCGAGACTTTTGATTACCAGTTGTTTTTTCTCGAACATCCCTGGCCAATCAAGCGTCTGTTTCATATAGCTCAGGCATGAAAACCGTTTGTTTTCTTTTGGTGTCGTTTCTTTTTTTTCGGCTCGAAACATCAAGTTATGTTCATAAGCTCACACTCGTTTTCTCTAATAATAAAATACGAAGCGGCCCGTGTCTAGGTTAGATGAATGATCTAATTATCTTTTGCATACTCTGCTAAAAAAACAATGTCAAAGACCCCACGTATTCGCTTTTTGAAACAAATATCCTGGGTTATCACATGAATTCTGCAAAATATTTGAGAGATTTGCGGGCACATCATACGGTGCTTGCTTCTACTCATTAAAGCTACAACGATCATCATTCTGTTGCTTCACACATCTTTCCAGTCCAAAAATAAGAATATATAATCGAAAAGCATCTAGAAAGCACCCATGTCCACAACAGCTGTGAAAAAGCTCCATAAACATCTTCCTATTTCAAAACCCGGAACTACCAAGCAAGAAAGCCCTAAAAAAATTCACAACATATCATTTCCATCATTTTTCTTCATGCATCAGAACTTCTCGTCCCCGGTTAGTAGCCAGGCTGGGTCTAGAACTAAACGCGCACGGCCCATCTATCCATCTCAAGTCGCTTCATCAGTTGCGAACCCAGGCCTTCCTGCAAGCCTCACGTCGACTAAAGAATTCACAACCGTGCAGCCCAAAAAAAAAGAAAAGAAAAAGAGCGACAACCCACTCATTGGCCGGATGAGAAAATATGTGCAAATTGGCGCATCTCGGCTTTTTTCAAAAACACAGGCAGTCCGGATTTATCAAATTTATTTTCTGCCCCACATAGATCCATTTCACATATTCCGAGCCTCACCCAAACTGCGACGACTCGAACCGTTCTGTACATTGCAGCCGGCGCGGGTAAGTGGCTCCACTCCACTCGTACATGTAAACGACACTATGTGCTGAATAGTCCAACTTTCCATCTCTTTCGTGCCAAATGTCCAACATATTGAACGTTTTCAACCCTCCTTCGGGCAGAGACTTATCTGAAGAAGAGTGTATTGGCTGCACGGCGGTACAACTGGCTGTTTGTTTTGCTGGAGGCGCATATTTTCTCTCGTCGATGCCTTTCAAAGGCAAAAACGGATTAGTTGACTTGAAGAAACACCCCGTGTGGTTTCAACGCGGTGTGCGTGGAACCGGAATAGCGCTTGTTGCCTTGGCTTTTTACAGACTTGGTGAAGTTGGCCGAATCTACTCTCAGCGTAAAAATGTCGGCATTTAGGCCTTTTTATCGATAGCTCAAGCATCGTCGCGTGAAGACTTTCGGCACGATTTCTACATTGAGTACGTGTTTATATGCAGGGATGTGGAGTTTTTGATAAAGGCGGGGTTAGCGTTTTCGCATGAATTGTCCCCAAGGAAGCTTATACATAGGGCCAGAAATACTCACATATCGAAGGCCAAATTTTGAATCAAGGAGATATTTGATCACGAAAAAGCGTGCGGCTACATAGAAGCCAATTTACTATACACATGTATCTATGAATTGCTCATGATCCATTTAACTAGCCCACGTGACTACGAAAGTTTCTCCCGAACTTCTTTTTATAATGAATGTTTGATTCGCCATGTAATACTTCGCCACAATATACTGATCAATTCCGATTTTGCCCAAAAACACATCGGATTTGATTGCGGTTTGTAGTCCCGCTGCATCGGGGTTAAGTTCCGCTAACTCCGGACTCGCGACGCTCATGTCGGTATTTGCCCCATGGCTAGCAACATTTCTCAGATGAACACCTCACCAGTACCGCCAACTTGCGCTAGGCTGGAAAAAAGTTTTTTCAATTCAAAATTTTCAGAAGACTTTGAACCAAAACAATGGATTGACGACTAAGGAAACACCAATAATTTGCCCTTTGTGACAAGAGGGATTGGTGTGTGCAGGCCAGAGGGTTCTCTGGGCACAACTCTCGCGTCTTGAACGCTCCCTTCAAACGGAGCCACTCGTCTCTCTGCAGGAGTCTTATGCATGGTGACGGCCCTATGCACTATAAAATGTCGCGATGTTATTTTAAGCCCACAGTCCTCTACATGAGGAATCATGTCCTTCGTAGTCGCGTTACCGTCAATACACGTTGTGACTTTTCTTGGTAGCCTGTAAAGACTGTTGACGGGGCCTCAAGCATGTTAACGGCGGTGAAAATCAACACTCACAGCCCCTGAGTGTTTCTAAGTAACGAGTCTAATTTCCTAATACTTTGCCTGAGTCTGAACGCGGCACCGCCGCCAATTCAGCGAGCTGGCATCATACTAACCATGTAACCTGGCACACGGGCTCACAGCTCATGTGTAGATTTACGTAGTTGCGCTTCATGGGGCACGTACGGCACCATACTGCATACGTCTGACCCTACAGCACTGCCCCCAAATTGTTCGACAAGCGACATCATAGGGATACAATACAATGCGTTTTCATGCACTTTTTGTATGCCCAGACAAGACGTGAATGAATGGTAGGATGTACTTTGACGGGAGAGGGTCCAGACTGCCGTTCTGCCGAGACACATTTTTGCTTAGCTGTTCAAGCCTCGCGTAGCTTGCGTCATTGTGTTGCGTTCATAGTGTTTGGAAATTCGCCGCGCGCAGCATTATTGGCGCGGACGTGCGCTTTCTCAGACCAATCAATGTGCGACATGACGCTTTCCTGCATGGTGCCAGCACACTGCTTTAATAGCGCAATCTTCTGAGATCATTTTCAACAATGCCTGTCCTGCGCAAAATCTCACATATTCGCATGTCAGGTACCGTTGACTTTCACGTCTGTAGGCTGACGTATATAGGAACTTCGTTTGCTGCTTGCCGGGGTATATGCGAATTTTTCTGTCAGCTCCATATTGAAAGCCACCCACACAAATTCCTAGAATAGAGCCCACGGCAGACCTGAGAATTCGCTCCAAGCCACTCATTAACTCATTTTCAGCGTGCCCATGCATTTGCAGATCCCGCCCTCATTTCTTTAATCCCGTCTAGATTCTCCACTGGTTTGTAGCGTGCACATTCATCCCAACGTTACTAGTACCGCACCGCTATTTCCCTTCGTTTGCACTCGACGCTCGCTTAAACTTTATAGAGCTTAGCCCAAATAAGAATTCATTGTCAATTATGGATCAGCCGCAATCGATGGAGGTTTCCGAGCCAAAAAGCAATACCGGCCCGCCGCTGCGCAGAGGCCCCTACGACGAGCATGACCCGTTCCGCCAAAACACATTGGACTTGAAATATCCGTTTCCACAATCACATCTTTTCCCACCAAGCCTGTCGATCCGCAGCGAGCCGCCGAAAAGTGCAGGCCCGTTTCTGGAGGCGCCGTCAGTTCACGATCACAGTCAGCGCTACACGCCGCAAGAGTACGTGACGCTGGCGCGAGAAATCGACGATAAAAGGTATAAGGGTCAATTCCATTATCCTTCAGGCGCCGGCCAGGCAAGCATGAGCCACCTCAGCAATGCCTTACATCCTCCGGGGATTAATTTATACAACGGGAGCGGCGCGGGCGCCGGCTCGTTCCGCGGGCTCATTATCCCGCCGTCGGTAAACCACAGCATGGCAAAACCAGCTGAAGAAAAGTTAGTCACGCCGATCCCGCCGTTACATGTGCAGCAAGAAAACTCCAGAAAGGAGGAGCTTGAGCTAAGCGCCGACGGCGAGAACGTGATCCAAAGCAAATGTTCGCGCTGCAAAAAAGAGTTTGTGCAACGGTTAGTGAAGCCGGCGGATACGGGCAAGGCAAAGACCAACGAGCCCAAGGTATATAAATTGTGTTTCCACTGCCGCGATTTGCAGCGCCAGCGATCGCGCAGGTGGCAAAAAAAGACTAAGGATAAGGAGGGTGCATGTCGCCGTTGTGGCAGCGAGATCCCATTGGACCAGCAGAAGTTTGTATTGTGCCCGCAGTGCAGGAAGTCGCTACGCCTAAGAAAGGCCAACCGCGCCGCGCAAGGTCGATGCGTGCATTGCTCGGGCCCGATTGAGGCGCTGATTGTGAAGGACGACTCGCCCGATGGTGAGTCTTCGGAAGAACCCGACGGCCGCCGACCGCTGGAGCCTGGTGCGTTCAAAGTATGCCAGCGATGTCGTGAAAATGATAAGATTAGGCGCACAAATTTGGAGCGCATGGGTAATTGCAATCGGTGCGCAAAGGCCTTGACGCCCGATGAACAGGGCAAGCATAAAGTGTGTTTCACATGCCGCCAGAAGAAAAAGAAGCTGAGCAGTATTAGTGCGTTTAACCCAGACAGCGTCAACGATGGCCAGTCCGCACCAGCGCCACCGCTGCAAGGCTCGCTGCTCCTTCACGGGCCCCAGCATTTGCAGCCTCGTCACCACCTACAGAACACTATGCATGGTCCACAGCCAGGGCAGCAGATGCCCGAAATGGCGCCGAATGTGATGATGCCACTGATGTCGTTTATGCCCATGGAGCAGGGCGGTATGCTCATGCATCCAGGCATGGGCGGATACGCGCCGCCACAGGACCATATGGCATATGGGCAAATGCAGCACATGCCCCAAGGCGCGGGCGAGATGTATAAACCTCCGCAGCTCCCGCATTTGCAGCCACACGTGGATCAAGGCTACCAGCAGTATATTGGCTACCCTCCCGTCGGCCGCAACGGGCTTCATTACTCCAATAGCCGCATGTAAAGGCTCAGTAGACTTTACTTTATCAATGAACATTCCCACTTCAACCCATGTGTAAGGCGTAAGCGCGCACACATACAACGCAAGTGGCATGCCGCAGGCCCATGCATGATTTACACTAAGCTTTCTGTGGATGTTAACGTAAGAACACCTTATTGGTCTATCCCCATTTAGTTCGAACGGTGGCTGCAAAAACTTGCGTCATGTTCACGGCCGCCAGAACCTCAAGCAGGCAGTCCTGAAAGGCCTGAATTATTGTAAATTCTTAGACTTGTCATACGAGTTTATAAGGTTTGATCCAACGAGGTGGGAGATCGTTCCGTTAGATGATTTGCAAATGACATAGGCATATAGAAAAAACTTATGTCATTTCGGCATGAATTTGTGTTATAAAACTTTACTTTCAATATACGTTGCACTGATCCACATCAGGAGCCGCTTAGTCATAAGCAGCGGGATCAGCACACTTGCTCCGCCATGATTATTCTTTTTTTTTGCAAGCGAAATCCCGGGCTTCACGCAAGGATTGATTGTCCGAGAAATATAAATTGCGCTTTTTCCAAAACCAGGCAAGAATGTTAGACGATTAAAGAATTCTTTGATGATTCTTTGAGGCGCGACATTTTCATGCACGCTCAGCGTAAAGCAACATGCTATTCGAACCGTATTAGCGACACACGATAAATGGTCAAAGAAGGGTCATACAATACGCGAGAGGATGAATTGGTCAGGTTATGACTGCTAATTTATAAAAGCCTTGATCTTATCAAGTAAAGACAGATATACATTTTGTTGTCTATCCCAGCTCCGCCCCGTAGTGTATCGGCTAGCTGCCCCATCTGCAGGAACATGCCCTCTGCAGTTACCCAGACGAGCAGCATTGAACAATTGAACCACAACAATGAGAATTTAGTCTTGGCGCTTTATTATAAAAATAGCGTGTAAAACTGCAATTTTAGCCGAAACGCTTTTTGGTAACCACTAGCCATCGAATCAGTGATGGTATTGCATGCCTTGAGAGACTCAAGAGACTTGAGAGACCAGGAACAGTCACATTGGAGTGTATATGTTGTCAACAAAAATGTATCTAGAGTATCTAGCATAAACAATACTTAAGGAGTACCGAAAAAATCCGGCTAGCATAAAGCAAATTGAAATTTTGAAACCGGAAAAAAATCTGACGAATGAATACCGTCTCAGCTTTTATCAACGGATGGGGCCGTGCGCGACGGGCGGATATGAAGGGCCAAACACACCTTGCATAGGGCCCCAAGCACCACTGGAAGTCTGAAACCGGCCTGAGAAACCCGCTGCCAGCAACTCTTAGCACACCGCAAAAGACGTTTTCACGCCTACATTTTATAACCATAGAAAAAAATTCATAAATGGATAGAATAACCATCGAGATCCGTAACCGCCATTAAACAGTTTCCTGGCAATTGAATTTGATTTGACCCCACCGATCCATTCATTATTATACAGGCCTATTCTCTTTATACAGCATCCTGGAGCCTCATACACCTTATTACCCCATTTTACCACACATATCTATACACCGATACCACATTTCACAGCACCTGATGTCGTTCCAAAAACATGATCAGCCGCTGGCTTCGCTAGGCCCGGGCAAGGAGAAGGAACTCCCGCCGATTCCGCCCTTCAGCGAGCCGCTAATGCCTCCGAAATCGCTCAAGCGCAAAAACGTGAAACAACTCTCATTTAGCCCGGCGGGTAGCGTGCCCCTGCCCGCAGACTACTCGCAGGAGGCGTCCCGATTGACGGCGCTCAAGAACCAGCCCAAAAAGAAACACCCGCGCCCGGCGCCCTTGCTCAATATCGATCATTCGCCGGCGCCTACTACATCGCCTCAAGATTTGCTCGATTCGTTTCACAATTTGGACCTCCACGCGGCCCAGGGGTCGCCACAACTCGCACACGTGCAACGCAAACGGCGGACCGTGATTAGCTCGATTTCCCCCACGAAACTGCCGCTTGGCGGGCCCCCACTGCCGAATCCAGCCGCGCATATGCTAGTGCCGACATCTCTGGCGCAGAACTCGCCCCTCCCGCTGACCCCCTTGGCGGCTACACTGGCGGCGATGAACCTCCGTGATGCGGACCTCGTGCACTTGAAAGATTTGGGCCTGGGCAACTCGGGCGTGGTGCTGAAGGTGTTGCATGTGCCCTCGCAAAAGGCCATGGCGCGGAAAGTCGTGCTCGTGGACTCGAAGCTGGAGGTGCAGACACAGATCATTCGCGAGTTACGCATCATGCACGAGTGCCGCCTGCCATATATCATTGAGTTCTACGGCGCGTTTCTACGAGCAAACAACTCCATCGTGTTGTGCATGGAATATTGCAACTGCGGATCGCTCGATCGAATCGTGCAGCTATGCAACCCGCGCCAATTCCCACTTTTTGTGCTTAAAAAGCTTCTGTTTCTGATCTTGAGCGGCCTCACGTACCTCTACAGGACGCACAAGATCATCCACCGCGATATCAAGCCGTCAAATGTATTGATGTCTCACCGCGGCGAATTCAAGCTCTGTGACTTTGGCGTATCGCGTGAGCTCACCAACTCCGTCGCCATGGCCGATACGTTCGTCGGCACCTCGACTTACATGTCGCCCGAGAGGATTCAGGGTTTGACCTACGGCGTGAAATCCGATGTCTGGTCCATGGGGCTCATGCTTGTTGAATTGGCATCCGGAAGAAGCGTGTGGAGCGAGGATGACAACGGAGATGCCGAGGCAGGCTCAAAAGCAGGGCCCGAGGGTATTCTCGATTTGCTCCAGCGAATCGTCAATGAAACATCACCGACATTGACGGGAAAAACGGATCCGCTCCAGAATCAAAAATACGACGCTGATTTATGTGCTTTTGTCGACTTGTGCCTCATCAAAGATGATTCTCGTAGAAAGTGCCCAGACGAGTTGTTGCAGGAGAGGTTCCTTGCAGATGTACCTTCGGGAGTTTTCGACAAAGATGTCAAGGCGTGGGCAAAGCAGATCCGAAAACTTCATAAAGAGACCTACGAGAAAGAGTGAATAAAAAAGTTTATCTTTTGTGTTTGCAGAGCGATTGGTTAGTTTTTTCGTAAGGGAAGTTGACCATGATGGTTATTTGGGGAGAATTTCTGAGATCCAGAATTCCAGTCGTGAGCTTTACTTTTTACCCGAAGGAATAGCGAATTCATGGGCTGAGAGCTAGGGTTTCGTTTAAGGGTTGTGCAATGGCCAATTGAGGGTGTTCAGCCAAGTCGTGAGAGCTCTGTTCCCTTATCAATGAATTCTGAATGTGAATTTTCAGTCTCAGGGTCGATTGTATACGGTGCAAGACCCAAAAGCCTGTGTTTCAATGTTCATTATTGTCTCTCTATTTACGCGAACCCGCAAGCTCTTGGCTCGAGTTTGCTAATCATGAGCTTTCTCACACCTTTTACTTGTGTGTCTCCCATACTCCGTGAATCAAGACTTTATGGTTTACATATTTTAATGTCCAGTCATGAATTTGCCCCTGAATTCAACCGATCATTCTCTCTATTCTAAAATATAAATGCATTCAATTTGACATGGCACGCCAGCCGATGCGTGTAAAAGACGCGTTTCCAGCTACACCCACTCCTGATCATCTCATTGATGGTCGCTGTTTGATGGCAAAGACTTGTCACATCATGCACGCAATTGTCATCCAGACATAAACGGAAATCCTTATCACAGTGGAGCCACGAGGTATGTTTGGGTGCAGATGTTGATGAATTACTCAGAATTTCATCTGATTGTTGATCCTCATTATTTTTGTTTTCAGTGGACTGGGACGACGATCTGGTCGTGCTTGAGTTCGATGAGCGGATTTCCGTGATGCTCAGCTTGCTCATATCGCTAGTTGGCAGTGTGCT
The DNA here is from genome assembly GCA_009746055.1 of Metschnikowia pulcherrima. Taxonomy (NCBI): domain Eukaryota; kingdom Fungi; phylum Ascomycota; class Pichiomycetes; order Serinales; family Metschnikowiaceae; genus Metschnikowia; species Metschnikowia pulcherrima. The sequence goes on from VFXK01000006.1 coordinate 1,103,378, forward strand.
TATTGAATTACCATCCTTTTTCCTCAGAGCGCTTTTTCCATGCTGAATAGTGATCTCCTGCTGGGTCGATGAGACTGGCGATCGGGTTCCGCCATTAAGTGCCGCTAATGTCATGAGTAAATCCTCCATCAAGAATTTATCTTTATATGATAAAATGACCTTGTGAAACATGCAATTATTCGGGCATGTGATTTCGGGGCTAATGTCACGGAAAATGCCAATAATCAGTTTTTTCGCACCATCTTTCGAGACGTTGCGGGCTGCAAACTGGACAGCTGATTCTAGAATTTCCTTATCGGATGTGAACACGAGCACGTGCCGAAATTTGTCCCTGAATCGTTCCTTTGTCTGCGGTTTCGCTAGCAATAGCGGGTCTGTGAAGGTGAATATGGAGTGGTCGAGCTGAAGATGACGGATCACCAAAAGACAATCGTTGGCTTCTTTTTTCACGTCATTTAGCATGATCAAAACTCTTCCCGGCAGATCAGCCAAACTTTGCAGATTAATTTCCAAACCTGCAAACATCACGTCTACGCAATATGACAAAAACGGAAGCGCCACGTCGAAAAGAAAACAGCAGTCGTGCACAGAGACCAGCTCAGGCACCTTGACGAGCGAGTGGGTGGGCAGCGGAACCCTGATATAGTCCTGGAGCCCGCCATTTAGCTGCTTTCCGTACACAAGTTGACGCAAGCAGGGTGTGCGCTGGTGCGTCACGTATTTCTCAACATCACATGCCAGCGCAGAAATGCAATTGTTGCACATGATTTTGCGATTTTGGAGCCAGCATGCACTATACGGAAACACCAAGAGTTTATCTGCGGGCAGAAACATATGCTCGCCGTCGCGAATCGGGTGCATCAGCGGAATCTTAGCGACAAATCGTGCGCCCGGCACTATCCCGGGATTCCCCGCGAAATCCATAGTAAAGTCAATTGCAACGTGTTTCACGCGTAATAATAGGCTTGATTCTTCTGGCTGGAGGTCACGAAGCAAGATTACTGCGTCACGCAATTTGCCTGTTTTGGTGATTGTTCGTCGGAGCGGAAGCAAATCCACCTCCCGTTTGGCGATGTACAGTGTGTGCGTCTGAAGATCGTTCATGAGGTGGTCTGTGGGCGGGAAGGATATCCTTAGCAAATTGAGCGAACTTATTCCCATTGTGGACGCTTGGTCTTTTTTAAAGATGGCTGTTTCTTTGGAAATTGAGCTAGGTCTTGGTGGCTGGTGAAACAGATGCGTCTGTCTCAGATCAGTTTCAGACAACGGGCCTGGAAACGCGTTGGTATTGAGTTTGTTTCGGTATATTTCGGACAAAAATCCGCTTTTACACGCGATTGGCTTCAATTTTGATACACAGTGTATCCCAGTTGATAGAACAAAGTTGAAACAGAGTTGTGAAGAATATTTAGATCGTGAGAAGGCGTGAATTGAAAAAAGTGCCGACAGAGCCTCATGCACTCCGCCAGCAAATTCTCGCTTAACCACGAAGATGGCTATATGCAGGATAATACAACCTCGTAACTGCAACTGAAGGGGGGCACGGGTGCGAGCTCATGCCTGGATGCTTCCACGGCGCGAGCGTAATCGGACCACTTCTCAGATAAGCCTCGCATTGTAGAATCACATTCTCACAAGAAGAACAAGAAATCCTCTGGAATACACAAAATTTATTAAGCCGGCCAGAATTACAAACTGTATCAACATTCCGTTACTTAATTTGCACAACCGCACATTCCGCAGCCGCGTCAACGGAGCGTATCTGCTCAGTTTCATGCGCGCCATTTATCACGTAAACGAGGCTGAGACTGGAACAAGCCCCTCCTTATCGGAACAATAGAAAACGCTAAACTCTCAACTTTCCCGGGCTCCCGCCTTCAAAACAAGAGTTTGATTTCGAGGAAAATTCGGATCAAAGCGCACATAAAGAAAAAAAAAATATAGGCCTCTGGGTGAAGTATCACTTCCCGCGCCTATGAACCTGCGGCACGTCACGAGCTTGAGGCTTCACGCAATCATCTAATTCATGTTTAAGTATTTCCAACAAGCAGCCATTCGCCAACTTTATCGGTTTTGCCGACTATGGACAAGCTCATTTTTGCCGCATTGTCTCGTGAGAAGACCCTGTGCGGGCTAAACTTGCCTACATTCCGTGTTCAAACTCGCGTGCGCGCGCTCTGTCACTTACGTCACTTGCACTAATATAACCGCCAAGCCCACCCTGGCTGGCTGCTTTTCAAATAAAGCAAGTAGCTCAGTAAGACGACGACACTATGGGGTGACAGACGCAATTGGATAGCAGTGACTTCAAGGAGATTACTAGCCACCACTCAGATCTAACCGTTCGGGATGTCTACCCATGAACCCTGCCGAGAACAATAGGTCTTGCACGTAGCACATCAACCCTCGAGGCCTCATCTCAACATAATTTTGCAGTTCGCGCACTTTTTCCTCTTAGTGGCTGCTCCTCGCCTCACGATCACGCTTCGCCAACCGTTCTTCCTCTTCCAAAAGCAGTAGCTTCATTGCCTCCTCGATCATTCTGTCCTCGAGCAGCATAAGGTACGCCGGATTCTGGCTCCGCGCCGGACTTCCAGAAGTTCCTTCGTTATTGATGATGAGATTGGACGCATGGATTGCACTGGCAGCCGCGGCTTTGCGTGCGAGGCGGCTCTTGGCGGAAGAAAGCTGCTGCTCCCATCCCGGACGAATCATATCAGTCGTGATGACAAGGTCGGACTCGGCCGCCACAGACAGCCTCCGGCGGGGCTTGCGCGGACTAGCCGCCGAAGAGGCATTCAAGTTTGGCAGCTGGTTCTCGCAAAACTCGACCACGTCATCATTTTCAGGAATAACCTCAATTGAAGACTTTTCCGCATATGCGGATGGCTGCAAATCCGCGCCCCGGCCCACGTGCACGTCACGTGGCGGGTCGTATGTCACGCCAAAATCCGCCATGGCACAGTAAGGGCAACTCAGAGGTTCCAGGATAAGGGTGTGAGGAAGCTCGTCCCCCTTGCGCTGCAGCTCAGGCTCGTCGTGTGGCGGGTGCGGATCGAGCCGTTTAATTTGCACAAAACACTCGCTACAGATTGGCTGCCGGCAGCAGCGGCTATAGTTGAGTGGGGCAGGAAAATAAAGAAAGCAAATCGGGCACTCTGTCGCATTTCGATAGAGTTTGAGCACCAAGTCGCGCAGAGCAAGGTTTGGGTCGGCGCCCACTATGAGCGCGTCAAAATACTCGTTCTCGCACTTTTCTTGCTCCCCTTTAACACGCGAAAGCATCTCCTGAAGTCGCTTTTTCTGCTCCTGTCGCTTGTAGTAGTTTTGCAGCCGGTGTATTTTGTGGTCGTCCGCGTCGTCCTCGTCTTCCTCGGCATACGCTGAATCCACCGCATGGAGCGGGTTCTGTCGCACCAACTTGACGATTTCGTCCTCGGACCAGCCCGGATCGAAGTCCTGAAGCGGCGTATAGAAAGGAGCAAGCCGCCGCTGCTGGATTAGATCGCGTACAATTTGCGTGTCGAAATCAAGATTCAGCTTATATGTGCCGAAAGGGGCTAAATAGCCGCCGTCGACGTTCTCCTGATATCGCACCACAAGATCCATGGCGTGTTTTTCCTTCACCTTGAGCTTTTCTTCGGGCTTGCTTGACGATTTAGTGGAAACTGCCAGCGACAGCAGCATCGTGTGCCTTCGAGAGGTTCTAGATCCGGCCGGACCGGCACCCGAGCCGCCGAAACTATGGAGCGACGCCAGCCGCGGGCGTGCTTCTTTTGTGGGTGTGTTTCCCATTCCAAAAGAGGTTCTTTTTTGTCTGTTTGCAAGATGTGATTCGTGTGCTTGCAAATCCGGGCACCAGCAATTCTATGGATATGTCGTTTGTGGGTGTCGTAAAAACTGGGGTCACCTAGTGGGGTATGAGCCGGGCCAAAACCGTGTGAGTATCTATGGATATCGAACAAGCGTTAGATGGAAACGGAAACGGTCTATAATTCTTTATTGCTCTTCAGAAAGAAACGAAAACTCGAAAAAAAAAACCTTATTTCGATTGAGTTTTAGCAACGGAGCCGGTTCCGGAATGGAGATCTCACGCTCAAGTGACATTTCCCCAGCCGGCCCTGATTCCGGCACGGGCCGCAGCTCGCGCAAACGTCACGCAAACGTCACGTGCACTTGCACTTGCACTTTTCATACACAGCCTAGATGCATTCCTTTCCGTGTCGAGTTATAAAAGGAGACTAAATAAGAGATGTTGTTACATTTCTGGGTCATTAAAGTTTCATGTTGAAAGTTTTCTCGCATTTCATGGATCTGAACTGCCTCCTGTGGCTCGGAATGTGAGTGGCAAGGAGTGCATGTGGTGGCCCCACTCGGAAAAAGCACCTCATGCCTGAGTCAGCCTTTTTTCGCGCGAAATGAATATATGTGCCTAGAACGACTAGAGCGTATGCTTAATAAGCACTAAACCTTAATTGACACCATATGATGCTTTCCATCAGTCATCAATGGAAGAACAGAAAACGAGTGTCATTACTGCCTAATAGAATATATCAAAAGTCTTAGCGCGTCAAACCAACGCCAAATCCAACGGCTATCATGGCTATCACTACCAATACCCACGCTAAACCAATGAGTAGACTGAGTAGTTTTTGCACCCACGTATAACGTCTTTGGTAACGCCAATTTGCCAGCGTGGTTTTCTCGTCTAGCCCCATTTGGTAGTCGGAATCACGTGAGAAGCCTCCGTTGTCAAAAACACCAAGCGGCAAAAGAAAAAACACGGGGATTGCCACGAGCCCTGCGATCATCATAAATGTCCATTTGGACCAAGGCATACTGAGTTGCTTCTCTTGCTGCGCCTCGCTTTTTGCCTCACTTTGTTTTTCATTGAACATTTCATTATGCAATTGGCCCTTTTTGATAGAATCTTTGGTCACAGACGGCGGCGGGGATGCAATGTAACGTCGCGGCTGTGATTCTTTGTTACGACTCGGTTTGATTGGCTTCTGCGCCCACCCTTTTCCAGTCAGTCCCAAATTTTCATCCTTTTGCTGAGCTCGATTACTGGGTTCTTCTGAGATTTCGTTTTCGGGAATGACGTGACTCAAATTGCTGAATACATCGGGGGTGGATTTGTCTTTTGGCTGGCTCATGGCACTTTGTGCAGAACCACTGCTATGCAGTATATTTGCTAATAAATACAGCATGTTGCCCAGCAGACTACCACTGGAACGATTTGTATTTGCAAGAACTGCGCCTGAACGGCTTTGTTTTCCCAAGTTATTCCCGCTGTTTGCCCTCGAAACGCTGTCTGCAGTAACCATGGAAACAGACTTGCATTTGCTCGAAGTCAGGTTCGAGCGTGTCAGGACCGAAACCCGTCTGGCGCGGCTGGTCCCATCACGAATCTGTACGGGAATTGCTTGCAGGAGCCTCGACGCCGGAGCCAGTGCCGTTCTGGGCTGTTTATCGTATACAGACCAGCGTCCCGTGGGATTGGTCTTATCGTGTACTGTATACACCATAGCTGGGAGCTCGGTGTTGAGATCCACACCGGCTATAAGTGTCTGTAGCGCGAGCTCTGAGCTCACGGAGTTCCTGTTGCTATACTGGCCACTCAAACGCAAACTTGCGTCCAATCTGCTGAGCAATTCACCACTAGAGAACGAAATCCGGGAGTCACGTGACGGTCCCGAATCGTCGTGTTCCTCAACAGAGTCAAGGACCTGTGTGGATGCGTAGTTTGACGATTGACCGGGTGTTTGTTCAAGCATGGGAGATACGTCTGGTTCTGGGAGTGACAGGTCGTGTGCAGGCCCGCCAATTGTGCCTGTTGACATGCGTTTTCGCTTGAATGGATTCAGCAGACTTTCCGTAGATATATTCTGGGCGGGCCCTGCTCTTGAAATATCGCCTGATTCTGGGTTTTGTAGTGCTCGACTCTGGCCTTCTTCTGGGGCACGGCCGGGTATTAGTGCTTCGACCCGTGGCACCTTGGTTGGTGTATTTGGGTCCTCATAGGAGTCATCCGAGTGCTCAAATTCCTCGTTGAACCAAAAACTTTGTCGTTGTGGCTCATATTCTTGTATCACAGAGTATATAGACTCTGCAGCCCGCGCCTCTTCGTCGGAATACGTGTGTTCTTGTGAAGAATCCGAATCAGCAAACTCCTCGGCTCTCACGGGCTCTTTGCTCAATTTGGTGGTTGAAGGCGTCAGCGGGAACGAGATTTTGGAATCATTATGCGGGCCGAAAAGCACATTCCGGGTGCGTTCTGGACTGCGAGAAGTTGGTCGGAGAAGCGATGAAAGCGATCGGCGAAACGATGCCTGTGACGCCTTAGGTTCGCTGGAGCTTGTTTCCTTTTTCATTTAATGAATTGTGATTATTATAGACTTTTTCCGGGTCTCATGTAGGTGTCGAATTGCAATATGCGAGGAGTGAAATTAGCACTAGTTGCCTCGATGAGCGGGCAAGAGGATGGTGATTCTGGAAATTAGTTATAGTAAAAGTTCTTCACAATCGAATATATTGCTTTATTTTGGTGAATTTTGGTGTTTGTTTATGTATTTTTAATGCAGGGTTCTGACAAGTAGGCTCTGCTTCGTCCCCACGGAAAAAAGTATACCTGAGTTTTGCGCTTGAGCCTTGGTCCTGCTCAGTTTACAATCTGTCCAAATGCAGAAAAGTGCATGCGGGCGCCCCGAAAATGGCTGTGTCACGTGATGCGACTCATGGAAATGACCGCGGAAACAGAATAGTTTTTGCCTGTTTGGGCTAATTGCGAGCGCTGGCTCTGCCAGACTGGAATCCGCGCGTCGCCATTGTATTTTTCTGCACTAATGCGGTGCTTGGCTCCATTTTTTCCCAATTGGGCAATTACGGGAAAAACGCATATTTATCACATGCAAAGTTGATTATCGACCATCATCAATACGAGAGTTAGCCCTTTTTATGAGTTAAATGTCGGCTTGTTACGAAAACAAAAAAAACTTATACCGATCGCGTTTATTGCATACTTATTTCATAATCATCTTAGAATACTTCCCGAGCAAGAACTTCGCCACCTGGGCATCAGTACATTCTCATTCTCTTGCGCTGTAAAGTCAGAGCCGAGGAGGCCAGGCAAGCATATACAGTGGTAGTTGCTAAACTTATTGGTGACTTAGCTGAAGCAGCATTCACTGTTGAAACAGTCGTCGTAGCAGTAGTGTTAGTGCTTTCGTTGTCGCCGAAAAAGCTGTTTAATAGCCCACTGACACCTGATAGAACACCTGTGCCGCCGAGAAGAGAGGACGCGAGTCCTAGTAATGAAGACGAAGATGTGGAAGTGGACATACTTTGCGTGGATGTAGCGCTAGCAATAGTGGCAGTGCCCGTAGCGACTTTTGTGGCTGATACTGCCGCCGCTGGCTGCACAACTGTGGAATTGGAAGAGCATTTACCCGTCGCAGCGGAAATGGCTGTTTTCGCAATTGTCTCCAAAGTACTGATATTCAACAACTCCTTCAAAAGTGCTGGCAAAAGTCCAGACTCAGTCACGGCCGAGACCAAAGTATCGAGTTTCAAAAGACCATCTGCATAAAGTGTTTGTATGAGTTTTGCACCAAAAGCAAGGAACTGGGTATCGGTGAGAACAGTCTCTACAACCTGGCTGCCCAAACCCGAAGCGGCTAGACTCTCTAGAAGATTCAATACTACATCGTCGAGATCACGTGCCTCCAAAGTATCTGTATGACCGAGATCAGACGGCGCCATCAAGCCGTCTCTGCGAAGCAATTCCAACCCTTGGTCGTGTGTGAGAGCACTGCGCTTTTCGCTCAAGTCTTCCCTGGTGAAAAGGCCCTTGAGCAAAGTTTCACCAATCGAAATAATACTGGCGTAAACCTCGCAATTTCCGAGAACATCATTGAGCACTGAAGTGATCAAGCCGGACTGCACCAATAATGATAAGAGTGACTTGGCCGAGATTATTCCGGACTTGACAACAAACACCACGCCGTCAATCGCAACATTACTCAAAGTCGCATTTTTAACAAAGAATTTGAGAACCACCGGCGCGAGATCTGTATCTTTTATAGCAGTCAAGACATCGGTCACTATGGCATATTCACGCGCGGACAACTCGGTGTTCAATAAGTCACGTTTTGATTTCAAGGCGTGCAAAATAAGGTACTGTTCCAAAGCCCTTTCCAATTCGCCTCTTTTTGAAAAAATATTTGTATTTTGCTTATCAGTAATCGGTGCCGGCGCTGCCTCTACCGCCACAGAGGTTGCAATTATTGCACAGGCTACTGTTTGCGAAAATCTCATAGCGTTGTTGATATCTGAGTATAGCGAGTGACTTGAATTTGAAAGTAAGAGTGAAGGATAATTAAAGCTTTCGAAAAGTAAGCATTTTTATAAGCGTCGAGCAGAATTAACACGATTTATAAGATTTATGTGTTTATTCGTATATACGCATGTCGCAGGCTCGCAACTACCGGATCAGGAAATCGATCGAAAGCATGCTTTATGTGCCGGACAACCATCAAGCTGCACCCAAACCGGCAAGCATTCACACACTCCGTAACGATAGGCTTTAACCGTTTTCGGTAAGTTTTTAGTTTCCAATCGGTTTAATAAGTTTCATTTCGTCCCTGTGTGTTGGTTGTGTTGTTGTTGTTATTGTTGTTGTCGACGGAACAGAACACTGGTGTACACATTCCCAAATATGGTCTCGATGCGGAAATCGCCAAGCCGTTTTTGACTCCGTGTCCCAATTTGTAGTACGCTAATTGGTCAAGGCATGACACCTCAAAAAAGCAATGTTTTCAATTCATCAACAAGTGTGATATGAACGAGAAGTGTCTTGCCCCGCTCGGGTAAAAGTCAGTGTCTCAGGAAATTAGCCCCCGACGCTTCCAGTGATCGGGAAGTGCCACAACGAACGACAAGCCAAGTAAAACGAACAAGGCTCAAGTCTCAAGATAACTAAAACAGACTCACAGGTCAAATTAATCGTTTTTCCTCAACTAACGTTTCTGGAAAAAACTCATCACCGAGGCCTGCTTCTTTTTGCCATCGTTTTTCTTTGTAGGCTTTGCAGCTCTCGCGGCGGGCTTCACAGGCTGTCTAGCGGGCTTTTTCGACGGTTCGGGCTTTGGATCGGGCTTCTTGTACAGTGTGAAGTACCCATCTTCATCAACCGTAGTTTCTGACTCTGGCTTCTTTTCAGGAGCAGCGGGCGTTGGTGCAGGCGAGTTGGACAGCATGGACTTCCATACATCGTCCTTTGGTAGCAGCGGGGTTTGTGTTGGCATCGACTGAGTTTCTGAGTCAATATTGTCATCGTTTTCATCTTCTGCATGCTCCACCACGATGGGTTGGTCGACCTCCATGTCATCAGCACCATCACCATTTTTCGCGTCGTCGTCGGTGAAATCGTCATCCAAAAACAAGTTGTTGAGCTCGGTTTCCGTGATTGCCGGCTTTGCCGGCTTTGCCGCTGGCGCCTCATCCATGGGTTCGTCTGCAGGCTCGTCTTCAACATTCACACTGGACAGCACAACACGCTCTTTTGGCTGCAGCTTCTCTAGCTTGCGCGACTTGTATTCGAACAGGGGTGTCTCCAGCAGAGGCCGTTTCGAAGCGGGCAGAGCATTGGTCTTTGTGTTTCTTTCGCCCTTGCGTGACACGTAATTTGAGAGCAACGAGTTTGTGGGTTGCTGTTTCCGCGACTGGTACGCCAATTTCGGTTGTTCTGTCTTCTCGCTGGCTTCAGCCGCGGTTCCGCTCTTCCCATCTGTGGATTTAGATGCCTTTGCTGGCTCTTTGATTGACGGGCTGGATGCGCTGCCAGAGACAGAATTTCTTGCTGCTAGGTGGCCTTTTTGTAGCTCAGGGCCTTTGATGAGCCCCAAAGCATGGTAGGACGCCAATTTGGAAACGTCCGTTTGATGTTTCTGCTCCTCTAACGCAATTTCGGCGGTCAGAAACGAGTTTTCGATCAGCAGCAAGCAGTACACGTGCACTGTGTGTACAGTATCGAACGTCAGGGCGCAGTTTTCCGTGAGGTCTGTTTCCGTTTCGAAAAGACGCACAACAAGACCATTTTTACGTGTTCCCGTGGCGATGAACGACGCTGTGACACGTGATTTATTGGCTAAGTAATAGCTCAGAAGCATCGTTTTTGATTTCGCAACATGGATACCGAGATCACGTGCAGCGGTATGGTAGGTGACAACATGGTTCTCTAGCGCGCTGGCGAGGTACTCCACGTGCTCTTTGCTGATATCCATGGTCATTTATTAGTTGAGTTTGTGAGGGTCCTTTTAAAGGGCTTCTTTTAACAGAGAAGGATGGAGCGCGCGCGGACGCGTGCACGGGTTGCGCCTTGAGAGACGTGTGTGAATATTTGGGCACTCAGAAAATTTACTAAATCATATAAATTTCGGGAGAAAAACAGATTAAAAAAATTATCCAGCATAACTGTGTGTGCAACAAAAAATTATCGGCGGCTCTGGCCGGTTGGCCGGATTCTTCGATCCTGTAAAGCTTGCTCAATTTGATGGCAGCCGCGCACTGTGGTCAGCAGAAGCTATATTTATCTGTAGATTCAGAAGAAATCTGGAGCTATAGTTTCGTGCAACGCCAAAAAAAAATCAGCAATGAGTTTTTGCTTGTGCTCCTTTCCGAAAAGTGACCACCGTGGACTATATTAGAGAAGATTGGCATTCTCGGAATAGTTTATCTGCCTCCAAATTGTTCTCTCGCATACACTGTGTAACTCCAATCTTTCTTCAAGATTGAAATCCGTGTTTGCTAAGAAAAGCACTTTTGAAGGAATTAGTGTTCTTCTTTTGGGTGATGGTTTCGAAATGTTCTATAGTCATTTGGTGCTGCTGCTATGTGCTCTCACTGAGCGGACCTTTGGTCCTAGTCGATGTCAAAGAACGTCCCAGATATTGTTTCTGTATGTTTCGTTTGTTATTTTCCCAAATTGAAGATTTCACCCAGGCTTTTCCCTTTTTCCAGTTAGCTCAAGAACACGAATCAATACAAAAAATAAAAATGAGCTCAGATTTTGATCAACGCTCTCGCTGCTGCGTAAAGAAGATCTTCTAATAAAGATAACAGTCTACCCAATTATCGCAATGCAAAGAAAAAGCTCCCACTCAACGATACACATCTGGCTGGCACACTTTGATTAATATGGTCATAAAGATTCCGGATAAACGATTCTGGCTCACACGGCTTTTGATGTGGTGTTCTAAGCTGCAAAAATTCACCTATTGGCCCCCACGGAATATTCGTGTCATACAGGCGACGCTGAAGAGCAAGCAGGTCTGAGTTCGAGTCGCAATGTTTATGTCAAATTGTGTATTCTATCATAAAACAATTTTCTGAAATCTCAGACTTGGCAATTCACAAGTATCCTAGAGGCAAATCTGGTATTCGGCCGATTTGAAACGTGCGAAAGGGTAGGATAAAGTTGTACGGACAGACAACCATCACCGTACAATTCTATCAATCGAAAAGCAATAACCAGCAAATTGAAGCCGACATGAATCATAGAAACTTTCAAGTATGTTGCCGAGTGGAAAAACACATCATTTTTGTGTCGGCCCCCTTGCGAATTTGGCGGTCCACGTATTAGGCGGCCGCATACCGTAATCGTCAACCCCTATGCTCTAGCAGTAAAAACCAATGGAAACCCCAATATAAAAGGCCAAGGTCAAGCCTTGATTACCAAGCTTTTTTTGGTCCACAATCTTTGCCTTATTCTCGAGTATTCACATTACTTGACTCAATAACGCAGCATTTCTCACACAGGAGAATCCACAAGCTTGAACCCTATTTCGAGCTTCGTCTTTTACCAAGCCCCACACATTTACATCAACTTTCAAAAAATCTTTCAAAAAAAAAACATTGGAGCTTCAGCAATGCACGTTGTATCAAGACATGAACTTTCAGCCGAAGAAGCCTTTGATGATGCTCCTCGGGGCATAGACGAAAGCTCCTCGATCTTCAGCACCATTGAACGCAACGTTTCAGTCAATGCACCTCCCAAAGGCGGCAAATCATCCGAACAGAGAAAGACAATGAAAACGCAAATCAAATCTTTTAAAAAGACTTTCGTTCGCAAAGCAAAATTGTTCCGTTCAAAAAACAAACCAAATGCTCAAACCTCCACTACTCACATGGCTACCGAATTGCACAGCCCCATGGAGCAAATAGCCATTCGTAACACCCATCACATTCATCAGAGTCCAATTCCACAAACCGTTTCACCTTCCGCGTCTGCTCTCTTGCCATATGAAGCCGACATTCATGTTCCTGACTCGCCTCTCGATTCGGAAATGCCTGTCCCACCGTGGTACGCCGCTCACGTGCCAACGCTCCAGAACTATGTCGCAGAGGGAGTTACTGAGCCAGGATTATTAAAAAGCAAACAGTCTCTGAAGACTGAACTTTTTGCAAACATACCCAGAACTGTTCTTTCCATGATTCGGGCTTTTTTTCATATGCGCGGCACCGAGTCCGATATTGAGTCGGCCCTGTCAGATTCTTCTGATCAGAAACTGGGGGTTTCCAAGACCTCGGCTGAATTAGCCATGAAAGATTCGGATTTGGAAACTTTGGGCGATGACTCTTCCTCTTTGAAGAAGGATATCTCTTTTTACGACTTTTCCTCTCTCTTTGCCGGACTTCCTGCAATTGATTCTGGACCTATGTTTTTCGCAGCCATTATCAATCTGGCCCCGGAAATCGAGGGCCCTTTGCAGGCTATGCAGGCCACACCAAAGAATGCCGCGCTCCCCGAGCGTCCACTTTCGAGCGACATTGTTGTGCAAAATGCAGGAATGCGCCCGCGCACGTTTGCTTCAAGTTGTGAAAGTCGTTTTTCGCCATTCAGCGTTTTTGCTAGTCAGGCAACTCACGGAAATGAGGTTTCTCCTTTCTCGCTCACGTCTCCGATACTACCATTGTTTTGTCAAGATGACGGCAGCAAAAGCTCATCTTCCTCAGACATCCTTGCATCTGCAGGCTCCTTGTTGCCTGAGTACACGCATATGCCGGAGCATGCATTAATGGGTACCGCTCATGCTTTGCAGCCGAATGTTGAGGGCCTTGCGCTGGCCAACTTCGGCGATCTCATTGCAGAAATAGATGAAATCATCCAAGAAGCCGCAAAACCTGGGAGTGCAAGGATTCATGAGAATTCTCCTTCGACCAAGCGAGAAAGCTGGATATGCAATTTCCTAAACTTTGACCGCAGACGCAACTCCCTTCTCGCGACGGGAGGGTATGAAAGCGAGAACTCGGATCAAGAAGAGTTCCTTGAGGATCATGACACTAATGGGACTTATGAGCACAATGAAAGAACGGGAATCCTAATTGAAAAATGCAACGAGAATCTTTCGCTCGGTCGTCGCTGGATAACTACGAAATTGCTACTTGACCGGATTGAAAAGGATACTGGGTATTCAGACACAACAGAGAACACGAGCACAAGTGGAGCAGACAATTACGAAAGATGTCCTTTTGAAGCCTCCATTGTTGAAAAGACAGAAAAAGCGCCCTGCGAACAGCGATCTCTGCGTTTTGCCAGAAAACTGTCTGAATACAGCACGCGGAATATGGACTTTGGCACTATTTCGAAGAGTCTAAGCGACGACATCGAGTCGCGAAAGGTTTCAAAGGCAGAAACCGAGGAGCTCAAGGAGATCGTTTACGCCTACCGGACTTTATTCCGGCATTTGATCCGAGCCATGGTGTGGCCCTGTGGCGATGAGCTTCGCAGATTGATTCAAAAAATATTCTATGTGCGGCTTATGGAAACTGAGGTGGTCGCAGAGGCCGCCAGGATCAATCGGGAAATCTCTGCAACTATGACCAATTTTGTGGAGTTTCCAGCTAAATTTTTGGCTTACTTGCAAGCCAGACTTGAGAGATGTTCACCGGCGTTCGAATGTTTGGAAAAACTATCAAGAAAGTGTCATGAAGAGATGGTGCTGCTTGAAACGGAATTCAACTCAAACATTGAAAATTTCGTCAGTGAAATCAAGGCTAACGCCGCCATTAGGGTGCGTGCTTTGGACCTCCATGAGTATTTTGTCAAGGTTTTTACGGGCCGGGACGATTTCGACGAGGACTACATTCATGAGTGGTCTCGCGTGGCCGAATACAGGAGAATCACGTTGTGGTATCAGAATGTTAACACGGCACGGTTTCAGAGTCTTTTGGCTAAGAACATAAGCACTTTGAGCAGGACAGGAAAAACCATTCTGGAAATACTTATCATGACGCATGGAAACATTCAAAGTGCCAGGAAGGTTCTTTCGATGACGGAGGAGGGCAGTCTTGCTTCATAGTTTGGGTATTTAACAGATGAGAGCAGTCGTGATTTTGGGGGAATTGTATAATAGAATTAATGAAAAGTTCCTCAAAAAGTGAAAATCATGTAAACCCAGAGAAGATTATGATATATACCAGGCTCCACACCCAAGACATGGTCTATGTTGACCTATTATTCCCTTCTGTGCTTAATCGAATAAAGAAAGTAATGGAATCTTTCTTTTTTTCCAAGTAGCTCTACATACCGATTCAAGCCTATTCTCATAGGGAAGACCTAGCATTTGGCGAATAATTTCTCGAGATTCTTTCCTTATTCTCAACATCTTGTCATACTATCTAGCCACTCTAGTCTAAGCGAAAACTCCCCCATCTCTGCGTGATTAGTGATTGTGTCCTACCAAAAGCGTTACTTATGTGTTTACCCGGGCGGTAGTGCCTTTCAAATGATGCAAATACCGGCTACACCTCAGAGATAGACAACATTGCCAATCCCCAAAACCACCATTCTCCACACCAGTTTATTTCACCGGTGAGATACACGTTTTGTATGCATGAACAGGGTAGAATTCTTCCAGTCGTATCGTGAATAGCCCCAGATTTTCCTTCACTTCCTCTTTGAATGTGGAAGAAATTTGACAGCTTTACTCAAGCGCAACATTTCGTCTCCCCACAAGTGTCTCGAGAACGTTTGGGACCGGATTCGAAAGATGGTGCCAGATCAGTAATGAACGTATAGCTTTTTTTCGAACAGTAAACTGACGATACGCAACACAAACCTCTCAACGAACAAAATAAAAATGCTATCGCGTATATCAATCTATAACTCTGAAGGTGCACCAGCATGGCCTATGCGTTTCTATTTTGTTCAAATCGAGGTGCCCCTTTCTGACACGAGATCAGCTTTTTATGCACGTCGGAGTTGTTAGATTCATTTGCAATTACTTACTTCAAGGCGTTCCCCGAGTTCATGTGACTAACCTCGTGGAGCAATTCAACTCTTGTTGCAATCTTATTTTTTTTTTCCTGAAAATTTGAAACCGCTTGTAAACCCTTTCTTTCTTTCTTGTTTTTTTTTTTTTTTGTTTTACAATGGGGCAAGCAAACCGAGCTGAGGCCCTATTTACAGCCAGCTTCAGTGATGAAGCCAGCGAGCCATTCACGAATATAATCACCTTACGCGTTGTGACTGTCTTCTGCGCCGTTTCTCGAGCAACTTAATAAAGGTATTTTGTTTTCGTAGAATTGGCTTTTTATCCCTCTATAGCGCTTTAAAACGTCCTTTTTAGTGAGACTTATGTTTTCAATTTTCTCATTTAATCCTTTCTAACTTTCTCCTTATGAGATCTGCTTCAATTACTGATGTTTGTCATCACCTGCCCTCAAGCGGCGAATATCAAGTCTTTATTGCCGAAGCCGAAATTATCAAGATTTTCATGAATTTAACTACTGGCAGTGCCAACATTCACACTTGCCATTTACTGCACGCGTTTAATTGTGAACAGAAATCCTGGATACTTGAAAAATAATTTTCTTTATTTTCGGCCGGCTGGTGATTGAGTGCCCAACGCCATAATGTGCGGCTTAAAGTAAGCCCTTTGGGTTGCATCACTCGTAGTGATACTAAGTTCAGACGATTCTATGGCCAGCCACGTTTACAAATGAATATGTGGATTATTTTTTCACTTTAAAGCTAATTTTTGACTTTGAGATTGCGGCTGGTCGGTGCTTGTTGCGTAGTAATCTCTTTTTTTTTTTTTTTGCTAGTGAAGTACATCACACATAAGGGACTGTCTTACTTCCGTTCACATATGAAAACCCCTATATGGACATATGAGCCCAGGCTACAACTTTCTGGTGTCGGTGTTCTACTTTACTTAATACTTTTCAAAAAAATGCCCTTCACAATAGAAGGACGGCACATAGATTGCAATGTAATACCTTGCACATCAGAGGAAAACCTACTTATGGATGATTCAACAACTAATTAAAAAGTTATAAGGATATGAGACTGTTTATTTATTCATATATAATCCAATCTAATTCCAAAACATTCAAGGAGAAAAAACAATTGCGTAATTGAAGTTCGCTTAGATCAAAAAAATCCAATCAAGCAGCATTCGAAGCAATTTCTTCTCTCTTATGGTGCACCTTCTTTGGGAGAATTTTGAGCCGGTGAAAAATAGGAGAGTCAGACATGACACATGTCAAGAGGAGGGTGAAAATAAAAAGGCCTTTCATTGGAAAACTTTTTGTGATTGATAATTGATGATTCAAAATTGCTGATTGGAAAATCGTCGTCTCTTTTATAGTCAAATCAACGAGACTAAGTTGCCCGATCGAATGATATATCCAAATGTCTGCGGCCCAATGCCGGCCAATATAAGGCTTGGCCGATTGACAAGTATTGAAAATTCTTTTGCAAAACGCGTACAGTTCAAAGAATGTGTAGCTTCACAAACTCTGTTATCAACAATTCTGGTGACTTACATCCGGTCAGGTTGTCAATCTAATATATTGGTTTTTTCCGTGTGTGAGACATTGACGTATACTAGGGACACTTGAAACGCAGCGATTACGGCCGTCATAATATGGAGGCTGTGTAAATTTCATATGCGGGACCTCTTATCTATACATTTTCGAGGAGATGTTCTTTCTGAGGACTTTGAACGCCTTTTTTATCTTTTTTTTGTTTTTCTACAATCACTTGTGGCACAATATATAAGTCCCCGTGCGTGGTTGATCAGTTGACACGAGCCTCCAATTCTCACTAAATCATATATGTCGCAAAGTCAAAGAAAACCCCCTCTTTCTCCAAATTTGTGGTCTTAAAATGGCTACTCGGCTCCCGAAACATCCCCCGATTTTTCTCCGGAGATCAAGATAGGCCAATATCGCTGTGTGCACTACTTTAGTTGGCCGTAAGTCTTATCGAGACAAGACCTATTATCTAGTCGAAGAAACGAATGGAAAAGTCTTGAAGAATCATAAATTGGTCTATAAACAAATAACAATATAAATGTTTTTTTCTTTAACAGTTCTCGTCAATGACACCCTCCTTCCATTTCGAGATAAACTTTTTCCTCTCGTTTTCCCTGGCCTCGAGCGAGCCATTCAACTCGCCGTCAACCATCTCATCTGTCACGCCGCGTGAAATCAAGGAATTCCATGTACGCAATCTCTCGAATCCGTTTCTGGCCATTTGGTAGTCCAAGAAAGCCTGCTGGATTCTCTCCCTGCTGGTGGCCACGAAGGGGCCGTGCTGCACGACTTTCTGGTCCAAGATCTTTCCACCAATCAAAACAAACTCTAGTTCGTCTTTCTCGGTTTCTGGGTAGTCACCCACAATGCAAGTCCCGTCTGGGTTGAAGAACACGTTCTCATATTGAGACACTTTCCTGTTCTTCTGCAAGACCAAGTTTTTTCCTCTCAAAACGTACAAGAAAAAGTTGAAGTCTTTAGGAATTTCCTGCGAGAAATGCGAGCCTGGCTTCATTACATAGTGGTAATACTGCACCGGGGTGTAGGCCAATTCCTTGAGCAGTTCAACCTCATAGCTCTTACCCGAAATCACGCGGACTTTCAACTTGCCATCCTGCTGCTCAACTGTTGGGATTTCCCATGTTTTGAGATCTCTGTATCTAGGCTCGACCTCCTTTAATTCCTCAGGCAAGTCGACCCATAACTGCAAGCCCACATTGGGCGATCCATCTGGATGAATTACAGGCATTTCACTATGCACTGTGCCTCTTCCGGCGGTCATGAATTGCAAATCGCCCTCTCTCAACACGCCTTTCGATCCGGTGAAGTCTTCGTGTGCGAATGCACCTTTTGTCATCAAAGTGATGGTTTCTTGGCCCAAGTGAGGGTGCTCTGGGAAGCCCCCAACACCGTTTGACGAGAAATGGTCAAACATAAGAAATGGACTGAAGTTTCTCATTTTCATGTTTCCGATGGATCTCCTGACGGTGGCCCCGACGCCCTCGGCCTGTTCAATGCCAGGCAAGATGGTTTTGATGGTTCTTAATGAAGACATGTTTTCTGGTGGTGGTATATTATTGTAGTCGCGTGTGTGATAATAATAAGTGATGGAAAATAAAAGAATACCAAATGCTAATGCGAAAATGTGCATTACTTATACTTCCAGGTTTGATGCGAACGTGACTCTTGCTTAAAAATCAGACACACGGTTTCGAAGCTTCTCGTGCCACATTATAAACATTACGGTCATCACTGCACACGCGTGTGACATAAGCCAACATGCGGTTAGTAAAATTTAGTAACCGAAAGGTGTATGTGTTATATGCACGCCCAAATGTCAGCGGCATCCGGCACACTGTGAAAGCAACCGATCTCCACATTTGATTGACTAAAGTTCTTGTAATGCTCGCGCCTGCATGGGCCCATCCACATTTGGCCATCCGCATTTGGTTTCGCGTTCTATGAAACAATTGTTTTACTTACAAGCGTTTTGATATTCTTTAGTGTCATAAAGTTGTGATTGATCATACAAAATCATATCTGAATATTCCAAACCATTTTGCAACCTCACTTTTTTCTCGCAAACGTGTAGACTGTTGGGAAAATGATATCGATCGGTGTGTCCTCATCGACCCCCAAGGCTTCCTGCACCTCAGCGACCAATAAATCGGCAGCATCGGGTTTGTCAGGGTAAGCTTTTTTCCAGTTGTGGTACCCACTCCAGCTACGGGCCAAATCGCGGTACGTCTTTAACGTGAGCTTTTTCTCAATGAAAAGCGTGGAATGGTTCTGATCGTGCTGGTACGGGTGGTAGTAGTGTCTAGTCACGTGACTGTACAATTCATCTGGTGGTCTTACTGTGGACATGGCGTCGCCATACAAATCGTGGCCCGGTTGTTCGAAAAACCGTCCGAAATACTTCTCGTAATCAGAGCCCTCGGTCTGAACCGACGAGTCCCAGTTATACTTTCTGTGGATCTCGGTGGCCTCAGGACTGTGCACGAATACAGGCTCCAAGTAAAACCAGTAGGCCAAAGTGCCGCTGGGCTTCAAAATGCGCGCGCACTCCGCAAAGAACTTTGGATGGTCCATCCAATGACATGCCTCGGCAGCAGTGATGACATCCACGGACAGGGGCGCAACTGTGTCCGGCGCCTTTTCTGCGGGCGCCGTGTAAAATTCAAGGCGATCTTTTTCCAGTAAAGTTTCGCGGCGGGCGTTGCATGTTTTAATCATCGTCAGTGATAAATCCGTGCCGATCACGTGATCAAAGTATTTTGTCAACTGAAATGCAACAAACCCGGGCCCGGTCCCGACATCCATTGCCAATGAGGTCACATTTCCCTCTACTTGCTTGTGGTAGTCCACCAATGTTTTGTAAAATTGGTCAGGATAAGTGGGTCTTGCGGAGTCGTAGTGTGACGAGTCAAAGGCTTGCTCTGAGTAAGTGGACATGTTGAAAGTTTTGGAATTTGATTGATGTTGCTTAATGACTTTGAATGTGAACTGTGTTGAGTTTGAATGTCAGATAATAATTTCTTTAAAAAGAAGGGTGATGTGACTGCAAGTTTATTTATAGTGCATTTAAGTGTCACAACACTATCGAGCCCTGAGCGGATGCGCGCCGGAACCGGCACAGTATCTAGTGATTCACATGTTACTCGTTTATTTGAATACTGTCATTAATTACCCCGAAAAGCATTGGCTTTGAAGAATTAGTGGGGCATACGTAAAGGCTTTTTTTACCATTTGTTGTGTAGGTTTTTCCAAAATCAAGAAGCAATTATTGATCGGCTCGAAACCAATAGCCACGCACTCGTGGAAACCACACTTACGTGTGAAGTGCAGTCTGAGTTTTTGACTAACATCCTGAAGAAGGGGGGCCGGTTTAAACTCCATGTAATGGTCTACTGCAGTTTTTTTGTCTCGTCCTGCAAATCCAGCGAGTCGCTTTCAACGCTCGGGGATTTTGCCATATTACCGGCCTTTTTTTGCTTTCTGCGCTCCAAAAACTCCTTGTACTTCGTCAACGTGATCTGTTTCTGCTGGTCCTGGTACTCGCTGACAAACTGGTACTGCGTGTTTGTGAGCTTGTCCCAAAAGGTGAAGAATGGCTGTGAATAATTGGACCGGAACCCCCAGTTCTGGTGGTGAATGTCATGGTACAACGCGTTGTTAGGGAACAACATCTGGAACGGGTCAAATGGGAATCGGTACCCACAGTGATCATCCACGGTTTTCATCGTGGCGAAAGTGTACAACATGAGTGATTCACGAGGGCTGAGCGCAGTGACTATTGCCGCCAAGCCTGTGCCTGCAGTGTCGAGCAAAAACCCTTCCACCGGGTCGTTATAAAGAGCGCCGTAGGAGTATGGCACATACAAGCGGTGGTGCCTCGAATGAAACCGCCTGTAAAGTGTCTTATTTGTGTGCATCAAGCGGTGGAGCCAGTATTGCCAAGTATCAATGATACAGAGCGCAATCGACAAGCGGAGCGCCGACCAGCCGTACATGTACGCGTACCAGATAAACGAGTCTGGAATGAAGGCCGGAAGAATGTTTTGCCGCCAGTTCCACATGCTATGGAGCTCGTGGCCTGTGGTGGGCACGTCGTCATACCGGTATACGCAATAGCCCACGATCGTCTGGATCACGTGCTGCAACGCCACGTCCCATAACACCTCTGCAAGACTGGCCTTGTTCCGCGACTCCTCTTCTTCGCTGGGGTGAATTCTGTACTTTTCTGCAAGCTCGTAAACGTCTATAATGTGGAAAAACGTCGCGTATGTCCAATAAGCGATCACGGGCGAAAGAATCGCCAAGACGCCGTCGGAAATCCCCGGGATAAGGTCTTCCTTCTTGATAACAAGACTCAAAGGCTCCATCGGCGACGCAAGCATCGAGGAGAAGTTTTGTGGTGGCGCCAACATGCTTGGTGAGTGAGAAAATGGAATATCTAGGTTATGAGCCAAACGGGGGAATTAGTAATCGCAGTGTTTGCTGGTTAGGGTATCAGAGAGATACGCAATGGTTAATCGTGTAGTAAATGAACGGTTTTTGGTCGCAGGGAGACTGTAGAAAGCTGCTGAGATTCTTCAAAAGGGTGTTGCTTCTTCAAATGAGAAAGAAAAAAAAAAAAAAAAAAAGCGGCTCAAACAAACTGGGCTTACTTTCTGAATCGAAAAGGCTTTTTTTTAAGTGAGACACTTCTGGAATCTGGTCAAGCTCTTCTTTGTGTGGTTTTTGTGAAGGCTTTTCAATTGTATATGATAACTAGTCCTGAGGCTTAGGCAAAGGAGTCCTTTATGATGAGGGTTTCCGGTTGGTGAATGGCCCTAACGCGGAAGCTTGTCTCGGGTATCTGATGCTGGATCTCAAAAAACAGCACTAGCTTTGGTAGCGAAAGATATTGGTCCTCCCAGGGTGATTTATGCTATCAAGGCAAATTGATATGATACTCGATGGGAAAAAATGCTATAAGAAGCGTAAACGGTTATTCTTTTAGGTGCGGTAATATTCCAAAGTGCTAGCTCTGTTTTGGTCTTCGCGCGTTTCCTCTGCTTATTAGCAAGCGGCGGATGCGAACATCGGTCCACTTCCCGGGTCACGAGTTGTTGTACTATGCCGTTAACCGAGCGCATTTAATGCCGCGTTTCTTTTTATGAGGTGGAATTCCATATGTGAAGAGATGGACATTAAGTTTTATAGATAGGCTACTTGAGGTTTTTTGATTATGTGTCATAAATAAATCAGAGAATTTTGATTGAATATATGGTAGTAATTCGATTTAAATTCGTTCGTGTTTCGAGGATCTAGAGTTATTCAGATGCTCCCTTAGTCAGCCAATATAGGGGCAGTCTGGATTCGCACATAACATGCGCTTACTAAATCAAGGCGCAACAACAATCAGAATGTTGAAAACGGTGTGTATTTTGCAGTATTCTTGAATAATCGATAAATTCTACACCAAAAGGCGATTTTTATTCCTTTAAAATTGTCATTTTGGGGAATTTTCATCTGACTGTTTTATTTCACGCCTTGCACATTTAGTTTAAAATGTTCACTTTTGATGATCTGATGATGATTCTTGAGAGACAAAAAAAAAAGAATTCATGCACGAAAAATAGATAAAAGCTCAACAGGAAATTGTAAGCCCATGTGTTCTTTCTTTCTTGCCAACCAAAGCCCGAAGCAAATTCAGAATCACCTTGGCTTGCCAAGCAATAGATAGTAAACATGAATTAACCAAAACACAGTATTTGATCACGTGAGGTAAACTCCAAACGAATTCAATTTGCACCTTTTATTCTGAAAGTCTTGGTGAAAGAAACTTAATACCGAGGCTTTCTTTCGTTTTTTTGCCATTCTCAAAATCACAGTCTTCAAAACGTTCAAGGCCAAGACCATCAAATCGAGGAATGTTTATTAACCATGGTATTCTCACGTGACCAAGGGCTCCACAAGCTAGATAAGATGCTCGCATACCGGCCAGACCCATTTCAAGAAGTCAAAGTTTCAATAACATGT
This sequence comes from Metschnikowia pulcherrima, assembly GCA_009746055.1. Taxonomy (NCBI): domain Eukaryota; kingdom Fungi; phylum Ascomycota; class Pichiomycetes; order Serinales; family Metschnikowiaceae; genus Metschnikowia; species Metschnikowia pulcherrima. Next base: position 1,126,226 of record VFXK01000006.1, read on the forward strand.
CAAAGTTGAGATCGAGTGGAGACAGTTTATGGGACAATAGTACCGAAAAAGTGGTATGTACATACAGATTTGCCGTCACACCCAAAAATTCTTATCACTAACAGGTCTAGAATACGGAGCTATTGACTCTCACATATGGGTCCGTGGTGGCACAAATGTGCCGTGATTTCAATCGAAACTATCTTGAAGTGAATCAACAACTCGACAAAATGGGATACAATATAGGCGTCAGGCTTATTGAGGAGTTTCTTGCGAAAACCGGTGCCCAAAGGTGCTCTTCTTTCCGGGAAACGGCTGACATGATTTGCAAAGTCGCATTTAAGATGTTTCTCAATATCACACCCTCGGTTGAAAATTTCTCGCAGGACGGCAAAAGTTTTTCATTAGTTTTGTATGAGAACCCGTTGGCCGAATTTGTCGAGCTTCCTGTCACTCTGGATCCAAAAGTGCAGAAAGAATTGTGGTACTCGCAATTATACTGTGGTGTCATTAGAGGCGCCTTGCAAATGATCCAGCTCGACACAGATGTTTATTTTGTTCAAGATACGCTTCGAGGTGATGAGAAAACTGAGATCAGATTGAAGCTATTGAAGATTTTGAGGGACGAGGTGCCTGCTGGCGAAGATTAGTAGTCTAGGTGAAGTTCAGATAGCCCCATGAATATCACGTGAGGCATAAGTTTTTACCGTTTGGTACCACTTTGAAACGATGGAATTGCTGGAAGATACAGGGGGTTAGTTTAAGGCGATCGATCATTGCTACTTGATAATATGAAAGACGAAACATGCCGAATTCGATATAATCCCCATGATTTTAAGAAACCATTTCGCTTCTTACAGACAATGGGCCAATTGTCTTGTTTAGCGAAGTTGTGCTGAAGTTTGGGTGGCACCCAATCATGTGACTAAGGCAGTTCATATGTTTGTAATGTTTCTCTTTACACCATCTCAATTACGTAAGCATTTAGTTTCTAGCATCCATTCATAGGCAGTTAAGTGAAATATTCGAGGCCACACAGCCACCTTTGGTGAATAGTAAAAATGATGCAAGCAAAGAGATTTTACACCATAATTGGCCTGTCGAAGGGCAGATCATCTCTATCTCTATAGAGCAAAGATATCAAATGGCCAGTATCGTACAACCTGAAAAGTATTGAAAAATCGAGCTCTAAAAAAAAATTTGCAATGAAATTCAGCCATAGTCTACAACTCTGTTTGACAGCAGATTTCATACAATCAGGTCCCATCAATAAGTTCATCACGTGCTAGGTTGGCCACACACTAAGGCGTTGAAGAAGGGATAAGGATATTACACTACCACTGTAAAATGCCTTTTTCTTTGGTACTCATGATCAGAGAATTGAGTAAACTTGAAAAGCTTAGACCAAGAGTCTTATTTGATTCTCCCGAAAGTCTGACCAAAGCTTTGTGCCTTTACAGTTCATCATGTGAAACAATAAACACGAGAGGTACCTGTATCGAGAGGAATACCTGTATCGGGTCACAGATACTCCGCTGACTATACAACTGATCGGGCTTTTTGGGTTTTCGGTTCTCCAAAGGTTTCAGCCCAGGTTTCGCCATAGATTTGTAAAGCTATGAAAGAGTTTCGGGAAGATGTGCAAGCTGTTCTTGGACCACGGAATCATGAAAGCCACTAGTCACGTGTCCATTCCAGATTTACATCGATCCTGCATGCATCCCACAAGCTTCATGCGTCAATTATCAGATCGGGTTATCTCGGCATTTAAAAACACATCAATAAATTAATTTCACTCACGAAACTCGACAATCTCTCTCTCGTCAACAATGAAGATTCTAGATATGTGTGCCCACATGGTGCTCATGATGATCTACGATGCAATGCTATGGTTTTTTGATGCTGTGATTCATACTTTCTTCAGAGAAGTCCGTTCGAGGGGCACTTTCAATATTCCGCAAAAAGGCCCCGTTATTTTCGTTTGCGCACCACATCACAACTTATTCATTGATCCCGTGGTGTTGATGATGACGAGCCGGAAGGAGTCGGGCCGGCGGATCTCGCTTTTGACAGCGGCAAAAACATTCAGAACGTGGCATATCGGCACCGCTGCACGTCTATGCAGTGCGATTCCAGTAGAAAGGGCCCAGGATTTGGTCAAACCGTTTGAAGGAACCATAAGGGTGGAGAACTTCGGGCGGGGTAACGACAATTTGGTGGTGATTGGCGAGGGCACTCATTTCACGGAAAACGCCGAGCCCAAGGGCCTCATTGGGCTATCTGGGTACCTTGGAAATGCCAAGATCAAGTCGATTGAGTCAGACACGAAAATCGTACTTCAAAAACCGTTTCAAGTAAAGTTTGAAAAACCTTCAGAGAAGGACAAGCGGGTGATTGATGCTTTGACGAACGGGTCAAAATACGTCTTGGCCCCGCACATAGACAACCAACAAACATTCCAGAGTGTTTTCGACCATCTTCATAAAGGCCGGGCGCTAGGCATTTTTCCTGAAGGGGGACTGCATGATCGCACTACTCTACTCCCACTAAAGCCTGGAGTGGCTCTCATGGCCTTGGGTGCTGTCGCTCAGTCCGAAGACCCCCATATGCAGGTGAGCATTGTTCCTGTCGGGCTCAATTACTTCCACGCGGACAAGTTTCGCTCGAGCGTGGTGATAGAGTACGGGAAGCCGATGGTGGTGACGAAAAAGGAGAGTGCAGAGTACGAGAAGAACCCTCGTGATGTTGTGAACAACTACCTAGAGACAATAACGTTACGCCTCCAGGAGGTAACTGTGACGTGCAAAGACATAGATACTCTTTTGACGATACAAGCGGCCCGCCGTTTGTACGCTCCGACTGATAGGGATTCCACGCCTTTGCCCATGAAGGTGGAGATGAATCGCAGACTCATTATGGGTTACGAGAAGTACGCAGACAGGCCCGACGTGCAGGAATTGAAAGAATCCGTGGCGAAGTACAATAAAAAGCTCATGCTGCTTGGCTTGCGCGACCATCAGGTTGAGAAATTGACGAAACTCAACCGAGTTTCCGTGCTTGGCACGTTCGTTCTCAGATTGGTGAAATGTACCATTGCATTGTGTCTTTCCTTGCCAGGATTCTTCATGTTCTCACCTGTCTTCATTGTGGCAAAGCAGATTTCGAGAAAGAAGGCAAGAGAAGCGTTGGCATCTTCGGTGGTTAAGATCAAAGGAACTGATGTAGTTGCATCTTGGAAAATACTCGTGGCTCTAGGATTTGCACCTATGCTCTACATTTTCTGGGCTGTCATTGCCACACATTACCTATACAAGACTGGATGGGTGGCCCGGACTCCGGTATGGGTGGTCTTCTTGCTGTGTTACCTATTCAATATCCTCATCACCTATTCATCGCTCAGAACTGGGGAAATTGGGTATGATTACTTCACATCTTTGCAGCCATTGGCATACTCACTCCTTTCAAAGCACAATGATATGCATCAAATAGAGCAATTGAAGGAGAACAGAAGGCAATTGTCAGTCCAGGTTACTGACTTCTGCGAGAGGTACGGGCCGCTGATGTTTGACGATTACACAAAGTTTTACCGGAAGTACAGAAGTGCAGATACTGATAGTATTGATGACACAGCTGTAAGTCAAAAGTCGACCGGAAGCTTGCAAGGAACCCGCCCTTCACCATTCAAGGTCTCGAGTTTGGCCGATGTTCCTATATTTTCTCATGGCTCCGACGACCACGCGTCAAGTGATTCTGAGGATTCTGGCATGGAGTCTTCGAATGAATTGCGTCTGAAGAAGGAGCCCACGGCCAATGATGCCGTTGAGCAATCGAATACACGAGTCCGGTTACGGAAAGGTGGTGTGAAGGCTTTTCACGAGGCAGATTGAAAGGCTGCGATTACGCGAATATCTCAATTGCACGTGGTTCATCTCAATGATTGGAAGATTGGGTATTAGAAATTTTTCTACTGTGGTTTCTGTGAGTGGGCCATATGATATTTGGTTTCACATAAAGTACCCATGAAAGAACTATGTGGCTGGTGAACGAACTCCTCGAAATCTTACGACTATTCATAACTCCAGTCTCTTTCACTTGCTGTTTACGGGTGAATCTTTGGACACAAATGGCGCCTCGCACTCGCACTCGCATACGAATGATTATGTAACTTCGTAAGGGAACTTTTGACCGGGTGTGGAGGGGGTAATGTCGAATCTCGATAATCTAATCTGTGGGTACCAATCGCAGATTGGCCGACCCACGCTGTATTGACCAAAAAACTGATGGTTGTACGTGTGTAATATGGTGTACAAGAGCTTTCGTTCTTTCACCCTTTTTCTTATAGGGGAAAATTTTTGGGTGATAAACTCATTAATGAATGCACCACACGCTTATCTTCGTTTGGATCATAGTTCATTCTGATGGAATTGAATGAATTGACAACGATTATACATTATCCTTCGAAACCCTTATAAGAGAATTAACAAAGTACTTCATACGTCCGATACTTTGCGGCGAATTCAACACAAGAGAGATTCAGTGAGGAGCAAAGAACCCGGAAAGGGCATAAACAACATCTTCTGAAATTCCTGCCCGTTCGTTCGCGACTGGGTTTCATTTGAAGAAGCAAGCCAGGCCAAGCCTTGATGCGACGAGCATGAAGCACGTAACGAAAGGGACACATAAATTAAGCATTTTGATCAAACCACTGTAAACGATGTGTGACTTTTGGGACAATTCTAATTTTTTCCTCATCTGGTCTTATCTCATTGCGGTTATAGCCGTTCTGTAGTAAATACCAGACAGAGTAATTTCGAACTGCAGACTGGCCGCAGAACCCCCAGTGGGATGTTTCTGATTGCGGTGTTTTGCGCTTCTGGCGGTCTGGAGCGCACCCCTGCGCCAGGGCTGCGCGATGCTTGCATGAGCGAAAATGCTCAGCCTGGCGAACAGGTGCGTGCTCGCCAGTCGCCAAATCCAAAGAAAAACAAAGGCTGAAAACAGGCACGCGTCAAAATTGATAGACACAAATTGTAACTCGCAAGACGAAAAAGAAGAAAAACTGGCGACCGAGTTGGACCTCATAACACTGGAACAAGTAGCTCAACAATTGTTCGGTCCTTAATGGGTCATAAATGAAACAATTGCTGCCCGAGCCCAGATGTCACGAATGTGAAATTTCTCGGGCAAAGCCTTGCAACAATAAAGCGGTCATTCAACTTGACTGGCCGGCACGACAGACAGGTTTCACAGGCCGAACCGCGCTTCGAGAAAGGCTCTGTAGTGCATGTTGTCATCCTGAAACGCACGCGCGCGAAGCGTGTCTCCAAATCTTGCATCGCGGCCCCTGGTCTCAAGACGTATAAATGGATAGAGATCCCAACTTCTATGCTCACAAACAAATTATAAAGCATAAACTAATAAATACTCATTTTCGAAGCTGGTCTTCTTTCGTGACGCAATCCATCATACATCTACACGCTCATTTCCACAAGCACCGCTGAAACACGCTTGCTAATCTGAGATATTCATTCAATTACAGCAATCCCCCACTCCACTATTCCATCCTCACATTCATAATGAACTTTCTCGTTCTCCTTCTTCTGGCACAAGCAGTGTTTTGCACGCCTATTCCTGCAAACCTAAAGCTCAAGGCGTCGGAGCCCCGCTCTTTAAGCATGAGACCAATTGATCCTCTTGCTACTAGGGAAGCACACTACTTGGGATCAGGGAACGCGGTCGACCATATAAGCTTTGACTCCGTGGAGAGAAGAGCAGAGCCAATAGACGTACTTGAGTACAAAATGGGTACGCCAAAACAATATTAGAATGGGACTTTTTGGGATTTATATATATTATATCAGGGAAAAATACAAATAAACGGAATCAAAGCTTGCGAACATTTGTATGGGTTATTCGTACATGGTAATTATTTTTAGCGGCTGAGCAAAATTGCGAGAGAGTCTGCCATTTGGCCTGGACCGAAATCAAAAGATTGTACTTCCGAGTTTGCCGGCCGCCACGTGCCGCATATAGGTCACGTGAGCGTGGGGAAGCGCACTGGAGTTTGCGGGTGCGAATGAATGACGTATAGTGCTGCTTGAGGCGAAGCGCACCTTACGAAATCTTAAAGTAGAGATCGCCGAAACGGACGGAACAAATGGTCTCTGGCCATACCCTCCATCTGGCAATAATTCAGTAAATCGTCAAAAGCAAAGATCTGGTAATTGGCTTCACTTGGAACCTTACGCTGATGACGTTACCTGGGACTCGCTTCCTGATTTCTTTTTCGTCTATTCTTTCTTTCTCGTTATCTCCAGGTCGGTTTTTTTCTTTCCGCACATTCTTTTGCTCCTCTGGGTGTCATCAGCCGAGCCCACATGACTACCTGCCTCACCGGCCCCGGGTATGTGCCGCATTAGTCAACCACACTTTCGAGATTGGCCACCACTCTACCCACACTTTTCCATCAAACTTCCAAATCTATACATTTTCTAAGCTGTAGCCTATTCATCAGCTTCCTACTCGTGCATTCAGTATACTTTCTGAAAACACACCCGCCTCAAAAACAGTTTGCCGATTCCCTTATCTACTTACTAATTTGGCCCTCCCCCCGATTTAATAGGATTGCCACTGTTTCGCCACAACCCACCCCAACCTACGTTGCCGACAAAATTGGTACACAGAATCAATCGGACTTCGATCTAAAGCTTTATCTGCCGTATACTTAAATTTCGTCACTTGTGCTTCGCTTTACTGACGATATTAACGCCTACAAGCCACAGAATTGCTTTTTGACCCAACAACAGTCCATCTTCTAACCACACACTCCTGAAATGAGAGTCACATTCAGATTGTCCACAGAAACGTCGTTCACAGTGACGATCCCACACAACGCAACCGTGGAGGATTTGTGTAACGCGGCGAAAGTCGGGTGCCCCACCTCGGCCAAATTGCCGGGTGACTTTAAGCTCATTCATAACGGGGTCAAGCTTGCTCCATATTACAAAACGCTCGATGCACTCAATGTTAGGCCCGAGGATGACCACCTCACGGTTATTCTCATGAGCGAGACGTCCACAACGCCCCTTGCGTCGCCGCTGTTGGCACCTGTTGAAGCCATCAGTTCTGCGCCAAGGAAGAAGGCCAAGAAAAACCGGTGCTCGTTCGTGAGCTGCTCCGCGGCACCGCTTCGCATGGTGGGCGACTGTGGACAGTGCCACGGCAAGTTTTGCGCAAAGCACCGCTTGTTGGAAGACCACCAGTGCTCTGGCTTGCAGTTCTGTAAAGATAGCGCCCACGAGCGCAACGCCATGAAGCTACAAAGCGAAAGCACGCTTGCGCCTCGCGTGTGAGTACATTTTGAGGGCCGTTTCGGCTCTCGACCGTGTCTAATTATGGTCAAACCTCACTGAGTGTGACATTCTTCATGCTCTTTATAGATCATCGCATGGCGAGCTCAATAATACATTACAATTCCTAGAATAAAAACGTGCTTGTTTCTCTTTGTATATCTAGTTTTTTTCAATCTTTTCCCGAAAGCGATTTCCGCCACATGCTCTTTTCGCTGAAATCGACCATCGCCCCTTCTATGCATTGGGCCTCATTAGGGGACGCGCTTGCAAGATGAATTGGCTTCTTGGGCATTCACCAGGATATACTCCTCCAGGCCCAATTTTCATATCTGCATGTCTCGTATCCCCAAAACTCTGATGATTTGAGTCTCTTCTACACTGGTCGCTCTCATGATATATCTCCCTTCAACCCGTATAATCCATGTCTTTTTCTATGCCTATGCCTGAGTCAAGTTTTCAAGAACCTTCTCGTACCTGCCATTGGTGGCATTGTTTGCACGCACCAAGATCTCCTCAGCCTCCTTGTATACTGATTCCTGCTCGTCACTGTCTAGCTCGTACATATTACCCAAAGAGATCATTGCCTCGGCCAACGCGGCCCACGAATCCGGGTCTTCTTCATCCTGTGCCAATCTCAAGTACTCGATCGCCTTGAGAAGCAACTTTTGGCCGATATCTCTTGCATCTTCTCTTGTGAGGCCATTCATACTCGTCTCCCCTTTATTGTAGTAGGTCAAGGTTGTGAACACATTTGAAGGTTCCTCGGCCTCCAACAACATCGACTGACCGAGCCGTTTGCACAACTCCCGGCGCAACACCAAATTGGATTCGCGGCTGTCTGATTCTGAGATCTGCTCGATGCGGATCTTTTCATTCAAGTTACCGAGAAACCTTTGTGTGTGTTCTCTCCACCAAAGGTTGTACTTGTCTGATTCGACAATAGCAAACAATGGGTGTTTTGGACTAAGGGTAAGCTCATCTTCGTCTTCATCCTCAGAATCACTATCCTTTCCCTCTAAAGGTTTTTTGCCAAAGTTATCCACCATGTCAAGCAAGTCATCAAGTGCCTGCAAGAAATCCGAGTTCTCCAAATTGTAATATTTGTAGTTCTTTCTCTCTTCAGATAACTTCTCGGCCTTTTCCCAAACGGCGAGACACTCGTCGAGAAGAGAAGCGACATCCCTATGTTTCTTGCTTACCTTACTTTCGACGGTCAACGGGCTGATTGAAGTTAATGGGATCTCGTTGATCAAAACACGTGCCTCCGCGAAAAGTAAGGCAACCGAGTCCGGAAACTTCTCTTTGCCCACGCTTATTCTATCCTTGGCCTCGTTGAAGAACTCCTCCACTTTCGAAGGCTCTTCCGTGTAAAAAAAGCCTAGGGACGACAAAGCCAAGCCATAGATCCCATAGAATTCTCCAGAAAGCTCGATTACCTCGTCATCATCAATATCCTCCGAATCCTGTTGTTTGCCGTTTGCCTCACCCGATTCTGTGCCGTTTTTCACCCTGGTGTCTTTTTCGTCGCCCTTCGCCTCTCTCGCGTGGTATTTTCTCAAAATCCGGTCACATTCGTGAATGATTCCGTTCACTTTGAGCTCACTGCGGTCTTGCGTTTTCACAAAATCTCTCCATAAAGCTCTAAGCTGGGCAATGGCGTCATTAGCATTCACTTCTTCGCCTAACTCAACAGTGAGCTCGTTTTCGGGTACAGGGTTCGCCGTAGACTCGTTGGAGGCAATTTCCGCTGGCGCAGATTTTTGCTTTTTCGACGCGGCAGCTTTTCCAAGCCCAAGATGTCTTTTGCCTGCCATCTTATCTTTTTTGTGGTACAATTATTGGATAATTAGCCTTTTTGAGTTTTAGAAAACACTTGCATGCGTCACGTGCTTTGGAGATGGAGGACGTCCTCTGGCGTGATTTTGACAAGATGCACTCGCCTCATCTGATGAATGCGCGAAATGTTGCGCTTAGACGTCCCACTGCTGATGACTAAAGCGCGAGGCACCTTTGGCCCGCGCTCATTCTGATGAGCCATTCAGTCACGTGACCAGCAATTCCTTCATTCCAAACTGCAATGTTTCCCGGGGTTGGAATCGAAGGATGTTTCTGCCGCGTTTCGTTACATCTGGAATCAAAAATGAATGTTTCTGTTGTTTGAGATGATGAAAACAAAAGACAAACAAAATACTTCTCTCTGATAAGTCATTTACCCCGGACCCAAATCTGGTATACCGTCCGGGTGCGAAATTGAAATGCATCACGTCACGTGCCGTGTGACAATCAGGCGGGCTGCAAGACATCAACCACTTTTCGAACCAATATAGGCCACTCGTGCAAACGCCTTTGTTCCTTATTTTCGATCACTTTTCTATATGAATTTGCTTGCCTCGCTAAATTGCGTCGGCGAAGTCCACCTCGTGGTGGGCGGAAGCTCAAACATCGCTGCATTAAGAGTTCATTCGATTCTAGCCGCCGGAGCCGAGCCCATCTTGGTGCAAAGAAGCCCCCTAGAGACGCTCCCTATATCTCTACAAGACCTTATATCGGATGGAAAAGTCAAGCTCATAAACGCTGAATTCTCAAGTGAATTGCTTACATCGCTAGGCCGCCCTGAAGTGGACGGTGTCGTGGATAGGGTTTTTGTTGCATTGGACCTCGACCAAGAGACTGAGAAAAGGGAAATTTCTGAGCTTTGTCGTCGCCTACGAATCCCCGTCAACGTTTCAGACTCTCCTGAACTCTGCACGTTTACTTTGCTTTCCACATACAGCAATGGCGGCTTCCAGTTGGGTGTCACAACATCTGGCAAAGGGTGCAAATTGGCGGCTAGAATCAAACGAGAACTTGTGTCGAAATTGCCCACGAATATGGGGGATATATGTGAGAGAGTGGGGGAGCTTCGTCAAAAACTACAGCAGCATGACCTTGCTGAGATTGGTGGCCATGACGAGGATGCCGTGACCACGACTAATCTCAATAAGTTGGTGCAAGAATTCAACATGACAGTTGAACAAAAAGCCGCGCAGAGGGCCAGGTTCTTGTCCCAGATTGTGGAGTATTATCCACTAGAAAAACTCGCTGATATCACAATGGACACGCTCACGGCCGAATTTACCTCGACCACAGAGGCTTCACGTGCCGATGGGCAGCGTCCAGACAAACAGGGCACCATTTCACTAGTAGGCGCCGGCCCCGGGTCCGTGTCTATGCTCACATTGGGGGCGCTCCAGGAAATACACACGGCCGACTTGATACTTGCAGACAAGCTCGTACCGCAGCAGGTGTTGGACTTGATCCCACAGAAAAGGACCAGGCTTTTCATTGCCCGAAAATTCCCCGGGAACGCTGAGCGGGCGCAGCAGGAGCTTCTCACGATGGGGCTCGAGGGGTTGCAAAAAGGCGAGAAAGTTGTGCGCCTCAAACAGGGCGATCCCTACATTTTCGGCCGGGGAGGCGAGGAATATCTCTTCTTCAGTTCTCATGGGTACGTCCCCAAAGTGCTCCCAGGTATCACTTCAGCCCTAGCAGCCCCTGTCTATTCTAACATTCCCGCAACGCACAGAGACGTCGCCGACCAGGTTCTCATTTGTACCGGCACCGGGCGTCGCGGAGCATTGCCTGACTTACCGCCATTTGTTGAGTCGAGAACGACGGTATTTTTGATGGCCTTGCACAGAATCGTGGACTTGATTCCACATCTCATCGATGAGAAAAACTGGCCCGAGAACTTACCTGTGGCCATTGTTGAGCGGGCCTCTTGCCCTGATCAGCGCATCGTCCGCACCACCTTGGCCAAGGCCGCCGCGGCAGTGGAAGCGCTTGGGTCTCGTCCTCCAGGGCTTTTCATCGCTGGTCGTGCTTGTGGTGTGTTGTCGCCATTACTGGACGAACCCTGGCTGGTCGAGGAAGGCCATGCCGTGACTGAGATCAGCGGGGTATTAGAGAAACTAGCATCATCACTGTGAATGTTTTTTATAGAGCTAGACATTAATTTATCATGCATGCACCAATGAAAAAGACTTGGTTCTGAAAAACAATAATAATTTTCTTGGCTTATCAAGGTTCGCTGAGTAGCCGGATCTGAGAAAACAAGTAGTCTCTTACTTTTCTTTTCCTTCACGGATAAAAGGTCCGCAAACCACAAGCTTGGTTATTGACCACCAATTGATAGAGGAGGCGAGCACAACCCAGTTTCAAAGCCATCTGTAGAAGCACGCTTTCGAGAATTGAACACTGATTAGAAAAGTGTCTCCACCATGATTGTATTAGATCCAAGATTAGAATTTCAGAAACAATACAGCTGTTAATTGTATGAAGCAAAAAAGAGTAAAAACACAGAAAGAAAAATAACATATAGATTCTTGATGCAAAAACATCGCTCAAGAAAGATTCGATTCGTTCCGGTGAAAGCTGCATACCCAGTGAAAGCCTGTTTTGCGCCGACAGAAAAGATTTCGTTTTCATTTCTTAAACACCTCACGCTATACAATAAACATGATACGGTTCTGATAATTGTGTAAATGCAAAGTATCATACTTGAACTTTTGTAATATTTTTGCTTTAATCGCCTGCGCAGAATTGCAGATCGCAGATCTTGGGCCGATAAGATGCATCCTGCGGGCGATACGCGAGGCCTGGCCACCGTCCATTCACCTATAGGCCATAATCGAATAGGCAGACTTAACATGTTGCACAAATGCATCAGAATCAGGCCCGAAGTGGTCAAAAAATGTCTTAGATTCGGCTCTATTAGGAATTTGTCTCGCCAGTCCTCAAAAGCATTTGTGTTTGACATTGATGGCGTGCTCCTTCGAGGCAACAAACCAATCCCACAAGCGCACCAGGCACTCAGCTTGTTAAACCAGGAAAAAATACCATTCATTCTCCTCACCAACGGCGGTGGCGTCTCAGAGGAGGCGCGTGTGGAATTCATTTCAGGAAAATTAAACATAGACATCTCGCCGTTGCAAATAGTGCAGAGCCACACGCCAATGCGGGCCTGGGCTCAAACGGGAGAATATAGCCGTGTTTTGGTGGTGGGAGGTGCCCAGGATAAGGCCCGGCATGCGGCCATCAATTACGGATACAAAGATGTGGTGATACCGATGGACATTGTGCGGCAAACCCCGTCCATTGCGCCCCACCATCAGTATACAGAGCATGATTTAAAGAAGTATGCACAGGATGTGGACTTGTCGAAGAAATTTGATGTGGTGCTTGTTTTCAATGACCCGCGGGATATGGGCACCGACATTCAGATTGTCAGCGACTTGCTCAATTCCGAAAACGGCGTGATTGGTACTTTGAGAGAACCTCCTCAGACAGCGAAAACCCGCCCAGCGATTCCAATCGTGTTTAGTAACAACGATTACTTATGGGCAAACGACTACAATTTGCCGCGTTTCGGCCAGGGGGCGTTTCGGATGATGGTGGAAAGACTTTACGCTGAAACGAACGTACTTTCCCATTCTGAAACGCTTCAGCTGACAATATTGGGCAAGCCATTCAAGATCCAATACGACTACGCACATTGGGTGCTAATTGAATGGAATAAGATCCTACACGGCCACAAGGCTCACGGGTTCATGCCGCCTCTCAACAAGGAGCCTGAGGGGCTGCCCTTCACAGATATCTACATGGTGGGAGACAATCCTGCGTCGGACATTCATGGAGCGAATGCCAACGGCTGGGAGTCGATTCTCTTGCGCACAGGAGTGTACAAGGATGCGGACTGGGAGCGTACAAAACATCGTCCTAGTGTGGGCGTATTTGACAATGTCCTAGACTCCATTGTCAAGGTTCTCAACAAGTGAGCATTCTATGCTGATTAGCTTGGTTATAAACAAAAACGGGTTGAAAATTGTGCTGCCCTTAATCAACTAGGACAAATTTACATAAAAGGCAAATCAAGCATGCTCTTGCATAAGCCAGAAAATTGCCATTCTGGAGGACCAAAAGGTAACGTAATTAGTTTATTAATGCAATGGTTTATATATAAGTATGTCGAGAGAAGAAATTTGATCATTTTGATTCGGAGTCGGAAGTTTCAGCCTGCTGAGTGACGTACCTGTCGGCACCAAGCTTAGTGGAATCCACTTCGCCGTGGTACTTCTCACAGATCTCCTCCAACGTCATTCTCTTCGTCTCGGGAATCAACAAAGAGGAGAACACACCAAGCAACATGAAAAGGGCAAAGATTTCCATGACATGTGGCAAGAAACAAGAGTTCTTTTCACCGCAACCGTGGTTGATCAACGTACCAATACACGTTTGAGCAACAATGGCACCCACTTTACCGGAAGCAGCAGACATACCGTGGGCAGTGGATCTGTATCTGGTGGGGAAAATCTCGCCAGGAATGATGAAAGTGGTGGTGTTGGGGCCAAAGTTTTGGAAGAATTGGCAGAGCACGTAAAGTGCCAATTTGCCATGGTCGCCAATTTTGTTATAGGCGAAACCGAGAATGCAGAACAAGATGGTAAGAATAACAAAGCCAAAGAGTTGGATTGGTTTTCTGCCAATGGTGTCAAGCGTGGCCGCAGCAACCCAGTAGCCAGGCAAGGAGCCCGCACAGATCAAAATCAAGTTACCAACAGCGGTGTTGTACAAGGACTTGTAAACATTCTTCGACGAAGCGTAGCCAATGGTCTTCAAGATCACAGCAGTGTTCAAACCCAAGCCGTAGTATGCAACATCCAAGAAAAACCACGAGAGTGCAGTACCTGCCAAAATCTTTCCATATCTCCATTGACCAAAGTGACGAATGAAATCTTTGAAGGAAGCCTTTGGGGGCGCGATCTCCTCGGCAACAATATCCAAGGCCGCCTCTGCGTCAGCAACCTTCTCCAAGTTTTCGTGCTCCTCGACATCCAAGGAGTAACGGGGAGACTCGGCAATTGTCAATCTATAGTACAATGCAATGCATCCGGGAACACAGCCGAAACCAACCAAGATTCTCCACATCTGGTCACAGGCCTTGATACAAGGCCCCACACACTCGGCCGACGTGTTGGCAAACTCCAAGTCAGACTTATAGGCAGAGACGACGACGAGGGCAACGATACCGGCAAATAACTGGCCCAAGCCCTGGTTGGAGAAAACGGCCGCCATGATGGCGCCTCTCCATTTGGTGGTGGAGAATTCAGACGAGATAATAGACGACAATGGGTAATCACCGCCAATACCAATGCCCATGACGACTCTGAGAGTGGAGAAAATCGCAACGAAATTGATGGCGGGAGATTCACCAAGAGTACACTGGAGGACGGTGGCAGCAATCATGACGATCAATTCCAACCCGTAAATCTTCTTACGGCCCACAACATCAGCCATGAAACCGAAACCAAGCTGGCCAATAACAGTTCCCACAGAAGTAGACACTTTCATCAAAGTATTGGTGGAGTCGGGAATGGTACCTTGCCAGTAGACGTGTGCCAACATGGAAGTACCCAAGTTAATGGCAAAAATATCGTATGAATCCGTCATGAAGCCAACACCGGCGATCATGATCATCTTGGCCTGCGTCCAGCCGAATCCGGCATTGTCGATTTCCTCCAATGCCAATCTCCTTCTTTCCAAGGGATCTTCAATGTGCGCAAACTTTCCAATGTAATCTTTGAAGGCAGTCTTACCGCCAGAAGTGCTCACTTCTTTCGAATGCTGAATTTCAGACATAGCGTAAATGACTCAGTGAAGTGTAGACTTGAAATGCTTTTTGAGAGCTTATAATTTTCTAGGGAGTGAAAATTTCTACAACGGGGAATGTTTCGGCTATTATATACTGTTTAGCGAACTAATAAATTCCTGGGTAATAATCATGCACGAAATCCTGAATACATGAAATACGATGAGCGGCGCAGGAAAAAAGAAACAGAATCGGGAAACCCGTGTATTAGCATGGTGCGAGCGCCCTTGTAACACGCACCAAAAGAATGGGCGCCCACGAGTTTCGCCTGTGTACGGGGCACCCCTACATCTCCTCAATTATTCCTCACATTGCACCAGCGCCCACATGGGTGCTAATACATGTACTAGTCAGCGCTAGCTACAAAAGCGTTGTGACTGCTCGAGGGAACTTCTTGGACTTGTGTCAAATTCCACGTCAAAATTCGGTTCACGTCATCTTGAAGTTTCTAAAAACCCGTTTTTTTTCTCGGCTCGCCGTCAAAATTCCTTGGTGTTTCTGTTGTTCACGGGGAGAATGGACAATGGTAGTGTGACCAATTACCGGAAATTACCTGGCAATGCGAGCACCACGTGGGTGCAAAATGCTTGGGTGCGTCTTACATGCACTACTGCATCAGTTTGAGAGAAGAAACGCCAGCCAAGTGCCCACGTGTGCTCCTGCCGCGTGAGGCTCCACGTGCGCTACACGAAGGGCCAAAAAAAAAAAATTAAGGTTTTGATCGCGAGAATACTGATCGGATCATCGACCTCACTCTTACGCATATCTTCGATCACGTATAACAATTTATATCTATGTATGTTGTACGTGTGTGATGAAGACAAACGATTTCGGATAACACATGGTGCACGTGATATTAGACTTTGTTCCCAACAAGTCTCTCCTTCTCCAGTAAGAGGAACTTCTCGCGGAGCAGCACAAGTTCTCTTTCTTGTGCTTTTATCTTCAAGTCCTTTTCACTATTCTCCTGGAAAAGGTACTCAATCTTACCCTTGTACTGCCCAATCATGTTCTGGTAATTGAAGTTCTCATCGTTGTACTTCTTCAACTGCAAGCTTTTGCTTTCTCTTTCGTACTCGAGCGTAGCAATTTGCTTGCGGAGACCTTGCTCTCTCAGATCGCCTTCCGAAAGTTTTCCCTTTAGTTGATCGATTTCGTCATTGAGTCGACCAACACTGCTCTCCAAGTACCTGAGTTGCTGGTTCGAATAGAGTTTTGACTCTAAGTCTTCGACCTTGCGTCTCAACTCAGAATTCACCGTCTTTAAACTTTCGTTTTCCTGGACAATGACCAAGTTCTCGGTACGGGCTTCTTTGTACCTTCCATCGCTATTATCCCATCTGCTGCGAAGATCGTCTAGCTCAAGTCTAGTCTGCTTCTTTTCAGTCTCCAAGTTCTCCACATGATCCTGAAGAATTTTCAAGCTGCGGTTGGCATCATTAAGTTGACTTGTCAAGTTGGCAACTTCGCTCTCGAGCGAATCTTTCTGGCGCTCGAGGTTTTGATTGGACGAGTTGAGTGCCTCCATTTGGCGACCATTTTCCTCAATCATCATTCGAAGCGATTCTATCAGCTTATTGCTCTGATCGATTTTCCTCTCATGAGCTTGTTTTTCGTTCTGGAGTTGCAACACTCTCGTCTTGAGTGATTCGTTCGTTTGAACCAATTCCTCGTTTTCTTCAGTCACCTCTTTGTTTTCAGCCAAGACTTCTTCCTTGATCCTCAAGAGCTCGTCGTTATCGATCATAAGACGCTTGTTCTCCTTTATGATTTCAGTCTCCTTCTCCAACTTGAACCTCACATCTTCTCGCAAGGACTTGATCTCCTCTTTGTGACTCTCAATCGCGTTCTTGCGGTCACCGTAGGTTGAATTCAAGTATTCGATTTTCGCTTGCAATGTTTTCACCTGACCCTTCAATCTCTCACCGGCATTTGCAGCATCGTTGAATTTCAATTCACACTCGTCATTGTCTTGCCTCAATTGCCTAATGATTTTCTCGCTTGCCCTAATCTCTTCCCTGATGAGTTTCAATTCGGTATTTTTGTCTTCGAGTTCTCGGCGAGCCGCGTCTTCATGTCGCTTACTGATATGTACAGCAGACTCAGCAAGCTCGAGTTTCTCGTAATACTCTTCGCTTCTAGCCTTGAACTTCTCAAACAAACGCTGGACTTCGCCTAACTTCTGGCCTGTTTGGATATTCTCCACTTTGAGTTTTGCCAATTGCTCTTCGTAATCACGAACAGAGGTCTTCATGTTGTCTCTTTTGACCTCATAAAGCTCATCCTCACTCTCGCGCAACAAGGACTTCAATCTCAAGATCTCACTTTTGGACTTGCTCAACTCATCTCTCGTCGTTTTCAATGTGTGATTGATATCGTTGTATATTCTGGCAAAATCCACAGAATTCAGGGGAATGATTGAGCCCAAGCTGTTGCTTCGAGACATAGCTTGCCTTACAAGATCTGGCGAACAGTCCAGAGACTCGCTGATAATAGTGACAATTTTTTTTTCGAGCTCCTCAACCCTGGCCTGCGACTCCTTGAATTTAACCTCGTAGTCAGTGAAAGTGTTGATGCCCCTTGTTGCCTGGAATCTGTTGAGCTTTTTCTGAAGTTCTATAGCATAGTTTTCTGCCCGCACTGCATTTGCCTCCTCTTGTTTTAATTGCACCTTCAATTCTTTCACCTCCTCCGCATATCTCGAATCGCTCATTTGGCTAAGTCTTAGGTCATCTCCCATCGCGAGGGACCGGCGGGCTTCGCTTCTCTTCAGAGGGCTTTCGAAACTGTCACTGACTTTTTGCCTAAGCATACGAACTTCTTCCGAGAGCTTCTGGTTCTCGAACTTTTCATTGCGGAGAGCGGCGCTTTGTTCATTGAGTTTGGCTTTAATGGCAACATACTCGCTCATGATTTCCGGATCCATTTGTTGACCCTTTGGAGGCAAGTTTTCCTTGTCCAGGAGCTTGGCTTCAAGAGCGCTTATTTGGTCACGCAAAGAGTTGATTTGACCGGTATACTCGGTGTTGACTCTGGTGAGGTAGTGCATCTCGTTCTTCATCTTCTCATACTCCGCCATGGAGGTCTTATGACGATCTATAGAGTGCGCAAGGGAATCTTTTGAAGACTTAAGTCCAGCAACTGTTTCACTGTGTTGTTGCTTTTCGATGGTAAGCGCTTGTTCTAAAGCCGCATAGCTTTCCAATTTTCGAGAGTATTCGGCGACTTTTCCTTCCAAACCAACCCTAACGCGGTTTTCACCTTCTAAGGCCGTGCTCTTTTCTTGAAGTTGAGATTGTAGTGATTTCTCTTTTTCAGCTGCATCCTTCAAACTCTTCCTTAAGTCGTCAATCGCCTTTTGCATTTGATTGACCCGCGTATCGCTTGCCTCGCCAAGCTGCTTCTTTTGATTCTCTAGCGACTCTTCGAGCGCAGCTTTTTCTCCTGAGAGCTTACTGACATCTGCCTTTAGACTCATATTTTCCTCTTTCAAAGATTTCAAGGTTGCTGAGAACTCCAGTTTCAGTTCCATTGTACTTTTCATCAATTCCTCGTTCTTCAGGGACGAGCTTTTGATGAGCGCCTCGAGCTCGGCTATTCTCGATTCGTTCGCTTCGATTTGAGTCTTAGAGCTCGCAAGGTTTCTATCTTTTTCCTCGATATTGCTCTTGAAAACATCCAAACTTTTTGAGATCTCGCTATGACTCTTGCACTTTTGCTCAAGAGTCTTCACCACGCCCAAGGCCTTTTGGTGGTCAGCTTCGATATTCGCGAAATTTTTCACCTTGGCTTCGAGGGTTTTCACCGCCTCAACCTGAGTGTTTCTCTCGTTCTCTAAGAGTTCTACCTGACTCTCAAAATTGGCAATTGTTTTCTGCGATTCCTCCAATTTTCCCAAAAGCTCGACTTTCTCCTTTGCGAGAGCAGCGCTTACGGCTTGCACTTCAGATAGTTGTCTCAACGTGTCGTCCAACTTTGCACTTCGTGACTGCTCATCTCGCTCTAGGGACTTCAATTTGTCCATTTTTTGACTTGCCGCATCGGCTGCCTTGATTATATCATCTTCTAAACTCTGAAGACGTTCTTTGAGAGATGTGTTTTCATTCTCCAACACAATTTTGGATGCTTCTGTCTCCTTCAACTTTCCATTGATCTGTTTCAAACTTTCATTCATTTCACGGCTGTCCAAAACCTTGACAGAGTCCTCCAATAAGGGCTTGAGCCGAACGAAAAGTTTGAGCCAAGGGCTCTCTGAATTGTTAACGAGTCCATCAAGTTTTTGGAAGTTTCTTGCGATGACTTGTGACGCTTGTATCAAGGATATCTGCTTTTTGATCTTCGTCCTGGCGAGCTGTCCACGCGACAAGCTCTGGAAGCTGGTAAGATGGCGTTTAATGCTAGAATCCCGGAGCTCTTCAAGCAGGCCCAACACACCGTTTTTGAAAAAGAGCTTGGTGATTCCTATTTTGAAAGACTCCGCGTCCAAAGCAATATGCTTGAGAATGAGCTCACAGTTCGACTTCAAGTTTTTAGTAAACACGTCATCCCAGTTAAGAATCGAGTACCTTTCGAAAAACTCCTCGAAGGTCATTTTATTTGGATAACCCGCCCTGGCGATTCTGATCCCTTCGAGTACTCCGTTACACCGAAGCTGGTGAAGCACCAATTCCTTGTCAAACTTATTGGCCCGCTTACTCAAGTTGGGCAAAATGCATCTGACAAAATGCGGCTCTGTGCTGCTCAATTGCTGCATAAGATTCGAAAGATGCTCCTTGTGTTTCTGAGTGACGGTCTTAAATTTGGGGGATTTGCCCTTACTCTTCACGGGACTCGCCGTTTCAGGTCTAAGCATGAATAAGTTTTTGAAGAAGGGATTTGTTGAGCCACGCACGAGTTCAAGCACATTATCACTGACCGGATCTTTATTCTTTTGGAGCCAGTCGTCAATATTGTACTCGACATCACCAGCATAGTGATCAATAATGAAACCTGTCCTAGTCTTGTTAGGCTTGAACTGCCTTGTTTCGCCATTGCCCCAGGTCTCGAGTAATTTCTCCATGAAGGTCGTTTCCGAGGCCTTAGGCAAGATGCACTGCTCGTTGAGAATTTCAAGCACTCCCATGGGTTGTTTTGTTTCTATGAGGTCGATTGTCGGCTGAAGATCCAAGCCAAAATCGATATACTCCCACTGGATGTCCTCGCGTAAGTACTCGCTTTGCTCAAGGATGAATGAATGGTGGTTGAAATATTGCTGGAGTTTTTCGTTGGTGTAGTTGATACAGAGCTGCTCGAACGAGTTCATTTCAAAAATCTCGAAGCCGGCAATGTCCAAAACGCCGATGAAGTGGTCTGTAGACACGTCATCCGTCATCAAAGAACTATCAATGCGTGTGATGATAAACTGGAACAATTTCTCGTAGAGGTATTTGGCGAACGCATCAATCGTACTTTTCACCTCAGACGCCTTCTGCAGCTTGTGCATGAACTCTCTACCGGCCTTGACTTTGGGCTTCAACAAATTTTTGGAAAGCTCATCTTCGCTCACGCCAAGAAGACTGGCAATCGTGGTTAAATTTGCATCCTTCGCAAAACTTGCCTGGTCAGCCTTCCATGATATGAAGTCCACGTTTCCCAAATGGAGAATGATGGCCAAACCGGCGAAAATATTCTCGATATCGGACTCTGAAAAGCCCATGACCCGGAAAGACTCGTTGAGGTGGCGAAACTCTTTGGCGTCGTCTATCTGGGGAATCGTGCCTGCAGATGAGCTCAAATACCTGTACTTGGACAAATCATTCGAGAGCGAGTACTTTGAAGCCAATGTGGCCTCGGACTCCCCTTGTAACATCTGATAGAACACATGATAGTTTCTCTCTGCTTTCAGCTGGTGTGATACTCGTGATTTCTCGAGCAAGTAGTAGTCGATCGTGGCGCCGCTGATGATGCCGTGTGAGTCGAAGTAAATCTTGATGAATTTACCGAAACGTGACGAGTTGTTGTTTTTGATTGTTTTCGCATTTCCAAAACTCTCTAGAATCGGGTTGGCGCGTAAAATCTTCTCGTGGATGTCGTCTCTGTCCTCACTAGAGGACCCTGTTTCGGAAAGCGTTGAGATCAGCGAAAGGTACTGTATGATTTTCTTTGTGTTTTCCGTTTTTCCTGCACCACTTTCTCCAGTCACCAAAATGGACTGGTCTTTTTTGTTTGCAACGAGGTTACGGTGTGAGTTCTCCGCAATGGCAAAGATGTGCGGAGGCAATCTATCGTCGGCCTTCAGTCCCAGGCCATGAAAGCTTCTGAGCACCAGATTTTCATAGATGGGTAGCTTCTTATAAGGGTTGATGGCCACTAAAAATAGTCCCAGGTACGTGTAGATCAAGTCGTCGTTATACCGAAGAAATAAGTTATAGATCACCGAGGGCTCATTCAAATGCGTGAGCTCCGCCATATCCTCACATTTGTTGAATTTCGCTGGGTTGCAACTCTCAACAGATTTCTGCTCCATCTCTCTTATTTCCTCCTGTACACCATTTTTGATGGAGACCCGGATCACGCCGTTTGCAAGGTAGTCAGTGATGGATCCACGGACAAAAAGCTCGTCTTTGTCCGGCACCCAAACACAATTTTTGGATGTTAAGTCGTCGTCCGCCATGGGTATAAGAGAATGTGGGTTTTTTGTAGGAAAGGAGACGGGATAATAAGGGACAACGACAACGGCTCTGAGGACGCCTATGTGAGAGGATGTTCAAGCTATGACTTTTGTTTTCTCAATTGTTGATACGATGTGCCTGTCTATCACGTGATCGTGTGTTTACAGTTCAGTCGTTCGTTTTCTTGTTTCCAGTGGTAATGATTCTTTTCGCGCGCGTTCTGATATCGCGGGCCGCGGCAACTTCTTTGCAAGCTATTATTAGATGTGTGACGATTAGAATCTCGCTGCTAAAAGATGTAAACAGTGAAGAAAATCTCTTGCTCTTGTTGTTTGATCCTGCTTGTATGATGCCTATCATTGAGATGGTCGAAGTAAGCCATACTATATCTATTGTGCTTGCTTATTTACCTGGCTATGTCGTGACCCGCGACACCAATCGTATACATCTCATAATCACAATACCCAAGCCAGTCTTTCACGCCTTCTGACAAAATCTTAGCAACTGATTGTCGATATGCTTCCTTCTACTCTTACTTTCGATGCAATCGGCAGACTCCAGCTTGCATCGTTATCCGGAACGGGGGAATATGCAGAGAACGCTGGTTCACCTTGCATGGTGGGCGTGGGGTATGCAGAAGACTCGCGGTGAGAAAATATCAGTGATTGAGAGGCCAGGGGAGGAGTCAACGGTACAATATCCGGTCTTGTAGGAGGCATCATGATCTTCTTGACATCAGTGGTGCTGAGCTTCAATATTATATCAGCTGCGCATGTCAATTCGGGAGATATTGGTGCAAGTGAGTTGTCTGCCAACGCCGACTGTCCTTGCTCGTGAACCACTCGCATGACGGCACTGTTTCTGTTGGAAAAATTGTGAATGACAGGAATCACACCAAGATCTTCGAATTTGCGCTGAATTACATCAGATAGTTCTGCAGTATGCATGATCATCACCACCGCTATCCTCCTAATCATGTTCAATGCATGTGTATCGAACCCCAGTAGAAATGGGCCATGAACAGTAGGTACCGCGTTTTCGTCCTCTGGGTCTGCCAGCAGATGATCCAGATTGTTTTGCTCTTTGCCAATGAGTCCTTCCAAGTACGACGCGGCCGTGGTGACACCCAACATCGAGCATGCTAATAGATTGGCAGTAACAGCAACCAAAGACGTTGGCATTGTCAAGAAGAATCGATCATACAAGGAAACCTCACAAAAGAATCTTCCTACTGCAGTGACGGCCGAGACTTTCAGCGCCATCGAATCATTTCGGAGATTAGACGGGCGGTTGTATTTGCATGGAGTAACATTGAAGGAAACGCCTGCCTCGGCAATCGCCAATTGAAGACATTCTTCAAGCAGGGGATGGCTCAACAGCCACTCGAGGGTTGATAGGATGTGCATTTCCATTTGTACGAACATCTCCTCGTCGTATGCCTGCCGGCACATGATGGCCAATTCTCTCAAAGTAGGGACTCTCAGCTTCTTATCCTCGTACTTTCCAGCAATCCAAAGGGCAGTGCATCCCACAAGCTGATAGTGACGCTTGAAGACAATCCTCTTGGCACAGTAGCGGTCGATTATGTTAACACAGAGAAACAACGTCGAGGGTTGCAAGCGAAACAGAGAGTGGAGCTCAATCAAAAAATCCAAGAGATAGGGGCGCATGTACCATTGAACTTCAGGTTGGATGTCAATCATTTGAGGGTTCACACTCAGCTGTGACTCCAAGACGGATAACCACTTCTTCACATCTTCAGAGTACTCAGAAATGAGCTTCTTATTAGCTTGCGATTCGAGTACTTCGAGCACATATGGATATCCTCTGGCCGGGGGATGCGGTGGGCCAAAAAGTTTTGACGACATATTTGATCAATTGTGGGTAGAGCAGGAATCTGGCTATAAAATAGTGGACAAAAGGTATAAGAATGTGATGAAAAGGCTTCAAGCGAGTATGCTCCTCAAAACTTTGGAGGTGAAAACCGGGGTCAGTCTTTTGTTGACGAGCTGCGGAGAACGTATGGCCGGAATTGCAGCCAAAAAAGAAATGGGAAGATGGTAGGTATAAAAGCAGCTGAACTCTTGGGATGTCAATCAGATAACTCGGTGATTTATCGACTGCGATTTGTTCGAGAGAATCCTGGATTTTCCAATTAATACCTATGGTCACACAAGTAACAATGCAACAGACTGTAGTTCGTTCTTTGTCGACGGAGGAAATGAAAGTAAGTATGACGCTCAAAAATTAGGTAAAGAATGGACAAGCAGCGACTCTGAGAGACGAATGATGCGCTCGGGTGTGGGTATAGGTTTGACGGGCTGAAAGCAGTCGGTGTAAAGAATGGAAAGAAAGCAATCTGTTCTTGGAATGCTTCAATGGAATATGGCTGAAGTCCAGTGAGAGGTTCCTGAAATGGAGGCCCGAGGCTTTTAAAGGAATCTCGCAGAGGAGACGCCGCGTCGCGAAAACATACTTTTGTTGCAGCATCAGGAGCACAGGAGGGTCAATTCCTGCATGGACGCGTGCACCGTACATAACGAGCGTGACGAATGCGCGAGTCTCCAGATTCTGGCGGCGTCCTTCCTTCCTGTGGCACCGCGATGCGTTGAACGCGCGAAAGCCTCTCGCGTTTCCCGGGCCGGTCTCAAGGCCAGCTAGGCGAGGCGCATGGCGATTTGCGGCGCGTATTTGAGTGTAATGTAGTCAACGAAATATTTGCTTGATTGTACTGTTTTGTTTTTTGCTTCGTGCCTGCTTACTTGGCCTCAAGACACATGAAAGCCATATTTCATCTGGCCAATTGACTATGCCTGTTTAGTTCACAAACGCGCGGAAAACGCGTTAATTGAATTTACGATTTGCACTATAGACGCGATTGCACTCATTGCTCGATCGGCGCGCGACTTCATCGGCTCCTTGTGAATTTTTTGGGCTTTCGTTTCTTTAGACTTCAAGCTGACTCGGTTAAGCTCATTGCGTCGGGTGAGGGCCTTGCTTTTCAGTATATATCCCGCATGAAAATCTCCACTGTAGTATCCAATTGACCCAATTGACATGCCAACTACCAGGTAGAAGCTTATTGGGGTCCTTTTTGGTTCCACCACTCCAAAAGCAGTCAGCCAAAACTCGCATTACGTTTTTTTTGCACCTGAAAATCGTTCGCCTCCATGAGTGATCTTACTGTCTCTCACACAAGGCGAGCGTTGTTGGCCTTTGCGCTTCTATATTCCCAATTAGCCAAACTTAGGTCGTCTTTTGCACTTTTGCGATGGGTGCATGCTTTTATGCTATAAATGAGTTCACGTCCATACGAACTTTTGTTTCTATTGTGTCATCTTTTCATATGTATTACGTCTAGGCTGATACAAACTTACGCGAGACAGACGCAATACTACGTCGAATTCAGTGTCCCATGTTGGTCAACTCTGTTAAAACCGAGCGCTTTCCCCCTTTTTGCATTAAAAAGTCTCTGCTTTGCTTTATATGGCTCACGCAGAATTTCGCAAAGCTCAAAACGCCCCTTGGCCACGTCCACCATTGGCCTGATCGTCCTTGTTCTTGATTGTTTCATCAACAGAGAGCAATAACGTGGCCGCCTCCGTGGCAGACTGAAGCGCGTTGATCTTTACAAGAGAAGGTTCCCAAATGAAGCCCTCCATGTTGTTACCAACTGACTCTTTTTGGAAATCCACACCATACCACATCTCACCCTTTGCATGAGAACTGCGCAAAACGTTCAAAAGCTCGATTCCGTCCAAGCCAGCATTCTCACAAAGCTGACGAGGAATGATCTCCAAAGCTCTAGCGTAAGCACCAATGATTAACTGTTGTTTGCCAGCCACTGTCTTCGAGTATTCTCTCAAATGCTTAGAGATCTCCATCTCGACCGCACCTCCTCCAGCAACAACAGAGCTATGTTTCACTGCTCTTTTGACAATCATGATAGCATCATGCAACGATCTCTCCACTTCAGCAATCACCTGCTCTGCGCCACCCCGCAAGATCAACGTACAGGTCTTGGCTTCGGAGCATCCGCGAAATAAGTTATAACGTTCACCGCCAATCTGCACCTCCTCAAACTCTTGACATGTTCCTAAATTATCCTCGTCGATTTTGGTCACCGTTGACTGAACTGAACCACCCACTGCTTTGATAACGCGGTCCAAGTCCTCTGTGGCAACCCTACCTGCGCAAAAAATGTTTCTGTCAGCGAAGTACTGCGTGGCTAAATCACCAATAGGCAACTTTGAGAGAACAATATCAGCCCCGGCCTTACTGATGGCATCCAACTTGTTGAAAATGATCTTCCATTCGGCATCGACAATGTCCTGGTAATCTTTAACCTGCTCCACACGCACTTCGGCGTTGTCCTTTTCTGCTTTGAGTTCCAATTCCACATTCAAACACAAAATTTTGGGGTTGGTGAACTGCTTGGGTTGCTGCTCGAAACCAGCATAACTGAACGTCTTCTTGAAGGCGACACCATCAACAAACAAGGAATCTTCCATAGCACCGCCGGGAACTTTTTTGATGCCAATCATGGACTCGTCCAAGCCATCGTCCAATGACATGACAGCGTCAACTACCATCTTGGTGAAGAACTTGGAGTTTCTGCTGATCAATTTGGACGACATCGCGGTGGTGGCACATCTCTCCAAAAGGTCTCTAAAGTCGGCGGAATTGTTCTTCTCGATTTCCACTTGAATCTCCTTTATCTTTGCAACAGCCAAGTCACACGCTCTGCGTAAGCCCTTGATGATCAAATGAGGTGATATTCCATCCTCGATGAACGCTTTGCTCTCTTTTAGAAACTCACCAGCTAAAACTGTGACAGACGTGGTGCCATCGCCAACCTCGGCATCTTGAGAGCGGGAAATATCCACCAACATCTTGGCCGCAGGGTGAACAATATCCAAAAGTTTTAAGATTGTCGCACCATCGTTGGAGATGGTGGTTCTCCCGTTGGAAGACTTGATCAAAATGTCAGAGCCAAACGGGCCCAATGTGGGTTTGAGAGTCTCTTGGATAGCAAGACAAGCATTGATGTTATTGAGTATCTGACCTTTTCCCTGAGAGTCGTCAGTTCCTTCTTTCAACACCACGATTGTTGGTGTTTGGTTATTGAAAGCCATAGTCCTGTCCTGGTAGAGTAAGTTGACTTAACGTAGACACTTGATCTCAGCAGAGGAAAAAAATACCATGTATGGGGTGTGCGCGAATCAACTTTTTAGTTGAAGTCAAAAGGGTGATTTGAATAATTCATTCATATAGAAGCTTTTGTGACTTGGACGGAATATTGAGAAGAATTATATAAGCAAATTACTTCCTACTTCTGCTTTGGATAAAATACATGAGTAGGGGTGTTCGATAGTATCACTTGGTACTATCATAGTACAGTCAATTAGGTGCGCATTCGCTTCAGCTGAAAAAACGATTCGAGAAGGCTTGACCAACCAACATCACGTATACTCTTCACATAACCACCTGCTTGTCCTGAAATGTTCAGTAATAAAATGGTTGCTCTCAAGGCGGGAAGCCAAACACAGTTTGTTAGAAACGCCTCGAGGAAAGTCGCCATGGTTAATGACGTGCATCTTTCAAATCGGAGAGTCATGAAGAAGATCAAGATGGGCGCGGCCAGACCAGCCATGTTCTATCAATTTGATACGCTAGTGGAGTTTAGTGATGGGTCCGTGATTAAGAGAAGGTCACAGGCACCAAAGGACGAAATTCGTCTCATCAGCGATCAGAAGAACAACGCTTTGTGGAATCCTCACCGCTCGGACTTGTCAAGTGGTGACCTTAGTGCAACAGGCAGAGTTGGTCTGTTCATGAAGAAGTTTGCGCAATTTCAGGAAGAGCCATCCGAGACGAGTGAACAGGAAGGTGATAGTTTGGTGGATCTTTTGGGCCACAACGTCACGGAAGTTCAAAAGGGTGGTAAGTTGAGAGAGAAGAAGAAAAGTAGAAAGTAGCCAGAAAGCTTCGTGTGGACTTGTAAATACTAGATATATGATATTCAAATGGACAAATTTGACGGCAAACGCATACACACTGTAGTTACAAATACTTGATTTACAGAAGCAACTTAAGAATCCAGCTACACGTATGAATAAAGCGGGCATTTTATGCAAGAATTCTGCCATGTCTAATGTGATCTATGAATATTATTGAAATTCGACACTCGTATCGTGCATAAAAAATCTCTTGATATCCGCTACCGAAACCCCGGCATTGTGCAATTCTGATGCACACCAATCCAAAATTATATCATCGTTCTCTTTTTGAGCCTGTCGAAGTATGACTTCAAGACAGAGAATTCTGTTTTCATTGTCAATCAAGAGGAACTTTCCAAGCTCTGGAGGTATGTCATATGACAGCAAGTTTACGTGATCACTCGAAGCCCTACTTATGGTGTAGCTCAAGCTCAGGTAAAGCTTTCTTGCAGGTCTATTACCGATATGGGCCGAAAAATGACGTATGAGGGTAGTGGTCAAGAGACGGTAAACCGAAAGCTCATTTTTTCTCCTGTAAAGATTTTTGGTGAATTTACTCAAAAAATCGACTCTGAGCTCGTAGTAGTGTCTATGTTCACTCTCGTCTGTATTCGTGCTAGCTGGTGAGATTTTGTTCAGCAAGAAATACTCCATCACCTTCATGGCGCCTTTATATGACACCCGAAAATCGTTCATAAGGCACATCTCAACGCATTGTCTGATCAGATTTTTTGCGAGAAGCTTGTTAATAATGATGAGGAAATCTTCCGTGTTGATGCCGTTTTTGGTCTTGAAGATGACCTGAAGTATCTTTTCAGCGGCTTCTTCGCGGTTTTGTGAAATGAAAGAGGCAAACAACAGTGAGAGCATATTTCTTTTCAAAGGTGGCTTCAAGCTTCGGGTCACAAAGTCAAATTGAGATCGGTACGTGTCATTCTGTCCGAAGAAAGATAATGTGAAGTCCACGAAGTCAGGATCCGTATACAGTGACTCGGGAAAATGGTTGAGCAATAAGTCACCTACCAAATTCTTGTCAGTCATTTTTTCGACAATGGCTCGAAACAAATAAATGTTCTTCTTGCCAAATGCTGGATTACATGCACAGGTCGATTTCCATAGGTCGGCTGCTCTGTAGTAATTGCCGTGAGCGATATTTGCTGCAATCAACGCTTTTCTCGTGATTTCGAGCAATTCTGGAGTGATGCGACCAGTATTTTTGCACATCCAAATATCGTGCAACAAATTTGCAAAGTATGGTGTTCGACCAGAGCACATGTTTTTTATGGCCTTCGTGATCACTTCAGGGCGGTAGTCGCGCTTGTGAATACTCAAAACTTTAAAGATTGCAAAGGAGTGATAATTGTCCATCAAACTATCGCTGATGCTGAGACCCAGGATGACTCTCTCCAAAGTGTCCGTTTTGATTTCTAAAGACGAGTCTTGTGAGTGTATGCTAAACAGAGCCCCGACAAGTGGTTCGCCAGAAGAAATCGAGATTCTTATGAGAAGATCTAAACATGATGATACCGTATCATTCCAAATATGCGCTCCTAAGTCGTCTGATGGATCGGTATCTCTCAATTTATTACAGGCGGACTCGATCTCGATGATGAGAACTCTTTCGTATATTCCCAAGAAACCTGCACGTTTCATGAGTTGCACTCCGGCAATGAATGACAGAAAATCTCGCCGGGCAATACTCTGAAACAACTGGTCCAAGTAGAAGGCTCTCATAGACCTGGACAGTGCAAAACCACGACATAGTTCCAGTACGACTTGTGCTTGATCACGCAAGTTTCGTAGATCGTCGAAGATGATCTGGGACTTGTCATTGTATAGATGAGATATCTTTAGTGCTGCTCGTTGGAAGGATGTCTCCAGATCGAAAATCTCAGAGACAATTGATAGTCTCGTAGCGGTGGCTCGCTCAAGAGACGCCTTTGAATGCAAATTACCTCTGGAGAAGCGTATCAGTCTTCTCGGTACATCAGTGATATCATGTCTTGTGCGTATATATCTCACCGACCTAAGGCCAACCCGCCGTGGCACATTCGCTAGTAGTCGTATCATCATCAATCACTCTATCTTGATCTCACATTCATCTCAAGAATGGTCTTCTCACTGCATTCCTACTCTGCAGTACCAGCAGTAGCAGATGTGAAAGCTGCGAGCTACTGCGCACTATTCGAGTGAGTTGCAACATTGAGCCACGCGAGAAACTTTGTTCTCTCACACCCTCAAAGTGCCACATCCTTCTTGTCAACATTACATTCTTGCAGAAACAAAGCATGATTTCATATATGCGATAAAATCTAAACCTCGATTAAAAGGACACCATTGTCTTACATTTTCTGGCTTTACATGATTGCGCAATCGACAAGGCTCAACCCGTACATGACTTTCTCCACGTGCTTCTTAATGAGAGGCCAGTCTTGCCTCCGTTGAACGAATTCGTAAACTTCTTCTTGGCTGAAAATCCCGTTGAATTTGGATAAGTCACTCACAATCTGCCCAATTGCCCGAGCGTCTTCTCCCCCTATGAGATAGATCGTGCCAATCTTCTTGAGCGCTTGAAAAAGCGGGTATACCATTCTCTTGTTGCTTGAGATGTGGTGTACGATGAAATCGTAGTAGAGATTCAAGTCAAATATCAAGATTACGGCGCCTTCAACTGATACTGTGCTTCTCTTCAACAGCTTGACAATAGCCTGAAAGAACCGCTCTGCGACTTCTTGCTGGAAAACTTCAACAATGGATTTTTCAGCTGAGCCAACAAGTAAGTCGATATTATCCTCCAAGATCAGCACCACTTTTTGTGCCGCCAAAGTGGGTCCGTCTCCTATGGCTCCCTTGGGTGGGTTGTAATCGGAATCCTTCAACGTGGAAAGAAAAACCGATTCAATCTCTTTAAAGAGCACCTCAATTCCAACATTGAGTCCATCCGCAACATACTTATCCACCATTGCCTCCAATTTGCGTTTTGATTGGAGCGATGGATTCAACACTGAATTTTCGTTCCTTACTATGTCTTTGTTGATCATTTCCTCTTTGTAGAAGATTTCAAGCATCTGCACTATCATGTCGGCCATATGGATCAGTTCGAAGAAGATTACCAAGGGCCCGATAGCGCTACCGGTCGTGTCTTGAGCGTCGATGCAAAGATCTTTAGGGTTGTAGTCTTTCAAGTATTTGAGCGCTTTTTCGAAGCCACTTCTTAAGTGTTCCGTGCCTATAAGTTCAAGCGCGTCCATGAACTCTTCTTGCATTGTCGCACGTACTTGCAATAAAACTGAGTTGATTGTGAACTCATTGAATTGGTGAAGTCTGTCGAGGGATTGTTTAGCGCCTTTCAAGATATCGAAGGCCAATTCTGGACTGAAGACTTTATTCAAGGATTTGAGATTTTCGGCCAAAATTCTCGCATTCGCTTGGCCCCTTGAATAGTTGAGAACATTGTCATTAGTGGGCTCCTCAGAGGAAGCTAAAGCACCTCCGTTTATGGTGAAAACTTTTTTGAAATTCGTCAAAAAGTCATTTTTGGAGGTCACTTTCACATGTCGCAAGATATTCTGCGATGTTTCAGCCTCCCTTTCCTCCACGCTCTTCTTCCATCCTCTGATACGCTCCGCGCAAAAGTCTCTGAAATTTGTTTTCTCATCATTCATGTATTCCGAGATATATGAATCGTAAGACACATCTATCAATTGACGCATGAGGTTATGATATGAATCCCCAACGTTCTCACAAGGCGTGAGCTTAATAATAAACGTATTGGTGAGACTTTCATACATTCTGGGGATGAATTCAAGGTAGAGTCCGTTCTCTTTTGCAGAAGTAGTCAACACCAAAAGCGCCTCCTGGAGTTGGTTTGTGATAATTTCCTCGCTTATCTTGTACATCATAGGTACGGACTGGGGAAATATCAAATCGACTACCCTGGACAATTCGTTGAAGACCGAGGATAATTCATCCACAAACTCGGCAATGGAATCTTCATTGACTGTCTTAGAAATTGAGTGGTCATTTAAGTCATCGCCCTTGACACTGCTGTCTTGCGGTGGTCGCGGCTCAGTAAAAAACTCGTCTGAAAGAAGAAGCTCAGGGTTCAAAAACTTGATGGTCTCGTTGTCAAAGCAGGTCTTCTGGAGAAAAAAATCTATTAGAGTTTGATCGTTTTTCAAATCGATTAAGATGTTCACGTACTTCTTCGTCTCTTCATAGTCTTGGATATCGTAGTGAATCTCTAGTTCACGAAGTAACGCATTTTCAAAAATTTCCATGAGGTCTGTAATTTTCTGACGGACGAACACTCGTGAGGTCTCACTGGGATCGATACTGTTGAACCTGAGCAAATTCGATAAAAGTTTCGCTTGATCCTGTGGGGTTTGAAAGTTTGTGAAAATCTTTAGTTGGTTGTAAGCTTTATCGTTCTTCAAGTCGTTATAGTATCTATTGAGGCAATTTCGTATCTTCAACATCTGAAATTTTGCCAATCTTGGAACCTTATAGACCTTGTTCAAACATCGCAATGGGTCATCAAAAGTTTCGAAATCGCAAGCTTGTAGTCCCTCTTGAGGAGCGTCTAGTCCATTCTTCCAGACTCCCATTCGTTGTAGCTTCAGAACCCATATTGTCGGGTCCTTCACAGCCTTGTATGTATTTTTGGAAACAAGTGAGAACAGTAAGAGGTCTGGGATTTCTAGAAACCAGGCGATGGATCGTGCCACTGATAGAGGAATAACTTTGTCATTATAAACGTCGATGTCGGTGTTCCAAAGCACCTGAGCCATTGGAATTCAAGAAACACTTGATACAAGTAGCCGAGTGTGCGTGGGCACTTATTTCGTGATTTCTGGTGCATGATGACGATTCGCGGGGAGATTGAATTGAGTCTAGCGGGAAAAACTTCTAATTCTCGCTCGAGGGAATAGTAATACATCAAAGATGGCTCCCCCAGTGAGCTGTCATACTGTTTTGAAACTGATTTGTACCTATACAAATCTCTAGAAATTCTTTTTGGATACAAGCCCACGATTTTTGCCCAAAGAAGACTCATTCAATTTATTTGTCTGTGTTAAAAGTTATCACTTTCTCGCGAAGAAACGTTTTTCTTGTTAGGAAAGTGTCTGTTGCAAACTGTGGTTTGGTGAATCTTTTACGATTCATTTGACAAACTCGAATTTAATGAGAGCAAAGAAATCTGGAAACCGACTCCCAACGTATGAAAATCAATTTTTTAAAAAGCCAACAGATTTCTGCAAACAAAAAAAAAGAGAAATTTATGCGCTGCACTTGGCGAATCAGGGAATTAAGCCAATATGAAACCGACAAAATCCACTCGAACGCTAATATTATCATCCCCAAACAATAACATCCTTGAAAATTCCCAAAAATTTGCTAGACAAGATTTGGGAAAGCTACAGAGAATTTGGGTCTCAGGAGGTATGTGTAAAATTAGGTCTCATCTCTACCCGTTGTGCCCTGGCCTCTTCCCGTATTTTTGTAGCGCAGACCGCGAATCGAAGTACTATATGGCCGGCATCAAACACCATACTCGGTGTACCTCATCATTTCTGCCTTTCGCCCATAAAAGCTCATTAATGTTGTCAGGTTTTGCATATTCACCATTCCACGAGCTATGATAAAACTTGCACATCAACATGCAGCACTTTCAATACCTAGCTCTCATTGTGTCCTACTAAATCAGCTTGAACTACCGACGGCTTCTGCACACCCACCGATCAGGCTCTTCAAGCATGGGAGTTATAGACATCTTCGATCAGGGCCCTTCAACAGTTCAAGGAACTTTCACAATGACCAGATGTTACGACATGCTCTCAACGGGCTCGCTTTTATTACAGATCACTTATGCACAAATGGTGTCCAAGCGACTCGAGAGTCGCCTCGAAAACCACACGGTCCTAACTCGTTCTCGTCGAGATACCCGGCAAGAAATGTATCTCAACACCACGTTAATTTCTCAAATCCACGTGTCTCATTCGTCAAAATCAAGAGGGATTTTGGACTGTACTCCAGAAATTCCGAAACTTTCTCTAACGTGCCCAATCGAATATATCGATTTTTGCAAAAAGAGACCAAAATGCTTTCCGAGACTCTTGGCATGGATCAAAATTTTGGACTCAACCCTATCAATACATCACACTTGAATGAATCAATACAAAAAGAACTCGGGCAGCAAATGGACGACTATAATCGCTTAGTAGTTTTGCTATCACACCATCCTTTGGCGGTACCATATCTTACTCTGCTTGAGTTTTACAATTCCATACCTCGGGTGCTTCCTGCTGACAAAGAGGCGCTCCTCAAAACCCTCATGTTCAACAATGCATGGGACGAGTTTTGGACAATTATCTTTTCAGAAAATACGTCACTCTCTGACCTCGAAGAAACGGTTGATCTCATTTGCACATTTCTCACGACCAATAAGAGCATGGAGCTAGGGTTATGGCTTGCCCTTGAATCAGCACAAAAGCAAGCACCCAACAGAAATATATTCAATCCCATTTGCGAGTTGTTTCAGTACAAATGTGGCACAAATTCGGAGAAATTCTCTTTGTTTCATCACATAATTGCTGCTCCCAGCTTTTCTTCGGTGGAGAGCTTACTAGAACTGCAACTAGATACCAAAATGAACGAGACAAAGTCGCGTCTTACTGATCTCAAGGCCTTCTCAATCATTAAGTGTGCGCTGGCATCCTCGTCAGATGTGTCTGCTTCCCTAATAATCGGGCAATGCTCAAGACACCCAGACCTACACAAAATTCCCGGTTTCACCTCAATGATACTCACCAAAATTCCTGACCCACATCTAGCGAGCTATTTTGCTTCTCACAGAGCCTCGCTATATAACGAGCGAGACTTATACTATCTCATACAAATGACTCATGCTGAAAGACACTATCAATTATATCTAGCACTTTGTCAAAGCGTTAGAAAAGGCCTTATACAGAGCGATTATGTGATCAACTGCTTCGTA
The DNA here is from genome assembly GCA_009746055.1 of Metschnikowia pulcherrima. NCBI lineage: Eukaryota > Fungi > Ascomycota > Pichiomycetes > Serinales > Metschnikowiaceae > Metschnikowia > Metschnikowia pulcherrima. The sequence continues at coordinate 1,160,890 of VFXK01000006.1, forward strand.
ATGAGAACCCACCTTGTATCAGAGAACGTGTTCTCATCTCTTATCAAGAAGCATTATCGACTTATCAATGCTGAGACTTTCAGCAATGTGTTCATCTCCCTCATCAAAACGTCAGAAGGGCGACATGTGCTCAGAACCATAAGTCGACGGCAGAACCAAAAGTTTGCTGACTTGGTGGACAAAGTTATCCACGCAACGTCGGATAGTTCGATGCTCGTTTATTTGCTCGAATTGTCAAGCAAGAATGAGCGCACAATTACTCGAGAGATACTCAAGAGACTTAGACCGCAAAAGGACCACATCGAAATTTTTTTGAAACACAAATCAACGGAATACAACCTAACTGAGATTTGGCGTTACGGTATCAGAGAAAACCTCCTCGATGAATCTAATACGGGAGAATTATTCCAAAAGATAATCATGAAAAGTTGGAATGTCAAGAGTTGTCTGAGCCGGTCAAAAGCCCGCAACGAAACCGACATAGATAAAGACTTTCGTGAGCAGTTCAAAAACTCGACGTCAGGTGAGAAACGAAGGCTTAAAGCCAGGTTGCAAGCGATGGCTCAAGCACTTTCGCTTGCAGATGCATCACAAATAGCCGACACGTTTAATAATTTGAATACATTTTTATTCAAAGGAAAGCGGTTTGTGATACGTGACAAGTTCGGCAAAGAATACATTTTAAATCATTTGTTGAAATTCACAGTGAAGTTCGTTTTTCGATCTGATGAATATGAGAAGAGCGCTTACAAGATGAAATCAATATTAAAAGGTCTCAATTTTGATTCAATTGTCATGCAAGCATCGATTTTCAAATATATGACGATGAACAAACCTAGAATTTCCTTGAGTATTCTTGAAAACTATAAACAAAAACGCAGGGTCCTCCACAGACTTATAATGAGCGATATTGAGGAAGCAATCTTGACATCAAATAAAATGGCTAAACGTGATAGACTTCAATTATTTCGTGAATTCCAGCGAAAGAAGGCTCAATTTGGGATCAGCACCCAACTTCATTTAGGAAGCATGACGTTGATGGGGAATCTTATGTTCGATGTCGCGAGAGAAACGAAGGACACAAATGAGTTCGATGACTTTATTCGAATGGCATATAGAAAGGGTGTGCCAGCTAATGTTATAAAGGCCTGGTCCGATAAGAGGTAGGGTCAGTCTTTACTATGCACTTGTATAAACTTCATTGCATCTTTTCTGCTCTTGTCACGATAGCGCCTATTGCCAAACTATTGTTAGTAAGTTCCAAATGAAATTTCATCAAAGGATTACGTACCCATACCCGCACCTGTTGGGGGGATAAATTGCAATTCTTTGCGATCCTTTCTCTCTCGATCTTGTTTGGATAGCAACCGATACTATATGAGGCCTCGAGGTATCGCTTTGCAGCCTTGCTTAAGACATTCCTTCGTCTGTATAGCCTTTCTTTGTAATGTTTGACGGAAATCAGCGCTGAGTTTATTCTACATCCAATGCTCTGGGGTTTCACCATCAACTTGTTAAGTGATCGCTTCAAAAATACTCGACGTTCTAGCTGCATTATGTCATTGTCAAGATTTAAGTTCACAAAATTTGTAAGCTGGGAGTTAGTAACCAATCTAACATGTGTGGTTTGGACTTGAACATACCCGCTTCATCATGGTAGTGAAAGAATCACTTGGAGAATTCACAAGCGGATCTGAGGCTTGTACGTAATGCGAACAGAATGACTGCACTCTTGAGAGATTTGACTTAAAGTCTTTGAAGCTCTTTTTTGATTCCATCTTGAAAGAAGAGAATACTTTCGTATATAGTTTTATGTGCGCATTCAGCGCGGCTTCCGCGGACATATATATCTGCATGCCTCCGGCTCACACTTTTCGTGTGCGTATTCCCTCACCACCTTAAAACGTTTCTGATGCAGGCTGAACCCTCACACTTCGTTGAAACTTCATTACCTGTTCGAAAAAGTATTCATCACATCCTGTACTTTCAAACCGAAAACTGAATTGTTATAATTTATCGGCGCCTTAGCATGTTTCGCTTTGAATTTGACAACTTTGAACTCTGGTATTTTTCTAAACGAGCTTTTGCCATAAGTGCTCGCGCAACTTTTTTGGTAGGAACCGATGGCGTACTTGTTCGGAGATTGTCGCTTCGCGTAGTCTTCTAAATATGATGTGTCTAGCAGGGCAAGGTACTTGAAGTAGATCTCGAAGACTCTATTGCGCGTTTTCCATACCTACTGAGTTAGTTGAGTTCCAGGTCAAATGTAATGGGTGATAACACGTACTTTTGAGACAATTCTAGACTTTTGCGAGAGCATCGTGCAACCTGGAAGTAGCATTTGCAAGTGCTGTCTTGCCATGATAAACTGATTTCTGGCCCGATATCGTTTGGTTAGAGCATCATCCAGCAGGTTGCATTTTCGATGTAAGTTTGCTGACCTGAATGGAAAGGGCTGCTCGTGCGTTTGGGCCAATTGATCGATAAGCGGTAATTTGAAGCTCATTGTAAATAAAGGACAGTTTTGCCTCATTTGTGTGGAAGATTGTTGTATTTTTTTTGTATTGAATTTTTTACGTACTTAATAGTCGCAGACGTTTTGAGTATTTATGGGCGAGTGGTAGATGTGTGAGTCCATTTCCCATTTCAGTTGTAAATGCCCTGAGTGAGCAACTGGAACTGGTCGTAAAGCCGCGTATACACACTCCCTGCGCTTTTCGCAATCAATGTTGCCTCAACGAAAGTCTTGCACTCTTCGTCGGCCAAATCCAACTGTAAACGTTGCCTCAATAAAACTGTGGTCTGCGGTCCATTTTTAAAGCAAGGAAGAGCGGAATCTTTTTGCATCAAATCGACGAGATTAATCAAATGACTGTAATGCCTCCGCAAGGACAAGAAGCACTCCTGACACAAGTTGACAAATAGCTTGTAAAACTGCGAGTCGAGCCCCCCAAGTACCTCGATATACTCAAAGGTCAATTTGAAAGGGGCAGCTTCAAACCCAACGCTACCAGGGGAGTTAGATAGTATAAAGCCAAAGTCGATGTGTATAATGTGTCCATCATTGTCTAGCATTATGTTTCCATTGTGTCGATCTTTGATTTGAAGGACATAGCAAATGATGGAGTAGGCAGCGAGACTTTGAGCGAAGCATTTTTGGGCTTTTTTGTAGCGACTGCACAGTTCGTCACCGTAAATTCTCAAGAAATAGTCTTTGATTGATGCCACAACTCCTTTGGGATTATCTCCGCTCTTGATTGACATTTCTGTCATTGTTTTCTTAATTGAGTGGATCGAGAGCGCATTGTTGATGGTCTCTACTAGCCCCGAATTCGAGCTAGTAATGACAATTTTCATATTTTTGGTCCAGGCGCTTATATTGTCTAAATTCCAAGCATGGGAGATGACAGAAATCAATTGGCAAGCAAAAGCTTCCTGCTGTAGGTCGTCTCCATTCTTAACAATGACAGAGCATAGCTCCCAATTAGGAAGATGCCCGAAGGCGCTTCTCTTGCGAATGCGAGCCCGCTTTGTGGCCCAGTCTTCGCCGATTTTGAAATCGTTCTCAAGTTTTCTCTCACCTGCGTCTTGATCGAATTGTCCGTCATCGATGCCACTTATTTCACGAATCAGATGATAATCAAAGCTCTCGAATTGATCTTGAAGAGACTCCATTGAGCTAATGATGCGTGCCCTAATGGAAGACGAGTGTTCTGAGTTTGCTTGACCTGATTTTTCCAATTGCTTTAGCATGACTGCAGCAATTCTTATTTGTGTCGATATGTCCCGTGTTTTCACACTGGGCAGTGTGGGAAACAATTCCTGAGGGCTCCTAATACGACTTCTAGTCGATGAAATTTCCTTTATGACTCCTGATGGTGGCGAGTTTTGGTCACTTGGGCCGATCATGTTAGCTCTCAAATAGTCCAGGAAGTGGGACTTTTGATTTGATAAAGTCACCACGGAAAATTCTCCAAGATCAGCCTCTTCCTCGTGCACGCCCTCCGTAGAGAACGGCTCATTTCCCACCGGTTTTGGGACCGTATTTGGCGCTTCGGCATCTGCCTTATTGATCGCTTGTGAGAGGACATTTTTATTATATTCCGTGGAGGGATCAAAGTCCATTTCCTCACTTAGGTACTCAATGAGTAGCAAATACGGCACTCTCTCCGCAGAATTAAGCACACAAGCCTCGGTGACGTTGATTTTGAGAATACGGTGGAATTTTCTCTTTGAAGAATTGCTGGGGGGAAAAAGTTGAGGAATGTCTATCTGAGACGGAAGTAAGCCGCTGTTAATGATTGATAGCTCTGCCCTCAAACTTGTGAGGCGGGCTTCTTTCGGTACTTGCGATAGTCTCGAGGATATGTTCTGCAACACCATCATGAGCTCCGTTTCCTTTCTGTAATAATTTGCCTTCAAAGCCCAAGTCTTGTCTTCGATCGATAAGTCTGCTCGTCTCGTGTGAAGCTCGGAAGAAGGTGGCTGTAGTCCCAAGATATCGTACGAAGCTTCAGACTTCAGACGGTAGAGGCCAGATTCTTCCAGATGGTCGTCGGTCGGAAGATTAGGCATCGAATGAGAGGCGAGATTGTTCTTACGCACCATCGCACCTTCTTCCCCAGAGAATTCCCTCGCTGTGTTTCTCCTTTGATATGCAGGCTTTTTAGGATGCAATATTATGCTTTGATGCTTCCTGTGGTCTTGCGAGTAGTCGCTATTGTAGCACGTATCATCAAGATCACTGTCAAGTCCACCCAGTGATTCCGGATAGTGCTTCCCATTTTCCGAGACGGCCGATTCAGAATACCTTTGCTGACCAGATAATACTTGATCTTGCTGCATATTTTCGTCGGCGACATAAGGTAACTCGGAAGAAATGTCTTTTCCCGAATTTTTTAAAGTAAGATTCTTTGTGAGTGAACTGTGAAAGTTTGCAAGCTTAAAAAGAAAAGACTTTTGCTGTTTACCCTGCGACACAATGATCGGCTTTGAGTATCGATGTACACTCGGCATCCCGAAAGACGCGCCGATTGTGGCACAGATCATCAAAGCAGGGTGGAGATTCTCTCTGAGCACATTGTTGGCACTTTCATCATGCCCCAGATTGAACATTATGCCTTGTAAGCTGTTGATAAAGCTTCGCACAATGTGAAATGAGTAAGAGTCTGGCTGATTTTTGAGTTCAAACACATAAGCTTGCAAATTCCAAAAAACCAAGAGACAGAAATGAGGTTGCTTGCGACAGAAATCTAAGATCAAATCATGCAACGCCATGCATTCACTTTCATAACTGACCAAAATCTGTATCAATTGCGGTATAAAAAATTCAAGGTCCACATACTGGAATGTCGCTAGCTTTTCCACCAAAAGAAACTGTATTCCGACATTATCACGATGCTTACTCAATTCATAGATGCATTCAAAACAGTCAAATTCATGTGACTTTATCTTGTCTAGAAGTTGTGTCGACATGGCCTTCCTTGCCCAAGCCACTCGACTTGACAGCCTGTTCCCGACAAACACTGGATGGTTCGAGTCACGTGATCGTACTTGCATATAAATGGCTATCTTGAAAGTTTAAATTTTCTTGCATTTCTAACTAGTTTCACAGTAAAATTATGATTTCTCAGATGCCAGGGTATCGAAGTCATCTTCGAAGGGTTGGCCAGGTAAAAAAGGCATCATTTTGAAGAGCAGATGCTCTATAGTTTTCGGATCAAGACTAAAGTCAAAATCTTTGTAAAGCACATATTCTGGACCCTCCACTAATTCAGGGGTGATATTCTTTTTGAAAAGTCTAGGCAAGTATTCTTCCCCTTTCTCTGTACGCTTCTTTGCTACATGACGCTGTTCACTCTCGACTTTTGCTTTCTCCGCTGTAGCAAGTTCATGATCTCTGACACTCAAGGCATCGATTGTGGGTCCCCAAAGCTTGTTCGACTCCCTGCCTAATTGCTCTGAGGGTGGCCTGACTTTAGGCCTTATCACGTTTGAGCTGTGAGTATCAAAGAATACCTTCTTAACGCCTGTCTTGACATTCTTGATCTCCATAATGTCGTTCCACTTACCGGAAATACTATACAAGTGATCGCCGTTTGAAGTGTTGATGACCTTGCCCTCAATCGCGTCGTAAACGCCACTGAGTAAACCCTTGACTTTGAATTCGATAGTTGCCTCCAAATTGAGCTTGGGGCATTTCACAACCATATTATCTCCTAATTCATATCTCAACTTTCCGAACAAAATTCCTCGACAATATACATTTGGTTGGCTCATTAGATACGATTCATCGCGGGAACCCAAGTGAACCTGTCCCCAACCCTCCATTACTGCAGCTGAAGAGTTACCGAGAAATTTCGATTTGGGGACGATGGTTCCGTCGACACGTATTTGTCGTTCTGGCACGATGTAAAAGTAAGCAGACTTGGGAGGGTGGTGGGAGACTTGTTCCGCGACGTAATAAGCAGACGACCCGTCGGATAGGTCATCCCAGTAGCAGTTGTATAACTCCCCCAAGATTGGATTTAACGGCTTCTTCACAGCTTTGGGAGCTATATGCCATGAAGCTAAGTACCATTTGGTCATCAAGAGAAATCTATCCACGTCATCAGATGTATCATCGGCCTGCAACAAGATCTGAGGGATCTGGAAAATATTTGTGATTCTCTCGAGCATGGACTTTTTCTCCAAGATGAAAGTTGGTAGAGAAATCTTAGACAAGTCTGCCCCAAGACGCAATTGTGAAATGATGCCCATTAAAATGGATTGGCCTTGGTTGTCAAGCTCGTCGATATCATCAGTGTCCTTCGCGTTCCCTACCTCCAGATTATTGGCAGATTCTTCCTCATTTGATGCAGCTCGGATTTTTAAAATATCTAATTTGGAAGTGAGTTTCATGCTTAATGTATGTGAAGCTAGTACCAGCTCAAGGACTACGGAGGAGGGCGATAATGAAAGGCGGCTGGGTTGGACTGGTACGAAATAGTGCATTGCACGACTCCATGCGTGCGCTTGTGATTATTATTTCTCTAAGCTGTTAGGGAAGTAAAAAAAGACACTTGTAAATAGTCATGAGTAACCTCGCACTAGGTGTCACTCCACCCGTATCGCTAGCAAATGCTTCAGCGTCAGAGATTGCTTTGAATGACGAGCTTATCAGAGAGCTCAAGGTACGAGGGTCTTTCGAGACTGAACAGGCAACTAAAAAAAGAGTCGAGGTATTGAATACTTTTCAAAGGTTGACCGAGGAATTCGTATACATTGTCTCCAAACGAAAGAACATGAGCGACGGCATGGCAAAGGACGCAGGCGGAAAAGTATTCACATACGGTTCTTATCGGCTTGGTGTGTATGGGCCCGGTTCAGATATTGACACATTAGTGGTGGTTCCCAAACATGTGACCCGACAAGATTTCTTTGAGGTCTTCGCAGATTTACTCAAGGGGCGGTCGGAACTCGAGGAACTAACTTCAGTGCCAGATGCTTTCGTTCCGATAATAAAGATAGAATTTGCGGGTATATCTATTGATCTAATTTGCGCAAAGCTTGATATCCTGCGGGTCCCTAAAGACATGACTTTAGACAACAAAAATTTGCTTAAAAACTTGGATGAAAAGGATCTCAGGTGTCTCAATGGAACGCGTGTTACAGATGAGATTTTGCAATTAGTTCCCAAACCAACGGTATTTAAACATGCTTTACGATGCATAAAAATGTGGGCTCAGCAAAGAGCAGTATATGCCAATGTCTTTGGATTTCCGGGCGGAGTTGCATGGGCTATGCTAGTTGCAAGGATATGCCAGCTCTATCCGAATACTGTGAGTGCCGTTATCATTGAAAAATTCTTTCAGATTTATTCTCAATGGAATTGGCCGCAACCCGTTCTTCTTAAACAGATAGAAGATGGGCCATTGCAAGTTCGCGTGTGGAATCCTAGACTTTATCCTCACGATAGGCAACATCGTATGCCTGTTATTACACCAGCGTATCCGTCTATGTGCGCCACACACAACATTACAAAATCCACGAAGGAGATAGTCATGAAGGAGTTAAGCCGTGGCGCTGAAATCACACATCGAATTCTGCAAGGCTCTCTGAGCTGGTCTAGTCTATTTGAGAGACACCGGTTTTTTCATGATTATAAATTCTACTTGTGCGTGGTGGCGGCTACGAAGTCTTCTTCGGCTGAACACTTGAAATGGAGTGGTATGATAGAGAGCAAACTTCGTCTATTAGTCCAAAAACTAGAGGTCACTGAAGGCATTTCATTGGCGCATCCATACTTCAAAACCTCAGAGAACTCTTTCGTGTGTACTACAGATGAGGAGGTGACGCAAGTTGTGAATATGTATGGTACTTTGAGCGGCGAGGACTACACAAAAACGTTGTCTGTACCAAAGCACTCTCTTCAAGATGGCGAAGGGTCTGCTAATGAAGTTCATTTGACTAAGCTATACATCGGCTTAGAGATTGCTGAAGGACAGAAGAAGCTAGACATCCAGTATCCGTGTGCCGAATTTTTTGGACTATGCAAAGGGTGGGCCACATATGATGAAAGGCTTCATTTTGTTCAGATCAAAAATGTTAAGGTATATGACCTCCCCAATGACGTTTATGTCGAGGGAGAAAAGAGACCGACTAGGCCATCAAAACGGAAAAAGCCTTCCCTTGGGCAAGACGGAGTCAAGCGTCCAAGAAGCACTATGTAACTGAGAACTCACATAGACAGCTAGATCACGGCATGACGCGTCTTGAAGTCGGCATGCACCTTCGTATGTGAGGCATGACGAAATGTTTTCATGCTCCTGAAGACAGGTGGTATTCCAGGCGTCAAGATATAGTCTCACTTGGCCAGAGTCTGATCCAATCCAAAAAACTTCAATACATAATTAACATCTCCCATGGAGTCTCTGTCACCTTGCATCACCACTGTTGGTCTGGTTGGTTCTGCGCCATTCCCCCTTCCCTGTAATACTTTTTGTGCGACTTCTCTTACGTCTGCGATGCTCAAGTTCTCTATCCTCGTTACCATTTCCTCAACCTGTGTCACTTTGCCCTGGAACTGTACCTGCCTGCCGATATCCTCCAATGCAGCTAATTTGCTTTCAACGTTCATTAATAGCGATGAGACGAGCTGATTCTTGGCTCTATCGAACTCCTGCTTTTTGATTCCGCCTTCCGACGACGTGGGTTCCATGATTTTCGCCAACTCGTGGCACGCCACCTGTGCCATATACTCCGCGTGTTCTGCATAGCACGAAATGGTGATACCGAAGAGTCCAGAATCGGTGTGGGCATGGTTGAAAGCCATACAGTTCTCTACAAAAGGATATTGGTTCAAAACTCGAAAAAGACGCAGAAACATTCCTTTTCCGGGCCCGCCCGCGGAAAATGACAGTCCACCTCCTAAGAGCTTTTGCAAAGTTGCCAATGCATACAAATCATTGCTGAGAAGTCCACCAGTTTCGAAGGCAATTTGCATGTGAACGAGTTTTGGAAGGTTGGAAAAACGTGGCTCCTGGTATGGAAGAGAGACCTCACCTCCTTCATATTTGGCTGGGGATTTTTCTATCGCTTGTCCAAGATCACAAGATTTCCAATCCCCTAAGTACTTTTCGGCCATGTGTACAGCCTTCAAATGATCAACTCCCACTAGAGCGAGCACAAAATTATCTGGGGTAAAGAATTTTTGATGATATTTTGTGGCATCATCCGCCGTTAGGCTCGATAAAGAGCCATACGTCCCGTAGATAGGCATTCCCAACGTCTTTTTGGAGTAAGCAGCTTCGTGCAATACTTCCGGAAGCAACATGTCATGTTTATGAGATAGCTCTTCAAGTTCGTACATACCCGTGAGTTTGGCTTCCTCAAATTCCGAGTCGGTAAATTTTGGTTCCCTGATTGTTTCAGAAATGCATTCGAACATTTTTTCTGTGTCTTTATTGAACACAGATGACTGGTATAAGATCAGCTCCCTTTGAGCGCCACTCATATAGTTTCCACCTAGTCTTGCCAAATCATCCATCATCTGATTTCCCGTTCTCTTCGATGTAGATTTCCATGCCATCACATCGATCATATGAGACAAGCCACTGATCGAATCTGTTTCAAATCTGCTTCCGGCATTAACGTAGGCTCCCAAAGCGCTGAAGTGACCTGGAGTGGAATCCGTCACAATTCGCAAGCCATTGTTTAGCTTGGAAATTTCAATACTCGACGCTTTGTTTGAAAAGCATCTGTGAGCAGCCTTGATATTTCTTGGTAGCATGGTGTCTTGTGATAAAGGTAGCGAAAAGAGTTGCAACTATAGACATCCTATTACAGATCTGCGATGGCTTATGTCGTCAGACGAGTATGTACAGTCTGGAGAATACGGTCAAACGCGGTCTCGACTACAACCTTCGTAAAGTTTGTAAGCAACGCGAAAAACAGCGAGACGGTACAACTGCTTTAGCCTAGTTGATTTATGAGAGTTCATATCGAGCTGAAGGCGATTCAATATAATATTTATCATCATATACAATTTTCATCCACTGTCTCAATATGGAGCAACGCTTGTCTTGCCGTCGATCAGACATCAACAAAGCGAGCCTCGGGGTGGTAAAATGTTGGACACAGCCAGTAGGCTTTCCGAATGCCCTCCCAAACACTAACGTCGCCTTTTCTCATTGTATCCTCGGGAACTTTCACCTCCGTAAAGTTGCACATCAAACCGTAATTTTCGAGGTCAATTTCCACGAGCTTTCGGTAGACGTCGTAGATCACCTGGCGGTCCGCCCCCAAACCGTTGAAAAATGAAAAGACACCATGTGGCTTCATCAAACCCACAACGTAGTCAAAAAGCTCCAACATATCCTGATAGTGTTCGGAAAAAGTGTCATAGTAGATTCCATTGAAAAATACTTCTCCCAGGCTTAGGAGTTTATCCAATTGCTCTTGCCATCTGCCTTCGAGTATTACCACATTAGGTCTTTCGTACCAACCATCATCTTTGAGTTTCTTCAAAACGTCGGGGTGGGCCTCGCAAATATAATGTTTAGTCGGGTTCTTCTTGGAAATCATCTCGTCAATGATACCCATGCCGAATCCGATATTTAAAATGTTTACTTCAGGGTCTACTTCTTCGGCCCCCACTTTCAGTCCCTTGAATAAAGATTCGCATCCTAGTCTCATAAGATCACGCTCCCATTCCATCATGATACCGTCGTGATGATCTTCCGTGACAAGAGCCCCTTCCTTGTACTGAAGCTTCGATTTGAGATAGGCGTCTTGATTGTACGACGGATCTTCGAAAGCCAAATCATTTGGTGGTGATGCTTCATTGGTGGTACTTTGACTTACCGAAACAGGTGCGTTTCCTTCGATTTTCTCGTCACCCGCTGAAGTGTGTTGACCCAATTGAGGGCTTGGAGCTGAATCTTCAATAGCCCCTTCCGCTTGTTCTGGGTTTTCGATGAATTCCATATCAAATTCACTAACTTTTCGCAAGAGAAGTTCAGCCCTGACGCCAGCATTTACGATTTGCTCGTAGAGAATCGTGTTCCCGAGGCCCCTTCTGAGCAAAATGCATCCTGGTGTCTCGTCATTCACATCAGTTAAACACCAGCCGGCACCAAATTCCAATAAGGTTGAGACCAATTCCTCAATAACTTCTAATTCTGCCGCGGAGCAATCGAGAGGCATATGAGTAAATAGTAAATGCAACGGGGTGGTAGTGGTGTTCGGCTCATCTTCAATGTTCTTTGTGTAATTGTATGCCTCCTCAATTGTGTAGGTGGCAGGTATCCCAGCCTTTAGGTAGAACCTAAGGCTCTCTGAGTAGCTTTGATCTATTGGGCGCTGGCTTAAGCGACACAAGTCATGGAGGTCTGACATCGGCACTCTTTTCCAATTGCAAGGAACGTTGATGGCAGAAACTAGGTAAGTGTATCGTCATGCATGCAGTCGCGAGATGAGCTTTGGTGAATTCGGCGAAAACAGCACAGCGTGCACTTGTTTGCCACTCGACTTTTCTTGTGGAGCTATTTCACCACGTAATCGATATATGCACTGGTCCACTGATCAAATCGAAAGATGTTGCGATTTCCATCGCAATTCTTATGTACGGTCATCTGATCGACTACTTGGTTTAATCTCACATGGTATGACGAGAACATGAGGCCTGAGTTACGTAGTCACGAGAGGACCTAACGATTTCTAATTTTACTTCGTACAAAAGACTCATTTCTTCATTTGAAATGCTCACATTCTGGGTTTAAATCTGGTTGCCACGATCTCGGCTAGATGACTCCGAGCAAGGATCTCGAGCCGAGGTAAGGGCGCGACAGAGTAACGTCAGAACGAACTGATAGATCTCATTTGCTCGATCTACTCCACCGACTCTTCCCCTATCGGCGGCACTCTAGGTAATAAAATATTAGCCCGAAATATAAAAGAAACTCGCCAAGAGAAATTGAGATACTTTTAATTCCCAAAGAGTCTACTTTGAAGGATCGAATCGATAGCATTATCTCAGGCTGTTAGCAAAAAGAAGATCTGAACCTTCAATCAGAGCAACGTTCTGCTTAATTAATACTTGTCTCTTTCCCGAAAAAGTACCATGAGCTTTGGTGGTTCGCTGAAGGACGTTAAAGACAATGGTGGGCTGTCATTTCATCCTGAAACCAGGGCTCAAAGCTTTGACGATCAATTTCTCGACTATCGCAACAACATCTTTGACATAAACTCTCAAATGGTGAATTTCGCTGGAGATGCTAATAAAGACCTTACTCTGCATCAATCGTCTTCGACGAATAACTACGATTTCGCGTCTCCAAACTCAGAGCTAGAGCCCAATCGATCTTCTGATTTTTATCAGGATTCACAGACAATGACGTATAGTCCCACCTCGGTTTCAAAACTAGCCTCTGCAAAAACAGAGTCCAGAAGTTTAGGAAAGAATCCCCTAAATGTGATCAAAAAAGAGCCGGGATTTGAAGAGGAAAGGAGATCTACCCAAGTGAATTCTGATAAGGGGAAGGTCAAGTCGGCGCACAACGTAATCGAGCAAAGGTACAGAAACAAAATCAATGATAAGTTTACTGCTCTCCAACATTCGGTACCCACGCTACGAGTCATTTTGGATAAAAGGGATCCGTCTATGTCTGAGGAAGGACTGAAAGAAAGCCACCTGGGTGATCTGGATGCGCTGAGTGATAGTTCAGTGAACCTCGAAGGATTGGAGCCCGCTACAAAATTGAACAAGGGTACTATTCTCGCGAAGACAGTTGAGTATATTAAGTTTCTTGAAGGCAAGAACAAGAGTCTCACAATGGAATATCAGCAAGTGCTTGCAAGAGCGCAGATGCTTGGAATTGAGGTAGAAGGTAATTTTCAGATCAAGGAAGAAAACGTATAGATTACTCAAGCCCATCAATTTCCATCGTTATTTATAGTCTCGATTTCGTCGAAACGTGTGATGCGCAATCCTCAAAGGCAAGATCGTACGTCGCAATCTTTTTTAGATTACATGCACCAGACACTTCAAGGCCTGTAAATTTGTAGGTGTGAGTTTTGTGTAGCATCAAAAGCTGAATTCCGCAATCGCATTTCTGCTGAGTTGATTCGCTGTTTATTCTGGCTATCGGTATAGCTTGTATCACTAGAGCGAGGTGCCTCAACAATCATTCTCTCCGTTATTGGACTGCATTTTACATCGCTTATACGACACAAACGAGATATGAAGAATGCGCTGTGGTTCGATTGCACTCTACACCTGAGCAATTATAATTAGGGGGTGTCTGAGTATATTAGGGCGTTCCTCGCCGAAACACGCAGAGAACAATTCAAACATCGACCCGAAAAAAACGAACGAAGCGTATCAGGGAGTGTCAGGTCAATGTGTGTTCGCTTCGAGACCTTGTAAGCATTGCATGAAAGCAGAGACCATTCAATTGAATAAATTGCATATAGCCATTCACATCACGCGACAAATGCGTCGACTTCAAATGGTTAGTGCGCACGGCATGACAAAAAAGTGGCCCGATAAAGCCAAACGCTGATTGATGGATCGAAAGCGCCTCATCAAGACGCAACATCCGTGCACCCTCGTATAGCCATAATGTCTAACGCAACTCTACTTATATAAGACTTTTCTTGAAAGCTCGCTGGGGCATCCTTCGTTATTCAAAGCTCAAACTCTGAAGATGGCAATTCAAGAATATGGTCTCGTGGCTTACGAAGCGTTTTCGAGCCTTCCTCTCATTTACAAGCTAGTCATAGTCTTTCTTGGTCCCATTATTTATAATGTTATATGGCAGTTTTTCTACTCTCTCAGAAAAGACAGAGTTCCGCTCGTGTTTTACACCATTCCATGGGTTGGATCAGCTGTTAGTTATGGAATGCAACCTTACGAGTTCTTCGAGAACTGTCGTGAGAAGTATGGTGATGTTTTCGCTTTCGTCCTATTAGGTAAGGTCATGACTGTGTACTTGGGTCCAAAGGGTCACGAATTTGTGCTCAATTCCAAGCTTGCTGATGTATCTGCAGAAGAAGCTTACGCTCATTTGACTACTCCAGTGTTCGGTAAGGGCGTTATTTACGATTGTCCTAATCATAGATTGATGGAACAAAAAAAATTTGCTAAGACTGCTTTGACGAGAGAAGCCTTTCAGAAGTATGTTCCGAGAATACAGGAAGAAATATTGGACTATTTCAAAACTTGCTCCGACTTTTCAATGACTGAGCGAAACAATGGCGTGGCGAATGTTATGAAGACACAACCTGAGATGACGATCCTCACAGCCTCAAAATCTTTAATGGGGGATGACATGAGGGCAAGATTCGATACATCGTTTGCGCAACTCTATTCTGACTTGGACAAGGGCTTTACACCAATCAATTTTGTGTTCTCTCATTTGCCGCTTCCCTCTTATTGGGCTAGAGATTCTGCCCAGAGGAAAATCTCGAGCACATACATGTCATTGATTAATGACAGAAGAAAGGTGGGTGACATCGTGGCGAACCGAGACTTGATTGACTCTCTCATGCTTAATTCCACTTACAAGGATGGTGTGAAAATGACAGATCAGGAAATTGCGAACTTGTTGATTGGCGTTTTAATGGGTGGACAGCACACCAGCGCAGCCACGTCTGCCTGGTTCCTTTTGCATTTGGCGGAAAAACCTGAAATTCAAGAGGACTTGTACAACGAGATCCTTTCGGTTTTCAACAAGACCGGAAAAAAGTTCACTGATCTTTCGTACGAAGATTTGCAGGAAATGCCGCTCATCAACAACACCATAAAGGAAACATTGCGTATGCATATGCCTTTGCACTCGATATTTAGAAAGGTGAAAAAGAATCTTGTCGTGCCCAACTCCCGCTACGTTGTACCAAAGGGACATTACGTTTTGGTCTCTCCTGGATATTCCCATATGTCTGAGAATTGGTTTCCTCACGCGAAAGAATTTGACCCACACAGATGGGCCGAGATGGACAACACGAATGCACAAGACGATGGCGTTGATTATGGGTTTGGAAGAGTTACCAAAGGCGTAGCTTCTCCTTACTTACCATTCGGTGGTGGTAGACATCGTTGCATAGGTGAACAGTTCGCATACGTACAATTGGGGACCATTTTGGTGTCTTTCATCTACAATATCAAATGGAGATATGAAAATGGGGCAACTGTTCCTCCAGTTGACTATCAGTCTATGGTCACGTTACCCACGGAACCTGCTGAGATCACTTGGGAGAAACGAGAGACGTGTATTTTTTAGATTCCTACATCATCAGGGCAGCCCGCAATAAATAGAGTTGTGCTTTAAATTAGATCGTTCTTATCTTAGCGTATGTCGTGTAGTATACTCCAATTAGAAGGAAGGTACGACATGCAGGTATCTAACGGTACCGGCATGTTGACTCATAAACAAAAATTCTCAACGGTGGAAGCCTCGCGCGATACAAGTGGAAACAGGCGAACAAAACTATAGGTTCATTCTTGACCAAGCCTCCAAGACTACAATGCTGGCTTTCAAAATCAAAGTGCCTGCCTCCAGTGCCAATATAGGGCCGGGTTTTGACGTTCTTGGAATTGGCTTGAACTTGTTTCTAGAGATCGAGGTTAAAATTGACCCGGAATCAAACACCTCATCTGATTCCCATAACGCTAAGCTTGAATATGAGGGAGACGGAGCAGCCGGAGTTCCACTCCAAAGCGAAAGAAATCTTGTCACACAGACCGCCTTATACGTGATGCGGTGTAATGGTATGCGTGACTTTCCTTTGGGAACTCATATCCGCGTTTACAATCCAATTCCTTTGGGGCGGGGCCTTGGATCATCGGGTGCGGCTATTGTTGGAGGAGTCATGTTGGGAAATCAGATTGCAGGATTGAAGTTTTCCAAAGAACGCTTACTTGACTACTGTTTGCTAATAGAAAGACACCCAGACAACATTGCAGCAGCTATGTTGGGTGGATTTGTGGGCTCTTTTTTAAATGAGCTCCCTTCAGCGCAGCTGAAGGCAGTTTCTGTGCCTCTTGAGACAATATTGCCCAAAGCGTCAACTCCAAAGGAACTTTTGGAAGTCAACCCACCACCTAATGAAATTGGCCAGTACTTGAAGTACAACTGGAACCGAAAGATTCGCTGTGTGACC
The DNA here is from genome assembly GCA_009746055.1 of Metschnikowia pulcherrima. NCBI lineage: Eukaryota > Fungi > Ascomycota > Pichiomycetes > Serinales > Metschnikowiaceae > Metschnikowia > Metschnikowia pulcherrima. Next base: position 1,177,531 of record VFXK01000006.1, read on the forward strand.
ATCATCCCAGAATTTGAGGTCAAAACAGACGATGCGAGGGCAGTACTTCCTTCTTCTTACTCAAAGCAGGACATTGTGTTTAACTTGCAAAGATTGGCTGTTTTGACTACTGCGTTAACGCTCGATCCGCCAGATCATAAAGTTATATATGAGGCCATGAAAGATAAGATACATCAGCCTTATCGAACTAAACTCATCCCTGGATTAGAAACAGTGTTGAGCAACGTTACGTCTGAAAACACTCGGGGCTTGTGCGGTATTTGCTTGTCTGGTGCAGGACCTACTATCTTGTGTTTGGCCACAGAAAACTTCGATGAAATTGCCCAAACTGTCATCGGGATCTTCGAGGAGAATGGAGTCAAGTGTAGCTGGAAACTTTTAGACCTCGCAACCGACGGAGCAGCTCTCGATGTTATCTAGACAATATGCTCCGCACTCGCGACTCTGATAATTGTGATGTCTGGGTTTTTGATGACAATCACAGTGACACTGGAAGAAAGACAACTAGAAACCAAAATTCAGACAAACTCGTAAAAACTTCGGGTTTTAGTTCACCACCTCTCGCTTCAAATAGTCAAGAATGTAAATATCCCCAGCACCATCAAGAATCGCTTGCCTTCAAGAATCCAAATTCAGATACCTTGTACTTTTGTTTCTGTTTTTCTTTTTTGCTTGGATAAAACGAGTATATTCATTTGCGTCTTAATTTTCTCGGCCAATCATTGCAAAACGTGATTTCGCACAGGTCAACCAGCATGTATCATGCATAATTGAACTTTCCAGGCCTACTTTCAAAGTTAACTTGCCTGAATCAAATCAAGCAACATGTCGTCTGAAAATACAAATCTTCAGCTTCAAATATTCCAAGATGGGGCAATAAATGACTCCAAGTCGTATCCGATTTATTTGAACAAGGTGGAGGTCAATGGAGGTGACAGCTTGCTGAGGCAATTTTTTTCCAAACTTTTGAGCCCTTTGGTGAAAGAAAGCGATTACACACTTGTCCACTTGATAGAAAAAGTCAATCAAAGCGCCAACAATCTAAGAAGGACAGGTGTATTTGGTGAGGTCAAACCGTCGTTACATGCCGACTACACTCATGTGCGTCCACTCCTGAGGTCATACAATTTGGAAAATCCTATTGTGACGAATGTCATTTTCGACCTTGAGTCAAAAGACCTGAGCACAGGTAACTTTTCCCTCGGTTTTAACGATGAAGATAATTTGATAGTGAACTTGGGCTACGATAACAACAATTTTAACCACAATGCGGAAGCGGTAAAATTTGGTGTCAACTATCGGCCCTATAAGCCCTCTGAACGGCTTGTATCGACAATGAGACTTGAATCTTTTCTCAAATGTCCAGCCTTCAGATTCGTTCTTGACCTTCATAATGCTCATGACAATAATCAAACTTCATTCCAACACGCGCGAAAAGCTCTTGGCGGTGTCATGGGCATCTTTTATGCCAATGAAGATGGGTCGATTTCAGTTTTCAATGGGTTTTCATTGATAAGAAGGTCCACCAGCCTTCCCGAGGAGATATCTAAAGATCAACATCAGTCGTTCGGTGGTGACTTTTTGAAATCATCCATTGTTACTCGTTTGATGTACAATAAAACTCGTACAATGGGTGATTACATCAATGATGGCATTCGGCTGAGGCTAAACAACGAAATTGCTATCGATCAGAAGCAAACAGGTGTTCACGAGGCCCAAAACACATTTGTGAAGACTGAGGGCTCGCTTGATTTATACAAGTCTCTTATGGAGAATCGAATCACTGCAAACATCTTTATGAACTCCGGGATCATTTTTGGGGGTGTATCGTCCGATCATGTTCATGTATCAGATAGATTCTACTTAGGAGGCTCTGATAGCTTCAAGGGGTTCTCACGTAATGCAGTTAACGAGGAAGGCGGGCTTCAATTTTACAAATTTGGAGCCACGGCATTCGGCAAGATCCCGTCATTTTTACGCCCGGCCAATTTTTCTAGCCCAGACCCTATGAGAATGTACGTCACTGGGATGGTAGGTAATGTTGGATATGACATTACGAAAGAAAAAGGAGTGACGAGCGTGGGAATTGGGCTTCGTTACACAAATCAGATGGTGAAGATGGATGCTGGTTACTACTTCTCGCAGAGACTTGGGTCTAGCAGCGACCACGGTGTGAAAGATGGCTTTAAATTAGAACTTACCCTCGGAGGTATCGCAAATACTCAATAAACGCAACAGAGCTCATTGTTTCTATTGTGCTTTATCAATGCGTGAAATTATGACAGCTAGGTTTACAAGATTCATAAAGAGCTTTAGTACAAGGGCAGTCAATTAACTCGGCAAGGTGACAAATGAACCTACCGATAGTCAGTCTTGTCGAAAAATTTGAAAGGCTCAGCAAATAACCACGCAGCTAAACGATTGTGTTTATAACTCAGCGGGGAATTTCGAGCTATGGACCATATGTTTAGATTTGACAAAATATATGCACAGCGTCCGCACCTTGCCTGGCGTCCTCGCATCCATCCAGCCAGGGCCTCACCCGGAATTTTAATTTTTAACTTCGGAGTTTGGCAAATCCTTCATATAAGTAAGTCGCCTTTTAGATCCATGTTTGCGTGCCAACAAGGGCAATGTTCAGCGATGTGGAAAGAAAATGAAGCCATTCTTAAAGTAATTCTCTCGATCGAGAAGTTTAAAGGAGACTATTCTCTATTTTGCAATGCAGTTTTGCAGAATGGGTACAGCCCAGATTACAAGAACTTCAGTAGACTATTGCTATGGAAGACTTGCTTGATTACGGAAAGTCTCAACATCAAGACATGGAAAGAAAGGCTTCAGAGTTCTAGAGCCGTATACCACGAGCTTAGCAGAGCACCATCGATGAAAATACCATGGTGGTTGCTAAAGGCTGATAGTGAATACTTCACGGCCTTGCCTGTACCCGAAAAGGATCATGTTCCACGTACCTTACGAAGGCCCACAAGAATTCAAAATCCAACCAGCGACCCTCTTATTAATGAACCTGCTGAACAAATGGCCTCAAATAAGTACTTCGACGTCGAGCTGGATGCAGAGCTCCTCCGTGTCATCATATTGGATGTACAAAGACTTTTCCCGGGAGATTCACAATTTCATGGCGCCGACAAAGATTGCCTAGCGCATCGACGCCGGATAATATCGATTCTTTTTGTTTGGTCGAAATGTAATGTTGATGTTGGATACAAGCAAGGAATTCATGAAATTCTTGGTCTCATTTACAAAAACTTGTGGAGTGAGTCCGTGAACATTTCCAACACAAACACCCTTTCATTTGAAGATTTAGAGATTCTCTCACTTTATGATGTGAAATATTTGGAGCATGACCTATTCTGCATACTCAACAAATTTGTCGCAAATAGCGGAGTCATGGGCCAGTTTTACCAGTCGGAAACCGCTTTGCGCGGAGCTATTAAAAAATTCAACGGTTATCTAATGAAAGTGGATCAACTCTTGCATTACAACCTCATCACAAAATTAAGACTCGATACTGAGCTCTGGAGTATAAGATTTTTTCGCTTACTCCTTCTCAGAGAGCTAGGAAATGATTTAGCCATTCAGTCATCATTTTGGGATAAACTCGTTGCAGCTGAGGCGTTGAGCTCGCCCAGTCACCAGGCCATACCAGAGTTGCTATACTTCTCGATTATCATTCTCTTGATTAATGTGAAGGCTGATTTGGCCTTGTGCGATTTTGCGGAGGCTATGCTGTTGCTTCTACATTACCCAATCTCGTCTCGATTGCATCTTCATCCAAACTTTGTTGATCTCTTATTCCAGGATGCATATCGCCTTTGGACCTACAGGCATACTGACTTGAAACTTTATGAGTATGGTATAAAGCTCAATGAGAGATATGCAAGTGTTATTAGAGTCAGCTTTGGAGCAGAGTCGCAGAGCATTGCAAAAGGCATCAGGCTGAATACCATTCCTTCCACTTGTGAAATAAAGCGGGAGAATTCGGCCTTTGAAAAGTCCAGGATGGAAAACCGATTGAAAAAGAGGGTGCAACTGTTTTTAAAAAACTGATCCAAGCCAAGCCCTGTGTCTAGAAATCGTCCTTTCTTTTGCCTTTAGGCTATCTGATGAAGGACTGGGGAGCCAGAATCGTTCACCTAGCTCTCCACAAAACTGTATAGAAACTCTAGCCAGCTTCGCTACCATGTGCTGCAGTTGATATCTTTGCGTGGCGGCGTGCGAGATTTAAGAAATTTGACATCGCCCCAATGGCTGCACCTCACCCATCTGCCGCACCAACTCTTCTAACATATACATATTCCGAAATGTAAGCCAAAGATTGCAGGGCGAACAGACAATTACTTGCCCGAAGTGCAAATTCGACGTCTTTAAACTGGTATCTAAGCGTAAGATTAATGTGTGCTAATGGAGTATTTCGCTCATGTCGCATTTCACAATCTACTAAAATCACAATCAAATGATCATTTATTTTTAGCGCTGTCCACACAAAGCTCTTTTACATCAAGAAAACTCCCATACCGCGGAAAGCGATTACCACCGAAGTTAGGAATACGATTTTTAAAGATACTTAAGCGCCTTCATAAAAAAAGAAATTCGTATTGAATCTGGTTGTGATGTAACTTTAAATGTAACATGCTGCGCAATGGGACAATACTAGGCATTTTCCCAAGGCGCAATAGCAGGAAAACAGCGGCCGTCGCAAGGTCGCAAGATGTAGCTTTTGTGATGCCCAAAAATCAGAAAATGAAGTGGAACAAAGACGTACTTTAGTCTTTTACTCTTTTCTTTCTCAAGTCGTTTCGTATTTTGGTTCCACCTTCGTGACGCGCCATATTTTGCGCCTCGCACTACTTGTTCCACTTACGATATCATTATTTCGAGCATGTTGCACTTGTCAACAGCATAGATTATGGGCAAACGCAAGACTGCAGCGAAGCCTGTCAAGAAAGTAAAACAGAAACTTGATATAAATTTCAGATGTTTGTTCTGTAACCATGAGAAATCCGTTATCTGTACGATGGACAAACGAAACGGAATTGGTGACCTACACTGCAAAATTTGCGGTCAGAGCTTTCAGACTGCCATCAATTCGTTGTCACACCCTGTCGATATATATTCTGATTGGATTGATGCATGCGAAGACTTAGCGGAGGATAACGAAGGCACTGGGTCAGCTGAGGAAAACGAAGACCAGGCGAATGATCAATACGACTATAGTGATGATGATGACGCCCCGCTGGGCAAAATTCGAGCGGTCTACTCAGAGGACGAATCGTGAAGCAAATTTAAAGGAAATCTAAGGGATAAATAAGCATAAACGTATCTATAACTATGGTATGATGTAGCACGATAGCATTTATGCTAACAAGTACTCAGTATGGGTTGATCTACTTGCTCAACTCGCCCAACACCTTGTCATACGTTTCGACCATAACCTTCATTTTGTTCACAGAAGCAGGCGCATCTTCTGACACCGAGACCAGTGATGATTCATGTTCACGGGGTACTGGACAATTCATTACTCGATGTTTCTGTTCGCAGTGCTCTTCCCCCTTTTCCTTGCTGCCGTTTTCAATCCCATTCTCGTTCCAATTAGCGAAAAGCTCCTTCATAGCTATACCTTTGTCTCGAGCTTTGGAAAGAGCATCAATGAAAGAATCGAGGTCACAGCCATCCTCGTTGAGAAGCTTCAGCCTGATCTCCTCGCCCGACGTGGAATTGAGATTTTGGAATAAATTCGAGCTGCTGAGGCGCTGCAATTTCATGGCAGATCCCTCTTCTTTGTCCAAGTGCGATAAACTGTTGAATGACTGCTGCCTGGATGAAGGGAGTGAATGCGAAGTCACTGGTAGCGGCGTGTAAGACTCATGCAGATAAGATTCTCTTAGTTTGCTCATCATAGAAGCTTTGGACTCGCTCTTCTCATCCTCGGCGGAGTTCATGTTGATTAAGTCTGTCGAAGTAAAACTCTCATCCCTATCAACCAACGAGGTATCGATCAACTTCAAAGCCCACTCTAGTGCGGAGTCAACGAAAAGCAATCTGACAAGAGTCTCCTTTCCGTCCATATTCAACTTCCCTTTGTATTGCAAATCAAATAAGTCCTTGAATGTCTCCCTCAATATCAATCTATGGCTGCGAATCTTTTTAATGATTTGCAAGACATGGGGGGATTGCAAATCTAGTTTCTCGTCCGGCTTTCTGGCAAGAAGTAGACTAAGTTCATTGGCAAGTGAGCCCGCAGTCAGTTCAGTGTGAGCTCCATCACCATCGTTGGTTTTCTTTATATTCTTTTTGAAGAAGTGGTCCATATTACGCATGGAATAAAGACTGACTTTTTCCTTAAAGAGCTCAGGAACGTGCCTGTAGTCGGCGTCCACAGTTATTAAAGAGGTGGAAGTGCGCAAACATTGTAAGAGCGACGTTGCAGAGTATATGTCCAAGTCATTGCCGACAATCGAAAGATAATTGAGCGTATTGCAAAATGGAAGAGTTTCAAAAAGCGCCTTTAGACTCTCCGTAGAGAGATCATTATTTTCCAAGTGAAGCCGAGCCAAACTTTGAAACCGGGGTAGGCTGGAGCAAAAGTACGTGTTGATGGCTTCCGAAGAGTTCCCTTGTTCATGTGTTGCCAAAAGCGAGGTAGAGGTGTGGGTAGAATCAAGTCGCGTGAGAGGTAATGTGGTAGTGACGGATTCTTTACCATCATCCCCTTGGTCCACAGGCGTACACGGCCCACCATTCCCTGTTTTCTTTTTTTCTTGAGGATACTCATCTCTCTGAAAGATACTTTCTTGTGGTGAAAGGTTCATTGACAAATCGAGACTGCGAAATAACTTTGGATTGTTGGACATATCCAAATACTTGAGTTTGGGCAATCGCACGATAAAGTTTTGGAAAAACTCCCTGAAAATCTCATTGAAATTCAAGTTCGTTGCATTAAGGCTTAAAAATCCAATCTGAGAATCCGAGACTGTGTTCTTGATACATTTTGACCTCTTGTGGTGCAAGAATACAGTCAAGTACTTCGCAGACAGAAGGTCATTATACCCTAGATCAAGTCCTCGGCAAATTGGTGATAACACCCAGTTCTCAAATACGACGGATAGTTGCTGCGGAGATAGCTGATTATATGCAAGGCCGAGCTTGTACGTCTTGATACAGACGGCTTGCTTGATGAGAGAGTTGAACGCAGACAGGTCTGTAATACAGCATCCCGTCAATATGAGCTCTTCAATCCCACCTCTAGCAACGAGAGCTGCCGTGAGCAACGGCCAGTCCATGTCCGACCTATTCTCATGGTTGCAAACCATTCTTGAAACCACGTCTTGTTCGGGGTCCGCTTTTTTCTTTCTTTTCAATAAGTTGAGAGACAAAGGCGGACATTGAGTGATATCCAATCTGTTTATGACCCTGTTGCGCGACAAAAACCAACAGAGAAGCATCCAACCTTCAGCGTCTATCGGAGTATTTCTCAAGCTCAATTTCTCCAATTGGGTTTTGGCGCACATCGCACTCAAGAGCACATTGAACTGTTCGAGCGAAAGACTGACTCCATCCAATGATATACAGATGATCGGAGCAATTCTGATAAAATCGGCAAACGTTTGGATTTCCACCATTGTAGGTTTCGGATTACGAAGCTGTAGAATTGGCAAAGGTGCCATTGATCCCTCTGGTATCTGTTTCAAAATCGCGGGAATCGGCATGATTTCTCTCAAATGACAGCATCGCGTGTACATTAAATCCAAGGCCATTTTCTTCACTGGTATAGAATATCCCGATTTGCGCTTCAGGTGTATCATAGGTTTTTCTATCCCTAACAATTTGGCATGCTGATTTATTTTGACATCCGGCTCTTCAGAGTCGTTTTTTTCTTCGGAAGAAACTTCTGTACTGGTCGATATTGTCTCCGGTGTATCTTTCTCAATAAGACCCAAAGCCCCAGAACCGCCGACGACCAATCCTCCACCCTGGCCCCTGAGTGACTTCTCAATGGCCACTTTGTCTGCCTCGGTAAGTGGGTTTACGCGCACAACGCCCGAAGGTAGAATCTCGACATTGCCGCGTCTTGGTGTCCGCGACGGGATCTGTTGCGGAGGGTCAATAAGAAAAGTCTGCGAGTGGAAGGCAACATGTTTTAAAGGCCTTACTTGCTCCAATTTCGACGGGATCTGCTCTGGGTATCTGTGAGCTTTGGTACTCGACTCGGATTCATGGGAGACTTCAGAGCCAAAAGTTCTGTCAACAGTCTTTGCCTGATCAGATCCAAGATTCATTTTGCGTAAAAATGACGAGAGCTTCGAATGTTGACTGGGTGTGAAGTTCTGGTGATTCGAGGAAGAATCAATGTCAATTTTTTCCTCTCGGTGTTTGAGGCATGACTCATGCCTGTGCTCCTGACGAAAAAACTGAATATACTCACGCAAACGGGGATCCTCAGTCAAATCTTTCACACAGTCATATCTCGGACAATCTTCCCTTGGCGCGCTTACTCGACCGACCCTTGAACATGACTGATCATCTGTCTTTTCTCTTGGGAGCTGCGGAGAATGCGAGCCCGAATCTTCGTGTGTGCTCTTCGAGCTGACAGATGCATGGTTTGAGTCTGTTGCCTTACTAGCAGACTCAACCCGCTGGAGCCTATTCTTGAGCTTAGAAAAAAAGCCACCTGAGCTGGAAGAGCTTTCAATGCTCGAATAGCTACCAGCACTAGATACGCTAGTCCTCCTTTTGACTGAAGGCTGTGAGCTCGAATCAAGGGAAAAATCTTTGATGACATTAGGAAGTGCCTCTTCCTCCATAACTGGGGACACTGATGGTTTTGCCTTGTTGACGGTGGTATCATGAGCATTCAGAATTGGCATCAAGGGCGAAAGGGATACCTGGAACGAAGCATTTGTATGTGCGTCCTCGTTTTGCGAGTCAAGACTTCCCGAATCATTGTCATTACTTGTTGCAGAGGGTCTATCTGCGAGTGGGACGTTGGTGTCTCTAAGAAACCAATCCACGTCAGCATTATTCACTCCCTCAATAGCTTTGTTGGTCTTCTCCAACATGCTGTCGTAGAGTGGTTTCCAATCTCCCGAAGTATTCTCTTGACTATCCGACATTGTTTAGTTAATGAGTCTCTAAAATGTATGGTTCCTGCCTTGCGAAGCGGGGAGCGAATGAAGTATCCCAGAAGTGATAGGGCTTAATGACAAGTATGTGTGGTATCTGGGCAGATTCCCTCAATTTCAATTCAGAAGGCTGTGAAGTCGAAAAATAGTGCACTCAAGTCTGGATAGAGTCCTCGGATATCTGGCGCTCCTGTTGTAATACAATCGTTCACGCACTCCACATGAAATAGTCCGATAACTACTGCATCTAGGCAGATGCGAGTCGCGCGGAGTTTGGTACATTAGCAAATGATATGTCCCGCGATATGGAGAATACCATTTCCCGGAATGTGGGAAACATCCTGTCAGTATAATGCTTCTTGGTGTTTTTGCTGGGTAAAATGAACAAGAATTAAGTTTGCGCCCGAGGGCCTGATACAAATTATTTTCATGTAGTCATCGATGCGCATTTCGGAAAACTTAGAATAAGTTGATTTTGTTTGCTGACGCCGTCCAGAATTTCGCTCTCGGAGGCGACGTAGTCTCCGGATAGACACATGCTACTACCTCTACCCTTGCTCGAACTGCAGCTGGGCGAAGTACATCCATTCGAGCGATGACAAACGTTAATGGTACGCTGCCACGCCAAGAAGTCAACTACAGTGCATGATGGCGAAGCTGGCTGATATTGCACGTAGATTATCCATCTATAAGGAGCTAGATCAGTAGTTCTGGCTCATCGGAGGTCTAAAGCAAGAAACATATTTATGAAAATGATAATCGAATCTGTTGGTACTATATATCATACCCCGCAACAAATGCTTGGTAAAGGCGTGGCCCACAAAGAGACGTACACACAAAGGAACTATGTGATAGCTCAGCAGATCTGCCTAAATCAGCTGACTTGGAATTTTGCTACCAGAGTAAGTTAGATGGTTTGGTGTTGTGTCAAAACACGTTCGTTTGTTTGCACGTGAAATTTGTACCCTAGACATAAAACTTTATTTAGTCCTCGGTTTCCTACCACGAAGAAAGAGAAATATGTTGGTATTATGTCAGATTTTGAAAAATAGGAAACGGAACGAGGGTGAAAGACATAAAAATTTCTTCTTGTGACGCTAATCACGTACGTGCCTGCAAAATTTGGTCCAGCGATTCGATAAGAGTTTGGAAGAGAGGGTCATCTCGGTGACTCTCACTTACTATCGAATTCCACTTTTATACTTTTTCTGATGATGCATCATTGTAGGAGAGTGTCATAACTACCCTGACGATCTCAAAAACTATACAACTTGCAAAAAGTCCTATAGCGGATCGCGATTTCACCACAGGCAAAATTTATCAACACAAGATCTCATAACGGAAATCGACTTCGCTCTGAACTCTCCCCAGAATGAATTCATTGAACAATAAAAAGCTCTATCGGTGATCTCGAGCGTTTATACTTCATCATCGAATCATCGTTGTGCTTTGGAACAACGAGTAAAGTAGAGGAGGGTCTGTTAAAAAATTTGGGTAAGGGCTAACAACATATAATAATGCGGATATAGAGTGAACCAAAGGTAGATGGCTCGCAAATGGTATTCGTAATGGCAGATCTGCCTGATTTGGGTGAGTGGCATACATACCTGTACCTCAGTTCAGGTGGATCAAACGGAGGAACGAGAGTGACTCATTTGATTCCCATCGCCAAGGCCTTGAGATGCTCCCATATGTGCTAGAATTTGGCGTTGCCACTGGACAGTTTCATGGCTCAACTATCACTCACCGCTCCACTAAAATGTATATTTCTGGGTAACGTAATGAACATGGCCAAGTCTCTTTATGATATAATTCAGTAAGCTTATATGTAACACCGGTTTTTTATCACATATATATTGCAATTTCAGTGCTTGTAATTTTCATCATGTCTCATTCATTCGTGAGGATGAAATGCTCGAGGCGCCAATTGGAATGTTACGGAGGCTGTCGCTGTGGTAGGGTCACTTCAGCTGGCGAATCTCCACCGCAAGCAATGTAAAAAAATTCAGAGTGAATTTACTCGTGGCAAGGATTTTTTTAAGCAGGTCATGGTTGGGTGTCTAGCAATCATCGATCAACAGGGTTTTGTAGTCAAACAGAATATGACATGGCGCGAAGCCAAACCCGTGCATCATACTATCTACGCTACCAAAATTTTCCGCATTCATCTTGATAACCACAGCAAAGACTTAAGTTGAGAAAATGGTGTTAGCTGATTTGGGCTCGAGATTGCGTGATGCGATCGGATCTGTCGAGTCAGTATCCGAGACTGAGATCCAGCTTATGACGAAAGATCTTTGTTCCGCTTTACTCGAGTGCGATGTCAATGTCCGCTTAGTTGCAAGATTGAGGGAAAATATAAGGACAAAAGTTGCCACAGAACTCAAAAATGAAAGTGAATCTGCCGCCAACAAGCGTAAAAAGTTGCAGAAAATAGTTTTTGACGAATTGTGTGGTCTTGTTGATTCGCACGAGGAGCCACCTAAGCCAAAAAAGTTGAGCCAGTCAAAGCCAGTCAGCAAGAGTGGTAAAAAGGTGAGAAAGTCCGAGATCAACTCTCATATCATTATGTTCGTTGGATTACAGGGAGCCGGGAAAACCACTTCGTGCACGAAGTTGGCAGTTTATTACAAGAAGCGTGGGTTCAAGGTGGGGCTTGTTTGCGCGGACACCTTCAGAGCCGGTGCTTTTGATCAATTGAAACAAAATGCCATCAAATCTGCTATTCCTTTCTATGGTTCGTATTTAGAGACAGATCCTGTGAAGGTTGCCTTCGAGGGTGTAAAGAAATTCAAACAAGAAAAGTTTGACATTATTATAGTCGATACTTCTGGGCGACACAAACAGGAGCAAAACTTGTTTGATGAGATGGTTCAAATTGGCGAAGCAGTTCGTCCAACACAAACAATCATGGTCATGGATGCATCGATAGGTCAAGCAGCCGAAGGTCAGGCCAAGGCATTTAAAGAAAGCTCTAATTTTGGGTCAATCATTTTGACAAAGATGGATGGACACGCAAAGGGCGGTGGAGCTATATCAGCAGTCGCCACGACTCTGACTCCGATCATTTTCATCGGAACGGGTGAACATGTCGGCGACTTTGAGGCTTTCAAACCTTCTTCTTTTATATCCAAATTATTGGGTATAGGTGACATACAATCTTTGATAGAGCATGTTCTGCTGTTGAATCTACAAGATGATGAAATGCACAAGAAGACGATCGAAAATTTCAAAGAGGGCAAGTTCACGTTAAGAGACTTTCAAACTCAAATGAACAACTTCTTGAAAATGGGGCCGTTGACCAACATTGCATCCATGATTCCGGGAATGTCGAACATCATGAGCCAAGTGGGCGAGGAGGAAACAAGCAGAAAGATCAAAAACATGATCTTCATCATGGACTCAATGACTTCCAAAGAGTTGGACAGCGATGGGAAAATATTCACCAATGAACCCGAGAGAATCATACGAGTTGCAAGAGGTTCTGGGTGCACAGCCGTTGAAGTTGAGATGGTGTTACAACAGCAAAGGATGATGGCATCTATGGCTGGTGCTGCGAAAGACATGGGTAATCCAGGACTCGGGCAAAACGCAGGAATTGGGGGTGGAGGTGGCGCTGCCAATATGCAAAGAATGATGCAACAAGCCCAATCGAACCCGAACTTCATGCAGCAGGCAATGAGCATGCTTGGCGGTGGAGGGGGAGCTGGCGGTGCAGGACCTAATATGCAATCAATGATGAATAATCCTCAAATGATGCAACAGGCGCAACAAATGATGAAGCTGAACCCTGATTTGATGCTGCAGGCGCAAAAAATGATGCAGAATCCTGGCATGATGCAGAAGATGATGCAACAGTTTGGAGGAATGGGCGGAATGGGATTGTAGTGCTGTTTACGTGAACAGTGCGATTACCTAGAATTTGAAAACCTGTATTCCCCCAAACGAACGAATTTTGAGACTCTCACTCAAAATCAGTGTTACAGCCCCACTACTGCTGCCTCTGTCGGAGAGAAAGTTTTTGCGCAAACCTACCTCATCATTTTCATCATTTCCACGTAAAGCTATAACTACGGGCAAAAGAAGGATGTTGACAAAAGTAAAATGAGGACGTACAACGATCCACAGGAAGCTACATCAAAGCTTTTGAGATTTCACTAGTCTATGTAAGCTGAGGTCAAGACTTTGGGATGGACATACATTTACTCACCTCATTGGCTCTTCTAACTTTGTTAGCATTCATGATTCGAATAAGTAAAAAGCCAGATCAGCAAAGCACATCTTACACGTCTATGTTGCTGACTTCTCACCTGTTTCTGACATTTACTTGATCATCAAACCACTGTGAAATTCGGACGAAGGCAGACCAAGACCAAGACCATTGTGTGCTTTTCGATAATATCACCATCGAATACAATGAGCGCGACTTTACTAGCCACAAGTCTTCAGCTGCCTTATTCTTTTTATTTATCTACCTAGGTAAAGGCGCGGTCAGAGGTTGGTGTTGATAATTGCGTGTGTGAAGTTTGGCCCGTTTCTGCATAACTCTACGCTAGCCAGGATGTTGTTGTCTAAATGTGTTGTGTTGCGAATTCGGCAGCGTTGAACTGGTAGGCAAAGTCCCCATTCCCAAAGACTGGATATGCTCAGGCGGAAGCTAGGGTAACGGAATTGATCCACAGCATTTCTAGTGGTCACTAGTTCATTAGTGTCAGACATGTGAGAATGTGAAAATTAAACATTGTACAGACTAGAGTCGCTTGAATTCCAAGTTTAGATCAGGGCCTACTCCTTACATCTGTTTTGCGGCAAAGCTATTCCTGTCACGGCTTAAAATGGACTCACCAAAGGTTGGAAGAGACATAGACAGTCTCGCATGCCTAAAAATGTGAACTCAAAGGCCATTTCAGCTCATCTCTACAGTGATTGAGAATGCTTCAAAAACTGGTGGCATAAACTTGGCATCGTAGATCCGATGAACTTGAGGGAATTGCTTGCTCCTAATGACAAATCATTTACAAACTTGCGGAATCCCAATTTGCTTATGTAGTTAGTACGTGAGGCCTATCAAAGACGGTGCCGGGAGGTGGAGAATGGTGTTAGTCACGCCCCCCTCCTGAATTGACTTTTATAGCGTGCCCTTGAATTCAACTTTTCAGGTGTGTGACTCTGATGAGGAGTGCCCGACCGTGATGAATATTTGAAAAAGAGAAAATGTGAAATTTGTATCAGAAATGAGTTTTTTCCCTCCTGGGCCATAAATCCTTGCTGGTCTACTGAGGACTCAAAAGTGATCTAATCATCCTCATTTCTGAATGTTTCAAAACGTTCGCCAACCGGATTGTGTCCGGAGTTCAATAGTTGAGGTTCAGTTCTGAGGTGTCCCGAGTTCGCTTGTTGGAGATGGCAAGGTCATTTCTTTTTTGGAGAGCTAGGTAAGCAATTCTGGCTCCCAGTCCCTAATCAGATGTATCAAGCAAAAAAAAGAAAATTGAATGATCTCGTGTGTCTATATCCTCTCGGGCCTAATTTAGCTCCTGTGGCCTGGTCCCGCCCTAATTCCGCGAGTTCCATTTTGTTGGAGGGGATATAGTTATCTTGGAACAGCACGGCTCACAAACCCAGCCAAGAGGCTTCGGGCCGTAAGTGCTGGCTCAAAAAGAAAAAATTGAATGGTCGCTATTCCCCCTTCAAGATGGGGCTTTCGAGCTACATACCATTGTAACCATTCGTTGTCAAGTTCCGTATTTCCCGATTCTTCCGCTGGCATGCACCTCATAAGCATTAACCTTATGTTTGTTTGTTTTTTTGTGTTTTTTTTTCTTTTTTTTTTTCTTTTTTTTTTGATTGATACATCTTGCGTGCCTAGCTCCTCACAAAACCATTGATACATGTGGTAAAGAAATGGAAGCTAGAATTATTCACCTAGCTTTTCTCAAAACCTTTCATATGTATATATACCTTAGCCAGCTTTTATTTTTGCGTTTTAATTGGAAACATCGCTATCATCCCGTTTTTTTCTTTTCTTTTTCTGTTCGTCAACTCTTGAGAAAGCGAATCTTTTGAGATGAAAAATGCAGCGATTTTACAAAAAGCATTGGCTTTGTGGATTTTCTTGAGTTTTTTGCTGTTTCTTAGTTAAGTGAATCTGCTCGACATGTATTCTGAAATTCGGTAAGTTGACTGACGGGCGTTAAAGCGTGGATTAATACTTTTCAGCCTATTTGGGATTTATATATATTCGTATATAGTTTTGTGAAAAGCTAGGTGAACAATTCTGGCTCCCAACCCTTAGCTAAATATATCAAGCGAAAAAATGAAAATTGCGGGAGAGTCAGCCCTTCGCCCATCTGCTTTTGGGTTTTTATAGGTGGGCTAAATGTGCAATTCCGGCTAATCTGCAAGAAAACAAGAAAGCAGGCCGTTTTAATATGCGGTGGAAAGTATTCTTTTTTGCATGATAGCATACGATGGTCGAGTCGATCGTCGTCGCCCTCAGGTTGTACTTCGTCCAACTGCTGTCGCCACTCTCATAAGAGTTAGGGAAGTAACGAGAGTTTATTACCCGAAGATCCGCGTCGCTTTCAATCCTTTTATGCAGTTGAATTGATCGTTCTTTCTATATAACTCAATTGTCAGACACACTAAGAGGTAAAAAGGCACTTAGACCTATGTCTACAGTACAGTAGTAGTTATTTTCAAAAAGGAAGGGATGGAGAAAGAGATAGCTTGGCTTTTGCGACAATTTTGTAAATGCAAAGGAAACGTTGTTCAGAGCCAGAAATTTGTCCTCAGATGATTAGTGCATATGTGTTCCACAAAAGTGAGTCCGCTGTGTTCTCATAACTCTGTTCCACACCACGATTCTACACCAACTCAATATTAGACCAAAATCAGCGTATTCTCAAACCTTACAGCAAGCAATTATCTGTATTCACAATTGGAGTTGCAACATTGATCCTGGATAGCGGGATAAGTTGACTATATACAAAGAAAGCTGGTTGATTTGATGTTTCTCAGACCAAATATGCGCTCTGCAGAAGGAAAGCCTGTATACTCCATACTTCTGCCAAAAGATGTGACCCGAAGAAGCAGGTCTTGAAATACTCAAATTAGCTCCGCCTCCGCGAGATTTCTTATGACCCCATGGGACCGCAAATGTGGCTTTTCGGTGCACATTGCGAAAAACGCTGCTTTTCGGTCAGCGCTTTCGAGGATAGCCGACTCTTAGTCCTAACAAAGCAATGATAATGCAACAAAAGCACTCTTCATACGGATTTGTAATGGTCGCTTGCAGGATTAGCTGAGTTTGGTGACATCCTTTTCATCGGTAATAAATACCGCCACAAAGACTAAGCTTACAGTTTATGGTCTTTTTTGAAAATCTGTATTATTGTGAGCATAGGAGTAGCGCGTGCGGACCTCGCCAAATAGCGTGGGTCACTTCCATTCCAGTCATTCCCATACCCTGTGATGACAGCCCTTCAGCCAATACAAGAAGGTTTTCTCGGGTACGCGCTGGTATAAGTGGCCGTATGCTATGAGATTTCGAGGGAATATGATCGCGCAACATGCACGGATCACCAATCATTGGAAGAGGAAAGATGTTGGGCTAATTCTTCTAACATCGTGACATCTTGCATGTCAAAACCCTCCGACTTCAAGCAGTCGATATCCAAAACTCCTACGGTGTGTCCGTCCACCAATATAGGAATAACTATCTCACTTTTGGTCTCACCATCGCATGCTATGTGACCTGGAAACGCCTCGACGTCTGGAACCAATTGAGGTTTTCGAGAATCTGCCGCAGTGCCACAGACTCCCTTACCAAATTTAATCGTTTGGCAAGCCACCTTACCCTGAAATGGCCCAAGAATAAGCTGCTCTCGAACTTTCGGGTCAAGAACGTAAAACCCCGCCCAATTAACCGGTATGCCATGCTGGTGGTATGCGTGCCACAAGAGGGAGGACGCATTCGCCAAATTGGCAACCCAGTTTCTCAGTTCTGATGACAAAGCATCGTAGGAATCGATGACTTCCCGGAGAGTGCTTTCCTTTGAAGTTGTTTCGAAACAAGTGTAGTCAGCGTGATTTTTCTCAGTACCCATTTTTGCGATCACCGTAAACTAGATTTTTCAAATCAGCGATGCGAAGTCCCTCTCCCGCGCCTGGATCGCACACATGCGAGCTGTTACCTATATGGCACTCTATTAACGGTGATGCGGCCGCGAGTTTCGAAAATGCGGGCGTCTTCTCCCAACTTCCGACTACTTTTATCCCATTCCCGTTTTCAAATCTTATTTGGGCTTTCTTCCCTTCTGGGACTTGAAAATATAAAGGATAGACGTACGGTTGAGCGAATTGTTTATCGCCCAAAATGCAAGTGACGGTACCTGAGACCTTGATGGTGTTGCCAACCTGAATTCGACCGGCCATCGAAAGGATCACGTTGTTGTTTGCTGGATTGATCAAATCTGACGGCGTTTGTACGTGACTGTCCATATGAACACTTGCGCGAAAAAGCGATGAAACGGCGCCAGTGCCTCCATCAACAGAGTTGATGCATTTGGACAAAGCGATCCGCTTACCCATGGCAAGACTTTTGGATAAAGTTGACGGGTCGTAGGTTTGGAGATACCAAGATCTATTCTCACGTTCATAATAAATGATAATCAGTTTGTCTGAAGTGGCGAATGTGTTGCGTTTTTTTTTCAAAAGTGAAAATATCTTTTGATCCTTGAAGTCATCAATGCTGTTAATTTTGACCTCATGAAATGCCGAACTCTTGATTGGACGCCCTAATATCACTTTAAGAAATTGCCCCTTATTCGAATAGATTGTCTCTTTGAGCCCATCAGTGAGGGCACGGCTCCCCGGGCCATCTCTCAACCATTCTAAGAATGTGTTTTCCCATTGACCCTCTATTGGAGATTTCGGGTGATTGTTCGAGGCCAGAGCGTTCGCTTTGCTCTCCGAGTCATAATTAGCTCGGTGCGATTCGGTGAGATTTAGGTTGTCCACTAATCCGACACCGGACGCAGAAGAGCTCGAAAAGGCTAGACAAGAAAAAAAAACAGTGATTATAGCGAGCTTCTTCATGATGAAAGCCTAGCGATAACGAGGTCGGTTTCAAAAACACAAACTTTGCATAAATTGTCTTTACGGGAAACATGCTTTTTGGGTCGGCGAAAGTTGGTAGGGCATATTATTCTAGAGTCATACATGTCGGTTTCGCAGGCACACGCATAAAACTATCAGAGTACGTTAGTGGCTATTCTCAAACAATGAATTTCTGACTTGTCGCTTACTTCGTTGGCATTCCTTGAGCTCTAGAGGGGATTCCATTCATTCATCAATCCACCTCTACACGCTTTTGTACTTATTGCGATGATCGAGCGAAAGAGAGAAAAAAATGACAATATTATGTGAGGGGGAAGGAGGCAAAATAATTTTCAGCGGAACAAACACATTATTGCGGCTCTGTTCGAATCGCAACAGGTTAGGAGCCCTGATTGCTAACATCGTATCTCATACATATTGATTGGAGTATTAATCAGCTGAGCGACATGTGAGGAAAGCCCAGCTCCTTTCTAGATTCGAGTCGGCTCCCCACGTAACCCCGGAGCTCAACCCGCTTTCCGTCGCACTTCATTGTAAAGCCCAGTTTCGTTTTGTTTCATCAACTGAAGGGTGAACAGTTTGCATGTGGTAAATTATAAAAGTTCAAAAAACTTCATTATTTCGAGAAGTCTACTTAGTCTTTAAGAAAAGATCCGGCTTAGCGGAGTCTAGTCATCATATATGCAGTATGCCTAGTTGTAGTGGTGCGATTCACGCAGCGTCAGAACTTGTGTAGTTCACTCGGTACTCAAGGGGGGTACAAGCGACTGGAAGCTAATCGGCGGAAACGTTCAACCGTGCTTTTGAAGGAAGGAGGTAATGATGCAGATGAGTCAAAACTATAAGACATACCTATGAGAATAGGAGGTGAAGTTGTATCAAAGTTATTAAAAAGGTTCTTGTGTTCTGTTGTCAGTTAGCGTTGATGTTCTACAAGATAGCGGAACGCTAATTGTGATGATAGGAGAATGAGCTTCACATCTACGTTAGCCAATCAGTGAGTCAGGATTAGGTAGACATCACGCCATGTCACAAGAGATCACATGAGATATGGCACGTGATGTATGCATCGAAGAATTATACGCACAACACCAGTGCAAGGGCCTTTTCGTAACACGCAGTCACTATCGCAGACACAACGCTATGATGGACCACCCATTGAAGCCTGCATCTCAAAAACTGCAAGACAACAGATAGATACAGACCGGCCGGCTCAAGACGCTTCTTAAGTTGTCGCATATGCTGAATCTTTTTTCTCTTGCTTGACAGATTTGATTTCAGACGGAGTTTTCTGCTCCTTATTTACTGGCTCTCAACAAAAGTATTCAGCTACAGAGCTCCCTGGCCGTTTCACCGTGCTCTGGAATAGTCTGCGTGGATGCGCGCGTTGGTTGAGTCGTCTGAAATCTTCCCGATTACTATCCTTCACTTAACTGCCGTCGCAACTCTAGCAATAGAATCGGCCATGACGCAAGCCCATCCAGTGGCCTGGGTTCTACAATATACCCTTTTGACAGTCTCAACAAACAAATTCGATTATTCTGAGTCTTTTGTTGACGTGTTGACCAGTACCTACGTGGGTTTGGGGTGCATTAGACCCTCGGGCCCCAGCAGTATTTACCAAAAACCGTACAGGTGCATCCAAACGCATGTTTTGCTCAACACTGATAGTGACTACTTATTGATACAACATCGTGTAAAGACTACGTAAGTGATAGGCCATTGTCACATAAAGGAATAATCATGTGACCAACTTACGAGGCTCACGCACAAGAAACTGCACTACTGCACAGACTGTGCAGCACAGTAGGATTCAACCTAATCGCGAGGCTAACTCAGCGAGAAAGATCATTTTGTAGAATTACAGAACCGCGGGTTGTGATTGGCTCATACTAAACCCCGACCTACTCGATGTCGAAAAGTTTCTGTGTTTCGTTCAATGCTGAGAGAAGCCGACTTAACCTTGAACCGACTTGATGAAGTACTCAAAAGTAGGGGCGTTTTGAGAGTTTCAGCTCGCCAAACCGAGCTCAAACAATCACCAGCCTTCGAAACCGACACATATGAATCAACAAAAACTCACACTTTGCACGACGGTGCGTGCTATAGGTACGAAAATATCCATGGAGATCATAGTCTGCTATCCGAGCAAGACTCTGATCTATTTTATGCTATCACAAATGGTGTTCCAGGGGAATCGCGTCTTCCGTTGGAGATGACTCGCTTTTCACGCACAAAGGCTTTGCTGACACAAATTCGGTAGGAAGCAGCGTCTCTTATGCAAGTGAATTGAATCAGTCCGTCATTCATCATCGAATCACGCATGGTGATTGGGAACACCATGGCAGTGCAACCGAGTATCCTAGCAATGATCTTTTTCACGCCAACAATGTACCTGCAAAGTTGAATTTATCTGAAAGCATGCGATCCCGTACTTTGCGAGATTCAAAAGCTGCCACTTGCTTCATCGATCAAGGCCTTAGACTGTCTTGGCCATGTCCCGAGAGAAAGTATCGTGACTCTTTGAAGACCGAGTTTGTGAGTGCTGAAGTTTTGAAAGGCTTTAGCCAGTCCCTTAGTTACAAAAACAATCTCACGGTGATTTCAAAAGCGAGAAATGGGGCTGATTATCTTTTGGCTGGACACCGTTCTCAGATTTTTATTTTCGAATTTGATAAGTCTTCGAACAGTGTTCAAAAAGAGCATTGTATGGCTTTGGAGACAAATCCGAATCGTACAACGATGGATGACATAAGAGCTCTGACTTGGCCATACTGCCCTCATGCTATAAATTTTATTATGACGCGCCCAGACTGGATAGAAGGGCTTAGTGTTGTGGCTTGCTTGGATGATGGCCGCGTGCTCATTTGGAATTTCGAAAGCTTATTGCGACGGGGAAGATCAGCAAGAAAGGACTGCGATCCCGCTCCGTCTCCGATTCCAGCAGACTTTTCACTCAGACTAGGATCATCCGTATGGGGCGCTGACCTCATAACAGCAGAGGATGCGCAAGGTAACAAACATCATATACTCGCTGCATCAGCTAACGATAGGCGCATCACCCTATTCTACTATGACCAGTCCCAGAATTCATTTAACAAGGTCGAAACCCATTCGGTTTCGCACAACATTCCTGAGGTTAATTTTGTTCGCTACAAGATATCCGGATCTAGCCATTCCGTATTGTTGAGCTGTACAACGATCTCTGGAGAGCTAATTATCTTCAAATTTGACTTTGTGATCTCAAAACCGCCGGCATCAGACCTGGTAACGAACCAGCTATCTGTGGAGTTTAGAGCCCCACGTGTCATTCGCAGGACATGTCTAGGATCTGAGTGCTGGACTTGTAAGCCTGTACATTTGAAGTACTTTAAAAATGTGCAATCATTGGGAGCAATGATGGGTGACAATACGTTGGATGAAGTCGATGAGGTATCGAGAATTTTGTCAGAGTCAAAGTTAGTGTCCTTGTTACCCCATTTCTCAGCCAGCTCAGATCTAGGTTTGGCCCGTCACTGGCAATTTTTTGAAACGCCGGTTGTCAGTCTTGCTACGTGCGATGGAAACCATGAAAAAGATGAATCAAAGGCTAAGTTCTCGACTTTGCAGGAAGAGTGCCGAAGATTGTATCTCTCCATTAAGACTTTTGCAGAAAACGAAGAGAACGCACAAGAGTATGGCGAAAATGACGTCATGCTTGCCATCTCCACGGACAAACGTCTCGGGCTATTCAAGGCAAACACCTTATTTTGTGTTGCTGCTACCAGAGCTGTTTTTGAGTTTAATTTCGCTGGAGCGAAGCAACGTGAATTGTGTAACAGAATCCTGATTAGTGCAGTAATTCCCGAGCTTCTGAGCTTTATTGCGGTCACTCAGCTGGGCTCAGTGTCAATCATGAGATTGTGTGAATATCGTGGTGTTTTCGGGATGAGACAGGAACACTTGATTCCAAACCCAAAAGACGTGAATATTCACGAAGTCGAAGGTCGTTCGATAATTGGGATGACTTTTCGAGACGTGTCACTCCTGATGTATATGCCGCGTTTCATACTTTACCTCCTCTATTCGGATGGTCTCGTTTTGTCTTATAGGCTACACAATTGATTTCTATCCCCGCCTAAAAATCAAGAGTGTCCGAGTCGTTTTCTTGAACAGCCTGATGTGACCGTCAGCCTTCAGCTAAGCTCAAGACTGGAATGGGTCCATGATAATTCGTCCATACTTCAGACTTTAAGTAAAGCTCGTTTATGAATGGTTAAAACTTAGATACGAAATAGATTTGGCGGGGAGCGATATAAAAAGAGACTTCCTAGCACTATCTCCTACTGCGGACTTTAAGAAGTTTGGTGAACTTTGAGCTGAGTCCGAAGTATTGTATACTTGAGTATATTCTAAGTTATGGAAGAGCTCACTCGTCTTCTAACAAAGCTGCTTTCGCAAGAACTTGCACGAGACTTTGGATTCTCAAGCAGAAGATGTTGGGCATTATGCAACACCGTCTTTAATTTTTTTCTTTCGATCATCTTTGAGCTGGAACGAATTTTTTTATATGTAACTTTCGACTTTGAGTTGGTTCGAAGTGAAAGTTTATCTCAGAACAGAGTGTCAGATGTGTTCGGCCGACACGCAGCTTCCTACAATATTTGCCAGCTTTTAACGTGGTTGGGCTAAGACGACTCAAAGCTCGATCCACGATGTGTGATTTATGCAAAAATCTACTCTATTATTCTGAAGGTGTAAGAAAATACTTCAGCACACGGCTTAATAAAAATGCACACCGCGCTCATACAGTCACGTGGACGTCCCAGGTATTAAAAAACCAACACAGAGTCACGACCTTCCTGCCAAATATAGTTGTTAGTTGGCGTCGGTTAGTTGGCGTCGTCAAACTCAGGTCGCGCAAATTTAAGCGCGCATCATAACACTTAGCGCGAATTGATCACCCGTGTTTCCTTCCACACTATTGTTTAGAAATCGCGTCTAGAAAGGCATTTGAAAAACGTACTGGAGTCTTTATTACAAAATGGACTTGATGCGCTTGGGGTATCAGTCTCGTAAAACGGGGCTCAAACGAAAACAAAATGTGGCCAAAGATATCCATGACATGGAGGACATTGATGAGTTCTTTAGTGAGGCAGGCTGGTCGATTTCGGGCCCAGATGCATCCCATGGTACTTCCAACTCCTACGCAGCGCCTAAGGCTCAGGACAAAGCAAATACATCTCTAAGACATGTTGGAAACGCGTCAAGAGTAAGGGCCGAAGTCGCATCGAGCCGAACCAGTGCACTATCTACAAATATTCGCGGTCAAGATGGCCTGACAGCAGACTCTCCAGGATTTGACAATCAGGTTTCGCCAACGTATGAAGCTCATGATCCAGACGGAAACGCTTCCTTTTTTGACGAAAGCTTTCGAGATCCTATAGACAATGGTCACGAAGATAGCATCTCTGTGCTGCCATCATCACCTCTGCTTATTCGAAATTCTCTGATGGAGAAACAATCACAGCAGGGGCCGAAAAAAAACGCTCCTCGGTACACAAAGAAAATGATCACAGTGAATCCTTATCGGGGGGCCGAGTCGAATGGGGGATCTCCGGAAACTGTCGCAGCAAAGCATTTTACGCGAGTAGAACTACCTTCCGGTGAGGCCAGTCTCGGGATTCAAAGAAACAAGACTGCTATCAACGAGAAACCTCAAAATCGTGACCTTAGGAAAAACAATTTGTACGAGTCACAGTCTTTGCCATCTCCTCCTCCTGAGGGGCTACGAAGATCTAAGCGCACAAAAATCGCCCCATTGGCATTTTGGAGGAATGAAAGGATAATTTACACGAGGGCTCGTGAGAAAAATAGCGAAGTCGACAACACATTGATTCGTGATATCAGAAAAATCCCTTTACAAGAAATCGTCGAGGTAATACACGTGCCAGAGAAGGCGGAACAAGTAATTGGAGAAAAAACGAAAAGGAAGCCCAAGTATAGAAAGAGCAAACCATCTCACAGAGAAGAGCACAAACCCAAGGACGAGAATTTTGATTATGAATCTGATCCAGGCATTGAAGGTTCCGAATGGTTTCAACGAAAATTGCTAGAAACTGAAGTATTTGAGAACGAGGAAACAATGACGAAAAGAGTAATCGCGTGGACACCTGACGGGGGAAGCTTTCAGCTGCCGCCGGCCCTGAAAGAGGAACAAAGGACGCCTGAAAATTTCGAAGTAGCTCTGCTTTTCGACTCACAGCTGAACCATTTTGCGAGTGGACTTCTCAAATTTCCTAGGGATGGTTTTAAGAGTTTGAGGACGACTGGTGATTCACTGTTCGTATTCCATGTGGCAAGAGGCCTCATCGAGGTAACATTGAACTCGGACAAATTCATCGTCACAAGGGGTTGTTCCTTTGAGATTCCCAAGTATAATATCTACAGCTTCAAGAATTTGGGACATGGAGATGCCAAATTATTTTTTGTTCAGTGCCAAACGAGTGAAGCTTGATCATGGTGAGTTCACGACATCTTTATTTCAGTTATTTATATACGTTGCAGCGAATATGAAAAATTGAATAATCAGTTCTCAGATTTGCGTTATTTTGTTCGTCTCCACGTCGTAGTATGCAATCATTTTGACTTTAAACTCAGAGGCAGCGACTCCGAATTGCTTCAAAATCAATGCCTGGGTCACATTCAACGTATCGCCCTTCCTACACACGACAAAAGGCTCACTGAGGTAAATTTTTCCTGACTTGATCTTTGTGGGAATCTTGTACTTGTTTCTCAAGGTCTCCTCCAAGGAATGAGACATGGGTACATCCTCCTCGTTTGAGATTTGCCCGCCTCTGGAATAAACAATTCCCTCCGGAATGGTGAAGTCTATAGGTGACGCGGACTTGGCTCTGCTAAAGTCAGCCTTTGAGTAAGCGGTGAAGTAGGAAGAAACGGTGTCTGGACTCTCATCTGTGAACAACAAACCCGGAACACCGCAGCATATTTTCGAAAGTCTATGAAGATTATCCTTGTACTCCTCCTGAGCGTTATCACCGAGCGCTTTCTCCAAGACTCTTCTTTTGCCCAACAATAATTTGGAACCCACCCAATCCGATCTTATATCCTGCAACACCGGAGTACGCACATCATCCAATTGCAAAACCCATAAATACTTGTATTGATCGAGAGCTTCTCTTACTTCATCAAAAATGCGAGCTTTGTTCTCTTTGCCTTTCTTATCGGTTTGGGCTAAAGTAACCAATTTTGAACGTTTCGATCTGGGCATTTTTTGAGGGCAGAATAATGTTGTATGGGTCAATGAGATGAGATGAGCCGTGATGGCTGCCCACGAAAATTCCTTCCGCGCAATTATTACGCGCCTGAGACGAAAGCATCTGAGATGAATTTGAGCTTAGGATCTTGGGGCAACAAATAGGCATTGTCACAAAAATTTATTTTAGGGCTATGTATTGAAAAATTTGGAAGCTCATTGTGCATTTCGTCGCTCTTTATCCACGGCCTTCTGGTAGTGGTACTCTGAACATATTCAAAGCGTAAAACACCAAATAGGCACCCAAACCATGAACTGGTGACTAGAATAAGCCAACAGTCTAAGCGAATCGAACCTTGAAGATATGCTGAGACCTCGAGCGCCAGGAGCTCCTTCCCCAGGACTGTGTGAAAGAAAGCAAAGTCTAAATCGCACGAGCATAGTCCGGGATACTGGTTTGTTCATATTGTGAATTCTGTCTGCAGCACACATTAGTCATGGCACTTCTACGGAAAAGGCTTCTGTTGGAAGCTTCGTTCTGAAAGATTGTGTATTGTTTCACATGAAGATGAATTGAGTGAAACATGGGCTAATATGTATCGAAATCTACAAAGTTTCCTCAAATGTTTCTGCTTCATTTTTTGATTTCAGGAACTAGTATAATCCTGCTTTATCGGGGTTTACCAGTCGCCGGGGACAACAGGTTCTTTCGGTGGGGGAAGGTTTCTCTCATACTTCGAGCCTCCTGGTCTCAAAGGAGGAATATAAGGGTCAGGGTGTGCGTACTCGACTAACTTGGCCCGCGTAGTCGCAATGACATTTTCCAACTCATTTGGGTCCAGGATTTTCTTGTTGGCTTCGAAAAGCGATCTTATCCGGATTGTCTCTTGCCTGTATGCGTCAAACTTGAGATTCGAGTCGAATGCAATTCTCAAGGCCCTTCGAAACAAAGACGAGACTCTCTTAGTATTGGCTTCCGTGAAAGGGGAAACGACTCTTGACATAGCTGTATGAGGGCGACTTCAACTTGGCTGAAAATGACGCTTGTCAACAGTGAATTGAGATCTGTTTAATTGGACGAATATGTTTGGTGCACTGGTTCCTTTGAATCGCGCATTCTTGGAGCCAGTCTGCTGAGACTATGGGACCTTTACTCTAATTCTTCTCGCTGACTATACACTCACAACTAATTAATTGTTGAACGGCTATTGCTGGTCTGCCACACTCATCAAACTGCCTAAAAAGGACAAAATCAATCTACCCCTCACTTCATTTATGTCCTCTGGGACTAACCAGATGAGCGCGCCAATCTTACGTGCGATGGATATCGCCAACCGGGCATTGGCATATTTCTCCTCATCGCTGATATTTTCACCTTGGTACACCAAATCGTAGTCAACGTAACCCGGCCTTATACCGTTCAAGACATCAAGAAGGTACACGGAGTTCGACAAAGAACTATCGCTGAAGGATCTGATGCTGGAGAGTTTACCACCTTTTGCGACTTGGCTGTTCGCCCACTTCAAAATATCACCGTCGGTGATGTTCTTTCCGTTTCCAAGGCTTGACAAAGTTTTGATGATGTTACGCCTCATTAACTGCCATACTAAGCCAAGCGTCAATAATTTATTCCCATCGACGATATCAGACCCATCAATACCCACCAAGGAGAAATAATTTGCCTTTCCAATCTCGACTCCGTAGTTCGCGTTTTCCAAAGCCTTGAATCTAGAAAGTTCGCTTCCGTTGGAAGGCTTCTTATTCACGTGTTTCATCGAAACACTTCCCGGTAATACCCTTTCAAAAGCCTGTAATAGAACTAGCCCATCCTTAAGGTCTTCAAATAGGGACACAATGGGAGGGTCCACATCCAAGGAATTCAACCAAAGAGTGAAAACTCGCGCTTCTCTTTCTCCTTCCGCATCAAACTCTTCAATTTCAGGAACCTCGTGCTCTTCAATTGGATCTAAGCCAGGGTATGTGTTGAACAAATGCGCCACGAATGCAAGGTTCAACTTGGGATTGCCTGACACCAAGGATCCAGGCGTTAAATACTTTCGAACGCCAATTTTGTCTGCAAGAGCCAAAACTTGTTCGGCACGTTGCAACAAATCCTGAGTGTGCAACGGAGACAAGTCGCAAATGTCTGGCTGCAATTGATTTAATAAGATGGTGTAGTTTTCACCATCCGACACATCCTTGGAAAAATTAGAAACTCTTCTTGCTGAACCCGCATTTTTCAAATGATAATTGAACCATCTCAACAAGATTTGCTCAGGGGGCAATCTCAAAAATTGTTCAAGCGTCTCATCATCTTCTAAGAGACGATATAATTCTGGATGGTGTTTGATATCCACCTTGGATAACAAACCACGGCGAATAATTTGCCAAATCAACCCCAAAATCAAGTGCTCTTTCCCATCAATGATATCTTCCGAATGTACATTCACAACAACGCATCCAATCGCCTTCGCTGAGTTAATCACGATGTTTGCGTTTTCAGACATTTGAAAGTTGTTGAGAGTTTTCTTCTTGGCAGATGGCAAATTTAAGACTCGGGTGTCAATAGTGTCAGGGACGGAATCGTTGATCAACATAGACAAGACCAATCCGTCCCTACATTCATCGAAGATTTGAAATGAGTCAGTACTGAATGGTAATCTTCCGCCAACAACAGCGTCACCAGCAAGCACCAGATTCACGTGGCTAGTGAATGCATATCTTTCCTCGTCGTTTATAGTGTGAGTGGTTCCGGAAGTTTTGCCGCTTATAAACGTTTTGTTTGTTGTGTTGGCTGTAGCGATAGGAGCTGCACCAATAAATGACTTCCCAGGGCTACTTGGGGCGGAAGCGCCTACGCCACCTGGGCTGGCGCCAGCTGGTGAAAGATGAATCTTGTTCACCTCGCGCCCATTCAATTTCAGTATCAATGCAACGTAGTCTTCCAACTCAACGTGACCAGATGCATCCAAGTCTACAGTCTTCAAAGCCTCCCGTGTTTCGTCATACGAGTAATGTCCAGCTTGCGAAATGGAGTTGATCACGTCCTTCTTTTCAGCCCAACCTTTATCCTCGATATCAACTTTCCTAAAGTCCTCAATGATTCCAAAAAGAT
This sequence comes from Metschnikowia pulcherrima, assembly GCA_009746055.1. Taxonomy (NCBI): domain Eukaryota; kingdom Fungi; phylum Ascomycota; class Pichiomycetes; order Serinales; family Metschnikowiaceae; genus Metschnikowia; species Metschnikowia pulcherrima. Next base: position 1,206,161 of record VFXK01000006.1, read on the forward strand.
CTTCTTGTTTCAACTCAGGGTGTTTTTTCTGTAATTTCAAGACATTCATCTTCGAATAAGAGTTAGCAACGGAGAAAGTGACCGAAATTAAGTGCTCGTTATTCTGCGGAGACAGTGATTGCGAGGGGCGGAGCATATTGGTTACAGCACGACCCAGTAAGTTCATTTACTTCTCGCGCGCGCGCGTGAGATCCGATAATTTCATGAACAGACTAATTGATCGTTGCACTCTGCTGACTTAATTCTCGCTCGCTTTAGTCTTTTAATTTTTCCATTTTGTTTGCGTGGACTTCAGTTTCTAGCTATCGCAGCATAAACTATCTCATATCAAACATTCAATGAATGACGAACATAAGTCTGTCGCGCACCATCGGTTTGATTTAAGGGCCGCAATCGCTAGAGAGCGCTCGAGCCACGAACTCAATCGCGAATTGCCGGACGTGACCCTTGAGCAAGTTCAGCTCCAATTCGATCTTCATGAGGACGTATATGAATTACTTGTTGAAAACAGCAAGATGTGTCTTTTGACGCGTGAGTTCGTCTACAGAATCGATCTTGACGATCCTTTAAGTGTCTCCCGAGTCCCCTTGCCCTTGTTGCCGAGAGAAGATGTACCCTCTCCCAGAGCTTGGCTTCATCCTAGTGGTGAGATGATTTTTCTTCAACTAAATTCAAGAAATCATTTTCTTCTCCATAGCCTGTACTCCCAGTTTAAGCCTCTCCCTCGGCTTAAGGGTTTAAACATCGAGTTCTTGGCTTTCAGCCACCACTCAATCCAAGTGCAGTCAACAGATATAGCTATTGTCACGTATGAAGGAAACGTTCATGTTGCGTGTGTCAAATGGCATGACCCTACCATGCTTGTGAAAAAGAGGGACGACAAGTTCGTGAAGCACGCCATCACCTTGAAAAAACCGGTAAAAGGGTTACTATTCTCAGATGACTTTCGAAAACTAGAGATATTGACGGCCGAAGGCAAAAAAATGAGCTGGCTGTTGACTTCGGATGACCTTACCTCTACGCTTCGTCAATCACCTGAAGAAAAAATTTTGTTCACGTCCCAGTGTTCTTACCAGTGTCATGTCTCGGGCTCTTCGTATTATTGTATATCAAACAGCACTGGTGAAATACGCTCCAATGATCATTGCGCAAACAGGACAAGCGGCAATCTAGCCAGTCGGCTGGATTTCGAAGCAAGAGCGAGCTACCGATCTCTTGTCTCATCTGACTATTACTTGTTATACCTTGCACCAGATGGTAAGAGCCTCATTTTGATGAGTAAGCTCCTGCAACTTTCTCCAATTTCCATTTCCTTGCAGCCTGTGATTGGTGATGAAGTCGTTTTGGGAGTCACGGCCGAGTCCACTGGCCAAACTCGCTGGCTTTTTACAAATAACAACATATACGAGATCATCCTTTCGAATGAATCTGTATCATTGTGGTATTCTTTTTACATCATGGGAGAATACGAGCATGCGCTACAAATTATCGAGACTGCTGCACAATCCTGCGACTCGATAGCCTTGAGAAATACCATTTACGCAAAGCAAGCATATGAAATGCTTCAAAAAGGGGGCTTGGGAATAGACTTGCCTCATCAAGGCCCAAAAATACAAAGGCAGCACATGAGGTACTTGGAGGAAGGGATTAGGCTTCTAGCAAAGCTGAATGAGCTGTTCGAGAAAGTCACATTGATGCTTCTACGTGGCAGTGAGGACGAGAGTGCATCTGCTCCAGTTTCCAACGCATTGATGAGGAAGTATTTTTCGCACGTTTCTGGCCATTCACGGTACCCCGATGAAAAAATTTGCAAGATTGTACTTTCAAGCTTGCTTGTGAATTCTTACTTGGAAGCAATTCATAAAGGTGCGTCGCACGAAATTTCTAGCAAACTTCTTTCAGCCAAGATTGAATCTCGTCATGATCTCATGGAAGATATGAGTGTTTCCATGTTTTCTTTCATGAAGCAAAACTTAGAGAACGTGGATAGCAAAATGATTTATGAATTAATGACTGTCATGGGTTTCGAGGAGCAACTTGTTCGATTTGCTGACTTGCTTAAGGATTATGAGTTCCTATCATTATACCACATACAAGCGGAATCATGGAATCCTGCGCTCAAAGCCTTGGAAAAGCTTTACCTCACCGATCGCCGGCGCTCAATGCAAGTGATCTATGATACATCAGCAACTTTGCTCGCAAAAGCGACAAAACCGACGATCGAGCTTTGGCTCACCTTGGAAGACGTAAATTACGAGGGCCTACTACCTGCCATTATTCAGTTTAATGACTGTCATCAATATCTTGCTCATGAGCAAAATTTGACTTTGTGGTTCCTCCTGGAGATCATTTTAAAAAAGCGCGTTAACAGCTCGATGATCAGTGATCAATATTTGGCAATGCTTGCATCACACTCCATTCGCGAAGATGATCAAGTGATCAACAATGCCATATTGAAGACCTTAGAAACCTTGCGTGGATATGCATCCGACTCCAATCAACAGGTACTCTTTGATGCAAATTTTTTGTTGCGGACGTGCTTGCGCTTCGGGAGAATTGAGCCCGCAGTCTCAATACTTCTTCATGACTTACGTCAGTACGACACCGCCCTAACCCTTTCTTTGGACTCCTGTTCCTACCCTTTAAGTGAAGCAGTTCTCAAGATTTTTGACGAGCACTTCCTTGGCAAAAATTGTAGCATCGAGAGAAAGAACGCCGCATCAGCTTCGAACGAGAACAACAATCCTTTTCTTCCAGGATCTAGCAAGACCAGACTTGAGGACGGTCATTTGAATACTCGCAGAATATTGTGGCGCACGTATGCACGATCCCTAATCGAACGTGCATGCAATGCCCCTGATGCCGATTTTCGAACGATGCGCAATCATGTGCGTCACCTGAATCAAGGAAACTTTTGCGTATCTGAGAGAGCTGGGGCTGAGCAAGCGGAGGAGTTGACGGCAAGGATATCGCCGGGGCTACCAAGCTCTCAATTGTGCGAGGTTTTGGATTACGTTTTTGGACTTTCCAAATTCTTCAGTGGCTCAGAAGATCTTCTTACACTCAAGGACCTCTTGCCGTTACTTCCTGAGTCTATAATCATAGATCAATTCAGGGATGATATTGTGGAATCATTGCACCGGTACAACAATGAGATAAACCGTCTAACGATTGAGATGGAAGAATCTGCTTCCACCTCTCTGAAATTATTGAAACAGATAGGGATATCAAATCTAAGAAGAGAACAAGGCGAACTCTACAGCATAATTGAGGCAGGAGAGTCCTGTTGCTTGTGTCGCGAGATGTTGATCGAGAAAGATGCGTTGGTTTTTACGAATTGTCACCACGGTTGCCATAAGGAGTGCGCGGCACGATTTTTTTTGCAACTGAAAGGTAACTACCAGTTGAAGAAAATCATGCAATCAATTAAGAATCTGTCCGGCACTGTAAGCAAATCTTATCTTGATGACTTTTTAACAAAGTCGTGTCCTTCATGCAATGAGAGCAACCTTAACAATATTGAGGGTGAACTAACGAGCAAATTCGAAAGCATGGGCTGGTCGCTGTCGCACGTGACCATCTCTCGCACTTGACTTTTTTTGCAGGCTCATCGCCTCATCTCTTCCGTACCATACCACAAAAATGGGAAAAACGCAAAAGAAGAACAGCAAGGGTCGTTTAGATCGCTATTACTATCTTGCAAAGGAGAAAGGCTACCGAGCTCGTTCATCTTTTAAGATTATACAAATCAATGAAAAGTATGGTCACTTCTTGGAAAAGTCCAAGGTAGTCATTGATTTATGCGCTGCTCCAGGCTCTTGGTGCCAAGTGGCATCAAATTTATGCCCAATCAATTCTTTGATAGTTGGTGTCGACATAGTTCCAATCAAACCTCTCCCAAACTGCATCACGTTTCAGTCAGATATCACAACAGAAGATTGCAGGTCTAAGCTAAGAGGGCACCTCAAGACTTGGAAAGCTGATACAGTTCTTCACGATGGTGCACCGAATGTTGGCTTAGGTTGGGTTCAAGATGCTTTCACCCAATCTCAGTTGGTTTTGAAAGCTTTAAGGCTCGCCACTGAACATTTGATCCAAGGAGGTACCTTTGTGACTAAGGTATTCAGATCCAAAGATTACAACAATTTGATGTGGGTGTTCCAACAGCTTTTCGAGAAAGTAGAGGCCACCAAGCCACCATCTTCTCGTAACGTGTCTGCAGAGATATTTGTGGTTTGTCAAAATTACAAGGCGCCAAAAAAGCTAGATCCACGTTTACTAGAATTAAAGGAGGTTTTCGAGGAGGTCGTGCTGGGAAAAGCAAACAATGAAGCAAAGGTGTTCAACCCGGAAAAGCACACACGTAAAAGACAAGGGTACGATGAAGGTGACTACTTGCTCTACAAGGAAATGCCGCTCTTGGATTTCATCAGGGATGAAGAGCCTATCAATGTTTTGGGTACACTAAACAAGTTAATTGAGCCCACGAGCGATGATCAAGAATGGAAAGTTATCAAGAAGTTGAGACATTGTACTTCTGAGTTTCGTGAGTGTATCAAAGACTTGAAGGTCTTGGGTAAAAAGGACTTCAAACTTATCCTCAAGTTTAGGAAAGAAGCTAGAGAAATTTTAGGTCTTGACGATCAAACTGATTCTGAAGAGACTGACTCGAATAAAACGTTTTTGACTGAAGACGAAAGAATTAATTCAGAGCTTGCCAAAATGTCAGAGAGACTTAAGCAGAAGAAGAAGCGCGAAAAAAAACGTGCCAATGAAGTCAAGCAGAAGGAGATCGTACGTGCTCAAATGAACATGATGACTGACATGACCATTGGAATTGAAGCAGGTCAAACAGGGGCTTCTCCTATCTTCAGCTTAGCGACTGCTGAAAAAACGGGGCAACTTGATGATCTCGCGAGGGGTAAAAAGAAGTTGGTTTTCAACGAACAGCTGTCTGCCGAAAGTGCTGATGCAGACTCAAACGCTTTGACAGTTGACTCCGAGACTGAGGCCGATAATTTGGAGGCTCTGCTCGATGACATGTATGCGCAATATAAGCAAAAGAGAGCTGAGAGAAGCTCCAACTTCAGAGCGAAGATGATGCGGGGCGATGCTGATGATGAGCCATGGGACGGCATTGCTTCTAACGACGAAGGAAGCGAAGACGACGAGCGCCTGTTTGACTTGGACTCCGACTCGGATGAAGACTCAGACTCAGATGAAAAGATTCGTCAAATTATGATGGAAAAGCAGCAGAACACCTCACTTCAGACTACTTCCGCTTTCTTTGCATCTAATCCTGTATTTTCGGAGGTGTGTGATGAAGAATTGCTCAATGAGTTGAGTGACAATCGTGTGACTGATTCCTCTGATAATTCCTCAAGAGCAAGTCGAGTAAGCCATCAGAGTGATATGGAATTAGTGCAAGCTGAAGTCGATGGAACCGATGAAACCAACTCCGATGAAGAGAGTATTGGCCGCAACCTCAAGTCGGCTCAAACGCAAAAGGAGAGAGTGGACCTTAACACTGTGGAGGCAATGACTCTCGCTCATCAAGTGGCTCTTGGAAAAATGAACAAACACGATTTGATAAATGAAGGCATCAACAAGTATGCGTTCAGAGACACGGAAAATCTCCCTGAGTGGTTTATGGACGACGAAAAGACACACTCGAGAGTCGTGAAGCCAATCACGAAGGAGGCTGCTGCTGCTATAAGAGAGAAGATGAAAGAAATGAATGCACGCCCAATCAAGAAGGTGTTGGAGGCACAGGGAAGAAAAAAGATGAGAGCTTTGAGAAGGCTCGAAAAACTCAAAAAGAAGAGTGACTTGATCAACGAGGACGGCGCTAAAAGTGAGAAGGATAAGGCGGAAGAGATACTGAGCTTGATGCGGAAATTGACGAAGAAGCAAAAGGTAAAGCCCAAGACAACTTTAGTCGTAGCAAAGGGCCACAATAGGGGCCTAAGCGGAAGGCCGAAGGGTGTCAAAGGAAAGTATAAAATGGTTGACGGTGTTATGAAGAATGAGCAAAGGGCATTGAAACGCATTGCAAAAAAACACAAAAAATGAGGGGGCTAGATAGGGTTTGAATGCGACTCATGTTCACCAAAGAATCAAAGACACTCAGAACAAGACGTGTAACCAGTCGACGATTTACACGTGTATATTCATTATGGCCTTCGGAATTAAGCTCTCAGAATCGTCTTTAACAACGTATTGTAACAATAAGCCAGCATTTGTGATGTCGCTGTAATCAGTTCTTGTTGGTCCGCGACAAACAAATCTGCGTTGTAACTTGTAAGCATGCACATCGATAGCTCTTGTGCGGTACGACTACGCCCTTTCTCCACACACAAACGAATTATTCCCTCACAAAATCTTGAGGCATGACCCTTCTCAATGAAACAAAAAAGATGAATCATGTGCTGTTTGATAATCTGTACTTTAGTCAATCTCCTCTTTCTCACTCGCATTGGAGATGCTCCTTAAATCGCCGTCTAATTTAGAAACTTCCATGAGCCTGCAATCAATATCCGTCATCTCGATCAACTCTAGACTATGTCTTGAGTTTAGACTCTCTGCATCGCTCAACCCTACATCATGTTTAGAAACCAAAGTCTCTGCATCGCTGAAAGCTGCATAGCTCAAATCTGGAAAATCGTGAGTATCCAGAGACTCTGCTTCGCTCTCTTCTTCCGCGCTCTGCGTACGAGTGGCACAAACGTCTTTTTATCCTCTTCGAATCTACAAATCACTGTAAGCGTCGCTCTATTCGGACCTCAGGGCGATTTCTTTTCTTCACCCAAGTCTTGTAAGTTGACGATAACGCCAGACTGCACTTCGCCCACACCACTCGAATGTTGCTTAGTGTTGGTGTCAAGAGCGCGTGATCGGGGTTTGAAATTTTGGTCTCACTCGACTTTGATACCTAATCAAAAGACATTTTTCCCGTTCCGAATAATACCTCTTGCCTTCACAACAGCCAACATTTTGATAGCGGTTCTAGGTCCTCAAGCATGCATTTGTTAAAGATATCTCAAAATATGTGATTTTTTTTTTTTTGCTTGATTATTCAAGTATGGCCCAAATATGTTATTAAATTTATTATCTCAAATTATCACAAATATCTCGATTATTTGAGCGGAAGATATGATTCTTCACTACAGACAAAATTCCAAAAACTCGAACCGGAAGATCGGGCACAAATTTCCCGCATGGTGCGCAAACGGACGAGGTGTCCTCATCAGGATAGGCAAATATTTTACCCTCGGCTCCTATCCCTGGCCGTCAGCACCAATGGAGATTCTAGTGAAGAAAAAATTTAAATAGAAGTGTGTAATCGGAAGGCTGGCTTGGATAATACTTTAGTAGCGTTCTCAGATCTGAGCTCGGCGAATGAGCCTTGAATGAAAGAGGATTTTGACATGTGCCCATCACTGCAAACTACAGTTCTGATGAGAAATTAGATCGACGACGAAGACTTTTGTCATCAAAGCCTCGTTTAATGCGGCATCTGTCTGTTGGATGATTGCGAAACAGGTAGCGTGTCTTTAAGGGATATCAAAGAACTAAGGCATTGTCAAAGGAAGGTCGTGTGCTTCACGACGTAGTGCTGCGAAGGGCAGGGGCGCACACTAGAATTTATCGCAGGCACAACAATTGTGTTCCCTGAAGATCACTGAGAATCCAGTATCTTCCTACCCATATCTACAGACTTGGATGCAAGCGCAATCTGCTAGCGGATCACCGGATGAACCTTTTAGTGGGCCTAACCTCAATATTACCCTCACTTGCCCTGAGTGTAAGATATTCCCACCAGACCTAATAGAAAGGTTTAGCGAGGGTGACATAGTCTGCGGCAGTTGTGGATTAGTCCTTAGTGACCGAGTTGTTGATACTAGATCAGAATGGAGAACATTTAGTAACGATGATCAGAACGGGGACGACCCAAGCCGTGTGGGAGATGCAGGAAATCCCTTGCTTGAGAGCGAAGATCTTTCCACAATGATATCGTATGTCCCGGAAAACGTGAAAGCCGGTAGAGAATTGAACAGGGCGCAGTCAAAGTCCTTGGTCGACAAAAAAGACAATGCATTAGCAGCCGCTTACGCGAAAATTTCTCAAATGTGCGATGGTTATCAATTACCCAAGATCGTGCAAGATGGAGCAAAAGAAGTATACAAGCTTGTCTATGAGGAGAAGCCTTTGAGAGGGAAATCACAAGAATCAATTATGGCTGCCGCCATTTTTATCGGCTGCCGCAAGGCCAAAGTCGCAAGAACTTTCAAAGAGATTTGGGCGCTCACCAATGTTCCAAAAAAGGAAATTGGGAAGGTTTTCAAAATTATGAGACTGGTTATTCAAGAAAAGAACGAGACCAATCCTAACGCATATTCTTTAATCAAGGACAGCGAACAAACCACACAAACTTCGGCCGAAGATCTAATACGGCGATTTTGCTCACATTTGGGTCTTTCTAACGAGATCACGAACGCTGCAGAGCATATAGCAAGAAAGTGTAAAGGCTCGGGGATTCTAGCTGGTCGATCGCCAATCACAATTGCAGCAACTGTCATTTACATGGCTTCGCTCATATTCGGATCAGAGGTATCGCCTTCTAAGATAGCTAACAAGACAGGTGTGAGCGATGGAACTATCAAGACCTCTTACAAAGTCTTATACGAACAGAGAGACAAGCTTATCGATTCAAGCTGGATGGAAACTGGAAAGCTAGAAAGTTTGCCCAAAATCTTGAGGGACTGAAAGGGAGATGCCGTCAAATAGTTTTCTTTTTCAACATTCCATCGCAAAGTTTTGTCATTCATGAACTGCGACCAATTCGAAGTCGCACTTCGGCTGGTGGAGTCTTGCTCGAAATTAGACGTGACTTCTTCTACTTTAGTTGATTGTTTCACCTATTACGTAGACATATCTTCCTCGGTATCTGGCACGTCAAATAATGATTGCTATATGTTTCAAATCCTGATGAGCACACAGCTCGGTCACATCTGTACAACGTATCACCGGAGAATTTTAAAACTTGAGCTCGTTTGTGAAGACCATCAAGAATGTCTATTTCCGAAGACGGCGCTAATCACCGGTTGGACTCGTGTTGCTGCCCCTCTGTCGCAAGACATGCAGCGGCAGGTAGGCGAACTACATACATTAGCACGATAACAAAATACTCACAATTCTCACGCTGCCACGCCAAGATATCAACTACAATGCATGGTAGCGAAGCAAGCTAAAGCTTCTTAAACATACATAGATTTGTGGAGAGCTATGTTGGCACTTCTGGCTCCTCGGCCCTTATTTGCACGTGTCAAGCAAAAAAAAATGGCGTAAAGAAATCAATATGTCTCGCCTAAATCACTCACCTTCAGATTCTTCCACTTAGATCTGGTTGAAAAATGTGTCAATTACTCGCACATTGTGTCAGGAGACTGTAATATGCAGTTTCAGTCTAATGCTGCGCACATTGTGCTTCAACAAGTTCGAGCTCGACATCGTTCGCAGAGGTCTGTCCGCTTCTTAGCACGTTGTTTACCCCTTGCTAATATCAACGCTTGAGATATGCAAGCGCTTCCTACCGACTTTTGCAAGACTTTGAAAAGCACTTATAGCACTGCCCTTTCCCATGGCCATCTAATTTATGCTGGCGAATCTGCAAAGTCCAATAGTTTGAATGCAAACATCAATGATTCAAACTATGAGTTCAGATTGACTGTGCTCGAGAGTCTTCAACAACGACCTGAAAAGGGACATGTTGATCTGAACCCATTCGATAAGCCTGAGCCAGAGCTCACAGTCGTGGATACTCTTGGTGAAAGAGATGAATTTCGGATTGTTTTGAACAAGTTTCCCGTCGTACCTGCTCATTTCATGCTTGTCACAAAAAGCTTCAAACCTCAAAATTCTCCCTTGGCTCCTTCTGAGTTGGTGGCAACTTTTATGGTACTAAAAAAATTAGCGTGCGATGCTGATGATGACTGGTTTGCGTTCTACAATTGCGGTCCCTCTAGTGGTGCTTCGCAGCCTCACAAGCACATTCAATTCATGACACTCCCTCAAAATCATCACCCTTTTGCCGAAAAACTCGCAGAGTCCAACGACCACTTTATTCCAAGTCAGAAGAGAGAGGCGCTACAGGATCCGAACATGCCTTTCGCGCATTTTGTCGCTCGACTTCCCAGTGAAATTGATGAACGCCTGGAAGAGGTCTTACTGTTAATTTTCTACGCCTTAGTTCAAAAAGTCTTCGATGTGTTAAAGAACCATGACGTTGATCACATATCATATAATTTTTGCGCTACCACAAAGTATATGATGTTGGTACCAAGATCTAATGCAAAGTACGAAGGCACGGGTATCAACTCTTGCGGCTTCATGGGTTTGATTTTGTGCAAGGACAACAAGACCGCTGAGCAAATGAAGCGATGTGGCTTTGAAAATGTTCTAGCCGCAATCGGGTTTCCAAACACTTCAGGTGAGAACAGCAATGAATATAGCTACTGACCCACGAACTAGAACTAGTGCAGTCTTCACATAAAGAAAAATCTTTTCTCATCATGCCTTGCCTGCAAAAAATTGTAATGCTCAAACACATTGACTGTAAATCAAAAATCTGTCTTTTGAGATTCGGTGGCCTGGACTAGGGTAATCATGCCCCCGATGAACTTATGTCGTAATTGCTTGTTCATGAAATGCCAAACCTTTGAAAGCCGCACCAAAAAAACTTTTTGTCACCTGAACTCTGTGAGACACTCATGTCTTTCTAGCGACAATATTCCATAGCTCGTGACAACATAAATCCCCGGGAGAATCTCTCGTTTTTGTCCAAAGTAACCAATTCGGATGAAGATAGATTTTGTCTTTGCGCTCTTTTTGAAGACACTGTATGCAGTAACTTTGAAAAGTCGAGAAATCTAGTAGCCAATCAAACAAAGGGTATCGCGAAATTCTCACATAGAAGATACGTGAGACGTAGTATCACGACTCTTCCCAATACCTTGTAATAAACATGGCTTCGATCACATCCATTGTCAAGGCATCCGACTGGATTTTATCTAGGCCTACCTTGTCTAAGGTAATCATTCCTGTCGCTAAAACATTTTGTGCATACGCTGGCTATAGAGAAATGGGTTTAAAGTATGTGTCATTCTTATTTCGACGTATGGGTTTGGCTGAAAACAACACCGCTTCAGTAAAGACCCAAACTGGCCTCCCCTCATATACTAACGTGAAGGTTCAATGACTTGATTGCTGAGGAAAATCCAATTGCGCAAAAGGCCATATCCAGATTACCAGAGGACCAGTTGTACGCAAGAAACTTTAGAACCCTCACGGCACATCAGCTTTCCTTGTCTCATCAATTGTTGCCACCAAATAAGGCCGTTCAGCCCGAGGAAGACACACACTACTTAATCCCCTACCTTTTGGAGGCTGAAAAGGAGGCGTTTGAGAAGGCTGAATTAGACCAAATGAAAGTTTGAGTTGTATCACGCCTGTGACGAATACGCAATGGGCGAAGGCTGAATCTTACAATTTTCTATAAATTATTGCATATATGTAACAATATACTGCTCTATAAATCATGTGATCGCACAAGCTTTAAAACATGCCGACCTTGTACTTTCTCAACTGCTCTAAAACCAAGAAAGTTACTATGGTATGGGGACCCAATCTAATGAATGAGGGCACCCACCCTCTGAACATGAATCCAGGGCCTTCGCTCTGCACAGCTGTTTTCAAGATTGATACAGCACCACTGCTACTACCTTTGGCATTCATGATTCGAGTCTTCACAACATCCGCAGGTGAACAAACTGTGGTCGCAACTAGCCCTGCCATTAAACTCGCGCTGAAATGGGTCGACTTTTTAGAAGGATCCATGTGAAGGCTGTCAACTAAAACATTTTTTGCGATATCATATGTCACCACCTGCGATGCTGTCATGAGGACGCCTCTCACTAAGTTTGGCATGAGTCCTCTGAAGAGTGACAGGATTCCTTCATTTTTACTTATCTGAAAGATACCTTCAAAGGCGTTTCTGTAGTTTCTCCTCTCTTTGAGAGGCAACGTGGAATCGTTTTGCATTCTTATGTTAACAACGTCCGACGGGTTACCTACTAGGCCACCCAAAGCTCCTGAGAGCATGGACATTGGCAACAAAGTCGCCGTCGTTGGCATCTGCTGGTATTTATCTTGGTAGGTTTCCTTCATGTACTCATACGTTCCAAACCGCACCGTAGAGTATGTGGCTTGTCTAAGCAACGAAGCTGTCAACCCAGAGTAGATGCGGAAAAAACCTTCCTGTTTAACAATTTGATACACCATCGAGAAGAGGGATTGACCGGGCTTAGACGCTGTTTGCAAGCGAACCTTTGCCAAGTCTAAAGGGTGCGTCACTAAGCATGCTGCCATACTCGAGGCTCCCCCATACCAAAATCTGCTATGTTAGTTATTCCATTGCGAATTGCAGCATTCACTCTGTTTCGCACGTACGGGTAATTGACTTTCTGTTTGTTGACGGACATCTTGTGCTTAGGTGTATATGTATCACATAGTGCGGACGATTCGGCGACCCTTTTTTTTTTTCGACGATTTCAGTTTTCGAATCGCGAACTAATATATTCAGCCCATTTCGCAGATAAGCAAGTAAAACTTATATGTAACATGCTTCAAGTCCTGCTTACGTAAAGTTCTGTACCCACAGAGAGTTACGCAATTTTTTGTTCAAATGTTTTGGCTCGCAATTTTACTTCAGCCAATTTAATGTGATACATCTGAATTAAGTACGGTAAAGCCAGAGTCGCTCACGGAGCTTCTCACGTGACCGTATAAAGTGACAACCAGAAAGATACAAGATCGGCAGGTAGTCCTTGCGAAGCGAGTCTTGACGAGTCACACGCATTGCCCCAGCCGGCACGAGCTCGCCTTTGCATTCTTCTCCATATCTGCGTCAGCGCCCATTCTGCTTGGCGTTCTGATCTTCTTCTATCTGACCTTCGTGTAAGTTGATCAGAAATCAGTCTCCCGCGCATTGAGAGTTTCAAAGGAGAACTTTGATAAAGTATGTGGGTTTCATTTGTGGATTGGTAAATTGGGGCTCAACGAGCAAGCGCAACATTTAAGGCCTCCCGACTTCGACTCACCTAACCGGCCGGTGGCTTCCGCCACAATTGAAATAGTCGCAAGGAGTATTGGTTGTAACGAAACCCAGTATGGGAGACCGACGGGTGAACGAGGGTAGTTAGCACAATGTCCAACTTATAGGTTTTTGACTAACAATATTGACGCTTTCGTTTAGAAATTTTTTTTTTGGTAGTTTGGGGTCCAGAGCGAATTGCAACCACCGCAAGATCGATGGTGTCAGGTATTATCTCGAACATTGGTATCAAGTGTTACTTATATGACCGTAATACATAGGTAATGTACATAAATTCTCTTTTCTGTTGTTACATCGTCGTCAAACATCGAGTCTGTTGTTGAGAGGCCCACACTGGCGTTTTGGTGCTGGCCTGGTAATTCCTGCGAATAATGTACCCCTAGAACCAAGGAAACATACCATGAAGAAGGCTAGTTCTCAATGGTTGAGGCTGTTGTTTTTCTCCATTCCCTCAAAAACTCACACGGAAGATTGGTACCTTTTTCATGACATGTGCTTCCGTCACACGTGCTGCAAGGATAGCATGGCACGTTCTATTGTATGCAACAAAAGCGTCACACCCAATCCACGAACATAGGGGCAGGGCTGACAAATTACATTGAAAATCTGTGAACGAGTCCATTTCACGGTATGTAATCTTCGAATGCTTCAATTTTACCTGTTACATGACCTGCGTGGAAGAAACAAACTTAGTATGGAGGGACGCAGCAGACGGAATACTAGAGCGAGCAGCATAAAGCATCTATGAGACACTTGAAAACAATAGATTATTGCACCGGAAATCGGAGTACTGGTGTAATTGTGCAACGTGGCGCAACAGTAAGCGATGCCATTGCCGAGCGAAAATTGCACAACATACACAATACTGAAAAGAAGTTTGGTGGTAAACTTACTATTTAGGAAAGCTCAAAATTTGCATTTTTCGGAATCTGAGCTCCTTATCAGCTCAAAAGAGTGACTTTCGCACTGACTAGTTCAGATCAAAATGTCGATCGTTGCTTAAACGAAGAAACATTTTTTTTTTTTTGCTTGATATATCTGATTAAGGACTGGGAGCCAGAATTGCTTACCTAGCTCTCCAAAAAACTGTATATGAATTTATATAAAATCCTAGCCAGCTTCGGTACCATGCCTACCGGCGTGGGTGCGTATGAGAATTAATTAGGTTCTTATTAAAAAAAAATAAAAGACTAGGGTTGAATTCAACAAAGAAATTGCACCTGAGGTATGATAAGAAAAACGTTCAAAAATTGATACAATCGTCTAATACACGTTTATGACAATTTAAAATACAAAAAATCAGTCTTTGTAAAATATCTTCATGACTAAATTTTAGCTCCCAGTCTTTGATCTGAATTTTTAGGCAAAAAGACAAAGACGTCGGAATGTCGCTCGGATACGCAGAGACCTAGTAATCAAGACTCACAATAGCTTTATGCCGAGGAAAGAGCGGCTCGAGAATTTCCTGCCGTTTAATAAGGAGATTTAATTTGGTATTCAATGCTGATCTATTAATATCTATATTCACAAAGAAGGCTTAAAAGTAACGCGCCACTCCGCACGACCTCGAAAATATATCGAGCCAGTGGAAAGGATCGTACGCACGACGAGAGGAAGGAGCACGAAATCCTGCATATTATATAGCACCCCTATTTCAAACCCCGTCCAATATGTATTGCTCGTCTCATACCCCAAGTATGAGCCGGGCAGAAGTAGACCTTCAAATAAGTGTGAGGAAGGCCTGCAGCAACGAGGAGGTTCCTCCAAAAAGAAAGCACGTGAGAGCATGCATCGTGTACACATGGGACCATAAGAACTCACGAGCATTCTGGAATGCTGTGAAGATACAGCCATTGCAAAGCAGTGAGATACAATTATTCAAGGCCTTGATTATGATCCATAAAGTGCTTCAAGAGGGTCATCCAAACACTCTCAAGGATGGTTATAGAAATAGGGATTTTTTGTACTCACTCTCAACAGTATTTCCGAACACATCAAACTACGGCCTCTTAATCAACCAATATGATCGCTTTCTTTTGCAAAAATTGGACTTCCACCGCGCCAACCCAGGGTTTAATGGGGTTTTCGAATACGAGGAGTATATTTCTTTAAGGACGGTCAATGATCCGAACGAAGGGTACGAGTCTATTTTGCAGTTGATGGACTTGCAGGACCTTATCAATGACCTTCAGAAGCACATTCTTGCAACTGTGCACCAGTCTCCGAACAACTTGTGTAAGGTCAGTGCGCTAGTACCTTTAATTTCGGAATCCCATGGTGTTTACAAGTTTTTGGTCTCAATGTTGAGGGCGATGTTCCAGCAATTGGGTGACGACGAAGCACTTGGTGCTTTATTCGACAGATTTAGCTCACAACACTTTGTTTTGAGAGATTTCTATTCGGACTGTCAGTCTATCAAATTCTTGACGAGTCTCATCAGTATCCCGCGTATCGCGGCGACCGTCCCAAACTTGCAAATTTCGGAAGCATCTCAGCAAAACGTTGTTTTCGAGGAAGGCACTCCTGAATCTGTCGGACCCAAGTCAGCTCAAAATTCTGCTATTTTGGAAAACTTCGATGCGGCGTCACAAATGGAAAATGCCCAAGCACAAAACGCCGGCGCATTTGAACAGCAACACCGCTTGGAGCAACAACAATTCTTACTTGAGGCGCAACGGCAGCAGCAATTGGAAGAGCAAACGAGAAGACAGCAATTGTTCGAGCAACAAATGAACGAACAAGAGAATCGTAAGCACGAAGAGCAACAAAAGTTACGGGAACAACAGACTCAGATGAATTACCTGAGAGTCTCAGAGTTGGAAAAGGATTTGCTTACATTCAAGGCGCAGTTTGACAACGATCAAGCCCTTTTGCAACAATATGACACTAGGGTCAAGTCGATGGAGTCTGAATTGCTCGCTATCAACGAAACTGCAGCGAAGCAAATTTCCACAAAAGATCAGCAGCTTCTGCTTGCGAATGATCAAATGAGCAACTGGGTTAAGAAATACGAGTCTTTGGCGAAACTCTATTCTCAATTGCGCCTGGAACACTTGAATCTTTTGGCTAAGTTCAAAAAGATTCAGCAGAAAATCTCAAGTGCCCAAGAATCAATTGCAAAGAAAGAGAAGTACGAAAAAGATTTGAAAACAAAAAACCTCGAATTGGCAGACATTATCCGAGAACGTGACCGCGCAAGGCTAGAGTTAGACCGCTTGAAGGCCTCCAAGGACCTGGAAATTGACCGTCTTAGAACTCAAGTCGAAGAGGCAAGTATACAAACCCAGGATGCGAGTCAAGTTCTGGGTTTAGTCTCGAAGCTTAATATGTATGAGGCGGATGTTGCGCGTCTCAAGGGTGATTTGGAAGCGAGGGATAGACAGTTGAAAGACATGGGCGATTTATCCTCATTAAAAGATTCGTTGAAGGAAAAAGAAATCGACTTGGAAATAACTCAGGAGTCCCTTGATAGTGCGCTCGAAGAATTGGCTGTTGCAAGAGCTTCTTCTGGGATCAATAATTTTGTGAACATTCTTGACGTGATTCTAGCAGACAGCGTCAGACGAGTGCAAGACTCGAAGTATGAGTTAATGTCACCAATGCAAGCAGGAAATGTGAATGCGACACCTGAGTACCTTCTCTCATTTTTGGATCTTTGCTCAGATTCAGCAACAAATTTTGCGCTGTCGTTCAATGATCTTTTGATTGAGGAAATCGCGCTTGATGTATCTGCTTGTGCGCTGGTCGTTCTCACTAGCTCTGAATTTACCAATGCCCTCAATAATTTGATGCTCAACCTGAAGGGTTTAAGCAAAATCATCACTGCGGATGAGGAGGAAAAGTTGGTTAGCTACACTGCAAAGATATTGTCAGAAGCCGAATCCTTTATTCTGAACTTGGCCTCGGATACTCTTGGTGAACTCGCCTCTCAGGATGATAAAGTGGACTTTGTCATTGACTGCAATGTGATGTTTCAACAATTGTTACAGGAAGCGTTCTCTTTCATTGACACCTTGGGCAGAAGCAACAAGCCAAGAATTTCGGACAAAGATAACATAGATGGCGTTGTGGAGGATAACCTTCTGCAGACGGCAGAGACAGTAGAAAAGGCCTCGACATTTTTACGCAATCTTATGGCGAATGTTGGTGAAGGAAAAGACGTCGAGGTACATGGGTCCATATTGAAGGCAGCGCTTGCGATTACAAAAGCTGTTTCAACCCTTATTGTCGCGGCGACAGATTCTCAAGTCGAGATAGTAAGCCGCAACCGAGGCGACAATTCCTCAAAGGAGTTCTACAAGAAAAACAATCGCTGGACTGAGGGCTTGATAAGTGCGTCCAAAGCTGTTGGTGGCGCCACGAACATTTTAATCCAGACAGCAAATGGAGTTCTTAAAGGCGAAAATGTTCCCGAGCAGCTCATCGTCGCCTGTAATGAAGTTGCAGCATCTACGGCGCAATTGGTTGCAGCATCTAGAGTGAAGGCCAACTTCATTTCCAAGACACAAGATCATCTAGAGGCAAGCTCGAAGACTGTCAACCTGGCTTGTAAGTCTTTGGTCAGTCAAGTCCAAACATTGGTTCGGGCCGAGAACTCGAACGAGGAGCCGCTCAACCTTGATCTGTTAACTACGTATGAGGGTAAGACTTTAGAGATGGAACAGCAGGTCCAAATTTTGAAGCTCGAAAACTCTCTTATGTCGGCCAGAAAGAGATTAGCAGAGATTAGAAAGCATGGCTACGCCGATGACTTTTCCGGAGATGAGTCCTAAAGCCAGATTAAGGATACGTGATCAGTTATCTGAGCCTATCACAGATTCAAATACATCAAAGTAGGAATACTTAGTACATTTACCTCAAAGTAAAAACAATAAATATATTTACCTCAAAGTGGGATTACTAGCAATCTGTGTAGTCATGAACCTCTCGTCACCTGGTGACTTATTCTTAAAGCACGCCCAAATTTAGCTTCGAACCAAAAGCCGATTCAGCAATTTTTAAAGAAACAAATCGTATTAACAGGAAACCGCGGTTGAACGGTCAAAAATCTATATATCTATAGACAAAAAACCTGCATACGTCTGGATAGAACACTGAGTAATGAAGTCCCCCGACTTTCCCAAGCCTTAGGTCTTCCTCCTTATCCTAGCCGCTGTATAGGTAGTGTCAACTTGTCCGTATTTCACTTCGTTCCAACGCCTTTTTCAAATGTCTATTCAGAAGAGGCTGGAGGACGGTGCCTCCGGTTGCCTCCCGGCGTCTGGATGAATAGACCTGGCGGACGGTGTCGACGTACCAATTAATCACACTCTTTTCTTCTCTAGAGTCTTCCGGATATTTGGTTGTGACTAGTTTCGTCAAGTTCAAGAATTGATTTCCCTCAAGGTATTTTCCAAGGTATTACAGCTAACGCACACTGTCT
This sequence comes from Metschnikowia pulcherrima, assembly GCA_009746055.1. Taxonomy (NCBI): domain Eukaryota; kingdom Fungi; phylum Ascomycota; class Pichiomycetes; order Serinales; family Metschnikowiaceae; genus Metschnikowia; species Metschnikowia pulcherrima. Next base: position 1,224,754 of record VFXK01000006.1, read on the forward strand.
TAGGTTAGTGTACATTGTCTAGGTAGTCATCAGCTTGAGAAGTGGACTCAAAACATTGCCACAATTCTGCCTCAAGCATAAACTTTAAAGGCGGATATCGCTCTCTCGATACAACTTTATCATTAGCCTGATGTCCAGCATTGATGCTCGCAAGCTTCATTCTGACCCAGTTATATCAACGACCGCAAAATTTAGCACTACCAAACCCACCTGGGTATATCTGATTTATGAGCTTGGGTTAATAATGAGATGACACGGGACTCGCTCGAACGCAATGTACAAGGCCAGCATGAGAGCAACCACAACCTCACTCCATCTCAAGAACAGAATCCATTTCGCCTCATCCTCATGTACTACGCGGTAGGCTTAACCTATCTGTGAAAAAAAGCATTGGTCTACTAAGGTCCGTTTCAAGATGAGAATTACATTTACCCATTGAGGCTACATTGTCAACAGCTTTGTTTTTTAGAGGTCTATGAACGAAGCCCAGTCGAAATCTGTTGATCAGCAGCACAGTAGAAAATTGAACCAAACCCGACTCAAGAAGGCTGAAATGTTGAAGTGGTCACATTGTAGTTGTGTCTTGGATAGCAAACGCCGGCAGCAACGTTTTGGGCCCTTTACTGAAGACTTAGTCCGATTGAAAACCGGGGCAGATGACTTCAAGAGAGATTGGACTTGAGCCTTTCGAATCAATCAACAACTACGTTTACAGGAGATGGCCAAAAATGTAAAATTTCTGTTAATTGTCAGCCAGTCATAAGTCAGCCCAACTAATATTAGACGTAGAGACGGTGGCGGATACAAAGCCTATTCGCAGAGAGCTTTCGGCGCCCTGCTCTGTCCTTTTTGATTTGTCACAAGCCACAAGCCAATTCATTCTACAGATCGAAGAGGGCTTTAGCTTCTCGAGGCCGAATATAAATATTCAACAATATAAACTGACCGAAAAGCTAACTTGACAAGGTCAATGGGCATCATAATTTATCGGCCTAGGCATTCGTGTCAAGCTGATTCTAAGGGAGATTTTGCTTGGATATCCATATCCATCGGGACTACGATCCAATCACCCTCGCTATTCGGTATTCGAGCCCTTTATTGCTCGAGTGACTGTCCGTTCTCTTTACGTGGTCTCGTAAACCGCTGCATTGACAATCCTCCAGCAAAGAATCCTGTAGCAAAGAGTTCATCTGATATTGGGTGGTTGGTGCGCAAATGGTAAAGCGTATTGAATTGCAACACGATACACATAATTCATCTAATTGTAGGCTCGAAGGTGTGTGTACCAACAAGCTAAAGCAGAATAGGTTATGCTGATTGATTCCATCGCACACGTGATGAGAAATCTAAAATTTATGAGAATGGAATTCACTTATTTGAATGCGTAATATGCGCGTCTGTAAGTTAGTGAGTCCAATGCACGGTCAGCGCCATTGTACTCGGGGATTCCTCCTTATCTTCTCTATTTTGCCTCTCAAAGCCAGACATCCTCTGCGAGTCATGCTTTGTGTGCGTTTAACGCATGTCACATTCAAATGGTTGTGATTTCGGATGTTTTATGTTCGAAATGGAGCCGGGATCTTCATCCTGAAAGTTAGTAGTTCTGGTATTTAGGCATTCTGGGCTTTGAAAGTGGTAGGAAGTATTCCTAACTAGGCGGTGTAAAGTTGAGACTGCTATACTACTACGCGGCATCCAACTAAACCGTAGTGTGCTTTGACTACCTGTGCGATTGATGATATTTGCTGAGACGAGCGGCCTTTCGTCAGTATTATGCCACTTATCAGTTGGCTTACTTACAGAAACAAAGTACGGGATAACATTGCCACTTGTCACAGTTCGTGATTCAACTTGCCGCCTAAAGGTTAGATATGTATAATAATTGCAATCGCAGATACAATGCGTTTCTTGGATTGTTGCTCATGTGCTTGTCTAACTGCGTTCATTATCATGATCTGATGTATCAGACAGTATACTCCCGATGTTCGGTGGACTCATACCTGCTGTATTCACCTCAAAAATTAGGTTGCAAGTATATTGTGAGTGCTATAGATTTAACGTTTTAAAAAAAAAGAAGTTCGACCAGTGTTATGGCCCATATCGGGGGCAGAATTCAAGACGTTTGCACATGTTGGCATTTGCCTAACGGACAACTTTCACGAGTTAGCCTGTGTTAAAACTGGCGTTGGGAATAATCTGGCAGCTGCCCAGGTGTGGAGCCGTATGGCCTGACTTTGGTCCGTGGTTTTTATTTGCCTAGATTTCACGCAAAGCATTTTAGAAGTACTACTTCGCAATTCAGGTTGTTTCAGAATGCCCAGAGTTTACGTGAATGAGTTAGAGGAATATGATCATCCGACGAACGCACTTGCGAGTGTGAGGAATATTAGACCACAATTGCTTCGTATCGCGCATCGCTCGATCTTTGTCGACTCACACATATTGTTAATCAGAAGGAAGTGCATTTGTCACCAATGATTTTTGTATTTGGGGTCGGCCCCACCATGTAGCTTATCATATGGATATATGCCAATAGCCGTAATGTATTCAAGCTAACCCAGATGCAACGAGCACACCCCGGGTGTTCTGGACATTAATCGACAATCTCCGATGCGCATCAACATATAAGAATAAGAGAAATCATTGACAAAATCCATTCAAATTATTTGGATTGAGGGAGTAGGCTCGATATAAAACTTCGTTTTGACGGACACCCTATTTTAACCGTGTTTATACGAACGCAATCCATAAACACTGTTGTCACTTGTTACGCGGATGATACCTATTGCGACCTATCACAGTGATGAGGAATCTAGCAAGCCCCGATATGAGACGTCTGCAAATACTGCTTACGGAGTCTAGTGGAAGTGAGCGGTGCGCTGACATGCCGAACCCGTATATTCACGTTAATTGTGTTGTCTGCAAATGTCCGACATGGCTGTTCTTTTCGATGAAATCTCTTGTGTTCTTTGTGGTATTCATCAGAAGGATGCCAAATTCGGTCATGTTTGACATGCTGTTAGAGTGGCTGACCCAAAGTCTGCATGAAAGAGATCATTCGATCTCGGTATTCACATTGATAAAGCGAGGCGGAGTACATTTAGGACGACAGCCTATAACTTAGACGTTTGAGTCTCGTGATAAGCGAATCTGGCGTGCTTTTGAAACGATTATGGGCGCGGATATACATATTGTCTCGAAACTCCTATTGTTGGTGCAGGCAATAAAGGCATTTGCAGATCGCATGCTTCTCATCACCTGAGCCATTTGACTGAAGCTTAATATTTCAGGTAGAGTCCTGGCACCTGGCAGATGTGCCAGTTGGAATGATGTCGTATTTATACATTAATGTCAATATCAACTCCTTTATGGACTTTCCATTGAAAGAGGAATCAGGTTTCCAATCTGGGGCCGAATCAAGTCTTGAAAGTTTGCAGCTTTGTTTAAAAAGATATGTGTTTTCCTTCCCGCCGGGTTTAGCCGGTCGGTTCCCATCAAAATCTGTGGCATAAGGATAAACTTCTGTTTACTCCAGTTTTAATTATTTTTTGTAGATAAGTGGATCAGTTGTGCGATCATGGTTAATGTCACCGAATGACAAATGCTAAAGTGTACAAGTCGAAAGTAATCATAGATTTCTGTTTGAAGGTTTGGGCTAAATCGAATGCCTACATGTATACTATTTTTCTGGGACTCGTTTCGTTGTCTTTTGAACCAAAAATTTAGAATTGTCGGAGGTCATTGCTTTAGGGTAGCATGTCTTGAAGTGCGATGAATTCTTTTGAAAACGTGCAAATAGGATTACTGGCATTTCAGATGGTGGTAAAAGCCTTCACTCAATCACCTAAAATGTGATTCATGATAGCTCGAATCCAATATACAAGGTAACTGGATTTAGGAGCACAATGAAGTTCGGGGTGGCCGCAGAACAAATATTCAGGCTATATGAATGATGTGACTAAATGTCGCTAAGTGCATGGCATGGAGTGAGAACAGGTCTCACCGAAACTGCGCACAGTATTGAATTTGGATGCTTGAGGCTTGACGCTGAAAATCCTAGACGCATCGTGCTAAATCAATCATTCTTAGCCGCCGTAGAAGGGTAATGATACATTCATATCTTCAAATTCGATCAAACCGATTGTCCTTCAAGTCGCTAGCTGCTATGAATTTGTTGGTGTCAGCTGTATGAATTTATGTTTACGCTAAGAGATTGATGAAGCCATAATCACGACTCCAACGCACACTGTAGAATGATGTGCGAAGAAGTTGCGTTATTGGAGAGGGTGTGGCTTTACGGGTGGGGAGCGTTTTTGTAAGTACATGCTCGACACAATACTTCTATTTTTGCTAACATATATGCATCGGCTGTTAATGCTGCCCGTCATTTAGAGCAAAAGGAGTCTGGATGAGATGAGATAGTGACTTTGTGGGTTTCTCGATCGTGGGCATTTCAATTCAGTATATACTATCAGCCGAGTGATGGTTTTGGGTTTACTCGTTCGTGGCTAAAGATACACAGTATTTGGTGAAACTGAGCTATGCAAAGTTGCTAGATGTTTCTAAGAGATCTAAAAGAAGCAAGTCGCAGCTTGCATGAGGTTATGCATGCTTTGGCTCACATTATATGTGTTCGTAGTCTTATATACTAGTGGCCGTACTTAGCTTTCCCGATGTCAAATGGCAAGTATTTGTACTTCATCATGTGTTGAATCTGTTTTCTCATGGTGAGGGTAAAAAGGATGAAAAAGTACATAAGAAGAATAGGCCAGAAAACTGGGATATCAAACACAGGAAACAAGGACATAATAATGGAGATGAAAGTGGCTGTGGTCCCGTGAAGCCAGAATTTGAACTCGGGTAATCTCCGAATAAATGGACGAAACTCTTCATCGGACTCAAATTTATCGTCTCCTCCTTCTTCAAGTGTTGATGATTTCAGCTCCTGTTCTAGGGATGGGTCAAACTTTGGTGTCAAGAACTGAAGAAATAAATTGAGGAGATAGATCGCCAATGTGTAGCAAATAATGTACCATCCCTGGGTCACAAAAATCCGACAAAGAAACACGGTTAGAAGTAGGGCAAAACCGCACCATCGGCGGAGAGTGTACGGAACACACTGGTCAATAAGTTTCTGGATAGTCAAGCGGACTTTTTGAAAAGTTTCGAGCACGAGATTTTCTGTGGATTCGGTCATTGATGGTTGAGGAGTTTGGGAGGTTTCTTCTGCGTGGAAAGCAGTGGTTGAATACTCGGTGTGCATATAGACGTTAGACCTCGTGGTACATGCGGTAGTTCATAGTACCGATACATGGCAAAGGAGTGAGAAAAAAAACGTGCATGCAATAATACCAGAGAAAGTCACATATCGGTCGAGCACATAAATCGGTTCCGATCAAGCTCACTTATTCCAAAATTCTTTACTGAAAGAGGTGAAACTATTCGGTTGCAATCATGTACTTTTTTCTTTTTTCTTGTTGTCTCGGGTATTGCCCATATTTTAGTAAGTGCAGGAGAGGACACGCTTCAGTCGCGCGACTTCAGGGGGGTATTTGTTTTGTTTCTCGCGTCGTTGTGTTTTGATCAATGCAAGTCGGCTTGAACACGGTCTCACTGAAACTCTCGCTTATAAGAAAGAGGCTGCCGCATTTCCAAAAATGATTATTTGAAACTCCACCTTGCGTTCAATAGTCGCGTCCACTCCTTTACTCAATCATGAAATACTCTATGACCTTAATGACAGCTATATTGTCTGTCGCCAGCGCCATTCCATTCAAGAGGTATGACAACGTGACTGCCGGTGCGGTGATCGACGGCGAAGATGTGACTATTACGATCGATAAATATGTCACTACCACTTTGCTATCCTCCATGAGCTCCCTCGAGCTCTCCGGACCTCTGGCGAGAAATCAAGGTGCAATTACTTCCACGGTGACTGAATACGTGACAACCACTGTTGATGGCCTGATTCAAACGACTCCGATATCAACTTACACAACCACTATTCCTGATTTGGTGACAACATCTACAACTACACACTATGTCACCATCACTGAGAATGATGGATCGCTGACAGTTTCTGCACTGGAGTCCAATATATTCTTAACTGAAGCTAGTGAAGCCTGTGTATGTGTCCCCTCCACCGTTACTGCTACAGTTACTGAGACCAGTGAGAAAGGAACGAATCAATATTCAACGGTGACCCATACTGTGGTGTCCTCATATCCACTCATTGGGGAGTTCACTATGAGTGACTCAACAACTACAATTACCTCGTACGTGGAGTTGACATTGACTGAATTGTCTAAAGTGCCTGTGGTAACCGGCTCAATCTCTGAGTTTTCGAGCTTCAACAACAATACTCTTGTATCCACTGTTGGTAAGCGAGGATACTTTTATGAATTCTAAGATCGAACCAAAGCCATTACGGAGGAATAAAACCTGGGCTCTAAATAGAAATAGAAACAAGAAACAAGAAATATTAGAATCTGGGTCGTTTATCCCGATTGAAAGTCTCAAGATGTAGAAAAGGCAAGAAGACACGGCTCGAGACTATAAGTGCCACGGTCTGACCGCGGGGGGAGTTAAAAGTCGAGCTCTTTAAATATTGTCAGTTGAATTGAGTGACGCGCCTGTACATTTCGAGTGGGCTTTGCAGTTGATCTGTCTTTATAGATTGGGTTATGAAGGTCGAGCAAGCGAAAGCAAAAACGGGGTGTTTTGTTCGGCAGCAAATTCGACTGGACTGTGGTAAAAATCTCGACCCCCAGGTTCATCGCACACATCTGTAGTGCAGCTAAGCGCGTAAACGCCAATATATTTAGAGGACGCGTGAGGCGGGATCCAGTGGCTCGTTCAGCCTATGACACGGTATACAGAAGATAAATCTGCTTTAAACGGCATTCCGTACTCAAAAATTGTGAAAGATGTTCTGAAAATACATCTGACAATCAAGGAAAAGGAAGCGGTACTTGAACAAGAGCGAGATATCGGCTCAGCGTCACCGAGCTTGAATATGGGTAGGAAGCGAAGGAATACAATAACTGTTAGTGAGAATGCCAACAAACGCAATATTCATCCGCTGAGACTCGCATTTACTTCTCCTCCCCCAGAACATGATATTCAAAAAGATGCTGGCACGACAGGTGCAAATTCCAGTAAATTCGCAAGCTGGTCATCTGCTGAGTCGTCACCCACATTGCCTCCTTGTTGGACCCCGAATAAGGGGGCAAAAGGTATGGAGCCCACGCCTAGCGAGCAAAGTTTTCACATTGGCCATGCCCGGCCTGCATTCAAGAAGTCTGAAGAACCTGACGGACCTTCGAAAATGTTCCCTGGGTTGGGGCGTCTCGATGCTACACAAACTGAGAACACAGATCTCTCACCAAGTGCTTTCGAGAAGGAGGGACATCACCAGGACAAAACTATTGATGAAAATAAAGTATGTGGCCTGCTTTTGCTGCTTCCTGCCGATGTACATCGTCAGGATAGCCATATCAGCGGAAATTTAGTGAAGAGACCTCCTCGTGAGCAAAAGGTAGAAATGTGTTCCGAAAAAACTGAGAGAGAAGGTGGGGAGAAGTCTCTTTTTTCCCGTACAAAGTCTCTCGGTGGCTCGACTGTACATTCTGCACGAAAAGGCGAGAGCCTTTTTTCTGCGAGATCTGATGACTTCAGGGACTTCGAGGTGGAGTGGGAGGCTATCCTGACTGGGCTAACATCATGCCAAAAGTCTCTAGATCTGGTGTCAAAAACTTTCGCGAGAAGAGCTACGGCTCTCCGGGATTATCTCGAAGAGCTTATGAGAAGTCTTGAATCCCTCGAGACGGAAAAGTCTGAAAATTTATTGTCGATATCTCAGTTACTGCGCGAGGTACAGATGACTAAAGAAGAACTTTCGGAAAAACGCTTGCTCGTCTGCAAGCTAGAAACCGAGACCAAAACCTTAAGACAGGCAGTACATATGTCGGAGGTCAAAGTTCAGTCTTTGGAGTCTACCGCGAGTGATGCTCGCGAGCAAACGCACAGACTAAGAGATGCTCATGCTTCACTTGTGAAAACAAACGAGCTGTTGGAAGCGAAAATTTGTCTGTTACAGGAGTTTAAACACAAAAACACGGCCGCGAGCCAGGCGCTAGAAAAAAAATTCAGCATGTTGACTAACACCACACAAGCTTTACATGAGGAAATGGCTGCTTTTGACCGTGGGCAAAAGGCGATGCAAAGAGAGATTGCGAGCAAGGATGACTCAATCTTGCAATTGGAGAATGTGCAAAAGCACCTCGAGGAACGAAATCAATATCTTGAAGAGCAATCCCAAGAATCGATGGACTATTCAAAGAGGCTCGAAGCCGATAACAAACGCCTCAATGAACTTTTGGTAATTGTGCGAACGGACTTGGCTGAAATCCAGGCACAAAGTGCAGATAAAGATAGGATCATTAGTGGAGATACTCAACTAGTGAGCGAACTTCATCGTGAATTGAGTCAACAAAAATTGATCATCGACGAAATGAGAAAAGAGGGCGAGAAAAATGCCGCCGGCCACGAACTGTCTGAGTCCGAATTAATGATGCAAGTCAAGTCTTTGAAGTCTCAAATTTTGTCTGCTCAACAAAAAAGTGATGAGAGAATACAGGAGATCGCCGAGCAGCTTTATCATCAGTATTCTAAAAAACACGAGGTCAAAGTGAGTCAGTTGCGGAGAAATTACGAAACAAAAATTGCGGAAAGTCTGACTGAAATCAAAAAACTTCAGAAAAAAGTTGAACACCTCGAAAGTCAATTGAAAATGGAGCTCAAGGAGAAAGAGTATCTCTTGAGTGTTCTAGACAAAGAGAAAGTGCATGTTTTGTAGATGCATCAGTAGCATTGTATATTGTATATTGTATACTGTTTCTCATACACGAAAGGTGCGAACAAAATTCACCTCACTTCGTAACACCAAATCACTTTTTCTTGCAAATTAGTCGTTAAGCGCAAGTTTTATTCAGTTCCAATTCTCGTCTGAGAAGAGTTATTTACAGAGTTAGCCCCCACAGCTATTCAAAGTCGAGCTATAAGGCTACAGGTATAATGTCAAATTATGAGGCAGGTAAGCTATACGAGGCAGTCGTCGAGGAGGTGATAGCAGACTCGAGACAAGACTTCGAGGATAGCGGAATTGATGAGTCTACGCTACAGGAATTGAGGAAACTTTGGTGCGATAAACTTAGTCAATTGAAGGTGTGCCGTTTTAGCTGGGATGACGAGCTCGATGAAAACCTTCAAGTGCAGGGAGGCGTGATCAATGACTCGACCATCAAGCCGGAACCTCTACAACTAAACGCAAGTCTAGACTTACCTATTATTCCAAATTACTCACCAACGATGCAGAATCTGGATTTGACTAACGGATCTTATAGTATGGGTATTGAGCTTCCCGCGGTCAAACAAGAACTCGAAGACCGCGGACTAGTTCTCCCTACGAGTCAGTCAGACGGGTCTTTTGAATTGACTATGAGTCTTCATCTGAACTCTGCTACAAAGACAATGGCACAGTTGCGCAAGGAAACTCAAGGCCAAAGTGACGGATCCGGCGTGCTCGACGATGAGGATGACGACGATGATGTGTTCAATGACTCTGATGACATCAACTCGGACCTCGATGATGAACTTGACTCAGAAAAGTCTGATGAAGAAGAGGGTGACCAAGAGGGACAAATTATGCTTTGCTTGTACGATAAGGTTCAACGAGTGAAAAACAAATGGAAGTGCAATTTGAAGGAGGGAGTGGCTAACATCGACGGAAGAGACTACGTATTTCAAAGAGCTGCCGGCGAGAGCGAATGGTGATGGTCTTAAGACTGCCGCCAGAAAGGCCTATAAGAGAGCCTTAAGTCCCTACGATTTTTCTCAAAGAGTAGCAAACCACTGCAATTTGATCCGTTCTTGAATACTCAATGTGTAGCTATCTACTTACTAAAGAAGTGGTATTTGCAAATCTAGAATCTCTCGCTCATGATCAGGCACTGGCGGCAGCTCGCCGAAGATGCAATCGTAGTCAGTCAAACATATACTTAGAACATCAACAGATATATTGAGTGTCGGGACGAACACAATGCACACGTTTTTCAATGACATCTTGTTCATCGAACAATTAGAAATGACTGAGCGCAATAAACCAAAAATAACCACAGTGAGGCTGTAATGAATCTTGTTCATATTGATAGGGTTCTGAAAAACCTCCTTGAACTTTAGGCTGATGCACGAGGGAGAACGTGCTTTGTTGTGTTCGGTGGCAATTTTATGCAAATCGTGATAAACATCGTCGCCAAGTATGGATTGGGGTAGCTCCCGCAAGTATGTTTTAAGCAATCCTGATACTGTGTGTATGTCGGGCTTGAGCGGGTGGTCAAAGAGGTCAACGTCAAAAACTTTGTTGAACGTTTCTTTGAGAAGGCGGATGGTGGAGGCCGAGCCACTTAATCTGAATAGACCTTCCTCGTAGATTGCCCCCGTCCTTTCTAAAAAGTCCAAACACCGAAAACAGATGCTCGGTATAGAATGACCCCGGAAAACTTGGCTTGACAAATTGTATGCATACTCCAATTCTCGCCCAAATATGGCTCTTGACAGTTCGTCTGATAGGTCCATCTGATCCAAATATTTCTCCATCGTGTGCTCGGCATCTACCTGATCAGAAGATGTAGGTGCCGTAAGTGGAGGTAATATCGTAGGATCATCACTCAGGCTAATCCTACTTCGAAAAGGAAATAACTGCCGCATCTTGTTTTTTTTACTCTGTCGAAGAACCCCACTCCCGTGAGCTAAATGATCTGTCTCATCGAGTGTGATTTGAGCCAGGCTGAGACTCAGTTCAGCCACCTGCCGGGTTTGAGAACTGATTGTCTCGTTGTCCCCATCATCAAACTCAGCTTGAATCAACTCCTCAGATGTATAATTTATATGCTGCGATTGCAGAAGAAAGCCATTTTCATTGCTTGCGCGAAAATCGTCATCGGTAAATTCCACCAAGGCCGAGATCCATGAATCCCTTTCCAAGTCCGACTCTGCGCAAAAAAAATGCTTCGGCGATGAGCCAGAGAGCATCAGGCTTTTGGACCTTTCTAAAACAAGAAACGCATGACGATACCCTCGATCCTCAGAAGTAGCCTCGGAGGACTGTCTACCAATCTGGGAACCGGCCAACTTGATCTGTTCGAGTAAAACACCACCGGGTGAATCATAGATTTCAAGCGAAGGTCCATCTACTTGGCACCATCTCACCTTCCAAGACGTGCCCAATCCTTTGTATCTTCGAATTAGATACCCTTCTTTTCTTGCACCCGAGCGATAATCGTCGAGCGGGTTGACAAGATCCACGGAAATAAACTTGCAAAAGCGAAGAAGCACCATTTGCGGGATGTGAGGCATCAAGAAGATGGCATCGAAATACTTTTGTAAAATGAGGCTTCTCAAATCTACTTTAGATGGAGTGGTGGAGCCGAAAAGAGTCCTGTCCGGTAGCGCAGGAAGTCCGAAAAACTCAATAAATGGCCGTACATCTGAGTCGAACGAAATTAGTTGACGGTAAGATTTTCTAAATCGCCACATCTCCTTGCTTGATTCTTTATCATTAATGGAAAATGTACAGTTATAGTCGCCTGCTCGTTTCGAATTAACTGTGATTGTACTGACAACTTTTATCCTGATAGTTGAGAAGTCTTTGGGTTTAATGAATAGGGAAATGTCTTCTTCTCCCTCAACCCGTACAGAAGAAACGTCAGTGGCTCCTGATACGACAATTGAACTTATCTGTCCGGGTGCAGGCAGTTTTGGAGTGGGAGGGCCAATTGAAATATTCAGTTTCTGGGTGGGTAGCTCATTTGTCACATCGATTCTAGAACTACCCGACCGATTGTCGAAAATGGCGGACTGGCGTTCAAAAATGCCCACCCTACTTCCGCTTAGAGCCTCGTCTGCATTCAGGTAGTCATCTATGGCCAGAAAATGAATATGATTGTATGTTGGATCAGTCACCTTCTGACCTTCCCCCGCAGCTCCAGCTCCCACAAGTTCATCGCCATCCGCTGAACACGTCTCAGAATTACATTGCGGAAGCTCTTGATCATTGATCGCATCGCCATAAGCCAATTCTTCCTCGAAGACTTGAAATGGAGACTGCCGCGAGGAACGAGATGTAAGTGGTGTCAATCTTTCAAAAGCAATGCGAGTGCCAATCTTGACACGTTCTTCCTCGGCGCAGCAATCGCTTCTACGATCCTCACGGATATCAGACTCAAAATCGAGCGGCAGAGATGTTGTCTCCTCCTCGCCCGTTGGCAGATCAAAATCGTTTGTCCCAACTTCATGACGTCTCTTTTCAGATTCACTCCTTACCTTGGAACTACACGATGATACTTCGTCTGAATTCGCCACCAGAGATGCCGCATTAAGCTCGGTCTGTAGACTTGGTGAGAGGAGTGCTCCCTCATTCACATCGATTGGGCCATTGGATGTTATGGAAATCAGACTGGATCTGCGTTGCAGTTCACATGCACCGAGATTCTCACCTGAAGGTAGTCTTAAATCTTTGTAAGAATTCCTTCGTGATTTGTCTTCGATTCTTTTAGCAGATCTCTGAGGAATTTCGCTCTGAGAGGAATTATCGGGGTTCGAATCCATCTGCACTGCCAACAGCCTTGGAGACGTGACAATTGACGAGGCATTCGATCGTTGTAGTCTATGAATGAGTCTCTTTTGGCTGTCTACCAATTCCCTTAATTCTCTTACTTCTTTGTTCAAGAGCTCTATGTGTTCGGCATCTGATAAGGTAGCTCTATTCATGCTAGAGTTTGAAGGCTGCGCATTTAGTTCGATAACGAGTTCACATCCCTGATTCTGATTTAAGGAGTCGGAACTGCCTTCTGCGGGCAAGGGCTTAATCATGTCCTGTGGCTCAAAAGAACAAACTATCAAAGTTTTCAGTAGGACTTCTTGTCGGCAAAGAGATACCACATTACCATTTGTTCCTTTTCGGTTAGTGTTACGTTTGTGATAAACCTATTGATGTACGGGTCTTTCTTCATTACGTGCAAGACTCTCAGCAGATAAGGCCTTAGTTTATGTTTCTGTGATGAGAGGACCTAGTTTGTCGCGTTTCGAAAAGCTGCGAGCCCCCGAAATTTCTCTGTAGAGTGTTTGCGTCCATGATATCTTTGAGCATCCGACTTCCTTTAACACTTTCAAGTGCATTTGAACTGTCTTCGACTTCTTTCGCACCCTTTATATCGTACACGTAGTCCGAAGGCAAGATTGAGTTCGGCATCATTGATCGCCCCAACTTGATGACTTCGTTAGCCCAAATAGTAGTCTCAGTGCGAGGATTTTTATAGGGGGTCCATGTTCGCTTACAGCCCCGCGTGAGTTCCTTGACAACATGGTCGGAGCCCCATGTCTCGTTCCACAAGCTGTTGTCCCCTTCATCTGTTCTGCGATTGGTAAGTCCAATGAGATGCGAGAATATGCCCGATACCAAGGCACCATCCGAGTAGCCACCCTCCAAGAATGAAAGAACTTTTCCTTTCGTGTGAATTTCTGCTAGCTTTACCACATCTTCCGTGAACTTCGCGTAAAAGGAGGTCGGCACATTTATAGAATGACGCTGCATCTGTGGGTTTTCGTACTCAGATGCATCGAATCCTGCAGATATAACAATAAGTGGTTTGAATGGGGGAGGTGGTTGGGGCTTTTGAGGTGCCTGCTTATGAAGAGAAGGTCTGAGTAAAAATTTGTTGTACTTCGCCAAATCAGATAGATAATTTGCATGGAGTTGATCATGTTGCTTCTTCGACTGATTGAGAAATTGGTTTGCTCTATTGAGGATTGCAACGTATTTGGTTTGATAATGTTTGTAGAATTCTTCTTCGGTATTCCACTCTTGTAAATGCACATTCCAAAGATTGAGGTCATGATCCATGATGCAAAGGGAGGCATTCTTGATGTTTTGTTTGCTTGCGAAACCGAGTTCAGTTGGATAAGACTTTATGTCATGTAAAGAAAAATAGCCTACCTTGGGATAGCTTGCGAATTTCTTTCCATAAGCGTCCCTTGGATTCTCCAAATGGTCTTCGAATTCGTCGTCTTCTTTTCCATAATCTCCCGAAAACCCAGCACGCTCCCAACAAATATCTTGAGACCCGTCTCCGTGATGAAGATCGATGTCTAGAATCGCGCAATGAGTGATACCGTGAGTACCAAACGCGTACTCAATCCCAATTTGAGCATTGTTGAGCATGCAGAATCCGCTGGGCAAACAAGCGTGAGAGTGATGTCCCGGTGGCCTGATGGCCACAAATGCCAAGTTGTGGTTCATTGAATCATCCGGATTGTTGTACAAGCTGTCTACAGCTGTTTCGATGGTTCCTAAGACCCCCTCAAGGGCCGTGATCGTTTTTGGAGTTAGATAAATGTCGCCAGTGTTCCAGTCTTTGGGTACCTCAGTTTGACCTTTTCGAAGCTTTTCGTTCGATTTCAAGCATAACTCGAATAGCTCTTTAGGCCATGAATTGCCATGAACTTTTCGCACATGATCCGAAAACAACGAACCTCTTTTAGTGGAGTTTTGTATATCGTAGTAATAGGGATACATCGTGAGCGCAGCCGCAATACCGAGGGAGGATGCAAGTAGTCTTTGCGGTCTCTCGAAAATGGTAGCAAGATATGACTTGGAGACCCACTTGCGGCCAAACACATGTTCCGGTGAGTATGGTGATAAGAGGATTAATGTTCTCCTCCGTGGATGCGTGAACCTTGGGCTTTCAGATTCTATCTTGGGATTTGCAAGAATGAACTCACCGAAGGCTTTTTCGAAACGACGCATATCTAAATCAATCAGAGGTGATGGCATCAATACATGCGCTAACTCCGCGTCAAGTTCAATCTCATCAACGTTTTTAGATGAATAATCCACGTAACTGCACAGTTGCGTTACAAGCTTCGCTGCATATTTCTCTGCCCGCTCTTTCGCTAGAGCTTGTGGTCTTCGGCTCTCTACCGTAGCGTATATTTTGGACTCTGCGTCGCCGTGAGTGAAAGTGGTGTGGTCAATTGAGAGATCTTGGTCCTCTAAATAATCAATTGTGGGGTTGATCGTGAGGGTAGTTTCAAACTGTGTTATAAACGAGTCTTCAATGTCGTCATCTTGAGACACATTTTTCGTTTCAACCATGTTGATGAGGGGAAGATTAGACTGGTACGATAGCAATGAAAACCGCCCAGCTGGAGATAGGGCTACGTTCGCGCTCCGGATTACAGGCTCACAAAGTAACAAACAGCGCTTGATATGGCTTTAAAAAGTGCCCACTTCATCAGGGTCACCAGTTTTTAACTTTATACAAACTGCACTAAAATTCATGCTGTTTTGACTTAGATTATGAAAAGGGCTCATCGCGTCTTTAGTGAGCAAACTTATGGGGTCTTTCAAACGCGCCTCTCAGCTTCACCAACATTATGCTGTCTCTTTCGCAACACATTTTCTATAAAAGCTTCTCCAGCTTTGTAAGATGATCTGACTAAGGGCCCGCTTGCAACGTAAAGAAATCCCATTTCCAAAGCCTTATTTTTCCAGTAGTCGAACTTTTCCGGTTTGATGTATTCGACTACCTTCATATGGCGCTTGGTAGGTCTCATATATTGGCCAAAAGTCACAACGTCACAGTTGATGTCACGTAAATCGGCCAAAGTCCTGAGAACTTGCTCGTCAGTTTCTCCGAAGCCCAACATGAGGGAAGTCTTAGTGACAAGGTCCGGCTTCGTTAATTTCGCTTTTTGAAGAATCGAGAGCGACTGCCTATAAGTGGCTCTTCTGTCTCTAATATATGGAGTTAATTCTTCAACCGTCTCTAAATTGTGAGCATAAACGTCCAAACCAGACGAAGCCAAAGTCGCACAGCTTTCCAAATCGCCCCTAAAATCACCTCCCAAAACTTCGACGAGAATTTGGGGTGCTTTACTCTTGATGCGCTGAACTGTCTCAGCTAGGTGGTGAGCACCACCATCGACTAAGTCATCCCTGTCGACAGTCGTCAAAACTACGTATCCCAAACCCCATCTCAGGATAGCTTCTGCGGTATTTTCCGGTTCCATTGGGTCGGGCTTAGCCGGAGCTCGGTTCGTCTTGACAGAACAAAACCTGCAGCCTCTCGTACAGGTATCCCCAAGCAACATGATGGTGGCCGTAGACTCTGATTTTTTGCCACCCCAGCATTCTCCTATGTTGGGACATTTGGCTTCTTCGCAAACAGTGGCAAGTTTGAGCTCGCGTACATCTTGCTTCACTTTATTGAAAGACTGTCCTTTTGGAATAGGAACTTTCAACCATTTTGGGAGTCTTTGGAGAGGGTCTTCTCGCGCAAGCTCCAAGGGGTCTAAGGTCATTTTTGAGGCTTTCCCGCTCACAAAGTCGTCGAAAGAGGGGCCTTTATTCAATTCATCTGTGAAGACAGTTCTTTTCCTCTTTGGTCTGATGGAAACGCCGGATGTTGCTAGCGATCTGATGAACGCTTTCGGCGTATGACACGCAGCCTTGCTGATCATCATCACTGGGTTGATTCATGATTTCGCATTTCCCTGGAAGTTGAGAAGCGCCTGAGGATCCTTCATACAGTAATGTGACTCGGTTGATTTTACTTGACTTCCTATCATATGGACGTCTCAGTAGTTTTCCAGCGAGTTTTGTCCTATATTAGATTAATTTTTATATACTTCTAACGAAATTGTTCCGTGTGCCGCATTAGAGAAGCCGATGAATACGGTCATCTGCGAATTGTTCTATATGGTCCAAGTCAGCCCACCACTGAAATAAGAATGTCTCACAGATCAACTTGAACCACGGGGTGAACTCGAGGTCTTTGTTATTGAACATTTCTTTCAATTCTGCAATACTCACGTACTTGAAGTCCTTGACTTCATTCAAGTTGGCCTCGACTTGTATTTGTTGTGTAGCTTGCAAAAACAAGATGTAGTCGATCTCGTGTTCACCCCATTTCGAGGACTCATCGCCGCTGGCAGACTTATAGTGAATTCTTGTCAAAAATTTGAACTCAGAAATAGGACAGTCCTTCTCGGGTATACCGAGTTCATGAAAAAGCTTTCGTTGGGCTGCCATCTTCGCCCCGGCCACCGCTGTATCCAAGTCATTCTGATATCCCCTTGCAAGCCCATCGATACCTAATTCCGAAGGCACACAAAGAGGATGAGAGCAACACGTGTTTGTCCACATATTAGGGAACGTGATTTTTTCGTCTGCTCGCTGCTGCAACAAAAGTTTACCGTCCCTACTGAAAAGAAACACCGAAAACGCTCTATGCAACAATCCCTCGTTGATATTGCTCATCAAATGACATAACTTTTTCGTGCCAGCCCCAATTGGTGTATCAGAGCTGTCCAAAACGATACACAACTCTTCCATGAGCTTGATCTGCTCCTCGTCATGCCCATCGAAGACATGTTCACTTGGCATGCTACTTCCAGCTGAAGTAGGAACCCCAGAAATCTTCTCTATTGGAGTAATCTCCTTCCACCTCTCCAAGATTTTGACAGGGGTGAGCGATGTTACAAGCTTTGCATACTCCGACATTTCTGTTAGTGATGAAAGTGGGGATTAGGTTCCTCATCAAACGATATTTTAGCTCGCTTCGAGGCTCGTGAACCACCTGCCGGAAAACGCGATTACGGCGACCTTTTTACTTACAACGTCATTCGGGTTATGCTCTTGTGGAAGACATTGAATGCTACATGACTATGTAGCCAGAACAACCCCCAATAGGTTGATATTTGCTATTCAAGGATTGTGTGAAAATGATAATTTGCGCTTTTTTCTAAATTTTTTTTCAAAACTTGGAAAGTGTTGTCTGAGCTGGCTTTTGAGAACTTCCGCGCAAACATTTTAAAAAACAAAGAAACCTTCTTTTTTCCCGCCGAAAACGAGGCAGCAAAAAGCTTCGAAATCGTGATGTAAACATGTTTTAGTTTTTAGCGAACGTAGTACTACCCGTTGTGCTGTTTTTTCTTTTAGTTTTTTGCATAGAGCAAGTTGTAGGAGATGCAGTGGCAGATGGAGGAAGTGCAGCCAGTAGGGCAGACAACCTAATTAATTTTGCACGCCGCCAAACCAATATATCAAATACAGTGCATAGTAGCGAAGCTGGCTAGGGTTTTACATATATTCAAATGTAGTTTTGTGGAAAGCTAGTCCCTCATCAGATGTATCAAGCAAAAAAAATAAAAGTAGCATGCAATATTCGAAGAGAGGTCTTGAGTTCGAAACAGTTGTCCTTTTGTCCCCAATTGCCCTAAGCGAGGTATGAGCTCGGTATCTGCACGACCCCAAATATCGGCGAGTCGGTCAGATTGAAAATTTCAACTCATACGTTGCACGTAACTCAAACCAAGAAACATGTCATCAACGCAACGCCCAAGACGCTTTGTCAAGCGCCCAGATGACAAGGCAATGAAGGAGCGCATAGAAGTTTTGAGAGCTGAGATCAAAGATTTGGATTTGTCTAACGCGGAAATCAACTCTCAAATTGAAAAGTCCGTTCTTGATTCCGAAAAGGCCGAAGAAAGAAAGGCTTTACAGGCTAGGTTGAAGGAAATTATAGCCAAACAAGGTAAGTTGAAGCAGGAGAGGAACTCGATTCAAGAGCAAATCAAAAACGTAGATGTCAATTTGAAAAGAAAGATTGGCGAGATTCAGAAGTTGACCGCGAAAAACAACTTCAAGTCGGCTGCCGAGATAGACACCAGAATCAAGTATTTGGATGACTTGGTGGGTAGCGGGTCTTTGATTTTGGCAGAAGAGAGAAGATACGTCAAGGAAATGAGCTCTTTGCGCAAGTTGCGCAAAGATTTCGCCGAAGTTGAGAAGCATCAAGAGGCGATTGACAAGGACAAAGCCAAAATTACTGAGTTGAAACAAGCATTGAACTCTGTTGGTAACAAAGAGGTGCAAAAGCAATTCGAGGAGACCCAGAAAGAGTTGGACAAAATTTATGAATCCAACAAGTCAGTGTACAATAAAAGATCAGAGTTAATTGGTAAGAGAAACGCGAATTCGAAAGCCAAAGACGAGAAGTACAGCGAAATCAGACAATTGAAAGCTGATTTTGACGCGGAGTTCACTAAGTTCAAGGCTGATATGGCAGAAGAGCAGAAAAAGAGAGACGAGGAGCTCAGAGCGGAAAAAGAGGCGGAAAAGCTGGTCAAGTTGAAGGAGAGGGCTGAAAGACGGTTGGCCGAGGCATCGATACCGGCATTCACCCAAGAAATCAATGAGATTCAATCTTTGTTGACTTATTTCGATCCTACTTACGTGAAGCCTCAAAGCAACGCTGTTGTGGAAGCCACGAAGCCCACTCTCGAGTCGAAGACAAACATCAGGTTGGTCGAGATGCCCACCGACGTCATCGTATTAAAGAAGGAACAACACGTGTTTTTTGAAGGTTCCAAATCAAAGAAGACCAAAAAGAAGACACAGAAGAAGAAGAATTTCACTGTTGATTCCGATGTCGTCCAGTCTTTGACCAATTTATCGATATCTTTACCTACTAGCTCAGAGGAAATACCCCGGACCATTGTTACTTTGAAAGAGACTTTGTCAGCCTTGAAGGACAAGCAAGAGGAGCAAACAAGCCTCAACATCAAGAAAGCGAAAGATGAGATTGCAAAATTGGAGGTCGAGCACTCTGATGAAGAAGATGTTCAAGAAGACGAGGAGTCTTAGACCCCAAAATCTTTATGGATATATATATATATATATTTTGAATGTTCACATTCATCAATAATTGTCTAAGCCAATAAAGCCCGTGGCGCGATGGCAGAACGCCTGCGACCGCTCAACAGAAGGAAAAAAAGCTTCGGGGAGTTGCGCGGAGTCGGCGCGATGACTTCCAGATGAGCACTTTTTATTATACCTTGTCAGAACCACACCACATGGATAATGAGCTCAAACTTAATCACTCAATCCTCGTCTGAGACCTCCAGACCTGCTAAGGTACTAAATAACTTCAAGACCTCCTTATGTATACCATCATCAGCGATATCCCATGCCAACGCTTCCAACTTACAACACATAACGCACGTAGCTTATCAAATTGCAAAGGCTGCTATATCATTCAACGTATCGGAAATAGTTGTGTTGGAAGTACCAGATAAGACAGAACAATTGGAAAACGATGAGTCTGAATTTTGCGTGGTGCAAGGTAATCAGGGGAATCAGAAAATCAAGTTCGACAATTCGACCGAAGAAAGGGCTCAGTCTGTGAGACCAGAGGAGACCGGTACATCAAGTTCAGCAAAGAACGAAAACAGCGCTCTCTTACTTGCCAGCCTCTTACAATATTTCGTCACACCAAAATATCTCGTGCAGTCGGTGTTTCGAGCTAATCCCTGTCGAGCGAAGTTCATTTATGCTGAGAAACTTCCTAAGATCAGCACGCTTCCATTCATGAGCAGCAATGCGATTGGCGGTGCCTATAAAGAAGGTTTTACGGTCTCCAAAAAAGCGCCCAAGGTCAGAAAAAGAAACAAAAAAGTAAGTGCCGTCAAAAAATTGAAAGTGACAAAATACGTCAACGTTGGCGGCTCCAGACTTGTGGAGTTGAGTGGGCCAGAAGTCCCTATAAATGTTAGAGTCACAGTTGATATGAAGAATAAAAAGGTTGTGAGCCCGGAACAGGCCTATGGAACTTCCGGATGCAAGGCGTCTTTTGGATATCATGTTCGAATTGCAAAGACGATAACTTCCGTGTTCACCGAACTGAGTTATCCGGAGGGTTATACCGAGTCTATCTTCGTGAATGCTGACAACTATTTCAAAGGGTCTCCGCTGACTCAGCTCCCGCGTAAGAGTGGTGAGTGGCGGGGCCAAAACTTGATAGTGATTGCAAATTTGCGTGATTTGAAATACGTCTTCGAGCAAGAATCTATTGAAGGTGTTGACAGCATAACCGAAATGTTCGATGCCGAGATGGCTGTCCCTGCGGGACTTCGGATCGAAGACGCTGCTTTTGTGAGTATGGCGATGCTTGTTTAATATAAGTCGTGCGCAATGCTCGTGCACGCCGAGTCCAGACCTTCGGAGGTAGCAAGTCAAATGGTGATCGATGTCCATTACATAGTGCAAAACAGTAGTAAAAGTTCGTCAAATGAAGAAGTCACTATTCTGGTACGAGTTGACTTGACAAAAATTTGGGTCCATGCATCAAAATGAAGTCAGGCCTTCGAAAGACATTTGATTATAGACCATATATGAGATTCGAGCTACCGGCGCATTCCTGCATCAGCGTGCAGGCTTGTTTTCTTTGTTTACTTGCACCAAATATTCATGTCCTCTTCATTTGTACTCTTACGACAAGAAAATTTGAAATGACATGATATGGATATAACAGTGTTTTGGTCTAAAAATAAAATTGGGACATACGGCTGATATTACACAGGTCAAAAAATGGTTCCGGACGCAAGGCACTCCAGCATCAATCGGACGAGAGATGTGATAGGTACTGTATACTAGATCGTGGTTCCAGAAATAGATTTTCCTCACCACAAAATACTCGCACTTTGTTGCCCCACTCGTTCAACTCTTTCTTTTCGAAAAATTCAATCAAAATGCAACTCAGTTTCCTTTTTGCTGCAGCCGCAGCGATATCAAGTGCAAGCGCTTTGGGTGATGTATGTATCAATCGAAATTTGTGACCTGTTTCAGAGGAGAATTGAAAAATTATAGAATGAGGACAATGTTTACTAACACAAAAGCTTGGCTTCAACTTGGGAGTTAAAGACAATGAGGGAAATTGTAAAACTACTGCTGAATACGAGAACGATTTTGATCACTTGAAGTCTTACACTTCAGTCGTGAAGACTTATGCTGTTTCTGATTGCAACACTTTAGAAATTTTGGGCCCAGCTGCAGAACTGGCTAATTTTCAGGTGATGTTTGGGATTTGGCCAACTGACGACGATCACTTCGCTGCTGAAAAGGCCGCCTTACAAACATACTTGCCAACTATCTCTAAGTCCACTGTGAAGGTCTTCACTGTCGGGTCGGAGGCTTTGTACAGGGGCGATCTCACAGCAACGGAATTGGCTGATGCGATTGACTCCGTCAAAGACTTGTTGAAGTCCATCAAAGACAAGAACGGTGAGTCTTACGAGTCTGTGCCTGTCGGGACCGTTGATTCTTGGAATGTTCTAGTGGACGCTGGCTCCACCGCCGCTATTCAAAGTGCTGATTTTGTTTTTGCAAACGCCTTCTCGTATTGGCAGGGACAAACAATGCAAAATGCCTCATATTCTTTCTTCGATGACATTATGCAGGCTTTGCAGACGATTCAAACCGTCAAGGGCCTGACCGACATCGATTTTTGGGTGGGAGAAACCGGTTGGCCCACAGAGGGAACTTCCTTCGAGAGCGCTTCCCCTACTCTCAGCAATGCCAAAAAATTTTGGCAACAGGCGATCTGCGCTATCCGAGGATGGGGGATCAACGTTTGCGTGTTCGAGGCCCAGGACGAAGCATGGAAGCCGGACACTTCTGGCACAA
This sequence comes from Metschnikowia pulcherrima, assembly GCA_009746055.1. Classification (NCBI taxonomy): domain Eukaryota; kingdom Fungi; phylum Ascomycota; class Pichiomycetes; order Serinales; family Metschnikowiaceae; genus Metschnikowia; species Metschnikowia pulcherrima. The sequence goes on from VFXK01000006.1 coordinate 1,247,336, forward strand.
GTGATGTGGAAAAACACTGGGGTGTCTATGACAACTCATACAATTTGAAATACTCTTTAGACTGCAGTTTTTGAGGCCGATTCTGCTCGTGTGTGAGTGCGGCCACCCACTTTAGCTTTGTTTTTGTAAAAAATGTACGCAGTTTATAACCAGGAGAACGTGCGAAAAGTGCCTAAGAAGGAGAATTTCCTATTTCCCGCAAGTCCAATGTAATTTTACGCTCAAGCGCCTTTCTATGAATGTGATCAAATCACGTCCAGCATCGGCTACGAACTATCTCTTGACAAACATCACATTAGTAGAGGGTTGTCATTAGGATGCTTTGAAAAGCTTCCATTATCTATAATGCTTGCACAAACGAAGAAATGAGACAAGATTCCTCAACACTTTCGGCATAGCCTGAAGATTCATCGCGACTCAATTCCACAGTTCAGTCACGGTTGCTCAAATTTCAGCTTCTACATTGTCAGCGGCCTTGCTTTCCGCGGTAGAGCAAAAGAGGTATACCAGTTTCGAAGTGTCTCAGACATTCTGTTGATCGCAGATATTTATTATTCTTTTATTTCTTTTTGTTTTGAAACATTTTCTCCTCATTATAGGATGCTCTCATCAGAGTATCAAATACACCGAGACAGACGCAAAAATACGATCTCTTTCTATTTTGCTTGATGCATTTGATAAGGACTGGGAGCCAGAGTTGCTTACCTAGCTCTCCAGAAAACCATATATGAATATATAGAACCCTAGCCAGCTTTGCTACCATGCCTAGCGTTGATATCTTGGGGTGGCAGCGTATGAGAATCAATTAACTTGTCATCGCCCTAATGGCTGTACTTCTCCCACCTGCCAATCCAACTCTCGCAAAAGAAGGGTCAGCAATGCGAGCCCATCCGGTGATTCGCGCCGTCTTAAAGAGTACACTTTTTTTGACGATCTTCACAAATCCATTTAATTTCCTCAAGTTTTCTGAGGATGCGTTGACCGGCGCCAAAATGGAGTTGAGATGCATTGGGCTCTCAGGCCCTATTTGTTGCCACCAAATGCTGGTAGTCTTACACTTGTTATAATTGTGCTCGAGTAAGCCGTCTTTGGAGGTTTGGCTTAGACAGGGATGACATCGCGTCACCGACGTGTCGCCTACCACATCAAATAGAATACGTAGGACCCAAAATTAAATAGGTGAAGGGCCGTATATCGGGAGTCACCTTGTTAAAGGATCAACATATTAAAGGATGTTACGCATATCCAGAAAAAATAGTATCTAGTTCCCGCCTATAAATGATACATCTATGATGTTATATCAGTGTCGCCCAAAAGTATTTTGTGTAGTCAAATATTCAAAAATGAAACTACGCTTTCCGATGCCAATGAACTCGAGAGAAATGCTTGCACCCAGCTTGCACCCACTGAGAAATCATTTACAAACTTGCGCAACCTCAATTGGTTTGTGAAAGTGGTACGTAAGGCGTATTCAGGACGGCGCCGGGAGGCGGAGAATGGTGTTAGTCTCGCCCCCCTCCTGAATCGACTATTATCTCGCGCTCTTGGGAGGACCAACCCCATGGAACGATGACAGTCTGATGAGTCTGGTTAGTTGAGTTCATTCTGGGTAGAGTTTTCAAAGCGGATTCATTTCCGATGAGGGATCTCGTGTCGCCAAACGATGCCTGGGGTGAAGTTGCGATCTATTATAGGTTTTTTCTATATGTTGTATAGTTTTTGCGCTTGTTTGGGTGTACCTGTCATACTCTGACGAGAGAGTCCTATAATGTGATATATCTTTAAAAAAAAAGTATTAACGGAAAACAGCTATTTCTTCAAGAAATATTATAGTATTGGTAAAAAAACTGTTTTCATATCACGTTCTTTTTTGTAGGTACGGGGAAGTGAATGAAAAGGACCAATCATAGATCTCTTTGTGGAAGCAGCGGGAACTCATGACCAATGTCAATCCCGGCTCCTGGTTTCCCCTCCTTATTTAGCGATTTAAATGTGGTCGGTAATCGAACCGGGGCTTCGCGAACGTTGCGTGTACATCTTGTGCACTACACTAAATCGCAACAAGGACTTTCAAGAGAAACAATATATTGATAGTATAGCCCCTATAAGGATATAACTGAGGTGGGTCACATTAAGACTCCGTGGCCAAGCTGGCTAAGGCGTAAGACTGTTAATCTTGAGATCGTGAGTTCGATCCTCACCGGGGTCGTTTTATTTTTGACTATTTTTTTTCTTCTTGGATCATATCCTCAGTCGAAGTTCTACTTGATACATCTAATTAAGGACTGGAAGGTCTACCATGCCATTCACAAATCTACATATGAATATTGTGCAACTTTAGCCAGCTTGGCTACCACGCCTTGAGTTGATCTCTTCGCTTAGCAGCGTGTGAGATTTGATTAGGTTGCTATCGCCCTAATGGCTGTACTTCCCCCACCTGCCGCTGCAATTCTTGCAAAAGAGGGGTCAGTGATACGAGCCCATCCGGTGATTCGTGCCTTTTTCGAGAGTTTACGTTCTTGACATCCTTCACAACCCACTTTAGTTTTCTCGAGATTATCGATGATGCGTTGACTGGCGTCAACACAAAGTTCAGGTGCATTCGACCCGTAGGCCCTATTTGTTGCCACAAAACGCTGGTGGTATCACACTTGTTATAGATGTGCTCAAGTGTGCCGTCTTTGGTGGTTTGGCATAGACAGAGATGACATTACGTCACCGACGTGTCTCTCACCACATCAAATAGTGGTACATGGGGCCCAAATTGAATATGTGAATGGCCTTGAGATCATGTCTGAGTAGCAACTCCTCGTTGCACAAGACTTATTAGAATTAATCCCATATTTCGCCAAATTCTACCTCGACAAATCTCCTGGAACCGGCTGGGGGTAAGTGGCAACAAGGCCTCCTGTTGTTTCCGTCACGACCTTCTTGGGCAAGAAGTGCTCGGGATGATTTTTCTGCCAATGATGTGCTTTCTACAAGGTGACATGGGTACAATTGTAGCTAACTACAGTTAACTATATTGGACCGCGATTGACCAGCTCGTTGGTATATAGTTGTATAATACAATTTTTGAGCATTTGACGGCAGTTTCCTGTCACAGTAAGACTTGGTTATAAGGATCTTGGTAAAAGAGATAACCTGGCTTTATTCATCAAAACACAGCGCGAGAAATTAGTTTTCACACCAAAAATGCGCTCTTTAAGAAGATAACCTGGTTACTATCTCTATTTTTGCTCAAAAGATGTGATCCTTATAAACAGGTCTTACTGTATTTCTATTCCTGCTCAATAGATGTGATCCTTGTAAAGAGGTCTCAAAGTACAGTAAGACCTGCTTAAAAGGATCTTGGTTAAAGACATAACCTGGCTTTATTTTTCAAAATCAGCGCGAGAAATTGTTTTTTACACCAAAAATGCACTCTTTAAAAAGATAACCTGTCTACTATCTCTATTTTTTCTCAAAAGATGTGATCCTTATAAACATGTCTTACTGTATTACGATTTGTTTCTTCATAAATAAAAAGAGAACAAGGAAAGTCCGCTCTGAGAGAATAAAAAGGGAAAAATAAGAAAAAATAAAAAGAACCCTCTTTTCCTCAATTAGTATATGAAAAGAATATAAGAGTAATTCTCGTTCATCCCAAGCATTGTACTGTCCACCTTCACTCAGCCATTTTGGAAGCCATTCGAATGCAGGTGTGCTAGCTCAAATGGCTTTTTTAGAAAGTGTCTGGAAATGTCTGCATGCCCCGTGTTCTCTCAGCATGTAGTTGATTGACTTGGCGGCCAGTAAGGAAGTGTCCATTAAGACTGCGAGAATCTCATGGCTACTCTTCGATTGTGCCAACATTGAATTTGGACCAATAGGTGTATAGCGATTTAAGAATATGCCCCAACTCGAATACACAAGTATGAAATCTGGCTTCGTTTAGTGAGGTTTGATATTATCCGCCTCTCTGTATGGAAGAGATCAAAAGAGGGTATAGAATCAAAGACTAAAAAGCCATCCACTAGTTGCTCTTTTACACATTGCAACTGCAAGTGTTTGCAGGGAACAGTGAAGCGGTTTTGGTATTGATATACCAGTGTCTTAAATCTTCGGTCTATCCATTAAAGGTCTCAGTTATTAGTCTTGATATTAATGTTGCGTTTGATTATCGTTGACTTCCTCATTGAATTTTGTATAGTTTTGTGGAGTGCTAAGTATCAATTCTGGCGCCCAGTCCCTAATCAGTGAAGCGAAAAAAGAAAATAAAAAGACGGTCCGTCAGCAGCTTGCGGCAGAACTTGTTTCTGTCTCTCGCCATGTGTGGAGATACAGTAGTGGTTTTTTGCCCTGATGGGTACACATGGCAGTGGACTGCACAAGGTGGAGAACGATTGTACTTTTGCGTCCAGCGTTATCTGCCCGAGAATTCTGTGCACCGGTTTCCTGGCTTCGCTAATGCATGCTTCAAGGTAGCGAGGTCCTGTTGCAAATTATGGTTTATGGTATGCCCGAGTAAATCCACAAATTTTTGATGCCACAATACATAAACATAGAAAGCTATTACGACCATCTAAACACATTTGGGATCTGACATAGCAGTCATGATACACAATTTGGCTCTCCTCATATGTTTCTTACAATTTCTGTCATTTGGTCGCTCGGAGATCTTGCTGGATGAAGCCGCCACTTTTGAGCAAGTTGAGCTGCAAATTCGATCATTGAAACAACTCAGAGATCTGTATCAAAATCAAAAAACCTTCTCCTTGTTGCAATACTCGCAAAACGCCTTTTATGATTCAACTAGAGCGGTTCTTGGAACTCTTGACTTTGTTCAACACCACGCTTACCAAACCCAACCGTACGTTGCAAATGGCTTCTTTGGGGCTCGTGTTCCGAACCTTGGTCACGGTTTCACGTATGATCTGGCCCCGAGGACTAACACAAGTCTGACTGAGGACCTCAACAATGGCTGGCCAATATTCAATAAGAGATTTGCAGGTGCATTTGTTGCCGGATTTTTTAATTCACAAAAAAATACATCAGGATATAATTTTCCTTGGCTTTATCAATATGGATGGGACAGCGTTATTTCCGCAATACCGCAATGGACTTCTTTGAGTATAGCCACAGGAGGGTATATTTTGGACCCAGGACAACCCAGCGAAATTTGGGGTGGGATTACCAACTACGTGCAAAATTTGTCTTTGGAAAATGGGGTAGTATCCACACTGTATACATGGCTTGGGAAACTTCATCTCCAGTATGACATCTTAGCAAACAAACATGACATAAATGTGGGCACTGTGTCTTTGATTGTGCAGAATCCTACGGAGGACATCATCACGATTACAGTGAATGATACTTTAGATTTTCGCACTGGACAAAGGTGCAGCTTTGTATCGTCCGAAGCCAGCAGAGATGAAGGGATTCAGATGCTTGTTTCACCTGCTGGCGTGAGTGACGTTTATGGTGCAATGTTTTCTAGGTTGCTTTTTGAGAGTGGTCAAACAGGTGTTTTCAGAACTAAAAAAAACGAGCTTGACGTAAGCCAGGCAGTTGAAACCGAAATTTATCCCGGTGAATCATTGAAGTTCACCAAAATGGTGGGTATACACACGTCAGATGTGAATCCCCTAGTTTACGATCTGCCCGAGAAAGTTCTTCTGAAGGCTAAAGAATCAGTCTTGAATCTGAGTGTCGAGCGAATTCGTCAAAATCACAACGATGCCTGGAAAAAGACCTTGGGAAAATCTGCAAGTGTGGAATTTCCTGACAGCCCATTATTGACAATGGCATCCAAAGCGTCTGTTTATCATATCAATGCTAATATGCGAGATAATGCACATGGTCTCACATCTGCATTATCTGTTTCGGGCTTGTCTTCTGATTCGTACGGTGGACAAGTTTTTTGGGACACCGACTTGTGGATACTGATGGGTATCATGTCATTCAATCCTCTGGTAAGCAAAAGTCTCCTAAACTACCGAATAGGAGGCCACGCACAAGCCATCGAGAACATCCAAAGCCCGTCTAAGCCAAAAAACACTTTCGCTGGGGCAATCTATCCTTGGACGAGCGGGAGATTTGGAAACTGTACCGCAACTGGCCCATGCTTTGACTATGAATATCACATAAACGCTGCGATTGCTTACTCTGCAATTCAGCTTTATCTAAGTGGGGCAGTGGATGACCTTTATCTTGAGAATACAATATATCCCATTGTTTTGGACGCCGCACTTCTATTCTCGAGCTACTTGGAATATAATGAGACGATATCTCAGTACACCTCCAAAAATCTCACAGATCCTGACGAGTTTGCCGAATTTGTCGATAATGGTGCATATACCAATGCAGCCATGTCAATGACGATAAAATGGGCAAGAATAATTGCCAAACACCTCGGAAAGACTTTTCCTAGCACCTTCACACAGATACTTGATCACATACACATACCGCACTCACCTGACGACGAAAATCTAGTTTTGGAGTACACGGGTATGAACTCGTCCATTGCAGTGAAGCAAGCTGACGTGATAATGATGACGTACCCACTTGAAAATGAGCTCATAACAGAAGAGCTGGCAAGAGAGAACCTAATGTACTATGCGGCCAGACAGGTGAGCACAGGCCCAGCAATGACTTTTCTGATATTCTCGATCGTTTCGTCTGCTCTGCTTGATACAGGGTGCTCTTCCGAGTCATACCTATTGAAATCTATAGTGCCGTTCTTGAGAGGACCTTTTGCTCAGTTTCTGGAACAAAGTGATGATCACTACGAGACGAATGGTGGGACTCATCCTGCATTTCCCTTTTTAACTGCTCATGGTGGCTTTTTACAGACCATTCTTATGGGACTATTGGGAATGAGATTCTCTTATCAATTGAAAGATGACAAGATAGAAAGAATCATCACATTTCAAGCCAATAGTCTCTCGCTTTTTCCCAATGGAGTTAGATTTGAAGAGGTGAAGTACATGAATACATCCCTCAGTATCCTGCTCGACGATTCATTTCTCACAGTGAAGAACAATGGGCCTATCGCACAAACTATTGACACGAGCACTGATATAAAGGTGATCTCTAATTCTCTTCCGGGGATCAGAGATATGAGAATTCTCAAAAGAAACGAAACAGCAGTCTTCAGCGTTTTGCCGAGGAAACAAGTGCATACCGAAAGTTTAACCGAATGCGGCTTGGCGCTGTTTGACGGCCTCACAGCTGGTGCACAAGGCGATGTCGTTGATCTGATGCACGATGGCGACAATAGCACATATTGGCAATTTGAGTCCACTGGTGAAGCGCAAGTCTTAATTGACCTAAAAAAAAGAAAATCAGTGAGAGGAGGCCTAGTCAATTGGGGTGACTTACCGGCTCGTCTGATACAGATATTTCTTCCTTGGAGAGATGCTGACCATTCAAAGCGAATCATTCCTAAAAGGGGTCAGCAGAAGATTGCAGACCCTGAACAATTCACGAGCGTTGATTCTGCCATGTGTCCGATCCAAAGCCTCGTTGAGGGCGATTGCATCTTTCGAAAAGTGTTTGTGATGGATGTCCAGATCACCGAGCCATTCAATCCGAAAGAATCCGCGAAAATCGAGCCGATCAGGCGTCACAACATCACAAAATTCGAGTTTTCGTCACCACTCGAGTGCAGCTCTCTCTTGGTAAAGTTTATTGACTCTTATAGTGACCAGGGCGTAGGTGCGAAGGTTTACGATATAAACTTTTTTGAGGCCTAACTGAGTCTCCAAGTATCAAAACAAAGTATATAGTATGGCTCTTTTGGAACCAGCTGAGTTATAGATATAGATTAAGACCCCAAAAAAATGTTCAAAAGTGAAATAGAGACATCCATTAATACCATTATGTGCTAACATATAGCAAAGAAAGTTGCTCGATCGCGCGAATAAACGGCACGTTCAAACGTCACGGTGTGCCCCGCAAACTTGATAGCCTGCTCAGAGCAAACAATATTAATGAAACTCACTGTTTTGAGCGTGACGCTCGCAGCCGAATATGTGACTTGCTCTTCGATGAAAGAGACCGCAAACATGAGTACAAATACTCTTACCATGACAGGGGATCGCCCTAGCTCCAGAGCCACTGTTTTCTTAGTCTGTTCCGTTGTCCTTCTTTCATTCTTGGTCATTGTTGTATACACATTCAAATACAGACGTGAGCGTTCTCGAGAGGCTTTGCAGGTTGAAGAAGATAACCAAGCTTATCTCGATCTCAACCTGGATGAACAAGAGCTATATTTTCAGTCAAAAGACTTTTTGGGTGCCAATCCATATCTCACTGGAGACTTGACATTATCACAAAATCTTTTTATCCAGGAGAAGGGCATACATGCCTGGGAGTTCCTCAAAGATCCCATGCTTACAAACAATGACCTTTTGATTATACAAAAACATGAACTTAACTTCTTCAAAAAGTTTGAGTGCTCCGCTCAAACAAACTTGCCCATACCAAACATAAATGAGATTTATTACTTTGAAAGCAAAATCTTTACACTTCCTAAACCGGAGGAAACCACTATATCCATAGGTATAAGCGTCAAGCCATACCCATGGTTTCGGCTTCCCGGAAGGCACTCCCATTCGGTATCATACGACAGTGATGGCCGCAGACGCCATAATCAGCCCTTTCCGATCTTGACAGGAACGCATTTCCCTAAGTTATTGGAAGGCGATGTTGTTGGGATTGGATACAAAGTTCGTTCTGGCACAATTTTTTTTACCAGAAATGGAAAAAAATTGAGCGAGCTGAAGCTTGGGGGTCACATAAAAAGCTTTAAAATGCAAGACAAAGGCCAGCTATATCCAACAGTTGGGGCTAACAATCTTTGTTCGGTTCATGTCAACGTTGGCCAGATGGGGTTTGTATTTATAGAGGCAAATGTCAAAAAGTGGGGTTTCGCTCCGCTACAAGGAACTGGACCGGCTCCTCCGGCTTACAACAAGTTTAATGTTGATGTGCTACTCGAGAGGTCAGAGATTGACGAGGAGAATGGTACATCAGAGCGGGACAACGATTTCCCCCCGGATTTTTTAAAGTTTCAACCAAAAGTAGATGAGCCGAGCAGACACAATGATGCGTTTCGAATACTACAATCGGAAGACCAGATCACGATGTGCAGCTTACCCCCAAACCTGCCTCCTCGCTACGAACATCCATCCAGTGATTTTGAGACCACCATCATGGGACAACTGTTTGAAATTGATTCCAACACTGAAATGTACAGATGGGAAGATTCTGCGCAACGAAACGAAGGGCAGCTGGCGAGCGAAACAGGCGGTCATCGTGCCGCTGTAACAACTGCGGAAGCTTGCGACGCATCAACTCAAGCTTAAAGCAATCGTCTCAGTCTCTAAAGAGGTGGACGTCAGGGATTTGTATGAACGATTTCGAAAATCGGTGAAGTGAAGTGAGGTATTCGTATAAATGAGAGATCATTAATTTTCCCTTGTTAGCAATGAAATTAACTCATGAAGCACTCCTCTATCTATCTCTGTCAGCGATTTCATTACGCGTCTCACTGAGTTACTCGCGGGACCCAAAAGAGCGTCGTCTAGAGACTGGCTATTGCTCGGAGAACCAGGAAGGACGTAATTACCAGATTCCCTCTCCGAGAAGCAGGGCGTGTGGATTGAAGCGACTTATCTTCACTCATTCGAAGGGTCTTTCAAATGATAGGTGAAAACCTGTCTCAAAAGTCTGAAAACCGTAATGCCAGTACCACGTAGTCGCTAACCACGCAGAAAGTGTGATATCTCAGCTCTCTAGGCTTCACGCAAGATGCCCCGCATCAGTCTCTACTAACATGCAACCGAACCGCACGCATTGATCTTCCAGTCCAGTTTCAATGTTATCCAAAATGGTCTTGTGGACTGAAAGCCGGCATCCTTGACGCATAAACTGATTCAGTTAGCACGAGTATTTAGTGAGTAAGCACCCTTTTCCGTTAGTGTGAGCGCAAAGACATTCCAAATTAGGAAGTCGCGACGGAAATGACGAAGCCGTTGTTAGGAGGAGATAAGAGATTTGATGATAAGAAATTTGATCCTTTTATAAGACTCATACCGCGAGCGACATGCCGCCCAGAAACCTGTGAAGGGATCTCAATCACGCGCAGTTTCATGACGATGTTACTTTTCTGTCTAGCGCTTTTATTGCTTGTAGCGTTGTACTTGCAGCGCGTGCTTAAAGCCAAGAAGCCACAAAGTCGGGACGTAAGTAATCAATTAAAACCAATTGGAATTCACTTTGATTGGAATAATTGCGAGCCTTATTATCTCCGACCATTCGTGGGAAAGAAGAACTTTAATCCCTCAATGGCGGTTCATAATATTTCTAAGCAGAGAGAGCAGTTATTTCTCATTGAAAAATCCTACCTAGATGCCACGACTCTCCGAAAAGAGCATTTGAAGTCGTTTGAACAAAAGATATTACATTGCAATCAGAGTGAGCGGGCACGAGAAGCCGTGAGAGAATTTTACTCGATGACGGTGGAATTTTTGACGCAACGATATCCTCAGTATTTCAAAATTAGCGCAGACGAGAAAACAGTCAAAAATCTTATAAACTCAAATGTGATGCCCTTGTCTGGTGAAGGGGAAGATGCGATGCATCTTTTAAGAGTATTGACTGCAAATGTTGAGGAGGATATCTTAATTATGTTGAAGGATAACCCTGGAGAGGAAAACGAAGAGTATATATTGCGAGCCTCGTTGACCGGGTCACCCGCTGGCTTTGATCCCTCACACAATTTCGACAAACCGATCTCTTTCATCCATGAGCCTGTTCCGCAATACCAGTCACGCCTAATTTCCCCTATGCATAGGTTTTTTAATAAACTAGAACCTAAAGATTTGTGGCAAAGGGGGAATTGGTCCATTCAAACAAGCAATGTGTCTTTCAAGCTTGAAGACCACCATGGTAGATCGGGTGATGAGATCGGAGAACTAAGCAGGGATCAGCTTGATATCGAAAATGCGTGCTTCATGAGGTGTGAGAGGCAGTTGCTCACGAGGCTCCCAAAGAGCAGAGCGGTCATAATGTTGGTAAGGACATACTTGACTCCAGTGAAGCAGATCAAGGAAGAAGGCCTCGGGCCTGAGATGGCGAGGGCCATTGAGTCACTTCCTGCAGACCTCGCATTCTACAAACGAAGAAAGTTGTGGGGTAAAGCAGTAAGTGAGTATTTAAAGTCCTCTTGATATTTTCGTATATAAAGAGTGCGATGATCCAGAAGATGGCCTGATTGAGCGCATTCCAATTTTCATTGCTAGTCAAATACAATCACTGTAATGCAACAAAATTGCCTGGAAAAACGCCTACTTCGCCCGTAAGATAGTGTTTCCCGGACCACCAATCCTCGTCCACGAATTCTATATCAACGATCAAGTCGCCCTCTTTGAACCCAATTTCATTGTCCTCCTCCTTATCATAATCGTATTCGGCGATGGCCGATTTCCCTTGTAACTCACTATCCTGCTGTACCTCTACCAGTTCAAAAGTCGGAGAAGCCATTTCTTCATCCTGTGACTCACTTGATGAATTTGTTAACGTAACATAAGATCCCGGGAACAAGCCCACTTCCGCGGTTCTCTCATTCATGCCAGACCACCATTCTTCGTCAACAAAGTCAATATTTGTAATGACATCTCCCTCCACAAACGATAATTCATTCTCCTCATCTTTGATATAAGCATACAGAGCGACCGCTATTTTCGAATTGTGTGATTTGAGGCCTTCTTTCTCATCGTGGTCCTTTATCGTGGTGTCAAAATCTTCAGCCCGCGGCGACAGTGATCTCGATGATTCGACAGGGGTAACAGATGGATCCTCTTTTTCCTCACCTGTAGTTTCTGCAGGTAGAGCCTCTTCCCTGAGGTCCGAAGATAGCCCAGGTACAACCGTAGCAGTTGTGGGCCTTTGTAAACCCTTGAGTTCCTTTTGCTGAAGCGAGTCACGAGAATCTAACATATGATCTTTTTGTTCCTCGCCTACCGAAAGCTTCGATATCGATACCTCAGCTCCCGTGATATTTTCTTTATCGACAACGTACTTGCCTTTTCTTTGCGCCCAAGCTTGAGCCGGGCTCAAGCCATTTTCGTTGGCATGATTCTGAAACAAACCTCCCAATGATTCTTTTTTGCCTGGTGGAGCAGAGAAGGAGGGCACAGATCCAAATGAGGGCTTGGACCCGAAAGTTGGCTTGACCGAAGACGGAGAGCTAGCACTCGCAGCTTGGTAGTGGGCCAATACCGACGTGGAAGTTTTAGACTTCAGTATTGGGGAACGCTTATCCATAGAATACGATGTTGCATCTGGAACGCCCGGGCTCCTTTTACCTGACAACTTTTGACCAACGGAGGGTGACGATATTGAATCCGACTTTTGTTTCCTCAATTCCTCGATATTGACCTTCGTGGGTATATAAGCGGATGGAACTTCTTCCAATGGCCGAGTATCTAAATCTCTCTCTTCAATCGGCTTTTCTTCTCCCCAGCCATCATCCAGAGCAGAGCTCGAGATAGTCGACCTCTCGTTTAGATTTGCAGTGGGTGCGGTATCTGGTTGAATTTCATTAGCTCCGCTCTTGATTAAGCGATTTGGAGTACTTTTCACTTCATTCGGCTTTGAATTCGAGGACAAAGCCAGGGGCTTCACCGAAAATGGTGACCCCTGCATTGTGGTTTTTCCACTTGGCTCTCCAAACGTGTACCTAGCACCTGCGGCTGACCCAACTCTCGCAAGCATCTCTTCGACATCCAAGTCGTCAAAATCTCTTGCAGTAATCTGGACGTGATATCCCGCGAAAAGCCGTGATATCTCGGCAAACATAGGGGCAAAAGTCAACCGCAACTTTGCGGGAGCATTGTCGGGGCACCAGCCCAACAAGATGATCTTGTGCACCTGAGAGCCCGGAACAATCACACGAGCTAGACCAAATTGAACCGTGCCGTCATTGAATTCCTCGACAAATTCATTCAAATCGCCCGAACCGGATGCTGATGCATCGAGTACATTGCTCTTATCCACAGTGAAGATGCCATACGCAGTTTGTGAATTGCCACGAACAATTTTCGTGTAAAGCTCATTGATCTGTTTTGCGTTGGTAGAAAAATCTGCTTGTTGCATTTTTGTGATGTTTTAAATTTGAATTTTGGGTTTTGAGTTTGATTCAAGCTTTATAGGCCCGCATGGCTGCACGGGTGACTGCGGGTGCCGGGAGGGTGCCCAGAGAAGGCTGAGCGGGCAGGCTCGGTGCACACCTCACCGCCAAGACCAGTTTTGGAAGATCGATTTGATTGGTGGCAGAAATTTCAGTCAAATTTATGAATTTAAAAAGCACAAGCGGAGTCAAGCCCTAAAATCGGCTATAATAGGGTCGCTTATACGATTTGTTTTCGAAAATAGAATACTTGTATTTCACATAGCCCATCCAAGCAAGATACTTTACTGCGATAACGCAGAAGTTCACCAGACGTCTCATCTTTGTAAAAAAGATAATGTACAAATTTCTCTGCATTTCTTATGTCAAAATTTTTAACCCATAATCTACAATGACTGAACTCACACGCTCCCAAGTAACAAAGCCTCATTTGACTAGCGCATATGTTAGACACCACATCATAACAAACCCAGCAAGGCTTGTGAGGTAACCGTTGACTGCTTCTTTCCCAGGGGATACAAAAAACATATGTGGCTGACTTCGACAACAAACAACAAAGAAGGATAGGTACGCAATCATCAATCCAGCTGAGTAAAATGCAAGACCATCGAAGGATTCGTATCCCATCGCTCCTGCTGCGATCCCTAAAGAGAGCGAGATTACATCCTGGAATCTCTGAAGCTTGCGTACGTTGAAGTTGATGTTGGGTAGGTAAAGCTTTTCGTCAATAGTCTGACGAGTGAAGCTTGTTGACATGTTCGATGACTTGACATCGTTTAGATTGGTGTTCCGGAAACGAAGCGCGATACACGCTGAGGGCAAAACCTGCATCATTGCAGCTGCCTGCGACTCCAAGCGCCCCAACCTTTGAGTACGTGTGAACGTAAACGACTATTTACACCAGTTTCTCCAGCATCACATCCAAATTAGTAAAATGGCAAGCCCATCTCACATTGAAGAGTTGAAAAGAGAATTGATTGATTATCCAGAAAAGTGTGAGTACAAACTCAACAAAGACGACAAAAAGCAGTTGAGGAAACTTTTGTTCAAGACTATTTCGTGCGGTGGTATCTACCTCAATTGGCTCTTTCCCTACCTTGCGCAGGATTGTGAAAAGTTAGAAGACATCTTGGATAACGAAGCGCAGTGGCTGTTTGAAGGATACGACGCCATATTAGCTCGAAGAGAAAATTTCCAAACTTCTGGTACGCATGCTGTGTATCATGTGAATCTGCCTTGCGCAAGAATCTTTCGGCGAGGCGAGCCAATTTACAAATGTTTGACGTGCGGATTCGATGAAACTTGCGCTTTATGCTCTCATTGTTTCCAGGCGGAGCAACATCAAGGTCATATTGTTCATATCAACATTTGCCAGCGCGAGAATGGTGGCGTCTGCGATTGTGGTGACCCAGAGGCATGGGTGGGCCACTTCGCATGCAAGTACGCTCTTAATGACCATGCAAATGACGAAGGGAATGCTGACGATATCCCAGCAGATTTGAAAGAAAGTTTCAGATTGACTATGAGCGTGTTGCTCGACTATATCATCGACGTAATGTCACAAAGTGACCCTCAACTACATCCTTTTGAAAAAACTGCGTCGGAAAAGGGAAACAAATCGATACACAATACACTCGATCCTCAAAGGTATTCGTATGATGGGATGGCCTCACGTGATCGAGGCAAACCAAGCGAGACTTTCGCACTCATGGTCTATAATGACCAAATACGCCATTTTCGAGATGCCGTTCAAAGGATTCACTTGGCGAGCAGGAAAGTGCCAGAGTTTGCAACCATGGTAGCAGAAAAAATCCAAACGCATGGGCGAGCTACAGTTGTGCGCTCGAAAAACCTTGGTGTACTTACAGAGAGGCAACGCACACTCAGTCTCACGGGTCTTACCTCCTGCATTCGAAATGCCCGAGATGAAGTTCGGGAAGACATATGCGAAACAATTATACTATGGCTAAGCATTTTGACACAGCGAGATTGCTTCAGATCAAGCCAGTCGCTCAAAAATATACTTTGCCTTTGCTTTTGTGACAAATGGAACCCAGGGTTCCTGGATCAACTGGCTCATACGGAGAGGGACTCTCAAAAAAATGAAATAAGCTCCGCGCTCCATATACCCAACGTGGACTGTCTCGGTCAGGGGAGCAACGAAGCCTCGCATTGGTTCTTCAAGCCTACATTGTGGGATCTAGATGTCCAGTTGTGCGAAGAGTGCGACTATAACCTTACGCACGATGACTTCATCTCCACGGGATTTCGGGGTTCTAGGTTCCAGTACTTTATCTACTTCGACATTCGTTTTTGGAAGTCTATCCGGTCGGAGCTTCACGACCTATATCTAACATCCCTTGTCACTAATTTGAAATACAAGAAGCTTTTTGCGTGTCAATACGTGGACATTTACCCCATTGTGGCAGAGCTATTTCTTACAGTTGACGGCGAGCCCGAGTTGAATATTATGTCCAAGCTTTCTTCTCAGCTCTTCACATGTCCCTCTCATTCAACAGCCATTATCCATCACGGTGATGTTTCAAGAATTTTTCTGACAATATTCAATTTTTTGAGGAGTGGACACGTGGGAGCGGATTCTATAACCCTCGAAAATGCGAATAAACTCTCTATAAAAAGTCTCAAGAATCGGCGCTGGGGTCAAATCTTTTTTGACATCGGATATATCTTGAGCAGAGGCAAAGACAGGGAGCTCATATTGACAAGCAATATAATTCCTATGGCTTGCGATATTTTGGGTCTTTTCCAAGGAAGACCTGTTTTGAGGAGAGAAACAGAACATCACGTCGAGTACGAGAGTAGCGATTACACCGCTTTTTTCCATGCAATCCTGGTCGTTTATCAATTTGCTGAATACATCTCTCTATCAATCACCAACTTGGAGTCAAACCAAAGAAGACTCATATCACTGAACGCGATTGATTATGTGATACGATATCTTCTACACCTTGAATGTAAGGCGGACCGAGGTACACACATGGAATACAACGAGGCTGACTATGGGTCAAATTTTGAAGGATTTGGTCGCGAAAATGGGAAAAGTTCTGAGGTAGCCAAAATGAGCTTTCTACACCCACTTCATTCTTTCCTTTCGTGGCTAATCGAGTTCTCTAATTTCAGCTTCGGTGATCAGTTCTTGAGCCTCATTCACTCCACTATCAATGAAGTCTTGTTATCAAGCCCTGAACTCGG
Organism: Metschnikowia pulcherrima; assembly: GCA_009746055.1. Classification (NCBI taxonomy): domain Eukaryota; kingdom Fungi; phylum Ascomycota; class Pichiomycetes; order Serinales; family Metschnikowiaceae; genus Metschnikowia; species Metschnikowia pulcherrima. The sequence goes on from VFXK01000006.1 coordinate 1,263,726, forward strand.
AGACTTCGAGGCTTGCGTTCAAGTAATCTTCAAATACCCTGTACAAACAGTCGTATTAGCTTCCCAAATAAAGTCTGGATTTTGGGTAAGAAACGGATTTAGTGTACGGAGCCAGCTTCAGCTATACAAAAGTACCAGTTTGCGTGAGCAGGGCTATTTGAGAGACTTATTTCTCATTCAGGTTTTCACCGTTTGCTCCACCCCGGATACTGTAATGGCCGTCTTCTTGAAAAAGTGGCTATTGTTAGAATGGGCCCTCGACGATTGTGTTTCCTGTTCTGTGTATGAGCCAAGTATTCTTCCATACATACTCGAGGAATGTCTCAGCTTCTTTTTGCACATATTGACCGAGGACGTTTTTCTAAGAGGTCTCACGACCGAATCCACCAAATATCTTCAGATCAAGAACGAGGTCATTCACAATTTGTGTTTTGGTCCTATGACATACTCTGCGTTGTGCGCTCAAATACCAGAGCATGTGTTTATGGAAAAGAAATTCGACACAGCTCTCGATGAACTAACTCTGTTCAAAACGCCAAATTCACCAAAAGACACGGGCACATATAGTCTCAAAGAAAAGTATTTTGATGAAGTCGATCCTTATTACTTCAATTACACAATCAATAAGAAGGACGATGCAATAAAACTATTGAAGGACAGAATCCACAAGACTGCAGGTATTCCATATGGTGATATTGCAATCAGCCCGCGAAGCAAGGATGTCAAGAGCTACGGAATTTACAAATATCTAGGGAACTTCACGACGTCGCAAATTTTCATGAGACTTTTGGTAAAAATCACAAACCACATTCGCTTTGAGGGACCTGGAAAGCTAGATGGGTTACTCGATACGGTTCTTCACCTCATTCACGTCTGTTCCTTAGAAAATTTGGTTGACTTTTCTCGATATGGCTCAGTATTTCAAAGCTGTTTTGAGACCAAATTTGATCAGGAAACGTCCCTAGGTTCTATCCTATACGTCATGCTACTAAACGTCGAATTCAAAACGCACCATGCAAAGCTAAGGGCAATTTTTGACAGCTTTAGAGTCATTCATACAAATCTAGTGGATGTCATGCAGTGTCATATCAAAAACTTTGATGCTAAGCACTTTGATGAAGTGATGAATGCATCGTGGAACGAGAATAAGGACGAGCGAAAGAAACGAATTGCAAAGGGGAGACAAGAAAAACTTATTGCAAAGTTTAAAAAGCAACAGACCCTGTTCTCCAAGCTCAATAACGTGATAAGCGATTGCAGCGACATTGAGATGACGGAAGAAGAGGAGGGATGGAAATTTCCCGAGCCTCATTGCATTCTTTGCCAGGATACAGCAGAGAGTGCTGGCCCTTTTGGGATTATTACCCACATCTCTAAGACTGCGGAGTTTAGACAAGTTCCATTCGACAACCCCTATTGGTTCCTCAAGGCTTTTTCTGATCCTGTCAAGAGAAAAACACGTGGCTCATGGAAACTGGAAGAAATTCATTCACAAAAGTGGCTTTCTTACATGGAAAATATCACAAAAGAGAACGTAATCGGACCAGGATTTACCGATCAAAAATGCGTCCACAGCAACTTGGTTTCTCTGACATGTGGGCACGGCATGCACTTTCAATGCTACACGCAATATTTGTCGAGTAGCAAATCTCGTCTGAATCAAATCACTAGGAACAACCCGGATAACGTTGAACACAGGGAATTTCTTTGCCCTTTGTGCAAAGCAATAAGCAATATGTTCATTCCGATTCTTTGGTCATCGAACAATCGCTCTTTATCGAACTTTGTCGAATCGGTGCCTCATCTCCAAAATCCTTTCGATTCCGTTTTGGAACAAAGCATGCGTGACACTTCGTGGCTTCTGAAGTTTTCTCAACAAGCCACTGAGGACTTGGGAAAGTTTTCACTTTTGACAAATTCGGCCAAAGAAATGATTGGTATCTCAGCGGCGAGTTCTGCTACACAAAACCAGCAACAATTCAAAATGCTACTCACCAATATGTGGCATAATTTATCGCTGTTGAGCTTTCCCCAAATTTTGAGAGCTGATAGTCCCAAAGTTTTGGTGAATAGCATAAAGTCTTGTGAGATTTCTTTGAGAGCCACCGAAGTCAATCCTCGTATGGTGAATCACCAGCTTTCGAACAATAATTTAGTCAATTTGCGAGCTTTGAACGAGTTTCGTATCACTAGCTTACTCTCGAAGTTTTCAAAGAGTTTCCATCCCCAGGAAAAAGGACAATTTGACGCTCAACTCAAATACATTGCGACTTTGCAATCGCTCACCGCAGGTTTTTTCAACACCACAATTATTGACTCAGACTTTTTTGAGATATTGGTGTCCCTCTTCCCCGTGCCTTCTGCGTCCATCACGTTCAATGATGTGCTTAGATCTTGCTTTTTGGGTACAATAATACAAAACCTTCACATAATTGTCAGGCAGGTGATCAATCATGCATTCTACTCGAATGAATTCTTTGACCTACTTGATATACCTTACTCGGAAGGAATCTCCGAGTCCGATGCTTGTGTCGCGCTACAAGCCTTCGAGGCATTGAGAATCGCTCTGCGCTTGACTAGTCGCAATGTCTCCATTGTCAATCATCCACACTTTGGTCGAGTTATTTACTCTATGTTGTTGAAATCCGTCACTCCATTCTTGAGAAGGTCAGCCATCTACACGTATGTTTGCTGTGAAAACGTCGATGATGCTTCAAAGAAGCTCGACCGAGACAATGTTTTTGAGGCCGACGAAATTTGCTCTTTCCTTCACATCCCTGACTTGGCAGATCTTTTGAGATTGATGTTAAACACAGGTGAAGAGAGCTCGTGGGAGGCGGGTATCTTTTCCTCCTTTAAGGGCTACTTGATGAGCTATCACGAAAAAGCCCTGTCAGGAGAACTTACATCCCCCAGGATGATGGAATATCCTGGGGATATCAGACTTGTCGATCTACCAGAGCGACTAGACAAGTTTTTCACTGAGTACTATTACCTGGACAAATACAGGCATCCGCATTTGAGAATTGACAATCCCGCTATATGCTTGCTTTGTGCGGAAGTGGTCGATGCTCAAAAGAGGGCATTTGGATCGCCATTTGGACAATGCTCCACGCATTTGTTGAAGGAGTGCATCAGCAATGTAGGAATGTTTCTTCTCCCCAAAGACAAGTGTTTGGTTCTTTTGCACAAGAATGGTGGCACGTTTCATGATATGCCGTACTTCGACCTTCACGGTGAACCTCCTTCAGAAAACAAAAAGGGCAGAACACTCCACTTGCTGAAGCTGGTATACGATGACTTCATCAAAACTTCATGGTTGCAACACAGTGTGCCAAATTTGATAGTCCGAAAGCTTGATAGCGTGATTGATGCAGGTGGCTGGGACACACTATGAATCAATGTTGCCGTTGATATAATTTTCGCGTGCTTCAAGTAATTGGGCAAATATATTATATTTATTATCCCGAGTAATCTGAATATGAATTTGCCTCGAATGACGAAAAATAAACTATTCACGAGACATAACGTCACGGATAGGGTTCCCGCGCGCGCGCAGTTTCCGCGCACGCGATACGAAACGCGTTTCCAGAAATTCTTCTAATTTTCAATCACGCGTCATGAATTTGCTTTCGCCTGTACCGCCTCCATTTTTGAGCGAGGAGAAGAAGAGAGTCTGAATTGCCGCCTGAGCCCACAAGAAGGGCGAACACTGTTTTTTTGCGTGCCGCTGCAGCCACTTTTACCGGGGCTGAATCGATCATGCGCCTTTGGCTACGCGACGTGTTGCATAGCTCTCCAACACGCTTGAGATTGATGAATTTACTTTGGCTTGAGGATATCTTTTTACCCAGATAAAATCTCTACATTTTTCAGGGCCTAGGTGCTCAGGGTTGTTGGTGTGTGAGTTATGGCGGACTTTTCGCTCGCGCTGCACAAATTTGGTCAAAGTTTTTTGTGCAAAGGACTCTAAAGGAGCTGTGCGCAAGTACTCGATTGTATCTCATTCGTGATTTGACTTGGTAAACAGAGCTAGAGTCAAAGTGGGGGTCTCAATGATAGCCCGTTCATTGCCGGAGAAAAAAGACTTAATACGGAATTTTCTGGGCCATAAGTCGATGTTCCAGGTTCATATGCTCGTTTAAGTCAAGAGATTACCGCTGGAAAATATGGCGTTCCCCAAGGAGATTAAATGCATCAATTCGTGGGAAGGAGTTCTTCGCGCGTGGGTTCAAAGGGAACACCTCCTCATAGTGTTGCCAAAACAAAAAAAATCATGCGCTTTCTGCATCTAGTAATTGATTGAGCTTCAAGGCTACAGGCTTGGTTACTTTCAGCCAACAAAATGTCATCAACACGCTCGAGATACAGATCGATCTACAGACAAGTTCTCGAGCACAATCGGGAAGGATATCGCCGTGCTCAGCGCCAAGAACCCCGGAATTTGACGATTTATTGAGCCAAATGGACAACGCTATCCACTAGCTTGTCGAGCCGTTAAATTTAAAACAAACGACGCCTCAGAATGCTTGCCGCCATTGGCTCGTTGCGCATATCACTCAAAGCCGCACAACTTGTTCTCGAATATCCTCGCTAAGAATAGAAGGAAAATAATCAAAAAGAATGTTTTTGAAGAGCGTATAAGCGAAATAGCAGGTTCTAAGCTCTACGAATAATAAAAAACAGATCTGGCCTCGTTACACGCCCAAAAGGCGAAAAAGTCAGAAATTCGCAACCGTTCCAATGAGGGTTCATCGCTACGTAAGCGAAACACCAGAAGGCATGAAACTTGTTGAGGTTTTGGATGCACCAGAGTAACCTAACGAGAATCTATCACTGAGTTTAGATTTTCAAGATTATGGACTTTTTACAATCATCTTTGCAATTAAGTATTTCGCAGCCGCGCGAGTGCGCGGGAACCCTATCCGTGACGTTACTATTAATTTTCATATCACCAAGAAGTACTATGGGCGTCTATAATATAGCTAATAATATATTATCATATATTACTCTTTAATGCGGCGGAGAGTGAGGCTGCCCAGTGGACGCTGCGTGTCTTAAATCTTGACTAAACCGTAGTAACTCAGCATTTCACGAATTCATGGGCCCCGCCACTCACATGCTTCGGGCCTACTGGATGCGTGGACTAAAACTCCCAAGAACTTTCAGATTGAAACAGTCGAATCGAGCTATTCAGAGTCTTTCAAGTCGCGACAGTGTTCGATCTTCGATTGATGCTCAAGACTTTGAAAGATCCACGCCGATCTGGAGCGATAATACGATGTAAAAGGATCAGGACAAGAGGGCGCCAAACCAGTAGGTAAAAAGCAGATGTGGGATTGAAAGGGAACACGAAATTCGACAAATAGAATCTTTTCTGGTATGGAATTCTGGGACGTGTTTAATATTGTAGTGAAGAGTAGGCTAAGATGAGCCCCGTACCATACTATTCAATTTGGTGATAGGCTTGTATAGGTCTTTCTCGTCAGTGGTAGCTATGAGTTTTCCCCTAAATTGTGAAAAAATCCACAAGGAACGCGTAAAGACTCCCTTTTTGTAGTGATTTTGCAATTTTGAGTCCTCACTGGCTGGACCAAGTGCATGAAAGCCCGGTGCACTAACCCCCAGAGTCATCGAGCTTCCGGACGGAAATATCATGATATATTATGCATAGTTGATATATGATATAATATGAATGAAACCCGAAAGTATGATAGTCGTAATACTCCATAATACAGTCAACATCACCATGACTAAAAACACTGGTCAAGGGTGAAGGTTTAAATCGTTTAAAACTTAAGCACTGATTTCCTCCAATGAGGCGGTATATATCAGAGCGAAGTAAAAATATAATCCATGTCTGCGTTATAAATATAACAATGAACATAACGTGAGGTATTAGGGTTCGAGCATCGCGGTAATGCGAACAGGGGTGCGAGCGCCGCGGAAATCTTCACCATGTGTGCTGTTCTAGAACTCGTAAGTCATGCAGATGACTTTTGATTTTTTTAATAATTGATCCATTACGTAGCCACATATTTGAGGTCTGTGAGGGAGAGTTTTGAAGAAAACTCGGATAGTTTTGGCGGCGCTATGAGCTTTCAATCAATGACACAAGAAAATGCGCAAAATGCACCAAAACGTCCCTTCACTTTGGGTGCAATTTACTCAAAATATTTGCTGATAAACTAAAATTTCGAGC